>CM041533.1:15491175-16933675 GCA_023238725.1 Scortum barcoo | reverse complement strand
TTTCAGCATGAAAGAGGACCAGGTCAGTATCAGAGACAAGAGAGGAAGCCACGAGAGATGAGAGGAGATACAGAGGATGGGAGTTACAGAAGCCAACGCGAGATCAGCAGCAGATGTTCGCAAGAATGCCTCGCTAGATAGGAAAATTAATATACATGCATTATCTGTAGAACCTGATGAAATTATCCTATCATCACAGCAAGGTGACATTCTCTTGGCCTTACACATCTGGGCTGCCACGTCGCATAAAACTTAAGATTCAACCTTGCGGCACTTGCTGAGCGGCCACACTCTCTTTCCCCGCCGTTACTGCTTTGTAAGGGAGCTGCTGTGGAAGGGAAGCAGGCAAACATAACAGCCCCCCCTGAGGCAAAGGGGCTGTTGGTGAACACAGAAAGGTGCACTGCCAGCGCAGGCCCTAAGGCTGGTGGCGACAGCAGACTCATGCATCTAATCATATCTCAGTGTTCACTCATTAAACAACAGGCCTAACGCAGAAGCAACAAATTTACATGTAAAACCCCAAATTCAAATCTCCCCTTCTCCTTCCTTTCCTTTTGCTCGCGTTCTCTAACTCTCCCCTTCCCTCCCCTGGTCAGGGGAGAGAGGTTAGGCACATCATTTGCATTCATTAACATTACATTAGCAGACAGAGTGATCTTTAGAAACCAGGCTGCCGGAGAGTGTCATCTTTAATTCATCATAACCCCACCACCCACCCCTCTCGCTCTCTCTTTACCTCCACCTTCTTCTCCTCCCTCTTTCCTCTCCCACTCATCCATCTTTCCTCTCCCTCTCTCTCCTCTCCCCTTAATCCCAGCAATCTTGTACTCCTCCTTTTCTCTGCGCGTTTCTTCACTCTCCATTTACCCCTGTGTTTCATCTTCTTCACGTTCCCCCTGTCTCTTTTTTTTTTTGCCTTCTCGCTTCCATTCCTTCCCCTTATCTTTCTTTCTCTCTGCCTCCTGTTAATGGCAGGCTAAAGGGGGGTTTGATTTCTCCTCCTGCATGAGCTGGATGCAGGATAGGAAGGAGAAGGGACACGCCCAAAAAATACACTAACGCACACACGTCAGCCTTCTGGCTGCACCACGTACACCTTATGAGCATCAGTCTGGGAGGCAAAACTAAGCTGAGGATCTCCAGGCTTTATACAGGGCTCTCCAGTGTGACCCTTTGACCCATGCTTATTACAACAGGAATTGAGCTTCCAATCCAAGGACTCATTCTCAACACATATATAGTACACACACACACACACAAACAGAACTTTGATCTGCAAAGTTGCAACTCATAGCAAGCCATTTTCTAGCTATATGTACAGTTGTATATGTACCTTGTACTTGTGTATATTCTATATACACATTGTGTGTGTGTGTGTAAGTGTGTGTGTAAAAGTGCAATGCGCATCTAGTCTAAAGACAATGACTGTCTGAACTGTGCTTGTGCTTATTATGCTGATAAATTAAACAAGCTTTAGCTGGATGTTAGGTGAGGAAACCAATTCTCTTGTACACTCCAGCCATTACCAGAGACAGATAGAAACAATTTAACCAAGAATTAGTCCCAACTTACAGTATGGGTCAATTAAAAACGAACATCCAAATCATTTGCTGTGTAAGTGTAAAAGACTTCCAATGAATCCTCCTCCTCTTCTAGGCAAAATAAGAAAGGCAGTGAGGAGCAGTCATGGGTATTTGTTAATACGCGTCATGGAGGGGGTGCTCGACAAAGACCAAGCTGAGCAAATCTCAAAAATATTTCATAGCATATGTATCAGTTTCAGACAAAACAGAGGGGATTCTAACATGACCATGAAAAGGTTAAATTATATCAACATAATCTGGTGAAACACAGTGTTCAGCATTCGGAGGATATGCCATTTCAAACGTCTCCTTTTCTTTCTTCCTGACGCACGCAGCAGAAATATGATCGCCTCATGTAGATTTTTGGCGTGAGCCTGGCAGCGATGACACTGCTTTGGGAATTCTGCAGCTACTTAAGTAGACCGTCATTTAATGGATTCTCACAGGGACCAATCAAAAGCCAGCATTTCTGTGGTTGTACCCCACTTGCCCACGGTGCAGATAATGGTCGACACCGTCATTTTTGAAAGGAAAATATAATATGGCGTGTGTGCGCGCACATGCAAACACAAGCATATGGAAGATTATACACACAATCACTGATATGCAGCTCCTGAACAGATCATTGCAAGCTGTTTAATTCTTTTTTGCCTCAGTTATAATTTTAAAATATATTCACAAAAATATCCTGCAGATCTCTGTTGGATATAATAAAGTGTGGCAGAAAAAAATTAAGGTAAGGTTAATGCTGATATTCATATTTATCAGACTGCCAAACACATGTGCAGAGAAACATAATACTAAAACATTTTATACCTCACAGTAATGAGCCCAGGACCTGCTACGGTTTGCTGTAACAGCAGACCAGCAGCAGTGACCAAGCAAGAATCCAGATGGAAGCAGCGCTAGCCTCCCACCACCATCACAATACTCATTACTGCTGATATTACCTCAGCCAGCCTGTCTGCTTTTAAGAAACCTGGCAATTTGCTGCAGTAAAATGAGGTAATTACAACTCTTATCAGGCTCCTCACCTCACAAAACAGCATTTAGAGAGAGGGAGACTACTCCCCAATGGTTCACTGGCTACAGAACAAGGCTTTGGCTGGCTTCCCAATCACTCCGCCACACCCACCCACTGTCATTTATTCTCTTTCCAAGTTGCGCTCCTCCCACTCTCCTGTCTTTCCAATAAAAACATTAAAGGCTGAAATTTGATCACTTTAATGACACAACTGAAAGAATTCCTCGATCGATGCCCCGAAATTAAAAGTGCGGAGAGGCTGACGTGAACCATGAGGGCCGGAGGAATATCAATTTACAGCACAACAACTGCACCAAGAAACGCTCCCCTGCTTCCAGAAAGGAGAGATGGAAAATGACACTTTGAGTATGGTGCAAACTGTGTTTATGTTGGACAGCTAGCATGGAGAAAATGGCAATGTAATTTACCATTTTCCCCTAAGTACACTAGCTTTACATTGAAAGTCTATCCACTGTAGCTCTGACATTTCTAAACTTCACATGTGAAAGTTCGAAGTTGGCCTTGATTTGGCTGCAGCGTCACTTCTCCTGGCTGGAGACACGGGAGAAGAACCATGTCCAGGTCACACCGGGATCCTGTGAGGCTGACATTTAGCAGTATAAGCTGGAGATAATGGACTATCCAGGGTGAGTTAAAGCATATTTGTTTTTCAAGAAGACCGGGAAATAGTGCTGAATGAACAAAATGGTGTCACTCAATTACCTCCCGCTGCAGTCCTTCACTCTAATTAAGACAGGAAGGACTGTCATTAGCACAGGGCGCGCATGCATGAGTGTGTGCATGCTGACAGAGTGTGAGAGGCAAAATTAAGCACAGAATTAGAGAAAAATAACGGACTTAGTGAAGTTAATGTCAAATAAGTGCACATTGTCTCTTATGGCATCTCGGTTTGACTCGCTCGGTTGAATCTTACAGTGACTGGATGTTACAATGGGCACGAAAATAGACAGAACTGACTGTCCTTTTCTGTCACAGTGTCACACACTTGAACTGAGATAACCATCCTGTAATATGTGGAGCCAGTACGGAGGCAGAGAGACACTGAGAGAGATAGCGAGATGACAAGAGAGGGAAAGTGAGGAGAACGACGGGATTGAGGGAGAGGGAGAGGAAGAAGGGTCCGGTTCATATGAAGAGAGATACAGAAAAAGATATGGAAGGAGTAATCGGAGAGACACTGCGATGGAGGGGGCATCATGTGGCAGCGCCCTGCGTTATCTTATCCAGAAATGGATCTAACCTTAGCTGAACACAAGAGTCACATCATTTCTTAGAAACCACCTGACCCCATTTCTGTCCTGCTGCCTGAATATACAAAGACATGCTCTGCTCCTGTGTGGCACTTGCAATATTTATGAACAGTAAAAAACACAAGAACAAAACTGTCTCGCCCTAACGCGGACATGGACATCACGCTAACTGCAGAAATAGGAAACGCATAAAGGGAAAAAATAAATGCACACACTCACACGCGCACGCACAGGGAGACACAATTGTGTGCATGCTCACGACGCCCATTAAACGCATCAGAGCCCAGCTGCTCCTCCTGTCACCTCCACTGGTACACCCTCAGAGTCTGACTCAAAACTTTGGGTGGCATTTATCAGAGCAAAGTGACAAACTTTTCTGAAAAAGACAACATGAGAGGGGAAAATGAATACAGTCTGCCCTTTAATCCCCAAAAGAATAGCTTAATACTTCTTAACCTTTGTCACTGCTAGTTACTCCCCAAGAATGGGGCAATGTACCGCTGAAAGGTAATACAGAAGAGTATGTTCAAGACGGAGAGGCTAGCTATATCCAATCTCATTAAACGCTGTTGTTAACCATGTTTGGATGCACCGCAAAATTGACTTGTGCTTCCTGAAAAATTCCCCCCATTGGCAGAGAGGGAAACAGACAAGAGAGCGTCAGAGAGAGACAGAGCCTTGAGGGTTTGAATGCCGTGCTCTCCCTCCATCTCATCTGTGGTAGTAAAAGAACGACCTACAACCACCTTGAACCCACTGGAGCTGAATTTCAATAAAAGTCAAATTATCACACGCGCCCATGGGGCTTGGGAAAGGCACTAAGCCCGAATTGACTGTGCATATAAGACGATTTAACAGTCATATGGAGGTGTGAGTGAGTCAATCATATGACGCACTTCTATTTCTCACTGAGAAGGAGTCTCAGCTATCAGCAGTGGTTACTGTACCCTGTCGGGAGAGGGTGCCACTGGGATGGATCGCTGATTGTTTTCTGTGCGCGTGATCGCCAGCGCTTGTGTGTGCGCGCAAAAGCACACATGCCAACATGCGATCGGGAAAGTGTTATTCAATTTAGCTGTGTTCTCCCTTGACCGATGTAGTGAGATCCAGGTAATTGATGCCTCAGTTTGGTATTCCCCAGCCGTGTGCTCTTCACTACAGGGACAGTGCCAGCTAAGCTGGTGTGAATGAGAGGAAACGCGCAGTGTGATCTCACTCCCTCAACCACAAGTGAGGTGTTCTTCAGGGATCTCATCAGTGCAGGTCCACCACACACATGCACACACACAGCTCCACCAACAACACACTTACATAAGCAGAGAATACATTCCAAGAGTCTGGCTAAACTATTGGCGACTGCAGACATACACAGGTTGAGATCATCTCTCTTCCTTACTATTTATCTCCATAAAAATGCCAGTGGCCTTTCCAGTGCCTCCAAGCAAACACAATGCTTTCCATTAAAAGCAAACACTAAATCCACTTTCTTGCAGCATATGCTCACATGCCTGGGGAAGTCTATATATTTTTGGAGATGGGCTTTGTTTTTCCTTTGGGGCTTTGCTGGAGTCTGCATTCAACAGTAGGGGAATACGAGATAGAAAATATTCCTAAGGCTAAAAGAAAAACTTTCAGCAGAGGATCTTAACCTTATAGCACAGGGCTAAAAGAGGCAAGTGAGATTATCCAATGAGAATCTATAACAAGAGAGAAGGAATTTTTTTTTACCTCTGGGGAATAAGAGTGAGACAGGCCTTTTTGAGTACATTTGTTTGGAGGTCTTTCATCCTGCAGTGGAAAACAGTACATGCCATCTCTATGCTTTTTAGTACTTTTTTAGAGTTGGGGAATGGAGACCATAAAAAGAGTAAAAGGCTGATTCTTTTCGTTTCCGGGAGGAATTTGTGTTTGATGTTCCTCCATTTGATGCTCTTGTTTTATTTCCACCATCAACCTGCCCACTCTTTTCTATTCTTTCTGTTTTTCATCAGCTGTTTGGCTTTTACCATCTCTCTCTCTCTCTCTCTCTCTCTCTCTCTCGCTCTCTTCCTCTCCCTGCCCTTGCCCTTCTCTCTCCGAGCGCCTTCTGAATGCAAAGCCGCAGCTCGCTGAAACGCTGAACTCTTCTGGGAGAGCAAATGTCATTTCACACACATTACATTCAGTCTGTTTTGCCACAGGGAGGGTGTGGGTAATTTTGATCCCGTGCCACACACCCACACAAACACACACACACACACCGTATCTGACCTCATCTGATTTGGCATCCAGGATGCCCGGGCGCTTGAGCTCTGGCCCGCGACGCGGCCCCAAATGTCACAGCTGTCCAGTGACACTAGTGGGGGGCGCAAACATCAGCCATCCCTCCGGCCCTTTCTGCTCCCTCAACAGTAGCTGTGCCAGTGCTGGCTGTCATCTTTTCGGCAACATCTACCAAGACCACTGCCACTTTTCTGTTTTTTTTCAACCTGCCATTCTGGATCCTCCGAGCCGTCTGTTGATTGTTAAAGTAACTGAGACAACATGGGTGGATCAGAGGTTGAGCTACTGGATGCGGTAAGACAGCCCTGTGGTTACCCTCTCAGTTAAAGATCTGCCTGCCAGAGGAAAGCAGAGGGTTTCCAGACAGCGCTGTACTTGGCAGCCCCGCCAGATGAGGCTGTTTGCTGGTGTGATGTGAGGTGTGCTCCAGGAGTCAAAGTGCGACTCTGCTCACTGCGCTACAACGGCGCAGCTAAAGAGCCGAGACGCCTCGTTAAATATGTAGTGCCACGGAGCCGCTTCAAGCTGTTCCTTTACTTCACACGGAAAAGTGCGGTGGCGGCAAACACTCGCTCGCTCGCTGCTCACTTTGCACACATTCACACATCCACACATGCACATGTAAATACGAGAGCCACAAGCAGCTTACACAGCTGTAAAAGCTGATCCGAGCTGTTAAATTATTTCTCCAGTTGTATGTCACTGGGTTAGAATAGATGCAGGTGTCCGTCCGGTGGCTGTGAGTATCTGCTGGTGGCGTAAATTGCTCTGATGGGAGGCTCAAGTGGTTTTCAGGTGTTTGGAGAGAGCAGCACACCGCCAGGACCTTCTGTATTTTAGATGGGGTGGCAAAGGTGTTGTGTTGGAGGGAGTAAGTGCACCTTTGGGTGTGTTGTGTGTGTAGGAGAAAGTGTAAGGGCAGGGCTAGAATTTATTTATTGCACGCCTGTGTGCCAAAACATTTAGACCATCATAGTTAAAGGCAGCGTTGTGGAGCTCAGTCAGTTAACTCCAACATCACTTTGAGCTGTCATGTGAATCATGTTTTTTCTAATGCAAATCAAATCAAACCGAAGTGGTGAGATCCCAAAGCCCCTTGTGGCAGATTTGTGATGTGTGGTATTGAGCTGTACAAATAAAAAACTGGATACACAAGCGGTAGCATATTGATCCGGAGAAGCCATGATGACTGCAGGTGCTCCAGTCATTTCTGCCATCGACCTGCATTGTGTAGGAAAAGCGGAAAGCCACCGACAGACAGACAGAGAAAGAGCCCAGGGAGGTTTCATTACAAATGTTAAATAGAGCAGAAAGGCTCTCTCTCATCCCCGAAAAAATTAACACTCAGCCCATGGGGTTCAACAATCCTGTGGCACAAGATGTGCACAAGGTTTACCACTTGAATCAAATAAGAATACAAAGTAGGAGAAACTTCTTTTTTCTTTTTTTTTTTTTTTGCAAATGTTAATATCATTGACCATTTTTTCACTCTGACATGCACATTTTATATAATTTTCACCACAGTTATGCCAACGGCGATAATGATTCAGTTATTCCCCATGCAGATCTTGAACAGGTTGGAAATGCCTCAGAAACAGTAGACACTAAAACCCTACATCAATACGCATCCAAATGAGCGGGTCAAAAATTCTTCCAGGCAAGCTGACTTGAGCTTCTTACTCAATTGCAAACATTACTACTTTGCAAAGCAAGTTATTTAACTGCTAAATTAATAAATTATATGGCAGGGTTGTCAATTTTTTTTTTCTAAAAATCAAGTGTGAAAGAATGAGAGCTGATGTGTAATACATTCAAATTAATTCCAAAGCAACACACACACAGCCTAATCTGCTGTAGCATTAACATCCCATTCATTTAATTGCGGTGCGTCTGCTGCCCCATGTAAGGCAGTGGCCTTAATGATTTTCCAGGATTTATCCATAATTTTTCCTGTCTATGGTTACTGAATTCTACATGCTTCCACATATCATTTATCAGATGCTACATCGCCATGCTTATTTGTTCATTAGAGCTCGTTATTTTTCTTTATATGGCGTAAGCAAAGAGAACAACACTAGTTTGCGTTAACAAGGAATGGAACAGATCAGAATACATTTTAGAAGTGCCCCCTGTACAAGCTAAGGTGCAGCCTGTTGCACTATTACACAGTGACTTTTGAATTGGAACACATTATTACAGATAAAGTCATTTATTTTTTCCCACTGTGGCTTGAATTTCAAATAAAACGTAACAGTTACCCTAATGCGTCAAGGTGATATCAGACTGTTTTTATAGATAGTTAGGGAGGAAACTAACTCCACATATCTGCGGTATGTGTATGCCATAATACTCATGAGTGATTGAAAAACAAAACACAATGTACCTTTAGTCATAAGATCAGTAAATACAGCAGTTGTATAAATAAGATAAAGCACAAAACGCAGTGTGTAACGGTGGCAAGAACAAAGATTTCATCCACTATTATAAAAAGCAATTTTCCAAATGTTTGCCAGTATACACAGTACATTTAACAAAATGCTTTTGCGCTGGCTTAAGTGTATGCTGAGCAAATATGACTACCATTTTGTGAAGTGTTTGTTATCTGCGGTTGTGCAGTTATTAATGTAGATGGGTATTGGAATGACTCCCAGAGTTTTCACACACTACTACTCCTCTTTTTCTCCTCCCCAGGGGTGTTGTTAGCCTGTGTGTCCCCTGACAGCTCGCTCCACATAATGAGGCTGACAGACCAAAACAAACACAGGTACAGAACATAGGTAGACCAAAAAAAAAAAAAAATAAAGAAAACACAGCAAGCAAAGCCAGACAACATGAAGGATTAAGGCAGGCAACTTGCTATCTTTGGCAAGACCTATGGCTACTGCTGTGGTGGCTGTGGCTAACTGGGGAAGTGTATGAGTCAGACCGCTTCCTTTTTTTCCCCCCTGCCTTTTGCATCACCATTCCTATTTTTTAATCTCTTTTTCGCTTTTTTTTCTGCTCTGCTGTACAGAGATGCAGTTGGTCATGGACTCTGTGAAGCCATACAGTGATAACTGATGGTGAGATAATGCACTGCGCTATCTCCGGTCTCTTTATTCCCTCCTTTCCTACTCTCTATCTCCTATTTCTGTCTCTGTCCCCAGTCTCCCCCGTCTCACTCTCTCTCTCCCCAGGTGTGCTGGTGGCTGGGGCTAAATGATGAACAGAGCCACAGTGTCTGCTGTCTCTAATGGGGACATTATGCAGGAGGATGGGAGAAGTGCTCACGCCAGGCTCGTAAATCACACACTCCTGTAGAGAGACTCACTGCAAGGCCTCACTGCTCCACTAACCCTGCAATAGATACGCACATATAAATGGGGGAAAAAAGCTACTCGGGCACGCACACACACGTGTGCACATATACAAACACGTATCAAGCATTTGCATACATAGACACATAGACACTCACACAAATGCACATCTGCACCGGTACTTCCACTGCACAGCCCATTTACCTGACCTCCAGCGCGTAGTCAACATTTGCCATGTAACTACTGGGACACAATTCACTTACATCTGTCCAGTGACAGCACCTCTGCCAACAGGACAGTGCGCTACACAAGAGCTTGTGTCAATGTGATTGAAGTTTGACAGAGCAGTTAAAGCATTATTAGTGCTCCCTGTCACAGCCCAGCACACACAGAGGCCTGCCGGTGCCACAGGTGAGGTAAACACAGGCCCCATTTAGCATATTACCCATCAGTCAACACGACAGGCAAAGGAGATAAAGAAATGCACACCCACTGTGAGTGGGAAAACAAGCACTCCAGTCTGCCCCGTCTCACAAGGAGGGCTATATGAAGGTATTTTGGCAGGTGTGTGCACAGGCAACCCACACACACATACCCACAGACATTTATACCCGCACACAAAAGAATACCACACAGAGACACATGCCTCTGTGCACACACACAGGTTGATGACAGAAGAGGCATTATCCGAAGTGAAATATCTCCAGGAGATGCCTCACATAGCTAATTGACTGTGATGAGCCAGCGCCAGCATGCCTTGATGCTTTCTTTTTTTCCTTTCTTATTCATCCCTCAATTTCCACTTTATCTGCACAAAGATAATCTGGAGAAATCCACAAAATTGGGTATTTCTTCTGTGCGATTCATAAGCCACAAATCCTTGAAAATATCCCCAACTGCTGATGCATGGCTTATTGCCAGTGCAAATATGCTAATCTCAAAACTCAGAGGTGAGGAATTTGATTTATTATCTGCTTCAATATGACTATCGCTTCACAACAGCATACTCCATTTGACACCTGCGATGATGGAAGCGAAAGAAAATGTCAGCTCCTACTTTCAAAGACCATTTAATGGGGAAAAAAAACCTTGCCGGTAAAGGTACGAGTAATGCTCATGGGACTTTGCACACACTAACAATAGTAAGCTTTAAACAGTTAGCGTGTTGCCAGTAGGCAGGGGGCTGTGATGTGGCAACAGGGGCTTAGCCAACAGAGCTGTTTGGACTAGAAACAGACAGCTGGCACAGTAGTAGGGAGACCCGTTTAAATGCTCTCTCCTCAGGAGGCAGCGAACCAAGCTGACCTTTGCTGACTAAGCAAAATGTGGACATGCACAACTATACACAAACACATACACTAACAAGGGTAAGTAATTGGCAGGGTGCAGGAGCCTTTTGGTTACACCTTGTTGTTCAATGGCTGAGAAAAAAAAGGTAAGTTAAAAAAACAGCAGAGTGAGACAGGCTGACAGAGCGATTGATACAGCGGGCAGAGCGGAGACAGCACGCATACTCTCACTGCAATGTTTACATGGTCTGCTGGTATTTGTCTTACGTCTTTGAAATGGCATGAAGCAACCTTTATCCGGCGTGATTCCTCCCTGAAGATAATGGATTGTGAACACAAAACATCCTCCTCAAACCTCGTCTCCTGCCCCTTCCCCACTTCCCATCATCACCAGAAACACACTCACATACACACACATACAGGAGCGCAGACGCTGCAGACAGGGACAGACAGACACATGCACACACACACCTCTGTCAACACTCCCTGAGGCAGTAGCGTTAATTCCTCTCAGCCTATTCTCAGGCACACATGGCCATGGAGGCAGTCGCCAGTGGAGCCTCACTGCTAGATTAACCTTTGCTCTCGCCACAGATCTGTTTTTCAGTGGGACCAGCAGTCAGACAGGGGCCACGGCTGGCAGATAGTAACTCATTGTCAGAGCACTGTCAGCGCTGGGCCCTGCATTTGAAGAGAGGGAACTGTTGACGTGGGCAAGGTGCCAGCCAGGAGAAAAAACAGGCCTACTGCCCCACACAGCACTTAACCTGACCTCTCCCCTCAGGATGTGGGGAAAGGGTGGAGGAGCTTGAGTGTGTGTGTGGCCGTGTGTACGTGTGCACACGTGTATAAATGCATGGTGGGGAGAGTTAAGGTGTTTTCTCTGCGCTTGAGCGCAAAGTGTGTGCTTTGGCTGCGGATAAATCCCAACGCTACAGAAAAAATAACAATACTGCCACTCTCCCCTCATTTCTCTCTGTTTCTCACTGGTGCACACTATGTGCGATCCTGTTTTCCCTATTCCCCCCTGTGGTCTGTGTTACATTTACCAGAGGAAAAGGTCACATGTCATAGTAAATGTAATGAGCGTGTTCTGGAGAAATACAGCCACTGGCACTCGGGCCGCGTAGTTAAAACAGGCAAGTACTTCAAAATTGTGAAAAAGGAGGAAAAAGAGAATTTGGCTTTTGTAAATCTATTTTTATTCTTCGTACATGCTCATGGGCATGTACACGCTGCGGAATTACATGTGAAACCAAAGGTTTTCACACAAGCTTTGGTTAGAATTTGCGGTTCAGCTGATGGATTGACCCTCATGTCCGGCAGTCGAACAGTGCAGTGAGTAAAACCATAAAGAATCAATTGGCTGTGAAGTATTTGTTTGGCTGTAAAAATCAATACTAAATGTCTTTCACTATTATCAATGGAATACACTTATAACACTCACTGACTGGTTTACATTCTCACTTACAGCACTTACTTTAGTCAAGTGTTGTTTTGCAGTAATGGAGAAACTGTATAGAGCAAACAGAGTGAGTGAGAGACAATGAAAGAGTGAAAGCATGTGATAAAGACACAACACAACAGAGCTGCTGAGCTGCTTTGCTGCAATTTTTGATTAGATATTGGACTCTACGTGGCACAGAGTTCAACCACGCCGCCACAGTGAAAGGCGCAGTGGACAACTAATTTCCTGCAAGCAAAGAGTGGTCAGGGGCTTGTGAACATTCCTGCTCCACCTGCCTCAGCTCCACTCTTCCAAAATCCGGTTTAAATGACTTATAATGTGAGGGGGGGCAGAGCAGGAGCAGCCGTCGGCAGCTTTGTACTTCTTTGTGTGGTTTGAATAACATGGAACGGGGAGATAGCGCCAAACAAAAGCGGAACAGGAAAAGGCCATTGGAGAGTTCCTTTCAACAGCCCCGTGCCTCTCGCTTTCACCCCCCCTCCACCCACCCACACTCCCAGCCATAACCCAGGTGAGTCTTCCTTGCTCTGCAGCTACACAAGTGAAAAGCTATTCCTGCCAGTGAAGTTCCCAGGTGGGTAATGTACTCTTTAGAGCACCTTATTCTCAACCAAGTGCAGGCGGGGGGCTGCAAAGTCATGGAAGTGAACTGCTCTTAACAACAAGCCCGGCCCAGAAATTGAGCGGGCAGGATGTGGGACTTGTCGGGCTGGCAGAGGGAAGGCTGTGAGTGAAAAAGCGATTTGGGTTTTAATGAAGCGCTGATGAATGGGTCTCAGGCCCCGGCAGCAATAACTCAAAGCCCAGGCGGAGACACACGCCTGGCAGGGCTAAGAGCTGCACACTGCTGGTTCACGGCGGGGCCACAGTCCCCTCACATTTCGAAGCCATGGACTAGATAGACATGACACATATTGTCGAAGGTCTGGTGTGCAAAGCAGCAAAATGGGTTTAGTTTTGGTTGTTCAGAATACAGTTTTTGTTTCTAGGACAGGCCGCTGTTGGGGTGTAAGCAGATATGTGCAAGCGTAGGTGGGGGAGTATATTGTATGTGCATGTAAAACCAAGCCATGTGGTGAAACATTAAATGTAGAGATTGATATGTCAAACCCAGTGGACGGGATCACATAAAACTCCAGGCCACGTCTGAGCAAGAGCCCAGGCCTGTTTCACATTACACAGAATATAGAAAAATCAAAGCACATTATGTTTATTATGCCACTTGAGTTATGGCATCTTTCATAGTCTTTCCAATAAAAACATCACAATATTGCTCTTAGTCTTATATGGCCACCGATGATGTATTTTTCAGTTTTGCTATGAGCAGCTGTGCCGACTGTAAATATGTAACCGTGGAGGAAATGCTCTTGGGATGCTGACAGTGAAAGATTTTACATTTTATAACTGCATATCCAAGGTAAGGATGTGTGAGAGCAGATTTCAGTACCAAGATATTGATAACAGAGCTGACTTCATCACTGGGTGGTGGACTTGTCAAATGCATCCTGTAAAAGCCGCGATCACATCAGCTAAATGGGTGACTGTAATGAAGCACGACATAAAACCTGTCTCGCTACTTTTATTTGCCATTTTATTTGGATTTTTGAGGAGTGGATTAATGTATGCTGTTCCAATTGTTCTGGTGTTTCAGTACATCTAGACAAAATGTCACACTGAGGAACCTGAGTGTCGCTCTGCTGTTGACAGGCAGTCTGTATTATTGCCCATTGATTTGATGAAACTATTTTACTGTCTACAATCACAGTATTGCCACTTATAAGGCATAATTACGCTCATCTGCTTCACTGCCCCCTTGGTATCAACTTTGTTCTATGCAGATTAACCGGAGGCTGTCAATGGCACACTGTACACAATATAGGCAGCCAGGGAGCCATTGAGAAAGAAGTGGCATGAATTGGTCTCAACAGCAATTGGCTCAAAAAGCTCACTGTAGCTCCCAAGGCTCACAGATCTCATAGTATCAAGCAGAGGCCAAAGCTTTCAAATGCACAATTTAAAGAAAAATGAGCGAGTAGAGGAGGATCAGCGAACCGAAAGTCATGGAGAATGTTTTTGTTCTGTTATGTAACATGCTTTACTTGTAAAATGAACAAGTGGGTAGCCACTCGGGACTGCATAAACAAGTTGACAACATAAACTGCGTAAACAAGTTTGCCACTTGGCTGAATTACTTATAAGGAAAAGAAAAATATTGGTCGGCATACAACAAGACGTTTCATGACAGGTTCATATACATGCCCGTGATAAAATTAGCTTGCAGGGTGATGGAAACTTTAATAAAGCCTATACAATGCTTTGACTTTCATCCCACATTACACAAAAGAAAGAAACCTGTTTTCTGTAATTACAGTAAACATTCAGTGACGTTTTTGGTCTCTCCCACAGCTGCAGGTAAATTAATTAATCTGTCAAGTTGACAGTTAAGTCTGTATTTCAGCACTGTTTTTTGGCTTTTTTCATGGATGAATAAGTTATGATATATCCATAACTTTGGTTAATGCATATGCATGAGCATGAGCACGAAACTTTCCACTTTTAATCATAAGCTACCATATGTCTCCTTTTCGTGGATCCCCTGCGGCCTCACTCCCAGCCAGGCAGCAGAGCTTTCGGGGAGTCCACCTGTTATGGTTCCAAATCCAGCAACGCAACTCGGCTGCTGCGCTGAACACCCCTCCACTTGGTTTCACAATGGCCTACAGCCAATGCTGAGAGTCGTGCTCGGTTCAGAAAAGAGCTAGTGGGTAAAGAAATACTGAGGACAGACTCATGAATACTTATGCCTTAGTAATTAAACTCTTCCGGCTGCACTGTGCTCTCCTTTTGCTCCTACTGTTTCTCTTTTCTTTCTGCCCCTCGCAGCCTCCCAGACAAAAACACACATACCTTCCTCTGTGCAAAGGACAGAGCAGACTGACGAGCAGAAGGGTAGCGGATCACACCGAGGCTATCAGGTTTTCCAAGACAAACCTTGGACACCTTTACTGCGCGGCACCTGTGCCAGCAGCAACGCACATCTGCCTTGCATCTGCTCATTACAGGTGATTAGCGAGATGATATGGTGTGTTCTCCACCGTCTAAATGTTACCCTGCAGTAAATGTACCTGGTGCCTCTCTACACTATAAACAACACTTACCTAAAACATACCATTTAGAAATAAGGGGATTTTAAAAGCCAGAATATGTGGAAAAAAAAAAATCATGTTCCCCATCTGTCATGGTAGGCTTTAGAACAAATAAAAAGCAAATACATCTTCTTGTTGTTGCTTGTTCTTTATGCCTGGTCTTGGTATCTGAACTCCTGGGTGGGCTTTAAAAATAACCTGTCAGACATTACACCTACATCACAGCAAAGATGACCCAACAGGCAAACAAACACACATGCAAGACTGACTCAATAATCAGCCCACATACCTACGGAAGATGGCACACCAGAAAACAGCTCCCAGCTTCAGCAGAAAAGTCAAAATCTGCCAAGCTCCGAAACTTTTATTCTTCACAGTAGAATATGTGCAAAATGAAGATCCGGGCAGAACAGTGACATTTCCCGCAAGAATCCACAAGCATCCATCTTTTGGAGTGTTTGGTTAGGTGACACCACGGAAAAGAAGACAAAGACAGCGTGGCCAATATCCAAACATTCAAACATCAAATTAAGAACAATTAAATACATTCAGGGCAAAGTGTGGACTAAAGAGACAAAAGCTACCTCTATTAGTATTCCTAAGGACAGTGAGAATAAACTCTATTAACATAACCATTTACAACAAGAAAATAGAGCGCAGAGTTGAGATATGAACTCACAGGACTCCAAATTGAGAGCCACAGACAACCAATGGCGGGTAATTTGCAAATAATATCAGTAATTGAAGCAATTAACTTTGTTTTGTTGTGGAAAGGAAACCATTTAGACACTCATGCGTACAAGAGCGCACACACACGCGCACACACAAACACGCTCTCTCACTGTCAAGACACAAACACATGTGAGTGAGCCCTCTCTCTTACACACAAACACACATACACACAAATGAAACACAACACAAACATACCTTCACTAGGATGATGAGGGTGCCGTCTTCATACTTGCGGCGCGGATATGAAATTTACTGCTGAACTGCTCAAAATGAGCATCACATGTTCAGCCACTGATAAGAGGCCACTTATTATTCAGATTAATATTTAACAAAGTGTGTTAAAAGGCATTCCAAAACCAGTGTTGTGTCTCCCATTTCCACACTGCCTACCAGATGGTGGTCCTCTCACTCCTTTGTTAACACATTTCTCTTTTGTGTTATTTTTGTGTCTGCTTTACCTCAGTCTACCAACAGACAGATGAGGCCTTGGACACAAAGCAGGCTAAAAGCATCCGCTCCTCTATTTTCCACAATGGCTGCTCTGATAACTGGCTCGGCAGTCTTTCACGCGGCGATGCAAATCTCTGCCCAGTTTTTGGGGTGAATTTTTCAGCATACCTGCTGAGACGGGAAGGCCTCCTATCAAAACAATGCCACACCAGACGGTCTGAATGAATTGTGACGCAAGAGAGAAGTAGTTCTTAAGTTATGCATGTATTTGTCATGGAGGAGTAGCTTGCTCTCTAAAAATAGCTGGCAGTGACAGCACCATTTTTATGCCACTGTTCTCATGTTGTCTTTTTAAAAGCAAGTTGCACAGAAAAGAGAAAAGAATGTGGAAGATATAATATGCTACAAACGTGATTTATACCTCTCATATACCAGGCATTTTTTCTTGGTTTCCGTACCGACTTTCTGAACATTTCTTTCGCCTATAACTCCATTTTAAGGTTGTCAAAAGGGTTGGTATGTTATACGTATTCTCTTCAGCGATACACAGATGCTACAAGCTAAAAAACAACACCGGCTGATTATAATTACATTGATAGAGTCATCCTCTAATGATGCAAAACCTTGCCTTTATCTTAGAGTGAGGGAGATCCGCTCCCGTGGGTGTTAAGTTGTTTCTCATTCTCATTACATTCATAAGATTCTCATTTGCAGGATATATCCTAAGATGTGAGCAGCTTGTGTAGTGCTACATTACAGACAGAAGGGCAATTTTACTTATGAATCTCATCAGGTTTGTTTAGCGCTCAATGAAAGAAAACATGGAACGGGTAGCAACTGGAGACTGTTATACAAGAAACTCAGCAAATAGACTGTGGACCTTGTGCACTGTAATTAGTCTTTCAAGATAGCACATCCATTGTTTAAGTAGCTTATTTATGTAGCATATGTCTGCTATTTGACATCAAATACTTTAAATGATTATCTTTAATTAAATCTCTGTTCTATTCTGTGATGGTATTTTGGCCAGTTCTGGGGCTATCCAAATCCTGAGCAGACTGCTGAGAGACATTGTTTCTCCAAAGTTTTAGAAGTTAAAGAAGGTAAGAGGACAGCACCTAATCTGCTGATCAATAAGAGGATTTAACTTCATACAAAAGACTGCTCATCTGCATTCACCACAGCAGCCGCGGGAGAATCCTGCAGAGGTTCCGGCATACTATCTCTCTTTCCCTGTGTTCTTTTCCGGCCCTGCCTTTTCTCCATGTTCACCTTTCGTCTGTTAATCCCCGTCTTTCATGCCAACAGGAATGGGTGGATTAGAGCTAGGAAAGTATTCACACAGCACACAAACCTCTCGCACTCTATGGCTATATATGCCCTCCCCGACCCACTCTCTCTCCAGCAACTGCGTGCGAGTGTGTGCATGTGTGTATACATGTGCAGTGTATGCTAACCACCGTGGGGCTTCCATGTAGGTGTGGGGTGCGTGTGGGTGGTACAGTGCTTTACAACACAGTGTGATTTACTGTGAACAGTCCATCACTATTTCCTCTAATCCTGTTTAAATTAGCCAGTCTTCTGGAGATACGCTCACACACACACACACACACACACGCACACACACAGGCACACACGCTGTATACACAGACATATCCTTTGTCTTTCTCTCCCTTTGTCTCTCTCTCTCTCTCTCTCTGTCTCCCGCTCTCTCACATACACACACACATACACACTCCACCACAGCTGAGTCTTTTTCGCAACTTTGGAGAAGGATAAACACACCTGTTTAGAACAGACCTGTCTGTCTTAGGCACAGTCTAAATGGAGTTAGCTTTTAATCCCTTTCACTCTCCCCTGTCATTCTTGGGCTTCCTTGATCTGTGGGCATAGCTAAACCAGTCCAGCCATGAACACACACACACACACATGCACTCAAGCTGTAGTCTCACTAGAGCTGAGCCTTTTGTGGAACTGAAACAGCAAAGCAAGCAGTCTTTCACAGATGAGGAGTGAAGACTGGCAGCATCTAATAAAATGGTATTAGACGGTCCAATCTGTCCAATCCATTTAGGGCTGATGCCTCTGCATTCCTTCTCGTTGCAGATGGTTTGAGATATGGATTCATTTTCAGACCTCTTGCAAAGGCAAACACGGCCCAAGAGGAGGGCGACCCTCTCTTTCTCTCAGGTCACTTTCACATGCTTGATCAACCATAGATGCGCACAAAAACACATTTACTCAGGGGTTGGAGTGGGTGCTATTTCTATCAGCTATTAGCAGCTGTATTAACACTCCAAAATGGCTATGTAACATTTTGAGACCTCAGAGCTTTCAGTAGTTTAGTGAACGGTAGGCACTTAAATCTGCAGACAGAGACCCTGACACAAACAAACACAAGTGCACATCCATACACATGAAAGCCATTCACTCTTCAGTGTGTCGGTCACATGGCAATAAAAATGGATAAACAAGGTTCCAGCGCTCTTAAAACATAAGGGTAAAAATATCTAATGAGAGCACAAGGTATTTTGGTGTAAAGCTCAACACTAACACACCGGCACATTTGCAGAAAGGGTGACCACAGCAGGACTACACTCTCATGCCATGGACAGAAAGTTTGTGCGTTTCCATTCTAACCAAGGACAACACTTGGTTGTTTCTGCTAATTACTCAGTTCAGTGAAATCATATGGCGCAGTCTTAGATGGTTGCCTATCCGTGATCTATAGTATGTGTGCTACAGATCATCAATGACTGAGAAGAGGCAAAGCTCACACTGCACAGCTCCGAATGATGGTTTTGCATTATGTGTCAAGCCAATGCAAGATGGAGCAACATTTAATTAACATTTCTAATTGTGCCTTGAAGGCTGCCTCGATTTAGTGGCGGCTTCATCCGCGGCTGATTATGCTGCAATGATGAGGTTAATGGTGCTGGATATTTGGCTGCTTGGCAAACAGTCAGCGTGAGGATGCTGTAGGGTCTGTGTTGCCCCAGGCAACCCCAAATTCAGATGGGAATGAATAGCGGCTGTATGTGTATACTCACAAAATAACCTGTGTACGTGACCTTGACAATGCCACGCGCTTTATGTGGCGAATCCATACTTGACTTAATCAGTTTAATCAGTGCTGGCTACTTGTTTCTTTCTTTGAAGACGAAGATTCACTTCTGGAGTTGCTGCTGACGATCTCAACAGCACTTAAGAGTCAGAGTATATTCTGGAGCTCTGCTGTCTGTATTTAAAAACACCACTTTTTCCAGACCGCCATGGTCGATTGAGTCATATTGTAAGTCCCAGGCCAGTTAGTGGCTCTCTGCGTTAGCTTGGACTGTCTGTTAGATAGAAACTGACACAAAGTTGTTGAGCCACTCATTTGGAGCAAATTCAAGCAAAGCCTTCCGCATAGCGAACCATGGGTTGTGCAGCAGTCGAAAGCAAACACATACACACACACACGCACACACTTGGAAAGGCACATTTCAGCCCACCACACTCAGGCCATATTATTCTGCCTCACTGAGCACACTTGACTCTCTGCCAGTATAACTGTAAAAGTCACCCCCTACGTTCCCTACTTCTGTCTGCACTCCCGTCCTGACTCTCCCTCCTTTGCTCCATCCTCCTCTCCTTCCCTCCTCAATTCCAGCTCTCCCTAATATTTTAAAATAAACACTGTAATCCTGAAACATAAATGCCCTTGGTTTATTGTTAACAAACAGTCTAAAACATAGCAAAGCATTCATTAGGACGCAGCGGCGAGCAGCCATTTGCAATGGTCGTCTAGTGGGGAAGATGGAATTGGTAGAGCAGAGATAACAGCTATAAGATAACAAAGACAAACCTGCTAACACAGAAGGAGTCAGAGAAGCACCCGGAGATCTGAAAGCCATTAACTCTGGTGCCGGCTAGGAGGAATGGGGTCTGTGATGGCCTATTTCTGTGGGCTCTATATCTCATCAGGGGCTCTCACCCCAGACTCCATGTTGTGTGATTTATTTGGCCTCAAAGTCCTTTTTTTTATTTTCTTTTTCTAAATCAAGAGTGTGCAAGTGCGTGCATGTGTTAGGCCAGTTGTGCAAGCCGGCCCCATCTACGTGTTCCATCACCCGAAGGCCTGGAGCCCAGTTGTCATGGCGATGGGACACAGGTGCTCCAAAGGCTCCCTAGACACTTGTGATGTCACCGTGGAACAGGAAGAGGAAATTGTCCTGCTCCAAATTCCCCCTCGCATGAAGAACCACTTAATCTTGCCCACAACATTGTTATGGCTCAAAACTCAACTTCAGTAAATTTCTGGGTCGCCAATCCATGTCATGCTATTGAGTCCGCCTCACAATGGTCCATTCACTCAGCACTGCAGGCCAGCTGGTAGGGTATAGCATCAACACGCAGCCAAGGACTTGATAATGAGACAGAGAGTGGCAACTTTTTCGCTGGCAGGTACTCTCTTGACAAAACACAGTGCTCACAGATGACCACTGATGACGGCGCCCAGTCGTATGCACAAAAGAGCCCCTCTGGATCATCCACATTTGCGCTAGATGCTGATGGGAGACGAGGAGGAGGAGAGGCCTTGTATCAGTGTCAAATGATCCGAGTGCACTGACATGGGCTATTCAATAGAGAAAGGACTCCTGTGCCAAAGAATCATGTTTTTATTCATACACAACATTTCTTTCTACGTGAGAGAATTTTCTGATTTTCATGTAATTAATTCTCTTGTGACGACCTCTCTCCTTACACATGCACTGGTGCAACTGAGGGCTGCGCGCTTGGCAAAACAGGAAACATGGGGTTAATGCCCGTCTGTCCTCGGGTCTCAACTCCGAGGCAGGAAATGAGCTGCTGTGTCCACCAATCACTTTAGATAATGGAGAGATTTATTAGAATGAGGCTGCTGCTGCTCTGCCAACTCTAATTAATTTTCCTGTGTGAGAGACACAGAAAGAAAAAAGAAAAAGAAAAAGCGTATGAATGGATGTTACCATGTAGGTTTATGGGGTAACATTTGTTTTGTTGAAAGCAGCAGGTTTCAGCCCGACTTGTACTCCCTTCGTCGCGAGACAATGTAAAACATGTGGGCTTGGCAAACCGGAGACCTATAGATCAGACAGCCAGTCCCAGCCAGATGGCCCTGGCCAAACAGCCCTCCTCTCTGTCAACCTCATCGCTAATTAGGATGTTTATGTTGGGCTGCAAGTGCCTGTGTGCAAGTTTAAGAACATCCTAAATGAGCATAGAGATTAGTGAGGCGCTAGTTAAAACTGCAGCGCTGCAGCTCTTGCTTAAATACTCACAACTTGCATAAATGTGTTAAGTGTGACGTAAGCAGATATGGGAGAACAGATATTGAATGTTTTAGGCCAATTTTAACTTGCAGGTTGACTTCTTGCTGTGGCGATAGAAATCTAGCAGTCTTAATTCAAAGACTCCTTGGTCCACGTTTTGTCCCACTGCTGTGATTCACCGCTGTGTCTAGCTGGAGAAATGTCGTTATTTATGCACTCAGAAAGAGTTGCTGAAGAACTCCCTCACACACACTACCGGTCACACGTGTACCTGGCTACCTCCATAATAGCTATGCATTGAGAGTGACATTGCCTCATCTCCTCTCTGCTAAATCACCGCCCTCAATTTCTCCATAGGTGACTAGTTCTTTTCTCCTCTATTTCCTATCAAAATGTTCTGGATCTTGCTTGGTTTCTCAATTACTTACCCCCACCCCACCCCCAACAACCATCACTCTCTACTGTTTTGCTGTATGAGCCTAGAACTGCAGCAGTGTGATGGCTGACAGAAGGGGAACATGCTGAGGTCTTACTAAATGTTTAACATGCAGTTAGAACTGGCCCAGACGGGTGCCCTGTCAACAACCTTGTTTTATTTGCAATAATGGCTTCCTCTTAACAAAATATCTGTTGGAGGCAGCTGATGTCTGTGTCTGTGTGCGAGGAGAAATTTATGTATGTCAAACATGAGCAGCCATAACTTGTGACTGGATATACTTTAACCCACTCATCATAGATCTTTTACTATGGGTTTGTGTGTCCCGGTGAGTGATTGTTTTTTGATACTGTGCTACCCCTCACAATACATCTTCTGTAATGGCTGGGTGACTGGGCAGGCCCCCCTCCTAGACGGTGGCGGTGGAGTAAATCAGAGTTGATTTGGCTTCCTGCCACAGATGTGTCAGCTCACCCTGTCCAGTGAGGATCCCACAAATAGCATTCCATGTCACTCACATCACACTTCATAGATCTTGCATGCGGCTACAGTATCCCCCTGTCTTTTTAAGACAGACTCCCCCAGACTTCTAGTGGTGCCCCCTGCACGTCACTTCTATGGATTTGCTGCAATACAATGTCATCTCTCTTCCTTTGGCCCCTCAAACAGGCCTGTCAGAGTATTTCCACTGGATCAAAAGCCCAGATGGCTACAGTCAGCGGGAGCGAGAGGGAAAGCCTCCAGTATAAAGACTGGAAAGGAATCAGATGACATGGAATACGCTGGGTTCAAATCTCATTGTGCTGAAAGAACATAGGGATAGATTCCCTCATGTGCAGCTCAAATAAATGTAGCAGGGTATGGGGAGGAAAACACGAGAAACAAAGAAATGGCTAGACACTGAGAGAATCCCTTTTTCCCCCCAAGCCATACCTGCTGTTCTCCTGTCGCTGTTGTTTTTTTTTTTTTTTAAGGGGGAAGCAGGGCACTGGTCCCATTTCTGTGCCTGCATGTGTGCTCCCTGCTAAGTCTGCTCGCTGTGTGTAATTTCTCCAGTGACCATGACAGTGGAGCAACTGTACAAAGTGTGAAAGTGTGCAATGACAAAGCGGTGTGTGTCGCAAGTGTGCAATGACAAAGCGCCGCTGTTCCCTTCCTGCCTCTTCAGTAGGACAAGCAGATTGATGCTACAGCAGCAGAGCACCATACTGCTCGCGCGTCAGGTCACTCTGAGCCTCAGGAGAGAGCGAAAGAAGAACATGGTTCCTTCTTTGTCTATGTCCTCGTCTGCCTTGTTCTCCCTTTCTCCTCCTCCTTCCATCTCTCTGCCTCTGACCACAGGCTCTTCTTTCTCCTCAAGTTAACAAGTTTCACAAAGCACCACCTGTCATCGTCAACGTTTCGCCGCCTGCAGACACGGCGAGTTACCCCCAGAGTTTAACTTCTGCACAGCACAACACGGGCCGGCCACGCTGCTGAAGTCAATAGGATACAGTGCAGCTCGGTGAAACATGAGAGACTGCAGGGCCGCTTTATACCCAGCCTCAAGGTAAACCACCAATTTCAATTATTAGCGTCACTGATATCGGCACTGCAACAGCAAGGAATCGAGACTTTTGTTGTCAGAGGATCTTTGAACATCAAGAGAATCAAACACTGTTATATGAGAAACGCAAATGAACTAACGTACACACACACACACACACGCACGCACGTCAACACTGGGGACAGCGCAGAACATCTGTGATCAGCATTAGTCAGATGGATCTGCTTGAATTAGCATGAAAATCCAACTAGAAGACAGAGATAAAGACGAGATTTCTTTTGGCACAAAGGGAAAGAGGAGGCTGACAGATAGCAAAAGGGAGAGGAAAAGGGCAACAGAGGCTGGGATGTAACCAAATAGTTTGATATTTTCACTCCCAACGCTGCAATGGACTCCGTTTTATAATTTACTTACAAGGGCAAGGCAGCGCGCCTGAGAACATGAATATAGTTTTAGCAACAGCCTGAGTGAGAGGGATATTAGAGAGAT
The DNA here is from genome assembly GCA_023238725.1 of Scortum barcoo. NCBI lineage: Eukaryota > Metazoa > Chordata > Actinopteri > Centrarchiformes > Terapontidae > Scortum > Scortum barcoo. The sequence goes on along the minus strand of CM041533.1, from coordinate 16,909,386 downwards.
AGGAAGGAGAAGAGGTGGAGACCAGAATAAATGGGGATGGGAGGAAAAATGAGAGAGGCAGACAGGGGAACTCATTAACTTCTCTTTAATAAAGCCCAAGTCACATGGGGACCCTCTCCATCTATCCAGTTGCATGAACACACACACCCCACACATACACACACACACACATACATATACACACACACACACAAAGACACACTCTAGTGCCACATTGATCACCTCCAGATTACCGCACATACAGTGATCATAACCACATCTCTAAAATCATTTGACTCACATTAAGAATCGCTAACCTAAAGAACTTCATTAGTGGTGGGATGTCCCTGACAAATCTCCGCAACTTTAAAGTTACTGGAAGTCATAGAGTGCTGACAATAACCTCTCCACTACTTTATTCTGTGAATAAATTACTGGAGTGCTGACAGTGAAGATGCTGAATGTAAATATTTTGTAGGCTCAATGCAACTCAATACCATAAAGAAACTCAATATCTTAAAGCAACAGCACAAGCGCTTGGAGAAAATCTGCAAATATGAGGGAAAGGCAAAACATTTTTCATCCCTTCTCTATTTGCAAGCCATCTTCAAAGGCTAAAAAGGGAAAAGCATTTCTATGATAAACATTGAAACTGGCGCTGGGCCCAGTTGCAGATTCCCTTTTGTCGTTATCGTATGTGGGATAAGTTCTCTCTGACTGGGAGGCATGGGAGCGGGACTAGGATGGTTGGATACTATAAGGAAGCAAAGAAGGGATTGTGGCATTAAAGCGTCTTCTATATCTGAAGATCCATGCCTTCCCCAGGGGCCAGACAGCAAGGCTAATTTAAGAAGCGTGGGCCTTGTCAGCTGTCATTAGCATGCGCGCTCCCAGCCACACACAAACACACAAGTGGGCACATTTATCCAAAAACACACAAAGCGTGCACAGGCGCTCGCACACTCGCCACACAAAGCTAATTCCAGAAATGTGGGCAACTGTCAGAAGTCATCATCTGAGAGTACAAAGCCAACCAACATGTTACACAACCTGGCGCTTTATTGGGAGGGAGGGAGGAAGATGGAGAGACAGGCAGATGGAGAGAGAGAGATGGAGGGAGAGAGAGGGAAAATTATTGATTAAGGCTGAATAACAGCACAACAAATGAAAACAGAAAACAAATTGCGAGTGTCTATTTAACATGGGCCCCATCAATCTAGGCAGCGTGTGAAACAGACTCCTGGTGATCCTTTTGTCATGTGAAGGTATGTTAATCACACAAGTGGGTGTTTGGGTTCCTCAGGGATAAAAAACATAGCAGAAAGAAAGACAAGAAAGAAAAAAAATATCAAATAGTCACAGTAGAAATGATAGAAAATAAGGGCAGGAAAAGATGGACAATGACATGCAACATGCGCAGTTCATGGTTGCCATCTTAAACCCCTAGGCCACCAGGTCACCCAACAATATCAATTCTGATGATTTTTGAGACATGTCAGATTGTGTGCTGAATGCTTAATGAATTGTAATGCTGACATGTGAATAGAAAATGTGTCATTTGATGTCAGTTGGTGACAGCAGTCACGTTGTGACAATTTGGTCAAATGCATTTTTAAGACTGTCTCAGTTTTGTCCGTCTTTGGCGGCCTGTCACCAGTGCTCTAAGTCAGACATGTCTCACTGAGATTACACCATATTCCATTGTGATTATTAAAATGTTTAGTTTAGTAGTAGAGGACAAGTCATGATTATACAGTGTACAGGGGCCATTTGTCAGAGACATGCAAATCTTGGTAATGTTGTGTCTCTCTAAGCGAGGCCAGTCAAAAGACCTGTTGTGGAAAAAAACCCTGACCACATACACACTGCCTCTCTGTATCCCTTCACCCAAATGTGAATTACGCAAATACACAAATACTCACACACGCAGTTGAAATCCCTGCGAGGAAACGAAACAGGGGTTACTTTTCTATACTGTTCTCGTTCTCAAACGATCACATCCAGGTGTTCTGTGATCAAGAGAGATTTCAAAGCAGGGACTTGCAATTGCCAGTCTCCAGGGGCGACTGCGGCCCGTCCTATCAGAGGCACAGATTCCCCGGGCGCCTCAATGGGCTGTCGACCATTTTGTACCACATCAGTCCATCACTACAGAGATCAAAGGGACTTTTAAATTGCGATCAAATAATTCTAGCAAACATGATGCAATGGCTGCCACCTAAGGAATCCATATGCCTGCAGTCATGCAATGCTGTTTCTCAGTAACTGTGAGAAGGAATTTAATTTTCCCATGACACCGAATGACATTTTTCAAGCAGATTTCCATCCCATCGTCACTGTATGCACGATTGCTCATTCACTCATATGATACAACTTAGGGGTTGCCACTGAAATACATTAGCATTTTAGAATATATTAGCATACCCAAAGGGAACTGCAGTAACATTGATTACAAGTAACCGCATGCATTTAGATGCTGGTCTGCCTCTGATCAAACACAATATGCCATCGCTACACCCTCCCCCCCTCCATGCACTCACACACACCTTTTTCTGTGAAGCAGTTCCACCCCCTGCTGCGAAGCAGGTGCCGTGATATGATTCTCCCTACCTCCATGCATGCTGACACACACACACACACACACACACACACACACACACACACATTACATGCACACACATACACATGCATGTCTTCAAAGACAGAGCTGTGAAGCAGAGGTGACAGGTCTCTGGTTCCATGCCATCCTCAGCAAATGTAGCGCTAATTGCCATTCCCCCACTGTTAGAGAGCAGCGTGGCTCCAACATGGGGGCCATATGGACCCCAAGATGGAGTCATCTCCTGCCCACTAGAGGATCATGGGAAGAGAGAACAACGAAGTGGTGTTCACTGTGATATGTAAGACACCTGGAGAAAATTCACAAGGAAATATCTAAGTTGCTGTTTCCTTTGTGTATTCATATCCAGCACGTGAACTCATATTTGGCAGCTGGGCACAGGCACATGTAGACGCTGGTGTTGTTAGTATGACAGCTTATTAGAGAGATCAGAGATTTGAGTGTGACACCTCTAATGATCTCTTCATCTGATTGACGGGCTAGGCAAGGCTCCAATTCACACATCTCTCACATCACAGAATGTGGTGCACATACAGCAAAAAGGGTCAGCCTGTCAGACACACACACACTCCACACAAATACGCCACACACTGCTCCAGTGCATGTTAGAAAAAGACTATTTGCTTCCATAAATCCCTCCTGTGACTTCCAGAATATTCCGCTATTATGTTTGCCCTAGCCGGGCCATTTCCTCCCCCAGTTAGCCTGTCATCAGGGCATTGTACTGTATTGTCTGGGAGCGAGCCTAAATGGGGCCCTTTCAGGGGTATTTTCAGGTACTTTCATGGAAGAATGGAGAGGATATTCATATCACATTTCAGTTTTTCTATCGCTGAGCAAACACAGTTTTGGACAACACACAGACACGCCTGCACTGACATACACGCAAACACACACCAGCACTTCCTTCGCTGACCCAAACGAGCGAGTCAAGTACATTCCAGCTCCCAGCGATTTCCTCCATCTTCTCCCAACAGACAGGATCCTATTTCAAGCGCCTGGCTGTTATCTCTCACAGAGGCAGCAGCAAACATGGTAAGATGCATTGCAAAGGGAATGTCCTAAACATTTCCATAAGGCGTCCGCAATTCTGAAAAACAACAATACGCGACCAAAATTTGATTACACTTCAAACACTGGCTTTGGCAGCTGTTTTTAAAATTGTTCTTTGCACACACCTATTTGGTTAACCTACTCTACTAAAGGAGGGCAAATTGATCAGTCCAGGTTTCTTAAAGGAACTGGCATGCTGCAGCAAGCTCCTTTAATTGCACTCTCGCTGATCCATCTCGTGATTATTGGCAATTATCTGTCAATTAGCAATGTGCTGATGTCACCATGATGTGAAAGGCAAAGCAATCAGGAGCTGTTAGCGAAGAGATGGCTGTCCATGCTAATGACCTGATCTACTGTCCGGCTGGTGCAGAGGACCCTGTGTGTTTGTGTGTGTGTGTGTCAGTGTGTGTACGGTTCAGTAACTATTCCCCTGTAGCAATCACAGCAGCGCAGGCCTGTCAACACTGTTTCATGTCTACACTGCTCAGTAGTTTCTGGGGCTTCTAAATAGGATACATATGCCACTCAAAATGACCTTGACTGAAACGCACTTAACCCCTCCTTCAATATCCCCCTTACCACCCATCACCCCAGTGTGGTGCCCCATTTCTTTGAGTAATATTAAATCTGGGAAAAATGTTAATGTATTATAACAGAATTTTGATAATTGCTTTATTAAAATTATCTGTGCTTAGGGAGGTGGGGGGAAATTACAATACAGACTGGGCAAAAATTTTAGTCAGTATTTGAAATACATTTTAAAAGCAATCATGGAATTATAATTCTATTCTATTATATACACTATAAATGTCCTTGAAGCCAAACCACTTTGTTTTGTAGCTATCTTTGTTAACTTTAAGACGTCGTTCTACGTGAGAGAAACCCCTTTGTTTGCCCTGTTAAGTGTTTACAAAAACACAAAGAGACACATAAGAGATGACAAATCATCCTTGTATCCACCAAACACATCCAATCCATCAGACACACACTCGCCTCTCGAATAAACAGAGGACGCTTACGACATCTGTCATTCTCTCCCTATGCTGTGATCCATGATATGATCGCGACGCTCATACGTTCTGGACGATTCACAATCAATCTTCAGAGCCAAGGCAACAGACAGACAGAGAGTCAGAGAGCGAGGGACAGAGAGCGCAAGATAGAGAGAGAGAGAGCGGCTTCTTGTTTGCTTTTTGTCTTTTACGCTTTTTCAGAAGCGCCATGACGATCCATCATGCTTTTTCTTTTAGAAGCCGCCGCATGATGTTTATCAAAGGAAGTAGATTTTCAAAGCATTACCTGAGCCTCAAATTGATTGAGAACACGTGCAGAAATGCAAGTCACTCTCCACACATCTCTCTACATTTTCAACTGTCAATAATAGCTGATAGAAGGTGTCCCCTTTCAGCCAATCATTGCCAGGTGTCTGAAAGCCCTTTCAAAGCAAGCTGAGGGATTGATTTTTTTTAGACATGCTTAAGTCTCGCAGACACACACACTCACAGACTCACACAGTGACCTTGTCAGGAGTTATAACCATCACATGAAGAATCATGAACACATGAACATATGTGTCTCTCTGTTCCACCTTGGCTTAGGTAGGTCTACACATCGAGTAGCTGTGGTGTATTTTGTGATTATTCGTGAAGTAAAAGCATTTTTGGACTGAGAACATTAATTTCTTAAAACCTTGAAAACAGCATAAACAGGGCTGGCACCAGGTGGGCTGTTAAGATTTTAATGGAGCCCTTTTATTAACTTACAAAGAGGAGAGTCATCGACGGTCACACACACTCACACGCACTCCACTGATTGTATCAATACATAGTCCCACATATCTGTAAGTATGCAAGTATGCACATGCATGAAACACACAGAGAGACTAAAACATTTCTCTTTATTTCATTAGAGGGTTAAAAAATGAAAAGAGAGGAACTTTGAACAATTACGAGCATGAGTCTGCAAATTAAAGTGGCCTTACGCTCTCACATTTTTGAAAATACACGAATACTGAGACATTGTTTCTTCATCGCATAACCTGTTTAGCGTTGTCTGAAGTAGGGAACACTAATGCCTTGGCATGAAGTACAAAAGCCTGGGAGACTGTCACACTACAACAAATCCCTGCATGACTCTGCTTGGCCAGCTGCTTTTCTCAGGATAGCCGTTTTTGGATTGGTATTACACATTCAGCAATGCCATCGACGCAGGTTGGAACATGACATATGAAATGGCTTGGAGGAACTGAGTAATGTGCTTCATTCAAACCTAAGTATGTTAATACTGAAGTGGTGCCCTTTCACAGGGGAAGCATACTGAGCTGTAATAACACACAGAAACATATCCAAGACCCCCCTGTTAGAGATCAGTCTTGTTTAGTGTGCATCTACAGACATTTCAAGTGTTTCAACAAATTTGTATTTTCTTACAACAACCCACATGAAAATAGTAGTTATTATATGAAGCAGTCATATTATTTCTATGGTAGTGTTTATGTTCTACAGTATTTTAAATTACATTAAAGATAAAGATTTAAAGCCAAGCCCAGTGACGGGAGGCACACCCAGGAAACACACATACACACACGCACACACACACATAAAATTGAGCTTTAAAGTCTCATCCAGAGATGAGTTACTTGCCTACTTACTTTAAGTTTTAATGTGTTCATAATTTGTGGCCACCTAGGTTCAGGATAACAAGACAGCATCAATCTGAAAACCTATAGACATAATGAAAGACTGGGCTGAACAAAAATAGCAGATTAAATGGTCATTAAATTACACACTTTATCCACACCTTGCATGGGCCTCTGCAAATGCTGTCACTACATCATTCACTAACAATGTTTGACAGGTAATGTTTGTGTTGGCCATCATGATGAGAAGCAGTGTTGGCATCAGAGTGGCCGGCCAAACACTTTAAACAAAATACTTTTTTTTTAAGTTTAAAGTAATTGTTACATTAAGTAATTAAGTAATTAATACAAAATGGAAATCATGCTGTGTGAATACATCACAGACTCACAGATAAACTAGCAGAATGGGAAACAAGTGCAGCACACATTCACATGCATATACACATTACAGACTTCCTATCAGGTTTGGCCTCTAGAAATCATTTATCATTCCCTGAGCCTGTAGTAGAGATCCAAGGCCTTGCTGGTGTGCATTTAGATACAGTATTTATGATAAAAGCGGCCAGCTTTAGATATTATACATTAATAATATCAGATCACCTAAATGTCAGAGCTGTAACCGATGTGACACAGTTGTGAAACACAGTCGGGGAAAAAAATGCTGTACAATTAGGCTCAGCTCGGCTTTGTGGGAACGTTTGTCACCCTGACATATCATCAGGTGAGTGCAGCGCAGCCACAAATTTGTGCATCTGAACGAGCACAGCTGTTCATTCACGTCCACATCCCGCTTCACTTTATTTAAAACTACCTGACTGCATGCCGTGTGTGTGTGTGTACAGTATATTCTCGCAGTTCATTTCCCCCAGCTCTCAGAAACGAGCTGACTCCGCCCAGACATCAGTGTCAATCTGATGAGTGGGTGTCTAACAGTGTGTGAAGCTCACATCAAAGGCACCCCGCTTTAAATGCCCAGCCTTGGGAGAAAGCGGGGAGGGGAAAGACTTCATAAGAATAAGGGATGAGGAGGGAGGGAACAATTGGCATGAATTTTATACTGTTCAGCGAGCCCCATTAGAGGGCAGGTTTTGGGTGTATGAGTGCACGACAGAGGCGACCATGCTAACAAGTTGAATCAAGACATCCTTCACAGATCTGGCAGTGACCTTAACAAACAGGCTCACTCTAACAGCAAATACACACGCACACATACACACCGCCCTGGCTCACTGCACCAAAGAATCATCTCAACATCATTCATTATAGCTGAGATTTTTATAAAAAGGCAAATCACTCTCCCCACAGACATCCAAGGAGACGCACTCTCACAGAGATACGTGCGGGCACAGACACACAGGGCTGGATGTGCTTAGGGGTTAGCAGCCAGAACCACCAGCCTCCTCATTAGCACAAATAAGATCGTAGGCAGATACAGGCCTATCCCTCTCTCCCCCCGTGTCTCTTTGTCCCTCTTCGCCTCTGTTCTCTCACACAAATGAGTCCTAATCCTTGTCCTCTAACTCGCCTCTAACAAAAAGAATGGCGCATGCAGCTGGAGACGGCCGACGCACATCAAGGAGGGCGACACCATCTCTACACTGGATCTTCCGCCTTGGCTGGTTTCAATAATAGTGTTATTCCAATAAGTTTCAATAATAGTGTTCAATAATACAGGGACGAGTTTATGACCTACAGATGTATGGCTGTTATGTGACCTCAGGTTGCGTTACATTAAAATGAGTCATAACTATTCATGAAGGGAGGTCAACAGGCCAACATGGGCTGGGATCAGTTTGTCAGGTCGGCTATCGACAAGTAACATGAATATAAGAAATATGCAAGAAGAATATATTCAATAATATTGCATATTACAAAAGAGAAGCCACTACTCCAAATCTTGAATTTTAAACCAATGGATATTCCCAGGCTTGGTTCACATTTGCCATTTCATTTCCGTGCCTAAATACACAGAAAAGAACTTGAAAGCCCAACAAAGCACCTTTGACCTTGGCTGTTTTAGGGAAATGCCTCTTACACCCTGTCAGTTTTCTAGTTGTGCTTGAGCCAGCCAGTCGACTGCTGGTAGATCGAGATGCTGTCCACTCATTTCCCATTACCCTCTGTGCTTCAAATCAATAGTTAATTACCTCCAAAAAGCTCTCTTCTTATCCAGCTAGAGAAGTGGACAGCGCAGGGCAGGCAGAAATTTGCCTGGCAGAGGGATTCAGTGTTATGCGGGGTGAAAACTGTCCTCCCACCACTGCTACTTATTGGCCCATCAGTGTCCCTCTCAGAAGCTGGCATTCCATTTTGCACTGCGCAGGCACTTCATTTCTCTCCACCACACAAATTTCATTTCTCATGGTAAGGCAGGCACACACACACACATAGTGAGACATAAATGTTCATGCACAATTATTCTCTATCTGCCCCTCTCTTGCCAAGAACCCAATGTTTAATAAGAGATTACATTTATGGTGAGGAGAAGGGCAGGCGAATGGTGAAATATGTCCACATGTCCTGAACCTGGGAGAGTCAGTGGCACTTACTCATTAATAATGGGACAGGCCCCAGGCCCGGGCCCTTAGCTCTCTGTCTCTACTCATTTCCTTTCCACACATCAAAGCTGTGTGTGTGTGTGCTTGTGCGTGTTTGTGTGTGTGTTGGGGCTAATGCTCATTCAAATCTGTGCGTGTGTGTGTGCTTGTCGGTCCCTATGAGCAACAGCCTGTGGAGGAGCCGGCTTTTATTTAGTCAGAAGTGGAGCAGCTTCCACCACCATCCGTAATTTCAGCCCTATTAACGTACTGCCTTTAATTCCTCTGAGCACTGGAGACGCAGCATCTCGGGGCTACTGATTCACTTAAAATGCAAAAAGTATTGCAAAGTTGTTGGGTTTTTTTCCTTGTACAGTAGCAACTTCATATATTGTACATTTAGACTTAAGAAGCAAGGGATTTGCTAAGTAAACACATTGATATGGAGAGTTTGCAGTGTCTGGTTACCAAGTACACACGGCGAGCTAAATTGATATTCTTATCAGTTTGATTGTAGACTTTTGCAAAAAATACTGCACCGCCATACCTGCCTCCTCCCACCTCTTAGTCAGCCTTTGCCCCGCAGCCTTTTTGCCTGCAGCTCTTAAGTCTGAGCCTTAGGACTTAAAAGTCAAATTAAATCATTCTGGCCCTGACTCAGATCTCATTAGAACAATCATAAATGAAGCTCTTTGTTCCTGCAAGCCTACAACCCCAACAGTCTCCTTACCCCCTTCCTGTTCCTGCCAATGCTGCGTCTGTTACGTCTTCAGAGGGACAGGCTCATATTTCGCTTTTTTTTCCCCTTGTAGTAAACCCTATAATGCTTCATAAATGCATCTGGTTTTAACTAAAAAAAATTGAGGGGGGAGGGAGGGAGGGAGGAAAGGGAAAAGAGAGTTGAAACAACCAATTATTCCCAGGAAGGTTTGATAGAGGAGGTGGGAGAGATGGGGGTGTAGCTTGCAACTACTCTCAGATTTAATTAAACTTATTAAAAAAAAAAGAACAATCTAGTTGGCAAAAAGAAATGGCCGGGGAGTGGAGTCAACAACAGGCCTTTGTGGATCTGGACTGGCCGGTGCTGATGTGGGGTGGACCGGGGCTAAAGGGGCCCTGGGGTGGAAGAGAAGCAGTGGATATGGGGCTGTAGGCATAGAGGCCCGGGGAGCCAGGCTGCGTGAAGAGTGGGAAATAAGACTCGATAATCAATGTTTTCTCCTCTCACCTCTCAACTCAACAAATATCGAAGAGGCTCCCCTTTCCTGCTGACTGAACAACTGTCACCCAATCTCTAGGACAGGTGATAATGGAGGTAAAAAAAAGCCTGAGAGACGGACAAAGAATGAGAAAAAGCATTTTTTACACCACCATCCTTGAGCGTTGGGGAAGCTGGGTCACTGCACCCAATCAATTACTACCATTGCCATTTTCCACAACGTGCGGCTCAGAGAGTTGCCTCTTAGTTTGTGCACACCGAGCCTCGGTGCACGTGTCGGCGGGCGCGTGCGTCTGCGTCCATGTTGTCCGCCCGCCATTTGAGGGAACTGGCTTCACCAGGAAACAGATGACTCACACAGTTTGAGGTTGAACTGTGTCACGAGCGTCACCGCTTTCACTCCTGCGCTCTAATGTGTTTCGTATGTTGCTGATGCAGTGGGTCTGCTTATCCCTGAGATTGGGCAGATAGGCCCTTAGCCCTCGTCCCACAGTCAGCCACCTGCTCTGATAAGGGCCAAGCACGAAGCAAGACGAGCGGAACCTAACACCGCTGATAGCATCACCACGGCAAATCTCTGCACACGCGGATGTGTGGAAGACGCTGGGAGACAACACAGTAAAGAACATGAAATATCCGCACGGCGAGAGAAAGAAAACAAGACCCGTGTATGGAAGGGAATGATATAGGACATACAGCTACACACAAATACACACACACAGAGTATAGCACATACTGCTCTCCTCCTCCTCTCTCTCTCCACTCTCTCTTGATACCACTCATTCTCACACTGAGACGTACACAGAAATGTGCACGTGCATACCACCAGCCCCCCAACTGCATCCACCATCTGGCCTTCGCAAGGCTCAGATGTCTCTGGGGTAAGGTGAGGTGTGAGGGGGACTCTTGTGCGCGTATGCGTTTTGTATACCTGTGTGTGTGTGCGTGTGAGAAAGAGAGAATCAGAGAGAGAGGCCAGTAGAGCCAGTGATCATATTATCCAAGAGAAAACACACTCTATACAGTATGCTGCAATATGTGATAAACCACATTGTGAGAGAAAAAAAAACCTGCACAGACTGCCCGCATGCAAGCACAATACTTTCACAGAAAAGGCAGTACAAAATATTTACAGCACTGCAGGTACATGAGCTGCAGGCAGAGGTTTGCACTGGGGGTCGTCATAGCTGACTAGGCCGCTTAAGCGCACCTTAACACCGAGTAGTCTTTTCACTGTGGGCAAAATAAAGCTTCCATTATGGGATGAGGCCATGTCTGCTGCCCCCGCCAGCCATAATGGCTTTAGCACTCTACTGACGACACAGGCACCCAGACGTACAATACACACGCAGCGGTACAAAACGGAGTTGAAAATTGAATTCTACTTCAGGTGGTCCCAGGTCAGCAGTAGTGCCCGTGGCCAAAATACGCTTGTACACTCATGTGAGCACTCACCCACACAATCCTTCAGGTCTTTTTTAGTCCTACCACCTCAACCCACGGGCTTATGTTGCGCTTATATTTTCATTCTTCTCCTCTCGTACCAGTCGAAATGCGAGAGCAGAAAGAGAGAGGAAAGGCCCAATCTTGCATTCACATCCATTAGAGACTCAACGGGACTCTTTTCACAGGCTGTCTCCTCTGCACAGCTGGTGAGCTCGCGCGCACGCACAACTCACACCGCCGAGCAGTAGAGAATTCTTAACTCTGTTTCTACACCAGCCACGCAAACCCAGTCTATATCACTACAAGCACAGCTTTCAGTGCTTTATTTGAGTCTGTGAAACAATAAGGAATCATCTGAGCCTGACAAGATACATTTTGGACCAAACAAAGAACCTGAAGAGTGTTGAAATGATGCTGTGACTGCCAAAAATGAAACCAGGTGTAAAAAAATATCAAATGAAGCATGACTTTGCAAAATGCTGGCCTATTTTTTTTTTTTTTTTTTTTTTTTTTTGCCTTAGACTGACTTTGGCGAATATTTTAGATAAAATATGACATTTCCTAAACAGCCAACATGGATCTTCTGGTTTAAAATATACAACGCCATGACCAACACTCGCCCAACCAGGTGCATCAGGGCCTTCATGTCAATGTCTGAGTGAAGCAGAGAGAGAGCACCCCACTTGAACTGACATCTGTCTCATGCAAATGCCTCTTGCGCCTCGCCAAAACCGAAACGCATGCGGCAAGATGGCGGCCTGGCAGAGCAGAGTGTGCAAGGCTACTGCTACATTCAAAGTCTGGATTTTGACACAACTCCAGTAGCTTCACTGCTCTGATTAGAAAAAAAAAGAAATTATATGAATCCCCAGGAGGCAGATTCTGATTCCTCTTCACGGTGAGGTCAGAGCAGTGGGTCAGCTGTGAGACAAGGCCCCTGGAACTTGCTCAAGGACACTTCAGCGGTTGCGCGCTGGACCTTGCCCTTCAACACACTCTGTCCTTTAACCTTTCTAATCGATATGCCGCTCTGATGCTCCCAATTAATCTATATCATGTGGCTCTGACCTCCACAAGCATTATCTCAGGCTTAAGCTATCATTTTCATTGTTTATTCGGGAAGCAACAATATTCTGAGGATGAGGCATTACCATAGTATAGTACAGGTACTTAACACAGCACCCGTAGGGACTGGTTACAGCACATTACTAATGCTCTCTTATCGTACTCACAGTGAATGCTGCTGTTGTTTTACCCCTGTGTGGCGCAGCAAAGGCGCCTATGTCAGTCAGCTGAGACAGCCCAGCGTTAGTTTACTTCCACAAGCCGCGTTCAAATGCAGGCTACTCATTTGTAAAACACACATACGGTATCATTTCTGAAACTCGCTGACCTCCCACCGTCTGTCTCTCTCATCTTTTTTTATCTCCCTGTCTGTCTTCCAACCGCTGTCTCATCCCCCCACCCCTCTTCCCTCCGTTCCCCCAGTTCCAGGCCAGTTAAATGAGCGGGCTTATCTAAGCCTAATTGGTTTAAGGGCAAACAGAAATAAGCAATGGCTCTGTAAGTAGGGGAGAATTACTGCTGCTGTTGGCAAGAACCGTCCGCACACCACAGAGAGAGAGCGCGAGATGAGGAAGAGGGAAGGGAGACAAGAGGGGGGAACGTGGGGAGATTAGATTAGAGGAGAATCACTGAAGACAGAGAGGGATGGAGAAATGAGGGGGGGGTTGGAGGGAGGTGTAGAGGAAAGTGGCGGGCAGAGAGAAGGTGAAGATGATGAGGAGAAATGAAGAGAGAAGACAAATGAGGGTGCACATCTGAGAGAGCAAGGCACATGCTTCTTTTCCTAATGGCATGCAAATCCCCTCCTTCACTCTTGTGTGTGTGTGTGTGTGTGTGTGTGTGTGTGTGTGTGTGTGCTGTTGGTCTACATAAAATGCAAAAATAAAAAAGTTCTATAATCAACTCTCAAACTGTTTTGGTCTTTCTTCGCAGCTTATTCATACAAGCACACACCTTTACACTCTCTGATAGACTCAAGTTCCAACCCTCAATCTCACATTTCCATGCCAGTGGTGTGCAGGGAGGTCAAATGATTCATTCAAATCACAGCAAGTACGTGTCCATATGGCCAGAGCTGCCCCTTTCTCTAAAGTTTCAAACACACACCCAGACACAAGGGTGCACACGCAGATCTGTGGCACTTTGTGATTATAGATTGATTTAGACTGGTAATCAGATTAAGGGTGACAGGACAGCCAGGGATAATGTGGTCAATGGCTTCACTCTTTCTCACACACACACACAGACAGACCCACCCAAGCACACACACAAACACAAAAAAAAAGAAATGAAAGAGCAACAGATTGGAGTTCAGATCAGTGAAAAATTTAACCTGCCCATGGGACAGCCTCCTTTCAATTAGCGACCCAAACAAGGAAATCACTTTCATCCTTGTTACCGAGGTAACTCAGGGGCCATCTCCCTGCCCATCTGTTTCTTTCTCATCCCATCTTTTTTAAAGGAGAAATCCCACACCCATTTTCCTTTGCCGGGAAATCTCACTCCTCCCTCCCGTCCTCCATTCATCCATCTGCATTGACATTTCTGCTGTCATTTCACACTGGGTAAACATCTGAGCCTCAAAATATCCACCCTCGCAGAGGTAGCAATTTGGGCCTGGGCTTGGTATCCATAGCTGTGTTGAAATCTGATGAGAACAAACAAGAAAGCCACCGCCGAATTACAGAGCATAGCCGGAGCTGGGAACAGTCCAGGAGCAGAGTTGTAAATGATTAAAGAGGAAAGCTGCATGTGAGAACACTCATTTTATTTGTGCGTCTAAATGTACTTATTTCATCTTTTTTTTTGGGTGGTGGTGGATGTGGACAGGCATGGGGAGCTGCTGCATCCCTGTGTGCGTTTTATTTGGGAGGATGAGCTACTGTACAATAAAATGAGAGAAGACACTATATATCCACGGTGCTGGACAGGATATCCACCCAGCAGCCAGCGTCTGAGGCTGGTCCCTGGGGTCCCACAGCGGAAATGAAAAACATGTTTAACCGTGGAGATATTAGCTACCAGCGGCTCTACGGCTTGTCCAGATGAGTGTGGATGAGAGAGAACAGCGGGAACAGGAGGGGATGCAGAAAGACAAAGACGAGGAGGAGGGAGTGGAGATGGACGAAGGGAGAGAAACAGAGAGGAGAGGAGAGGGTTTTTTTTTCTCTTTTTCATGGAGTGGTTGATTTCAAAAAGTTTTAAAAAAATGTAAAAAAAGAGAGAGAGATTTTTTTCCCCCAGCATAAAATCCAGGTTGTACGGAGACTTCCAATCAGCGCAATCCACAATCTAAGAGAGAGTTTGTCTCAGCATTTGAAAATGCCACAGAATGACGCTCAGGGCTCTGTGGTAATAACATTACATATGTGAGATTTAATGGAGAAATAAAAACGTGACGGGAGTCCCTGGAGGTCTGACAGCCACTTACAATTTAGCCTCCGTTTTCCCACTGAGAAGAGCGAACTGCTCACGGGATAATGGGAATCTGAAACAACACAATTCACAGAGGAGACCCCTCCTGCCCCGCGCTCCTGCCGTACAGACTAAAGAGTGAAGGAAAAGGCAGATTTCAGCGCGCAAATAGTAATAAACTACCGCTTTAAACGCGCTTTAAGAAAAAAAATCAGACAAATGTGGTTCTTCACGTGGATAAGTAACGCCGGTGACGCACAGAGGAGCGGAGCGGACCTGCGCTCCCACATAAAGGGACGACCGCGGCGATCTGCTGCGATCCACGTGTGTGTGACATCCCCGCATCCCGGTGCCAGAGGCGCAGCGCTGCCCGCCGCCAAACGCCGCCAGCATCCCCCGGCTGAGCGCGTCCTTTCTGAGGAGAAGGACGGGGAGGATCGGGGGGGGGGGCATCTCCACACCTACAAACAAGCAGTGCAATCCAAATCTCTCATTTACCTTCCATCGCGGAGGACGTGATGACCAGCGCGCACAGGAGCGCAAACAAATCCACCGTCATGGCAGAAGGGTAGTGTCCACAGCCGGTCCCCAGAATAACGCACAGGACGCACGGCGCGCGTCAAAGCGAGAAATCCCTCAGCGTGTCAGAGCGGTGTACTCCAGCAGATAGCCCCCGTAAGCCCCCGTGTTGTGAGTCACATCTCAAGCCGTAGTAAACAATGTGTGACAATCAGAGCAGGGGAAGAACAGAGTGTAGGGGCCGAGGGGTGCGAGGAGCAGGGGAGGGGTGGGGGGGGGGTGTGAGGTTGGTTGTTGGTGGTGGTTGGTGAGGAGGGATGGAGGGGTGGGGGGGGACATCTCCTGCTCACAGCCCCCCCATTAGAGCGCCGGGGCCAATCACCGCGCGGGAGCTCAAACTCACCAACCAATCGCCGGCCCGCCGCCCCGCCCACCTCGCATTGTCAAAACACAAAACTTTTTCCTTGACCTATTTGAAGCCGCGTCCGCTTCACTGAAGGGAAATAGCGCCGCCACTCGGCGGAGCGCGGCTACTGCAGGCGCGCACGGAGCCGAGACGACTCCCGAGGGAGGCGATCTGAGCGGGCGTGGACCTGCTCAGCGCTCCGTCAGCCTGTGGATCCAGATACTGCTGCTGAACACTTCACCAGGCCATGAGGGGTCCCATGTGGCTTTGCTCGGGCCCCCTGGTTGAAAGTCTGTGCTACAATGATTGTTATCCTGACTTGGGACATCTAAAGAATCATTTAGATAATCACAAGGATGCCTTCCACAGCTGAGCCAGTTGAGGTTTTTTATAAGTTTTTTTATTCTACATTCATTATTCAACAACAGCCTGAGAGTGTATTTGCCAACTTGCCGCGAGAGTCCATGCCATCTTTTGTTTTTTTTTTTTAAGTAGCTGAAAACAAGGTCTGGCACGCTCGCTCATCCATTATGGTCACACAAGTGCAAACCCCATTCGCAATGAGAGTGTTCTTTAATAGGTTTGGCAAATACAACTGCACCTCCTAATGATATTAAACAGGCACTGCACATGATCCCCTCCTTCCCCTCTTTCTTTGCCCCTGTCACCCTTTTTGTGTGCGCGTGTGCTCCAACAGATGGTGCACACAATGGGCCTTTCCCCGCAGGGACGCAGGGGGCCGGAGGTCTAGAAGGGGCCAGTTTGCCGCCCCGCAGCCCAGAACTCTACACCTGTCTTGGGCTAGATATGTCCCACAAGTCCCTGGAGCTGAAGAATTGGGATGGAGCTGTTAATCTACAGCCTGAGTATGCCTGGTTTTACCCGGGGCCACCGGATGGCCTAATACTTCAGTGCTGTCCCTGCACAGCACACTGGCCCAGATACTTTTTACCTGCTTTACTTTTTATGGACTTAATGGATGGGTTGAACAGTGGGCTTTTCAAAATATAATGCAGTTTATAAAATGAAAACCTGTGTATTTTTCATCGCACAGTTAGTTTGAGTGGCTCTTAAAGAGGCCACGCTTCACTCTTATGTTCAGTATGTGCAGCTTTTGTTCCCCAACAAGCCTGGACTCTTCCCCTCATCTGTCTTTTGTGCCCCTTTGAGATTCAGCTCCTAGCCTTTACAATGACAAAAATCAAACATACTGTAAGTGAAAAGTGAGTCACGCTTAAATAAATGGCCATTCCAAATGGTGGCAAAGGCCAGCAGATGAACTGGGGCAGATGCAGAGCTTCAGGGGCATCAGGCAGCAGTTGCAAACACGGGAAGGCGGCTGATGAGAGCATTTGTCATTTTTAATGGTGTGGCAAGGAGTGGTGCTACAGTGAGACGTGGCACGGCACAGCTTGGGCCCCGGCGCTGGCTTGCTTACGTGGGCCTGTGATAGCCAACTGGCCTTATTTTTCAAGGCTAGTCTTTTCACTTATGACTCCACAGGTCATCTGCAAATACAGGAGCAGAGCACAGAGCAATCTGTCCCCGTTTGCTCTCCACACCCAAGTCAGGGAGGAAGGAAGGAAGAGTATGAAAGGAGGCAGGAACAATAGCACGGCTGCTGTTGCACATCCTCCCTCACAATGCACATGGCGGACAAACACACGCGTGCAATAACACAAATGTGTGTGCAGTAGCTCACCCACACAGCACTCTGATAATGATCCACACAGAGCCACACAAGCACTTGCCTACTTCAGCTCAAGAGCCTCAGCCCAATACCAATACTGAGCCCAAACACATTGTAGAGA
This sequence comes from Scortum barcoo, assembly GCA_023238725.1. NCBI lineage: Eukaryota > Metazoa > Chordata > Actinopteri > Centrarchiformes > Terapontidae > Scortum > Scortum barcoo. The sequence goes on along the minus strand of CM041533.1, from coordinate 16,891,675 downwards.
GCTTCTCATTCCCTCTGTGGCCTGTTTTCTTTTTTTTTTTCTGTGTGATTAAGCCCACGAGTGCATCATTCCAGTTCTATTTTGTTTTCTACATTCTTCCATTTCTGCTCTCAAGAGCAGATTCAAGACAAAATTTAAAAAAAAGGTAACCTCTCCAGGTGAGGCATTTTCTGATTTGAGTTTAATTAAATGTTTTTCCATTCTCCGCATTCTGTGAGCTGACCCTAAGGTTACTGCGCTTTTGACCTGTAAACATCCACCCAGCGTCTACCCATGACCAATGTGCCATGACCTTTACATTTTTCCTCTCTGTCTCCTGTTTCCTGTTCAGTTGCTGGAAGAAAAAAAAAATCACAGTTGTTCTGTTTTTCAGTGCAGCCAGAGAGGAAATACAAAATGGTGTTACCTCATTCCGTGCACAGACAACAACAGTGAGGAAAGATAGTACCCGCTGCACAAAGGGAAGAACTTTTAGAATGAAAAGTCGAAATTCATTTTGTGGAGATGGCGATGTTTACTCAGACACGCGCTCATTATTTAGATATGTGATACAGGAGTAAGAGAGGTATAGTTGGTAAAAAGCAGACACACACAGCAAAAAGAATGGGGTGATTATAATGGTGCAGAAGCAGACATATGGGAATGAGCAAGATGTTTCCCAGAGACTATGGAAGCTGGAAAGGTCTGTCTGGTGATGAATATGAATGCATGAAAATGAAATGCCTAAGTCAATATGGAGACAGTGCAGGGACCCAGGTGACAGAGGAGTGCAGTGCTACACCCACCCTGGGGGGATAGACTGGTTATTAGGCTGGGCTTTAGCTTCATCCATCTTCAGGAGTCTGGGCACCGGCCATTGACAATACGAGTACAGAGCTGGGGCTGAATACAGATGTGCTCTGGACCAGTGTTCCCCAAATAGAGGGTCAGGAACTCGCTAGCAAGTCCCAGCCACAGCCGTACTTTCTGGGTCACGGCTCAAGAGAGACGGAGGAAAATAGGTTCATTGTGGAGGGGTGCGAGAGGTTGGTTAAGTTTGCCTCAAAATGTATTTTTTAAAGGCTGCACAGGCAAAGGCCAGAGTCTTTGGAGTGCAACTCCAAAGACAATTTTCTTCAGTGGACTAAAAATGTAGATAGAGCTGTTAAAAATTCTCACTTCATACTACTTAGTTGCATTCAAACAGCATTTATAAAAAAAAAAGTTAGAAGGTTACTGTTATAATTGTGGTAAAAACTCGTGTAAGGAATAAGAGTTTTTTTTTTTTTATTTGAAAAGTAGAGGCACTCTCTGACAGTAGGTCAGGCAGGGAGACAGGGCAGGAGCTAAATACAGTGCTCTCATTAATCTGCCAATGATGCCAAGACTGATGGTACATGTCCCCTGCTATCAGCACACAGACACTTCAGAGACATTCATTGCACTTCTGTGACACAGAGCGACACGCAGAACGAAACAGAGAAGCACAGGCACACAAACCTGCTCAAACAGACACAATAATGCTTGTGCGCCCAAACGGTGTGTTTTTGTGTTTTTGTGTGGGAAAGTGAGAAAGAGGGAAGAGGGATTACAGCCCATTTCTCCTCGCAGAGATGCAGGGAAAGCATTATTTGTTTTAAGTATTGCGGTTTGATTAATAAGTCGTTAGCTCACATTCGTTCTATTCAAGATTCAAGCTCTTTGGTTACCATTAATCACAACAGCACAATGAGGAGATTGTGCTCAGCATTGAATGAGTAAGAGCATCATTATAGCTTGCTCTTCCTCAAGTGCATGTGTGCCTTTTGTGTGTGTGTGTGGGGGGGTGCATGTGTGTGTGAGAAAGAGGAGAGATTGACTGCGAGTTCATGTACAAGAGGCTCTTTTCCTGCATGCATTTACTCTTCTGCGAGTGTGCATGCATGTGTTCACACTCGAGCATGAGCGCTGCGGCTGACTCAAACACAGAGTGATGGATAATGGATTGGTGAGTCCCCCTCCTCAGTCGCTCCATGCTCTGTCAGATGCCATTGGGTTTTCTGTTGCGGACAATGTTCTGGCAGCGAGCACCCAATCCATCTTTCAAAAAAGGTGCCACTCGTCCAAAAACAGAGCGGAAAACACACAAAAAATAACACAAAAACACATAGACATGAAGCACCACACAAAATCAGACAGAGGCGTCTTCAGGTGGTGCCATCCCTGAAATCTGTTTGGCCTCTCCGTTATTCTAAACAATCACTGGTTATGCAGAGTCAGAGGTAAGTAGTTGATTCAAACTGTTTCATTTAGAAAATATTTAATAATGTTTATCAAAGCTCTTTTAAGCCTCTAAGAACAGGTAAAGTAAACTATATCTAATGTACAGGATGGTTGTAATGAATGTATCTTGGGATTCTGTGGCATTTTACTAAAGCACATTTTCTGTCAGAGATTTGTACTTTGGACAAATTTGTTGATATAGTATTTCATCTACACAGGCTCATTTATTTAGATTTTGTTGATACTTTATCATTTATAATACAATACATATATAATATAGAGCACTTTTGGTTTATATTACATTTTTATGGTGCTACTCTGTTGTGCTATTTGCTTGTGTGTGCCCGGGCACACATACTTCATGCCATCCTTGCAATCAATGCCCATTGCACCATCTCAGTCAGAAAAGTCTGGACACGCCACTGCACGGACCCTGTGATAATTCACTGATTAATTATTTGCCTTGATTAACCTGGTTATTAGGATGCATTCATTTGCTAGTGATTAGGGATATTTAATCGCAGATGAGGTTAATGGGGGGGTTCTCTTTCATTCAGCATTCAGCATTTAAGAAAGTTTCCTATTAACCGCGTGGCCCCTACACCTTTCAATTTATGCACCGAGCTTTTCCACCTCCCTCAGAAGAGGTGCCTGGACAACAACAACATTTGACACATGGTAAATTGGTTTTTTTTGTATCCCTGAGCATGTTATCATGGGCCAGTCGACTGGAGAGGCTCATAAAGTAGTTTTCTTGGCTACAAAAAGCAACATTCAGGAGGTGGACTTGTTAATGAGGAAAAACAAAACTAGCCTGACAGCTCATCACTTTATGTCAGCTCCCGGTGACAGCCTATCCCGCTCGCTCCCCCGTCGAGTTGTTTGTTTCACAGGGACACCATCAAAATGCATCCCTCCGTCTCCTCCGACCTGTCTCTTTCTCCCCTTTCCTGGCCTGTGACAGATAGTTCAGTACCATCTATCAACCCCAGTCTGCCTCAGTCAGGGCTGTTGCTTTGTAGAGCCACGTATGGACAAAAACGCACACAAACAGCCCACATCCCCGAGTCCTTCACGCTAAATGAGATAAACATCTGGCGGCGGGGAAGGGGAGAAAAACGGAGGTCAAATCAATCTGGCCTCTGTCTGCCGTACACTGATCCCCTGTCATAGACTGACCTCTGCAGAGCCGAGCAAATGAAACTCCAGTGCGGCATTTGAATACAAACACTGCAGCACTTGAGTCGAACACAGTGGATGAGAGTATCTGCTGACAGGTGAACTCACTGGTGGACCAAAATGTTTATTCACATGATCATTAACTAAATGGTGCCAGATGATGTTACAACATGTGTAAGAAGAAGGGAAATAAGTATGTAAGTTTACAGCTATTGGTGTGGTAATCATGTCTAAAATTAATCTTGCCATTGTTGCAAAAAACATTTATTACATTTATTTTAGTTTTATTCCCATCATACTACATTAAATATTTGACATTATCAAAAGGGCAAAACATAGAAGTAATCTAAATGTAATCACTGATCCGACATAACAATAATTTCAAATAAAACGGATACATTTAAATAAGCATCTATGTGGTGATTACTGAGGGACAATATTTGTGAAAGTTGTCTTTTGTGGTGGAGATCAAACGTAATTAAAAGGTTTCTGTTTTGGTTTAATTTGACTGGGTATTTGGATGATGGGATTTATGCTGCAAACCCAGCACAGTGGTGATGGGAGGTCAGCGAAATTTTCAATTAAAAATTACCTTCAAAAACCTCCACAGGAACAATTTTCAATGAAATAATTTCTACCAAATAAACATGCAGCGAGGGTTATTTTTTTGAACCTGCACTTCAGTGTTCATATTTTCATTTGGTAGATAAATACTGAATATGTAATAATTATTATGAAGGCAGATAGGATCTAAAAATTCTGAAGAACCACACAGGGATGCAGATAGCAGAGGGTGTGAAGTTCTTTTACTTGAAGCCTCAGTGTGTCTGTCTCTTTAAGTCTAATTCATTTCATTATCTGAGACTGATTCAATGTAATTAAAGTTCTGTTTGTTTTGCGCTGCGATTTTGCATAGTCTTCTCTTATTACTTGCTCTGCCAGCTGAATGATGTAGTTTGTGATTGCATTTTGTTGTTGTGATTTTGTGTTTCATATTTAGTTTTCCAATTTGTGATTTTATTCTGCATCACAAGGTCACTAAATCATTATAGAAAATGATGCGCCTTTGTTTCTATCATGCTACAGTCACATATGAAACGCACATACAGTTGCACACAAATAATTAGTCTGCAAACAAATGCATTTGAAAATATGGACGCACAAGTGCTACAGGATGTGATGGAGGCTGTGACAGCAGAAAATAACAAAAGGATTCATAAGACGATGTAAGCAAGCCATCAATAAATGTCATTACTGCGATGCTCAAAGGTTTTTGCTTGGAGGACTGAAAGTGCACTTTCAGAATGATACTTGGCCGTGGGACAACAATGCACTTGGACATTTATTATTTAGATAATGACCTCATTTAACACAGACACACATCTACACAGCAGTTATCGAGTCATGCACGCATGCAAACAAACAATAGCGCCGAGTTAAGACAATGACCTTCTGATATTATACCACTGACCTTTGAAAGCTATCTTTTCTCCCAGCGAGCATCACCAGATCAATAAATATTGTTGCCAGGCGATTCTCCGAGCATTATCGGGCTGTTGCAGGCTGAACGATAGGGCACATGCGCATGCACACACATTTGTACGCGCACAGAAATGCAACAAAGCCCATGTCAAATCCTAAATGTCAAAACCTTGTGCTGCACACAGAATGTGTGTTATATTAGTAATTACCACTGTAATGCACACCCTCAAAACACACTATCACTCAGCATTGACTTGTTGACCATTACTAATTGTGAATCAGTGTTTTCTGTTATGTGGTTAAAAGCAATGAGTATAAGTGAGAAAAGCAATTAACTGTTCCAATCCCATCTCTCTCACTGTATTACTCCCTCTCTACATTTTTCTCTGTCTGCCTTTTTCTCATTTTGCCCTCTCATTTTTACTCTACACCCCTACCACATAAATGCAGGCAGCTCAGCCATCTCTCTGTTCTTGGTTCAATCTCCTTATCCAATCAGAAGCAGACCCCATTACCACACAGTTTCCTAGTCAATGATTTCTCATTTAGAACACACTCCCCAGATCCTCAGCTCATTGAGGGCTTGACGGATGGCCTGTCGAATATGCATATGTGTGTGTGTGTGTGTGTGTGTTTGTGTGTGAGAAAATAGGGCTTACCCACCCCATGTGAGGACACAAGAAAGGTGGAATGAGAAACCAGATTTAAAGGAATATCAGGTCAAAGTCTCCCAGTACTCCTATCTCTAAAAAGTTTCAGTCTTCCAGTGACAGCACTTTTATCAGTTTCTTGTGATGAAGAATTTGTACATATGAGGTGGTGGTGTTTAAAATAATTTAGCATATGCTTTTTTTTAATCACATATAATAAATATACAGATCATACAGATCTCTCCTTATGGTGAAATCATTGCTTTTCTCTGCTGCAGAGTCACAACTGTATCTGTCTCGCCTATCCATATTGTAATTTTGGGCACCGTTCCCACTGCAGAGCAGTCCAAGCGTTACCTCAAAACTTACTCCACTTCTTCCAAAGAGATCCCCACTACTCTCACAGTTCTGCTGGGAAACATCGCTGTTCGGTGGTTATCAAAGGCCGACAGGAGACAGTTTCAATTCCATTGTACAAATTCTAAGCAGATAATGGCGTATGTGTACATGCTGGAGGAGGGATGGAATTTATTTTCTTAAAAAAATGTCACCATTCATACTAAAAAGTTTGATTGCAAGCGTGCTGTTGAGCAACACTGTTCAAGCGAAATGAATTTCACAGACAGAAGAGCCACTCAATGCTTAAAAACGGGATTAAATCGTGGATGGTGGTGAGACATGTCAAGGATGTCTTGTGTAGCACAAAAGTATTCAATGTTTTGCACTATTTTTGTAAGGTTTAATTGGAATTTTAAAGTTGACTGATGGCTGCTAGCACTCACATATAATTGTTTCCGGTTAGTACAAATAATCGTAAAGTACAAATTTCTTTTCAACTAAAACTAAAAACAAACGCTGAATATGCACTGTAGTACTAAATTGTCACACAGCTAGAAGCTCCAACATAAGCTCAGCTTTTAATTATCACCAACTTAAACACACTTAAGCTTGACATGCTGCTGAACACAATTTCAAAATCACATCACAACATCATAATTTCCCATAATTTCCCGGCACAGAACATAATATCAGTAATGCCCCAATAAGACAGATCTACCACAGTATTAGTAGTGCTGGTTAGCGTGAAGACAGCAGTACGTATATCAAATTCCCAATTAACTGCAATACAGTGTCACATACTCTGCATGTGATAACACAACATGCTTCTTGCTAAATGAGGAGGTAACGCTGAAGCTGATGAAGCAGATGATGGAGACCACGAGAAGTCTAATTAAGCCTTTACTTGGGTTTACTCATTTTTCCAGGTTCTTTAATTCCAGAAACTTTTACATTAATGAGATACGTGTGTTGTCTCATTTTAGTGTAGCAGTCCTCCTCTGAGGTCTAACAAAGTGTCCTCTTTCGTTTGTCCTCCCGGATAGACAGGGGGGACAAGTTGAGCAGACCGGCGTCCCTCCGGAGCTCCAGCCACTCCTCCCAGCTGAACTGCAGGAGCAACATGACAACTGTGAAGGTCAGGGGGTCAGAGGTTATTATGGATTGTTTCAGGTCACAGAAGATGGGTTTGCGTCCCACGGGTTGCTCAAATGTCAGCTGGATTCACGAGGCGTCATCACGAATCGTTCCCAGCAGCTGGAAAAAGTGTGTCGACACTGTGGCGTTTGTGTTAATTATATATTTGTGCTGCTTTCTTCCTTGTGTGTGCTGCGGGAGGAAGGAATGCCTGTTGGGAGAGCACCACCGCCTCCCAGCATCGAGGGAAAACACATCCTGTGGTGTCAAACAACACTTGATTTACAGCTGTGCTCGGCCACGCGGTGGTGCCGCAGCTCCACCTGGCTTTCGAGATACGCCGCTGCAGCTAGACGTGGCTGAACACATTATGGAGCTTACCCTTTAACAGGCAGACAGATGGAGGAAATCAAGAGGCCGGTGCTTAATATGCCCAGAAAATCTTAATTGGGATACTTGAGCTTTGTCTTTTAAAGCAAACAGATGGATGTTAAAGTTTATTTGAAACTATGTTTGCAGAAATGATAAGGGTTTTTTTTTTTGACAAAGTGTAAATAGAATCTAATATTTTTCTGGCATAAAGTTAAAATCATTGTTGACTTTGTATGTGAATTTTAATGTAATTTGGTAATGCTAATGAGTTTGTGGAAAGTCAATTTTAATACATTTTAATGTAAAGAGTAAATAATCTTTCATTGTATTGTTTTATTGCCTCTGTGAGGTTCCTGTCAATTTGTGGATTTTGTTGTTGTTGAATAACCTTTTCACTTTGTATTTGATTCAGACAGAAGACATTTCTGTGTAGCAGTTAGCCAGGTCTCGTTCTTGGTTTACCCGTTGAACTTGATGAATGAAAGCAACATTTTGTCAGTGTATTTTTTTCTCCATTGCCTGACAGAAATAATACTGTATTTTTATTGGTTGTTGTCTCCAATTTTCAGATCCAGTCTGCCAATACAATACAAAACCTTCTATCACAGATTAGACTTTAAAGGTAATATATAGCACTTGGCATTGCCTGGCATTTGTGGGGTGCTAACCTTCTTCAGCTGTAACTCAGGCTCACACTCAGAACAGCTGCGCTTGCACACTGTTTGGGGCTGAATGTCAAACTACACCAACATCTACTGTTCTAAAAGCATTAGCTTTGTTTCATAAAAACCTCAATGCAGATCTGTTTATCTCTGTGTTCGGGCCTGCAAGACATTTACAAGTGTTGGGGCTGTGATACTTGAGAGACAGATCAAAAGTTACCTGAAAATGGCACTTGAAGATGATGTAGTATCATGCAATGTCAGTGCAAAGGGTTATTCTTAGTCGCTGCATATGAATCTGAACCTGTCCAATTTAAGACACTGTCACCTCACAGCAAGAGCGTTCTGGGTTCAATCCCCGGTTGACACAGGCCCTTCTGTGTGGAGTTTGCATGTTCTCCCTGTGCCTGCGTGGGTTCTCTCTGGGTTCTCCAGCTTCCTCCCACAATCCAAAGACATGCAGGTTAGGTTAACTGGCGACTCTAAATTGCCCCTAGGTGTGAATGTGAGTGTGAATGGTTGTCTGTCTTTCAATGTTAGCCCTGTGACTGACTGGCGTCCAGTCCAGGGTGTACCCCTGCCTCTCGCCCAATGATAGCTGATGATAGCTGAGATAGGCTGCAGCAGTGACCCTGTGTGTTAGGATAAGCAGGTATAGAAAATGGATGGATGGATGGAGTCTGTGTGAGTGTGTGTGCGTTTGCATGATAACATGTTCAGTTGTATGCCAGCCAGCCTTTCCGGTAATGATGCTTTGAAAGGCCAATAACCCCTTGTTCTATAGAACCACGTAATGCTTAAATTGTTCAAATTTGCCAAATTAGTTACAAACAATAATTAACAGCAGCCTTGTGTGAAGCTTAGTGTGAGGAGTCAACCATCCAAAGAAAAAAAAAAAAAAACAGTCCATTCTGAAGTTTATAGCTGTGGAATTACAATCACAAGGCATCAATTAGGGCCCAATATAAATTATTTTGACACTTTGTGTCCTCCAATCATATAAAAAACTTAAAACCATTACACATTATGCATATGCAAATTGGTCAGTGGTGTCAGATGCTGCATCCATCCTTTAAATTATGCACATCACTTTCTCTTTCTTTCTCTTTTCTTGATCCCTTCTGCCTTTCAGTGTTCCAGAGTAGTGCATTTAACTTCCATGAAATCAGTCCCCTTGTCACCCACCACATATTCAACATGCAGTGACACTAAGGTACAAATGTGTGCCCATGACATATCCTTTAACTGTCCTGATATCTCGCTGTTTGTTTCAGGGTCAGTCTGGGGCCCATCCTAGCAAACACTGTGGAAGTAAAGAAAAACACAACCTAATAGTAGATCAGAATATGCCTTGTAAGACTTGCAGTGTTACAACTGTAATGATTAGAACACAAACCTTGTCAGGACTGTGCACTTTCCTTAGAAAATTCCCCACAAGCATTTCTAAAGCAGAAAAGAACAGCTCACAACAAGCCAAAACCATTATCATCAACAGAGATCAAGTGATAATATGTGTGCCAACACAAAATTTAACAAATCTACTAAAATGTAGATCTTCACAACATCAAAAAATAACTAAATTAATTAATTAATGTTGTTTCTGTCTCCTATAAACAAAAACTGAATTAAACTAAAAAGTGTTGTCTCACAATCCTTTTCCATTTTTATCAATTCTATGGACCTGTTTGGGCAAAACACATGCTCCTTCATTATAGTATGTACTGTATTTAAACCACTAGAGGTCGACAGACACAAGCGTTTTAGCTGGGAACACTATCATGCCTGAACGGATAAGTATTACAACGTATCCCAGGAGTCTTCATTATCACACTGTCAAAGCCTCATGGGGGTTGATAAGAGACTGACTGACTGCAACATGACCTAATAACTGGGGCTCTGATCATTTCCAGCAGTGACTCTGTTACTATTATTTATCAAAGCCATATCCCACAAGAATGCTACATTTAATAAATGTGAGCCAATGCAATTGCCCAGTGACATAAAATCATAATTTCTGATGTCATAAAGAACCCATCCTCTCATCCCTAAATGCATTTTAAATGATCTAATTTGTACTCAAAATGTAATGAAAGCCTGTCCCAGCTGGGTGGCAGCATGTCCATTTGCAGCGTGCGAGCCTGAGCTAGCACTGCGTCTGTGTGAGCTTTTTGTGGTTTGATCCTTCTCATATTCAGCCGTCTGACAGAGGCAATGATGTGAAGCCCTTGATCTCAAATATAAGTACTGATGTAAAATTATATAACAGCTCAGGCAGCTCGATACCAGACAGACTCAGAGCGAGAGAGAAAGCGAGCGGGAGCGTGAGGCTTCATTTCAATTACAAAGCAGATCAAAGAGGGAAAAAAGGTGAGAGAATACGTCTAATAAGCCAAAAGGCAAAAGAGCAAAGCACACATTTGCAGCCATGTAGGGAGATTGAGATGGAGAACAGGCGGCCTCTGAGTGTTCTTGCCTGAACTTCCAGACTTGACACTGATGTTAAAAAATTACAGGGGCTCTCTCTCTCTTTGCATTTTTGGCATTTTGATGTGAAAACCTGCATGCATTCTCTGTGTGACGCAAAGTCAAATACATGGGATTAAGCAGCTAATACAATAGGATAACTACTCCAAACACCGCCTTGGTTTGATCAAACATTCACTTGCTGTAACGTGGCACTAAAAAGATTTCAAAAGGTTTAGAACAGCACCTGCTGCTGAGGAGAGAAGGAGACAGACAGACAATTTTCTCCTCCATTCCAGGAATTACATTTCTTTTCACTAATTCTGTTACCCAGTAAGTTGCTCTCTTACTGAAACAGAAATGTATTAAAAATTCATGTAGTATGTGATTAGCACTCTATTCATTACATTTCTGAGAATAATATTAATAATATCCCAATGGGTTTCATGACATATCAAGTGCACAATCCTGGTCGTAGGTTATCGTAAGACGTGATGAAGCCTGAAGGCAAAGGCAGTTCAGGGTGTATTGAGCTGAGGAGATTTTACTGAGAAGTGTTTTGCCCTGTTAGTCCATCTAAGGTTGCAAAGCAGTCGCTCATAAAAGTGCTGTGAACCAAAGGGCGAGCTGAAAGCCAAAAGGCTGAGAATAACCCGTGTGCATTTGTGCGGCTGTGCACACTGCGAGTCAGAGGGAGAGAAGGTGAAAAGCTTCAGACACAATCGATAGCTGGGAATGTGAATGTGTCTGCCCGTGCAGTGAGTGCAGAGAAGCAGCTACTGAGGGGAGAGGACCGCAGAAAGATGGCTAATAATTTCGGTAAAATTAAATAATGCAATTGTGACACTGCGGGAGTCAAATGCACCCCATCACTGACTGAGAATATATTAGGTGTGAGATTGATTTTAAAAAACAATGTAAGAGCTGGAGATTGTTACATTTATTTTGGGCACAGTTTGAGTTTGTCTTTAAATTCCCATGTTAATATCAGATTCTGGTGTGAACAAGGTCAACCTACAAGGACAGTGGCGGTGGTACTTGAGATCGATCGGGACTTACTTTAAAAGTCATAATATTGGTTAAATATTCTTGCTCAGAACCAATTACATGCTGCCTTTTTCTCATTTTTTTCTCTCCTATAATTTGTAGTCTCATGACAGACGCGCAGCTCTGCACTAAAACCACAAAGTCCTTAGCTGCTATGTATGTGAAGCGTGGCATTTCAGCTTCCCATAGGATCTTGGTCAAGTACACCTTGTTAAAACCATCCTGAGTGGGGTGATATTTCCATTGTCTATACACAGAGCAAGACAAAGCACTTAGTGTGCTCTGAACATGTGGCAGTTTTTGCGGTGTGGCAACACCAGACAGCAGCTGTCACTTCTGACATCATCACTGGAGCGCATTGGCCCTTTTTAGGTGGCAGCGTGCCCTGGTGCGCTCTGGGAAACAACTTGGGCAGATGGGATGGAGAATTTGAACAGGAGCAGACACTTCCTTTTCCTAAGAAACCTTAGATAGAATGGGATCTGCATGTTGTTTGCATAAGTTAAGTGGTTTTTGAATCTAATTTTAAACCTTTTTGCAGATATACCAGATGCTGGTTTAAAACAACACACACACACACACACTCCATTAAAGACACAAGACACAGGCGTGTTGAAAATCTTACAATGTATATAATTGACACAAGATTTCAGGTACAACAGCAAATGAGACATTTTTATTTTTCAACGTCTTTCTGGTATCTATCTTCACCATATAAGCACAAACTTTCCATAGATTTCTGATAACAACAAAACCAAAGAAAATAAAAACAAGAAAATTAAAGTACTTTTTTCCTCATAAATTGGCACCTTTAAGAAATTCCTCTCATATTCAACTCAGTGTAAAATAAAGCTGTCTTTAAATGGTGGGATAATCAACTTTGCATTCTTGCCACCTAATGAATGTGGGCAGGGTTGAGGCGCACATACTGATCTGAGATCAGCTCTCTAGACAACCCTGTTCCCCGCCTGCTCAAACATGCAGGGGCTTTGTGTTTACACTGTTTCACCATAGTTGAACAGGAGGCGTCTTGCGGGGCCATATCTATCTGCATACACACATCCCCAATCAATAGTCGTTTCTGGAAGGTGTTGACTCGCGTATTGATCGACCATCTTGTGATGTCTTTGTGCAGACAATGCCATTTATTGGCCTCATAAAAGTGCAGGTTTTATAAAAGGGAGGGGGGGGGACTTTGAGCAACAAATTAATGAGATCAAAAGGTGAAGGAGGAGGGGGGTGGGTGGGAGGGAGGGGTTGTGCAAATTTCAGCCGATGACATTGTGAGGCAGTCATTGAAACTGAAGTTGTGAGTTACAAGTCGTCTTTGAATTGGAATGTCACCATCACAGTTGGAGTCATTTCTCATTCTTTGCAGGGCTTAATGTGTACGTTCACATTCATATTCAGATTTTTTTTCCAGCAGGGTCACAGAGAGAAGACCCACGTGGTGCTCTTGCTAATGTTTCTTTGTTCAAAATGTGTAATTTTTTTCCCCCCACTATAACACCTAATATCTCTCTTTTTGAATTCAAATAAAATTGACCCCAACCCTGAACAAAGTGTCAAAGGCAGGCACAGGCAGATTTCTTAACCAGGGACGAACAGAAAGACAGACACACGCACGCAGACACACATGCACAAAAATGTATACGCACAGCAAACGTTCAAGCATTCATTAGTAAAGCATGTTAAAAAAAACAAATACCATCAAGATAACTTGTCACGTAACACATATGACAACAACCTCAGAGCAGTAATCAACCGAATACCTCACAGATGTGCTTCTCAAACTTTAACAGAGCTCCCAACTACTTAATTGGATCTTCAGTATTATCGACTGTCATAAAATGAATTATAGTGGATTGTCCCAGTGATGCACTTCAAAAGGCATGTTAATTTCTGTCTTCCACATTAAATTTCTTTGTCACATACAGTACTGCCAAGCAAAGACAATAAGTACAGGTGTTATTACAGTAGTAGGTTCAAACTCCCATTTTTGATAGATGAGCTACATTAATCTCCCATTGCTGTCTGTTGAATAGCACTCTGTCAAGTCCAATGCATTTCAATACATTTCATTTCTGTGCCAAACAAGATTTGTAAAGGCTCTATCGTCCATCCCTCTTCTGCTCTTTCAATCAAAGACATGTACGACCATTCGCTCACAAACACAAACACACGCGCACATTTACACACACACACATGCAAGCACTGTCCCATCATCCTGCGCGCAGCATTCTTAAATGAGAGCTTTGACATTTCTTTGAATTAAAATGTGGTATGTGTTTCCTCACCAGCAAGCTCCTCCTCAGGAAAGAGCCTTGCATCGTGTTCCCACAACATTCCCAGTAAGGTTGACACATAATGAAGCACTGTGTCATTGTCATATTGCCTTGCCATCCTGTAGAAGCATGAGGAGCGCTGTAAAGGTCATTTTAACTGATGAGCAGGGAGAGGGGTAGAGGGAGCGGGGGGGTGGGAAGAAAGAGGCACTGATTTAAAAAAGTTGCAGAAAAATGGAAGGCAGATATGTCACACTATGACAGATGATGAACAAAATAAGAGTCATACAATGGTCTGGCTGTTAGAAAATTTTGATACCTTATTGGCTATTTTTCTTTTCTAGAAAACAACAAAGAAGCAATGAAAATATCTACACTGTTGTGTCTGCCATAGAAATAGTAGTACAATTCAAAGACGTGCATGGTGCGGCTTTTCCTGTGATAAGAATCAATGCTGCAATCGGACAAAAAACGCGTGACACTGCTTGTTGCAACTATGATGCGAATCACAGGAGCGCTGGGCCTTTGCAGGGAGCACACAAAACTATGCAAACTATATTTTTGTTCTGCTGTGCACATAAAAGGAATACTGAAAAAAAAGCAGCAGTGTTTCTGCTTCTGTGTACATCTGCTACACCTTTCCAAAATCACAAACTGTCAATCCTTTGCTGCGAGGACACTCTTAAACCGACACCCCCGTTCCACATACAGTGCTCTATAGTGGGAAGCCACTGTCATCTGAGAACCGGCCCGGCCTAGCATGTGTTTTGCTTACACCAGACTCTCAAGTTCATCCTACACAGCCAGCGGGGTCTGGAGAGTGAGGGAGATCTGCCTCTGCGGGTGAAGGTGGGGGGGTGGGGGGGGGGTATGGATGTGTGGATGGATGGAGTGGCAGACGGGTCATGTTACTCCCACATTAGACTATCATGTCAGTGTGAATGTGATCACGGTTATTATTACAGCTTACATGATGAAATGGCAAAAAGTGCTGATGCAGAGTGCTCTCATCCTCGCTGCGAGAAAAGTGTGTGAGTGTAACAATATTGTGAGGCTTAATGCATTAAGAGGTCTGGTGGGCTGGCTGGTCCAGATTATCCTTCTTTAAAAGTCATCAATATTTTATTCCATTTAAGTCTGTGGTTTGTGTACTTTTTGTATAAATATCAGTGGGTTATTAAACCACTCTGGGGGTCTATGGTGAGTTATTAATAAATAAATAATTCACAAGTGCTGTTTTAAAGTCGATTGGAATAACAAATGTATGTATCCGAGTGCCGCTGCAAAGCCCCTTTCTCCGTCTCCCCGTGGTGTCAACACCAACATACTGTTAACAATATAGTCTTACACATGTCTTAGGTACAGATATAATCTCAGAGAACCCAAACACCAGAAACAAAACATTAGAAGATGCGAAAAGACCAGCTCTAATGGTGCCATAATATAGCAAGAAATAAAAGAAAAGAGCAGAACCGAAACATTTATGAATACTCGTAATTCCATTTTGTTCTAATCCAAAACCAAAAGGAAGTCCATCCAAGTGATTTTTTTTTCTGTTGTTTGTTTATACTTATAAGTTTTGGCAAAGTAACTAACCCCCAGCTTCTCCTTCCTCCCCCTTCAGACTCTCCCCCAACCCCCCCCCACCGTGTCCCAAACTCAGTCCCAGTTGATAGACTCCCCCCGTCAATTATCGCCGGAGCAGCAAAATGAGCAGTGAAAGCAGGTAAATGGTGATGCAGGGAAGGTTCTGGCTGGCCGAGGCTTTCACACGGTTGTTTTCAGGAGGGCTGAGTATGGGTCGGTTAGTGACGGAGACAGCAGTGCGCGGGCCCGTGGAACATGTGTTGTCAGCGCACATGCCACTTCCTGAACCGCTGACATCGTCGCCTGCAGACAGAGGGTCAGGACATGAGCGAAATGGTACAGCATACATTTACAAATGGTGTTGCCTATGTATTCACAAGATTAACATATTGAGCCCGCTGCTACATACTAATACTACTTTATGCTCTTAAGAGTGTTTTCTGAACTTGACTGTCTGGGTGCAGGCCCCAGAAAAAGGATGGTAATTTTACCGCCATAGCATCACCTTGTGTTAAGTTACATAATGTGGTATAAAATATGACCTCAATTATGCAAAAAGGCACTTCATTCAGGACAAGCATTTTTATACTTTCATCTTAATTCCAAACCTAGCTGCTTTTGCCAGTTTGCCAGAGTTTGTACAGCCTAAGATATAAGTGTATTGCCTCCTCAGATGAACAGAAATAGAGTTGTTTATTTTCTTTAATCTAGATCTTAGGGCCTTCTAAGCATTAGTGAGTCATCTGAGAGGAACTTTCTTGAGAAACATGTGGGCTGTGATGGAAAAGTACTCACTGGTGTCCTGAAAGTCCACATCCTGGCCATTGAGAGCGTTCTTCAGGCGGTGCGTCATGATCTTCAGCTGCATTATCTGTTGGCGTATTGTCATGTCTGGCTTGGTGATGTCGATATCCACTTCGGGATTGTTGATCTGACTGGCAAGGCCATCGCCCATCACTTCTGGAAGATACCTGGCACACGTGAAAACATGACATAATAAAACAACACATTCCTTCACATCCCAGGCATATGTGGAGTCAGTTGCTAGAAGGACATAGTCATTTGATGACCAGGGGTACAACCTATGCACCTATAGTATAAAATGCTGGCTGACAACTATTGTTACAAGAGAAAAAAAAAGTAGAAAACCACATTGAGAATAAGTGAAATTGGACCTCAGGCAGGAAACTAAAATGTCTCTTGGTGAGGTGAAGTGTGTTGACTTGCTGTTTAAGGTTGAAAAATCACTGAAATCTTCATCTGTGGTCTCAGCTACAATGTTGTGTAACCATAGTAAAAATAAAGAGTCATAAAGTTGATGAACTGACTCACTCATATACACAACAATATCCATCTCAAGTTTGTTAACATTAGCTAACTTTAGCCACCACAAGGCACCAAAGAAGACCGAAACAGCAAAACCCCAGACGTCATTGAATTAAGTATGGGCATTTATTACTGTTTATGAATTTAACTTCTCATTAGTTAGGGGAATTCTGTAAAACTTCGTCTCCTTCCAAAATGTACTGTTTAGCTTTAATATAAAGATTCAGTACTACACCATCTATCTGTAATGGAAACAATTGAAGATCCACAGTTTGATAACACAGTTGAATATCTTCCAAATAGGGGGTAAAAAAATACGTAAATATAAGATTGTGAAGTGTCTAATAATCTCAGTAGCAACTCACAGTACCTATTATATTGTGGTATAAACACATTAATATTTCAAGATCAGCCAGTTTTTGTGCTTTCATATCTTCTTTTGAAATACATTCCTTTGTAGATTGATGTGCCCTACCTGGCGCGGTTCATGCCGTTCCAACACTTCTCCTCGGCTCCTGTTCCCGTGGCCACTCTGTCGCTGCAGAGAACGCTTGGGAGAGAGACCCAGTACGGCTGCAAGTCCCTCAGCCTCATGGTGACATCAGAGACCTGAGAGGGTTGAGAGTTGACAAGAGCGGATTCAAGAAGCTTTTACACTTTGCCCAAAATCACAGCATGATGGTAGACTCAGAGCGAGGGAAAAGGAAAACTGCTGCTTCCTCAATAACCAACCACGGTGCTCAGTCATCTGACTCATTCACCCATCCAAGCATTCATTCCCATTTAATCACCCCATAGTTGTCTGTGTAAAAGGTGAAATGAACAGCAAAAAGGGTTTAATTGTCCATGATGAGCAATGGCTCTTGCATCATAAACCATCAGTATGAACAGGCCAGATTGGACCATCAGAGAGCAATAACAAGGACGAAGATTTAGTCAGGGTAAATAACTAACCAGTTTTTCCATTTTGTTGGAGCTGGAGCCCAACTTGTCCCCCACTGTACCCTTCCCCCTCCTCACAATGTCGTCGACTCCCGTGCTGCTGGTTCCTCCCTCTCTCAGGTTGCCACATGCCTGGAACAACTGGGACAGGAGAAAGTGTAGGAAAAGGCAAGAGAGAAATGGAGAGAGAGGAAGAAGTTTACAAATCAGTGACATGAGGAACACAATTTCACTCAGCTTCCCAAACACCGCAAGCCCGAAAAAGTGCCTGCTTGTGAAATTCATCTTCATCTATAACAGGTAACTTGTGCTGTCAGGCCCTGGACTTGCTTTATATTTTTCACCATATGTAGCTCAAACTCAAAAACTATTCGGGGCTGGTGTTAACAAGACTGAAATCTACCACTTAAAGCAGCTCTCTGAATAGAATCCTATAAAGCCATACTTGAATTGCAAAACACTTTGCATTTGTTGTTCGACTTGTCTGCACTGTAAGTACACAAAAAAAAGCTTTGAGCACATTAGCTCGCACAAACTTCTACCTTTGAAACCCAACAATGACAAGTGGCGCTGGTTATTTTCATGACCCCAAGAGTCAATCACAGCATCGCTCCAGCAGAATGACTCGCAGCTCATAAACTACTTGTCCCTATGGGGCTTACATTTTATAAATGGAGTCCAGGGAATACAGTAAGACTGCCGTCAATCTGTCATCCAATCTGGCCTGCTTAGAAGAGCCTCAAGCCTTTGAACCTTCACACATAACTATGAAATAATCCTGTCTTAAACTTTCACTCCTGTCTGTCAGCAAACTCGTTGGAGTTGTGTGGTTCAAAGAAGAATGAATAATGGACATTTTAAAAAAATAGCATTTACTATTTAAACAGAGAAGAGGCAGCCAGCCCTCAAGCAGATTTAGTTGTGCGTACTGCAATTAATTTTATCTGTTTGGTATGTTTTTATGGGAAAAGTACATAACACAACATATGGCTTATAAGGCTTTTGATGTCAGCAGCTTATGTAAATAGGAGATAATCTGTCCTACACTGTGTCTACCATAGTACTAGATCACAGGAATGGATTGACTTTTATGAGATTAAAACAGCACTCTCCTCTCAAGAAGAAGATCAGAAGCTGGAGCTGTGTGTGATTAACCCGCTGCAGCAGGTCAGAGGCAGTCCGCCAGGCTAAGGCTCACCACAAGTCAGCCGGGCTCTTTTAACAGCGAACCAGCACAGAGGAAGCTTTGTCTTTCCTCTCACCATCAACACTGTTTTCCACCTTCACCAAACAGCCCAGTCAGATTTCTACTGCTGCCAGTGCCTTTTAAGCATCATATAAAACTGTTGCTCAAACACCATTAAACAGTGAAGTAAATGCTTGGCCTGCAGGCCTTGTTATGACTCACATCCTTTTACTTTAAATCAGGTATGTGGAGCATTGCAGCAGCGTTCATTTAGTGGTAGGATAGGTGATAATTGTATAAACAAATGAATGTAGGGGCAATAGTGTACATCGGCACAGTGAGAAGCAAAAAGAGCCTCTGAATTGATGCATCAAGGGCTTGTATCAGTTTGCAGAGTGGCATTTCCTGAAACATTAAACATTTTTTCCCCCACTGTTTCCACTGCTTTAGGCAATATAAATATTTAAAGCTCTGAAAACTTGCTTTCAAATCTTAGGAAATTCTCTACAACATTAATTATTCATGACTAAATAAGCAACAATCAGCTTATCTGCTTCATCGGGACTACGCGGGTGTGCTTTGAACAGACTTGATTGACAGTCGCCTGGCTACATGAGCAAACAACTCCACAACTGCCACCTCATTTTGATTCCAACTTTACTAAATCCCGATTGGTGCAGGAAAGTGTGTTACATCACCTTTTTTTCCCAAAAAATAAATAAATAAATAAAAAATATCTGATGTGAAAAAAAGCGGTTGTAACTTTGGCAGAAAATTGCGTCTATGTTTATGTAAGACCACCTCGCTCGCTTATAGTAAGAGGCTGATCTAGAAAGTAGATTTTCAGTGGCTTTTTAAAACATAGCACCAACTGTTTTATAGATATATATTTTCCAACTTGACTTTGATTTACTTCCCTGAAGAAGGAAAAAAAGATACATGTATATTTAACTTGAACTAAAAGAGATGACGTGTCAGTATATGCAGTGAAGCTGATGGCTGATGGATGTTCTCATCTATAAACTACATTGACTGCAGTTTGACGCAAATGTCTGTTTGGCTTTTTAAAATATATTTCCAATGTAATTGAAACCATTAACAAGAAATGGTGTGCCATAATCATCTGATTTAAAAGTGCCACACATTCTGCACCTCGTGCTCTGGTACATTAGTTTCCTCTGAGAACAACCTTTTGTGAGTGTTCTCGTCCATTAGTAAGTCGTCACAGTTGTGTCACTCTGTGCCACAGTGGCACAGAGTGAACCGCTTTAATAATCGGGAAATAGGTGATTTCATGACTGAAGCAAGGCTATCACACCTACCAATAATGTATATTTCAATGTATGTTACAGGCCTTGACAGCTCTCTACTTTGCTTTCTCAACCAAAATAAAAAATAAATAAAGTGCAGTTTTGAGATGTTTGCAACATTTTATTTGTATTATGTGAGGTGAGAACCGTTTCAGTGTTTTAATAAGCTGCATACATACATAAAGCTGTATGATGTACCAGTGTGTGCTCAGACCTTGCTGTTGATGGTCTCTATATTATCCATCATGGTAAGCATGGCTTCTGATATGCGATAGGGAAGCGAGAGGACCACATTGTCCACACCAGATGCGCCATCAAAGCGACCAGCCACCTGAATCATCGTTTCTGCGAAGACAGGAGGTACAGTTAGCGTGATGAAAGTGTGAAGTGTTTAATACCTAGCACATTGCTCAAATGACTCTGCTGTATTCACCGCGCAAAGTAACACCATGTGTCGGGCGAGCCTTTGAGCAAGCATATGGTTGAACTGGATGCATGTGTGAATGTGTGTGCCCCACCTGCCAGATGCCTCCACTCGGTGTTGAGGTCAGCCTGGTTGGCCAGACAGCCCTTCATGACGTTGCTGCAGTAGTTGGCACAGGGTCTGGCAGAGGCCATGCCGCGGCAGTGGGGACAGTAAGTCATCCTCATCATGGCCCGCATGCACTCCTGGCTCAGCTGCACCTGGGGTAGGGGACGAACAAAAATAAACTTTCCCCACCTGGATGAAAAATTACTGTTTAATCAAGCATATATGATCTAATGGCCTAAAAAAAAATTATGGCAGCAGTTGATAAAACTGTACATTTGACCACTGTGACTCTTCAAAGCCTGGCTGGTACTGTACAGGAGAATTAAATTTATGTTCTACAAAAGAGTTAATAAGATGTGAAGATGGAAATTTCTTTTGCCAGACAATGACAGTCACAGAACCGTGGGAGGTCACCTCCCATGGTGACCTTTTTTTAGTTTGCACCAGACTTTCATTCAGCACAGTTTCCTTGGAAACCACTTTGGGAGAATTCACTATTTGTTTCACATGCGATGAAAAGGCCCTGACATTCATACAAGTATTCTCAGTCCCTCACTCCATCCTTCCTGCCTCCTCCATTTCTCTCTCTATCCCACAAGGCCGTTTCCCCCAGGAAAGGGCCTTAGTGCGTGAAAAGTGAAACTGGGTTAATACCAGTAAGCTCTGTTCACAAGAGAGTACAGCTATGCATACACAAAACCTCAGGAAGTGAGAGAGAGAGAGAGAAGAGAGAGAGAGAGAGAGAGAGAGAGGAGAGAGAGAGAGAGGTGGAATGAGCCCAGCTACGCATACAAAGCTCCTCTAAGCTGACATCTGGGCCAGCTCGATGCTTTTCCTGGAAACTGTTCTTCCAACAGCAAAGTCACAGTTAAAACCAGCTATTAACAAATATACAGTGGAAATGGGACAACAGTTGGGATCAGGTGGGAAAACAAATCATAAAACACTTAACACACTCTACAGACCTGTCAGGGCTTTAGCAGATATTCAAGTCTGCTCGGTATAACAGGACATAAAAATGCTCATTTTCTGACCAGGGACAGCAGCTTTATGCTCTGAAAAATATAATCAGCCTCAATGAAGGCAGCTTTCTCTGTAACACTTGTTCTTCATGCCGTGATTCTGACGTGCATTCTAGTATCGTATGCAGTTTAAAGCGATCCACACTTTTTCTCACACTTCACATGCATTCTTTCATCAGTCCTAGTGTTGTATTTTCAACATTGGTTGAAGTTCCAAACAACCATCAATGAGCTCTGTTTTTAGTCTTTTTTCTTTCTTGGCTGTATCCAGTGACTATTTATGGGTGTGCAAACCCATTTTCCCCACAAGGATCATAAAAATGTAATCTAATCATATTTGATCCACCAAAGGAAAAAGTCATTTATTTTGATGCAGTTTCAACTCTAAATTAAATCTTAAACTACATTAAAAAATGCCTAATTAGTAAATGCATCTCTGATGTATAAAAGAGATCAACAGACTCTGGTAATGATTGCCAGTTGCACAAGGAGGACAGTACAAAGTAAAATAAGTGACACAGAAAAGCAATAACCACATTCCCAGGCTTAATCTCAAGTCATATGAGACATGAGTCAGATCCTCACTCTTGCCCTCCTTTTCTCCCCTCCTCCCATCCCTACCCTACCACTCATTAGCCAGGGATGAGTCAGACGAATGCTTTTTTGGTGAGGGAGAGGAGCGAGGGAAGGGAGTGTTCAGGGATGAGTGGAGAAAAAGACTGAGAATGAGAGAGATAGGTTGACGTTAAAAAAGCTAAGAGATTCACTGAGGGGCATTGGCAGGGGAGTAAAAAAAAAAAAAACCCAGGGTGATGTTAATGAAATACTTATTAAGGACAAAGTGTCATTAATCTAGTTTCTGTTACATCATCCATACAGTATTAATGCTGGGAATCCCAGGTCAGACACAGCGGACATGAAACAGTGTGTAACTTCTCCGCTGTATTAATTGGAGGTTGATGTTGACAACTTCCTCTGTAACCTTGGGGCTGTGGCGCACCAGGCACTGTGAAGGAGGGGTTCTCAGATAAGAAACAGTGATAATACTTATAGACCCGGGGCTGCAGTTAAAAATGATTTTCATTATCAAGGAACCTGTAGAAAAAAAATTTCCCAGATAAACTGAGCAAAAGAGAACCAACTGACAGATTCATAAATCAGGAAAAAGAAGCAAATCTCCGCATTTTAGTAACCACCAAGCCAAGCAGAGCTGACACGATACACGTTCTTTTGACAGCTAAGCAACTGGCTGACTCACACATATATGATTTGAATCATCTGGCCTATCAAGATATCATCAAGAGGCAGTTTCAGTCTAAAATAGTCTTTGATATTTGCATGTGTGGCCGTGTTACATTTTAACAACCATCCCCTTACTTGTCCTTGCTTCACCTTCACAGCATGCTCCCCATACCTGTCAGTGCCCTCTATATCGCCCACAGCAATTGAGCCCGAGACTCTTCTGCCTCTCTCCCCCTCCCTCTGCTTGTCTTTCTTCTGTAATTAGTAAGGATATATGAGCGACCTCTCCCCCCTTGTGTTATAGAGCGAGCCGATCCAGACTCCTTGCCTCCAGAGTGAGCTATGTGGCACGTGGCCTATTTCCTCCACTCCCCTACCCAAGGGAATAAAACAGTCCGGAAAAAAAGTTGAGGACACAGCAACTGGTGCAGACAGGAGCGAAGCAAGGGAGGAATTAATACAGTACCACAGAGAAGGACTGCATCTTATTGTTGAGATCTCTTTCTCTGTATTACAAAAATATCTCTCAAATTATTTTATTCCGTTTTTTTTTTTTTTTCTTCAAGCATCTTGGTCTCTCTCTCTCTGCTCTGCTCTGCTTTGCTGTGTTCTCTTTCATCACCTTTCACTGTGGCTCCTATTTTTCATGGCTAATCCAACTAAAACATAGCAGGGATTCATGTTATGTTTGTTCAAAGTTGGCAGCGAACACAGACTTTGGCAGAAGATGTTTGGAGCACGCACAGACACAGAGAGAATTTCGCTTTATTCTCTCCGGTTTTACACCAAAGCGGTGTAATACCTACCTGAGCAGCGTGCGGTAAACATCCTCAGTCACAGGGCCCTTTAACTATAAATAGGAGCGGTTGTCTCATTAGGGCCCAATCAATCGGAGATAGAATTACAGAGGAAAGGAGGGGAAATCTAAGATCCAGATTGGTGTACCAAGCTATTCACACTAAAAGGAGACAGAGGACAGCGCAGGGCAAAGCTCTGGGAAATATCAACAGAAATTTTGGAAAATAATTTATTGGGAAACGAAGGAGGATAAAGGACTGAGTGAGCAGGAATGGGACGAGAGAGGACGCTGGAGTTTGTCACAGTCTTTGTGTTATCGTCCGCTCTCTCACTTTTTCTCACTGTCTCATTTGTTCCCAGCACGGCACAGTCCCGCTCCAATCTGCATAAATACGGCACAGTGCTGATTCTGTGCCGCGGAAGACGAAAGCGAGACAGACGGACACACAAATCACGAAGATGAAATTGAACAGTTGGTTGAAGTCTGTACTTCTTCCAGTCGAATTGCACTAAACAGGCCTCGACTTTGATGACTCAAAGAGAAATTAGACATTCCGTCTTCTTGCACAGTTCAATGGACCTATCTTGGAAATTCCCTTTTAAAGGGATTAGAAGAGAACAAATGTGTCCCATAGTGACTATTCTCTCATTACAGAGTGCTCTTGCTGTCCCTCTTGAGACTTCAGATGAGTGTGTGTAAACAGGGCAGAAGGCAGCCCATGACCTCATTCAGAGTGGCAGTGGCTCCAGTGCCCTGGCATCAGCGCCGGGATGACATTTTGTAATTTTGTAAAAGCTGTGCTAATCATTTACACATTTTCCCCAGCCAGCCTCATTTAATGAACACATCGCTCACTGTCCTTCAGCAGCAACAGAACGGAACCAGTCCAGGAAATGTGTACTAAGAAGTAGCCACACGGGGTCGGCGGGGTGCATCACCATTGGACTAGAGGAAAATGATGGCATGATGAGGTGTGCGTGTGTTTCTGTGCCCCTCGGCGTTCAGGTGCACGCGTACTCCAGTGTGTACACGAATGTTGGTCTGACGGATGCTTATCAGCTGCTCATCTTGCTGGCAGAACTCCAGGTCGTGATCTACTCACGCTGGTCAAGGGGTTCACCCATGTGACACAAATCACGAATAACAATCTCGGCATGGCGTGCTGCAGATGCTAATTCCGCTCAGGGTCTATTACACTCATCACAGTCTGTGTCTTGTTATTCACTGGAAACCTGCTATGCTACACTGGCTGTGGATTCATGGAAATTCCTGATTTTGCTCCCCTGCGAAAGTGGATCCGCTAGGTTCCTAGTACCTAATTGAGACATCCTCAAGTCCCTTTGTGTGGGATTTGAGACGTCACACCTATTTCTGGGCCAGAGAGGTACAGAGAGATGTGTTAGGCCACGCTGTCTAACTCTGATGTTAGCAACCGGTACAGTGCATGCCACCCAATGAACTAGGCGGGACACATTAATCATGGCGAAAGGGAAAAGGATCATATAGATTCTTTCTTTGACATGCATCCAAATGTCTGGCCTTGGAGTCGTGAAGTGGAACCACAAGCCATTTTGTCATGCTACTGCTTTTTTTTTTTCCTCTCTTGCTCTTCGCCATTTCATGCTCACAAACAGCCTGACCTTGTAATATTTCATCAAGGAGAGAATTGTAATATTCATCTCTGTTGCGGCATCTGTTTTCTCAAAAGGTGCGTGTATTTCTCATAGGGCCACTGCTCTCAGCACTCTCCTTTGCCCAGTGTCTGATGGGAGATATTTATTATTTCACCGGTGCGTCAATACCAGCCACCTCCCTTTCAGAGGCTGAAATGATTTCTCAGTCTTGCTCTGATCTTAACCTTACTCTTGTCTTATGCGCAGAGGGGACCATTCCTCTTGGGAGATATTAACCCTCCCCGCAGCCTAGGGAGGCATTTTTCAGCGTGGAGCTGACATTAACTGTTGTTGCAGGGGCTGATTGCCTGAGCCGCGGGCCATACTTTATGGAGTCTCTCGTTTCCACCAACATTGATCTGCCACTGCTTTATACTATGTGCACAGACTGGTAAAAACCGGCCTGTGTGTGTGTGTGTGTGTGTGTGTTCAGGTCTTCACATTAAGACGGAAGAATGGTGATCACCAAGGAGAGATGAACACGGACCCCTTACACAAAAATACCCATGATTGCGTAGTGGGAGCAAATGTCAGCTTTACGGCAGATTAGATACCAGTGAAAAGGTATTTGAGCCAGCTAGTTGCTTCCATCAAACACAATAAAGCCTAACAAGCATGGGAGGGACTATAATTTTAAGGGAAAGAGACTAATCGCCTCTGTTGGATGGAGGGGATGCCACGCAAAAAGGGGAGGGAAACTGGAGAGAAAAGAGGTGAGGGATGGGTAAGAAGGGAGATTTTACCTGAGACACCCTGCGCACCACCTCTCCGCTGACCACCAGGCCCTGGCCGAAGGAACGCGCTGCCACAAATGTGCGCGTGACCATCATCTTCATCACACGGGGCGTGTCTCCGAAGGGCCGCAGTGTCTCTATCTGCTTAGACACACACTCCAGGTAGTCCTCATCTGCAATCAGCAGATACATTCATCAAAAATCTTCAGATGTACTCAGATTCTCTTCTTAGACAGAGAACATGCTTGAATAAAATATGAAGTAATATCAATGTCTTTTAATATCTTTTTTAAAAATTCTATTATCAGCTCTTTTACCTTATACTTAATATCACTACCCTGATGGCAGTAAACATGTGTTTGTAATGCACCATTAACCCATGAATCTGCTCTTGGCTGTTATTTGGTGTTCTGCGAGAAAAGTCAGATGCTTACTGATGAAATATTGCTTGTTTGCATGGTGGAAGAGCTTCTCCAGCAGCTTGGCCCAGAACTCATTGAGCACCTCTTCCAGGTTTACATTGGAGCCCCGGTAGTAGCTCCTCAATTCCATGTAGAGTTCAGAGAAGACCTCCACATTTTGGGAGTACAGGGAGCCCCAAGTTGAGGTGAAAGTCTCCTGCAGACTAATCGCAGAGCGGTTCAGCAACTCCAAGAAGTACCCTGCCAAACACATATAGAAAGTTGATGGTTGTAAAACCAGGAAAAGAAAGAGTCTTTGAGTCACATCCATGTTGTCAGAAGCTGCATACTGTGAGGTATCGTTTTGTCCAGTGCCCTTTTTTTCCCCTTACATGTCTTCACATTATCGTTCTCACCCACTGTGGTGTGCAAGTCTATAGTGTAGCGCAATATAATCCTAAACGTGGGATGACAGGGAAGAAAAACATTCGCAGATTGTTTTTACCCAATTTCCCTATCTCCCTCTGGCTGCTCGCGCTGCATACCAACACTGTGTGTGAACCTAAAGCTGAAGTATGTGAAAAGTGTCCCTGTAGGGGATGTCTGAGAGAACTGACAGCGCTTGAGGGTGAAGCGTATACCGCTGCAAGTGAGGATTTACAGATATAGGGTACAGGCAGAGGCAGGCAGTCAGGCAGACAGATGGGTAAACAGATAGACAGGTAGGCAGGCTGTAAGTCGTGGAGGAAAAAAAGAAGTGGGAGAATGTTGAACTTGTCTGATTGAGAGAAGTACAAACAAAGCAAAAAAGCAAAAGCAAAAAAAAAAAAAAAACAGAAACAGGGTAAGCAGACTGCAAATCCAGACATTATGCTAATGGTCCAATGATTCATCCAGCACATCAGGGAGACAGGATATTACACCTGTACTGTATATATAAAATAAAACTATAAAACTCCCCTGGTAACTACAGCTTCAAAAAACACAATGCAGCCTACAAAAGCCTAACATATTAATCTTAAGAAATGTTGTATCGGGTTGCAGTGGATAGGTGCAGCTTAAATTGTTAAATTGCTGTGCCGCAAATGATGGGTCACGGGTGAGTTTCGATCGAGGGGCATCCATTCACATACTGAGGTTGTTTTCATGAATCCCAGCTTTTCTGTGGCCTGTGGCATAAACATTTTTACATCCGTTTTGTGTGCCAACAGTGTTTATACACGAGGACCCTGTTCTGCCAAGATTATGGCAGCGTAACGGCGTTTCCCCCCCCAAACCATCCATCCATTCAGGCCAAAATTTGCTCCGCCATCTCCTTGTACACAATGGGTTCAAACCTGGTGCAAGAGTGTGTGTGCGTGTTTATCTGTTTGTCTGCCATTGTGTGTATACGTGTGTGTGTATGTGTGCGTGTGTGTGTGTGCGGCAGGGAGATTGGAAGCTGTAGTCTGCACCAGTGTTTACTTTGTAGGTGTCTTATCTCTGCCTGCCACCACCCGAGATCAGGAGGAGACTAGAAAAAGAGGAGGATGTGGCCTCCACAGGGGACACCCCGCCTGGAGTTAGTTTATTCCCCCAACGCAGCTGTTTTTTAAAAAACATCTTAACGCACACAAAAATCCACCCCCCACACACACACTCCTGCATATTTAAACAAAATACAAACACGCCCCATCTTCTAACGGTTTTCCCTGACAACAACGTATGGAAAGACCAAGTCGTATGGAAAGAGTTACACAGCAGCAAAACTCCAGCACCCACACGCGCAGGGCCCGAAGACAATCACAGCACTTAGTGTTACATAACATGTTAATATGCTAAGCTCATCCTGACCCATCTGCGTGGCATTATCTAAGCTAAGCACTGGCCTTGTTGGATACTGTATCTCTGTTCAGCTTTCCCACTCATTAATAAACACCAGCCGGCCTGCTTCACTGCCGCTGTTATTTGCTGCTGGCATTTTCACAGGCTCCGAGCTAAAAGGTCTATTCTCATCGGAGCCGTTGATTTGAGGAGACGTATTTAGCACTGAAGGTTAGCCGAAACATACTCCTGTGAGGACTCATTTTTAATTCCACTGGCAGACAACCACTCTGAGACAGACATCATTTCATATTCCGGTGGTAGCTACATTTAATTGTCATTCTGCGCCGTGTGAGTACTTCCAAAGCCTTATTGTATATCTGGAAAATTTACCAAAGTCATTTTGAATACACCAGGGGGCACTTTCTGAGTTATATCCATACTTTGCTTTAGTTTAAAAAGCTCTACCCCCTGACACATGAGGCCACGCTCCTTCTGCTGCAACCACTGTCTCATTTGGTGCAACGACCAATTGGCCTAGTGTACATTATTTCAACACCGCAGTTGTAATCTTGTCAGTCACGTGCTTTTTGATGCATACTCATTTTTCAAGACATGTACAATGAGCTCTGCGCAAAATTGTGCTTCCAAGTGATTGAAAGGTGCAACAGGGAATGATATCTCTAAGAACCTCATTAAAGATTACCTTATCGTATATTATGAATAATATGTGTTTCAATTCCTCAAGCATGAAACTGTATTTTACTCATATATTACAGTTTTATTGTGTAACTAACACTGTAAATCCTATATCAAAAGACTAAAAGAAACTAACCAAATCAAGAAACTATTTGGTTTTAAGCCCTACTGTGAGATGTGAGATTGGTGTGGGGCCAGGTTCAAGTTGTGTGACATATTCTATTTCAGTCAATGAGGCTAAAGCAAAACAAGTCCACTTTCCATAAAGGCAGAAAAGGTTGACGCAAATACTTTCAACAAGAGAGAGAAAACCTTTTTATTGAACTCCTCTTATAGCCACAGACCTCCCAGCCCAGTGTAAATGGCAACTTAAAGAATAGTGTGTAGCCTGTGTATTTGTGTGTGACGCAAAATCATTTCTCAGATCATAATGCTCTGTGCGATTAATGCTTCTGACGTGCAGCAGCCCTGTGTTTGCTTAGCAGTGAGACTTCCTGGCTGGATGACACATCAGTCCCCCGTCGCCTGACCTCCTGTCACTCAAAGTATTTGGAAACGCAGCTCCAGGCCAGCCTCAGAGTACCAGGAGAACCGCATCTGTGTCACTCACACGTGCACGCAAGCCAACACACAAAAACACGGTTCCAGGAGTCAGCAGAAAAGAGCATGGACGCACATGTGCATGGATAAAAAAAAAAAAACAATAACAAAAAAAAACGTTCAAAGTGACAGCGCGCTCACACACACACACATGATCATAGACCCTCGCACAAACACATACGCTATCCAAAGTATGCAGTGGCAGGCAGGCAGACAGTCAGACAGGCAGGCAGGCAGGCAGACAGGCAGACGCTGTGACAGGTGCGGCTTTGCTTTTAATCTCCATTAGAATTCATTCCTGCTGCGTACTGTCAGCTATACTGTAAAAATGCCCTAAGTCGGGCTAAGCGAAACGGGCTTCAGCAGAAATAGTTTCATTCAGGTGACAGAGTGAAGTTTAGTTCTCTGTTAAAAGAATTATCCACATTGCTGTTTACAATTCTAATGTGGTTTTGGGGGGGGGGCATGTTTTTAAGTGCTCTGGGGTGACCGCGTGTGGAGGGCAGATCATGGTAAATGGTATCACGGTGTCCAGCTCTCCTCTGCCCTTCAGCTCAAGTAAATAATGATCATCATTAGTATGATACAAAGCCCCCCACCCAGTATGTGTGCATGTGCATGTGCTTTTGCACGTGGAGATGACCTTTCTCATTCTTCATCTGTTTGCGTCTCTGCGATGCAAGGGGAGCCGCAAGCTCGTCCCTTCCTTTTCCTCTCTCCCTCAATCCTCTGTCATCCCTCAAAGCCTAACCTCCACCTTCTATCCCCCGGCGTCCGCTCTCTAAGGAAGGAGTGATGGGAGAGGGCACTTAATTGCTTCTATCCCAGCACACTCGGTGTGGAGGGGACAAAGAGGGGACAAGCCAGTAGCTCAGATACCTCGATAGTTTCACGCATTTTCAGCGTAGTAGTCACGGGGACACCAAATTGCTCTACATTTCAAGCCATAATGATAAAGTTCTGTCAGTTACTTGTGAGGAATTATAATTGCTCCTTTTCGAGAGTCGGTGATGCAAGTTATTGTATCTCGCCCTGGATATCTCAGTCATTTGCACAGTATTGCGTCAGGTCACTTAATTGCTTCTAATCCACTTGATTTGATCATTCAGAAATAACAGCTGGTGTCCGCTGTATTAACTCCAACTGACAAGTCAATTTGATTTACTGCACATAGTTATACCTAATAAAAGTCGAGCAGACAGAAATGGGATAAATTAATAAATATTCCAGCAGCAAGCAAGTCAGAGTGCATCCGCCATCAATCAGTACAGCATATGATATCCTCTGCACCAGACTACAACCATACCAAACTGATTATACTTTGACAGTCAACAGAGTAGGACTGCGCTATAATTCAGTGCCGTCGTGTGTCAAGTTTAAGTGGAATCATATTGTGACTGTATGAGCTCTTCATAACATCTCTCCGGAGATTTCTGTTGTTCAAATTAAATGACTCCAAGCAAGCTTAGTGTATAAAAACAAGCAAAATGAGCTACTCGTTCTGATTAAATGCAAAATACTTGAACACAGCTCACTGTTTGGAACACCAGTTTGACTTTTTTTACATGTGATTTTCATACGGTTTGCAGTATTGTCTTGTATATCGGTACTGGAAAATATCCTTTCTGATATCATGAAAACAGTTTGCGGAGCTGCACTACAGAGACCAACCCTCATTGACTCCGTAGTTGCATCATTTTTTTCTTAAAAGTGACAGCAGATTAGCAAAATCTCTCTCACCGCGCCTTACCTCCAGCATGTTCTGCCTTTCATTCTTTCCCTTCTCTCTGACCCACACGCGCGCGCACACACACACAAACACTTAGAACAAGCTAAGTCAAGCATGTGTGTCTTAATGACTTTCTTCCTGCGCTGAGAGGGGAGTTAATGATTTCATTTGTAATCACTCTGAGCTTTACATCCAGGCCACCTTGACATGTTAGAGGCTTATTTTAACTCTATTCCTACGCTCTCTTATCCCACTGCTTCTAAACCTGATTAAACACACACACACACACAGAGAGAAGCACACACACACACACACACACACAAGCCTCTATATACCATAAAATTACACACTAAGTATCTCCTTCACTTCCACACTCTCTTGGTCTTTTATCAATCAATAAGATGCTTTAAACCGGACAAGTAGCCTCTACCTCCATGTGCCCTCTTCCCGTCTCTCTTTCTCTCTCTGGTGTCTCTCTATCCTCACTCCTCCCCTTCCTCAGTCTGTCTCCTGTGTCAAGTTGTGTTATTGACATGGAGGTTCTGTGCAAAACCAAGGTACTATTGATAATCCATCAGCTGCCAATCAATCTCACCGAGAGCTTGGACAGGATCCCGAGAGTTACTTTCTCACACAGAGGTATTAACTGACCGAGGCTTGTGCTACTCATTCCGGGCTAATCCAGAATCAGTTTTCTCATACAGAGAGCTTAGCGGGCCTGGCAGCATTCGCCACTGTCTAATAAAGTTGCAACTCACACTACCTGATTGAATAATCTGATCTCAGTTGGGCCTGATTAAGCAATCAGGGGCTGACAAGACATCACTGAATGTTTAACGACTTGCTCGTTTCTCACCTGACTCTCCGGGCTCCTGTGAAAACTAAATTTGGGGTTTCTTTCCCCAAATTGGCAACATTAACATTGTGATGTGACCGGAAAAAAAAATACACTAACCACACAATGAGAAGGAAGAGAAATGAAAGCAGTCAGTTGTACACTGTCTTTGACATGAATGCTTGAGCAGGCTGCAGGTTTATACGCTTAGTCACATAATGTTGAGGGCCATAAATAGAAAGCTAGCTAATAAACAAGACAGATCAACTCTGTTTTGGCAGTGCACAAGACGCCGACAAGGGAGGACTGGATAGAAAAGGAAGATCTGTGAAATCTGTGAGGGACTAAGAGAGGGAAACAGGGCTGCAAAAGTAGCAATTGTATATCTCTTTCATATCTGACAGCCTTAATGCTATTTGTCCATTTGACAAGTGCTGAATGATCATATTAGCCTGATGGATCTTTGGCAGGGAAGAAAGAGGCAGAGAGGCAGAGAGCAAAAGATCAGACATGCCAAGAGGAGAGGAAGAGGTGGAGGAGGAGAAAATCAGGTGGCAGTGGAGCATAAAAAAAAATGTAAATAAAAGTAGAAAGATTCCAAAGAGAGCATAGTGCTGCTGCCAAAGCTGTGCGCTGCTCTACAGTTTGTTATTTTAATAATAGAACATTTTAAGCTGTATCTGGATCTCATCGGCATCAAAATATACAATCATGTTGACTGGCTGAGGGCTGCCATGAATTTTGGAGAATATTCAAGCCCTGTCTGGGAATATTAGGCGTTTTCACAAGGAGTTGTGCAACGTTCATGTGACTCAGACTCGGGACTACTGAGTTATGGTCGTTTACTTCATCGTGTTGCTGTAGCACCACCTGTTAGATAAATGCCATCACATTTTTTTTTTTTTTTTTTTTTTTAGGATTGCTCAGATTTCATGAATCTGTCACCTAAAATTTTGGTGTGCATACACATTTGGTGTGCATAATCCACTCAATGGATTGTGCATTAAATCACAGTAAGTGTTGAAAAAAAGGGAAACTGATACAGTCTATACAGTAATCCTCCTTCTATAATGTTCCTCGTGATTGAGAAATGATAATCCAAGATGTAAAGTGCCAATACCATGGTCCAAATGATCCAATTTACATGAAAAAACACTAAACAAATGAACTGATCCTGAACTGAACTACTTTCCTCTTTAATTCAACTGAAGACTGAGATACCACACTTAGATATCCCATTAAGAACCAAAAACATATTCTGAAGTAAGTTGAGAGATCATCAAGAGAAGGAAAGAAAGAAAGAAAGAAAGAATAAAAGAAAGAGAAGGCAGAATGAGAGACACAGAGCTGTAATGTTTCATGCACAGCAAGGCTAGCCTTGCGCTCTTACGCACCCATCGCCTCCTGATGAGGTCTGTACCGCACCCATCGCCTCATCAGCAGGCACCAGATGATTTTGTGATCTCTACTTTTTCTACCATAACCACCACCCCCACCGCTCTATCCACGAGTACCCAGGATCCTCCGCATTTCCCTTTATTTCCCCACCTGTGCAAGGACAATGAAAAAAAAATAAAATAAATAAATAAATACACCAAACGGGCACAAACAAACAGTGCTGTCTCCGGCGCACTGAATGCACAAATGATGATCTGGGAGCCATTAGACTGTTTATGTGTCAGTCTGAATCCCCATCAATAACAACACTTATCACAGATGTACTGTGCCCCAGGAGCGCTGCAAGCCCCTTAGCCAGCATTTAGATGCTATTAAAAGGTCCCTTATATTAAACAAGCCTGACATATCACATAATGCACGTCATTTATCAACAGGATGTCTGTGGCAGTCTTTCTTCCACTTTCTCTCTGTCTGTCTTGGGTTTTTTTCCCTGGCTAGCACTATGCACAATTTACCCATGCCTGTTTCTTTTTCTATCCATCTGGTTCTCTTTTCAGCATTTTTCCCTCGCTTGTTTCCTTCCCAAACTCCATACCGTTCTTTACCCTCACTATCATTTTGTTCTTTTTTTTTTCCAGTCTACTCATCTTACTTTCCACTGCTTGCCCCAATACCACCGTTTGAAATGACTGCCGCCTCCCTCTTTCTCTCACTTCCATTCCATCCTTCCAAGGCGCCATCGCTCCAAGTGAGTAATGTGTTTGGCATAATTAGGCCAGTGTACTCCTGGTCCCCACCGATGTGATTTGCATGCAGATAAAATGAGCCAATCAAGCACCACAATGGGAGCAGATGTCCTTGTCTCTCATGACATCATCAGAGGTGACCCTGAAAGCAGGAAATTAGAAGGTGGGCGGCGGGAGGTGGGAGTGAATTAAATCTGTTGCCTAATCGTAGGAATATTGCAACACAGATGTGAGAATGTGGCACCACTGTCCATTCCCAGTAAGCATGGGTTTAGTCATTTGGAGGAAAATGAAAATGAAAAGAAAACAACACCGGGCTAAATATGATTGAAAACAGTCATGTTCCAGCTAAAGATAGGGCAGTCAAATACAATAACATGTAATAAAACTTATCTCATAATGTTCCACTTTTGTTTAAATGTTTTAAAGATCTGGATTCAGCTTTAAGATCATTTTATAGGCTGTAGTTTGTTAAACTAAGAGGTGTTTCTAATATTTTGTCCAACCCATTTGTCGTCTTCAGTATATAAAATCAACTATACATTGAAATACAGATCCTTAAAATGTATTCCAGTTTTACACATGCATAATCACAGTACTCTGTTAAGTCTGTATCCGAACCCCCAACGAGCTGCCACACTATTCACTGAAAAGAAATAGAGCAGGCCGCTTCTTGCTATCTACTGATGGCGGCGCAGACTTGTCCTCTGATCCAAGTTTAGGGCCTGCTTCCTAAATCTGATAGGATTCATTTGCGCACGCTTGATGTCATTCTCCTGGATCGCTCCACCTCAGTCTATCTCTCCACGGGTAGGACATGGCATTACTTAACAGGCCAGCTGAGAGATGTTCAGAGGTCTACTTAAATGAATAAATAAGCGAGTTCTGCTTGGTCATCTAGAAATGAGTGTACCCATAAGCCAGCCAGCCAGCCAGCACTCCTCAAATCAGATTAAGCTCTATGACCACTGATTTGCCTTGAACTGAAATGGGCTGGAACACACTGGGCAATGAGTATTTGGCTGCCGATAAATATTAAGTGCCAGCACATGAATGTGTGTCTATAGTGAGTGTGTATTGATGATTCACGACCTGGGCTAGGATCAGAATGAAATCTGTTTCTTTCACCCATACTCACATTCATCCATAGTCTGAGAAAAAAGACATCACAGATGAAACAGGCCTAATAAATCGTTTGATCTTTAAAACGTCCCTATAACGCCAAGTCTTCAAATGTCTTGTTTTGTTACATCAATATTGCAAAACCTAAAAATACTCAGTTTACTGTCTCAAAAGACAAAGAAGAAGGAGGAAATCCTCATATTTCAGAAGCAGGAACCAGAGAAAGTTCAGCTTTTTTTTGCATGAAAAATGACTGAAACTAATCAAAATGTCATTATTATCAATATAGTTTCAGCCAAATGACTAACTGTTTCCACCCTGCTTGAAGAGGTCAGACTGTGTTTTAAATGGTGTCATCACATCGAATGACTGAGAAAATCAAACAAAGGGACTGATGGGAGATCAATCATTTTTTTGGCCAGATAAAAAAGCTCTGTTATAGTTTTTTTTCCAGTCAAGGTGCAGACAGAAGCCTTGTGTTTTAAAAGCAGTGGGATCAGGACATGAGTTAGCAATTGTGCGAATCATGAAGGGCCACGAAGCGATTTACACGACACACAAGTGAAATCTTTAGTTTCACCCTCAAAGGGCAGGAATTTGTGCTTCCTTTTGAGTCACACGAAGTCAAAACAAGGATCCCGTTCTGTTAAGCACAAAGTGTGCTTTCGCAGATGGAGCTATATGTGGCGGCAGCACAAGTGATCGCACAACACACATAGTAAATCCAGATGCCAGTGATGGTGCCATTAGGCCGAACACCACCTGCCAGGTTTAGGGCTTCCGTCTGTCTAACACACCTGGTTGCCATCTAACACACAGCTCCCTTTGGTGCCATCACTCTCTGCGTCCTCTCTGACCTTTTCCCTCTTACTTTCATATGTAGCTCCAGCTCTCTTTTCTCTTTCACACTCTTTCTAGCCACCACTCTCCATTTTTCCACCTGTTTGCCTCTTACCCTCGTCCTTGCTCAGACGGTAGGCTATGTCCCTTTTTCTCAGTATGTTTTATCATTCCATCTGTCTCATTTTCTCTCTGTCCTCGCCTTCACCCCCTTTTCTCCTCCTCAGCATTATATTCTGCATCTTTGTTCCACATAATACATTATTTAGTTTGTGCCTCTCTACACAGCATGAATAACAGCGAAAAGAATGGTCTCTGCTTGTATACAAAGACCATTTTCACTCACTCACACGGTGACACGCTAAATTACAAACTTACAAGTAGTGTATAAACACACATCTGCATGCTCACACAGACACGGCTTACACACTCGCAGGCCCAGAGCCAGCTGTATGTGAGCACTCTGGTCCTCTAATCTGTGGCTTGGTTGGGGCTTCTTCCAAAGTCCCTGGACCTAAAAAGGCCTGGCCTGCCTGGGCTGGAACAGTAACACCCTACACTTAGCCACATGGCGCTAGCTAGCCCACACCCTGCTAAACACAGCCAGATGTGCAGGGACTGGCAG
This sequence comes from Scortum barcoo, assembly GCA_023238725.1. Taxonomy (NCBI): domain Eukaryota; kingdom Metazoa; phylum Chordata; class Actinopteri; order Centrarchiformes; family Terapontidae; genus Scortum; species Scortum barcoo. The sequence continues at coordinate 16,854,670 of CM041533.1, read as the reverse complement.
CATGGTACAATGTCACTGCTCTCTCCTGCAGCTGTATGAACAAAAAACAGTGAATCCTCCCTTTTTTTTTTAATGATAAATAACAACCTTACTTAATATTTTGCATCCAACCCTGTAAATAACTAAGATCCATCCATCAATCCACCTCTGAGTTTGCACGAGTTGTGTGCCAAAAGCTGAAACAGGAGAAACTCATCTCACTTAGCACTTTCCAAAAGCTAAAGATAACAACAGGATGCCTTGGGCTGGATCCTGCCAAACTGCGCTGATCATGTGGCAGCAAATGTAACGCATTACTATCCAATTAACCCCAGCCCATCGCTTCGCTCCCGTCTTCGGAGGACACAGTCAACAACAGATGGTTTTCAGACCTCAAGGTCCCAAACACACATATACTTCCCTCCTCCCTCTGTCAGCTCCACTGTCCCCATCTGATGCTCACAGGGGTGAAATAAGGGGACATGAGATACAGGGGTAAAAAAAAATATTATGTTGGACGGAATGGGAATGGGTCACTTTGGAGAGGAGAAGAGAGGAGAGGGGAGGAGGGGATGAACAGGTGATGCTAGATAAGAGGTCAACAGAAAAGAACAGTCTGATTCATTCTATGATTCAAAGCAAAAACAGCAGCTAACCGAAATTTGTGTAACACATCTGGCGAGTGTACGTGAACAAAAACAAGCTCCAGATGACTTCATTGTGAAGCAACACAAGTTAGCAAGTTCATGACGTGTGTCTCGCTCTGTGTATTTATCCATGACTCGATGGACATGCATCATTTGAATGTTTAGAGGTCAGGGCTGAGTGCTGCTTGAGTGTGTGTGTCTGTAGTCTGTGTTGTTTACTGGCTTGCTGTGCTAAATGAGGTGTTTTTCTGAAGAATGGGAAACTTTAAGAACTGTGGGATGACATAAACTAACTTGAAGAGAATTTGTGTGTCCAGGACAGGTTTGTGTGTATGAGAGTATGTGTGTGTGGTTGTGTTTATGTGTGCGCTTGGCAGGTTGACTGCGTCCGTTTTGGCAAAGCGGCAGGCTGCTGAGTGAAAAGGAGGGACCATGAGAAAGAGGGGCACAGAGCGATAAAAGAAGAGTAAAGAAATGTCACTCAGCCACTAATCACTGTGATCTGAAAAGGTCAGGCTAACTAGCCAAGCTCAGAGCCCCAGCTGACAGATCCATTGTCACCGACTGGCCAAGGGGAACAAGTGGAGCACAGAGACACCCTTCTATTAACTGGAGCAGGTCATTAGACACAAATAATTGCCTTGGTGGGCCACTATTCTGAGATTGAAAATCCCTCTCTCGCTCTCTCTTTGTCTCTCTCATTTCTTTCCTCACGCTCGGAGCATTGCAATTAAGTCCTGAACTTATTTCATATTATTAAGCGCATAAACAATATTTAGCTATAATGCAGAGTAGATATGGTGATTCAGAGTCTTGCTCCTGTCACCTGTTAATACTTTACTGTAAAATTAACATAGTTTAAAACAGGAAGTGCAATGGAGAATTAGCAATTGGAAATGGATTTGGTGCACTTCTTTGAATAAAGCCTTTGATTCAGTTGAAGGGATTCAAATAGTATCACATCCATGAAATAGTAATACTTGATGAGTTATGATGTCTCTGCTCCCCTTTAGGAAGAAGTCGAATATTTAAATACAGTAATGTATTACTATTTTAGATTATTTAAAGCTTTGTTTTCCTTTTCAGCACTTTTGTCTTTATAAGGTAGCATGCGGTGTAGAGCAGACAGAGAAAGATGGCACAGAACGGAAGCCCCTCACTTGGAAGGTTGTGATTACATGGTTGGCATCTTAAACCCCTCGACTTCTGGATGCCCCTGAATCCATTTATATTATTGTTTCAAATTTTCTCTGTATCTGACTATGCGGACTTGGTGCCAAAGTTAAAAAAAAACAAAAAAAAAACTTGGCATTCTGTCAACACGACTGCAAGGCATTACCAACCTCCTCTGTTGAAGCGTGACAGCAGATCAATGCTCTCCATCAATCTGCAGACTGTACGGCCTTAACTTATCTCTCACACTCATCATCTGTCTGTGTGAGAGTGTGTCTGCGTTCCTGTGCGAACTGGGTATGTCCGGGGTGAAGATGTGTAATGAAAAACACCACAACTGGCAAGACAAGGCTCTGCCAAAACTGACCGAAAGCACAACCCAACCTGAGTGTTATGGGCTGATTACTGCACACACACACGCATGCACACACACAGACACAGATTTTTTTTTTTTAATCTCATCTCATTCTCTCACTCACTCATACACCTAATGTGGATGCACACACTCACCATCGAAGGCCTTGTACTGCCCAGTGAGTGAGGTCTGTAAGGATCGGCCAGCGTCTTTGAGTAGTCCCTCCATCTCCCTGCGGCTGAGCGTGGCCAGGTTGTCCTCCATTTCACTGGTACAGCAGGTGTAACCCTGGGGACAGATGCGCAGGTGCTCCCCTGGAGGGCGAACAGGTGGAGACAGAGGAGGAGAAAGGATGGAGAGAAGTGGTGGTGTAGGAAAGGGGAAGGGTTGGTGTGAGAAGGAGCACAAAGGGGGGAGAAGGAGGCGAAGAGGGGATGAAGAAAAGCGACAAAAAGGAACAGAAAACATGGAATTAGCATTAACAGGTTCCATCAATTCAGTCAGAGCTCAACAAAAATAAGATTAATAGTTCCTATGTTGCTGCTGTATAAAATACACGACAGCGAACATGAACATGACAGAATGAATTAACTGCAGTGGCTGTTTTTACGACCTCAACCGCGGCTTGTTGGCAGTCGCTGAGGCAGCGCTGCATGTATTCGTCCGCCTGATTACCTGGCAAGATGTGGAGAACTCTTTGGAAACGGGAGCAGTGGAGCAGGAGTATGGCATCAGCTCCCATACAATTTTAATGAGCATTCCTGACATGCATGCCTGCGCACGCATTTGCAAACATGTGCGTACACACGTACGTATATACACAAACTCAGAAAACCTAGGGAAGTAGAAAGTATCTGTAAGCCTCGGCTTTGTGCGTAAGTAAACACACACAACCAAATACTGTATGTAAGAATTTAAACAAGGCCTGTCAAAGTTGGTTAAAACTGCAGTCAAGCTGCAGCTGAAATCAGAACAAATTGCGTAAAATAGAAATAACATCATCCACATCGACGCAACCCAGCCTGAGGCGAACAAATCTTATGTGGGTGATAGTCATTTGCAGGTGAAGAGAGCAGATCATGTATGATGCAACATTTTAACTTGGGCTGAAAAAATTTTACTTTTGAAGATTCCTCCGCAACTACCACTTTTTCCAGATACAAGCCCACACACACACATACCCATGTAAGGTAACAGACATGCAGACATAATGTGAATCAACTGTCAACAAAACAATGAAGAAAAAGAACAAAAACACTGCACTGCGGTATGAGGATTAGGCCAAAACAAATCACATCGAGACTCGTAGGAAGAGGAGAGAATGAAGGTTTTAGATTTATTCTGTCAGACTCCTAAAGACAATAAAGACAATCGAATGCTCTTATTTTGGTCAACGATGAAAATGCGCCTACACAGACAAAAGCGCGCAGACAAACATCAAAAAGGATGCAGCAAGTATGCAAAAAGGATGGCAACCCATTTGGAGCTCAGTGTTCCTCCTCGGGCAGCATAAAGGTCACATGTGTTTGCTCTGTGTTTGCTTTTGTTTGTGTGGGCGTAAAATTTTAATGAATATTTTCATTCTTTTTCCAATTGCTGTGTCACCCGGGGTCTGTTTGGAGGCCTCTTTACCCCCCGTTGTATCCCACAGCCATTAAGACACATACATCTTTTCTGTAAATCAGTGTCTGCTACAACAGTCCATCACACACACAGTAGATCAACATTTTTCAAAACATGGAGGATTGGGCCCCCTAATCACTATTTTCTATAATTGAAAAAATCACTTATTTGCAAAACATGACTTTTTGCTTCAAAAGTCATATATTGGCAAAATGATTTGCCTGCTACTTGCATTTTTAAGTGGGAGTGCTAGATCTACAATCATTGTTATTCAACGTTAGTGTGCCAATGGCTGAATTGGGTTGTGTTGATCAGTGTTGATATGTGATCAGCCTGTTACCTTACATGGGTTCATTCAAATTAACATATACAGATTGAGACATAACAGTTACTTGTTTGTTTTTCTGTTGTAATTAAATTGAAGTTTTACGTTCATTTCATTGTTGAACGATTTTTGAACTTTCCAGTTTTCTACTTCTCAGTCTCACAGCGATTACAATTCTGATTCAAAGATTTGTGTGATGTTTTCTCAGCCATTGCCTTGTGTTTTAAGCATCTAAACAGCACAATAACAGTAACAAAAAATTGAGACAATAAACTTATATTGCTACCACATTGTAACCCTTTCAGGTTTTTACCTCACAACAGTTAAAGGAGGAATGAGATCTGAGCTTGCTTCTAAACCTGCCAACACCGAATACAAATTATCTGCAACATAAAAAACCCACAATGCATTCCCATGATCATGTACAGTAACATATCCCATGATTGTTGTCCCTGCTCTGTCCTTTGTTAATATACTGAAGTTGAACAGTGAGTCTGAAATTAAGTCATGAAATCAGTCCAATATTAAGTCTAAGCCTCAGTCTAGTCATCAAGCCTTGCAACTTACACATTCTGATATTGTGACAAGTCTTTAAATGTTCCATGTTACTATGATAATGGTAATGTTACTGTAATATGTCTGCATCATCATCATCATCACATCACTGAGTCTTACATGGCCTACACAAAGGCATACACAAATGCAGTAAACACACATAAACAGAGGATTAATGATTCACAGCCCCTCAGGCTGTCATTAGCATGCATCTGGCGGAGTTTCTGCTGAGGGCCAGTCTATAGGCACAGTGCCGTCATCGATACGATTGATCCTGCCATCCCTTTTGTCATTAAAGCTAGTCATTTCTGTGTGCACTGGCTCAACGATAACAAGCAGGCATTTCACCTTCATTTACTGTAGTTGTTAACACACAGTGATTAACTGTAGAGTAGTGTACCCACCCACCCACCCACCCATCCAGTCTGGACCTCAGCCACAATTTGCAGTCAATGTGTGTGTGACAAGAGCCCCTGCACTTCACTGATTATGTGTCAACTAAGTTTCTGTAACTGTCCTTTAAGTTCCTCATCCGGGTCAACTCCAAAGTGGAGCAATTAAAGGCAATTTTCCTCTCTGTACACCAAAAATGGAGGAGAGGCTGACTAGACCGGTGGAGAAGGTGACCTTCAGCATCTCTTAGCACCCTCTCACTGGTCATGGCATGACAAGGGACAGAGTTTGGGCCCTTACATGTAAGCCTCGATGATTTGTGCACATCTGTGAGAGGAAAAAATAAGCTGCACGAGAAAGCAAAGGCGAGAGCGCAAAGAAAGGGGGAAGACAAAAGGAGGAAAGAATAGCACGCAGCACTACCAGGGGTCAACTGCAATCTGTCAGCCCCTGGGACGGCCATTTAAATGCCTGGGCTGGTTTTAGTGTGTACTGTGGGCCCGTGGCCATTTTCTCCAGCGCAATCTGTTTGCTGCCTGCCATTCAAAGGACATCTGTATAAAGAACAAGAATGCACACTTAGACGCACAATGCACTCCCACACTCACACACATGGACAGTAGGAGGTGTGAGGCGTCCAGATGCAGCCAGCCAGAAACAGCCTTCAGAGGGTTCATTTATATTTATGTGTGTATGTATATGTGATTATTGCAGTTTTAAACACACACACACACTGAGCCCTGGACACACATCTGCCTCACAGAAGGAAAGGTCACCTGAAACAGAGCATTTCATTTCCAGTTGGGTAACCTAACATTCGGCTAATGTTACAAACAGAGCAGTCTCTTCAATTTGACTCGGTAAACTGGAGAGAGTCTGTGTGTGTGTGTGAGTGTGTGTGTGTGTGTGTGTGGTGTGTGTGTGAGTGTGGGCATGAAGTCTGCTTGCGTCTGTTTTGTTGAGAGCGACAGTAAGCCACTCTCAATCAAAGTGTAGGGGAAATTTATCCTTAACAACCAGACATGGCTCTTTTGCTTTAACACTCGCACCCCTTCATTCCCCTATCTCTCTCTCTCTCTCTTTTCCCCTCTCTCCCTCCCTCTCACCACCCCCTCCCTCCACACACACACAGACACACTTTCAGTTTCACAGCCAGAGGATACTAGAGTAATCAGCAGAGGAGGACATCTCAATCTGCAGAAGAGCTGTGTTAGTGGGAGGCTCCAGCAGAAGCATCAAAAGGGCCACAGCAGAGAGGGCCGTTAATGTTAATGCTCGAGACATCAGATTCTGCGCTTGCAATACAAGACACTTCCCATTTTCTGTACTTAAAAAGCCAGCTAAAACAAAAATTGTTTTTGTTGCATGACCACTCCTCATACATTAGAAATGTATTCTTGCATTAAGCAAATTCCAACCTGCCCTTGCCATTTCCTGTCTCTATTGTTCCTAAATAGTTCCTGCAGTCTAAATAAACTTCACGCGATGCTTGATAAACTTGAAAAGTATGGCCATGTTAATAATACGGTTCATGTCCCACAAGAGAGGACGAATTGCAGAGTATAAGCTGATTGCGCTGTTGGCACACAGATAGGAAACAAAACCGCACACGAGTAAGACTTGCTCAAAATTAAATGATCTATTCAAATGTATTTAAATTAACAGTGTAGGTGTTGTGCATTAATCAACCACCTTCTGCGAGACCAATCAGCACGGAGGTTGAGGCCCAATTATTTGGCCTCTCCTAAAATCACACACGCGCACAAACCACCCACCCACCGCAGCATTAATCTATGCGTGAGTGCAAAATTAGGAAGACTAACTGTATAACCCCATTAGAGTCCTCCATCACTTCTTTCCCTTTTCTTTTGACAGACACGGCTGCTAAACAGTGAGCAATTCCCTAACCATTAGCTTATCACTGTTCACCAGGGAGGAAGGCTCCTATTAAACAGCAATCTGGGAAGGCAGCATAAGGTCGCGCACACTGTGATAAAGCCTGGGAGAGACTGACAGTCAGAGGCTTTTAGAGATGGTGGGAAACACGGAGAGAGGAGAGGGCAACAGGAAATTAAGAATGACTCAAAGCCAAAGCGTCTCCGTCATCTGTCTGGGAGTGTGTGAACAAAACAGGAGAAGTCAAAATGCTTGCCATGTCCATTTGTGCCACCACCATTGGGTCGCTATTTAGAGTGCGTTTGTTTTTTTCTGTCCCATGGGCACTAAAAAGTTGAAAAAAAAAAAAAACACTGGCTCACAACATAATGCACTGCCATTGTGGCAGTTTATTTCATGCCTGTGGCGAGTCTTTATGCAACATTATTCCCATCCATTTAAAATATGCTAACCTGTGCAGGTGTTCTGCTGACTGACATATTGGGAATTCAGACTTTAACTATTCACTGTCTGTGGAGGATTTTGCCCCCGGTAGCACACAGTTTATTCAAAACCCCGGTTTCTTTGTCCTACATGTTGGTCATATTTGGTCCCAAATATGTTCTTCATTGTTGTCTGCTGAGGCATTTATTTGCCTTTAAACATTGTGGATAATTCATTTTTATTATGACAAGTATTACCACAGAGGCAGAGTAGTTGACACTATTGCCTCACAGGAAAAAAAAATGTCAATGACTTCCTCCCACCTATTCAAAAACTGTGCCTACAGCTCAGGTAGACTGTATCTACTACAGACTCAGAAAATGCCCATAGGTATAAGCGTCTAGACTGTTAGACCTGTGACGTGTGGACTGTTATTGGATTAGACACTGGGGGACAGAGGTTTGTCACATACTACATTCCCAGACACCCTTTGATTATATAATTGAAACTTCATACATATACAGTATGTAATTTATGTTATTCTTTCATATTTTACTACCTCCTACTTCCAGGATAAAGGAAGTGGCATGTTACGTGTAGTTAATCTGCTTGAATAAATACGCAAGAGAGCTAAACAATCAAGCACCTAATCAGCCAGAGCGCAGTGGGTATCTGTTAAACTGAACATTCAAATAATTTCTTGGCACTGTTCATGTGCCCTAATTGCTCCCTCTCATTTGCTAATTTCTTTAATAGAGCAGTCTCTCCAGTTGCTTCAATCCCTATTTCACGTGTACTGGTGTCACATGTCACTAAAGCAATCTTCACATTTTTGTTCATCAGTAATTTATAAGTTTTGGTTTATGTATCTATCACCATCTGCTGCTCATCATTGCTGGAGCCAGATTAATAAGTATATATGAATGAATGAGTGTTAAGTCAAGGTATATGACTAGTAATGTGTTCATGTTAGTATTAATGAAAGAGATGGGAGTTAATGCTTGACTTCACTGTGAACCTACTGTAACTAGACTAGACTTCCGGTTCACCGCTGGCACTAAAGTTTTAGAGAAGTATGCTTACGGGAATTTGGGATGCATTACATGTGAACAGCTCGTAAATCTCCATACTTTTCTTCTGAAGCACATTCAACGAAGTGGCATGACTGCAACCACGCTGATATGCGGACACACATAACTGATTTTTCCTGGTAATGATTGCCGTTGCATAACTGACACTTTTGTCACGTTTGTGCGCGTGCATGTGTGTGCACACATGCTGCGGGATCTGGGAGATTAACAGCCTAATCCTGTCATTGGTGAGAGTGTGTGCGTGAGCGTTCATAGCTAGGTGGGTTATTGGGGTTATTGCCAGTGCCAGGGAAAACACACATGGAGCAAAAGGAATTGCACACACGCACACACCCACACGCATGCTTGAACAGTGGATTAGGGTTAAACTGATGAAAAATAACAGGGCTATTTGGCAACAGAGCTTCAAACGTCTGATCCACCAACTGTACGCACTGAAATTTTGCATGCCGACCAGACAAATGTTTAATACGGACAACACTATGCTCTCTGTCTAGGAGCTACCACCCGGCATTCCTACTTTGGCTGTTAGTCTGTCTGTTTGTCCATCTTTCTTTGTACTCCTAACTTTCACGCGGAAGGAACAGCCAATGGGCAACCCAGGATTTAACCTAGACCCTCAACCAGTCTAGTAATGTGAGCCAAGCAGAAAGTCACATAAATAGCTTCCTCAAACCCGACGAGGTGGCAGCCGCACAACACATTAATAACACATTACTGGTGAGGTCGGCTGATCTCGACGCTGCTTTTCCTAAGCCCACGCTTGCTATCTGGCTACTTGCACTGCTGAGAGCTATTAATTTACAGTATATGTGCACCGCTGTAGCGTCAGACTCATGAAACACCCGTGAGTGAAACCCGTGAATACTGCTCTCTACTGCCACGCTAAACAGGTGCCCTTGGTTCACTTGACTTTAATCAGGCTCATTTTAATGGGCTGGGAAAAGTTTGACCAGCTACTCATTTTGACCACAGGCTAAAGGAATGGCTAAATGAATAATGTGGGCCGTGGGGAGTAGATTACTTGGTTAGAGTTAAATAGCTCTGGCTGTGATTAACTCAAACAGCGGCCCGCCTATGTTAACAAATGGACCAGAGAGAAATGGAGTGGAGGAGGGAAGCAGAGTTAAGGAAAAGACTGGACAGGATGGGATTGGACAAGATAAGACAGGATGGTGTATCTGACTAAATACAAGTGCAAAAAAAAAAAAAATTTAAAAAAGCATTTACAATATTATAATAACCTGCTGACTGACTTGAGGATGTGACCTTTAACTTTAAAAGTGAAACGGATTGTGTGAGGTAGTGGGAAGTAAAAATGAAGATAATCTTTATGGATTGACTCCCTGTTTCTCTGATAGTTTATATCATCTCTCATGGCAACAGATGTGAACCAGATGCTGGAACATCAGACCGGAGAACAACAGTGATAGTGTCATTGTTTACAGATCAAAATGGATTAGGCATGGCAATTTCTATCGTTACGGGAGAGAGAGAGAATGTGAGTGGGAGGACGACAGAGGCGAGCAAAACTGAAACTTTCCTCATCTGGAGGCAAACTGTTAACTGAAAATGCGCGGCGTTACAAGTGCAACAGCCTGCGACGCTTACACCGGGCCGGACGGAACCTGCAGGATCCCAATCCCGTCGCAGCCCTCTAACGCGAGCTGTGATTTATATGGAACATGATGGATTACAACAGGTTTTGTAATTAAGTTTCTGTAGCCCTGAGAAACACGCTTGGCTGCCCACTTTGATAAGGCAGGCACGGAGTGACACGCGCTCTCAAACGGGGGGCAATCGCATTTGCTCTTTGTCCCGTTCCTTCTCTCTCTGTCGTTTCTCAAACACACACACATGCGTGGCCCCAAGCAGACAAACGCACAAATCCCAGGGGCCGATGAATAACCAAAGAACGCGAGTGCCAACTGCTTCGAGCGGTGGCAGCAGCCTGTCCCTCTCACTTAGCAGGTACAGTCACCGGGCTGTCAAATGGACTGATGTGGCGCTGTAGCTGCCAGCCCGCCGACTTGCCCAGCCATGTCCCGCCTTCTTTAGTGTCATATTCACTCTTGATCCATTCCCACTGATTTTGTTTGTCACTCTGTGTGCTAACTGAGATTGAATTAAACCGATGTGGAATGTAGGAGAATGTAATTTACTCAGATTTAACAAGAATCACACATCTAATAATATGCTGTACAAGCAGTGCTCACACACACTGTCCTAGTTACGCCCTGTAACCTGCCTTTTACAGACATGCCTAAACATGAGCCTGTCTCTGAGTCGACTTACTGAATCTCAGCGTGTGTGTGTGCGCACAAAATAGAGACAGGGAGTGGGGGAAAAAAAATGTATATTAAATGCCCGATCTCAAAAAGTTGATGTCTATCTGAACTATCTGAGACACACTGTATCATAGGCCATCTCAAAATAAAAAGGAGCAACTACAGGCTGCAGAAAGCTGACCTCATTTCACTGTTGTGTTGTTTTGGATGGCGTGTGTGTGGGTGAGTTTTCCACTGATGATCTTGCAAAGGTCTTTGACAGGAAGTGTCAACAGTTGCGACGCATCAGACGGAACATCCTGTCACATGACTCAGATGAAAGAAGACCGACGCCCCTGCCTCCTGTGCAAGTGCACACAATGAAGTCTAGAGGCTCGACAAAAAGGCCTTCAGGATGAGGGAGGACGAGAAAGGAGTAACAGGGGGCCTTTTCACGTCGGTAAACCTGTAACACCGCCGACTTCAAACATCCTCATTCATGACAGCGTCTGAATTTTTGGCACTCACAGCCTCCCAGACAGCAACAGCTCCGTCTTTTTACAGAAGACAGCACTGCCATAGATTTGGTCGCAACACGGCAGCAGGAAGAATTTGGAAAGAAGACGAAGAGCATCGTCAGTTCAGACTTTGCCTCTCCCAGGTGACCACTGGTAGTGGGTAAAAGGGCCCAAGCTGTATGTTGTCTCTAATGCATTTTATTGTGCATGGCCATGTATGACATAAAATCCTGCTGCCTGTTTTACACAATCAGACAAGACCTAAGCCACTAAGATAATAACCTGTTAGCAGGTCGAATGAAGAGTAACTTGACTGATGTTCAATTGATCTTCAAAGCTGACCAATTAATATTATCACGTTAACAATGCATCACATGACTGTGTGACGTAAAGGGCGTCGCTTATAACGATGAAGCCACTCCCTGTGCCGTACCAGCCCAGCACTAAACAGGAGGTTGACAACATTAGTGGCTAGCTGGTGGACTTCGTGGAGCGTTTAACAGTTAAAGAGGTTTTGGTAGAGACAAAAACAGAGTTAAAAGTGAGTGCGTTATTAATAAATAAATATAAGTATAATAAATATCAGTGTACAGTTATATAATTAATATTGGTTTTACATTCATTGGGACACACGACACTGCATAATGTGCAAATAAAATTTGCAAAATGTGTATATTTTCTAACATGTTTGTCATATCAGTGTTATAAGGTGATAATATATTTTTTGCATTTATTTTGTTCATTGCTTGTTGTGCTGCCCCCAGGTGGCCAAAGAAAATGAATCCCTGCAGCTTTAAAAACACACTGCTTTATTCAGTATATTTCATTTTGACATTGGCTTAACAAATTGAATCTCCTTTTACATGAAGAAATGAGGAATAGGTCAGGAAGAGGCATAGTTTTTATATATTATACTGTTCGTGCTCCATCCATTAATGTGGCAGTTTTATAGCCAAACATTTGGAAATGTCACAAGGTCCTGAGTAGGCGTTTTCAAAGAGCAACATTTATGGATAAACGCTGAGGGTTCCTTTTCAAGGATGACACTGCATGTGTAGTTGCCACCACAGTTAATTGCATGTGTGAAAGGGGACAGACAGACAAAGAAAGACAGGGAGAGCAAGGCCAGTAGAGTATATAATGCGCCCGTGTGCAGGTATTTGTGATTGTGCGTGAGAGAGAGAGAGCTCACGGCTTGACTCCTATAAACTTGCAAGCTTCCCTTTGTGGCAGGGCTGTCTCCCGATGGTGAAAGAACAAACAAAGCAGCCAGATCCCCTCTGCTCTGTGCTGCTCCGAGGTGGAGAGGCTGACAGATAAAAGCTGACCTGCTGTTGTCAGGGTCTGTCAAAGCAACAAGAGCTGGAGCACATTCAGCCAGGACTGAGTCAGAGACACGGACACAGAGGGTGGTGGGTGATGCAGCTGAGAGAGATGCATGCAGGAGAAAAATGGGAAGGTGAGCACATAAAAGAGCCGGGGTGATGCGGAAGACAAAGCACAGAGGATAAAAAGTTTTCACAAAGGAATCAAAGATTCGCTAAAAAGGATGGAGTGCAAACATAAAGTGGGAGAAGGGCGAGGACTCAAAAGATTCAGTGACCTTCAGCTTATTGTTTTAATTGGTTGTTTTCACATTAACAATGGATCCTATTTGTACCTGTTGTGATAGGAGTCGCTCATAATGGGGAAACAGCAGAAATTGTTCCCCAGGTGATTTGATCAGGAGTGGGTGGAGACAAATAACAGCTCAAAAAGCAGAGTGATTATTGCGCAGACAGTGCATTTGTCAGGTGAACACCAACAACACTCCAAATAAATGGTAATGTCACTCTCTGTATGCTGGGTGTGTAACTAGGCAACGGGTCTGCTGAAAATTATTATCTTAAAGGGTCATAATGTGTCAGTGCTCTGATTACAGCTCATTTCTGCTGACCCCAAGTTGCAAAAAAATCATTATTGCAGGTCTCATAAAAATATTTTATTATTCAATTATTTACACCATTAAATTATGAAAAATCCACATTACTGCCTGCCAAGCCATAATGTTATGTCCTTAGATTGCCGACTTCCCGTCGGGCCAAAAACACCCACAAATGCATTTGACGTTATACTGAAATAAAGCAGAGAAAGGCAAGCAAGTCTCTCTGAAGCCTCGCACTTTCAGATGACTTAACAAATAGTTACCAAGATTGCAATTTAACAATTTTCTGCCAGTTGATAAATGATTCATCTGCTAATCTTCTCAGCAATGCGTTGCAAGGGAGTTGCAGGCACAGCTGTTACCGGCCAAGACCTCGGACTTTCTCGAGCTCAACTCTTTGTTCTCACCCTCTGTCTAAGTCATGAGTTCTTGAAATTACGCAGAACGCAATCTACAGAAGAGTGCGTGCTCTGCATTGTGTAAAAACACGTTCTTTTCTCTGAATGAGTGTGTATCCAATTAAATACCAAGTGAGAGATTTACTGTCACTGCAGCAATTACTTCTTCATAAAGAGGTAATACGGATTACTAAATAACAATAATAATAATAATTAAACCACTTGGACCTCCTGCATTTACATGCTGTCAGCTCAGATTGATGCCTCCAGCTTCCTCTCTGAGACAAGAATGAACAGTCTGTTCTGTCACACTCATTCTTCGGATAGAAATGAACGGCAATCAATTTTTAATAGAACGCAAATGGAACATATGATGGAAGCTTTGAATGTAAATCTGCTATTTAATCCATCTTTTTTTCTCTCTGCTGCCATCACACAAAGGCCTTCTCAGAATGCCATCAATCATCAGCTTTTCACCCACAAGCGCACGCCCCTGCCACTCCCATCTGACTGCTTTCAAAGCCATACAGAAAAGTTGTCGAATCCTCAATCAGATCTCCTTTAATCCCCAATAATAAGTCAGATAAGTATTAAATGTTGGGCGATCTGATCGTAGATTGGTGCTTGGGGAAAATATGACTTGACGCTCTCTGCCTTGCTCATCAGATCAAAGCACAGACAAGTCTCTCAGTCCATCCCTTAGTTCACTCATCCCCCCCCCCACCCCTCCTTCACACACACACACACCCCCCCTTTCCTTCCTTCGCCTCTGGCTGGGAATCTGGCCAGGGAATTTGGGCTTCCAAAGAGCAAATCCACACTTGCCCAGATGCTCAAACACTGGCATGTTTTATTTATGGCTAAGGAGAGACAATACTGTTTACCTTGAGGGGGGATTCTCTTATCTGTGTTTTCTGTCATTTGTCTACACTTAATATAAATCAAGACAGACAGTATCATCATCTGTCATTTGGCGGTATTATTGGTTTGATGAAAATTAAATTGCCCAACTTATTGGTTCACTCACTCATGTGCACTCACTGGGTTTAAGGCTTTTCATAAAGTAAACAATCTAGCTGAGGTCTGATCTATCAGCAAAGCACCAACAACAGCACTTTAATGGGTAAATCAAAAGACAGAGTTGTGTACTCCAGTGTGTGTGCGTGTGTGTGTTCCCCTTTAACTGACAATCAGGCGCATTATGAGGAGGGCTGTGGGCTTTAATGATTGTTCTCAAAACGATCGCTCATAAGTCTCATAAGCAGTGAGTCATATTAAACGCCTGATCTCAAAGAGGGCCTGACATGGGAACTAACGCTGTACAAGGAAAGCCCTGTTTTGGCGATCTTGTGTATGCATGGCGTGCGTGCCAAGCTGTCTATTTTGAAGTCAGGTCAGGGCAGGCTAGCACTTCAGGCCTCTTTTAGTCACTGTGAGTCAGTAAAATGTCTTGACAACAGACAGATAACTTGACAGCCAGGCCGAGAAACTGAAAGGCAAACAAACAGTAACATACGTCACACGGCAAATGGGCATCGAGACAAGAAAGCAGATAGGCATGCAGGTAGGAAGACAACAAACAATGACTGCTTGAGAAGAGAGTCAACACATGCGCAAAACCCCTGGAAAGCACTGCCAGGGAAAGGATGAAGATGCTTAAAGAATGTCAGAACTATTAAGTCTGTGGTCTCTGTTTTCCTCTTCGCCTCCGACCAGTGTGTTCTCTCAGCAAACCACAATCACATTGCATGAAACATCACAGAGCGCCATTCGCCACAGTAGCTCATTTCAGAAACCAGGCCACCAGATCATTGTTCTATGTAGGCCACCGTCTCTGATGTCACACACGTCTCCTGCGTGATGCAAAGCAGCGTGGGCCTTGACCATTTACACATAATGACTGAAGTACCACAATCCCCAGCTGTGCCTATGCGTGTTGGGGGGAAAAAAGGGGCATTTTTGGGAAACTGAGTCACCTGACCTTTTCAGGATGTTGGTGGTGCACCAAAAATGCTGAAGTAAAGATTGTTTTTCAGCTTTACTTTAGATACAAAGAAAAGCATCATCACAAGGTACAAGCAGATCTTTTTTTGGCATTCGATTGTGCCTGCATAAAACAAGAAACATATACAGTAAAGAAGACATATATATATATATATATATATATATATATATATATATATATATATATATATATATATACATATATACACACACATATACACATATATATATATATATATATATATATATATATATATATATATATATATGTCTTTTACATATATATATTTTTGTTTTATATAGGCACATATACATATATATATATATATACATATATATATATATATACATATATATATATATATATATATATATATATATATATATATATATATATATATATATATATATGTACATGTACAAATGTAAATCTAAATCTTGGTGCACAAAAATTGGCATGACATGATTCAGGCCTCATGTTAAAGTTAAGTATCACAAAGTGTTTTTCATGGTAACATAGGCCCAGTGCTGACAGAATACTGTATTCTGTCCAGTCCTGTCACTGCACACGGCTGTGCATAATTATTGGCAACCATAAATGACCTTTTGTTATCACTGTGGGAAAGACTCTAACGTGCCTTTTATACTATTTACAGATTAAATCATATTAAATTAAACATTAAATTCCATACTAATGTTCTAACTGTGGTGTAGTGTATATATAGTCATTCATAATGTTATACAGATTACAGCAGAATTATGTAAAGGAGATGTCCAACATCTTAAAATAAAGAATTTTATACTAACTGCAGTGTTTGAAAATATAATCAAGTGTCCAGTAGCTATGCAGACTGGCCTTGATGGCATCCTCACAAATGCTTTTGTGGTGGTGTAATAATTTTTGACTGGAACAGATAATAAAGTCCTTTCCAGGAAGAAGGTCCTTTTGGACTAGGTCAGACCTGAAGCACTTGATCTCTGTCAAACTAAGAGACAAAAAAACAACATAAAAAAGACTTTCACACATTCCACTGCTGATAGCCAAAACTCTAAATACTGAAATGCTGAATTTGTCATGGGTTAGCACTTGTTAGCGTCACTGTGCAAGGCTGACTGGTCACACAATGACCCCTCAAGCCCTGGAACAAGCTTAATGATGTATAAAACCATTAGTTCTCCCTCTGCTGACCGGGACAGTGGACAGATTATGTGCAGTTTGAGAATTTATGTTCCACGCGGCACAATCCAAGCATTCTTCGCAGATAGATCGGCAAGTACCACAGCAAATTACTCCTCACCATAGCTGTAAGGGAAATTACATCCAGAAGGGCTTGGAACCAATGTGCAACTTTGATGCTAAAAGGTCAGACTAGAATTTAGCACTCGGAGGATGAAGAAAAGATATGCGCACTGCAAACACTGTGAAATTTACTTTTTAAACAGAGCATTTAAATAGTGTCGGGCAGATTGCTAGAATCTGAAGATCAGAGGTGTGCAGAGATGGTAGTGTTACTTGGCTATGATCTAAACATATTTCCCTTTTTTTCCCAAAGACACAGAGACGCTCTGGTGTTGAGATTTTCACAGACAGCCCTTTAGGCCTTTACAATTCAAAATCTTGGCATATTGCCTGTGTGGGAGCAGCTTTATTGTGGTGCTCTGACAGGTAAATGCACAAGATGTGTAAAGGAATGTTTGTGTCTTTCACTCGCTATGCCTCTGTCTAATCCCCCTTTCAGTCCAGGCCTGAAAGAGGGCTTTTCATAGGTTCATCTTTGAAAAAAGAAAACCTAAATGCTTGTCAAATCTGCACTCCTGAACTTGGAAGTGCAGGAGTTCTTTGCTTTTTGCCTTCCTCACACCCACTTTTCTGTCTGCCTGTCTCTCTCCTTCCCTCACTCACTCACTCATCTGTCATACACTCTATTAATTTGTTTTTTTCCTCTCGGTGCTCATACGCCTGTCAACTTTTTTCTGATGTTTTCCCGTCGCTTGTCACGATTTCTTGGTTTTCTGCCGAGTGGTGCTTTAAAGGTGGAGCCTGCTCTGAGTTTCCTTTATTCCCATGTTTTTGTTCCTCTTTTATCAGTTTTACAAACATCATCTGAAACAAGACTTTTTTTTTTTTTTTTTTGCTTCTTCTTCTTTGTCAAAACATCCAACTTTCTCTTCTCTCTGAATTTTACTCCTCATTCCTGTTATCAGCCATCCAAAACTTTTCCTGCCTGCAGACAGGTACTTTACAGAGGCTGCATTCAGTCTGCAGATTAGAGATTTGTCTAATGGGAAACATGGTGATTCATAATTTGGAGCAAAATAAAAAAAAAAAAAAAAGTAAGAGAAAGAAATTCTATGATGCTCCACTGAACATCAGTTGCTGCGTTTCTTTTCCATTTTGTTGTGACACCTGACATTTGACTTCACCTTGATGTGAAAGTTTCAGTTCTGTTTAATTGCAGTGGATTATAATAGTTGAATTCACCAGCTTCCCTTTGAAAAAGCTCCACATCACTATTAGCAAAACGTAGTCTATCATGTAACTACAGAGAGTCAAGTTTAAAGAGGCAGGAATCTTATCTAATCTCATCTTGCCAACACATTAAATTAAACATCCTTCTCTGTGCTGCTGTCAAAATATAAAAAAAAATGGTACAGACTTCCCTTTTCCCCCTGAACTGCTGAAATGCACCAGCAAGAGCAGGACAAAGCTTCTCCACTGTCCTCCCTCACTGGAAACAGTCATTAGAAAGAGCTGGCCTGTGGTGAAAGGCTAGATGGTTATCCTCCAAGAGCGAAATGAAGGCAGAGGGGAAGGAGGGAGAGAGAGCTGAACGGGAGGCCAAAGGGAGACAGACAGGGCACTGCCTTTTGCTGAAAGGGTAGATGGTTATCCTTCCTTCCAGGGAGGGAGGAGAAGAGGTTGAGAGCAGAAAAAGAAACTGAGAATTTACAGGGAGTGTATGGAGGCTGGAGGAAAAAGAGAGGAGAGAGAGAGAGAGAGAGGAGAGAGAGGACAGTGAGAGACAATGAGACAGAAAGAAGGACCAAGGGGCTCTCTGTGGTTATCTGTGCCACTCCTCTGCAACTCGGGGTCTTATCTGCAGTCCCTCTGCCACTCAAATACGGGCCACGGAGCCAGCGGCATCATGGCACAGCGAACAGGCTAACGGCTCAAAGAGACACGAGCTGCCGAACTCATGCAGCTGGCATCATTATTGCAATGTGAGGCTTCTGCTTATTTTATCAGTCCTTAACAGTTAAAAAGAAATCTGCTCAGTCTTTGTTGAAACTGCTGATGCATGTTCCAAAACACAGATAGGCACAATTTACATAAACATTACTGTCACAAAAATTAGTTTTTATGGGTAAACTATTCCACAGTTACGGTAATAAGAAAAAGATGCCTCTCCATTCATGTTATTTTCAAGTGTTTTTCTTTGAAAGGAACGGTGATACACTTTGGGAAATATGTTTATTCAAGAATAATGATATTATTCTCGCGTTTGCACATTAAACATAAAGCTGCTGCCAGCAGTCATCACGGCTCAGCATATCACTGAGACTCATAACAGCAGGAAACAGCTAGCCTGTCTGCGTCCAAAGGTAACCACATCCATCCAGCAGCTCTAAAGTTTATTATTTAACATGCTAGTTAGTTTATTCTGTCATGGCAACCTCACAGTAACGACAACAATCCAGGAAGTTAACAGGCCCCGGGCCAAGAAATAGTCCAGAATAATCTGGTAGGCTGGATCACTGTTTCCCCTTGTTTCCAGTCTTTATTGTAAACTGATCTAACTCTTCTGCTAGCTTTATATTTAGCCTATAAACCTGAGAGTGGTAAAGGTCCTCTCGTCTAACTCTCAGGTATTAAAAAATCCTTTGATGCTGTAAAGAACAGAAGACAGATTTTTTTTTTGGTTAAGACTCTGGCAGCTGCATTGTGTACAAGCTGAGATCTTATTACTGACTTAGTCCAGCTGAGTGATTTTATCTCTAAGCAGCTGCAAAGTGTATGAGAACCTCTGACATACAACTCCCATTGAAGTCCTTATTAAAATGCATTTTACTCTCCAAATTATCCTCCGCCAGATTATTCCCAAGGAATGCAGTCCTCTGTGCTGTACCTCCTCTCGCAGGATAGGGCTCCAGCACCTGCTCTTCCCACTCTTCCTCCTCCTCATCCAGCTGTGCGAAGGTGTTACAAGTGCTCCGAGGCGGGCCAGTGGACTTGAATGTGTAGACGGGCGCCAGCACTTGCCTGACATCATGTAGCCTTTCCCTGTGTCACAATCACCTACAAAGCCCACCATTGTGTGGCCCCGCTCCATGCCTTCCGCCCACACCCGTCACACTATCCACATCCCGCTGCACTGGCATCAGTCAACGGACAAAAGAGCACTTTTAATTAACTTCAAATCTGTCAGCTACCCCTGAGCCGTGCCAAAGCATACATATCAGAGCATGCCCCATTTGATCTTTATGGGGGGGCTTTCCCCTTAAAATTAAAAGAGAAAGAAGGCCAACACCAAAACTAGCAGATATTTGCAAAAGCAGACATCATAAGGTAGAAGTTCACTTTCATCTGCTACATGGCGCGCCTTTGTGCAGTTATACAACAGTGTGTGTGTGTGTGTGTGTGTTTATGCATGCTCCTGAGGTATTGTGTACAGTAAGCTTCTGATCTACATGCCCTGACTAGAGAGGAATGGGTCTGACAGCTCTATTCTCTGAAACTCATAAACTCAAAAGGGGGAAATGGCCGATACGCTAACCCATTTTTACTACGACTCATCCAGGAGACTGTTTCAATCTGTCCAAACGTTTTGATTTAGTTTTGATATAACCAATTTTTATGTATAAAGAGCAATTATGGTAAATGTTGAGATGATTGCAGATATGCAAACTTACATTCCTATCTGCTATGACATATTAAAGGGAAGTATAATACCTGCCCACAGAGTCTTTTGTGCTTAAAGAAATGCGACTGAAAGTAAAGGTACATGTCCACAGTGGTCTCGTGGTCCTAATATTAACCTCAGTGTATAAAGTTATTTTTATTGCCCCTGTCACTGGGGGTGAGAATGTAATAAAGTGAGCTTGAAAACGACCCTTTCTCCTAATTACCTGTCTCCTTGCTTTTGCTAGATTCAAGCCACAAGCAGAAAATGAGGGCGAAAGGAGAATTTCACCTCAACTCAGTGAGAAACAGCAGCTCTCGAACAGCTGGCTGAACATTGTTGTCACACACAAAAAATACAGGATATGAAGAGCAGATTTCTCTCCACCTACAGTCTTTAAAAAAAAATGAAGAGGAGGGGGGTGGGGGGTATGGGGTGTTTCTTTTGCTGCAGAACAGCATTGCCTCCGAGAGTAAAGACACTGAACATCAAAGCCTGCTTTGGGCTAGATATAGAAGAAGAGAGGAGAGAAGGGCGGTGAGGCAGCAAGAGCTTGCAGTCAGTGGTCCCTACCAAGATTCTCTGCAAAGAAAAAAAAAGGACAGGGGCTAGGTGAAATAGAGAAGGTAAAAATAAAGGGAGGGGGGGTAAGAGAAGGTCCTTTTACCTCAGAGAAAGGAACGTGAACTTGACAGAATCCTATTAAGGTGGCTGTCTCCAGACTGCACGATAGGTTGTCTTTACAGACTACAATAATAACTACAGGGGTAGTCGCCACTTAACTGCAGGGGCAGATGTCTGTATCGCCAGATACTGCTGCAGTGCACAGCCAAGTGTTACAGGCTGTGGTTTAACTACAAGGACAAACCTGCTCATAAAAGCAGGTATCTCCTCCATGTTGTTCCAAACACACACGTACAGTAACTACATGCAGACCGCAGAAACACCTAGAGGGTCAATAAAAATCTTACACCGCGACAGATTCTGTTTGCTAAACAAGGCAGAGACAATATAATTCTGACAAGAAGACAGACGCACCCGCGAAGCACAGAGACAATATAATTCTGACAAGAAGCAGACGCACCCGCGAAGCACAAGGACAAGCAGAGGCCCAGCCTTGAATTGAATTGCACTCATCCATTTCCTCCTTCCCAGCCTAAAAAGATTTATTAAAAGCTCAACTACTGCAGAGTGAAAAAGAAGATTTCATTTTGGATGGACTTTGTAGCAATTAAGGAAACACTTTTGAGCCTGCAGACGGGTTCTGGCGCCAGGCGTTCGTGGGGACGATGGAAGACCAGAGCTGTGTTTGTGAACGGACTGTGACTGTGCCAATCCCAGGGAACTCAATTAGAAGAGAAAGGGATCTAATCTGTGAGTAAACAGTCAATAGCCAGAGTAGAGCCACAGTTTCCTCAGTGCTTTTCTTTTTTCTTGCTTTGTTTATCTGTCATTTGCCACCTCAGCTACTGAGGGGGGGGAATCTTGAGGACATTTCCTGACTACAGAATGAAACCCCACACATTTAACCTTTTGCTGGGTTTGCAATTGCTGATACCTTAATGTCGCTAACTAATTGATAATGAAATGATAGAGAATGAAGGTCATTAGGACTTGTATCAAGAACAAAAACTAATTAAAATGCTGATTTAACATTCACAAAAACATCATAGAGGGGAAGCAAAACCAAGCAGGAACCACAGGTTTAGTTTAGGATTTCCTGAGAGAAAATACCAGCAAAGACTCCTTTGTTTTATGATTCATTTCATTTAATATCACTGGGATTCAAATCTTTTTTAAAAACTCTAGCTACAAGGGCAGAAGACAGCAAAATGAATGTTACATATACAGTACATGAAAAAGAAAACAATTTTAAATGGAGGTAATTATTTATTTTAATGGCAATAACTAAATAACAAAACATACTTTAGAAGTGAAAACTAATTAAAGAAAAACACTTCTTCAGGTCATAACCTTATTTCAGGGAAATAAAAAGAAACACAGAGTATACAGCAGTGTTCACTCCTGTTTTGCTCTTGGCATTAAAAATTACACAGCGCTCTCTCTTATAACCTACCCATACAAGCGCATAAGGAACACTGTTGTATACGTTTCTGTTGCGCATTGATCAAAAACAACTTCTGCTCTGGGGGCAATTAGTGAAACACAATTGAGCAAAAACACTTACTGCTCAGGGATGCTGTTTCTAAATGGTAAACAAACTGTAAACAGGCCCATTATCCATTTGCATTTCACTTTGGTAATAATCACATGGGACAACATTAACTGTTGACTATGATCATTTGAAACAGCAAGATGCCACTTTCGCTCTCCTCCCTTTTTTTTCATTTCCGAGACATGATGGACATTAATAGTACACTATAGGCCCATGACAGTGCGGGGAATAAAATAATAATCACATAACAATGAAAGTCGGAGCATGGTCTATGGAAAAGAGTATTTATAGCAGTGTAATGGTGCATTAGGCGCTGTGTTCCCAAGAGAGGAAAGGGGGCCTTGCTACAATTTGCAAAATGGGTGATGTGGGAGGCGGGGAGTTCGAACGGTTAAAGCTGCCCCTTCTAACAACCGCACGCATGTCATTTAGCTAGAGAAGAGCTGGTAGGCCGCCACATAGAATAACTACCCGCGCCTGTTTGAGAGAAGCAAACTGAGAGAGTAAGAGGGTAAAGTGCTTTCAGAAAAGGTAACAAAATGGTGAAAGTGTGTGTGTGGTGGGGTGGTGGTGGGGTGAGGTGGGGGGGGGGGTATTGCAGCTTGACAGTGAATGCAGCTCATCAGAAGGGCTGAAGTGCTTTTCCCATCACAATGGAGCATGTCCTTGAAGGGCTGTCTAAGATACATTTAGCATCCATTCCACTCGTGCTGGTCTGCCGAGATACTTTAGAAAAAAATGTGACAACTAAAACATTGCATCAAAGTGTTATTCTTGGCAGATATAGTCCAAAATGCACGCGATTCTGTTTATATTACTGTAAAGTGGTTCTCTGTGTACATTTTATGTATGTGTTCATAGTGATTAATGTGGTTAGCCGATTGTCAGAAATTATTTTGGTAAGCAAGTAATCTTTCAAACCTTTGATTTAAGAAATAATAGCAAAAAAAAACAATCCTGGCTCCATCTTTTAAAATATGAGAATTTGCTTCTTTTCTCTGTTTAGTACTCTAAATATCTATAGTATTTGGACCGTTGGTTGGACAAAACACTTACAGGGGGTTATAGGACATTTTAATGTATATGTTTTCACTATTTTCCAAAATTTTACAGATCTAATTGAGAATTAGATCTGTAAATAGCGAATATAGTCATTAGTTGCGGCTTTGAGGTTGCCTAGATTAACATCCAAGTGCTGTGGTGGCACAACAAGTCTTACTGCATGACATACTGACATTTTTATTTAAAAATGCCTGACTCAGACGCTTATCTCCATTTCTGACATGTGGATGTACACCAGACCAGCCTAAGGTGGTGCTGTTTGTTTCACCACACTGCTTGGCAAGTATAACTGCAATGCATGGCCATTAGGGCTCTGCGGTGCATAATCCCTACAAGCGATGTAAGCCACAAACAAATAAACAGCCATAAAGTTTCTGCCAACAAATGTGATGAAGTGGCATAGTGCCAGTGGACAACAGCGGATGGCAGTCTGCTGCATTTACTTGCACTTCTTAGATTGACTGTCAAAAGCATGAGGGTAATCAGTTTACAGTGATGACTTAATTACTTGTTCCATATATACAATTAACATATATATGTATATGTTAATTGTTTAGTAGTTTGTGAAACTATTATTTTTCGAATAGATTCTTTGACTAATCATTTTATCGCTTAAACAAAATGCTTCAAAAACATGTGCATCATATCCTGCATACCACACCACAAAAAAATATTTTATGCAACCCACGTTGGCTACACAGCATCACCACATAACCGTCTCAGAAAGCAGCAAAAACACACAACTAACCACTCATTAAATTTCATCTTGGTAACATGTTTTCTGGAAGCCAGTTTTATGAGTCCATCAGGCCTGGCGTGGTTAAAGCATATGGTATGATCAGTGAGTGCACAGGATGGAAAACTGAGGGCCAACATGCAAGTGCAAGTGTGTGTGTGTGTGTGTGTGTGTGTGTGTGTGTGACCCTCCAGAGTCATCTCACCATTCAGCACCATCCAGCCGCTCCTGCCCATCCAGCAGCCAATAAACGCAGACAATGGCAAATGATTTAAGTTCCCATCACCTCAATGTCACAGCTGAGTCTGGCCGTGTCCCTCTGTACCCCTGCAGGTGCCCACATCTCTGCCTCACAGAGTGACTCACAGGAGCTGAGCACTGCTCCAGCGCCAGTCACGCGCATTACTCTCATCCTCTCATCCGCCCTGCAGACGCCATCATTAATAAGAATTTGAACTCACTGCGCTGCCAACACATGAAAGATAATAATCAAATCACTTATAAGAAATTGAGGGAAGGGATGTGTTTGGAGAAGCAATTTGTGATTGATTTTAATTTAACAAGCATGTCCTGCTGGTGCACACTCGGATAAACATGCACGCACACTTATGAATTGGTTGAATGACCTGAGTCACAGCAGTCAGAAGAGACAGCAGAATCAGCTCTGTGTCCAAGGCATAAACAACAGTTATTGACGTCACCCAAAATCAACAGGGCCAGGGCCTGAGAAAGACAGCCAGCCAATTTATATAACAATGTGAGAGAAGAGGGGCTTTGCGACGAGCGCGACAGCTGTGCTTAATCAAGGGAACTAAGCCAAGAGAGATGTGAAGGGGACACAGAAGGACTGAAAGAAGGTGAAGAAAGCTGGAGCGAGCAAGAGAGAGCTCAGGGGGTGGGTGTGGGGGGAGGGGGGCGTGGGTATAAGAGTAGAGAAAGGGAACAAAGTCTCAACTCTAAACTCATATTTCACACACTGAGAGCCTGGAAGATTTAAGAAAAGAGGGGCTGTTACAGTGAGAGTTCATTCCAGCGAGCGCGAAACTCTCCTGACAAAACAGCCCAATATGGAACATCAAAGCCTCGATGCCTCTCTTTTTGCGTCACCACCACATTGCAAAGAGGGGTAAGTGTGCCACAGCCAAGATGGGGGAAAGTGGGTTACCAACCTACTGTACATACTTCACTCCCCACCTCTAATCCACGAGAAAGATCATCAAGTCCATAAACACTTCAGGGTGAGAAACACTAAAATGTGTGTTTCAAAGCTTTTGAAGGATCATTACTGCTCTGATATCATCAGGTTTTAAACTAAAATAAACAGACATCTGTTGTAGGGTAACACCGTGCAGCACAAACTCCCCCGCGAAGAGACCTACATCAGACCCGCTTCCCTCAGTTCAGTCCGTGCTGTCCTCTAGGCCCTGGCCATTCATCAGCAGACATCACATGACACATCCGCGCCATTCTTCCTGCGCCTCACAGTCTCCTCTGCCCAATAGGATTTGTGATTCAATTTGACTGAGTGATGCTCCGGGCCCCAGGGCTGAAACCGAGGCTGCCGGGGGGGTTCGCCAGGGAAGTGGGGGACACGTGGGAGACAATAAGAGTGTTCACAGCTTAAGGTCGCAATTCAGTCACACACCGCAGAGCCGCCTGACCGGTTTACAGCTGGACACGCATGTTAGGAGACGCAAACGCAGACATAGAGAAATAGATCCGTGAGATGGAAATTGATTTTAAAAAGTGCCACAGTGTGATATAAGGACTGTAAAGAGGAAGAGCTAGCTAAAGACTTGCGGCGTTGTTTGGCTGGGAGGAGTAATAAGATCATTATAAAGTAACTATGCTCGGGTGAAGTAAAGATGACACATGAAAACAAAGAATG
The DNA here is from genome assembly GCA_023238725.1 of Scortum barcoo. NCBI lineage: Eukaryota > Metazoa > Chordata > Actinopteri > Centrarchiformes > Terapontidae > Scortum > Scortum barcoo. The sequence continues at coordinate 16,828,336 of CM041533.1, read as the reverse complement.
GCTGGATAAAACAGATTGTGGGTGAAAGTTACTATTTCTTTAGAAGCCCCCGCGCCTCCTCCCAGTCTCTCACTTTATCTCAGCGGGATGGTAGCGAGAGCATGAAAGATTTAAAGAGAAGGCTTTTAGTTTGAACCAGAGCCCAGCCCACTGATGCACACTCAGACACAAAATAAAAGGAGACATAGTAGACTCTCTTTGATAAAGCTTATATGTTACAATCACCAATAAAGTCGCTGGATAACAAAAAAAAAAAAAAAAAAACACACACACGGAGAGTCGCACACGCCGGCGAGCGCCAAGCATCCCTCAAGCTCAAGAAATCCTTCGAATGTGATACCGTCAATTCGAGAAAGTGTGGTGGCCAGGCGCTGCACTCACTGTGTCACTTTGTGCACGTGCAGCTCAGACACACTTAAAAATGTATAGAGGGTAAAGACATAAAACAACACGACGACCATCCTGTAGCGCGTTTCTGAAAGCTACATTTGGCCAGTGAGTCTCAGACAGGTTGGCATGGAGAACGTTCACAACAGAAGCTTCCGTCTTTCCTCATCAGCTACTGTCAAACTGACCTTAAATGAGGCACTTAGCATCCAACTATTTAAATCAAGTTAATAATAATTATAGCTCTCGCTGTCTGGCACGCCTCTCTGCAGCTCCATGTATCCAGTATGTACAAGATGTACTACATGTAATCCTGCACAAGCCAGCGGGTTGTTGCTGTAAATAACATGTTCTTAGTCACCTTGTCTGGTGGAATAACACTTGAATAGACCAATGAAAACATTATGCAAAACACGTCGTGCACGCGTTCTTACCAAAACATGCGGGCAGACACAGAGTGGTGCATTAGAGTGATGCAGCCAGACACTCGCACACACTCAACGCCTTTACATAGGATATGTCTGAATAACACACACACACACATTATACGCATTAGAAACACACAAGGAAGCTAGCCATGCAGCTTGAGTTGACAGAGTTCATTTGGAAGATGTAAAATATTTATGAGAGAAGACTCTGCAGGGGAGGAAGAAGAGATGAAAATAGTGAGGGAGCAATGGAGGGATTGCAAATAACGAGACGAACGAAACGATGACGAGTGGGCCCAACTGAAATGCCCTCCGTTACGGCTAAGCGGAAGAAATGCAAGCTAAATAAGTCATTGTCATTTCAAGTTCATTAGCTCTCTGCTTGCCATCCCCTCCTGGGAGGAAGCGGAGACAGAGAGGGGGCATGTATAAAGGTATATTTGTACACTAGTAAAACCCCCTGAGCTCTTACAATACAATGGAATATGAGCTCATATTGACAATTGCTTCATGAGTTTTACCTTTAATATTCCTTTTCTTCACAAGAAACACAAGAAACTGAAGCGATTACACCCTCTTTATGGAAAACCCTTCACTGTAGTCTCTTCAGTTCAATAAACTGCACCTAATTGCCACAATAAATGCGAGAGAAACAGTCACAAACGTATCAAGAAATGTAAAGCTACAAGCAAAACCTTGTATGTTGAGGAAGATCAAGCATTACCTTCCTAGTATGCCACTCTTTTCGATTATTTTTTTTTCTTTTTTTTTTCCAGATACTGCACAGAGTGGGTACCAGCACCTTGCTATTAATATGGCTCAAATGTCAAGTGTTCAGTATGTGGAGGACGTGACGCTACATACAGAGAACATACAGGGTACAGAGATGATATCTATAGATGGTCTCCAGAAACTTTCTCTGAAAAAGGCACACACATTAAAAAAAAGACAGACAGTGAGTTGGAAAAGTGGGGAAAAAATAAATAAACAAGAATTGAGGTAATAAAAAGCAAATCCTGTGTCAGCAAACAGGATGACAATTGACAGTAATTACATACTGTCCCCTGTAATTACGAGCTTTTTTCATGGCCCCTCTTCTAATAATCCTCTGGTCATCCCCGCTCCTCCATCTTCACTCACCCTACCTCTAGATTTAAATAGCCAAACATGGTCGAGCCAAATAAGCGAACCACCATGAAGTACATGGGGCTTTCCTTCGCCACAAATAACACTTGAGAAATGATGTCATGTAAAACCAAATCTCACTATCGAATTACAGAAAAATGCGCTTGGAAGGCACAAAATCCGACAGGAGATGAGAGTTGGGGTGGATTCAGAGGGAGAAGAAATGGAAGGAAGAAATCTGCCTCACCACAAACTGGGTCTCAAGAAGAACTAATGTTACGGGAGACCAAAGCTCTCTGCAGTTTGAGCCAATTATACAGTGGAGATCCCAAAAATGTACCGGATGGAGAAGGAGACATGCAGCAGGATCACAGGGCACTAAAAGCCTGGAAAAATTGTGCTTGCTAGGCCTCCGGGAAGCCAATAAAACAACACACAGATTTCACTGTAATTACATTCAAACTCTGAGCAAAGGAAGCTGGGGGACAGTTAAAGTGACTGTGAGAACATGGATTCCCACAGGAAGATTTCCAAAGAAGGATGCTGCGAAATTCTACAGAATACTTAAATACTTCTAAGGGGAACATTTTCGGGATCAATTTATCATATTCAAAGTCCCCCCACAGCTCAGAAGTCCTGGGGTGCCATCATGTGTGGAACCATAAACAATGAAGATTTTCTTAGATTTCTGACTTTTATTTTTTAAACATATGGCTTTAATGTTCGGACTATAAAACGCACAGTAAAATTAGATCACAAAAATATGGAGTCGTAAAAATCACAGACAAGTACCAGAAACAAACTAGCAATGTTTTCGGAGTGCATCTGTGAGCATGCAGTAAATTTCATATGAAAAATAAATGAATTCACAACTTCCTCCGCAGGAGCAGAAAGGGGAGGAATGAGCGAGATAAAGCCTCAAAGGCAGAAACGAACTTAGGGAGAGAGAGAGAGAGAGAGAGAGAAAATAATTACGATAATGGAAACTAGTGTGAAACAGTTTATCTTGATGAGAGAAAACCCTCAGGAAATTATGATCGCCAAGAAACAATAAAGCAAAACAACGCTATTGTGTGGAGCCCCTTGCCAAGAGCAGCTAAAAAAAATTCAAAATTCTCCGAAATGACCAATTTAAAAAGCTGAAGAAGGAACTGTCAGAGAGTGGGAGATTCGATAGAGATAAGGAGAGAGTGGCAACTCTTCTGCATCCCAAGAATATGAGATATATATATATATATATATATATATATATATATATATATATATATATATATATATATGCATACACACACACACATATATGTGAAAACACGCTTCAAGCCTGTTCGGAGGAGATTACACGGCAATGAACAATGTTTACACCTCAGGGGAGAGGAGGAGAAACTGGAGACAAAGATGATATTCGCTGGTCTTGAAACACCTGAGATATTTACCTGACACGCACACACACACACACACACACGCAGAAACTTGCCACACACGCTAACAACAGAAGGCTTGATAACTTATGGTCCACTTTTTGTACAGCAACTTCAGCACTGTTTTATTCTGCGGATGAGGTGTTTTTAATAACAACCTATGTGAGGAAGAAAGGGCCACTGTTGAGCAGAGCAGGACAGAAATGATTGCTTATCAAAGGGAAGTGTGTAGTTGAGGGATATGTGTACTGCTGCGCCTGTGTGTCATATCTTTATTAAATCTGTATTGTGTGTGCCAGGCGTCGGAGCAGCGAGGTGCTGGACACATTTCGGGCATTCAACAGTTAGACGACACCTTACTGATTTTATCATCCGCTCCTATCTCTTTATATACAGGCCCAATCTCTCATCTCCTCAATTCCTATTTCCTCCTTTTTCTCTATTTGTGAGATAGGGGCCTGAAGGCTGTTTCCATCTATTCTGGCAATTATATTAGGTACTGAGAACTGCATCAGAACTGGAAGACGTGCTCAAAAGTGAGACTGGGCTTCACAGTTGCGAGCGAAATGGAGGACTGCTCAAAATTCATTTCAAACAGCAGAGGAGATGGTGAAGTATTTTCTGGTCATTGTGCCCCAGAATCAGCTGATCCTAGCATGTAAAGTGAAAGAGTGTAATCATTGTGTCTAAAAAGTGTCGGAAAATAATGAATAATATCCATTACATGTCTAATATCCAAGGTGACGTCTTGGGGTGTTGGGAGCAGAGGATTGTGGTTTTATTCCTGATTTATGTTGAAGAACATAACTGGCCTTTGTGAGAACATTTACATTGCACAGTTCCTCTTTGTTGGAAATCAGTTAAAAGAACTTCACTCACACAAATTCAACGATAATGAAAAAATCACGAGTTAAACCTCTTCATATAAAAAACCCATCAACGTTAAACTTGAGTAACAACATAGAGATCTTTTTCTTATGTTTAAGGAAAATGATATATATTACAAAATACCTCATCATGTACTGTATGAGGAATTAGATATTTGGATCAAGCGTTAAACAAGAAACTGAATCAATAATCAGAATCAGAATCAACAAAATCTCAAGCACGCCCAGCCCCACATGTGTATGTTTGTCCGTCCCTGTGGGCCTGCTGAATTTGTTGCCATAGCGCCATAGCCACAGGATTTCCTCTCTGGGAAGCGTCTTAGCCAAAGAACGAAAGTGTCCCAACAAATACTCCGGTCCACAGCTGCAGCCAGCGCATATGTGTGCGCTGGCGTAGGGCGTGTCACCCTGTAAACTTCATACTGCGTGCCCTCACTTAATATGGTAGTGGGCGTCCTGGTTTGGGTCTGTACCATCTGTCAAGCAGCGGGGGGGCAAGAGCAGAGGGAGCTGGAGCAGAAGCAGGAGCCACGCTGAGAGCTAAAGCCAGCTCCTTGTCACTTCAAATACTCACCTAGTCTACAGAAAGCACTGCTGGAGGGGACACGAGCCACAACAGCTTGGCGTGGCACACACGCACGCGCACGCACGCACACACCCATTTATATAACTGACGAAAGGGCAAAACAAAAAATGCTGGCAATCATGCACACACACACACACACTCCACGCACAATGACAGCAAATGGAAAGGAAGCAGTTTAATAAGATTCTCCATACAGCTTTAGAAGTCATCACACATCTGCGGCACACACACAAATGAATATTTATTTCATTCTCTTATGGACATATTGGACACATGCACACACGTCTGCCTCCAACTCCTCTCTTTCATACACACTCACACACACACAGCGAGAGACAGTGAAGGGGCTGGCTGTGACGAGGGAATAATTCTCCTTTTGACACAGTCAATTGCTCTCAAGACAAAAGAGGAGTCACACACCGACACACTGCTCCCCTCAGAGGACCAACACACATGTCACACACACACACAAACACACACACATACATACACACACACGCCTGTTGCAATGACACTGCAACAACCCCTGTGGTGACAAAAAAAAAGACTGGCCGATTCTGTCATCATCTGTGCATCTGTGTGTGTGTGTGTGCGTGCAGATTGCCAAGGGAGAGTTGTACGTGTGAACTCCTACTCTCACATTAGACAAGTGACAGGGAACAAAAGACACAAGGAGCGCAAGATGAGAGAAAAGAGAAGGATGGCAGCAGCTGAAGTGCATGCTGGTCAGAGAGGAGGCAGCTGATATTTGTCATGGAAGTGTGATGTATTCAAAAAAAGCAATCACCAATCCCTCTCTCAGGCCTCAGTTTCCTACTTTTTTACACACAAAGGTAAACTGTTGTAATTTTCTGAAATTAGTCATCGAATGAAAATAGTGACCTGTTTGTCAGCTCTTACGTCCATCAGTCCAAAAATGAGTCAGCGTAAGTGTTTGGCTATTTTCTTGACTCATGCCTTTAAGAAGAAATGCGAGGGAAAATTATTACATTTCTGTCAGACCTTAAATCATCGGGCCAAAAATGAGCCTGTTGAGGATGACTATTTCCCGATCATGTGTGCAACTTGAAAAACAGGTAGGTGTGCAAACTATGAAAAGGTTCGTTCCCACACTGCCAAAAGTTTAGAGGAACCAAACATGTTGGAACAGACTGTCCTCCAGATTTCCACGTTTCTCACAGACCCGAGAATGAAACCGATTGCATAAGGAAACGCAGCGCGGGGCACGCTTTTCACAGGAGCTGTTTGCTTTTAACTGGTTCTTTTCTCTTCCTCTTTTTTCTTTGTGTTTTTTTTCCCCTACAAATAGCCTGTCACAGGGCGGAGCAGGGAATAGCAAAAACCAAGCAGACCAGGGCAGCCCAAGTCACCGTCAGCAGTCCATCGGCCCTCTTTTCTCCACCCCCCTCCTCTCTCTATGGTGAACATCAAACACACTGTGGTCTGTTTCATGCTCCCTGCAGCCCATTATGGCTTAATGCTTCAAGAGGCTTCTTACTGACTTCAGCATTTTAACAACTCCAGCATATTCAGTCGGTAGGCAAACACACACACATAAACACACACACAGATACACATACGCAGGCACAGTCAGGAGCCCAGATGCGGGGATTCACACACTTTAAACTGCGGCAGAGTTATAAGCCTGCACACTGTGATAGAGATACAACTGTTGCTCTCGCTTTAATCTGTCTGGAGAGGAAGCTCAACAGATGCAAGGGGGGCTTTATGCCGACATTAACCTTCAAATAAGCCTCGGCCCTCTTATCTCCAAGTCGGTTAATGAGTTCCATTCACAAGGCGGCAATATGTAATTCAGCGCGATCAATTAATCATCCACAATATGGAGAATAAGAGCACCACATCAGCGGAGATATTAATGGGATGGAGATAAGGCCACTGTCCAGAACGGCCGCAGTGACAGCACTGCAAGCTTATCTCAACACACACACACACAAAGTATTTATTAGTTATGGTTAAGTTTGTCCCTTTATCTGTCCAGAGCTCCTTTCTGACATGGACTGCATAACATTACTGACTTTATGTGTTTAAGGTATGTCTTTTTCCTGACATAGGTGTGCAATAAGTAAATGTTGTTCCGATATTACTTTTTCCCGATATGCATTCATCTATGCAGGGATCATGAAAATTTTAAATACAGGAAATACTTTTTTTTTTCTCTTATTTTTGTTTCTACTGTGCTGGGAAGAGTCTCTTTAGCAACTTAAAGTTTTTTTGTGGAACTATTTTTATTTCCTTTGTGCCTTACGGGTTGTTATTATTAAGTGGCTAATTTATTACAGTGTTCTTAATAGGGCTAGACAGTTTTCTTTTTCGTTCCAACTTAACCTTGCACTGGTGTACTGTACATTAAGGAAACAGCATTCAGTGCATGTTTAGAAGTGTTATATTGTCTGACCCGGTGACACTCCCATATCAACTTTTACATAAAAATTACACGGGGGGCTTTGTTAATTTTAATGTCCCAGGTTGTCCTTCCGCTTCTTGCTCCCCTTGTTTCTTGTCTGTCTCTACTTTGTTACATCCACAAAAAGGAAAAAGACACGACACAAGCATGTACAATTGCTGTCACATTGATGTAATAGGGTAGAAGTACCTTATATTGAGAGGCTGTATGTTAAGCGGAAGGTTACACAAGAAAACACAAACATCCATCACAAAACCAACATTGCTGTTATCTCCCAGTGGATATACAGTATGTGTGCACCTTAACACACAATTTCCCAGGTGTTCATCATGCCTTTTGTGCCCCCGAAACAGGGACACAGATTATGTCTCCATGCCCACTGCTATGGAGTGTGGTTTGATTATAGAACTGTGCAGGCAAAGGAACAAACACTTTAGCTTGGCGGCACATTTAGCAGCGCAATGTTAAACGGTTACTAAATAACTGGTAACACCGTGAACACCGTTTTTTAATAACACCGTTTTTTAATAATCCCTACTGGCATGAGAGTCCCTTGCTGATGAAGCAAGAATGAGGTGCCAACACAGGTCAAGCAGCCTCACAGAAAATCCATCCATTTTCCATGCCTGCTTTTTCCTGACACACAGGGTCACAGTCACAGGGGTGCTGGAGCCTATCTCAGCTATCATTGGGCGAGAGGCGGTAAGGTACACCCTAACCCTAACTCTAACTCAGTCAACTCACAGGGCTGACATAGAAAGACAGACAAACCACTCACACTCACATTCACACCTAGGGGCAATTTAGAGTTGCCAATTAACCTAACCTGCATGTCTTCAGATTGTGGGAGGAAGCTGGAGAACCCAGAGAGAACCCACACAGGCACAGGGAGAACATGCAAACTCCACACAGAAAGGGCCTGTGTCAACCGGGGATTGAACCCAGAACCCTTGCTGTGAGGCGACCATTAGTCTGGACCATGAATGCTTATGTACACGAAAGTTGGGTGCTTGCATACCAGTGAGGATGAAATGAAGCATCAAACTTCCCAAAAGTAAAAGCATCAACTTAAATTGATCATTGGAGTAATTTTCAAATATAATGCATCTTTTAATATGAGTTTTTGCAGTGCTGCTGTTGATTTTGCAGCATCTCCCAGCCTGGCCAGCTATGTTTTATGCTGGCAGTGGACTCCTGTATCCATTTAACCTCTGGCTGGAATATGTTGTAAGGGGGCAGCAAGCACACTATCAGCCATTACCTTATCGTTACCCCCAGTCAAAGAGGTGAGGGAGCTGCCCCGGGAGATTTTTCTACCCAGTGTGAAAACTCGTGCTCTGTTTTAGCTTCAGCGCTACGACTATTATGCATTTCAAGACTCCTACCTGACAGGGAATTCCCTGTCAGGCTGCTGACTTCAAGACATTCCCATTCTTTTTGCTGCGGGCTACCATACTGATCAGACCATGTTTCCAGCCACAAGTCAGTCATCAGTCAACAACAGTTCCTAGCAGGCCTGGTGAGCAGCAAATCCTGCTGTATCATTAGCCAAACACTGGTTAGAGATGACACTTCAGAGCACTGAGCGACTCACAGTCAGCCTGTAGCAACCGGCAACAAACAACAACACAAACGCGGCATGGGAAAGCCCGTGCCATACCAAAATGTGACTACCCTTCCTACAGATGTCTCATGCAGTCTGTTTCTTTGTGTCTGGCTCTTATGACATTGGGCATCTAACACTCATTGGCTGCCAGCTGCTTTCAAAGAACGTCTGGCGCCTCTCTCTTTAGGAGCCGATGAGAGAGAGAAACAGGGAGATGGGGAATGTCAGCCCCCGAAAGACAAAAAGATAAGTCATCAGGACTGTAATGATGGGGTGGGACAGTGGGGTGGGGGAGGGGGCAGCACAGGGAGGAGACAGATGAGCCTCATAAAAATCAATCATCCGTTTTTTGGTAAACAGCAACAACAACAACAAAAAAAAAAAGCAGTTTCCAAAACTGATTACACGCAACGGAGTTAAACTAGCATCATCACGCCATTTTAAAGACCATCAATCAGTTTACGTGATTACTCGCCAACCATGGCTTTTCATTTCTGCTCAACTGATGCCGTTCCCATGGTCCAGTAAACACAGCTTCAACGCAATGATAACAAACGCCTCACCCTTAACTCGACCGCTTTCTTCCGTGTGGCTTTTCCTCCGGGGAGAATTACTTAAGAACAGGGGACTATCCAAGTTGTTATATGAGGCGTATCGATGTGAAAGCAATATCTATGAATCTTCTTTCACCGCTCACTGAGCGTAATCAAACAGGGACTCTGGTATTTCTTACTTTTTTTTTCTTACCTCACATATTCAGAAAAGTACTTAATTCAAATGTAAAAAGCAGAGGTATAAAATATATGTATAACAAACTCCCATATAATCAAAATCTCATTAGTTTAGGAGCCTTTTTATGAAAGCATATTACCTGAGGACCATGCTTAGATTGCATTTGCTTATGCTTCTTTATAAAAGTTCTGTGCATCTAAAAATGAAGTTCGGACTAAGTTCTAAGCTAACTAACTAAGTTCGGACGTATACTCATTACTTTTTGTACACAAGGAAGGTTCTTCCACATACTGTGCAGCACCTTTGAAAAAAATTGAAAGTACCGCACCTCTGACATCTTTTCATTTTCTTTTTTTTTTTTTTTTTTTTTAGAGTTGGGATGTAGCCATCTCTCGCTGTCCTCCCTCGCCGAATCTGGGTGATGTACTCAGCATGTGACCTTGAGTCAGAGTCCGGCCAATACATTAGGCCGATCGAGACCCGGTGTCATAGCAGGAAACATCCCTCTGCGGATGTCAGGGATCATCCGCAACATTCAGGTGATCCGGGGGGCATAAATTAAGGCTTTCATATTTTACTAAGGTGTTTAATATGCCAGACTGGAGCGGATGAGCGGTTATTTATGCTTGAGAGCCAAGAGACGGGGACACGGGGGAGAAATATTGTCAAAGCCAAATCTCCCCTTTCCTCTGCCGTCTCTTTCTCGCTCTCGTCCTCTCTCCACCCATGCGTCTCTCTTTTCCTCCCTCAGCTCTCCATCTATCTCTTCCTGGCTGCGAGCGTCGGCCTCACTCCCTTATTCTCTCTCTCAGTGAGAATGCACTGACCCCAGCCTTAAGTAAGCTCTACGCCATTGATTGAAACAAGAGGGATGGGCAGTGTCATGACAAGACAGATTTACTCTTTAAAGCATTATGGATTACAGACATTTGGAAGAAAAGGGGATTTCTAAGGAACTGGGGCCTGGCGTTAATTCTGTCAAATGATTTATTCAGTACGGTCAATCAATTAACTTAGGAGTGTCCAGCTACTACTTTGCCCTCACTACCTTATGATGCATGGTGGGACGACATGAGCTAACAGTTTCATTGCATTACCGCCCCACCCTCAAATCTTATTATCTCTCGTATGGGTGGAAAAGATCTACTGAACATATCTTTACATTGGATATCACGTTCCTCGTGGACACACTCTTAATTCTCCATTTATGCGCCTCAGTGGCAGCTCTCAACACTCGGAAACCGGAGCGAGATGGCGAAGAAACACTTCAAATCCGCAGGGTGAAAAAGCAAAAACCCACGGCTCATTATACTTGCATCCTATTTCTGTCAAGACACAATGCTCTTTCTGCAACCGTGCTGCGCAGAGAGCCCCCGCGCTATCTGGGGAAAAAAAAAAGGAAAAGCAGCTTCTGCTTCAGGATCATCCTGAGTGTGTGACCTTTAGGTGAACACTGCAGAAAGAAATCACCCCTGTAACGTCCCAGCGCCATTCAGCCCGTGCTAATGGACAAACATTGGTGCCTTCACAGGGGAGAAGAGTTTATCTGCTGTCACAGTGGTGGAGCGCTCTGTGGAAAATGAATTGGGCAACACTGAGAAGGTGACTGACGCAGAGTCTAGAGGGCCTTATCGAGGAAAGCGTTATGTTATCAGATTTGGGAGGACTTTGGCAGTGTCACAGTGAGAGCCACTGTGGCAACATTCAGATTGTGCATGTCCACGCTCATCTCTTGTTGGCCTTGGATTACTTCAAAGTGTTGTACTTTCTAGAAGGAATTCCACACTTTTCTGACGATGAAATAAAGAGGTATGCGAGCTCAAAACTGAGCTATATTTACTTGTGTGCACAGGAAAGTGGTTGTGTAAGCATGAACGATCACAGTCTCCTGTGTTGTCCATGCATGTACAGTACTGTAACTGTAGAACCTGAAATTGCAGTAAACTGTGTGTGTTTCTGTGTGTGTGCGTGTGTTCATGTGTGCGACAGCCTCGCACCGAATTCCAGAGGAGGCACACACGTGTAATCATCTGAACTGCAGAAGGGCTTGTGACTGTCTGACATCAGGCCCTGAATGACACAGTGAGCAGCATCATTCTTGCGCACCCACCGTGCACGGTCAAGTCACTCGGCTGGCGATTTGTAAGCCAGAATTCCCTGCGCAGAGACCAGACAGTTTAAGGGAGATGAAAGATTAGGGAGTGTCTTCAGGAGCAGAAGCTTAGTTTCAGAGTGATAAGGAAGGTGGAAAGTGGAGAACGAGAATGAAGAAGGGTGCTGATCCTGCATCTGTGTCTCCAAAAGTGTGAGAGAATTTGAAGGCTTTCTCACATTTGAGGCCTTTCATAGCCTTTATCATATATATATATATATATATATATATATATATATATATATATATATTTTTTTTTTTTTTTTTCATCAGGGATCAAACAGGCAGATTTTCTGTGGCATGTCTGTGCTATCTTAATGTCTTTTCAAAGCACTGATTCATCTCCAGAGATGGCTAAGAGCTACTGTAGAGCTCCTCTGCTTTACCACGTGACATGAAATGACTGTGACTCCAGGTTTACAAAGGTATAAAGATAGAAACTGGGTCTGCAAACTACAAAAAAAAAAAAACGCACTTCACTTTGAGCTCGTGGTGAACAAGAAATATTTTCCCCCAGTCTCTTGGAGTCATGTGAATATATACAATCGCTCATTTCTGCAGAATGTCTCAGATTTACGCACCAAGACTTTCACTGTAGATACAATGACGGGTACCGCTGCAGGTGCGACTTTGGCCCCGAAATAGACTTACATTCCTTGGGGGGGCTCTCTGAGGGATTATGGTTCTCAGTGGCAATGGGTTTATACAGCAGCAACTGTAGGGTGCCTCGCAGCGTGTCCAGCATATCGTGGCATGGTTTTAACAGTGGGTGCGTTTGGGATCACGGGGTTCAAGGATCAGAGGAAAATAAAATAAAAACAAAAAGGAGCTCACCTGATATTTCAGACTGAGGGAGGCCATCCAAAGGGAATCCTTTCCCGCTGTAAAACTGCCTGATATCCGAACAACTCCGGGCTTTGCTGATCCCTTTGTCCCCGTAGGCTGCCGGTGCCGTCAGAGAGCACACCGCCAGCGCCGCTATGATGAAAGAATCCATCCCGGCCGACCGCCGCATGTGGACTCAAGTCAAGTGCAAATCCGAGCAGCTTGGAGAGGGAGGGGGACTGTGCCGAGTCCTGAGCGGAGCAGGAGGAGACTCCGAACGAGTGGCCGCGTGTCAAGCGGGGCTGCGGAAGCGCCGCTGTGCGTAAAATCTCCTCCACCTCCCTGAACCCCTCCTGCTCTCTGCGCGCCACAGGAGCGACTCTCTCTCGGCGCGGAGGTCCCGTCTCCTTCCCACTGCTCCTGACGCAGGACAGGAGCTTAATTTAAAAGACTGATTTTTTTTTTATTCTCCTTCCTCCCCTAAATACCTGTTATCTCCTGAGCGCGGGTCTCCTGTCTCATATATCCACAGTTGGGGCTTTTTTGGATTCACCTAAAGGGAGAGAGAGAGAGGCAAGAGATGGGAGAATTAGGTTACGCGTTTACTGACTGAAAATAATTGAGGTCTGGTGTCAGAAAATAGCTCAGTGTGCCGCGCTGACGCTGAGCAGCCAGGTTCTGTCGCCGCACGCATACCGGCTGTGAGGAGGAGGAGGAGGAGGAGGAGGGGGTCCGAGCGGAGAGGTGCGCACAGGCAGCTACCGCAGCTCGTCTCCAGCGCAGAGCTTCTCTGAACGATGCGATGCCAGCGCTGCCACTCTGAGCTGTGTGGGGAGGAGGCGGGGGAGAGAGAGGAGGAGAGAGAGAGAGAGAGGGAGAGAGAGAGAGAGAGAGAGAGAGAGAGAGAGGCGATGTCAGGGTTCGCCTTTCTCCTGAAATCCTCGTTTCATTTTATCTCATCTAAATATTATTTTTAGTCGTGTTTAAGCTGTCTGGCAGGTTTGATTTCGAAAACGTCTGTCCTTTTCCATTTTGCGTCAGCTTAAGTGTGTGTGTGTGTGTCACAAGGTGGTCTGCTTCTCAGTGAAGGAATGCGCTCTTTGACGCGCCCCGACAGCTTGAGCTCCTCCAGCCAGGTGTCACAGGTGAGCCGTGGGCGTGCCCTGGCCCCCCATCACACACTCACCCACCCACCCACCCGGGTCAACGCTGAAATTCCTCTCTGCAGGAGAGTCAGTCTGCGCACACATGCGCCGTGTCGCTCCTCAAGGTGCAATTAAACAAGTCCCTACCTGCGCAGCGCCGTTGCCAGTTTACCTGTCACCTGCTGAATGCCTTCATTATCTCAGATTCTGTGCGAGTGTTTGTTGGTTAATAACACAAGCGTGGGCTGTTCCTGAATAATTTCAGGCTTGGCCGAGTGTAGTAAACAAGGGGTGAGAAACTGGCGAACCGTGTTCACCTTCAGTATGAAGTAAGTTTGCACTTGTGTTGTTTCACAGGTTCAATAATTTCCCCCTTCTTTTAAAAAACTATAATCCACCAACTTTTCCTGCGTGGATGCTGTTGATCTAATTGGCTATTCCTAATGATGTCTCTAAAAGAAATGTTTTCTTTATAAAGCAGGCTACATTTTAGACATTCTTGGGGTTTTCCAGTTTATTCATTACTTCTAAAAGGATCAGTGGTTCTGGGCTCCCAGCTTCAGATCCAACAAGCCAGTGCTTTGTCATGGCCCAGCTTTTAATTTTTTTTTTCTTTGCATGTGAGAGGAAAAAGTTCACTTGGTTCAGGTTGGTTCAAATCCAGGGCCCTCTTCCCATGAAGCAAAACTCGAGTATTTAAAGGGTTATGCTGTAACGATATACAGGGGGACACTTTGGGTATTTCTCTGGTTGCAGAAGTGCAAGACTCATGCATCCTGTGGAAGCTATGTGCTTAGTCATGAGTTCAGGTTTAAACAGGAAATGGGTGTTTTATTGTTCAAAACCCACAAAATATCTGTCTGATGTGAAGAGGCTCTGCGGTACATAGGCCCTAAACCCTGGATAGTTGTGTTGTAGCATTGATGAGACACGCCGTTCTCCCACTTAAAATAACGTCTCTTTAGTCATCCCAGCGTGTGAAATTGAATCAGATGGCGTTTGATGGTGTCACTCCTGTGGGAGACGCTTTTTAAGGATTGTTTGCGGAAGAAGATGCCACCGCACATTATCGCAGTGACACATGGAAAAACTCCAGTGCAGCCCGAAATAACCAGCCGTCACACGACAGACAGACAAACAAAAGTGAGAGGCGAGGAGAGAAAACGAGAAAAGACAAGAGAGAGGGAGCGAGCCACATGGCAAGAACAGTCATTTCCTGCCTCCCATTCTATTTATGAAGGCAGACACTGTTTATGAATACATTAGGAAATGTTACTCTATAATTAGTCTGTTCCTCATGAGTGGATGAGCCCAAACAAAGAGGAACGAGTCTCACATATCACTAACTGACAAATGGCCACACTCGCTTCCCATCATTACAGCTCTGAGATGAGTAGGCATGAATTACACCTTAGCTCTGCAACGTCAAGTGTCTGCAGATCTGGCAGTGCACCACTGCAGCTACTCTACGTCAAAGTTGGGAATTGTGTAATTGTGCCACACGGCAGACAGGAACCACTTTCTAATTATGTGTAATGCTTCACTTTTCTCGGTGCTGTGGGGAGACACCGGGCAGAGCTAAGCACATGTGGCCAGAGGTTAATAAGGCTGGTGGCCTTTAAAGAGTGTGCGCACGTGTGTGTGTTTGATAATATGTCTGTCTCTGTTATATATGGGTTTGTGTTTGTGCGACCTTTGTGTGTCTGTGCGCATTTCTACTGCACGTCGGAGGCAGTCGGCGAGTTTAATGCAAGTTTATGTGTCTGACTGCGTCGCACATGTGGCCATAGGTCGGCGGTGCTGTTGGAGAAACCGATTGGCCCCTCCGCTGCCTGGTGTGGGAATTGTGCAATTAACGCTCAGCAAAGCCACAGAACAGCCATGTTTTCTTCAGGCTGCCTCCCATTGAAGTTTTATTGGCTCTGACCATGAAAGGCCGCCTAATGAGGAGCAGGATGCTGGGGAAGTTGGGGGAAGTTCGGGAGACTGGGGAGAGCAGAGGAGGGGAGGCAGAGTGGTAGCAAAAGAGAGGGGAGAGTGCGGGGCGAGAGGCCGGACGATTAAGCAACTGTCAGTTCAGCGTACACATGCAGTAATTACATGGCGAGCATTTTCAGGGTGTGATGAGGTTTTCGAGTGAAAATTACATTGTTTCTGCACAGAAATACAACAGATGTCTCACCACCCCTTTCAGGCGAAAAACACGCTTTGTTCCAAAGTAGATCGATGGAAGGAAAATGTTAATATAAGGCAGGCCTTTCCCGCTAAATGCTTTATAATCTTTACAAGTTCATCTTGGAGCATCTGCATAAGTGCTCGGCCAAACAGGATAAGCCCAGTCAGCTCTAAGCCAAGGGATGGCTTTGTTGGAAAGGCTGCTCTACGGTAACTTATAGAGCTGAAGCCTCCCTTAACCTGAACTTATAAAAACCAGTAAGATCTTAGCCCTGGGTTCCGCCTTGCTTTTACACTGTGTTTTACAAATGACGTTAACAAAATTATCTAAATGCTTGGATAAAGAGAAGGGTACCAAAAGCATCTTTCAAAGTAAAGTAACATGTCTCCTTCACCTTCAATTCGTTCACTTACAGTATTTATACTTATTACTTAATTTATTTACTGACTCACTTATTACTATTACTTATTTAACCCATTCGACATGAGAGGAATCATTACGCATATCGATCAGTGTTTCTGTCTATAATCAGAACTTTAATGTTAAAACAGTCACAGCTCAAACTCATCAGGATTTCCACACCCACATGTAACGCTGGCTGATTAAGTGCCGATTGCAACGCAACGAGTCACTGGCGTCGAACGGGAGCCCTCTGTGTTTTCTAATTTTCTCTCTTTTTCTGAGCGATCAGAATGGTTTTGAAACCCGCTGCTCTGCTAAACTTTTGTTAATGCCAACTGAACATTCCCCGCAAGGCCACTAGAATGCCTTCATTGTGAGGCAGCTGCAGGAAATGTCGAAAGACTTGAAAACACGTTCGATAAAAAAATGAATCCACGTCTAGATTTGAACGATGCAGGTGCACTTTTATTCCAGAATCATTTTTAAAGGTTGTTTGGGAGGGAAGGTAAAAGCAGATTCTGACACATAGAGGTGGAAAAGATTTTGTGGTGTGATTGATAATTCCTGTCATACGCTGTAGGATTCACTTATGCAGGTGTCTTATATGGAAAAAAAGACATCAGAGTATTCTGCCTGTGTTCGTAGAGCTACGTTTCCAACATCATGTCATTTCTACAGTTCTACACTTTCTGTTTCAGTAATGGTGAAGGTCAGCTTATGTCACCATGTGAAAATGGTGCAAAGAAGGATTTTGTCATTATCATCATTTTCATACTTTGGCATGGAAATGCAGCGTGGAGTGCTCCAACCCATCACCGCTGTGAGAACAGTTTTATAAAGACATTAATGACTAAAAGAGCAGGGTACTGCCAGATCTGATAAAAAGACACACACATGCAAAACACACACACATACACGCAAATAAATGTGTGATGCAGTGAGGGAGCAGCAGGATTGGCCAGAGTACAGGGCCCACTGCCGGGCCTCAGCGGGGCTTCTATGTAAATATCAGTGTGCTGTTTCAACAGATGTAATCAGCCTTTAGAGGGAGATCATTGTGTCCTCTCCCTAAAACCAGCCTCATCCCGGGCTCCTACAGATAGCATCGATTCTGCCTCTTTTCTGGGTTTTTATGTCAGCCATTAGCCTGAGTTCAGCACATTCGCCGAGAGTGCTTGAGTGTGTACACATTACTCACCGGGTCTATCTCTCCCCTTTTCCCGTTCCCCCCGTTCATTGTCTCTTTTCTTCGGCCCGTCTCACGAGTATTTCCCCTCTTGTAAACACGCTCTCTCTGCTGTTCTGCCTCCCCAGTTCCACGTCTACGCCTCACGAGAACATACGAGCACGCACTCACCCTCACCTTGTTAAAACACTCTCTTGCGCAAGAACAGCCGTTTCAACGCCTGCCTCCTCGTCTTGCCTGTCCCTTTGCCATTTTGCGTTGCTACATCATCCCCTTGATCGCATTTACCCAGTGTCTGTCTGCGCAAACACAGCCTCCACAAACAGCAGATCTGCATATCTCCACGCGCGGAGCCCTCCCCAGTTACCGGAGATGGATGATGACAGAAAAAGGAGAAATTTTGATGCTAAGTGCAAAGGGTAGACAGATAGTATTGTAGAGAAAAACGAGAAATAGCGAGGGAGAACTGGGAGGACGAGGGTGGGGGGGGGGCTTATGAGGCAAGATAAGGAGGGAGAGACTATGATGATGGATGACAGGGAGAAAGACAGAGAAGTGAGTTTGGAAAAAGAAAAAGTAGCAGGGAGGGATTGTACATTCAGAGTGAAGAGGATGAAGTGCTGCAGATAAAACAAATAGAGAGTTTCCAAAGCAGAGTGAGAGTGACAAAGAAAAAGGGTTAGAATTAAGTGAAAACAACCGGCTGCCAATGCTGTTCGATCCTTGAATTCTTGGGGTTGCCCTTGCAAACAGGCGCTGTCGTGAATGAGAGACGCCCCCTGTGGCGTCGTGCTTTTTGTATGTCTCTGTGGGCATCGTGGCACTTTTTTTTTCTTTTTTTTTCTGTTCAGTAATCTGAGCACATTCCAGTTTTCTCAAAGCAGTTGGGTACATCTTGAAATATAACGAAAACCAGTACAAAAACACCACAAACTACTTCTTCAGTAATCACCACGGGATGGAGCAGAGTGGAGTGCATGAAATCAAATTGAGACACCACTTAAATCTGAATAATGGCTACTGAATGCAGTGTTTTAATATTTGTTCATTTACAGAGGCTTATGTAGCCATTG
Organism: Scortum barcoo; assembly: GCA_023238725.1. NCBI lineage: Eukaryota > Metazoa > Chordata > Actinopteri > Centrarchiformes > Terapontidae > Scortum > Scortum barcoo. The sequence goes on along the minus strand of CM041533.1, from coordinate 16,809,780 downwards.
AGGCGGAGAGGAAAAGCACATATCTCATTTGCGTAGAGTTATCAAATAAGGGGACTCCACCGGTTCTTTCTCCTATCTCTTTCTCTAATACACAGCGGCAGACTGTATCCATCTGGCGGTGGCGTCTCCTCGGCCCTGCACCAACTTCATCCAATTACTCTGTTCATTTGCCTGCATTCTGTTCTCATATAAATATTTCACCTCCTCTATTTGTCATACGTCTTAGCGGATGAATTAACTTCCCTCCTCGTCTGCCTCTTGCCGTGAAAACTCATAAACTCATGAGAGGCTGTGACAAAACTGAGAGGCTCAGGTGACCTCTTATGACCAACTCTCGCGCCGGTGATTGTTTCCTCTGCATTATGCGTATAATCATCAAATTCACGGTGGTACATTCCACGTCCTGTAACAAGGTCCAGTAAGAAAGTAACAAGGTTGGTGGATAATATTTTCCTGACAGCGACCTTGACTGGAACCTGAATGAGAAATTAAAACAGCCCTCTAAAACAACCCCTCTCAATTTTGATGCAAGCAAATCCAGAGTCAACTAACCTCAAGTCTTTTCAGGTTTTATGCGGTCCCGCGGCAGACCTCACTCCAGACTGGCAGCATCTCCCTCCGCGTGGACCTCGGAAAACAGTGGGAGGCCACGTCTCCGTGTGGTTCTCAGCCCCCTGTGAGGAGTCCCTCATTATTTCCCCACTGCCACTTTAGAATATCCGCACATTCCCCCGACATTCCTCAGCCCTCCCCTGTACAGAAGCACTTCATCACATTACTCCTAACATTTCTCCAATTTGTTTTTAATGAGAGAGACCGCATGAAAAAAAGTGCGTCGAATCAGCGCTGACTCAGTTTGATCACCAGACACAAACACGATGATTGTGTAAGTATTAATTCCTGCCACGTTATAAACTGCAAGCTTTCACAAGCATTTTTTTTTTGTTCGACTCTAAACAACCCACTTTTGAAAGCTGCCCCGCTTTGGTACCGGAATGGCTTTGTCTGAAGCATTTTCCCTTGCCCTCTCTGATTAGAGTGAAGCTGCTAATGGGGAATTGCCATTTAGACGGATGGTTCCCTCAGCACTCCCTTCCTATGGTGTTGTAAACCAGACTGTAAAACAAATCTAGCCTGTAAATCTGTCGGCTGAGCAACAGTCTGCCTTTGGTTGGATTTCAAATGAAGCTGTAATACTGTGTGTACATTTCCTGTGGTCTGAAGTGGAGAGATGACACGCGCCTCATCACTGATGCAGAAGACCCTCTTGACCAGAGCATCGTTTAGCATGTAGCACGTCCTTAGCATGTAGCGTTTGGCCGATCAGTGATGCAAACAAGCATGTTTCACAAGCTGCCTACAGTGAGAGGCTTATATCTGGGTTATAATTTCAAACCTGCCGGGGTGCCGTGTGGCAAACTGATTAGAGAGCATACCACATAACCATACACCTTATGGGAACAGCCAGATCAATAGGTCAACTCCTGTCCAGTCTGGAAAAGAAAAGACTTTAAGAGGCAGGGAATTGAATTCATTTCACATTTCTGCATTTTCAGCAGTGCTTTGCCATTGTTTATTTCAGCTGTCAGCATTCACAGTCATTTGCTGCAGGAAATTGCATTTTCTTTTTATTATTTGCACATCATCTGTAATTGCTAGACTATGTGACAGTATTATTTGAAGAGCACCGCCTGGACAAAGTCTCCAGCTCACAAATTTATTCAAATAACATTTGGATTCCTGTTGGATCCATATCAGGTCAAACCTTTTTCCATCTCAGTACTGAATACATTTGTAGATTCGAGTCAGTGTGCAGTCGGTAGCCTACTTTTTTTGCCTAGTAGGGACATAGAAAGTGAGGTCAAGTCAAATCAGTGTTCGGCAAAATTGGCTTGCACACAGCATTATCACAGCATTGTGATAATGTGCTATTGCCATTTTGTGAAAATCTGCACTATTCATATCCCTGACAACTCAGTCACAAGTTTGGGACATGAGACATTTTGACTCAGGTGTAATTTATAACATTAACAATGGTGCCATTATGGAGCTACAGCGATGGAGTACACAAGTATATATCTGTGAATAAACAAGAGCAAAGAGGTAAAAATCATCTAAAAGTACTGTTTTGTTGGCCCAACAGTAATCATGGCAACCAGCAATGTGTTTTCAGTGTCATTAACCTAATCCAAATCCCGTCTGCTATGAGGAAGGAAGGATATGTGTTATAAGTATTAGGATGTATGAGGGTGGAGGTCTAGAGGCCCTGCAACATTGATTTCCCCTCTCTCATGATCTGCACATCGGACAGCAGCCGGCGTCCCTGAATCCGTAATCAGAGCCAATCAATGCTCCTCCTGTCTACCGGCACGCTCATTCATCCTGGGTCACACACACACACGTGGCCGACATGCTTACACGCATGTACTCCGACAAATTAGCGAGCTAATACAACACACTGACGTCAGGAATTCAAATGACAAACCCAGAGGGAGAGATCCTGACAGGACAAAAGGGAAGTGTGAAATAACAACACAGAGACCGACTAACACAATAATCATACAGGGGAATGTGGGAATTCAGTTCCAGCCTGATAGAGATGGAAAAGGAACGAGAGAGAGAGAGGGGGAGAGTTGGAAAGGTGCAATGGCACCCAAGGGAGCCATGGAACATTCACACCAGTGCTCATCCATCTCCAGGACATGAGGAAAGAGGCTGCCGGTAGCATGCCAAGCAGAGCGAGCCTGACAGTGAATTCAACATGAGATGCTGGCCAGCCTTGAACATGTGTGACAGGCCCGTACACACACGCGCACACGCACACACACAAACACAAACTCCTTCTTAAACTCCTCAATCATGCCTCACACCGCACACACATCAATGCAGACCCCACCGGTCTAACTGGAATGGGGGTTTGTGCTAGCGGGGCCACATTTCTCTCCGGCTGGCCATTGTCATGTGGCGACATAGTTAATCTGTTTTCCTAACAGCCAGACTTTCATGGTGACTAATGTTCAGGCCCCTCCGCATGGCCTTATTAACACACAATACATTCTAATGACAGCTCGACCTCACCCGGTGCTACTGTTTCTTTCGTGGGCCAGGAAATGACTTTGAGTCTGTTGTGGGCATGTGCATGGCATGCAGTGTACACGACTTTGCATCTGTTGGCCTAATATGTAGACTAATCTGCAGGTTGATTTACACGCTGAGCTCTCTTGCCGTGCCACCATCACTGCAGTGGCATAGTCCAGCTGGGAGCGGTGAGAAGACTGATAGTTGGATTGATCACTGTCCGGATGGCCCGACATCATGTGAATGTGGATGTTCGTCAGTCTAAAAACACCGGTCTGACATTGTCTTTGGAGGGAAAAAACAGCATTACTAGATATTACAAGCATTACTTTTGTTATAATGGCTACATTTAGAAAGTACTTAAGGATTTGCTCATTTATGAATAAACAAACTTCACTGTAATTATATGAAACACATCATTTAAAAATATGAGTGTGTGAAAGCGTAATTCTCTTCTTTGCGACAGGAAAAATCACTTCGCAATTTCTTTTGAAACAGCTCTGAACATCTGGCTAACATATGTTATATTGTATTTCAACTGACTTTCAATTTGGTGTTTTTACACTCTACTTGACGCTGCCTTTTTCTTGCTAAAAACTATACAAAAGCAATTAAAAAGTGAAGTCCTTTGCAAACAATATAGTGTTATTGTGCAGGTTTCCAAGTGAGCTGCCACTGTGGTGATGGTTTGTTCTGCCTTGAACCCACATTAGTCACTCTAATGAACACCGAGACCAGCAAATGAGCACTGAGTGATGCTCTAAGTGACATCCATACGCTGTGCTGCTGTACTGTTGCACTGTTGCACCCTTGACAGTTGAAAGATATCTGGCAAAGTTAACATTTTATGTCTTGCTCTATACAAGATGCTGTCTCTCTTTTCTCTTGCTGTTTGAGACATGGCGAGGGACAGGGAAGTGGAGTCCTACCTGACCTCCTGCCCACCTTCCCTTGTGTGATTTTGACAGTGAGTTAAGTCCAGAGAACCTCTTCACCTTTGGGTGTCCTCAGAGTGGTTAAAAAGGGGTTCATGGGGGACGGGCAGTCCTCTGGCTCGTGGTGTAGAGGTTCATTTATGCTTCTATTTGTGTTTCATAACAGGCACAATAAATCAGGATACTCTTGTGGGATACGAGATTATTACACGGGTGAATAACTGCGCTGCATTATTGCGCTCATAATGGACGCTGTTCGTACACATCCAAAAACGACATGCAAGAGGGAGCTGTTGAATGAGCACGGGGTAACATGTGCAATCTTAAACCTTTTATTTATTTTGATTTATTTTATTTTTTATTTCATCATTCACCAATGTTTTGTACATGTACTTTCCCACAGTCGAACGTGAAATGACAACGACCTCACGATAGCTGCCAGGAGCATAGCACCTCCTAACACTGTTTACCTGCCCTCTGCCAGCAGCACAGTGCATGATGGGAAACAGAACTGACAAGTGAGCCCAATCAGTGAATGGAAAGAATCGAGCAAAAGTTCTTGTGTCCCTGTTGCAGATTTGATCTCTGTCAGTGTTGCTGAGGCTCCTCTTGATGGTCTGTCACGTCGAAAATGTGCTTAATTGGGCTAAATTAGTCTGCTCAAGAGCTCATTGAGCATAATGCTAACTGGAAAGCAGAGCGGGCTGACAGAGGGAGAACTGGCAGTGACAGTTTGTGTTAGCCTGTTGTGAGGGCAGAGGGAGCTCCACACAGAGGGGAATGGATACAGTTGACAACTGAAATTCAAGAAGGAGAGCTGTGGTTAATGGGAGCCTCAGGTCCCCCTTCCTTTCCCCTCTACCTCACCCAATTGTTCATCTTTGAGAAGCTATTTCCAGCGTCTCCCTCCTTCCTTTGCCCCCTCCTCCTAGTTCAAGCTTGTCACTCTGATCCCCGGGCTGAAGAGGTAAGACAATCTGGGACAACCACACAATCAGGTTGACTTCAGGGAACATCTGTTTGGATATGCAGCTCTGCATCTTAAGGCTCTTTTCACAGTGTGTGTAAAGCGACTGTGGTTCATCTCAGCGTGTGAATTAGTGTTAGATCTACTTTTTACAAAGGCAAGAGCGATTTGTGTGTGTGTGTGTGTGTAAGGACATTTAGGTGTGGACTTGGCCAAGCCAGTGGGATAGAAGCGCTGATGTGTGCTACCGTTTAAAATAGCCCAGACAGACAGCTGAGCAGCTGTGACCTCAGGTCCCCCGAACTCTCAGTTACACTCACTGACCACACTGCTCCTTGCACCGTGTGTGCATGACTGTACCTACAGTATAATGCACTGAATCATCCATGCCCATTTGAAAGTCTTTGGACTGGCTTTACAGACTTAAGAAAGAAAGTGCAGTTGAAAGTAATTTTCAGACTAACTCTCTTTCTGTGTCTGAGTTGGCTCCCATTATTGTCCATATTTTAAAGTCATCCATGGCTTTCTGCGTCAGTCAGCGGATGTTATTAAAGGATGACAGACGGCTTTGGTTTTGTCAGGCAGGGACAATGCAGTCCAATTACAGCTCAGGCAAAGAGGAGGCACGATATCCTTGGACTGTGCACTGTCTCTGCTCTCATCTGCAGCCAGCCAGACACTCAGTTTCACGGCAACAAGCATGAAATAGACTCCAAGGATCAAATACAGACTGCGTGCAATTGGAAGTGTACAACTGTGGGACAGGGCGTGTGAATGAGATCATTGGTGTGTCCTTGCGATGATTTTTCTGCTCATAAGAGTGTGCGTGTGTGTGTGTGTGTGTGAGAGAGAAAGAGAGACAAAGAGAGCGAGAAAGAGCTTGTGGACATTGTATGCTTTAAGCCAGGAAAGTGCTATTAGTTATGTGCTGATGGCTAAAACAGTGGGAGGTGTGGTGAGACTTGGAGGGCCACTGTCGCCTGATACATTGCCATCAAATGCTTTCATAATAACTGTGCAGGGGAAAAAAAACAGGGTTACCCTGAATACCAATTATAAACTTACTTCTACATATCTTTCTTCAGTCCTAATGTATGTCTCTGTGACTTCCTGACAGTGATACCGCATGACATACACCTGATTTAGGCCATGACTCACTCTACATGAATCTCAATGCAGGTACTGTAGCATCACCCCACAAACATGCACCTGTTTTCACCAATAGAGGCACCATTCAGGCTTGCTTTGTGTTTATGTGCGTCCCACAGCAGCTAGGCAAACCTAACAGTGATGCTAACATTGCAGCTGACAGCACAGACTTATTCGGGGCAATTATAGCCCATGAATAGGCAAAGTTTCCCCCGCAGGAACAGCCAACGGCCAGGCCACACATCAGCTGATCGAGCAAACTGTCACTGTCGACGCCGCTGTCATCACGGTGGACTGTCTGCCGCGGCCCTCTCCAGCAGCAAACCTTTACGTGTATCCCGCGCTCTCACGCTCCCCTCTGCCTCTATTCCTGGTGCAGACATGGGCTGATATGTTTAGCAAGAGGCTTCCCGGATGCAAATAGAGAAGGTCAGACGCCCCGCCTGCGCCCTCATAACTCAGTCCTCCTCCACCCACTGCAAAGTATGGTCAATGGAGCCAGCAACAACAAGCCAGTGCAATGTAATCACAGTTACTCAGTGCTTCTTATCTCAACATTTTGGGAAAATAGCTCAGTCGCCGAGAGTTAGACATTAAGATCGATACTGCTCTTGTATCTGTGCGAACCACTGAGCTCGTGCCAGGAGGCAGTTAGCTTAGCATAAAGACTAATCCTTTATCCTTGCTTTATCCTTGCTGATGTTGCTTTTTTTAAAATCTGCACACAAAATGTAAAATGATTTGTAATTCTTCAGGGAGTTATTCTTCAGGGTAGCTATTTCTTGACCAGTGGATGGGCGCAGTGACCTACTGAAATCTCAAATGAGATGCAATATGTTTTAAGCCTTAGAGGTGCTGTCAGGCAACATTGACTTGAGAACAAGTGCAATGTGAATGTTTTTCAATATGAAATATTTAACAGCCTGCACACCTACACAGGGGTTTTCAATCATTATGGCTGATTAGACCTATTCTCATATTCAAGTTAGATGGAGCTATGCTTTGAATTACAAAAGATCACTTAAGTCAACGTACTAATAAGTGCAACGAGAGAGAATGGGGAGGATGTCAATCAAGCACAGTCTGTACAAGCCCACACACTAAGATAAATAAGTGAAACACATTTGTGTGTGTGCAACAGGTGTGCAGGGCCTTTAATAAACATCACTTCCAAGCAATTTGATTTATTGTTGTTGTTTAACAGTGTCTATTGTGACTGATATTCTTTAATGAGAGGCTATTGAGACAGGCAAAAAAGCAGAGCACCTTTAATAGAGCTCAGCTGCAATGTATCGTACTGATACAAAAGAGAGGAAAATGAGACAAAATGACAAAAAACAAATGGCAAGTGACTTAAAATATGTACATTTATACACATGCAAGGGTAAAGGGCTGTAAGTGATCTGTGGGCACAATGGACAGTCGGGAACAAAACATCCATGGAAGAAATCATATGAGACAAATATAGTTACAGGAGACAAAGTGTGACATTTCTTAACTGTCAAAACCTTACATAGCTGTAGTCATCTTCATTTTTCATTAACAGCAGGGCTTTAGTGTATAATTGTGTTTGTACGCTTTTAGGCAGAATCAGTGGTGGATTACTTTTCAGTAGAAATAGGAAGAGTTGTTAACAATAAAGGTAATGGAAGAGGTATTTCACTGCACATAGACCCATGTAAGTGTATAAATCTATTTAGCTTAGATACTGTATGTGTGTAGCTTTTACGCAGATTTAATACTGTATCTGCATAGCATCGACCATACATTCATTCTCATTCACACAGGTACTCTACTGTACCAGTAGGTAAACTCCCCTTGTCTACACAAGAGAGAAAACAGGTGCAAAGAGGATGCCATTATAGAAGTCAATAGTAAAAGTAAGTCAAACAAAGACGGATTTGCTTTTATTGTGTTGAAATTCCAGGGAATGGTCTGCTTAAGAGTGGGTGGAGAAACAATAGAGCTTATTTGGCAATATGCATGGTAAACGAAGAGGGACTTGAATAATGGCTACCGCCGTACTGGATCGAACAATGGATGCACATTGAACATTGTAAAAAATATTATTCATGGAAAACATTCATGTATTTGAATCTGCATGGAGTCCAACCTCCCTCTTGTTTTCAAGTTGCAAACCATCATTTGAGAGAGGAAGAAAATGTAATGGAAAAGGCATTACACAACTTTGTAATGCTTCCCGGATCCTATCATAGTAGTTTTGATAACTTGGTAGGTTATACATGCATTAATGTGCAAGTCAACGAGCGAACACGCAAAATCAGATGCATAATAAACATTAGTAAAATCAACAATGTACAGACTTTGCTCAAGTGTCCAAAATTTGTCCATTTATGTCATGGGCTTGCGTCGGAAAATGATGTGCATTCCTGCTTTATTTGTTAGAGAAGTTAAATCTCCATACTGATCTGGTTTGGAGCAGACAAGCACAGTCCATTCATAGCTAAGGGAAAAGAAGAGAAAACCCAGTTAAGAGCTTTTTGTTGAATCAGAACCTCATACACTCCATCAAATCTTTCTACCTATATACAGTTACATACTATACACACCTAGTTTGTCTGCACAATGTGTTCAGCCGTGCAAGTGTGCCCGTGCTCTACCTGTGAACTCATTACATTCTAATCCCTGCCAAGGTACACAGTCATTAGAGTATATCAAATCTGCTGTTCTGGGCCAGGCACCTGGGATTGATCTATCAATCTATCATGCATTCCTTAATCCTCGAAAAAGAAAATGAGTTGAGTTTTCAAAATGAGCTGAATTCTTCTGCCTGGCTGGTGAATGGTGCAGTGGCCATGATGAGTTTTTTTTTTAGCCTGAAAGAATAAGTAAGATCCGGCAGCAGAAAAAGAGAACAGCTGTATTTGTACTGTATATGTTAAACGTGTATGCGAGTCTGTATATGTGTAAGCGTTCTTAAGTAAAATCAGAATGATGCAACCCCGTTGTCAACCACAAAGGGTGGGGCTGCATTCGTGTGTGTATACAGAAATGTCAAATACAGCCCCAGAACGGTCTAGAAGAAGAAGCAGCAGCAGGCCTAATCTTTGTAGATGAGCGTGCATGGGATAAGCTTGTGCAAACACCCATGTTGGTGATGCTGCAGGAGTTTCTGCAAGAGCCCCACCCCCCCACCCACATCTAAAGTCTCCTTCAGCGTTGTCCTCTTCTCTTCCACACCCCGTTCTTGTTTCCCATTTTTAATTTTCTTTCATTACCATCCATCCATGCACATTGAGGACAGGGGTAAGGATACTATGCGTGATATGTATTTGATATGAATGTCTGTGTGCATGTTATGTGGTTCTTAAAAGGTGCAGGGTTGGGTGGGGGGGATTCACAGAGGGAGCTGGCATCAGAAAAAGGTCCACTGAAAGCAAAGTGCAGCAAAGAGCAGGGTGAGGCTCCAGGGTCGTGCCCAGCTGCCGGATGCCGAACCCCCTATCACCTTCACCGAGGGGGGCTTGGAAGGGTTCTCGTGTGGGCTGCTGCTTCCAGGCGGTCTCTCCATGGGCTTTCCTTCATTGGAGGCCTCTGTGTGTACTGTGAGAGACGGAAACAGATAGACAGAGAGAGGAGGGAAGAGGGGAAACAGACAGAGATACATGGCTCATCACGGTAATCTGCTTTAATGTTCAGAGTCCTCTGGGCTTGTGTATAGTATATTAGTGTCTCATCATCATCCAATCACCATCCCCATCACCCCTCATTCCAAGGGTTTGCAAAAACAATCTTGCATAAAAATGATGTATGATTATGTCTGTTACACCTAAAGTGAGTTCATATGTACATCAGAAGAAGCACAGCTGTGGCTGTTGAAGCTGAAAGCACCCATAATTTATTTTGAAGAGAGCTTTAAAATATAAAATATATTCATTCATTAAGAGTGCCCCTGAATTCCTACAGAGCTACAAACCCTCTTTTAAATCCTTTTGTCTAACACAAAAAACCTGTGCCACTATATATTGTATTTTTCTCCCCCCTTGTAACACAGTGAAATATAAACTGGACTCGACAACTGACGCCATCTCCACACATGATGGAGGATTCACTGGGTATCTAATCTCCAGCAGCAGATGATGGACAGCCTCTTTGTGTCATTAAAGCCAATCAGAGATAAATCAGGGTAATGAGGGTAGACATTAAGAACCCGTTTTATCACAGTCCTCTGTAAACACACACTCAAAGATACACACACAAATCTTTTCCTGCTGACACTGGTTAAATTCCAGCTTTTCCACTGAGAGGACTTCACTCATGTCTCTACCGCTCGCTGCACTTCCAGTCTCTCTCAAACCTGATCGTTTCTATCCTCGTGCATCATCACCCTGGCTCTGAACACATCTCTTCCCTCTCCTCATCTGACTTCCCTCTGGGATGAAACACTGTGTTGGTGTATCTTAAACTCAAAGGAAATGGATTGCTTCTGCTCATTACCCATCCTTCTTTCTGTTCCTCCTCATGGATCCAGGAAGGTCCAAACCCAGCCTAGCAATGTACATCAATGGCTTAGAGACAGATTGCCACCTTCAGCACAGCCTAGTGCATCGCACACTCCCACTTGCCAATTAAATACCAGTTTTGCTGCATCGCAACGATCTTTCAGGCTATATCATCTTTCAGGTTATACATTTAGTTTGTAACCACGCAGAGGAGTTAGGGGCCCTGCAAGCCTTGTGTGAGGGCCTAGAGAGGGATGAGGTGAAATTAAGGAGGGCTGATCCCAAAGGATACAGAAAAAAACAAATAGCAATGGGGTGAAAGATAGAATGACTGATAACTAGAATACTCCGTATCACAGCGCACTGAGCACTGACGGTGCCAAAGCCCAGTATCAAAATGTCTGTTTGAGCTTTCACTGTCACAAAAACAGGCCAGGTTTGCGATGATTCCCACCAGTGTGCGTTAATCTGATCTGTCTAGACTTTGGCTGTCTAATTAAATGCTGTTACAGCCTCCCCTGTGTGGTCACTTGACTGACAAGTTAAGGGACAGTCAGGTGTGTCATATGTTTTTGGAAATTACACCCACATAAAATGTGAAAATTCATAGCGGTCCATGCAAGAGCTTTAAATACATAACTAAATCACTTCTTCACCACTTTAAAGAACATAAAGTATGCCTACTTTTAAGCTGACATCCAATAAGATTTTTTCCTTTCACACCTTGTCAAGTGTGTAAATGTAATACATTGTTTTGTAGAACTGAGGATGCATATCGACCCATCCCTACTGTGCACTCGGGGTTTGTATGCATGCATGTGTTTGCATGCGTGAATAGGGCTAGGCAGGGCTCTAGAGAGAGAAGTGTTTCTTGTGCCAATGGTTTTTGTTGTTCCAATAGACAATAGACAAAGACATCATTTATCCTAAATCAGATTGCTGTTATTGTTTCAATGGAAATGGGCTGCATCTCATCAGGGAGATGTCAGAAAACAGGATTTGAATGGGCCAACACAACACTCACACTACTCCACTGCAGGCTAACCAACTGGCTAATTAATGGAGCAGGTCCTTGCCAGAACAACCAATTACGGCGTGGACAACAGTGCTGCACTCTGGAATGCATAGTGTTGGAATGCTTTGGGATCTTTGAAATGAAATCAACTTGGATGCAATAAAATAAAGTTACAAGGCTGAAAGTCAGTGCCCATTAAACCAATCATCTAACCAGGTCTGTTTTAAGGGAAAGCCAAATTAGGTGATTGCCTAAAGTGCCACCAGCTGGGAGGGCATAAGCAAGAGGAAATGAAAGAAATATTTGTGTAATTTATATTATGTCTCATTTCCTTTAAAATGCCTATCAAAATTGCATCTGATGCAGCAAAATTGTATATAAATAAACCAAAGCTCACTGCGGTATGCATGCCCTAAACAAGTAATCAGAGCTCATCAAACTGGGATGAAGATGGAGGACACGGCTGGGGAAAAGTACGCCTGCAGTTCTCATGTGCTGTGATCTGGATCCAAGTAGGTGGCCAAAATTTGACAGATAGATCAATGTTGCAGCAGCACTGTGGTATATCAGTGTGAGATATTTTTGAATATGCTTTATAAATAGATTTAGGCTATTATAAAAGATGAGAAAAAAAACATCTTTTAAGTCATGAAAACTGATGTACATCTGTTGTGAAATAGGGACGGTAAAGTGCTCCAGTGCTGCCTTTGACAGGTGCCATAAATTTTAAAATATGGTTTTATACTGAAATGTAATAATGCATTCTGTCATATTTATCTTGTAGAGATTACTTTTAAACAATATAAAAAAAGAAAAGTTTAACAATTTTCAAGATTTATTTTGGCAGATTTACCATGAAAAGGTTCTCAACATGTGGGGAAACCCTCAAACTTAACTTAACATTTGGCAAACAAGATCCACACACAGCTCACACACACATAAGGCCTTGATAATGGCCAAGATGCGCAAGTTGTATTTTAGTCTGAACGTACTTCAACTGCTTTTATGTTTTTGGTCCTAAAAAAAATCATGACATGTTATATGTCTGGTCTTTTTTTTTTATTTAAGAAAAATGTACAGGTCTAACAATACACTATATTGTGTTAAATAGTGTCATCATAGTTTGGAAATGTTATGAGATGATGATATTTACATGTTATTTACCAACAATATGTATATGTAGTCAGATATGGGATGTGTAATTTGGAGGTTTTTAGCATGATAACATTCTCATCAACTAGTAATGTTTGTAAAAGAATGTAATTAAACAAGTGCAGAAGTAATATAGTGGAACAGTAAATGCATTAGCACCTAGGGATAAAGAGGTGTATTAAAACAGTTACGTCTCTGTAAGCAAGCAACAACTCAAGGTACAAAGAAATGAAAAACCAGGAGGGCTGGAGGATAATGGAATGTGATGTTGTTGTCATAATGAGACAATGTTAGCAGATAAGCCGCGCTTCATAAGCTGGCTCATGTGTAAATCCCCCAAATATGGTAGGGGAAAGAAGGGAGAACAAGCAAGGCAGAAAAAAAAAACAGAGGGTGGGAGGGAGTGAAAGATGACGTAGACGGTTAGAGGAGGAAAACAGTTAGTTTGGCTTTTTGGCGTGAGGATGAAGATCCATCATATCAAGGCAGATGGAATCAGTCCCCTCGGGAGACTTCAAGGCTTTGCCGTGGCACATCGACACACTTCTCCCATTACAGCAACAGTCAGTGACATGTGTTCCCCAACAATACAAAACAAATGTCACTTGATTGGTAAAAAGCTTTATAATAGGGAGAGAACAGTGACAGAGAGAAACGAAAACAGGGTGAAGGAGACCCAAGGGACAAATAAAGCTCAGTCCTAAGGTCTGTACAAAATTGCAAATATCTCATAATTAAAATAAAGTAAATATGCATGTGTGTGTGTGTTTGTGTGTGTGTCCCCTAAACTAATATTAAGAATAGGTTGTGATAGCTTTCATTTGTCATTAAAGCCTGCAATAGAGGAAGAGGATCATGACACTTTGTACATCTGAACATCCAACACTCTGATATACTGTATACTGACTGTGGTACCTTCATAACACATACATCCGCAAAGCAACACAGCTCAGCCCAGGTTTGCAGCTTGTTAAGGAGGGATGTTCTGTCCTCTGCCACCTTGTTGACCTCTGTGTTGGCTAAGTGTGTGAGAAATGGTTCATAGTGTCCTTTGCCACTAATGCCTCTCCAGATGGGCAGCTTGTGTGTTTGGAGGAGCCTCTATTTCCCACTGGCCAAGGAGCAACAACAGCTGCTTCTAACAAGGCCGGCCAGAGCTGCTGAAGAAGAGGTGGACCTCATGCTCTGGCCAAGAGGGAGGAGGGATGGGGAGGGAGGGTGAGAGGAAGGGAGGGAAAAGGGTTGGAAGGTGAGTGGGAGGAATAACAAACGCCTTGACCATCATTTCTTTGTCTGGTTCTCTGGTTTTCTACTGCTACTTTCCTCCCTCTCTCTCTCTCTCTCACTCTCTCTCTTTCTTTTCATCTCTCTTCTTTGTGTCTCTGCTGCCACAGATTAAATCCTTAAACCTATGCAAAAGGAAGAAGAGAACTGTTCTCAAACAATCATCCTGCTGTCTTCACCTGATTAGATCTCTTTTCCTTGGCAGGTAATACATACTGGAGACGAGAATATGCACACAGGCCGCACGAATGCTCACTACAAATGCATGTACGCACAAAAGCATATATAGTCCTACAGAGACACCACACTGGGGCAACAGGGCAGAGAGTGTATTAATCTACAAATCAGATGAGTTGACCCCGGAAACTTAGATCCATACGCGTTGTGTGTGGCTGTGTGCGCGGGTCTGGCGTGTGGTGCGAGCCTGCATGGGCTTGGCTGAAAAGTGGCCACTGAGCTGTAATCCAGCGAGGAATGGTGCTGCTGTATACTGGGGCTTAGCAAGTTGTCACAATATATGCTGTCAAGATGACAAGGCGGCTTTTCTAGACTCAACACTGACTTGTAGACATTACAAACATGAATATGTGTACTATTCAACTGTGTTCATGTATTTCTATTCCACTGAATTATGATCTGCAGAATTGTGTTGTAGCATCTCAGTGTAATTACAGTGTAACACTTGTTGTCCAGTGTAACTTAACCCTGCACAGAAGTTACTTGAGTAAATGGAAGATGCTGAAATGCTTACAATGGGCTTTAAAGCACCTGTGGCAGGTTTCACTCCTCTGCCTGCTGTGTACAATTATAAAGATGGTCAGAAGGTGGAGGTTTGATTTATGGCACTGGGAGGGAGGGTGAGTAACTTGCTCCATCCACTGCACCATCTTCCTCTCTCTGGGCTCACACCCCTGTCTTGACCTTAATGGTCTTCTTCTTGCTATGTGGGTGATGAGAGGGGATTGTAAAGCAGCTCATGGGCCTGGGTTTTGACAAGGCCACTGGACGTGCATCATGGCACTGTTTCATTAAGAAGAGTGACCATTGACATGATTTTTTTTAACCCTCACACAGGCAAACACATGAATGTATGCATACACAGGGGCAAAGATTTACGCATGCTCGTGGTGCATACGGACATGCTGTTTGAAATTAGCAGTGAGACGGCATGTGATTAGCGTGTCATCCCGCTCCACAGCTTGTGCTCGATTCCAGCACAAGTTCGAGACTTGCGAGCAATGCCTCAGAGACAACAGAAGACAGTTTATCCCACTGTTCCTCTCTCCTGTGACAGCTCTGCCCAGAGGCTGAATAATGACACTGTTGATTCGCTAGATCAATCCTTATTTGCTGTAAAACAAGATCTTTATGCAATAGCCGATATGTCTTTGAAGCGTGGGCGCCAGCTCACCGCTTTTCGAATGCTGTGAAGTCAGTAAAAATTATTTGTGCCATTAGTCTCTGTCATTAACAGGGACAGAGCATTCTCCTCTGATCCAACCTGATGTGTGACCTTTGTCAGATATTTGCTACCTGCTATCTGTCCCATTGAGAACAAGAGGTTCTCTGTTTCCCAAATAAAGAGAGGAGAGATACAGATGTGGCACAGTGTTCCACTACTCGCTTTGAGTATAAGCACATATTCCAAAGAAGTTTGATGATTGTAGATTTCAACCTAGTAATTGTATACACTTATGCCACTTTGTGTAGATAAACTGCCTGCTGGCCCTCATTTAGGGTTCAACAACGTCAACTTACACAATACTGATATATAGAAGACTTTAACCACATATCCATTAGGTGACCATTGTTACTCCTTGCTTACAACATTATCATCATTTTCACAAACACAAAAACTTGATAACATATGGAGTCCCATACACAGGAATGGTATGTACAAGTTTCTTTCTAACCCTGGGTAAAGCCCGCCTTACTATGACACAGAGCTATCAGTCTACCTCTGATCAGACCTTTGGACACCAATAAAAGACTGATGCTGCTCCTGGTGGCTATGGATCAGGGGTGTCCTGACATTGTTTGGTACAGCAGGAGAATGCTAAAACTCACTGGGTCACTGTGCTTTTCAAAGCCTCTCTTTCTCTTTCACAGAGACATTTACCTTCCCCAGCGCTCACATAACATTCCCTTATCTCTTTTCACACACACTTTCTTACAAAGAAGGGTAAGGTTAGAGGGGTGGGGAGAAGGAGAGGATGTATTCACACAGTTCATTACTGCCCATCCATCTCTGTGCTGTTTTTGTCCGCGACTCACTCTTTATGTGGTGCCGTGTCAGGCTGGGGCTCCTCGTCCCGTCGAACTAATCTCCCTATTGCGTATTCTGAGTAACACACTGAATTTGCACGCACACGTACACACACACAAACTCACTTCTCTGGGAACTGTTCCTCTGGTTCACAGGCAACCTATAAGGGGAATCTAGGACTGGTACAGGGTCTGTGGTTGCTCAAGCGGCTAAAGAGGCAAAAATACAGGGGCACCAGTGGGGTACACATCTTAGCCTACAGCTAACCTAGCAACGGGCAGAGCAGCATGGCAACTCCCGAGCAGGGATCAGAGTAATGGAATCTGCCCAGCGCGATTCCTGGCTGTACTGGACTGTTAAGCTCCTTGGCAAGATCAAGATTTACTCCCCTATACGCACACAAAAACACATACACACAGAAACAAATAGGCAAAAGGGGCCCTGGGAGGACAGTGACCTCCACCAGTCAATGTGACACATTCTCAAGACGGAGACGAATCCTGAGGAGAAAGTGGCCTCTGTGCAAGAGAGAAGTTACGGGCACGCACAGATGCAAACGCACCGCATTCCCCTCCAGGGCGCTTCCAGTGTTCAGTCACACACACCTAACACTACACCTGCGTGCACTCAGACACCAGATGCCTCATTGCATTGGCAGGTGTCGGGTTGTCCTTGCAGACAGACAGGCGTGAAGGGCGCAGAGATAAACTGGCATTCATGTGATTTTGCTCTCTCGCTCTTGACGCACCCACGCCCACACACTCCATTATTGTCGGGAGAAGTGCACATCAGGTAGCACTCAAAAGACACTGTGAAATGTTATGTCAAGAGACACACACGGTGACAAACAGATCCTTCTCTCTCTGCCCACTGGAATCGGCTAAGCGTTTCAGAAGTCTCGGGTTGCACGCTTACACCTGTTATGATACAGTTCCTTTCTCTCTGTGATTTTGTGTGCAGTCTTGCCTCCAGTATCCAGAATCCAATGAGACATTCAGCTCTCTGAGCTTGATGTTGATGTTCGAGTGACACTAAGGGCCGCAGAGGCTGAAATACGGAAAAGAGGCTTTAGTGTGTGTAAACTGTCATTCAGGTGCTACCTTCTCAGTCACACCAAGCAGGAGCAGCCGTGCCCACACAAAAGTAAGATGCGGGGAATAAAATGCAGCCTAGTGTTGCTCCACGTGACCAGCCTCCTCTGAATTAAACTGATCTAAGTGATACTTGCCTTTTCAACATCAAAGTGTTTTGAGAAATCTGTGTGGGTTAGAGAAAAAAAGTTATGCTGTGATGTTATAAATGTTTGATTTTGTGGGGGTGAGTCAAATACTTTGATGTAAACTCTTGGTTGCATAACTGACTGCAGTTTTAGAATCAAATTACTTACAACGCTGCACTAAGTACAATGTCAGTGGCCCTCCTCATCTGATCTGTAATCAGCTGAAGCACAGAGGGGTCAGCCCCCTCCCAGCCCTCGGGCCTGACAGTCTGTTCCAGGTTCAGCTCTAATTGCCACATCAATTATGGATAAGGGAGAAGGGCTTTGTTGCTCTCACCACTGGTCAATAGGATAGGCCTTTAATGAAGTGACTTGTCTTGCATGTGCGTACCTTTGATGCATACACATATATAAAGCCGCACACAGACTCGCACTGTGGATAGTCAATAAGAAAATTGGCTCATTGCTACCAGCCTCCATTATCTGACCTCTCATGCACTGCTAATGCACCTCTAGTATCTAAGAAGTTTGCATCTTTTGAGTTTGAGATCGAAGTGCCTGCCTCAACGGGAAAATCCCATTCCATGTCCTTTCATGCTTTCTCTCCATCTCCCCTCACAGCGTCTGCATTTCCCCCCGCATTCCAGGCCGAGCTGAGACAAAGGGGATCAGACTCATCCCTGCTTATCCATCTACTGTATTTTTCAATATCACTGGAATGTCTGCCTTTATTTGCTCAGTGCTGTGTTACAGCAGGAATGCCAGTTTCTGGTTAAGTAGCTAGGGCTGCGCTCCAGGCGACTGGAGAAAGTCAAGGGGGTCACTAACGCAACATGCCCCCCAACTTTCTCATCCAACCCCCGGCAGAGACGCCTGGGTGTGGACAGTAATAAAGCAGCCCAAATAAACTAGCCATCACTAAGTTGCCTCAGCTGCAAGTCTGTCTGTTTGTGTGTGTAGCTAGCAACAAAATATTTCCACAAATGAACTGAGCACTGATTAAATGTGGTCCCAGTGACAACCCCAACTGCTTAGTCTGAACCTGACTGGGGGTTTGGGGTGGAGGGGTGTGCAGAAGTGTTTTGCACACAATAAAATTCAAGTCATATCCATTGAATTTGCAGCTTTCAATAAAGAGCACTTTATGAGTCTGGACACCGTCTTTAAAATGCTATTTACTGCTTGGAAACCTGCACATGTTGTAAGGACTTCTTGTTATAAGAACTCCTTCTGTGGTACTGTAGTTAAGACTTTTATGTGGCTACGGTATCGGAGCACTGAGTCACTAGCATTCCTTGTTCTTCTGCTATAAACTTCATAGCAACCGTACGAAATTCTGAATTCGCTGTATCGTTTTCACTAACTTCCGAGGTAGTAACTCCCACCACTTCCTTGAGTTTAAAACCTGTTGCCACAGCAGAGATTCTCAGTGTTTCCCAACTGTGGTCCCAAAGGTGTGCTGGAGAGGCTCAATCATAAAAGCCTCACTGATACTGCTTAGAAAGGAAATGATGATGCCGACTAATGAGAACCATTCTCCTCTGATGACCGCACGCCTAGGGAGCCCTTCAAGCTAATATGCTCTCAAAGTGCCATAAAACCGCAGGGCAGATTATGCCAAGCTAGGAAGAAAAAGGAGACTACTGAAAGGAAAGGTGAAACAAGGTATAAAAAGGGTTGGATGGAGACGGCAGAGAGTTGGAGGCAGCTGATCAAAGATGTTGATGTGTATGATAAAAAAAATGTGTGATACGGTGATTATAGTAAAACAGAATATCTGTCAGGGAGTTTGAGCACATATTATTTTGATGGATTATCCATCTAATCGTTCTGTCTGAAAGTGGTCTCTCTCAATATTTATTTTATAGGGAATGATACCATCATTTCTCAGAATCATTCATAAATTTTGTCAAGACAAGTGCTGAGAAAATTATGCAATATTACTCACAAAGTCAGATAGAACAAACAGATGACTCTGCATATCTGTGCAAAGATGTGACTCACTCCTCCCACAACCATCCGCGAACCAGACCATCTTCCTGCCCAGCCAAAGCCATCTCTGATCCTCTTGTTCCTTCTTCTCCAACCCTACTCTGCCCTGCGGAGCTCTCTCTCAGCCCCTTGAGCTCCAGATGAAAGGCGAAGGGAAATGGCAGTCCTACTGGTAATATCCGTACCGGGACACAGAAACTACATCTGCTGGCCAGCCGGCCCTCTACACGCACACCAGTCCCCAGGACCTGAGATGGGGAAGATCAAGGGGCGGCGGCTGGTTCTACCCAGCCTGGAAGAGAATACAAGCACCAAATCCCCCACCCACCCTCCTAACCCCCCTCTCTCACGGTAGATTGAATCATAGGTTTGTATGCTGCAATCCCCTTCTCTGAACTTTAGCCCTCAACATTTTCTCCTCATGTTTGCTGCACTTCCAGGCCTCTGGTACCTCTTGTCCTTATCATATAGCTCGGTTACCCCTCCTTTGTTTTAACCTCTAATTCTGACCTTGTGTCCTCTCTGAGACCTGAACTTCCACCACTTCACCCTTAATCACTTCTCTTCTTTCCATCTTGCAAGATTTCTAACATGAAAGGCAGGTGTGTGCTGGGTCCAGGGCAACAGCAGGCCATAGTGGACTTGGGGCCCATCCAGTGTAATCCTGCTAATGCTGGTGTAGGTTGCCCATATCCTGCCCAAGCAGCCGTTCATTTCAGGAATGTACTTCCCCTGCCAGGGCGAACAGCTGCCGCACACCTTTATGGCCTTATAGGCTTTGAGGAGAAGTGCTCTTCATGCTTTTGACATTCAGTTACAAACACACCAGCAACCCAGGAACATTACAGGGCTGATGTGAGGCTGAAAGTTGACTCATTGTATTAAAGCCAGGTTCAAGATCATTATCTATACAACGCTATGCAGTCTTTTGAACGTTCAAGTGGTAGCAACGAGATCTCTACAGAGGTGTTTTATACAGCTGTGGATAGCAAAATATGAACTGCATATTACACTGGACATTGATAGATGGGGACCGCAGACTTTGCTCTGGTGCCCTTCAGCCTTAAATTCAAAATCTGCTGATTGGAGCCTTCTCATGCCATACAGACCCACATCTCCACAGTGGAGAGAAAAGGCTGTGCCTCTGTGTGTGTGTGTGTGTGTGTGTGTGTGTGTGAGAAGGAGAGAGTGTGCGTTTATATGTAGAGTAAAATTCATAACTTACACTGTGCTCCATTTTCTTGAAAAAGTTCACAAAACTAGCAGCTGTGGAGTTTACTTCCCTTGGGGTCAGGTTTACACTGATACACACATACCACACACAGACAGCTGTTTGCGTCTGTATGAGAGTATGCAAAGAGAAACAAGCAAAGTTAATATATCTGTCCTTCTGTTAAAGACTAACAGAAGCAGACTGATCCATCTGATCCTCTTAAATCTTTCCATCTTGTCATATTTAGATAATTATTCTTTCACAGGCTGGCAAAGCAAAACAATCATAGCCAATGGCTTCATGCTAATAGACAGGTTCAGTCAGTGAGGTGCAGAGTGTGTGAGCAATGCCGGGGGTGTCTTCACTCTCTTGATGAGCTCACCAGTGTTCCAGACAGATGGTGTTTGTTACCAAAAGAGAATTGTACTTTCATGGCTGTACGATTCACACTTTTTTGCTGCACATCCCTCCGGCTCAATAACAGGAAGTGTTTATCCATGCATTTACTTCTCCTCCTCTGAGATGGATAACCTGCTTTCGCCTCCTTTTGTTTTTATGACTTCTCACACCTTGGTCAGGCAGACTGCCTCAACAGCAGCGCAAACAACAACACAATACTGCAGTCAGATACAAATGCTGTAGCAGTGGGAAACTTTTTTTTGCTTTTTAAATCTCCTACGTTCCATTCTGAGCTCCTTTAAGATTTCATAACAAGTAAAACTTCTGGTGCATACTCTCCTGCAAATTCAATATTAGAAAAAAAGAGAAACCATGATTTTACTGTCTGTTTTTGCAGATCTGAACAAAGGGCCAGGATAGAAAAGACTGTGCATACTCTGCCAGAGACTCAGACAAGACTGCTGGACTCAAGAAGGCAGACAGACAAATAAAGCACTGTTCTACCTTTTGATTCACAGACATTTGGAGTCTTCTCTCTCATCCTAATGGAGAGATAGTGGTCTAATGTGCCACTATGGGTCTTTTAGAGATTAATACGTTAATGAGCTAGCTGCAAATGAATAGCTCCTTTGGAAGGAAGTGTTCCCGGGCTAACACAGTTAATAAGCCATAGTCACGCCACAAAATGTACCACAGAAGAGGCTCTCATAGCTGCAGGGGAGAGGGATGATATGGTTCATTTAAGATTCACTGATTTATTCTCCTGTTCATGGCTGCGGTCATGGCAGTTTGTACATGACCAGGCCTTGTTTAGTTGGCACACAAAGTACACTAGCATGTCTCCAGGCAAGAGGAGCAGGATCTGAACTGAGATCAAACAGGCATGACATCATGCTATCAGACTGCACTTTCATTTAGTAGTGGAGAGAACTGGAGTATGTGAAAAGGATGTAACTTTTCCAATCCTCATCTGTAATTTTATTTATTTATTTTTGAATATTTATAATACTTCATCTAGCTGGAGAGTGTCAAACAGGAACATTACGCTACGCCTTCATAGCCCAGTTTTCTTGCTATGGTTGCCAGCATATCTTAATCTACATTCTTAAACATAATGGCAGTATGCAAGAGGCTGCAGGCATGCATCCTTTCCCCTCAGTAACACTCGCAGCAGTTCTATCACATCTGAATGATGATGGAGACAGCGAGTCTGTTCGCTGCAGATTAACACTGTTCATTAGCTTGCTGATGAAGTCTCTAGTAGCAGAACAGTGGGCGGTCATGCCCCCTTTTAACATGGGCCTTGGGAGCATTGCCGCATCTTCACAGAGGCAAACAAATGCAGACAGATGGAAGGTAAACTGTGCCTCTAACCCCTATAATGGATTACAATCTCGATTTACAAAGTCATAAGAGAATGAGATATGTGTAAATCCCAATAAATAAATATTTAATGAGATGCCAATTTTCAAACATTGCCTAGTGATGAATGAGGAAGGCATCATCAACGAACATCAAGAATCCAAGAAACACAATGTCAGGTTAAGAAAAAAAGTCTTAAATAATGCTAAAACCCGAGACCCCAAACTGCTCACTTCAAAGAGCTTGACAGGCGAGTGTGTCAGTACAGCATGTGACTGAAAAACTGAATTAAAGAAAGCCTTTCACCATACATCTTATCCACCTGAAAGCTTTGGAAATTGCCAAATAGCTGAACATACCCACAACTGAGTTCAAAGCCAGGCTTGGCTGGCGTAAATGAGTGATGTGCCAAAAATGGACTCTCCATGCGTCACAAGACAAGTGTTGCCCATCTCTTGGCATCAGTCTTCAGAGAGGCGAATGACTGTCTTATAGTCAGAGTTGTCTTATTATCAATGTTGTAATTTGTTTTTATAGATCCCAGTAGGCCAATCACCTTCCCGGGCAGCAGGACTTTGTTACTGGATGAAAAATATTCTTTGGAAAGCTAAAGGACAGTTGTACAGGCAACAGGGCTCACTGTCATATGGATTTATACTTTGAGCACAGACTAATGGGTTTTGTTCTGTAAATCTCAGACAGTGGTTTTGATTGATTATCCCCTGCTGTTGGGATACCGCTGCTGTTGTCAGAGCTCTAAGAAAGGCTGGCATGTTTTATCTACATCACAACAAGGAGCAGGGCAGAAAGGACCTGTCCAGAGCTGTGTGTAACTGGGAATGAAATGGCTATTGATTGGTTTATTAGCTGTATTGTGGATAGCCTTCCTGCTACCCTGTGGCAAAACTAGACCTGTGGTTCAAACTGTGCTTGAACACTGGCCGTTATCATCTACGCTGTCTTATAGAGTATTGACTATTACAGTTTCTACTTTACTTTTAGGACTAAATATAGATGCAAGTACTCAGTAAAAGTGCAGCAGGCAGGACATGCTACATAACTAAAATGAGGATTTGATTACCAAAAGAGAAATTGACATCGTAATTGGAGAAAACAGTTGCATGAATGGAAATGTTCAGACAATGGCTTTACTTTAAAAAACATGCAAAAAAATGCCACCAGGACATCCCAACGTCTGTTGTATGTAATGTATGTATGTATGTAATGTATGTGGTTAGCCTTTTGTGCAGGATGTGAATTTCTGTGCATTTGTGTTGGAGTGAGTAAACATTATACATGTTACATACAAAGACACTGCTGAATAAACATCTGGCTTTGCTGCTGTCTTGCAGGAGGTTTGGGGAAGCCAAGGAGGCTCAGCGTACTCCAGAGAGGATCTTATCAGTGGGCCTGTCCTCATAATGTTCGCCTGTCTGCTTGCTCGGATGTCTCAGCGTACAGCATCTCCCGATTTACCAGCCGCATCAAAGAAAAAGTCTTCACCTTTAAACCTAACTTGGCCCCTTGCTGCTATTGTCTGCATGGATGAGTGCATATTTGCTCCCCCTCATTCCTCTCAACGCCCTCCATGCTAGTGAAACAATTGTTCACACCAGACTCTAACTGTGTAGGTGGAAAAAACCAACATGATAATTATGGATGATTAACAAGAAGCTTCTGCAGGAGATCAAATGATTTTCATCAAAGCCAACACAAGCCCTAACACCTCCTCAATGCCTTGTGTGTGTGTATACGTGTATATATGTGTGTGTGTGTGCCCACTGAAATAAACTGCCTTCTTCTCTCACGATCAGAAGAGCCTCCTCTGCCGCCACCTTTGCAGTAGCCTCAAGGAGACACAGTAAGTGAGGATGGCGGAGTGTGAAAATGTGTTTTAGAGTGAATTTCCCTTGCCATGTAGGAGGTGAATGGAAGTGTGACATTGTGGCAATCCTCAAAACAATTCAAGGCTCACTGATCTAGCGAGAGAGGACTGTGGCTTGTCAGAGGCATCTGTCCTTGGTTATACAGTGCACAAAATTATGTGATTAACGGCAGAGCACAATTAAAATAAGATTGGTGAGGTGATTCTTGTGGAAGGTGAGAGATCAAAGTAGTACAGCCATAATAGTATTATTACTTATTATTACATGCATAATACTTTTGTCAATAATATTGTTATTGGCAAAGATAAAATGAATAGGGGAATGGGGGTTTGTGTGTATATGTGAGTTTCTGTGCCTTTGGAAGTGGACATGTAATACTTACAGGTCTGGCCTTGGCCATCTCCTGAGGCTTGACATCCATCTTCATCATCGCAGTCTGTGGTGCTGCCCTCCTGTGTGCCACTGCCCAGCTCATCCCAGGCCTCCATCTGGCCTAGTTTTGGAAACCTCTCCTGGGTCTCCTGAACCACAAACACAATAATACAAGATTTATTACACACTAGTTTATGTATGATGTTATTCCTACTGTCATCTTTACATACCCTTACTGTGTGGGAAAATCCTTACAGGAAGAGAGGTGCTCACAAGTAATTTTTGTGTTCATTCCAAGTCGAGTCAAGTCTCTCATGGTTGTAATGAGTGTTCTCTCATCTAAATTATGTCATCTGGTCTGCTTAGAACACTGCGTAGCTATATTTAGCGAATTCAAAGCATGTACTGCAATATCATCCCTCCTTTATCTATTACTGTACAGTATCTGCATTGATTTATTGTTAGTTTAACATCACTTTAAACAGTTGACTGCAATGCAATATGAAAAAAAACAGGAGACAATTGAAGCGTTCCTTTGAAGTTAACAACAGTATTTTGCAATACAGCCGTGTTGTATAGCTACACTGGTTCTCCAAGTAATGACTGCTTCAGTAGTGTAACTTAGTACATTTACTCAAGCACTGCACTTGAGTTAAGTAACACTTTAGGATACTTACTACTTTAAGCAAAATAACTTAGTTACTTCACAGATTTGATTCTCGAGCTGGTTCAAACACTGTTTTTCAAGCCTTCTTTAGTTATCACATAGAAGCTTGGCCTCTACTAAGTGGGACTCTTTGGAAAACAGAAATGCTTTAAATGTGAAAAAAAAACAAAAAACATTTGCATAGCAAGTTATAGATCTTGCAACCAGTATGTTGTAGAGTGTTTGTGGTTTCTTGTACCCCCATTTTCTCTTTGCTTGCTCTAACATATCAGTCCTTGTAAATGTCAGCAAGGGCTCAATAGATGATACATAGCATCCTGGGCAAACATAAGAGCAGTGTGGGTGGTGTAAAGTGAGGGCCCTGGGTGGTAAGATGACGTATTCTATTTAATTACAACCACATTTTAAGAGAAGCATTGATTACAAGGTTGAGAAAGAGCCTCTGAAACAAAACAGTTTTATAACTATATGCTTTTTCTTCAGAGAACAAAGTTTAGATTTTTTGGATGAATCACATTTTACTCTTACACTGGTGAAGTTTACAAGAAAACAAAGAAATTACCATTTAGGTGCAAAATTTATTTCTATGAAGACTAGAATGTCAAACATCTTCAAATATCTATTCACATCAGCTTATTTCCCCAGAGTGCTGCATCAATGAAATTCATACACTGTAAGCTTTTCATGCACTGCACACTTTCATTAGATTATGACCCTTTCTGTCACAACTCATAGGAGATTACTTCATTGATCGATAGAACAGATCATTTGCATTTTCACCTCACTCTTGTATCTAACTGTGATCAACACCTGGACCTATGGAAACCATATCACACTGTGCTGTGACCACAGTTCTGCATGAAGACTTTCTCAGCCTAGAGCGTGAAATACTACTCTTTATGATGTTCCTCTCTCTCTGTATGGAGCCAACTAATTGGATCACCTGCTGGCCCTCCCTGCTGTCCACCATCATCAAGGTGGTCTTTGTTCCATCGCACCATCTCTGACAAGAGGTTCTCCTGACACAACAACAAATGATCCTTTGGAGTACGAGGCTAAGAAAGTGGCATGAATACCAGATCTGTAGATCACATGGCTCTATAGAGACACACACAGTTTGCTTATTTTGACCATCCTTTAGGTCGTATATGCATACACCCACACACACTATTAAACATTCATGAGAAAGCTGACAAGATCAATCCCTGTGCACTGCTGACCTTCATATGGAGGGAACAACCGCTGAAGACTTGTTGAGAGGAGGGTGGGAGGAATGGGGCTGGGGCGTGGGGTGTTGAGGGATGACTAATATCCTTGCCATTGACACGACACTATGTCACTCAACATACCTGACAGCGAAGGTGACCTTTAACCAGTTGTCTCCTGAGCCTTTAACACCCCAAAAGAAGCATTTCATAACAGCAGACGGGCTTGAATATACCGCTGACAGTGCAAAGCTAAATGTAAGGCACTATCCTGTGCAGAACACGGCAGTAGTTCACTCTACATGCTAACATCAGTATATTAACATGTTCACACAGACAATGTATTGGACAAATCAGAATTTTGACCCGATAAAATGAAAAGTCAGTGGTGCAAAGGGCTATTATGATACAAGTTGATGACCTCAAATATCCAAATATCTGTACCAAATCAATCCAATAGTTGCCAAGACATTTCACACAAAACCAAGAATACCAACCGCTTAGTAGTACTAGAGGAAAAGTCAGGGGGATCACCAAAGTACTAAAGATTCATCCCCTGGGAAATAAGAATATTTGTTCAAAGGTTCATGGCAATTCATCCAGACTTTGATGAGATATTTCAGTCTAGACATTTCTAACTTGAAAGAGAATAATATAAAAGGTGTCCAGACAGTCAAGGCTGTTAACTGAACTGAAAAAGAGAAATGAAAAGGAGAAAAAAGGTTAAATACTGAGAAATCTGCACAAAACTTTGCTGATATGTACAATGTATAAATGTTTGATTGTGAGAGGTAAGTCAGCAGCAGCTCAACTGTTGTCAAAGTTAATCAGAAGAGCTTTATGTTTTGGTTGTCTTACCATAGCAGTGATTACTACTGTCTGTGAGTGAGGAAGAGAGGCCCAAAAAATGATCCTGACACTAGCAGGTAATTCAGAAGTAACTTATTACATCTGTCAATTATCCCATTTTTACTTGATGTGATATGCCCCCTCTCACTCAGGCCTGAGTGCTACAGTGAGCCATGACTATAGCACAAGGACAGGCTTCATGAAACTCAAGTGGGCCCTTTAGTGGAAGCAGGTAAAACATATCACTTATGCTCGGCGAAAGTCATTGACAGTAGCTGGGTGGATCAGGTTTCACAGATGGACGGAGCGATACAAGAGGATGGCTTTGAAAAATATGAGCAATATTACACGCTGCTTACAGTTGTGCATTTTATGGATATTATTGGCTCACATTACGACCCACTGACAGGATCTTTGTGTATTCAGTACTTGTTCCACACTGTAAAACATCACAGCCCTGTTTAGTTATATCAATTTACATTGTCTCTTTAACGCAAAGAGCTCTGGTAAGTTTTAGATTTTGAACTCAGCTATTCTAGTTTTCGAAGGTTAAACTTATATTTATTCATTGTCTTGACTACTTGAACATTTTGTCAGCAAGTTATCAGTTGAAAAAAAGAAGAGAAAAATGGTGGGAGTGAAAGTCAGAGCTACAGAAAAAAAATACTTGCTTACTTGAGTCTGTAACAAAGGAAGAATATTTTACAGATTAAAAATAAACTTTTACCATCGGAAATGACACTACTGCAATAAAAAAGTGAATCTCATTTAACCTCAAATTTAAGTCTGAATCAACCCTAACATAATTTTCTCCGCTGTAATCTTCATCCAAGGCTGATAAAATTGCATAAATGCTGATACCAATGAAAGGCCAATGTCAAGGTAGTAAACATACTGTTTTTTCTGTTACAGGTGTGAGCAAACATGTCCAGTTCATGAAGTGGAAATGTAAGTTTTGTGCATTCTCCTCTAATTGCCAAGGAAGAATAATACAACATTATAAACAGCGCCATGGGCATCACCGAAGATGTTCAGGCCTTGTCTGTATTTATGAAGGCTGTTTGAACACATTTCAAACCCAAGCTGGTGGCAATGGAAACAAGAACTGGGCTCTTCTGAGATTCCTTCCACTGCTGATTGACCACAGAATTCCAGAAAGGGAATTCTGGCTCTTATTGTCCCTCACTCCTGTCTTTTGTCTGTTGTTTTGTATGTCTGTTTAAGTTATGTGCCGAGTTCAGCAGAATTGTCACTAAAGACCTGCTGGAGTCATTCCTGGAAGGACTAGATTTCATGGTTTCAAGTCTGTTGGAGACCTACAAAGCTGCTGTAGCATCTGGAAGAAGGTTGACCCTAAGTGGTGTCCTGCAGTGTCTTCAAAAAGAGGCAAGTATTGTATAGAGAAACTATTACCAATAATGTGCAGTTTCTACTGACACCTTGAGGAAACTCTGTTATTATAAAGAAGTACAATCATTTTTGTGCAAAAAGGTAAGCTAGAGTGTCTATCTACTGTATCAATCCAAATATTTTAGCAGACACCTGCAAGGGAAAGATAAGTGATTGTGAAGCGAGAGAGAGAAAACATCTTCCTTGGTT
The DNA here is from genome assembly GCA_023238725.1 of Scortum barcoo. NCBI lineage: Eukaryota > Metazoa > Chordata > Actinopteri > Centrarchiformes > Terapontidae > Scortum > Scortum barcoo. The sequence continues at coordinate 16,780,708 of CM041533.1, read as the reverse complement.
CTGGACAGCAACCGCGATCCACCCAGCAACCTTTATTTATTATGTAAAGCAACTAAATAAATTCTATGCACATTCCATGAGTTTATGAGGAAATGCTCCGCTGAACAGCAGAATGTTCTGTACCAACACCATCCAGATAACCATTTGGGCATTAAGCTAATAACCGTGCCGTTCAGGGGACGTTTAACACAATGCTGCTTGGCCCAGCTGTCCTTAAAGCATGTTAATTAGGGAAGGAATCAATTAAGGCGCCGTCGCTGTGGAAACCACAGTTGGGTAGTAGTAGAACTGTTGGTTGGCTGCTGTCCAATGCAGTTTGTTAGTTTGTTTGGGTTAATTTCTTTCTGTTACATTTCAACTCTACTGTGGCAATTTCAAAAGTAACACACAGGGAACTGAATTGTGGTACTCCAACAACACTGAGAAGAAGCAAATGTGTAATTTGTCCTTGGAGCTAAAGTAAGAGAGATATACAATATTCCAATATGAGTTCTTAAAGACTGCTGGATGCATAATATGCAGTGAATAGTCTCTCTCTGTCCCTATCTGCTTTGTGATAGAAAAACAACTTGCTGCACTTGCTGCACAACTTGAGGCCCGACTCTGGGTTTTAATGAGTGTCTTAAGCAGTTTTTGAAATTGGCTTTTTTTCAGCTTTTTATCTTCTTTAGAGTAGAAGCACTCCTCACATCAGGGGGGGTCATGCACATTATATGCTAAGATGTTTTAATTTTGAATATAAATAATAATGTTACTGTGAAAACAATATTTTCTAGCATAAAATGACTTTGGACCCTTAGAGGAACAATACAGTGGGTTTAACATGACAAAGGGTGTCCTTTTTATGTCAAAAACACCAACAACAACCTTTCAAAGGCTCATCCTCCTGATCTGTCACACTGCACCGTGTGGTAAATGTGAGCAGGAAATGTGGGCAGAATATTTCAATTGCAGCAGCTTTTATGTAACGCACAAAGCAGAAATGTAACCCGACAGGGACAGATGTCTTTGTTCTAACATGACTTAGTCTTCTCTCTCTAAAATGTAAGACAATGAATATATCTGAATATCACTATGTTGTAGGATTGGATAGAGCTTTGCTGTTGCAAAATAGACAGTGTGAGTGAGCACATGCTTTAAAATAATGGGGGAAAAAACACAGGATGTTTAAGGTTAGTTGAATTTTACAGCTATAAAGCCATCTCCTTACTTTTTATAAACACTAAATGGATCTAAACTTAGCTGAAGGGTAACCTACTTCAGTTGTGTCCTGAAGTTGTTCCTTAAAATACGATGCACAAAATTGGGGAAGTGTAATTTACATAACCTATTTCTTCATCATCCTGTAGGACATGTTGCTGTTTTACATATAGGTAGAATATACTATCGGTTGACAAATGTGTGTGTCTGCCTCTTTTATGATATATTTCTCACTGCTTAAATATCATTAGGTTTACAGTGCTGATAGTCAGACACAAAATCTTGTCACTTAGATCATTTGAAAATTTCTCACAAATTATTCCGTGTAAAAAAAAAAAATATGCTGCAACTTCAGATCAACAATTAGCTAAGACTGGTAACAAATATAAGAACAGACAGAGAAACAGAGAAAAGACAAGGTGAGAATTTGTGAGAAGCAATTAATTTGTACAAAGTTTTCAGACAGGAATACTGGGCTTGTGGTTGTGCACACAGGTGAGATGGCTGAGGGTGGAGGGGTTGAAAAAACAAGATGCCAGCCTTCATACTGACGGTTTGCCTTGAAATTACCCTGGCATCCGGAAACAAATGAGTAAAATCCCAAACCATTAAATATTTTCTAGTTGCTGCCAATTCATTCTTCTCTCTCTTTTCAAAAGCATTCTTCAGTCAGTGGATGATGGGGCACGTTTGAGAGCATCAAGGGCTGAATTCCTGCATGTATTTGACTGCATCCTAGTCACACTAAAATCTGTACTGCCAGGAGTAACCAATCACCTCCTGAAAGAGCTTGAAAGAAGGACGAGGCTAAAGGAGTGTGTGTGTGTGTGTGTGTTTGTGTGTGTGTGTGCGCGCAGCGCAGCTTCACCAGGAAGATAGACATTCCAGTTTCATGTGGAAACGAAGAAAGAAAATCTGATTATGAAATGTAAAAATGTGAAATGCAGTCACAAGGGATTGGATATGAATACTGTAACTGTCAGTGGTTGTGTAAGTGCGTGCGTGTCTGTGCACGGGTCTGTGCGTGTGTAACGTGGGATACTGCTGTCAAACTAGCAGACCGGGATCATAAGTCATAACCTTTGTGTGGCCACATCGAGACGTGCGCTCTTTTTTTTCAATGATAATTTGAAACAGTATCACCTCATTGAGGCCAGTCGTGGTAAAACTGCATATGTGGACGTAGAAAGGGAGAAGGAAAGGAAAGCCTGGAGGAGACTGGAGGAAAAAGTGACAGCGGTAATCTCTAAAAGTCTGAAGAAGTCCTCCGAACTTTTAAATTAAAATTCTCTCCATTCTCTCACATACTGTACAGGCTCATAATCTGTGTAAAAACAAACATCAGCTGAGAGACAGAACAAGTATGTACTATATCTGTGAGTGTGTGTGTGTGTTTGTGTGTGCAGTTGCAATTCTCTCAAGATCTTAGATTTCCTGATGAAAGAAAAAAGCAGCTGAAATGAAAGAAGATGGAGTGACAGGCTAATGCAGATAGATGCACTTCTCAGCCCTCCATCGCTGCTGATTCTGGAACAGATATTGCATACTGTTTGTGTGGATTAATGATGCCTGTTATGGCCACCCAGCTTCCAGACAGCTCTTAATTAACAGAGACCCTTTGACTGGCAGATCAAGAAAGTCCTGGACTGGACAGCAGTGGTAGCTGTCAGAGTCTGGACTTTAACAAAAGCCTGCACTGCCATGGACAACATGGAAAATGAAACTGATTCAAAAGTGAATTTAAAATCAAAGGCATAACAGCGCAGTTAGCCAAAGTACTTTTTTGTTCTGTTGTCCTTTTCCATGGTTAAAGATGAAGCCAATAAAAACCCTTTATCCAAAGCCGACAGCCAAATCTTTGCCTTGTTGACTTTTAGATTTGAAATCCATATCTAATAGCGCTCAAGACTATGACAATCTTTGTTCTCAATAGATCGCTGACCACCACCCCACACAAAAACATACAGACGTCTTGCAGTTAGTCTATCAACACAACATCAGTTCAGGATAAGAAAAATCTATTATAATATGCATACACACACTCACTCAGTGACCACACGCACCTCTGCCAAGGCCACACAAACCTCCACTGTTATTTTGACGATAAAAAAAAAGTTTTACATTTCTGCGCCTTGGATCTGCATCAATGTAGAAAGTAATGTCCATCAAATTTAGCTTGGAGTAAAATTACACAAAGGTAATGTAAGTTTGGTTGGAATTGCAAACTACAGGGTGGATAATTAATAATTCATAGAATCTAGAAATATGCCAGACTATTTGTTTAGCCAGGAATGTTCCTTGAGAAATAGTTGATACCAAGGAAGGCAGGAAAACTTTGCTTATATGCCTGTGGAGTAATGAGCCAAAGCAAAACGTTTTTTTTTTTTTCGTTTTTGTCCACATGGTTGTGTTTTCTGCAACAAAAAAACAAATCAATTCTTCATTGGCCAATGGCCTAAATTTCATTTCATGAAATCGGCATCAAATCTGAAAACAAAAAAATTACTTTTGAAAATAAACACATAAATTTCCCAAGAGGTCTGAGGAATACTTTTAAACAATGGCAGAGACACACACGCCCATGCAGTGCAAGCTAGTACAAGCTCATTCTGTTCTGCTAACAGTTAGTGACACTTTATTGGCCATGACCTCATGTAACCCTCGTGAGTCAATCACGGCAACGCACCGTGGCGTTGGGCTGTCACACCCTGCTCCTGTCAGGCACTGACTGAGGCAGATTGTGTTTGTGTAATGTATGTACGAGTGAATAAACTTTGGCTTCTGTCAGGCACATGATGGAGACGTTGTTAAAAAATGTATGACAGTTTGAGCGACATCAGCAGTTTTCTGTGAGCGTGTTCCAACAGCTACCTAGCTGATGAAAAGTCTGTTGTGTGAGATCTGAGGGTCAACAGACAGTAAAGGCCTCTGCTGTTTTGCTGGGAAACAGAAGCCTTCCAGACTTCAAACTGGGCTACAGAAGTCCTTATAAGGCAGTAGCACCAAAGGGTTTGGAGAGCGCCCCTGATATAGTATCACTCCAGGACACTCCCCATGATAGTCCATCATTATGGCCATAATGCATTAATCAATGTATGTTCTACACTACATACAACGTTAATAGGGTGCATGTGAGAACGAGAATAAGAATAATAAGACAGTGTCCTACTTTTTCTTTCACCATCTATCTATCCAGAATTGGACTGGGTAGAACAACTTTCAAAATAATTGTGATTACCATTCTTAAAATTCCACTATTGGTCTTTACTTGCGACTGTATTTACTTAGGAATTAACAGTATGGAAAACATTTGCATTATGGAAATACAACATATGCAAAAAGTTATGTGTATGACAACAGGTTCTTCAAGAATTTAATTGAACTCGAAGTGAAATCAAAGTGAATCAAACTGGGGATCAGGAAATCAGTGCCAAACCCGACCTAACTGAGAACATTTTCATGGCCCATCATCCCAAATGGAGTATTTTAAATGGAAAAACCCTCATTCCTTCAATAATATTTACTAAATATGTGAAGCCACAGAAGCCTGTAATCCCTGTTGCAGATAACCTTTGGAACATAGTGTTTTGACTTACACAAATGCACACCATATTACACTGAAAAAGGGGATTTTCACAGCTAGGTGCCAGAAACAGGTCACATATTTTCTACATATGACAAGAATCAGTGTCTTCATGGAACTGAAACCCACGAGGAGAGTAAATATGACCCAGTGTGGAAAAACAGTCACAGTTCACCGGATTTTTATGAGCTTTGCATCTAATTATGATGGTAAAAAAATTCAAGTCTGGGTTTGTGAAGTTTGGTTGCCAGGCTAACAGAGAGCCCTGGGCAGCGAGACTTGTTGCTGTATCGTTGCCACAGCAGCAGCAAGGAGCAGCAGAGCTCCTGTGAAGGCCAGCTCCATCATCTTCTTCAAGTGGAAAGAATCTGTCCCCTCCCTGTGTCGGACTGCCAGCTCAGCCAGAGCCTCTTTCTTTATCCCTGGACTCTTTAAAGCTCAAACCCCTTCTGACTGCCACAAAAATTGCTTAAAACATAAGAGACATTTACTGTGAAGGCATACTGAAGTCTCAAAAACCAACTGTGGTCGTCTTATATGACTTAAAATGCATGTTTTTTAGGAGTTAACATAAAACATTTTATTTCGTTTTTTTTTTTTCTTCTAAATAGCGTGTTCACTAACAAGAGCACATGTAGGGTCCCTGCAGGAGCTAATGGATCTGAAAATCGATTGGGTCCAGCGAGGGGATGTACTGAGTGTGTGTTAAGCACAAGTGAGACTCTCTCTGATGTGGAACCTGACTGGGCCACTGGCCAAACCAGACAGCACAGCACTAGTCAGTCTCATCAATCATGCATACAACTGGCCTCTCCACACCGGAGTTTTAGATTGGGAGTCTTTCCAGCTGTCCACCGCAGCTTTCACCATTTCTAATGATGCTGTCTGTGTTTGTGTATGTGTGTGTCAGAGAGACAAATAAAGACAGAAAAACAGCATGGGAGTGAGCGTCTGGGTGTTTTTCCCCTTGCACTGCGTGTTGCCACCAACTTTGCATTTACCGGAGTGCAAATTCACAAACTGACAAATGATCTGGCCTTCATGCGCACATGGAAACAGATAGACCATTGTAAAAAGGGTCCCCACCCAAAAACAGCTGGACCAATGGCCGAGAATCAAAAATCCACTTTGAAACATTTATTGTGCACATTAGCAACATTTACAGGCAGAGGGAAGGGGAGCGAGAGAGGATAGTCAGAGGAGATACACAGGGGAAGCCACAACTTGGCCTACTCACTCAACGGACCATTTTATAGGAGGTTGAGAGATTAGGCTTTTCCTGTGTGCGTCTGAGTGTTACTTCCAGATTTTACATATTACAACTGACATGGAGATGCTTTGATTCAAATGTGCAACTGTGAGTGCTCTGTCAGCTTCCGCCTTGCAAAAGCTGTGGACCACAGGTTGCATGTTTGAGTGCGAATCAAGCACATGGGTGTACCGTACGTGCTGACACAAACACACACTCATTTTGTATGCGGCTCTGAGTGCTTTAAGAGGAGAATGCCACGGGTAGATCAGGGGTCAGAGACTGTGATATATCAGCAGCAATTCCCCAATCCTCTTACTGCCACAGTGCTCTGGGTCTAACTACTTTCCAGTAGGTAAAAATATACAAGCCTTAACCTCACTAATCCTGGAAATGGAGGTTATTCAAATCTGGAAAAGCTCAGATTAGAGGTTCATTGAAATACCTGCAATACCTTCTAAATGAAAAGAGAGAATATACATGCAATTTAAAACCAGTCCACTGTGTATGTGTTTTTTTCTTCACATTTTCACTGAAAATAACAACCTAAACTAGATCCAAGGATGCAGACGTCCAAGACGGCAGAGACAGAGATGCCTAATTGCACTTGTAACACTGACAGAATTTAAATCCTAACCTTAACCCTTAACCCTAAATAGATCATGTGTATCAGTCTTTGCTACTTCAAAGGATTAACTTCTCAAAAATGTCCTCGCTGTGAAAGTACAGGAACACACACACACACAAAGAAGCAGAATTAACGACTGTAGAGACATTAGTTTCTTTAGTCCAGGGGAGACATCTGCACAATTTAACTATGCTTCTTCTCTCTTCTTTGTATTATTTTTTTTACTGTCAAGGTCAGGTTTTTTCTCAGCGTAAGGTTGCCAGACTATGAAATTGTCCTGCTCCTTAATAACAAGAGATCGGATGTTTAAAGGAATATATTTATTTAAAGATGTAATCAGTAATACTTTACTGGCTCTTTCCACCAAGCAGCCAAAACATATCAGCAGGGGCTCGCAGGTGTTGCTGATCAATGCCAAGCACTTTGCTGTTAGCTCAGTGGCTGCTGAGAATTCAAGTGTTGCGAAGAGACAGAGCAAGGCCGGCTTTGTATATTTCCTGGATGTGCTCCATACTCCCATCCTGCCCGAACTACCTACTGTGCGCAGTGCATTTGGTTTCATTTCTCAAAAATCTGGGAGAACAGTGGTGTAGGATTGTAATCTTAGGATTCTGAAAAGCTTGGATGCCTTAAAACTTTGACTTTCCTGCCTCCCTGTTCTACAACTAAAATGTAACGGGAGAATTCTTTTGTGGTTTGGGGAGCCAAAAGCTACTCCTCTCACCTATCCACACAGGGTCCACACAATGCTAATCGCTATCACTCTATCATCCTGTGAGCTGGCCTTGAAACCATCATGCAGTAACCGACAGTATCAAGTCTGACTTGTTTCTTATTATGGAGCTTATGTCTGCAATCACTGATCTAAGTCAATGCCAAACTATGTAGTCTGCACAAACAAATCTAAACTTTATAGACGACGCTTTGTATTTGTAAACTGCTCCCTCCTGACTGAACTGAAATTAACTTTACAGCCTAAAAGGTATCAAGGGTGTCCAGCAAAGTTTGTAATTTGGAGAGGGATCCAGATGGGCTTGCCAAAATCAATCTGGAAAGGAGCTTGTTTTGTGTGCCGAAATGTTCGCCCACCTGGAAGATTCTTATATAATGGCGCTGTCTCCGAACATCTGTTGAGGGCTTTGTAGCAAGGGTAAAGAGAGCCGAGGACAAGTGACGACCTTGTTTGCCCGAATAGTGGACAACAAGACAAGTGACATCATTATGCCGATATTTTCTTCCATTTTAATCATCTTTGAATAACAATTATCCAGCTTAATATGAGAGACAGACAGAAAGAGAGAAAGAGAGAGAGAGAGAGAGAAAGAGAGAGAAACAGAATGACCTATTGAATTGACGACTATTCAGTTCACAGTTAATAAAGGAGAAGTTTAGGTTAAATTAAGGAAGAAACCTGGATAGGTATGACCACTTAAGGAAGTGCTCCCTGGTTTTGTGCCAAATAGCCCCTCTAAATCTGCTCCCACGGTTCAAAGTTGTCTGAAAGAACTCGAACAGGGGCGCTATAATAAAATTAGGGAGCGTGCCGATAAGCCTGTCAAAGGCCTTTTGAGCATGAAATGGTATTAGCCTATTACCTCTGTTGGCAGAGGATCTAATTCTGAACAAAACCACTTTGATCTGTATGAATCAGTTTGGATAGTAACCACAGTTAGCAGTTAGAGGTAAGTGTCAAAAGTTAGAAGTAAAAAGTTTAAATCCGTAAATGACCAAGATTTGGAAGAAAACTTACTTTTTGCAATGTCTGATGCTTTTTTTAACAGTTTAATGTACTTTGTAAAGCTGCCTGTGTGCATGCAGGTGTGAGAAACACGTGACAAAATTCATTTCTGCACTCATGGATGTTTAACTGTTCCGGATGTAGCTTGGAAAGCCCGCCACATTATGCAGTTTAACCCTCTGTGATCCTTATGCTCTTATCTGGCTCAAACACAAAGCTCAGCTGAGCTCTGCCACCTGGTCTACATTCAAGGTAGGCTTTTCAAACCTGTAAATGTCAACAGGACACCCGCTCAACTCTGCATAGTTACCATGACAACGGGGCACTTGACAGCGACCGTGCACAATGGGATGTTGTGGTCTGACAGAGATGATCTTGAGCTGTCAGTGGCAAGACAGGTGGACGGGCTGGCCGGGAGATTATGCGTGAGGTACAAGATACACGTAAACAGAGAGGAAAAATAACCACATGAAAGAGAGAGTGAAGAGAGGATGCAATTAAAGTGAGATGAGTGCAGATAATAATAATGCATTCCTGTTTTGCTATTATTCCAATCTATATCTTGACAAAGGAAGACACGTAAGAAAAACAACAGAAACGTTTTTAAGGTGTATTAGAGAGAAGCTTCACAAATCAAATAGGTACTGAAGGGATAAAAACAGGAAGAAGAAAGAGGGATATAGAGATAAAAAGTTAGAGATGGCTGGTGCACTATCTGTGGGCATAATTTTCAGGGCAACAAAAGGGCAGGCAGACAGAGGGGAACCAAATCCTGGTCCGTTTGTCTCCTCAAATGGCCTCTAGGGACTGTGTGAAATGGCCCTTTTCTTCTTGGTCCTTTTCAACACTAAACCCCATCTACATGACAAACAGTGTCACTTTGAAGCTGCCTGTGTCATCTCTGCCTATCTGTCACTCATTCCTGACCTTTTGCTCCCGCCTCTCATCTTTTTCTTTTTTTCTTCTTTCCACAGTAATTCACTTTTTATTTTGTCACCGTCTCCCTTTCACCCTCTATCCTTTTCATTTATCTTTGATATCTGCCTCTGCACTCAAAACAAGCCTTTGGATCTGAGAAAAATGCCAAGGACATTTCAGAAGTTCTGCCTATGTTTCATATTGTTTAAGGCATACTAATAACACAAAAGCTCTATCAACTAGTGTTGTTGGTTACATAACACTTCAAGTGACTCAACTTTTGACCTGTTTCACAATGGTGACATTTCTAATACTGCCAACAATTCTCCTTATAAAATGTAGACAGAAAACCCTCAACATTAGTTGAAGGTAGAAAAAGTGTGAGTTGTTGGTTGCTGTTCCTAAACACAACACCAAAAGTAGGCTCCTGATCCCCGGATTGAAGGGCATGTGCTTACATTTATATGGAGTCCTGCATCACTAACTGTGTTGTTATTGGGTGGGGGCTACACACCACAGCCAAAAAACTGATGTCCAGAAATGTCTTGAGCACAGCAAAATAAGAAAATCCAGGCAGAGGGCAGGATCGCTGCAGATACAGACACCACCACATGCTTTTAGTGGTTTACAAGTGATGATTGAGAGGGATTAGATTTGTAAGAGTCTGTTGTTTCTTCTGTTTCTTTTCATTATTATTTTAGGAAAATCCTACTCATTGTACATTGAATGCAATTAATCTAACTGCTCTTAGCCATTTTATTCACAGAAACATTAAACAATCAGGCCTTACTGTTTATAGACAGGTCAACAGTGAGGCCAAACAGTAGCATCATTACACCTCCTTGTTTGGTCATTCACAGTAATTGTAGTAAGGCCCGTGGCATTCAGTGCTGCCTCAAATGTGTGACAAATGGATGAGAAATGACTTGCTGGCACTGTCAGGCTAAAAGCAGATACACGTGTGTATAAATGTGCTTGTGTGTACTGAAGTACAAGTGTGCATATGACTGTATTACTGACGATGGATGTCCTCATGCTGAGCAACGCTCGTCCTACCTGGTTGAAGCGCTCCAACCTCTCCTTGATCTCAGCCAGTGTGGGGTTTGGGCTGCGAACTTTGACCTCTGGGTTTTGCCTCTGGGCGTGCAGACCATTTCCTACAACTCTGGAAGTATAGCTGTGAAATAAAAGAAAGAAAGAGTCAGATATTTAGAAAAAAAATGAGGAACACTGGTGTCAAATAGAGGCAGATATCTAGTTTGTTTTGGTAAGACATACTCTGGTGTTATTTTGCTTTATTCCCATAGCGTGCAGTACTGTATGCATTTGTTACTGTAGGAATGTTGATCTTTTATTGTTGTATTTAACAATGTGTAATTACATTATATCAAGGATCATAATGGTAAGGCTTCGACTTTACTGAGTTGTGCTTGGAAAATAAGCTGAGATGTAATTTTGCTTTTACTGTCAAATAAACTGAACTAAAAACCAAACAGAAACATCATCATTATGTAGTCCATCAATGTCTGTACAGTATTTCAAAGTCTGCCAACTGTACCACAGCACTTCCTCAACATACACTAAAAACCATTAGGGCCCTATTTGTCAAAGACGTAACGCAGAGCACGTTGCACGGAAAACATTAAAAATTCCATTATGCAAACTGTTTTACATCACCATTGAATCAAACGTGGTCAAAAATCACTTACTGCTGCTTTTATGTCCTTCTGTGACTCAAAATTATTTTGAATGACAAATATGACTTAGCACAGCCTTGTAAAAATGAAATCGAGAGACATGGTGAGCTGGACCCTTTAATCCCTGGCATGCTCTGTGGGCCTGCAGCTCGGCGAGGATTATGGCTGTTGATTTTGCTGGAGCTGTTGTTGAGCTGATGTCAGGCAGGCTAACATTTCTAGAAACTGCCTGACGGGGAGGAGAAGTATTTTAATTTTGTATAATAGCCGTAAAAGTTGCTTTGGCTAAAGTATCATGGCATATTAAACCACTGATTTAACTGATTAAACACAACAACAAAATAATTGCTGTTAGAAGTTCAGGCAATTAGAATCCACTTACTCCTGACTGTGACAACAATGAGACAACAGGCTACCGTACTGAAGTGCTGAGACGCTATAACATTCAGAAGTTCATCAGTGCGATAGATAAAAGTGAAGTACACTCAAATGTATTAATATTAAAGAGAGGCTGTTCATGTTGAAAAATACTAACCTTTTCTTGATTTGTCTTTTTCGTACTAATACTGCTATAAATAGCTAAAGTACACACACATTCACTCATCCCAAATATCCAGGCTCCCCACTTGTCCCGAAGATTAAAGAGCAGCCTGTAACGGAAACCCATGGTGGCCATTTGTATCAATGATCGAATCCTACCTGCCACTATAAAGCCTTACAGCTCATAAACACACATGCGAGGGTCTGATACGCAGACTTTTATTCCACACAGCCATTATACTGTTATCCAAATTAATTTGAGAATTTTATATTGATGCTAATCTTCCATGCATGGGGGATTTAACAGTGTTGGAGAGGAATGACGTGTACTGGCATTAAATCAATTGATGCTTCCACTGGCGGTACAAGGCTGATAAAGTGATTATGGATTGTGTAAGTAAGTGTGTTTATATGGACGTGTTTATGGGGATGCGGTTGTGCATGCACACACTCGCACGTGTTCATGCCAATATGAGTGGAGGCAATCATAAAAGTGCTGAACTTGAGAAAATTGGGCTTGTGATCTAAGCAACATCTTGATAAGGTCTGTGCTCCTTTCGGCTTGCTGAAACAGCGCTTTGCAGATCAGGCCCATAAAAATGCAAAAAATCTCTCGCTTAACTCTCTGACGCTACACATTACTTTACATCCCCTACTTGTTTATTTCCTCTTCCTCCTTCAATTGCTTGTTTCATTTCAGTGTATTTGCAAAGTGGAACCCCCACCCCTCAGCCCTCCCTATAGCCAAACCCTCCCCCAGCCTCAGAAACACACACAAACCACTGTCTTCTTTGACAACAATTGAAGCTCTTAATTGCCAGCAGCTCTGAGGCTTCACTTGTCAAGATGGAAACAATCGATAGCTTTTGGACTTTCAACTTCCCCCTTTGACATGAATGATAGATTGAAGAATCAAACGGGCTCCCTAAGCAGTGGTTGAAAGTGGGGGCCTGTGTGTTAGGGAGCATATGCGTGTCTGTCTCCAGGCTTGGCTTGGGATAACAATGTTGGCGCGGAAATGAGCTCATCAGATGGGATGCTAATGAAAGGAAAGTGTCGGGGCGAGTTTGGCAGCGTGTTAAGCCTGGAACATGTCATTGCAGGGTATGTTTGATATTGTGTTGGGAATGTGACAACCGACACAGCAGGACATCCCCGAGCCGATCACCTGACAGACAGACAATTAATGCGGTACTTTTCTGGACGGATCTGGAGCCGACGTCAAATGCTTTGATAGGATTCCTGCCAATGGCAACAATGTACTGTTTCAACTACTTCTCACTATGGCCTTGTGTCCCAGTGAATTAGGTTTGACCGTGAACATGGAGCAAGATATTGTACAAGAAAAATAAAACACTGCAGCATGCAAATGACACTTCTCTCCTGTGTGGCTGATGAATGAATAACAGCTTTCCGCAACCAACAGTTCAGTGCTTTCCTCTGGTGGTCTTGAACGTATAACCTCATCGACAAACATTCGAAATTACTACCTACACATGTATGACTTCTGACTCATGGCTCTCTGACTCTTTTCTACAAAAATGACTCATTCCCCTGTGAATGCTCAATTGATGCACTTTCCTAAAGGCAGCTTTGTCTGTTCATGTCTTTCCCTTTCCCGGAGCACAGACTATGCAGTGACCTCCACTCCCTGACGCTGACCCAAAAGTGAACTGTCTTGATCTTTCCAAGGCCTGCAGGAATGCTCCTGGGTTCAAAGGCAGAAAACAAAAATTAAATATTCATTTTCAAGGTGTACTGGGGAGATAACTGAAAGGAATATGTGCATTTTTAGTGTACTCGTGTGATGTATATGCTGTAAACAAGGCTAGGCTATAATATGGATGATAACATTTCACAGATGCGTAAACATCTGATGAAGGGTATAGAGAAGTTTTGCCGTAGCCAGAGTCAGGGGGTGTTTCGGAGATTGGCCTCAGGTGAAGTAGATTCTGGTTGTCTTTCATCTGTGCTCAGTTATTGACTGATCACCGGGGTTTGACTGGAAGGTTTAATGAGCACACAGCACTCAGCAGGGATTCAGTTAGCGAGGTTTGTGTGTTTATATATGTGTGTGTTACAATTCAACGGCCATACATCTCTGTTTTTCAAAGTCAGATGTCTTATAGCAGGTCACATATCCCTTTCAGGGTAACCTTACTACATAACCTTTAGGGTAGCAAATTTTAACCTCCTAAAATTTAAAAGCAAGGCATCATGAATACTGAAGACTTAAAAGATGACCCATAGACTCTATGAAATGTACATACAGAAGGTAGGCCTGTTGGATTCCAATTTGTCTAATTGCTTAATTGCATTCATACAAGCTGTTTGCAGAATCTGTGCCAGGACCCCGATGGTTAATGAGATTATCCACTGATATTTGCCAAGGAGGGAAATGCAGATCATCTCAGGAATGATTAAAGGACGTTTTATTGATATTTTTTGATGTGCTTTAAAATTCACATCAGGATTACAAAAGCGCACCAAGGTTACATGCTGTGCTTGACGTTTTGAGGAATTTTAAGTTTTATTTGGATCTTTGCTTCAGTAATTAGAATCAATAGTTATCTTGTAGGACTCAAAATCAGGGCATTATATGAAATCCTTAAGTTTGCCCTGGTGCAGTCTATCAATAGGATAACTTCAGTGAATAATATAGAAATATACAGTAGAATTCAATATAATCTCTGAAGACATTCAAATCATTCTTGCAGACATTCATTATTTCCTACTGGCATCATGTAAATTATGGATCCTTGAAGGCTCTCTATGTCACCGTGATAATGACACAAGGAAGACAACATACAGTGGTCTCTGCCAGACAGGTACGGCACTGTAAATCCTTCATCAGTGTAAATTAATTGTGCTATGGAGGCAAATACACTTCTGCTGTCCAGTAACTTATGCAAACAGCGAATTGTGTCAAGTGCTCAAATTGAAACTTGCCTACCATTAAAAGTCAAGACTCACCTCTAGCAACACGTAGGTGAAAAAAAAACCAGAAGGTTGTGTGAGTGTGTGTGGGTGTGTGTCTCTCAGCAAGGTGTTATTATAATTAATAAGCATGACATTTATATTTGGAAAAATGGCCATCAGTGCCACGTAACTGAACTACTAACTACTGCTGACTGAAAATATAACCCATGATGAATTTCCTCCATTGGACTAAAGCTTTCGCTGCATATCCAAAAGATTAGACATGAAACATGTTTGCGTCGGCTCCCGTTTTGCATGTAAATTGATTTGGATGAATGATTCCTCTGACACAAACATCAGGCTGAATCAGAGCAAACTGAGGAGGGGCAAAGTGTCAATGAGTAGTGATTAAGAGGAGATGAGGTTGTGTATTTTCGAGGCTGTGGGTGGTACCATTTCAGCTGAGGAGGGCATTGGATTAGAGCTGGTGGTACTGCTGTCAGGGTAAACAGCAAATTGTTGGTTCATCATGATTAATAAAGCTTCTCCCCACCCTCCCGGCTGTTGTGGGTATACAAGATTGAACATGTGCTCAGTCCTATGATTAATACACATTGGGTCATGCCAGCTGGAGTTTTTAAAAGATGTCATCTTCGAGGCTTTGTGCTCCTCATGACATCTTTCGCAAAATTGCTAGAGGTTTATTCTTCCAACTGCCTCTCTCAAAGACAACTTCACATTCAGAAATATCAACATTATACCTTTTATATTTTGGTCCGTCAAGGTGGAAATTATCACACAATAGCCACTTTTCCTGCAACGTAGACAGCAATTGAAGGAGTTCAAATTCTTAGTTCACAGCTTTTTCATTACACACGCACATTCCTTTACTATAGGCCTACTATTACTATCGTGTATGGTCACTTTGGAACACTTCAGAAAATGTTTACATAGCTGCTGAAGTCAAGGAGAAATCAACTGAGTTTTAAAATACATCCTCTTGGGAGCTACTGTGTATCGGTTATACCAACATACTGAGATACACCACATAATTCAGTAGTAAAACATATGCATCACAAAAAATAGAATAATACATATATAGAACTAGAATTTGCAATAACAGTCTCACCTGCACAGATGCATTTCTTTTATAATACTACTAGATTCCTGTGTCTTTCCCAGACATGTCTTTCTTAAGCTAAGGCCATGATTCATTTATTGTCTGTTACTTATTTGATGACATTAGTCCATCACATTGTTAAAATATAGCATTACAACTTTCTCCTCCTGGAACAAGAGGACCTGAAGTCACGAGTGAGGCCAGTAGTGAGAGCAAGGGAGGGGTTGAGTAGATGTTTGTAGCCAGTTAACTTTACGAGCAGTGCTTGGACATGTTGAAATACTCTGAGAACAGTCTGGCCTTTCAGAACAAAACCTCCTGTTCACACACTGTGAGCTTAGCAGCCATTCACTGTACTAACACTAAGCACATGGACAGGCAACTGGTCAAAAGCCACTTTGCAAACATTTAATCAACATGACATATGTGCACATGCTGTCCCTTGGACAGTAAACATGAACATGTGCAAACACATACAAATGTTTCACAAGCCTGTGCCCCGTAATGCAATGCAAATGTACACAGAGCACACCGCAAATCCTTGTGGTAGGTCTGAGTTTATCGTAGGTTCGCAACGATAAACACAGCAAAAATAAATATTTCAAACATCAAACTATACACAAAATTAAGCCCTGGCAAAATCTTTGGCTGCTCTTATAGGAGATGTCCAAACTCCTGGCAGTATGCACTGTAGCAACTTTCAGATCATAAAATGTGCATGGAGAAGTAGCAAGCAAATCAGGAGAGGTCATCAGCAGGGCTGGCAAGCTCAAACACTGCTTTTCTTTCTATGCTCAATTTCTCCCCCCCACCTATTATTTAGTGTTGAGAAATGATCTCTGAAAGTCCACCAAGAGGCCATGTCTTCAGTTCAAGTCATCTTTCTTCTTCCTCTTGATTTCTCTCCCTCCTACTACAAACTCCATTAAATCCTGCTTTCTCTCTCTTTGTTCTCATTGCTCTCTTTTGTAACCCAGCTGGTAACAACATAGACATGCTGAACACCACCAGTAGCGGAAGTCACTTGGAAGTCTTAGCAGTACCTGGGGCATGCAGTCTTGGCTTAATTTTACTCTCTTCCCAACAACTCCATGTTTTTCCCCTCTTTACCTGTCTCCTCCTATCCTTTGACCTCACCTCCTCCTTGTTCCAGCTGGCAGCTTGGGGATTTGGAAATGAGACAGTTCTATGGCCAGTCTTGTCCCAGTGAGACACCGAGCTAATGGGTGTACAGAAACACTATAACACAGTGGACGATGAGGCTGACTTTGAGAAAAGTTAGCCCAAGTTCAACTACTAGAAAAACTCTGAAAAGGCAGGTGAAATTTACTGTAACTGTTCTGTTTCATTAAGGACTTTCAGTCCAGTTTCCACCGCTGAAAGTAGAACTTCTGACTGTGGTTCCAAGCAATGAGACTTCGAATTATTTGTCCAAATTTTCTGAAGCTCCCAGTTAATCTCTTTAAGAGCTGAGTCAAGGGTGCTGTGTGATTTTGTAGACCTGGCCAGTAGCCCAGTGGGCCCTCTGTTATGCTTCTTTGCAGCCTGGCAAGCTTCTGTATTGGGTGATGAGTCAGACATGTAGGCAGAGTCAGGAAGGGTCAGAAATATAAAGAGCAGCTTAGGCACAGCGGCCATGTTGGCAGCTCCACACAAGATTAAAAACACAGTCAGCTGCTGAACCCAGCAATCTCATCTCTCTTGTTTTGAAGTTAGTTGGAAACTGTTTTGATGATTTCATACTGACTAGCTGCTCCTTGTTCTTGGGAAGTATCTGCATGACTAATCATGAGATGGTGTGCAACTCGTAACTCTTTAAACTTGTTTTGCCTACATAATCATCCATCTTTATTTCATTAAACTGTGTCCTTTAGATGGGAATGTGGATGTCAAAGAGTTCCTCACTGTGTGTTGCCTAGAGAGAAGGTTCCCCATCATTTGACCTGTGACCCCTTAAAACAAAACAATGGCTACTTGCAATGCTTCTTCACATGTTGCGCAAATGTACATATTGTGACCAGTTCAACCAAACACTCATTTTTTACTTTAAAAAAAATTCACAAGAAAAAAAAAAAAAAAGCAAAGATTAGCGATTGTTTTTCTACTTTCCTATCCTGTTAATCATTTCATGACCTCTTGGCTGGGAACCATTGACCTAGAGTAATTGCAGTAAGTGCAGAGGACTTTTATTATTAATAATGGGGCTCCACACTCGAACAAACAGTCCACTGGCTGTTTCTAACTCAAATTACGCTAACTGCAGGGTTATGTCATTTCGGCCAAGATGAAATATTTTTGTCCAGGACATTCATGCTAATGAATCTTTGCCGTTTTCTTCTTGGACTTCACCTGAGGCACGACACCTGGGCTAGGCTGAACCATATATCTGTCTTTGCGGTGCTGTGGACCAATGAAATATGGCTGTTTATGGCTGTGTGGTTGGGTTGGAATTACACACCACTATGTTGGTCTCAACTGCTTTGCCACTTCTTAAAAGGTCCCAGGGTGATTTTACCAAGACCAGGCTGGTTTATTGAGTGGTTGCACTGTAACAGCTATATGGTTGAAGGTCCAATGGCTCAAATTACTCATGGCTATTACGCACTGAAAGCCTGTCCTCTACAGTGCAATAAAAGGTGTTACTGCACTTATGAATGGCTCTCTTCATACTGTATGTTTGTTTTCTATATCCTTTTTTAATGCTAGCAAACACATGTGTATGTAGCCCTTATTCGGTTAGTTCAAATTTCCAATCAATATTTCTCCTTGTGGTTTTCAGTTTGCCCATCACTGCCAACACTTATCTCTTTCACTGAGTACTCCAGAGTGGAATCTAGCTTTCATACGCAATCATTAAAGTCAGATTTCCTGTCATTCCCATCGAGCACATTTCTCTCCTTTTACAGTGACCAAAGCTCCATGTGGTGAAGTAAAGCAGTCTGTCTGGGTGTTTGCTAGTCTCCATGTTTGTTTGTATAATCAGCGTGGTAGCCTGGTAGCTGTTGACTGGATGTTTCTTATCAGATTGTTGGGAGGATGGAGATGAAAGCTGACCCCAGTTCCCTCGCAGCCAGTCGACCGTGGTCTTGTGGAGATGCGGCCCACTGCTAATGTGGGCTGGAACTCTAACATTGCTACATTTCCAGGGAAACAGAGTTCCGGTTGTGGTAGATTGGGTTTTTAATATGCATTTCTTACACTTCCTGGGTACACCTTGCCTAAAAATTTCAATTTACGTGTTGAATACCTTTCATAAACAAAGCCAGCAGTAGACTACCTCAACAAGTACTGTGGGTATTCTTCTGGGACCTAGGTCAACAATACATACAGTCAGGGAGCTGAAATACAGACAGAGGAAGGGCAATGAGTTTAAAGAGAGAAAAACAGAGCTAGGAAAATGATGTATGACTAGGCACAGTGATTCACTTAGCATGCGCATACACTTACAGGTAATCACAGTATGTACCCAGGAGGCGTTTGATACTCATCATTAGGGCTATTCTACCCATCTATTTTGATCTGCAGGCTAGGCGATGTCTACAATATCCAGTTTGGCTCATCATTAGCCCATTATAGGCCTACACACAGCCAAGCATGTTTCATTTCAATGCTACTCCGGGCCAATGAACACGTATCGATTTATCTAACAATCACACCGACTGCAAAGAGCTGAATTAATCTGGCGTAAGTGACTCGCTCTTGCCAACAAACTGCTCTTGCTCACATTCTCACATGCATGCGCATGCGCACATGCACACACAGTAAAGCACACACACACATTCTCTCTCTCACTTTCTCTCATCCCAGTGACTGTCTAAGCAAATCCTGACATTAGAAAGTTGCAGACAAAAGTTGCAGCAGAGTGTAATGTGTATACTTTCCTACTCTTTGTATGAAACCACCAGATCTGGCATGTACTGTATATGCTTAGTTTTGCCTCCAAAGACTGACCATATGATCAAGGACTCAGATGCTTTCTCATGCAGGAAAGAGACCGCATTTTAATTACTGTAATTGGACTTCATTTCAATACAGTGCAAGGACAGTACCTTCAGCTTAAGTTTCTGGTCTGACAGGGGATCAAACTATGCTTCCATACTGCCCCTGTGTGGCCAATTATGTGTACTGAAAGCCTGTAGCATCCACTGTTTCAGGCACTGGGCTATTCTGAGCTTGAATTTTAAGAATAGGATGAGAGCCTGGCAGTGCCTTCAGGCTAAAATGTTTTTAACAGCATTGGCTCATTTTAGGTGTGTACAAGATATTTCTCTCTCAGAGCTTACAGGCAGATCTTGATATTAGCCTCAAACAAAGATGTTCAAAACTGTTCAAACCTTTCATAGTAAGAAAGCTGTGATCATTAAAGCCCCCCGATAATCTCAATCTCTGTTATGCGACAGACTAGTTTTTTATTATCATAAAAGTGGCATTAGTCTGCTGTACAGGGGTAGATAGTGCAATAATAAAATGTAAGCTGTTAATGATAAACTGCTGTTCACATCCACAGCAGTTTATCATTAACAGGATCATATTAGGTATGATCATAGTATGTGTTCCCATTCAAGAGGATATGTATCCTCTAAAAGTGTATTTAGACTGCAGATATGTTGAATCTACATTTCACAAAGTAATGAAATACAAAAAATAAAAAAATACTGAAATGGTCATTCATAACTTTAATTTTTAGCTAATTAAATACTATTTCCTCATCGGAAGTGAGGGTGAGCTGTTACCCAGGCCGCCCTCCACAACTACAAATCTTCGTTAGATGAAAGTTAAACAAATTACAAAAGAAAGAGCTCCAATTTGTCTTTCTGTAGTTCTACAGTAGAGACAGACAAATGGAAACATACAATGTAGATATAGCGTTTAAAGCTGTAATAGTCTCTGGTGGCAGTTACATAGATTACAACTGTAATTGGCCCGTGGTTTTCTCTGAGGACATTCCCAGGCCTGACTGTCCCGACCGTGTCTGTCACTGGGTGTAACTGTTCCCCACCTCTCTGTGTCGCCTGCGCCGATGTACCAGCAGACGTACTGCAGGCTGAGTCAACAGACCACACAGACTTCTGGGAAAACACTACGCAGCTCCATTAGATTGGAGAAATGAGAACAAGTCATGTCAGCCTTGCCCACACACGCAAATCACATGCAGACTAGCACCATTTCCTGTCAAAGACAACGATTTTTCTCATGTGCAAATGCCCCCACATACTCCCATGTACTTCTTCCACTCTGGATTTCTCACAACCATGCACAAATAGCCTGTTCTGTGATTGGATTCACAGATTTCAATCACACAGGTGTGTCTTTAAAATATAAAAAAACAACAATGAATCTTATTGAGAAAGTTGGTAAGAGGATGTGAAATTTTCTGCCAGTCATAATCTGAAATAATACTGAGAGTGAACCCACTGCTAGAGTTGAATTTCATTACAGTACACAGCTGCCCTGTGATATTAATTTAAAACTAGGAATAGTTAACCCTTTCAGACCTGCAGTCATGGCCTGGCTTTGACGGTAAAATAGTGATACATTATGCTGTCATCAAGTGCTGCATATCTTTTTTTTTCTGTATAAATTTTCGCTTTCACTGTGTGTGAATTACTGAACCTATAGTACATATGGTGCATGACTATTAAACAAACAAGCCACTGGGCAAGATTCGAGTGAAATTCACAGACTTCCATCTAACACTAGTACAGACATTAGAGTTTAGTCTATGCAGAATTGTGATGAATCAATTCCTCAGATACATTTTGATAATAACTCATAACCTTATATTTGAACTTATTGGGCATATATTTACTTCAATTACCTTGCTCCCCCAGTAGGTGGCAGCATGAGCTAGTTGAAATTCAGCAAAGTTCCACCCAACATCTCTCTGATTTGGGATAGGATATTGAGTATATACATATATTAGAAACAATTGTATACAGGATGTTTGCAAAAGAAGGAAAGACAGATAGACACTGTACCCCAACTCTAACTTGCCTTTCAAAAAAATTGATAAATGACACCACAGGAATCATAGCAGGAGAATTAATAAATAAGATAATATTAATACTCTAATAAAGTGAGTATTTGATGGGACATGTGAATGAAGGGAAATAATAAAAAAGAAAGAAAGATGTAACAAGACCTCGAGCAATGAATCTATCTCTATCTCTCTCCACATGCCCACATGCCGAGGAGGGCATGGATAACTGAGGTCAGAGGTCTGGGGGGAGCTGGAGGGGCAGTTGGTGAGTGGAAGGCAGACAAGGGCAGGCAGGGGCAGAGCCAGGAGAGTAAACTATGCCCCTGAGCACAGACGGGTGGAGCGGACCATGATCCTCTGGTGTGGTACGACCACCTGTTTGTCTGTCTGTCTGATCCAGGCCAGAGTGGTGTGATCTAGTTCTTAAGGTTGACAGCTCTGGTATAAACTAAAAACCAGTCATGGGGTTCACTGTGGATTAAACTAAATATACTATTTGTCATAATTATATTAAATCTGCATGTACTTGCTGCTTTTGCGATCGCAGAGTGGCTCAGTGTGTACAAAGTGTGTCATAAACGCAGAAATAGGGAGACATAATGTCACATCTGGACTGGACTGTATATGCTGTCTGTGTAAGCAAAGAGCACTCAGTGCAAACAGTCCAGTTTCCACTCAAACATACAGTACGTTTGACTCAAGGCAACAAACATACACAGGCATGCACATACTCAGACATGCCCACATAGAGAGTAGAGAGGGACTTGTGAGGGTGTTGAGTGAGGGGGTCAGAGATCAGACTCTCTGCTGCTGCAAAGGGCATGTGGGAGCACAGCTTACACCCATCCTCTGCCATGAACACATGCACGAACACGCACACACACACAGACAGCCGTAAAGTAAATTTACTATTCTTATATGTAATCAGAATATAGGCATACCCCCACACACTTCGACACAAGCAGACATAGCCCCGAGCCACTCAGTGAGATGAACATTTGAGAGCATATTGTAGATAGATAGAAGATAGGGAGGGAGCTCTAACTACAGCTACTTGACACCCAAATAACACATATAGAATTATACATTGCAATGTTGTGCAAACTGCTGTTAAGGTCAGGGAGTAAGAGAGAGCGACTGCACCACGGGCAGAGGAAAAGCAGGCCAAAGGTTATTATCCAAATGAAGCAAAGCAGATGGTAGCATTGACAAACACATGGCCAAAATGGCTTTCTTGGCACATATCCCAGCCATAACTGTCGTGTTTGTCATGATCGGGCTTATCTATCAGTCAGCCACAGGTTGGAAATTGGACACATCATCATAAGTCAGTCAGTAAGTTGAATCTGAGAAGAAGAAGGACTGGGTTAAGAGGCTTGGGCTGTAGCAGAGCAAATATGTCCCTGGAGTGCAAAGTAATTCACAGTATTACTTTTTAAGGTTTATTAAGGTTCTGGGGTCCTATACTGTGCCAATTAATTGCAAATCGTCTTGTGCATTTCCCCCTAAGAGGATTATTCATGGAGCTGGTGACAGTTTGAAGCCAAGGGAAAGTCAAATTATTTAATGTATTACTATATACAGTGGATGTTAGTTATGTTGGTGGCCCTGTCATCACCTCCAAGAAATGCCAACGACCATCTTTAGCACCTCCCTGCTGTCCTTTGACTTTTTTTCCTCTCTATTTTGTGGTTCAAATCTCAAGTTGCATTTGTTTTTGTCACAAACACTTTCCATGTATGGATTGCTGCTTTTCACTTGGTGTTGCCTTACAACACAGCAGTCGATGTAGTTCTAAAACATTTAACTTGAGAATGCATTTATTGGTAATTTGTGGTGCTGATTAATAGGTTAGTCTTTCCAAATCAAATTTAAACTGGTAATGATCCAGTACAATTTGTTTGCCATTAACCTAACACTTTTATGGCCATTTCTGTAACCTTGGGAGGATGGCACACAGGTTGTCATCAGTACATTGTTAAAATAATGTGTGTGTGTTTCTCTCTGTCTCTGTTCCTTAAATACATACACACTGCAAAATACAGGTCTAGATTTCCTGTCAATTATTAAATTCTTCGTTTTTTTTTTCCCAATATAGTGTGGCTAGTGTAAGTTCACCACTCAATTATTAATGCTCTGGCTCAAAAATGCTCTAGGCCTACAGTGTATATGGCAGTGAGAGGCTCTGTCACCTAACATACCAACCTCTATTATCTAGCAATGGTCACCTTGTGCAAATACTTTTTGTGCTCTTTTTTTATTTCATTTGTGCAGGCAGTGCAGCTAATGAAGCTGAGTCTTGAGCGAAGTCTAGCCAAATCTTACAACCATGTATGTCTTTCTGTGCATCATTGCTCTGTCACAATCAGACTGGCCCTGCTGCCTATGAGATACCCATTCTGTGCTAGATTTTTGACTCAGGTAGGTATGTTTTGCGACTTCAAATGCAGTATTTAACCAAAGATACAAGATGTATATGTACAGATACATTATAGGCAAGGTTTAGGGCCTAAGGTCAAGGGTTAAGCAAACAAGACTAGTAAAAATCTGTTTTGATGGTAAGACCTAGTTCTTGAATACATCTTCATAAGCAGAGTTATGCACCTATAGTTTGTCTATATATGCATTCTTTGATTAGTTGATAAGGGATGTGTATGTGTGTGTTTGGCAGCAGGGTGAAGTGTGTATAGGGGGGCGAGGAGGGAGGGGGGACTTTCCCTTCATTCTGTAACTCTTCCGTGCGGACTCCGCATTCCCAGCACCACTCAGGGGGCTCCAGTGAGCGAGCCACGACACCAAACCCACCCGGAATTCTAGGAACGTTTTCCCTGTGGTTTCAGGTTACCACATACACACACTGAGCGCAGATCACAGGAGCACACACACAACACCCTCCACAGTAGTGTACTGTACTTTTGTTGTTTCTACAGAGTTGGTTTTGTTAGCTTTCCCCTCTCTCCTCCCATGCCTGTCACTCATTTTAATTTTAAACTCACATACTTATCCGCTGGCTTGGACAACAACTTAGACTACGGCTTAAACTTGCCATTGGATTCAGACCAGACGTCTTGTTCAGAATCTCACTTTGATGGTAAATACCACACACTGAAAACTGAAACTAGTACACATATTCACACTAAAACTCTATAGGGAATCTTGCCAACGCTCACCGTGGGCCCCAAATACAGACTTGCAGGTATACACTGCATCACACAAAAATCTAACTCAAATACAGACAGAAAAACTTGCACTCAATCAAGCTCTAAATGACATTTGCAAAGTCCGCTGTATGCCCCAGGAGAAAGGATAACAGCGTCCCAAAAATAGTCATGACAGGGACTAGTTACCTGTCATGCTTACCTTACTTACCTGTACATACTGTTCATACTCTACATACTATTTATAATGCACTTGCTGCTTCTTTGCACTTCTGATTAGATGCTAAACTGCATTTCGTTACTCTGTATTTATACATGTGTAATGACAATAAAGTTGAATCTAATCTAATCTAGTTCAGCTTCCTAAGTCAGATGCGATCATGCTGTGTGAGCGTTGATGTGTGTTGGGCGTGAGTGAGTCTGCGGCACACATAAATAGTGTGATGGTCTGTGAAGCCATAATCCAGCGTCCGCATGGCTACAGAAAAGTGCGAGCTGCGTGTTTGGATCAAAGCAGAGGTCTGAAAGTGGATTTTCTCTGTCTTTGAAGAGTGTTAGACTACACACCGAAGTGAGAGAGTCAGTGTGTGCTACTGATGTGGTAAGAGTCAAAGTTATGAAGCCTTTCTCATAATGTGTGGCTTGGTCAGGGTTAGTAGGGTTTGGGTCATGGGCCAACTTACAAATTTAAAGTCACACAGGCCTGCTAGTGTAGAAATATGTTTATTGTAACCTTTAATTTTGTATGTCACAATAAAAAAAGTAGAAATTAAACAGGAATTCCTATACAAAATCCATTAAGAATCAGACTGTTGACACAGGCGGAGACAGCTGTAACGTTGCGACACTGTGATAAGCATCTCGAAGCGTGTGCTGAGAAACAACAAGCACTTAATTGCACAGCTGCGGTGTCTTCCAAGAGAAATTTTATGACACAAGATAAAATTGCCCCTAAAATGCAGGGTTCGTCCTGGAATGCGTGTCAAACTGAGATACAGAGATGTTCGAAAGGCTAACGCAGCTCTCTCAAAACACACACACAGAGACCACACAGGCCATTACTGGCTGGCACCCAGACACCCTAGCAGTGAGGACTTCAAACTGGCTCATAGAAGCAATTAAGCCACAAAGACAGAGGGCTCTCCTAAAGTCACTGCTTCCTGTTGCCACTGACCTACATCCCTCACTTTTTTTTCCTTTGTCTATCTATCAGTCCATCTCTCCTTCTGTCCATTGTTTTTTTCATCCACACTTCCTTTCCCCCTCCATGGCATGGTCTATCTCTCTACTTCTCATCCTCCTCTCCTGCTATGAGTTTGATGCCTTGCCAATGGGCAAGCACAGAGGTTAGTCAGTGCACTGTGTCTACCTCGCCCAGTAGGAACCGCTCCAGTAAAACATGCCAGTCTATTGTGGCACTTTAATTATATTAGCTAAACCCACTGCACCGGCTGGATACAAAACAGAAGGGAGGGGTTGTAAAACTGTGTCCCTTCTATAAAAGCAATGACAGTTAGACTCAAAGGACTTGGAAGGAAAATTCACAAATATACAATGTGAACAAGGCACACCATAAAACCTAAATTTGAGGCTGAAACCAATAAACACTCCTCACTCAGTATGTTACGTCCCCAGATTGGCAAATGATTGTAAAGTGAGACCAACAAAAATCACATTTGCTTACTCACTATGTACACAAGCTGTGTCCTAACACTAACTAATAATAACTCCAAACTTCCACAATCCAAACGTTTCATAAATAACTCAAATATAATGACTGTTGTTTGCTCTTTCCCTCACATGAACACACATATGAATATGCCACAAAGATGCAGGCCCAAAGACACAAGCGTCTAAGCAATGTAGTAATGTGGAGCGGGTCATGCTGAGGTCCCAGGCAGCAGCCCAGGGTTATGGGAAAGGGATGGGCCACTGAATCAGAGCGAAGGAGAAATAGAAGAGAGGGACTGTGGGAGTGACTGAGGAGGCACTAAGAGGTTTGTCGCAGATGCCAAATGCAAATGGCAGAGGTGAAGGGGAAAATGAAAAATGAAAGGATATGAAGTCTATATTTCCAATACTCTTCATTAGTTCTCTGATGTCAACTGTTCTCATGACTCCGCTGTAACACCATTCCATCATGTGTGCCGTCATGTCTACATTTTAAAAAATTCACATACTTAACAGACCGAACTGACGTTTTCTGGCGTTTTGCTGCTATAACAAAATCCCTTAGCCACACATACACGGTACACACAGGCTCAGAGGAGGGAATGTCCTTCCTCTGCATATAGTAATTAATTTATTGTCCCCTCTGCTAGAATTTCATTATCCAGTTCCCTTGCATTTTACGAACCGAGCTCCTCTCACTCATGAGACCGACACAGAGAAGGCAGGGAAGAAGAAAAAAACCATGAGTTGATGGGACTGGATGAAGGAGAGAAAGCAAGTAAGAGGGGTGAGGGCTTTGCCCGGTGCAGCACTCTCCCTGCTTCTCCCTGCAATAACACAATGGATTCCAGATGTCAAAATGATAAACAAATGGATTGTCATAACCTTATAAAAATGTGAGGCATTCAGAAGTACTCACACTGCTGTATTGTCTGTGTTCCATACCCTTCAGCTAGTCCAAAACTTCAGACTCATCCCCAAAGCATAGTGATGAGTTATTAGTTCTCTGTTCTTTTTGAAGAACATACACACACACAAACACACACTCATGCTCATGCACTACACACCCACGTGTGCATACACCCACTCATGTTAAGATCTCATCCCTGTCTTTTTCCCCCTACAGAATATGCACTCTGCCTGTATATGGAGTATAAATCAGTTTGATAAAAAGTGAATCCCTAGAAAGGAAAATGCTGATTTATAGCCATGTAAATCATCTCTTAATACAAGCAATGAAGAGTCCGGCTAAGTTCCAACAGGAAGACCTTCTCTTACCTCTCCCCTATTTCTTTGACTTATTTCTATTATACTATCAGCTTAGAATGTAACTGGCAACTCCCTCCTAATTCACATCATTTGATGAAGTAAGTCTAAGGTTACAGTAAGGCCGAATGCAGCACCCACACCACAGAATCAGGCAGAATCACCTGCTGGTGGGTAGAACCATAAACTGTAAATCCAAATGATGTTTACTGTTTGCTTCCATTCCAGCTCATTTTCATTAATCAGCAGATCGGTGCATGAGGTGCATCTATAATTAGTCTAGTTTCAGCTATAAAATGTATTAAAATGATTCACTCTGTCATTTTTTAGAATAAAGACCCAATAGATCTTGGCTGTGATTGGTTAACACACCATCATTTTTCACTCTTGTACTTGTTTAAAGTGTGGCCTCCGCCTGGCAGAGGTGGCTACACCTAAGTTGCTGTGTTCATTCTGGCTTTACCCTGGAGGTGAGGCACACAGGGACCAATCACTGACCAGCACTGCTCTTTTCAATCCAGTCAGCTGCTCCACATCCACCACTTAGATCAGATCAGGTCAGACGGATTTTGTTACTGACTAATTACGTAGCTCATGCCCAAAATTGGGTACTTACACAAGACGTAAATGTTTTATATTTGTTCTGAATTGAAATATTATGTCCCCTTGATTGACCATACATACCCAATTACTTTGGATCTGGTTGTGTCTGGGAGAAATTTAACAATAACTTGTTGTCTAATGAAACCCTCATTGAGGTTACCTCCTCATGTGTTTTCAGTCAGGGAGCTAATTAAGGTTCTTATGGTGCAATAACAGTGGCTATAGCCTGCAGCTTTGTTTCCTAACCTGCACACACTATCTCTAAGTATGTGTTAAAAGTTTCTCAAAAAGGGGGGAAAAAAACACTGAGACGGTAATTAAGTAATGAAAGTTAAGAGTGATGACAATGAATTATTTCACTTTGATATAAGGCCACTTCAATGAGTATACAGTAAATGGCTAATCTAAATAAAGAATGTGGTTCTCTTGGTTGATCTTATCTTTCCGGAAAAGATGTTGCGAAGTATTCACACATGTGATGCTGTAAATGTTCAGAGATGTTTGAACACATGCCAACACGCACTTTTGGTTGTAAGTACAACTGCTTGCCCCCTGCTCGCCCCTCTGTCATCAGATGCTGAATCAAGAGAGGAGGGGAATTTCAATCCCAATCCCTTTGATGTGCTTTGAAGTATTACAACATACAAGTGTGTGTGTGTGTGTGTGTGTGTGTGTGTGTGTGTGTGTTCTCACATGTGGATGTGTGTCTCCATGCCTGAGTGCAGTATGATTGTGTCTGAAAGAATAACCCTTCCAGCTGTTGAATAGCATATGGATCCCGTGTGGATTGATATGTGTGTGTGCGTGTGTTTATGTGTCTATGTCCTCCTGTGTGTGGGGAAAACCCACCAAGCCCTCAGAGGCTTTGTGTACCCACCACACAGGAAGTCAGACCTGACATGGACATAGCGACACAGCTTGTCCATTTTCAACCATACTATTTGTGTCTTCTTCAGTGCACACTTTTCCTCAGCTCTTCTCATATTTTTGCATCTTTGCCTCTATCTACCCTTCTCTCATCGCCTTTGCTGCTCTCATGCAACTTTCCCAGGCATGGTGCAGGCAGTGGCAGTAGTAGTGGCAGCGATGTCCAAGTCTTTCCCATGCAGCCTCATAGGAGGGTCTTTGTTCCCCCTCCAGGCTTTGGGGGTCCCCACGGCCGGGCTGTGCCCCACTCCACTGACTTCACAATGGGTCTTTATGCTGCCAAGCCCCCCCTGCCCCCACATCACTCTATCATGCTTCCCTCATCAGGGGCACAGGGAGGTACAGGGGGCACCACGGCACCAAAACGCCAACCCCTTTCATGCCCTGTCCTGTCTCTCTCTCTCTCTCTCTGTCTAATAGATGCCAACAGAGTCAGATACAGTGAGGAAGGTTTGCTATAGCCACTGGCCAATCTGAGTGGTTTATGAGTGGTGCCAAATGTTTCAGTAGGGTGCTGTTTTCTTATTCAACCCAAGAACACTTGACACCACAAGAAAAGACCTGGCTCTCACCAGGGAGTGTGTGATAACACACCGTTACAACCCATTAGCACTGTTGTTGAAAAACCAGTGCCCTTGGTAATAAAAGTGACACACAGAGAGAGAGAGAGAGAGAGAGAGAGTAAAGCAATAAAGAACTGGCTTTAAATATAGACAAAGAAGCTGAATTTTGACAAGATTAGGGATTTCTTGAGTTTTAGGTGCTGAATGGTTGACTCGCCCTGTGTTTACTGCCTCATATGCGCCTGATCATAGTCCCAGCACACGCACATTGGCTGCCTACTGTACAGCTGACATGCTGTCACAGGCCATGATGAATGGGTGGTCTGCTCAATATGTCCCAGCCATTGGCATATCCTCTGCAGCTGGGAAGGGTAGGGGAGTACCGAGTCACGACATGAGGATGAAAGAGGAGAGGAGAAGACAAAAGAAGAGATCCAAACTAACAATGAGGAGATTTTGAAGGCTAACTACTTAAAACCTAACTAAAGTCTAACTTATTCATGGAAATCTCAGATAAAATGTATTTGTCAACCACTGAGGATTGTAAAAAGGGTCTTTTTGAAATCCGACACTTCTGTTCATGTACCCAATGTCTTCTTATGCATTCATGTGAAGCATAATATATGGCTTAAAACAGCAAAACGTGCAAGGGCCAAAGGACCGGACAAACAATCAGGGTGGTTTATGGGGAAAAGGCATCCCCGAACCTCTGTTTTCCTCCATCGAGACCAATATGCTGGTGCCAAGAACTGAGGTTGCCATGGTAATGGGAGCCAGTTTAGGGCCACCGCAGAAGAAGGAGAGCATAACCTTGTCATAATTGTGGACTGGGTTTTGAGAGCATTGAAGAGACCGATCCAGCAGCGGGAATCAGTTGCAGACTCGCATTGGCTCAGTAATCTGCATGAATTCTCTCTTCTTCTCATGTCGACCGAGAAAGCACATTACCACACACACACACACACACACAGTAAGTACATCAGTCGCTGAGAGATGCACCCAAAACCATAAGCAGGAAAAGGTTTCCAAGGCCACACCTATAAATCAGCACAAAATAAAAACCTCATAAACAGAAGAAAGAAATGGGATGTCGTAGAAAAAGAAGAGAAAGGCACAGATAACGACGCATTAGCTGACTGTAATACAAAGAAGACGAGAGCCTTGCAACCAGTTGTTCTGCCTGCATTCACTCAATGTAGAAATGGTTTTAATGACTTCCTGATTTCCACATTGATTAACAACAGCCAGCCACACTGACTCACAGGCTGACAAGCACACAAACAAATGCAGAGAGACATACACTTTGTCAAATGTGAATGTATTCAAAATTCATGCTTCTCAGAGCAAGGCATTAAGACTAACTCTCAGGTGAATCTGGTTGGTCTGTTTGAAAAGATGCATATGAGCCAGCACTACTGTAATGTCATTTGGAGAAAACGAAAGTTCTTATCTCCAAACTCAAATGCTGCCAAAAAACGTGTTTATGCAACAACTAGCCATGGCAAAGTCATATAACAAGATATAAAACGTTGCCTAATCACGGGGAGCAAACTGCTCTCACAGCAGCACAAGGCTAAATACCAAAATTAATCAATACGCGCTTATTAAATCTGAAAAGAACAATGGATTTGGGGCGTGTAAGTCAATAAGGGATCAGCTGAAAGGGGGTGACATTGAAAACACAAACACAACACTCTTACCTTTCCACCACATCATCTCCTTTCCAGCACGTGGAGTCATCCACAACGTTTTCCCCTTCGCACAGCATCTCTGGCAATGCTGCAAAGAAAGACTTGTAGCGCTGCAGGTACATCAAGAACTCCCTGAGGAGAAATTGACACATAGGGGAAAAGGCATAAAACAATTTTAATACATGTCCTTCTTCTTCATCGGCCATGTTAGAGGACATACAATTAAGTAATGCATTGTGTGACTGTGGCCTTGCTTGGTGGACACACTTCTCAATACTTCAGCACCAACACTGAACGATATCTGCATTGCATTCAACAATACATGCATGTGGTAAATACCTGTGATGAGATTGATGCTGGCAAAAAATGAGTCAGCGCAATTACGCTCTCGTGTAAAGTGCTTGCTTCACCAGATCTTGCTAACACGTGTCATCAATATAGATGCTCTCATCTCACAGCAAAACAATGGCATAATATTTTTATCGGACACGCATTGTTGCCACCCATGAGGCAGAGTTTAAAAAAAAACAAAAAAAACAATGGGGGTCATGAGAGGTTACGTGCTGAGTAAGTCAGTGTCAGGAATCTATTCAAGACCAATATAAATACAGATGATTGTGTAAGACTTAAACAAATTGCATCAGCCACCCAAAAGACAAAGATAATCGACTGTTAATTAAATGTCACAGGTTTCTGG
The DNA here is from genome assembly GCA_023238725.1 of Scortum barcoo. Lineage (NCBI taxonomy): Eukaryota > Metazoa > Chordata > Actinopteri > Centrarchiformes > Terapontidae > Scortum > Scortum barcoo. The sequence goes on along the minus strand of CM041533.1, from coordinate 16,748,560 downwards.
ACCAGTCACAATACAAGCTGTCATTGCTAGATAAAGTTTGTGAGAGATTGAGAGAAATAAGACGCTTGGGTTCATGCTTACCTAGAGAGCGTTCTCAGACTATGTTTATTGTTCTTGGAGGGTTTCAGAGGGAACGAGCTGGGAATGATGGGAGTTGGAGTCCAGGGGAGATTGTTGCAAGCAAGGAGGATGCAGGGACGTGAAAGACAGGGGGGGAGAGGGAGAATGGGTGAGAGAAAGAAAAAAAAAAAGAGAAACAAAAGGTTGACATGACACGACACGTGGGGAGGAGGGAGAAAAGACAGTCAGTTGACCCTGGAAGAGAGTGATTAATCATGCACATGCAGAGACTGGCCACACCACACATGAATCTCCCCACACCACACCAACAATCAGCAGATACTGGTATGTAATGTATATGTTAACTCAGAAAACAAACACACAATCAAACATCTGCACATGTGCGAATAGTTAAGTATTCACAGAAGAGCCAAAGAACGTTCTGCTGAGCTGCTTGATTCACATATTTTCCTATTAAAACGAAACATAAATGTTGCTTTACTCTATCATGTTTCATATTTTTCAGCAATAGACCAGTCTCCCTGTACTGCAGTGAGTGCTGCCATGTCTCTGAAGTGGTCAGCTCACATGTGCTCTGGTCAGGGTTGGCAGCAGGCGGGGAGCTGGATTGTGTTGCCATGAATGGCGGTGGCAGTGCCAGGCCAGACCTGTCAGCTTGGCTGGCATCAGTGCAGTGATTCATGGTTTGGGACAAGGTCAGGCAAGCAAACGCTGCAAGTGTGTGTCTGTGTGTGTGCGTGTGTGGTTCTATTTAAGCTGAGGCCGGCTGGTGTGCAGAGTTGGTGGTATGGCCGTCTGGGTAAACAGGAAATTGTTGGTCCATCAAGATTAATCTCACCCGCACTCCCCCTCTCGTGGCACATCACTGCCAGCTGCTGTGGGCATGGGGTGGCCGCCTCAAAGGCCAGGTGGAGGGCATGGACTTTAGTGCCAGGCTCTACATTTACTATGTGTGTGTGTGTGTGGGTGTGTGTTGTGTCCAACTAACCATATGAAGAAAGAGAGAAGTGACGGCAGCTTTGAATAGACACTTGCCAACCCCTCATACAGATCTGATCAGTTTTATTTAATTTAAATGAACTTTCCATGTAGTAGTATAACTAATCAAAAAGCCAAAAAAAAAGAAGAAGCTCGAGCTGCAGCTGAATAGTTGAGGCAGTATGATTTACAGAAAGTTTCACAGTTCAGTTCATTGCTTTGTCTCACCTCCTCAAGTGGGCTAACTGCCCCAGCCACTGCTCTGGTGGAGGTTGGGAGGGGGCGGCAGATGGAAGTGGAGTAGATGAGGTCACAGTAGAGGTTGTGACCTCTGGGCTGGTAGACTGCATGAATGTAGGTTCCCCAGTAGACAAGCCACACACCTTGTCCACCTGTGGTGAGAATAGAGCAAACATACAGACACACACCTGTTAAGCTAGGAAAACATATAACAGCGTGGGTGGAGCCGCAGGGTGACTTCCATAAACCGCCAATTGACACCTGCACAGTTTAATGCGAATAAGTTATTCAAAGTGAACACTTTTTTTTTTGAGAGTGACGCCATCAATTTCAAATGAGGAATGGCTACATTTCATTTGAATGATTGCAGGCTGAAGAGAGGTCAGAAGAATTATGGAGCAAAGAAGTTCAGAGTAACAGACATCATGGGAAAAAACAGTGGGTGTAAAGTGAGGGATGTGATGAAAGAAAGTAGCGTGATGAGTGAGTTACTGCCAGGAGGGCTGACAGTAAATGTAGAACGTTCCACTACCTCATGGGGGTGAATGCACGTGCGCGCACAGTTGGCAACGATGGCGAGCATCTCTGGTGGGCTAATAAAGGCAGCGGAGGAGAGGAGAGGAGACAGCGGGGTCATGAGAATGAAGGGGCGTGTGCTTCAAACCCAGAGGTAAAAAAAAAAAAAAAAAATCAATGACATCTCATTGGCTTAAAAGCCTCTGGCCAGTGTTATTAAGTGGCCCTCAATTAGCCAGAAAGACAGAGTGTAATGGCTCTTGCACACTGGACTGAGTAACTCCTTATAGTGATCAATGTATATACACTGCTTTGTCTGGAGGGATGAGTCATTCTACTGTGTAAAGGCAGGACTGTTTAATATTTAGCAGCAGTACTTATTCATGGCTGATTTAGAAAAGGGAGCCTTACAGTAAGAGGCAGCGAGAATGATTCAGTTTGACTTAATTGTAGGAGGATTTGCCTTCTCATTCTTAAGTGATATTTTTCATACATACAGTAAAGCATACCTTGACTTTTCTCAGAACAGATGATCATATTGCTTCCTTGACTAAGAATACTCTTTACGTCAACGTTTAAAATCGTGTTTATCCTTATGATGTTTATTTAAAGGACAGCAGGAGAACATTTCTCAAACTCTTAGGCTGCACTGCCACACAAATGTGAGTGTTAAGTGACAGCTTGCGAGGGGCCCAGAACAATGGAATGCACAAACAAATACATAAACTTCATTTGGGAAGGAACTGGCAAAGCATCTGTGTTTAAATGGGTGGCTGGAGGGGTGTGTCCACATGCTGGGAAGAGTTTGGATAAGTAAGTCTGGAAGCAGCTAAAATATGTGTTAACGGTCACAAAATGTGTCTTGCCAGCCTGCTAAAAATACACTTTCCCTCCAGGGTGAGGCAGGTCCGTCATCTCGTGTGCCTTATAAATGGTGTTTAAATGGAAGTTTTCGCATAGCAGCCAGCTATTCCTGAGCAGCGGGATTGTCAGTGGCTCGGGAATGCAGGAGATGCTTTCGAACGGCATGACTAACTACCTGAACATTTTTCATCTTCATTGCACTGTTTGCACTTCACTCTGGCCTCCCTCTCCTACTTTTGCTTAACTACATTCTGGTCTTAAATCCTCTCTGAAGGCAGACGCTGGGCACGGGGATGGCTGTTTTATTGCATTAACCTTAACTCCCTCTGGACCGATAAAAAATGCTCACATGTGGTAGAGCGGCTCAAAGCCACACATGAAAACATGACACACACACACAGACACACACACACACGCATGCACACTCACTACATTGTGGTGGTGAGAAAAGACTGGACATGGCAACTGTTTTCGCCATGTAGTCTATCAACACACTAAGCCAAATGCTTTTTGCATGTGCGGCAATGCTACTGTGGACAATTACTGTTTAACTCATTTGCATACCGTCCGCACGACATGATGTGTTCAGACTTTTATTAGAACACTTGTAAATTTCAAACCTCTAAAATGGATTGCTTCATGACACGAAGTTTGCCAAATAATAGGATCAGATTAAGGGTAATGGCTAACAAGGTCATTCAAAAATTTACTATTCAATTTATATTTTGTTGATTAGCCCAGAGTTTCCAACATTGCTCAGTAAAATAATGTTCATAGCGACAAATAAAATTATCCGGTAAAACACTGTTAACACCAAGAAGCAGTAAAGCTATAAATGTCAAAGCTGGCTCCTCTTACCATACAAACCTGTTTATAAACTAAATGTATAAGTACAATATTATAGTACTTAGCCAATATGGCAGATGTGGTTGAAATGAATCATATGCCTCTTCCTTATTTAGCAGAAATTGCATTTGCAGTTACATTTTTTAGATACATTCCAGAGATTCAAAACACATATCTCAGCCAACATACAGTCTGATGACATCATGTCCAGACTACAGTGTTTGGGAGGTCTAAAGTACTGTGCTGTGCATGTGAAAGAGAGAGAGTGTGTGTGTGTGTGTGTGTGTGTGTGCGCGTGTGCAAAGTTAAAGTGGTGAGACTGGCAGGAAAGTGTGCACAGGGCTGAAGGGTAGGACTTAAACTGGTCAGTAACAATAGTTACGATTTTTTGTAAAGGACATAGTGGATTCATAATATCTTTCTTTAATTCTTTATCCTCATTTTTCTTATTCCACTGCACTCTGCTTCATTTTGGTCATTCTGGTTGGATACATGTCCAATAAAATTATGGCAGAGAATGAATAAACTAAAAGGGACTGACATAAAAAAAACAAAAAGGAAGCCCTTAATACTGCTAAATGTACTTCAACACATCCTCACAAACCCACTCAGTATTCAGAACCAGTGTCAGCAAAAATCCATTAGGCCATTTTTATAAAATCAGTACAAAAAAGTACTTTACTGCTGTAAATTATATGGGCAGCCGTGTACCTCCCAAAAGTTTAACATTAAGTTTTAAATACAATTCATGAGACCAAAGGTGACAGATTTAATTTAGCAACATGAAAACAACCGAAAAAGGTGAGAGTTACAGGTTATAATTTCTCTGCAGTGCTGTTAAATGGAAGATTAAGACAGGATCTAATCCTGTCATTGTGAACTTTTCAAAGAGGCAGACTAAAGTTTTAAATCCAGTGCCTTTTCTCACCTTCCTCTGTGTGACACTTTGCTATTCTCAGAGACAAAAATGTAAACATCTGTGTAAAAGATGAACATCAAGAGGAGGTCACTCACAGGTCTGTTTGCATTACCCCATTATTTTTGCAACCAAACCGCAGAGAAGTGGTTCAAAAATGCGCTACTTTAGAAGAGGCCAGAAGAGATTGGAGAAAGGCCTGCACTTCAAAACAAAAGCGCTGACGCAAATCATTCTTCTGCCTAACTAAGCATGCAACAGTGTAAACAGAACACAAAGTCATCGTAGGGAAAATAAACACTGTCCTCGTTATGGATCCTCTTGAGAAATGGAGACACACTCTTATAGGCTGGATCTTCTGACTGCATAATCCTGAGGGCCAATCAGACGACAGGTTGAATAATGACATGGGCTAGAACACGGCCGTAAATCAATTATCTCTTGACCTGATGATGGCGTGAGAATGAAAATCCCATTTGGGCACTGCTCGAGTACTTGGTTTTGTGTGTGTATGTGCGTGAACACCTGTTTGTCCTTGTTACACCTTCACAATTTCAGCTATTTTGCGGAGCATTGCCTCTGTGATTGCCTGAGGACAGAGGCTGGTGGAGGGGGCAGATTGGTGGGATGCATGTCATCCACATGGGAAGACTTTAGAGAAATACGAGGCATGCACTGCATTTGAGCGGGCCAATGAAATCTGATGAATGAAATGCTACTGCTGAAGGCAAGATGAATCAGTGCTTTTACAATTACATACATGTGTTTTACTGGTGTGGGATTACAGTTTTCCATATCAACAGTATAGACACTAGTCCACTCAAACTAAATCATTTATTTATTTTTATCTTAAGAAAGGTATAAACCAGGATCTGCTTCAGTGTGTGAAACTGAAAAATTGAAGCTGTATGTGTGTAAATGTATGTCTTATGCACTTTTTATCCTGAGGCAAGAGAGTGTAAGGAGAGTGCAGCAAGAGAGCTAGCCAAGCCCAGGGCCATCCCTTCTCCAAGGGAGTATTGGCTTACAGATAGCAGTGGTGGTCTTGTCTTCCCAGTTTATTTATCAAGGGATTACCCAGTAAAGCCAAGGGAACTTTCTCATCCCCCTCTCACCCCAAGCGCACTGCATTGTGGGATAAAGAGGGCTTGTTCGGTCAGTGGAGACCACCCCCCCTTTTCACTTTTTCCATAATTTGTGTGCTAGATGTGTGCACACACACACACACACACACACACACACACACAGAGTCTGGTCGCCTAATGCTACTGACCGTTTATCTCTGGGATCAGTTGTATATTTGTCACAACAGCTAAATACACTTTATAGTAAAGCTCAGAAATGCTTTGCACCAAAAAAGGTACACAGTTTTTTTCCTCTGCAGCAGCTGGCCAGGTGTATTGAAATAAAAATAAAATACACTGAGATTGTGTTATATTAACCGTTACTGAGCTTAACTAAAACTATATCCACAAAGCCTTAGTATTCACTTATCATAGTTATTTGTCAAAGGGATGATTGGACAGTCAGCTCATAGAACTACAAACCACTGCATCTGTGCTATTAGCTGCACAATTTGAATCTCATGAATTCAGAAAAAGCTTTTAAAAACGGTCTCATTGTTATACATTTGGGTGAATGCGAATGTGCAACTATGTACACTTTATAACTTCACTGCAAACTGTTAGCAGTTCAACACTGCAAACTGTCTCTGCTTTCATTCATATCCCAGAGAATACCTCTTGGAATTGCTGCCGACATCCATTATCCAAACCACAGTCACTGTCATCTCAAGATCTCAAGATATTTGACCCTCTTAAACCATTTTGTTTTCATTACCATGAAATATTCGCTAACCAGTAAAAATCAGGAAATAAAATCACATTCCCGTAAATGACAGTAAAATATTCTTCTCTCACAGACAGGAATTAAGAGCGGCATAATGCTCGCTTTCTATTTGGGATTCGATGAGTTATGTGCTGGGGTAGAGTCAGAGAGGAGACATTGCAGAAAAACAGAAGCCCCTGTTTCACACTATGTTGGACCACCTTTGTAAGAGGAATTTCATTCAATATGAATGTTTCAATGTGCAATATAACTAAGTGCCAGACAGAAAATAATGAGTAAATGTGAGTGAGGGCAAACGCAATTAGCTTTATTTGGTATTTACTTCATTGTGGTTACTAACTAAAGTAGAAAGAAAGCAGAAAAAAAAATGTAATCAGTAGCCAAGTCGCAAGAAAGCTAAGAACGCCGGGGCGCTGCTTCACATACTGGTGGGCTCTCTGTTCCACCGTACAGGAAGATCCTTTGGCGGTTACTTTGGCAACACGGCTGTTTATGATGTTCTCTCCAAAGAAAAGCCAAGGCATCAATTTTATTTCAAATTACTGGAGCTTTTGCCGTCGAGCATCATGATAATTGTGTTTAAACAAGTAACAATTTCCATCCCTAATTGCATCATTTTGAAAACAGAAGTAGGGAGGGCCAAGACCTGTGCAGGAGCAGGTTTTCATTTCGATTTTCACAGTGTTTTTTTGTTTTTTTTAATATCATATTAAAATAAGAAAAAAAATCATCAACAACATTGAATACAATACTCTTTTTCAGGTGCAATTCACTTAATACGATAAAAATGACACAATTACTGAAGAATGACTCGTTGGGGATCAATACTGGAAACTTTGTATTTGGAAATATTGTATACATTCTGTATAATAGCATAGATAAAAAAAAAATCCCCTTAACTTATGCGTTAAGATGACTACTTGAATTTTGCAGGACCAGCAACGTTGTGGTGGAAGACTTGAGGTTAAGGCAGCAAGATTAAGACTGGAAAGTTGCCAGTTCAAACCCTGGACCATCTGAATGGGTTGGGGGAATAAGAAAGTCTCTCTCTTCTCCTTCAACAATACAGTCAGGCTGTATTTTATGTCACAAAGAGACAGTTTTAAGCTTGAAGGTGTTGAGTTTAATCAGACCGTTATGGCCTCAAACAGCGGTTAAACACAGGCCCGGGACATTCATTTCCCATCAGTAGAACAGAAAATAACCTGCCTGTGTTTCCAAAGTGGCTCTGGGTGGAGAAGGCACAGATTCTATCAAATGCTGATTATCTACAATGAGAGGGTTACACTGTAAATGACAAAGACTATCGTTTGTATAGCCAGTTATTTACATAAAATAGAGCAGAGGAGTTTCTTATATATAGCTACAAGTCCCAGGATAAAGTGCTGTTTGCTGGTTAAGACTTAGGGTGAATTTCATATGTAATGCATGGGTAGAGACTGTTCTCTGTGATTAGACCCGCTGATGAGAGTGAGCCACCTCATCTTAGGAAACAGAGAGCAACATTTGTGTGACTCAAGGATGCGACAAAAAGAGATGTGACCAGGCGTACTAAAAAGGTGTCTCTCTAGGACTTTTTTTTTTTCCCCCACTCATTCAAGTCGAGAACAATGTTTCAGCCGAATATCTCTCTGGGGGAGATAAGTTCTAGCACTTATTAACTTTAAACAGAGGATAAAGTCTCTTCCAAGGTTATTTTACATTTTTGATGAAACTGCTCAGGACTTACTCATTTGCGATTAAATAAACGTATCTCTGATATACTACATTAATCACAATGCCGGAACTACTTCTAATAATTAAAGTCTATAAAAGACAAGAAAGAGAACAATATTGCTTCAAAAATATTGTCATCACAAGTATCTTAAGAAGATGGTCCTTATGTCAGGAAAGAGTAAAGTTAGTCACTATGAGAGCAGGCAGTGATTTGAGACAAAATGCATGAACAACAGATGTGTGTGCGTGTGTGTGTGTCATATGAGCTGTAAAACAGCAAATTAAATAATCAATTAGTTCATTACTGAGTACAAAAGAAAGCAAACATCATCAATTTATGGGTTTGGATCTGGCCTAAACATCATGTATTCTGGGGATAATAATGAGCTTTAGCTTTCAGTCAATACTAAAATAATTAAAAAAAAAAAAAAAATCAACATATATAAACGCCCTCTGAACCACTGGTGGGCTAATTGTGATAGCTTTCCACTTGGCCTCTCCCAGAAAGCCTTGAGATGAGAGACTGAGGATGATTTACAACATTGCACTTCTCGCCTTGCTGTCTTTTCTCTCGATCCCTCCCCACCAATTCTTCACTGCCGTCTTTTTAGGTCTCGCTTCATTCTTTCTAAATCACTTTGTCTCCATCGTTCCCTTTCGTCTTCACTCTGCAGTCTCTGTCAATCACTCCCCCTGCCCCCTCCAAAAAAAAACCCTGGTCGTTTTCTCTCTCTCTTATCCGAATGATGTCAGTGCTAATTAAAGAGAGACTTGGTCCCTCGTATATCAGAGGGAAAAGTCCTTGAGATTCCAATCAGTGAAGAGAACATTGAGTTTCTCTCTCCGCACTGAGGCTTGTTTACCCTGATTAAATCAGACACAGATGATCTAAAAATGAGAGGCTCTCGTTTCTTCCTTGTAAATATGGGTGTTACTTTGGGGTTTGTTGACAACATTTGTCCATCGATGTAAACAAATTTACGTGAATTACAGACACAAAATGTGGCAAGATGTCTCGGAGGATTCTGGTGGTGTTACACCGCAGAGATGGAGGAAGAGGGGCCGGAAAACAAGACAGAAGAAGGTCAAGTGAGTTCACCTCGTCTGTGTCTGCGATACGGTGGAACATATGCGCGCAAGCAAAGAAAATAAGCTCGTGGATAGAAAACTTTGACAGTCCACGTGTCCATTTGAAGCCTTCCAATGAACCGGCAATTACCACTAAAATCATAACACAGATGCAGTTGGCATTCACGTTAACGTCACCACAGCAGCTGCGTGATATTATCGCGCCCGCTCGCTCAGGTTTAAAGGTGCCCAAACACCAGGCCTGTGAGTGGCATTGTGCAAGGCTGTTGGGAGTGCAAAAGAAACATACAGGGATGTTTAAAAGGGTTACAGAGCGGGATGGGGGAGTGATATGGTTTGATAAGAGGGAGGGCTTACAAAAGGGTGAAAAGGCCATGTGGTTGGAGTAGATTTAATGGACTGGGACACCACAGGCAGGACAAGTAGAGAAAACCCAAAGGTGGTATGTTTTGGGATATTATGTACAGCAATATTTACTAGAGCCAAGTGGTCAAAAGGACCTGATCAGCAACCCCAAAGAATTTTTAGTGTTAGTGTTATAGAGTTTATAGTGGACAGAAGCAACAATTACATGACGTAGTGTCCTGATTCATTGGATAGTGGTAGAGGTGGGGGCTTTATCTCTGGGTCAGGTACCTGCATTTTTCTCTGTCACAGTTTAAATGTACTGCCCAAATCAAATGAAGGCTTCCATTAGTCCAGTGACAGATTGTGTACAGTGCTGCAAAGACGTATGGATACAAGCTTTGTGATGAGATCAACACATCTGTGCATTTGTCAACCCTCCTTCTTTTTCCTATCATTTTTTACTCTGTGTGAAACAGTCAATCAGACCTCAGGCTCAGTGGGAAAGCTACAGATCATTTAATAATAATCAACTACATATCTGAAAAATTACACGATTTCTGAAATTATATGCCTTCACCAAACCACGTTATGGGTCACAGAGAAAAATAATACACTAAAAAGGACCGCTGCTTTATGTTCAGATCCAAATTTAATGGCCCAGCTATCAATCATACGGTGATTGCTCACTGTTACAACTGCATTTTTCATGCAAACAAGAAGAAATGGAGGCATTTTTTTGTGGTGTTGAGGGCTGCTGCATATTATCAGCATCAGGGAAAACACTGAAAAGGGGAAGAGGAGAGTGGGAAAAGATGTGTGAGGGTGGCCAAGGGGAAGAGAGGCTGCACCCACCGTCATTAGCTAATGGACTGCTGAGTAAGTCCGTCAGTTTGAGGGTTAGATGGAGTGCCAAAGGCGCACACAGCTTAGAAAGATGGGTTAAGCTTGTAGATTGGCCGTGAGCACATTTTGCGTCAGCTACTGTTCTGCTAACAGTCACAAATATAAATATATAAAATGCCTGAGCCTGTATAACTAATCCTTTTATATAAGGTGACCCCAAGAGCTGCTCTCAGCAGCTGATTCCAGGGTGCATCTCAAAATGTTTAAAGTTTCCACTGTCTCTTTATTCTTACATGCACACTTAGTTATCATTTTTATTATCATTTTTTATGATTATTTTGATGTTTATTTTAGTAATACTATAATATATGTATATTATGTATATTATATGTAGTATATGTATATTTGTATGTATAAATGTAAGTTGAATTACAAGTATGAGGAGTATTTGTTAAATCTTAATATAACTAACATGAGTGCTGCTCTGGTTACATTTTAGCAACATATATAATTATCTTAATTAGCTGTCATTCATCTATCTCTTTACAAAAAAAAAAATTACAACAGTCCCAAAATAGAAATTCTGTCATAAATCTGGTTAATTGTTTTCCTCCTGTTTTCCCCACTTAAATGATCTGAGGACAATGTATTTACACATACTTACTTAAACATAAATACAACTTGATCGATTTGTAGAGGCATGTAATGTCGGATTATTATACTTTACAGTCTTTATATCCATCAGACTTACTTTAAGTACCACTGTTAGCATTCATTTTTGCCCTACAGTAATAACTAACTTTATTTATTTATTTTTCTTTATTTATCTTCAATTTCCTTATCTTGTGTAGATATTTATTTAAATGAAAAACACAGAAATTGAGAAATAAATAAACACAGAAATAAATTAGGGTAGGTTGTATGGATTAAATGATCTGTTATTGTTGTTTTATGTTGTAATTTGAATATAATGTCATATGGCAAAGTTTCTGGAATATATATATGTATTAATAAATCATAAAACTAACTTTGCAAGAAAAGCATTTCAGCTCATTGATTTGCAACATTTTGCTAAGGTATGGGGAAAAAAATCTGATAGCACACACGGTATCTATCATCATATTCCTATAACCATGAAAATACAGGCTTATAGAGGATGGGACAGGGAAAGTAAAATAAGAAACTGTGTTAACAAAAAAGTTAGTTTTCACACCAATGATATTATTTTACTTTATTATGGGAGAGAGTAAAAGAAAAAGTGCTTGCAATGTAAGACACTGCAGTCTGTTGAGGTGCCGCCGTGGTGAATGGAAACCTTCCAGTCATCCCACTGGCCCTTGTTTCCATTATCTAAAGGCCCAGGCTGCTATTATCATTCCTCCATAAGACTGTAATGAGAAGCTGGGGTAAAACCAACAAGCGGATAAGGTAGACCTGCACATAAAATGCTCTAATCTGGACCACTGGTACTATTTTCTCATAAACAGGCCATAAGGCTCTTGCTGACTGACTAAGTGAGTGAATGAATGAATGAGTGAGTTAGTGAATGAAGGTGTGAGTGAATATATGTCTGTCAAAACCGACCCTAAAGTCTGCTCATCTTTAGCAAGTAGAAAAATTAAAGATCTACTCTAGGTCATCTGAGCCATATCATTTTTATGGCCATGTCAATAAACAGCAGCCCGTGGCCTCTCGAGCGCAGTCATCTCCAGAGGGAGAGACTCTAAGATGAACTCAACAGGGCAGCATTCAGAGGGAGAAAACCTCACTAAACACTGGAGCTGCCATTTCCACTGGGGCCCAATAAGAGTAGCAACTTTTACTGGACACTTTCCAATTTTCTCCTAATTGTGTCTACTCGACATAATCCAGCCCCAAGCTCCCCCAATATCCATAACCATAACCACTTCCCTTTGACTCACGTTCACGCTCCATCTCAATAAGAGCAGGAATGTGTTAAAACAGAATCTATCCTTCTGCTGCCCCACATAACTATCAATAGCTGCCTTTCAGTCCCACACGCGCTGCTAGTATTGTCACAGGGTGGGCCGCACATCTAGGCTCCTTGCAGGACTTCTAAAAACCTGATACCTGCACACGGTGTGGCGGTGTGTGTGCGTATGTACAGTATATGTGTTATGACCGGGGTCCTACCCTATGACGTACTGCAACATATAGAGCAGACTCTGTGTAGTCTGCAGCTCTCTAAGTGAGAGGGAGAGCGACCACAAAATGGTTTGGGATAACATCCCAGTGTAAAACCACACAGTCACAATAATTCCTTTAATAACAACTCCATATAATATTCTGACTCTGCAAAAAACAGACTTATTTCTTTGTGCTTGACTTCACACGTACAAAAGTTCTAAAAATTCTGCAGTAGGTTGAAAGCATTTGCACTTTATTTGCCTTGCAGTAAGACAGTAAGGATAATGGGTGTTTAAAATTGGGTGTATGTCTGGGAGGGGGATATATGGACGGTGAAGGTGGCTGCGCTGACACAGTAGTTGTGCACTGGAGGCTTAACAATTTTCCTTTAGGGGCCACTGCGGCTATATAAAAACATACTGCGATTTAAAAAGGCCATGGGTTGTAGGTGATACACGGCCATAGGACTGCGTTTTATTCTATGTGTGGGTAAGTATGTGTGTATGCACGCGGTAGTGAATGAGTAAACTTAGGTGATCGTGTTCACACTCTCCGACTGAGGGCCACCTCCTTTATCAGCAGCAATTCTCTTGGCCCTTTTTTCCAGCTGGCTGCGTCTAGTTTGTATGGCCTAGCTGGATCCCTTTCAATTCTGTCCCACTTATCCCCCGTGCTGGACTCCCTGCTCCAAGCTTGCCTGCCACCCCATGAATACCAAGCAGGCATACACACACGTACGTATATACATGCACGAAATACAAGTGGGATCTCTCTCCCTGCATAGTTGTATTAGGTCAGTCTTTAAACCTGGCAACCAGCCCTCCTCTGTCTGCATGTGCATATACGGTAAGTGTCTATGCATTTGGATGGGTGTGTTTAATGTGAGAGGTTAATTTGGAATCATTCAGGCTCTGTGATCTTTTTTTCACAAGTTAAAAAGGACCATACCAGTGGTTTTGCATGTAAAAGCCCATTAACTACAAATTACTTGCATTTTATGTTACCAGTCATTTTCCACTAGAATTTCTGTACATGTTAAATGTGTTTTTCCACCTTCAAAGCAAATGTTCATTTCAGTTAATTCTGGTACACATACTGGTACAAAGATAATCTGTTACAGACACAAACAAACACCTTTTTGTCAAAGTTACCTCATTATAAGATCCTGATTGTTGCATTTTTATGCAGGAATGAATAATTTGGTAAATTTGGTAAAATTTGTTTCTATAGCATAGAAGACACGCTAAAGTAATAATGAAAACTTGAGATTTGGCTTGTCACAAGCTATGTTGTCAGGAAGCTAAACTGCTGTATGTGAGAATAACTGACAGGAGTTCATTGGAAGACTGCAACTGTACATTAAGTCTAACCAGAAAGCCAAGTTTAAGTTTAATCCACTAACAGCTTGCGCATTATGGCTTCTATAGTGTCCTCTTACAGTTCCAGTCCGGTTCTGGGAACAGTTCCAATGTAGACTTGTCCACAAGTGGTCCCATTAAAGATATTAGGGAACAACTGCACCCTACATAACCCTGTCAACATTTGAAGCATTGTTCTTCCCTTCTCTGGTCCCATATTCGGCACATTCATATCACAGAGAGCTGTTGTCCAACTGAGTAACTCAAGGTGTTGACAGGATATGAATCATAAAAACTCATATCGGTTACCCATCATAGCCAACTAATGAGATGGAAAGAACTAGAGATGAGGATAAGAGAGACACAGACTGGGATAATAAACAGAAATAACACAGACTATTCCCACAACTCGGGGAAGTCAAGTCCAGCCACCTACTCTGTAAAGGCCATGGAAGAATGATGTCCAGAACTCTAATGTGTCCCAGGGGATACGCATTTATAAGTGCTGTTTTAGATTAATTTTAAAACACTGAATACATATACACTGCATTGACAAGCATGCCTGAAAGTCAGAGGAGAGAGGGGATGCCATGCGAACTGACATGCTTGTGAGAAATTTAGTTAAGTTCCTCTTGATGATGTCCATAAATCTCTGCTAATCACCCGCTGCTCCTTGGTGCATGACTCATGTTACCTTACACCCACATGCAAGCCTCCACCTTTAAATAGCTATAGAGAAAGTTGGGTAGTGTTTAAAACTGGAGGATAAAGATCACGGTGTGCTGTACTTAACTGACAAAGCCGCTTTTAGATGGCATTGCAATTAAAGCATTACTCAGTGTATCACATCAGATGAGGAAACTATTAGAGAGATTTGACCTCAGGGTTTGCAGCCGTAGTACACTGTTTTACATTGAAAAATTAAACTGAAATGTTTTTTGGTGTTGTCGTTTATTCAGTATAGCCTACCCACAGAGCTTACTGTGAATACAAATAAAGAATACAAATCCAAAAGAACCATTTTTACCATCAATTTAACTGAAGTATTCAGTTTTAACAAATGTCTGGCAGTTGTTCATGAAACTGTCTTCATGCTGTGAACAAAAGGCATAAAATCACATTTAAAATAAGGCATATGGTAGTACTCACAGCATGCAAGTGTACCAAATCCCCATTTTATCCACGACTTTTCTCATTTTAATCATAGTCAATGAGGAATTTCTTATATTCCCCAAGAGTCAGAACCTAAACAACAATAGTGAGCTTTAGCTGCCTTGATATTTTGGAAAAGTAGTCCTTCTTTTGTCTCAGCACAGTCTGAATTCCTTTGGAGGAGGCCAAAATTTTTCATTTTAGTAGAAACATTATTTTTCTCTGAATAGTTTTGATATTAATGCAGTGTGCAGGTTTCTTTGTTTCATTGGTGGAAAGAATTAGCTCATGACCCACAGGCTGCCTGCAAAAGCTTTCCAATCAATACAATGAACATAGCCAAGATATATGTATAAAACAAAGATGTTAAACAAAAAGGGTTGGAAGCTTTTTGCATGTGCCATTAAGGATGCTGATGTAGTGTGTACTCACCGTGGCTGTAATGAGTGGACCATGGAGCTGTGCGTAGAGCAAGGCCTCATTAACGTGCGCCCTGACCCCCAGCAGTGCTAGTTCCAGGCTGTGGTGCCCAGCCATGGCGTGGGTTAGTTGCTCCAACAAGCTGGTATACCTCCTCCAAGGCTGATCCAGTTCTGACACACTGGCCAAGCAGCCTCGCATTACATTCAGACAGTAGCCCACGCAGGGCTTAATCAGTGTCAAGCCTCTGCAGTGTGAGCAGTACACCATCTTCACGAGGCCCCTGGTGCACTCTTTGCTCAGGCTGACATGTTCTGTGGCGTTCATCACCTCCAGACCTTCTTCCAGGGCTAGGCCCAGCTGTCGCCCTTCTCCCAGGGCCCCTGCCAGCTCTTGGGCCATGAGGGCTGGATGAGGCCCAAAAGGGTTGACGTCCTGCCTGATCATACGGAGACAGTCACCCATGTCGGTTCCCATCGTCATGCCGCCTTCAATGCCTGGATTGATGAGCCGCGTGTAGGCAAGTGGGAAGAGGTTGTTGAAGAACTGGTGAACTGCTGCCTCCACAGAGACGTTGGCCCCACGGAGGTAGAGGGAGAGCGAGAAGAAGAGTTGATTAACATGGGGCAGGGCCTGTCGAGACAGGGATGAGTAGGTATCCTCCAACAGAGAACTCAGTTGACCCTGAGAGAATGACAGAAGGTACTGGAACATGTCTGCAAGGAGAGCAAAAAAAGAAAACAAGAGATTAAAGATGGAAGGACAGGCAAGGGGAGATGATGATTTATGTGAGAGTAATATTGAAAATCACTGATGAGGCAATCTACAAGCTCTCCAGGAAATGGGTAAGGCATTCAAAATGCAAACACATATCCAAACCCTGGCCGCTGACCAGCTGAGCTTGGCTTGTGTGTATCCGTAAGTTGGGCTGAGAAACCAGTGTCGGGTTTCCCCATAATGCTGTTGGATATCAGTGTGTATGAAGTCATCACCCCAATAACTATGTCTTAAGTAGATAGTCTCGGAGAGAGAGGGACAGCGAAATAGAATTGAACAGCAACCTTATATGAGTAGCGACCACAATCAGTTTACATTTGCTGAGGCAAATACTGTATATTGCAGATTCCACAGGGGTGTTTGACAAGCCACTAGCCTATCTCACATACACACACACACACACACACATATACATACACATACATATATACACATATATATGTGTGTATATATATATGTATATGTATATATGTATATATGTATATATATATATATATATATATATATATATATATATATATATATATATATATATATATATATATATATATATATATATATATATATATACATATATATATATATATATATACACACACACACACACTCACACAAAGTTGACTTATCTGGTTTTTATGTCATTTCCTGGTGAGCAAGTGAGGCTATAAAGCAATCAACGATGTCAGTGCAGAGGCTGATTTGTGCCAATGAATTGTCACTTCTTGCTTATCAAGTTACTATTACAGAGTAAAGACGACATGACAGAGGATAAGCAAGGGTGAGGAAAGAAAAGACTCTCTTCCCTGTTCATTTTTTCTCCTTACTCTTGCCCCTCTCCATTTCACTGCTCATTGACACAGTTTATCATTCACCGACGGTTTGCTAGAAAATTGTGTAAATTATAAATTTGATGAAAAACGATGGAAAAATGGCCGGCTTTGCTTATTACCAAGCATGAGGTCACTTTTTTGTTCAGCCTAACTAATCCTTTTATCCCACCACCTCCTTCACTGCCCGTCCATGTAATCTTGTAACCTCCCGCGGTGTTCTCCTCCTCAGCAGCTCCCCCCCGCGCACTCTCGTCTATATGCAACTGTGTGGGGCCGAATGTGCATGTAAGTGTGTGCACGTGTGTGCGTTTGCGTGGCCTGGACACAACACCCTCCTCTGTGGTGTGATGTCAGCTTAAAAGCATGCCAGGACATGAAGGAGCAGTAGCAACTGTACAGAAATCGAGACAGGAGACAGAGGGTGCCAACACCATCACCACCATACCATATATACACACACACGCATGTATATACACATACATACATGAAATGAAAAAAAAAAAATGAAGCATAAACCAATTTTCCATATATCAACCAAATTTTACAAATCATGTTCTGTGGACTTTTTTTTGTTTTAAATCCCTTTTCTTAACCTTAAAACATAAGAGCACCTTTTGAATATATCTCAGCACAGTGATTGTTACCAAATGAGTATGTGTGTGTTTGTGTGTGTGCCTGTGTGTGTCCAGCCCCTCCCAGCTCACAGACAGAAGGATAACAACAGTCATGTCCTCCTCAACAGCTGCACTAATATGACCGCTGTCTGTGACACACGGGGACTCCCCACTGGCCGGTAAAATGCACAACTCATTTATAATGCAGCAGAAAACACTGTTGTCGTGATTCAAACTGCTCCCTGATACACAACACTTAAAGTCGAAGCCTATTGGGTTTTGAAGAGCGCGACTGGGTGCGACAGAAATAAAGTGGACAGACATGACAGGTAATGGTCTGTTAGAGCTTAATACTGTAAAACGGGGTGATGGGTTGTCATCTGACTGTAGGCTGAAAGCAGTCTGAGAGACCTCCAGACACATCCAGCTAGAGACAGGTCGAGAAGAGAAACACAAAAAGAAAGGGACTGACCAAAAATAGCATTAAGCTGGGAGAGAAGTTTTAAAGTTTTGGTTCCACTTCAGTGTCTCCTAAGCCCGTGGGGCTGCAGAGTTCGTAGCAGTGTGAGTTTTGCTTGCTTGCCACAAGACTCAATAGCCACATTGACACCACAAGATGAAGCCTAGGTTACATGGCATTACATAATGTTATTATAAAATTATCATGCTCAGAAATACCATGGTTTAATCTTACTTTCTGTGAGGCATGGTGGGGGCACAACGAGACTAGATTTAGAGGACAAGGGGTGAAATTTAAAAACAGTCAGATATTTCTCAAGAGCACCAGGATTGGATGCACTTCTTTCAAGTGGTTTATGACAGGATCATTAAGTCCTAAAACATTCTGTACTTGTTAAAAACGCTTATTTTTATTTGCCAAGAGAGTGACAGAGAGAGAGAACGCGAAAGAGGAAAAAAGGAGACCGCCAGGAAAAATGGAATGAAAAGAAGCAACTGAACTTTTGAACAAGGAAAAACAACTACTGTACAAGTGAACTCCACCTTGTGAACATGCTCTGACATCTGGATTCATTTGGTCCCTGGGCCCAGAGAACCGAGTCTCTCTATTGCTGTTGCTTCAAGCATATCCTTCTCCGAATGTACAGAAGTGGGGCAGGAGTCCACCTTTCTTCCTCTCTGCACTCCCTCTCGACAAACAAAAAACTGGATCCCACAATTCATTCATTTTCAACATCAGTTATTTTCTGTTTTCTATCAAGTCCTCTCCCACGCTAAAATGGATCCTGTTTCTTCATTCTGAGATAAATCAAGTACAATCGTTGTGGGTTTCTCGGCACTCTCCAGTACTGGGAAACAGGACGATAACAAAAAAAAAAACAAGAAACCAGCAACTTTTTAAGTCTTAACTACCACTGCACGATAGTCAATTGGATTTGATTGTTCTGTCTGACCACTGTGTCTGAATCTGGATTTGACCACACGCCATTCAGACTCGCAGTCGTGGGTGGCTATCATTACCAAGTCATAGTCTCCCATCAGTAAGTCTCTTGGGAAATGAAGTCTGGATTGAGGCTATTTTGCATGAAGCAATTATCTTTAATTTCCAAGGAAGTCCAAAATTCAGAACACATAATTGTCAAGCTAACTATACACGAATAAATGAACAGGCCTGTTGTGTCTGTGGCCCTGTGGGGCTAATCTGACATGCTCTCTGCTTGGAATAAACAAGGTATTAAATGGATAAAAAGCAGCATTGGCAAAGCAGAAGAGGCCTCTGTCCTGCAGTGGCCTGAACAGAGTATGTATTTATGACTCTGGGATGGGATATTGTACCATATCTTTCCACCAATGCCATGCCAAGGCCACTCTCTGAGATCACTGGGTTTCCTCATAAGAAGCTATTTCCACTTTACATTCTGCATGGCAACCCAGTGTTTTACTGGCACAATTAAAGCTTAAGTGTCACCATGGTGAAGCCGCCACAATAACCGAGTCAAAACATGCACGGTTGCAGCTCTATGATTTAGGTCGCAACTGTAGTGTTCCTAATTTCTAAGCCGCTTTCACACTGAGAAAGATGTGTGTGTGTGTGTGTGTGTCTAACTGAGCAGTATTATCACACTTTGAGAAGGTATTTAAGGCTGAGACATCAAAGCTGGGTTGCAATTCAGCACATGACATGTGGCACCAGACAGCCATCACACAATAAGTGTGTATACAGGTGCTGGGAAAAAGGACAATACTGTATAACCAGTAGTAGTTTTAGTAGCTCTAGTAGTAGTAACTTTGTTGCAGTTGTAGTTCGTTCTTTGTTAATTACTAATTCAAACCCCTGTGTGTGGAACTACAGAATTTCTCACTTTGGTGACTCCTAGTGGTGGTGTCAAAAGATACTGTGGCAGACAGCAATGCGTGCTGCAGAGCAACAACGAGGTTACTTGAGTTACATGTGTGCAGTGTTCATACCCCAGAGCTACAAAGTATGGATAAGCTTCACAGCAAAAAGTAATGACTTAGTGAAAATATTTAATGAATGTTGAGCACAAAACACACTGCTGACACCACTGCAGGGCATCCATAGAAAGCAGTGGCTGCAGCACAACCTTAACAACTAGTTTCTCCTAATCCATTGGTTTACTCACAGGGGAGACAGTGACAGTAAGAGGTGAGGAGAAGAGGTCGAGCTGCCACAGCAGCAGAGAAGAGGAGCTGCTGACGGGAGTCAGAATGTACAAGCAGGGAGCAAATAGAGTTGATCAATTTTTTCTTATCTTTGCCCTTATGACAGTTTGAAAGTTTCTTAAGTCTTATTACAGTGAAAAGCAAATAAATAAACTAGTAAATGAAGTTTGTAGTTTGCCCAAAATTGTACAAAAGCACAAAATAAGCTTTTTCTCCAAAGAAAAAAAAAATCTGGTGCAACAAGGCTGGATATAGGACGAGGGTTGACGTGTTGTAAACATGCATTAAAAAAGCATGTTTTCTATGTACATACCCACACCAGTGGTGGCTAAGTTTATTTTGGCCTTAAGAGAGTGAGCCTAAATTGACAAAACATGTTCCTGAAGTCTAAGGACGCAGTATTTATGAAACCCCAAGTCAAAGTCAGAATTCTCCAGAATCAGCTAAGCCTTATATGTCCATTAGAGACAAGTGTACAACAGCAAACCTTGTCCACACAGTACATTATGACATGGTCCATCAAGTCCTCCTTGTAGTGCTATTTAACCCTTGTTTTTGGATAAATGGCTAAATTAACAAATTATTAATAATATTAAAAACTGTACATGGAAATAAAACTGAAAGGTCAAATTCTTGATTTCACATGTGTTTGCAAATATTTGGATGAAAGCTCCCCATCCTGCACCAGTTGCATAGCCCTGAGTTAGGGGCTTCAACTGTTTCTGTGTCATAATTGAGAATCTTTTTATTAAGTGCAAGTATGAGTACATGTATGCCTGTATTTTGAAGTACGTGCATTTAGGCCTATAAAAAGGCAGGTGTGCGTTTGTGTGTGTGCTCACGCGTGCTTATAGATGCGGTAATATTGTGATAATGAGGTAGGAGACACTGTTCTCATACCATGGGGGCTGTGGGCCCTTCCTATCTTGGCAATCAGTCCTGACTGGACCTGACCAACCGTCTTCTCAGACGAAGCATTTTAATCCTACCACAGGCTTGGGTTTCAGACAGGTCACCGCACAGATATATGACATAGTGACACATGTGTAGATTACATATCCTTGTTTTAATTAGTAGAAATACTGTACATAGGACCATCTCCCCCTCGGCACTGGTCATCTTAGGTTACAGGGGAGAGCTGCAATGTCATACAATCTCCCACCCTCTAACCTTTTAGCAAACAGTTTAATGTTAATAAACTATAAATAAGTCAATGAATCAATGTTGATTCATCATACTTATGTGGCAAAATCACACGTGTAAAGCCTAAAGTGGGAGCATGACTCATCTGTCGGACAACACGCTCAGACATGCTGTTCGTGTAAATGTGACCCCAAAGAACTGGTGAGTTGCACTCTTGCCAAAATCCCTGTGACTCCATAAGCCCCTTAGAAAACCCACATGTGCAAATTTCAGCGAACCCTGGCCCCGAATCCTAATTTGCTTGTCTTGTCCTATCAGGGGTCTAACAGGTGGGATAATGAGCCTGAGAGTGAGGACAGGACGAGGTGGTGGAGAAGGAGGAGGTGGAGGAGGGGGTTGGGTCAAGCTCCCCATCCCTCCATCAGCATTCCGTTAATTTAAAAGGCAGCCAAGCTATATCAAAACTCTGAAACATAAACAATTCCACAGATGCCAGGGGCATTCGGGGTGCACTGGGCTATAATGTGGTGTGGGGGTAGAGTGGAGGTGGAGATTGGATAGGGGATGGGGGGATCACTGCAACTCTGCTCTGGCCAAAGTAGGGAAACATGATCGAAGGCTGGGGAATGAGCAGACGAGAGAAGGACAGGGACAGAGGAGACAGACCACAGTGGGCGAGGGGCTGAGGGAAGAGCAGGGGGAGGGAGGAAGGGTTGTTCAAATGGCTAATACCATAAAGGGGAGACATGGAAGGCCAGCCTGAGGGCAGACTGTTGACAGGCTGATGGACAGCACCTCTGGTCCTAAGCATTAAGGGAGCCACGGGTCTAAAGAGACCCCTCATTTCTCTTTTGTTTATTGGTATATAAATCACAGCGTCTCTTCCGATATAGTGAAGCAGTAAGGAACATCACAGAGTGTAATACACACACATACACACAATAAAAACAAAAAAGCTACAAGCAAACATATGCCAGTCACACAAGAAGAAAGGAATTCAGACAGCATGGGCAGCCTACTGCACATATAGTATATAGGCTCATTTTACATCTTATGGAGACTGCTACATGTTTTTTCATTTATTTCAGCTGAGAAATATTGTTTTCATCTGCAGATTGTACAGAAATAGAACATGAACTTCCAAAAACAGATTCAAGTGCAAGAAATAAAGAATTATATTAAAAAAAAAGCAGTTTCCATAAAACAGCAATGAGCAATGAGCTGCCAGTAGCTTATTACACTACAGAGAAGTGAATCTAATAAAATGAAGGCATTTTCACCAAATCCTGGCTATACTGATGAGAGTTTGTGGTTTTGATAAAACAAAAAAAGCCTTGTCAAGGCAATTACCCATTATGTAAGTGGAAACTGATGATAACTAAGAGACGGCCAGAGAGTAACACTGGACTCCAGATTTTCATGATAAAGGAAAGGAAACATTGAGGCTAACATGAGATTAACATGAAACAGACCCACGAACTGACTCCGAGGTGTGAAAGAAATCCAAGATGAAAGGGGGTCTAATTAAGTATTTTCCACTTTTCTAAGCAGGTGGGGCTCCTGTTTTCATTTTTCAGCTTTATTATGAATTGAGTATAGAGGGTCACTTACGCATTGTTTCAATTATGGGCCAAAACTACGCTTTGATTATGCCTAAGCCCTCATACTTATGCAATTAAAAGTGACATAAAAAATGTTTCCCTCCGTTTTTGTTCATTTTGAGTTGAAATAAATTCATGGAAAATACTAAATTATCAAAATAAATGTGGACATATATTTGTGAAAGACAAATTCCATCATATTACTGAAACCAAACTGAGGTATGATGAGTTTGCCAATGACAGACTGTGGCTGATTTAAGAGCAAACCCATAAACCCTCTCTTCATTTTGGCAGACAATACAGCAGATATCATAATCCGCCGTGGATCATGCAGAACGCGGCTGGGCAGGGTCAGAACAACATTTTATTTTTTTGTTCATCCATCCCTCTTATTAACTGGACCTCCTTCTCTGGAATACAATGGATGAATGACTGGAGGATCATCGACTAAAGCCTACCGTGGGGACTCCTTAATGGTGCGCTAGGAGCCATAGAGGCGAGGAGAAAGACGGAGAGGAAGCAGAGGAGTGTCCAACACAGGGCGTAATGAGGAAAGTGAGTTGACTTGAATGGGGGAATGATGAAGTGAGCTGGTGGTGAGAGAGGGGAGAAGGACAGCCAACTCCAACCTACTCTGGGATGAAGGAACAGTGTGAGTCACAACGCAGAGACATGTACATCACAATGCTCCCCCGCTTATGCATTGAAAGCACATATTAAGCACACACCCTGATTTCCCACAGGCGTCTGATGGAGACATGCGAGTCTGGCCAATTTGGGACGTTCAACCCCGCTTTCCCTCACGCTATTGCTTACCAAGGCTCCCTCAATTCTCCCTCAATTCTCCCAGCATGAGCTTATTTTGGTCAAAATCCACCATCATCTTTTCTCTTAAACTGAACAAGGTAGATGCATAAAAATTCCACCAAAAAAGGGGAATTCAAAAAGATTTTGACTACCAGCTGCTGTACACAGACACGCAGATCTGTATCTCAAACTTATGCACCTGCCGAATTTGAACCCACACACACACACACACACACACACACATTTTATGACTTGTGGGATCAGTCTGGGAAGGACGGGTGCAGCAGAGTCAGACAGGACACAGGAAAAGGCCAAGCTGGACCAATCAGCAGCAGTAGAGCACAAATCCCATCAGCCAGCCAGACAGATTGTGTTCCAGAAAAGCCAAATTCTCTTGGACAGAGAACAAGCCCCGGGAGATGCGACTTTGTCTGATTACCAAGAAACTTCCTGGACATCAAGCTTATTGTGCTAACACGATAGCAGTGAGACCGATGAAGCTTAGTCTACAACGAGAGCGTTTGCTGAGGATAGCTGAGAGGCAGTGTCAGGAGTAGCGTTTGAAAAGCAGTGTCAGAAAATCGCTCCGTGAGAAAACAAAATGTTGTTGGCAAGAAACGCAGGGGTATTTATCTCAGTTTCATTTCATGCTAGTGTGTCAAATTATGGCTGAGGAGACTGGCGGCAGGCTAATCTACACAGACCTCATATTTGTTTAGGCATTGGATGGAATATTGGGTAGCATGGATGGTTTGTGAGGAAGACCGGGGCTGTTGGGGAGCAGAACAACAATGAAGAAGAAAAATGAAAGGAAACTTTTTGGGGTGATGAAGAAGATGGTGGGGTGGGGGGAGGGAGATGTGTTTATGGTTTCATTCTGTGGAGAGCACTCTTGGCAGTGGGGTTATCTTTGAGACATGAGGGTTGCAAGCAGCTGGCCTGGTGCCCGTCTAGACCCAGCATGTTCTTGTTAGGCAACCAGTGCTGACAAAGCACAGACCACCGACGGGGAGAGACACCCAGGATGAAAGAGGGAGAGCTGTCAGAGAGCAGCAGCACACTGTGAATCTACAGGGCGAAAAAACTTGTTGATTCAACCCTCTTACAAAAGGCAAAACTGCAATACGCACACACCTGACAGAACCACATTCAAACACACCTGTGCACACTTTCACTGAAACTTTGCTTTAACCATCAGCCCTCCCTCCATCTAATTTTTTTTTTCTCTCCACACTTTCTTCTCCTTGTTCTTCTGAGTTCTCGCACATTCATGCTGAGGTGAGAGGGGAAGATGAAAAGCAGAGGTAATTAGGGAGGCTTTGAGTGTGACTTTATGACTGCGAGAGGCTTGGAGCTTTTCACCTCTCTTCTCCCTCCCTCCCTTTTGTTCTTTCCCTCTTTTCCCAAGCGAGCCTCAGTCCCGCAAACCGAGCGAGACGCATCCTGCCCTTGTGTGTCATGTCTAGTAAGGGGACAAAAAAGGCGTAGTTAAAACACAAACATGCTTGGGACACACACTTGCTAAAATACGCAAAAAACATTTCGCTCCACTATTAGGTCCATAAACACGTTTCCCCTCCGCCCTGTGTGATTAAATGAGACGTGTAGGGATGGATTCCGGATATCCTCCCTAATTTGAGCATGAGCTCATTGTGCAGCGCAATGTCATACCGTGTCCAAGCATCAGCCTCTAGAGCAATAACCCTGCCGGGAAAAATACATGCAGACGTGAAGTGAGAGAAGAAGAAAAAAAAAAAGATGATGTGAGAGAGGACGGGCTAAAAAGATCATAGGCAAAATGAGTGAGAGAACTTCCAGATGAACGCGTAGAGATTGCAATATAGATAGGACAACTTGTGTCAGCCAAGTGATTCATCATTCCTTCTACTTGGGCACACGCAGACATGCAGATACACATGCCCACTATACATAACACATAAATCATCATTATTTAATAAATAAGATAGGTGCCTTTACTGACTGTGTTGTGAAAGCCACCCAGGACGATACTGACAGTCAAAATGAGCAAAGCAAAAATATTTTCACAAGGTTTCTTCTGGGGTGGTTTCTAAACTATATGGCTTTAGGTTAGATATCCTTGTCTGTCTTGTCTATACCTAGAGGGGGAATGAGAGACAGTGTGGGGTGCAAAGAGCAATAGACATGAAAAATACTGTCGACTGTCTCCAAGCAGGCAATTAGGGAGGCTGCAAATTCCCAAAGGACAGAGAGACAATTACGATACGGTTGAAATCAGCCACCTGTGAAAGCCTGGGGAGAAAAAAAAGTCACAAGGGAGATACGCACCAACAAACCATACAGTCATAGTTTCACACTTCACTTCTCACTTCCCTGAGTCCTCTTATTCTGCACTTTGCCATTAACAGCAGAGGCCCTCAGGTGTCCCTGTGCCTCAGGTTGGGGTTTTGATCACTTTGTCTCTTGTGAACACTCAAGAGCATGCTGCCTCCCAGGACAGAGGGTCTGGAGAGTTCCTGGATGATGAGACAAGGATCAGCTAATTATGTCGCCTCAATGAGGAAAGGCACCGTCCTTGCCATGGCCTCTTTCTCTCTTCTGTCTCCCTCTCTCTCTCTCTCTTGCTGTCACGCTTTCTCAAATGAACTCCTTGTCCCTTTGTGGAAGGGCACCTAAAGTTTTAAATGCGACATGCTTTCATTGATGATCGAGAGCTATCTGGGCTGGGAGAATGCAGCTCTCTGAAAAGCATTTGCCAACTCCTGCGAGGACAACTTGAGCCCTGAGGTCACGGTGACTTGCAATGGTGGTAAATATTGTACATGCTCACGTCTTTGGTCTTTGGTACACCTATGTATGCACGCACACATGCACACATGCGCACAAACACAAACACACACACACATACAGATGTCATTTAGCTGGGAGCCACGTCCCCCTCATATCGGTGACACCAGTGATCGAAAGTGTCAGCATTTTCTTGACATCTGCTCCCCAGCAGTGTAAGTATACAGTACACCCAGATACTTACTCCGTTGCTCATCATTGCCACCTGTCTCACACACACACACTTTCAAACTGGATTGCTTGCACACCAATTTTCCAACAAGAGATAGCCAGATTGAATGAGTAATTTATATGAGGGCTCGTTTGAACTCACTAAAAATAAGGCTCTAACCCAACACCTCTATGGATTCACTAGTAGCGTAAGCAAACAGACATACACACATTCTGATTGCTAATCCATCTGTTTCCTCCCCTCCATCTTCTCTCTTTCCGTTCAACTAAGGGTGAAGGGGGCTGTTGCGCAAAGAGATGTAACCTGCGTGTTTGTTTTTAGGGCGTGACATTTGCAGGGTAAAAAAAAAGTGGATGGTGATATCTGAAGAATCCCATAAGACTCCTTGTTCTTTTTCATGTGGAAACTTTGTTATTTCAGAACACAATCGAACCCATTCCTGCATATTAATACGGTATCAGAAATATTTGGGGGGAAAAAACCCTCTCAGCATTCATAAATGTGGTCTGTGTTTATGGGGTCATGCTCATGACATGACAACTCCCACACATGACAACGCACAGTAGGGCCTTTAGAGCTGTTAAAACAAAGGCAGGCCAATGAAAACACACCGACACACACATACACGCACACAATCTCCTTTTTTTAAATGGGCATGTCCTTTTGGCTAAACTTTAGCGATCAGCAGGAGTGATTTTGAGTTGAACCAATAAAAGCTACAGTGTGTTAAGAAAACACACACAGAGGACTTGCCGTTTTAAGATTTACGGTACAACTTGAATGACAGATAGATGGAAAGCAGTGTAGAAGTATAGAAGTGGCCACATCATGAAAGACTGATCAAATAAACAACATATTAACAGCATAAAGAGTTTTTAGCCTGCAGACAACTCTGGCTCTGTGATGAACTGCATGTGTTGCAATTGGATAGATACAGTACAAACAAAAAGGGTAGCAGAGGAAAGCCAACCACAAAAAAATTCCACCACACAGTGTGTGAATAACAACACCAATGGTATCAGCCAAAATCATATTCTAATTACTTCATGTGGTATATGAGCCACTTGCTACTTCACATTCCACTCGAGGCACTCAGACAGCACAGAGACTGTCCTTAGAAGGCCTTGCAAATTGAGGGCTTGTGACATCATCACTTTCGGCACCATCATACTCCAGTTTCTATTGTTATTCCTTTGTTATTTTCCATCTTGGCCTTTTCTGGATATGTGGAACACCTGATCTTCATTCTCCAGACAGGCTCAGACATGAGGTAAGAAGGGAAAGATCTTAATGATGATGAAAAGGGCGAATAGCAGGAACATTATTGGAACACGGTTACTTCTATTCATGTAACCTGCTTGTAAAACAACTGTAATATCTCCAAGCACTCCAACACCTACACAGTGTTATGTTGGAGGCATTTAAATTTTATCTTAATGGTGTTTTAGTACATTGAGCATTATATGACAGTGATCTTTTCAATGTCAACAATGTCTAAAAATGACTTTCCATTAGAGTTCCTTAACCAACGTTATTCTCTATTAAGCTATTTGTTCACATTGGATATGGGTTTTCCATACTGGACACCAAAACCAGTAATGTTCTTAGATCCTTCATAAAACAGGACTTGACCAACATGGCGTCTGAGCAGTATTGTCTTATAAAAGTAATTGTATGGTACCAAAATTCCTTTGACACGAAAAACATCCAAAGCACGCCTCCCACACTGAGGGATTGTGTTGGAGGTTTTGAGGAGGAAAAAAAATTGGTCTGCCTCGGAAATTTTTACATTTAAATGACACTGCAATTACTAGAGGAAGAGGAAGGACATGCTTGTACAATCAGTGCACTGCTTGATTCAGTTGGGCGTAGTGTGCAAAACCCTTTGGCAGGCAAGACCTATCTGAAAAAGACTTTGTATCTACAGCACAGCCTTGTTTATCCGGAACTCAGACATCTGAACTGACCAGGCTACCAAAGAGGCATTGCAAAAAAAATATACAGCCAGGAATAAACAGCAAACAAAAATAATTACTGTGCACAGATTGTTTCACTCTCCAAAACTACTGTAATTTCTCGAAGGGTCCCAGTAATTGTCTTGCTGTCCTGAGAGCAGGATCAGATAATGACAAAGCAGACCATCTTCCGCGAAACGCTAAAGGCTGAGAGAAAGGCCTTTCTTTGCCCTTGTTTACCCTCACTGATCCTGCTCCACAGTTTTGTTGCTGCCAAACCCACAGAAGAAGGGAAGACGGGAGGAAGTGAAGCCATGCCCATTTTCAAGAGTTGCACACTCTCCTGCACGCCAGCTACCGGGACCCTGGGGAACTGACTAAAAACTTTTTTTCACCAAATACTGGACAAATAAATATTCTTTGCAAGTAAGGAAACAAACACAAGGTTATTTTGTTTTCATTGCTGAATTTGGACTCAAATAAGGGGTTTAGTTCAGGTTAGCATAAAAATGGGTCAAGTTTTCAAATTAAACTTCTCATTCTCCAGAATCAGTCCCATGCAGTGGTAGGAACAGTACAGTATGTACCAGATCTCTAAATGAAAATCCACCAACCACTGAATAGCAACATCTATTTCCCATCCATTAACAACCCTGTGTCTCAGACCAACCCTGTCCGACCCAAGCTCAGCCCCTTTGTCCCAACACTTACCCTGGAAGGCATCCAAGTGGCTGGATATGAGGTGCTCCAGCTCATAGCTGTAGGAGTGAATGTTGTGGAGGGTCTCTCTCTTTACAGCAAACTGGTAGCTCTCCTCCATTTTCCGGGTGCAGCAGGACGGACCCTGGTGCTTACAAACCAACAGATCCACATCTAGGAAAGTCAAATAAAAATGCATAGGTTTCTTAATTTTTTTCTTCACTATTTTATTTTTCAACTGAGTGCTAACACATATAGTAAAATATATCACAGGAAATGGAAATGTAGAAGAATTAAGACAGTTTGCCTGAATGAGATAAGAAAACAACATATTACTAAAAACTATACAAAGAATACAACTGTCCTTTATCCTATAAGATATACATATCTATCTATCTATCTATCTATCTATACACACACACACACACACATATAAATACATACATATATATACATATATATGATTCTGCACTGTGCTGTGTAAATATGTGTGAGGATATATGTATAGTGTCCTGAGTATGCACATAGATAGACAGGCTATAACTCCACTGGGAGACAGAAGAGGCACCATGGGAGGGTGAGAAAGTAGAGCAAGAATTCATCCACGTTTCCCGCTATAAATACTGTGTCTGCTAAATATATAAATATCTTTGGCCCATATGATTGCACACATCATCAAGACATATATTGTACATGCATGAATACTGCATGTCCCATAAAAATGAAAAAATACATGCAATGTGAACATGCAAAATGTGCTGTCACTCAAGCACACATGCATGCACGCACACACACACACACCCTCAGTAATTCATGTGAAATCACCTTTCAAACTAGACAGTCATTAGTCATAATATTGTAGTTCATAACAACCGCATGAAAGCAATGATCTAACTGCAAATACTATGATCCAAAGGACAGCTCAATCACGCATAATTACATCAGCTGAAACAGAGTCCACCCTGCCTTGCCAGTGTCACCTGCTTCTCACCATCGCTACACATATAGACACTGTCATGACATCACTGAGTCTGGTCACAATTAGCATGGGCTATTAAAACTGTCCTTTCCCATACATTTCCTTGCACAGGGACATTTCCATAATGCAGAAGTCTGATATGATAACTCATTTTACAAGGGGGGGTTAGACAGGGGGTGGACGGGGGTGACTGGAGGCAGGTGTTGTAACAAGAGCCTAAAGCATGGCCTTAGGACAGACCGCAAGACCAGTGCCTCACTGTCCAAATCCCCCCATGAAACACAATAGGGTTGCATTCGCAATCCCTCTTTCCCTTTCTGCTCCCTCTCTCCCATTTGCCTGGCATATCCTAGTGAGGCCTGGGTGTCTCTTAATTACCCAGTGAGGCTCCATTTGTTCCCATCCCAGAGCCAGACAAGTGAAGTCATAACTGGCTGTCCTGCCCCTTCCAGCTCATTATCTGCATCTCTGTAGCAGTCCGCTCTTTTTATACTGACACTGTCTCCCTGTCGACAGTTTCCCTGTTGACAGTTTCTTTAACACACACAGAAGAATTCATATATGTGTATATCTGTATGTATGGTAATGTATATCTGTATATATGTATAAATATGTGTGTGTGTGTGTGTGTGTGTGTGTGTGTGATGTGAGTGAGACAAGCTCAACCTGTTCTCTCAGCAGGAAAGTGATTAGGTATTAAGAAGTGACTAGGTATTATGAAACTTGCTATATACTTTTGTGGCACTTATTAGAGTCCTTGGTGGTAAAGCAAAATACCAAGGAAAAGCAAAATGACAAGAAGGACACCTTTTCCATGTGGCGTCCTTCTTGTCAAATATTCATCGCTAATCAAAAGCATGATACTTTCTTCTAATTACATTTTAAAGTTGTCATTTCACCATATTTGGAGTGTGTCCTCTCTCCCCCTCTGTCCCTGACCCTGTTCTCCTCACCGGCTGGCTCTTTCTCTCCTTTTGTGTTCGAGTGTTATCTGTGATATGAAACTAATATCCAGGGACTCACAGTGGAATCCAGACTGGCCTCTCCGTCCCTTGCGAGTAGCTGCATGGAGTAAGTGATACTCCGAAAGACTTTGGCTGTTAAAGCCACCACAGCAGTCAGGGGAGGCTGACTGTGTCACGAATATACCTGCCCACTTTGTGGAATCATTACGAGCCATGTCACTGCTTGTATGTCCAACAGCAAATATATTTGCTGAGCGCATTCTTTTGGATTGTTATGAAAATATTTTACATACAGTGGATTAAAAAAGCATTTTAGTGACTTTTGCCTGAAGGGTAATATAAATTTTGTATTGAGGACTCAAGGCAGCAATCTTCCAAGGACTCCAAGAGTCAGTGAAGTCTACAACGTAGGACATATCTATTAATATCTGACTGTTTTTGAGTAACACGTGCATTTTTTTAACCATCCTCCATTTAAATATCCGGTATACAGAAAATATACACAGCTGTAAAAGACACTGACTTCTCCTTGAACTTAATCACATTTTACTGTTTTATGAAATTAAAGCTTGTGGTATTGTGGGGGTTTTAAAGGTTGTTTGAAGCCACGAAAAACAAATATCTAAAAATCCCAAATATCTGCATAGACTTTCACCCTCTCCCTGTCATGGGGTTTAGTGGGTATTCAAGCTCAGTCAAATTGCTTGGGGACTGTGACTCAACAACAATTTTCAAGTCCTGCTTCAAATGTTTGATTGGATGGACTGGAATAGTCTCTGACTTGAGTACAAGAGAAGATTATTAAGACGTTCCTGCTTTGGTTTGGCTTTATGTTTGGGCTTGTTATCAGCCAAGATGTCATTTGAGTTTACTTCCACTTTAATTTCTTTTTGCCATGAAACAGCAGCTGGTGAAGCATCCAGGCAAAATTTATTGTGCGTTGTCTCACCAGTCTCAACCATGGAACTCTGCTACTTGAGACTTCAAAATAGTGCCCTTCTTTTTTTTCAGCTCACATTACTGTACTTTGAGTGGGACTGTGGTACTTTCAAATAGCCTTGCTGCATAGGGAGTTTGTCTTCATGCTGAACTTTTAGCCTAGAAATAAACACACGAGTTACTGAACCTTTCAGATGCTTACAAATTTCACAGACACCACACCTTGATTGCTCACTGGTGATCTCTTTTCAACCATTACAGCCCCTCTGAGGGCAGCCAGCTGTCCCAGTGATGATTATGGTGCATCTTTACTGCAAATACTTTTGCAATCTGACCAAAATACATATTGCTTTTGACAGCTAACTGAGCACGCAGTGCCGGCATTGTGGGCACAGGTCCTTAGCGAGTGCCAAATGTGTATGCTACTCATTCTGCCTGGCTACACCTAAACACACTTTGCTCGCCAAACTGGGTGTCAACTTTGAATCCTAATTCGTTTAATCATCCTCAGGTGACAAATACCTCTGGAGTAATTTGCCGTATTAAAGCCATGGCTCTGGGGTCTTAACATGTTAGTCACAATCCCTTCAGCAACACCTCAGTGCCCTTGATTGCACAAGTCAAAACTCCTGAGTGGAGAAACTCTCCCTCTGTATAACTGCCCTGCTAACTCCAATGCCATTTGCAATATGTGCAAAATCGTTATGTTATTACCTACCCTTTTCAAACACACATGCGTAAACTCCTGCAACCATGAAATGATTTATACGCAGTTAACATCTTCTCAATTCGGTATGGAAACTTTATTTTGATTTGAAAAGTGTTGATGACTGGGAGGGGTTGTGGTTTCCTGATGCTGCTGTTTAGATATATTTCTGAGAACAAGAATAACTTTGTTAGAAAGTGGGCAATTAATGCAGTTACCCTTCTCCTGCCTCAGGAAGCCAGCTCTCTTTGAAGCTTCCAGATCCACCGAACATAGAGGATATTTACTCTATATAGATTTGCTGTGTTTTGGATGGACCGTGTTGAATGAAAACACATCTCAAAGGGTCTCTGCCGCATACCCGCATTTTTTGGACAACCTTGAAACTCAACTGGAATGTTTAGATTTCCCAGACCCCAAGCTGGAACTGCCTACAGCGACTGGCACGCCGTCCAAAGCCAAGCCAGAGGGCAGGAGTTGGACTAAGGGAGCTTAAGGAGAGAAGTGGAAGGCAGCCCTGATGAAGCAGCATTATATCAGAGGGGTGCTCAGCCACAGACTGGCAGAGTAATTATGTTAACATTTAAGATAATCAGCCGAACACTCCTTCTCAGAAATCAGGTCTCCTCTCATGTATTATTTCCATTCCTAGAACGCAACAGGGTTCATCTTTTCTTGATGGTTATATTATTGGGGAGGTACACGATATACTTGGCAGTCTAATAACCTCATAAAATTGCATCCGCCTCCACCACGGTAACAAGCACAGGGGATAAGGTAGCCCAAAGTCTAATGAAACACAAGATAGACTTAGGCTGAAATCCAATAAGAGATGGTGTGCAGAGACCGACTCAGACAGCGTAATCAGCTTCAAACTGGAGCCGCACTGGTAAGACTGGGGCGTTTGGGGTGGACTGGGGAAAGAGCATCTGAGGTGCTTGTCAGTTCAATAATCTCTACTATGTCTTAATACTTATTTGTTTGGGGGGTGGGGTTGTTTGTTTTTTGGAACTAATGTCTTTTTTTTTTCTTTTTCTAATGGCTTTAGCACTGAAAACGTTCCTAACGTGAATTTTACATCAGATTGTAGCAGGTAGTTGTGAGATGGCCAGGAAAAGAAAACAATGATGCTCAATGATTTTAAGTGTGCATGGAGTAGGTGTGCACCATGTGTTACTCTCTCAGCGAGAAAGGCCAAGTTAAAAAGGGAATCGAAATAACTGCAGCCAATCAAAGACCATGTTGAGCTTTGAGAGCTTGCCAAGGCTTTTGACGCTGTAACTGGTTAAGGATGTGGCGACATGTGATAACACACTGTGTTCCCATTCCCTTGCTATTAACACATGACCCTGCTTGTCTTGTATCTAAGATATAAGACACTTTCTCTTTCACTCCAAAATAGCTGTTAACGGCTCAGGAAATCAGAGAGCGACAGTAGACTAATAAGCTGAAAACAGGGCTCTGTGTGTGGTATGTACAAAATAAGATAAGCCCTGCTCAATCAGATAGTTTTAAGTGAGCTGTAAAATAGGTTGATCATATCTGAGGACATTATCCAAGAAGTCGTGTTTCTGTGAACAGCGCTGCTAGCCGTCTGCTTTCCAAATGATCTATCTCCAAAGGGCTATATCAGCAGCCCGTGGTAATCTCAATATGGAGCGCTTGGCTGTGTACCACGGCACCAAAGTGGCCATAACTCTTCAAAATAATCACAGGATAAGCAACTTCATGTCACTCATTATCTAAGTTCCCTTGATGCTGAATCTGGCATGGAGATAGAGTCGCTCTTTATAAAGAGTGGCCAAGGGAACAAACATTTACTGTCTGGAATGAAAATATTTTGGTCTGAAATCATTTAACACAAAGACATACAGTATTGGTATAATACTCCAGAGTCTTTTTAGGGTCACTCATTAACACATTAAGCAAACACTTGTAACTAAGTAATTAAGTATTTTTTACAATAAATTGAAAGTGCCTTTAAATTACATTGTAGTTTAGGGGAGGTATTTCCAAATGATCACATAGATTGACAATGTATGACATGTCTATTACTATTAATTGCAAAGAAAATAACAGTACATGCTGCATGTATTTTCTAAAGTAAAGTCTTCTGCCACTGCGTGATAACATGTAATTACAGTGCTCTTAATCACCATAACACCCTGTCACTATTTACTGCCCTTCATGCTTTCTTTGGATAGAAGAATTGAAAACAAAGCAAATACTGCATTAAATGTCTGTACCATAGAAGTGCAATTGTTTCTGTATAAGATCATATCCAATTGGCCAGCTCTCAGGTTCCCTGCTGCCACACTCCTGGCACTTAGTGAGAAATCCGTTCACCTCACATGAATGAAACGCAGCACTGTATCCTAAAACAAACAGCCTGTGAAAAACTCTGAAGTTTTGCCACTTCAAATTTCAAGAGTTGCTTTTGTTGGCATTTGATCTGAGGACTGCTGCAGAGTAGCATAATTGTGTACACACACACACATATACACCAAATCTCCCACTCTGACACCCCCTTCCAATGGTCAGCACTTTGAAGACAAGATTGCATCTGACCCAAAACAACCTCTCTTGGACAAGTGCAAATAAAAAGCAAAATAAGATAGAAGCCCAAAATGTACTGGGGAAGCTACGGCAGTGTTTGATTAGCTGTGAGGGGAAGGTGCAAAAATGCCGTTCACCACACCTTCTAAACAAACACAAATATTTAGATCAATTAATAGTCCAGACCAAGGAGCCGCAGTTTGTATCTGGATCACATCAGCCCCATCTTCTAAAACTGTTATAACTATACATAGAGGATAGGTCTTATATCTCTCTACGGGGCTTAGTGGTTGGGAAAGCAAATTCATTAAAAAGAAAGACTACTAGACATACCCTTCACACCATATTGTGTGTGTGTGTGTGCATGCTTCTGTGTTCCCACTGTCGGGTAAAATGCTCATGGACAGCTGCAATAGCGGGACAAGATACTTGTATGTAGCTTCTGCCAGCGCACTGCGGTCTGTAAAAGCTTGTCACGCAAGCCCTGCTCCAGACTGCTGACATCCTCAGAAGACCAAGGTCCTTCCGTTGTCTTTAAGAGCTAACCCTAAACTACTACTTGCAATGAAATTGACATCTTCTGTTGCTAGTAGTGACACCCTGCTAAACAAACATATCAAGTGCTTTGGATGCACCTCTAGGTATGTTTCCCACTCAGCTATCTATTGCTCTTCTCCCTGTTACGGCTCGCAGACTCGCACTGGGTGATACTTAAGCTGCCACCAACTTGAATGTGACACTAATGCTGCATGGATTCTGCTCTGTAGACATATAGATAGCTGTATACTGCATATCTACTGGCATTTGAGTATTTATGAGAAAACATGTACTTAAATCTCAGACACCCCCAAGGCTCATCGTCAAGGAAAAGAGATTTACAGCAACTATTAAAAGATTTAAAAGACTGGAATAAACATATAATGAAAATGCCCACTGTATAGCCTGATATGCTGTATTCAAATATGACAATCAAAATTACCCAGCGGAAGAAACATGACATAATTATTTGAAAGAGATGAAAACTGTTACTATGTTTGCAAAAAAAAACTTCCAAACAAAGCTAGCATAGTTGAACCGAAGCCTAAACCCGCTCCAATCGCGTTTTGCCTCCAAAACAGATTTGGAACCAATGTTTATCCTCATAAAATAACTTTTCTTCAGTGTGCAGCAGGAAAGCACATACCACAAAACCTTCAAGGCATTGGAAGCTGCCTCCGAGCATCACTCTGACAAAAACCTTAACAGAAGACAGGAAAAATTTGGGAACCATTTCAGCAGAGGTGCTAAAAGACTCTATAGACCTGTTGTAGGAGTCCGAACAATCTATTCTCACAAACTGTGGCTCCTGAGCTCAAGACTACGTAGGCTTAAGGACTTACGCCTCCCCAAGTATCTAAAGACACATGGCCAAAAGGGCTGGAGGTGGTTGATGTCTGGAAATCGGTCTGAGGTTTGCAAATCAAATCGCTCCCTGAATTGGGGACACAATATTGTAGCCTCTTTATCCAGAGATTAAACCATATGAGAGCTCTGCATCACACTAGACTTGTTCTAGCTCAAAAAGCCTGTCTCAGCAGCTTGTGAGTGTGCTGGGTGGCTCTCTGCCAAAAGAAATTTGCAAAATAATTGCTTAATCTCTCCAAACAGCGTGCTTGTATGATAAGCAGCTGGGTGGCATGTGAAGCTACAAATTGTGGAGAAAATCAAGAGGCTCTCATGATTTAACCCAGACAGAGAAGATTTAGAGCATATACTGGGTAACTTACACATGTAATGTATTAATAAACAGATACATGTTTTGTTCTGAGGGGGACAAAAAAAAGCTTGGCGATAATGTACATTGATGGATAGATACTGTGACTGAAGACAGACAGACTGAAGATACATACTGTGACTAAGACACATTTCACTCATCCCTATTGCTATTACCCCCCATACACAACATCTGACAGATATTTAGTAGTCAAATCTCTTTAAAAGTCTCTCATTAACATGACTAATGTGAGAGGACACAATATGCCAAAAGTGAAGACAGGGAGCATTATCTGTTCTGTCTTTCAGCCTTTCAGTCTCCTGCTGCTGTCACTTTTTGGAAACCACTCACAGTGCATGTGTACTGACCCACGTGTGTTTCTGACAGAAGCAGACAGACTAGTTAAAAGCCTTGCAAGTTAATTATAGTCTTTTTTTTTTTTTAATAGAGGTGCTCAGAACTATTTAAGACATTTCTCTTCACTCGACATCAGCTCAACTCTCTATGAATGTAAGTTTTGGCTAAATGTGTGCCTCCTGGAGCAGAGTCTCCCGTGTTTGCACAGTGCTGCTCGCTGTGGATGTGCCTGACCGGCGGGCTCACCTGTGCCAGGTGTCTCTGGGACGCGGTGCAGCGGGCCGACGTGCCGCAGCTGGAAAGCGGTCCGCACTTCGTGACAGCTGTACGCGTCCACGTCGATCGCGTTCAGCGCAAACACGAGCGCCGACAAAATCCAAAGGGATCCGCAAGAGTTCACGCGTGGGCACGTTCCTCGGGACATTGCCGCATCTCACGCCGGGCACCCGCGTGGACAGCCTGCTGTAGCCTGACGGCGAACTGTGTGACAGGGTGGGAAACAGACGGCACTCGAGTACAAGGGAGCGGCGATGAGTTTACACATCTGACAAGCGTTTCCGTCTGATTTTCACATTATTGGTTGGGATGCTGAGTGTGAGCGCCTCGCAGCTAAAAGGCTGTGGGGTCCTCTGTGGGACAGAGGCAGTCCGTCCCGCAGTGATCGGCTGTGTGAAGCATGCCTCTGTCCAAAAGCCTTGCGCACACTCCCCTCCCTTTCTGTTTACTTCAGCTAAGTGCGCCGACTAAAACTCAGTTCGATATCCCTACAGGGACGTGCAGAGTCAGTACTGGAACATTTCATACCCTTACGAATAAACAGGTTCCCTTTATATTATTGAAATAAAATGAAATATTTAGTCTATTTTTTAACCAGCTTTTGCATCATAACTGAAGTCTGACAAAGATCTAAATCTAAGCTTTTTTTGCTTGTTTTTGTTCCAACTGTGGTGCAACTGAATAATTTAAAACACACCAATATTACAACATTTGGATGAGGTCATTTTAATTCCACAGAACTTATTGTGATAATTAAATGATTATTATTGAATCAAATCTTCACCTTTCCTGTAAATGTTTCTCATTCTTTCTCAAACACAGCCAAAGATTATAAGTTTTAAACTGAGACACTGACAGTCACTGCTACAAGGGTCATACATGCTGACTCAGCTGTTATCCGGTTCTTTATTTCTTTATCCTTTTTAACGCTACAATTAAATAAGTATTGGGGTGGGCTGGGGTTCAACAGGATCAGACTTTTTATCTGGTGTGTGGTGTGTGGTGATTGTGACTGCAACAGGGACCATCCTGTGCTCAGTGCTGCTGAAGACTGTGCAGCAATACTTGATATTTGATTCACATCGCTGCCATCTACTGGCCAATATGTTTAGTAAAAAAGAAACCACACACATCATTTTACAGTATTATGCTCCTTATAGGCTTTGCAGCCTTTCATGACACGTTTTATACACAGTCTGTCTGTGGTTCATCACACTAGAAGCCTTGGAAAGTTAAAACAGCACATTCATCAGTTAAATTGCCTTCATCCTATCATGGTGTTTTTGGAGATTTGGTGTTCAATAATTTAGTTTCTCTTCAGATTTAAAATGTGGTCCACGAACCCATAACTGACATTTAAGTGTTTTGCATTAATTCTGTTTGTCACCACATTTCTAATTGTAACCTTGTACTATACTGTTCCTTTTACACATTTTATGCTGCACACTACCCTCTCTTGGACAGACACGGTACTACACCATTTTTCAGCTGCCAACTCTTATTGGTCTACACAAAAACTACATAAACACACTATTAAGTTGTAATTAAGCTGCATAAAGTTGTGAATATGATGGACTGGGCTGAGTTGGTGTACTTGGTTTGCTTTTGGCACATTCTGACCTGATCTGTGTATTGAGAAAAAGACACATTCCTATTCCTAGTACTGAGAGCAGGTTAAAGTACAGAATAAAGCTCAGACAGTCGCAGAGAATATGTCACCCACTGATACATATTCCAGGGCAGCCCAAAGCCTGGTGTCCTGACAGCTGATGGACATGCCAATCCTTGAGCGTACAAGTCTGAGCTATAATGTCAGCACCTATTTAGAGCTTTTACTTGTACAAGGAACCGCCCTCAATATACACTTAAAAAACTTGACAGAGTGACATCAGCACGCTGCTCTTCTTCCAGTGGTTTGGAGCTGAAAGCAGCAGAGTGTGGTCACAAAGGCTTTCTTTAGACTACAGGTATATGAGCTTTGTTTTTCAAATGAGATCTTTCATAGAGACTGTCCACACTCGTATTTGCAAGTGATCAGATCGGATTTGTGTGTCTAGACGTCACCAGCCTTTCTGCATGGGTTGCTGTGGTAACGACGTCGGCGTCAGTAACTACATCTCGCCCTCCAAAAAATTACACTGTCAAGTCGCAGTTGTTCTCCCTCCATACCTCTGGAGTCTACTCATCTGCTCTGATGCACTTCCGTAACTCTAAATTTGACATTGTCTTTGTGTGCCACATTATATGTGATGCAAAAGACACTTTGGTCAATCTGATTTGTTTGTATGTACATACAATTTCTATTGTATATTTCATTGTATATCACTTCTAGTTGTATATTTTCTAAGTTGTTAAATTTATATTTAAATTGTTTAACTTAAATTTTAGGTCTATATTTATTACTCTATTATTACTCTTTTACTATTATTTATTTTTATATTTTTATTTCTTAATCTATTTTTTGTTAGAGTGTTTCTATTCTTATTCATATTTTGAGCATTGTTTGTAGGGAGCAAGAGATTTAAGAATTTCATTGACAATGATTGTGTGATGTAAATTGTTGTGCAATGACAATAAATTCTTGAATCTTGAATTTGAGTGGCTAGGGGGTCATGATTGAGACACATCTGTAGAAATCCGATAGGAATCACATTTCAAAACAGCTCCAATGTGGCTTGGGTCTTATTTGCAAAATTATATGTCATGTGTTAGTCTAGTATCAAGACTTTCTGAAATAAAGCTGAATAAAAGTCAATAGATATGCTAAAAACAATAAAAACAATGCATGAAGGCTGGTAGAGCTGACTTTGCACGTGCAGCAGCGAGGACAAAGTTTGACGTTACAGGTAGCCTCCTCAGGTTTGTCTGGTCCAGGTGTTTAAACGCTGGTGACCACTGTGCCCCGAGATCAGGCAAGTCCTGTGAGGATGCCTGTGTGACTCTGATTTACACAACTGATTCTCCTTCTGAAGAGGTTACACATAGCAGTAGATAATCTGCATGAGCCTGTCACGTGACAATCCCGATACAAAGTTTAACCTTTGTAAGACGGCCCAAAGCATCCTGTCAAGTCTGCACTGGTACCATATCCTTTGTGTGTAGTTTAAAGGCACCAGCAGCACTGACTCATCCTGTTCATCCTACTTGTTTTTTGAAGCATCATCTAGGACATTAGAGTCAAAAGCTATCTGGCCAGTTATATGCCAACACATTTTGACTCAACAGCTGGTGAGTTCAATGAGGTAAACTTACGAAGGGCACTTCATTAAATGATTCTGAGGCAAACAGGTCCTTCTCCTGCTGTATCCTTGAAGATGTACTACCTCTGGCTCAGTCTCCACTTACCTGAAGGAGGCCCTCAGCGGAGGCTATAGCACATAAAAGTGCTGAGGATGCTTGCAGCACACCGTGCTCTCAGATCTTCCTCCATTCCTGGAAGGCAAACATGTTTTTAATTAGTCTTAAAAATGCAACACGTTTTATGTGAACAATCAACAGATCAAGTGAATGATTAAAATCCAGGCAGTGTCAGCAGCACCAGAA
This sequence comes from Scortum barcoo, assembly GCA_023238725.1. NCBI lineage: Eukaryota > Metazoa > Chordata > Actinopteri > Centrarchiformes > Terapontidae > Scortum > Scortum barcoo. The sequence continues at coordinate 16,707,056 of CM041533.1, read as the reverse complement.
GCTTGGAGGCCAGCATCAGAGCTGAACTGTCAAAACCACTACTTGAACAGAGATATTACCTGCTGTTACCATACGGTGGATATCTCAGAGGTCGAGTTTTGCCACTTTATAAGCAAATTTTGTCCATAAGAGTACAGTCAGCTTGTCACAGTGTACAATTTATCAATCAAAGTTCACATATTTGCCTCAGGTTTTGGGCTTGATTCATGCTTTTCCTTCAGATTTAAGTCTAAAGACTGAGGTGCAATATGAGACAGCTGCTGGATAAGAGATCAGACTGGTTTTCGCCTCCACAATTGCTAAATGATCCACTATCACACCCACTGTAGTGATGTGGAGACAAGTCGGACGGGGCCTATGGCTGTAAAAGTTGGTTTAAGGGACACAGACACTAGGAAATCCCAAATATCTGCATAACCCATTAGTTTCCAACGGGACACTGTGAACCTTAACGGCCTGTGTTTTACAAAATCTGGAGTGCCATTCAACCTGTCAGGCGCAGCGGACTAGGTGGACTAAGAATTGCCACTTACATACTTTAACATTCAAAGTCATGAGTATAGTTTACATTATCATTTGTTATTTATTGATTTTCTTTATTCTAATTGTATTTTATGTTTGTTGCATATTTTAAAAAGGAGCTAATGATCTCACATTTCACTGTGATTGTACCCTGCAGGACCAGAACTTGAACCAAAGCTTAAGCCAGCCAATTACAAGAGTGCTGTTATCGGTGGTCATTAAAGGCAACTATAATTAAAAAAAAATTAAAACAGATGAGAGAAAAGGAAACAAATGGGCACCTGGCTCTATTGTGAGGCCACCTCATTCACCTGGGTCACATCTGTGACTTTACAGTATAAAGTCCTGGAAAACCAAGCATTGAATTTCTTCTACTGAGCAGTGACTGTTCTCAGATACTATCCACATCCTCAGACGTTTTCATGTCCTCCTGTCAGTGCCAGACTGCCATGGGAGCTGAGGACAGACAAAACATCTGGGCGTTAGACTCTGGGAACAAAAAGGCAGGCACTGGATCACGGTTTAAAGTTAAAGACACCTCTACTGCCATGGCTGTTTTATACTCCTTACTGACGCTGCACAACAAGGTTAGCATGTGACACAGCATTTAGCTAGCTGACACTACCAGAGGGTGAAGAGCTAATTAACGCTAGCTTAGTAAATCTAGCTAACACTCAGAGGCCACGGCTGTTACCTGAGAGGCTTTAATGAGACCTGTAAGTCGACTTAGGAGATTTGGAAGAGTTTATGAAATGTGTTAATTAATGTTGACCATGGTCACTACACATGGTCACATTACTACTTAATAATTACAGTCACGGCTGCAGTATCCCAAATGAAGGAAGGGTAAGTTTCCTACAAGAAGATGAAGGGTTACACCAGTGCCCAGTTAAAATACTACTTACAAATGCTTTTTTAAAATCTTAAATAGCTATAGAGGTAGACTGTGAGGTTTAGTTAAAGTTCAAGAAGTCATATGTCTCCAAAACTGTCTCAACAAAAAAATTTAAATGACCTTACTTCATTCTTCTTTTACAGCAGACATTTTGCCTTCTTGTAGCAGGAAAAGCGCAGGTGGAATTAATGATGGCTCAGTGCAAGGTGGATCGTTCATTTTATAAATCACACCTGTGCTTTTCCTCTTTTGACATGTCAAAAAGTCCATTATATGTATGAAAAAGGTCCATTATATAAGTATAAATAATTGATTTATATGCATGTCCATTAATTTCAGTGTTTTGATCCTGTCTGCTTTTGTGTTGATACCACAACTCCAGTCATGCACCGCGGACGAACACAGGTCTTCTTATAAAAGAGAATCTGTAAGGTTTTCTCTTTTTTAAATTATGTATGATTTCTCACCACAGTTAAGGAATAATTGTGTTATTCAGTGCACTTGAAAATATCCATTTGGAATTTGATAATTCTGATTGTCTTTCATTACATTTCCACTAAGAGCAGTTGGGATCTTTTAGACTCCAGTAGGACTATTTCGGGGGAAGTGAAAAAAATATTTTATCAGCAGCAGTAAGACAGTCACACGTCTTTCTTTCCACAGAGAGATTTGTACACTGTACACTTTTCTCTCTTTTTGCAATTTACAGACCATGTTTTTATTTAACGGTATGTGTTTGAATTAGATACACGTCAAGTGTTGGTGAACATGGTCAGCAGATGGCGCCATTAGTTTTTCGATTCCTCACTCAGACACCCATTTATACAGGTTAAGTTTTCTGTACCAAGTATCACTAACATAGTTCACGAAGGTCAGTATGAGGTGACAAGGACTGCATGTATTTTTGTAACCTGTGTGTTAGGGTTAGGCTTATTTTGAAGTAAAATAATCTTCTGTGTCTTCAGAAGAGTGTTTGGCAGTAGGTCATCAGTAACCCCTAGCATCCGTACACTCACATGAAACATGACCTTTACTCTGCGCCAGTTTATTGTACCAAAGAACAATGTTTGTCAGTATTTACACCATAATCATAAACCTGTCTCCATCTTCATGCTGACCTTCTTTTAACTACATAACCATAGTCATTAACATAACTGTGGCACTTCTGATGCCAATTAAGCCCTTCTAGTCCTTTGGCTGGGACTGCAGACGGATGAAGTGGCTGCAGTAGCCTTTGGAGGAGATCCTTCAGTCTGTGTCCTCATGCTGTGTCTGAGTGCAGTAGTTAGTAGACAATCTCTGGGGGCTTTAGCCCATCAGTTCTGGCCCTCTAAACTGGGGATTTAAGGGGCTTACAGGGGGTTAAACCCCCAAGATTGGAGCCCTCAACCGCCTGTTTGAGAGATTACGCTATTCAGTCTCCCATTTTCACCTCTGTGTCTTCGTGGAACAGCGGGAAGTGTGGAGGGTGGTCGTTAGAGACATGCCTCAGCTTGACATCTCTGGAGGGAGGAAGTGGTGATAAATGAGTGTTGAGAAGCTTGATTAAGTAGAACATTACCTCATGCTGTGCGGCTGAATCCTGAGGAGCACGTGGATAAATAATTTTGTTTAAAATCTTTCCAAGTAATGGAGGATCTTGCTTTCAGAGATTCCTAAACAGGGTGTGTTGGGCATTGAGCAGGAAAGGGGTGCATACATTTACAGTACACACATGCATACATGAAACTTGGAGTGGTCAAATGTCACATTGCCGGCCAGAGCAAGAACCTTATGCTCCATTTCTCCCGGGTGGAGATGTGAGGAGTGGAAGTAAGCAGTGCTGCATCTTTAATGAGAGTCTGACATCTTTGGTGCCACTGTCTCACTGTCTGTCCTGCCAATGCCTTCTTCGTCCTCACCTGCATGGCACTCCCAGGAAGGACAGAAAACACAGAATGCCACTAAGCCTCATAAAGGCTTTCAGGAATCAAAATGTCACCCTACAACTTTCCTTAGAAGCACGATCGCACCATGTGTTGGTGGTGATCTAAGATGGCATGAAATTGCACTTAATAAACCCTGTTAAAGTAGAGTCTTGTGCTCTATTTATAATGGCTCTGTTTCCTCAGTGGCATTTAATTGATTGGTATAATGGTTTTTATAGACTCCTCATTAGCCTGTTACAGCAGTGGATCAATACAACATAATTACATGCATGATTGAAGCGAGTACCATGCGTCTGCTCCAGGGAACATTGGTCTGTATTTGTAGGCAGTCATTACTGTCACAGTGTCCACTACAGTACATACATGAACTGCCATTGGTATGTTACTCTGCCAGTAACTAAAAGAGTGATTTGCCTACTGCATGTCATTTGGCTAGCCAGTAAATTAATATGGAATATATTATCTAACCACAAAATTGATCAGGTTTATTCGGATCAGCCTGCAGTCAGTGTCATCTCTGACCTAATGCTCTGGGCTGTAAATGGTCACTAAAACGTGTGACGCTTGGTTCTATGTTGTGGGTTAACATTCATATTCACAAGTCTATTGCAGCCCATGTAATTACACCAGATGTCTTAATTTGAATGGTATCCTCCTAAGATATGTTTATTCATATTTGATACACAATTAAATTACAAAAGTAATTATCAGATAACAAAAAGTTATTATCAGAAAACAGCTACAAATAAATTGCAATATGTATTTAGGCAGTTTGAATGTCTCCTCTCTGTATGCAAGTCTTTGTCTGCAAAAGTTGCAGGCATTGTATCTTATTTCACCCTTCACTCTGTCCCTGAGGGAGTGTCCTCCACTGTTCACAAAACAAAGTACTCTTGTGCACATAGGTGTAAAATTTTGTTTAACCCATTCACCCCTGAGATTCCCTCACTGTCTGTGTTCATTGAACTCTGATGGGATCTAAATACTTCCTTTGAGACTGTACATATGGGCTGTGCACTGAGGTCAGACAGGGGGCTTTGTGTATACGTGCATGTGCACGGGTGCGTGTGCTGAGTTGGTCTGGATGGAGTGACTTGCTTTGTGCCTGACCAGTCGACCACGTTCCTCACAATAGGCAGAAAAAGGGGGTGACTACCTTTTTGACATAGCATTTTATCTAAGTGAGATCATAGCAGTTGGCTATTTATGGCATGTGGCACACTGTTATGAGAGGAGTGTTTGAACTGACTGCATGGAAGTACTGTTTAATTTCATCCCATTTTAACTCTCCCTTCTTCACTCCAAAACAGATGCCTCTTTTGAAAATCATATGCAATCCAGCACAGTGGTTCATGCCGAGCCCTGCTGAACTCACCAGTGCACTGTTGCTCCTTTTTGACTCCCCTTCTCCTTGCTTTATTTTTCCCTCTCTCCTCTAAATTGTCCACCACATGTTTGTGAAAACTGATTTTGGTACCTCCAGCTCCAGCCCCCCCCCCACGCCGAGGCTGAACCGTGGATAGAGGGAGGGGGGAAAGTGAGGGATGGAGAAGGGCGGGGGTTAAGAGAAATGGAGGGAAGGGTTGATGAAAACAACAGATCCCTGCGCCCTAATCCTTTTGTGTCAACGGTGTTAATACAACCAAGCACCCCCCCACCCCAACCGCACCGCTCACCCTCCCTCAACCCCTGCCTCTGGCACTATGCACCAGGCGCTCCCACCACATAAACAACCGACAGCACTACTGAAACTAATACTCAGCCCCCAGACAGTCGAGCAGAGGTGCACAGAAGCTGCAGTAGCCCCCCTGATAAACACACAACTCAGACTCAACTCTGTCCCTGCTCTCATCCTGTTCATCTCTGTGGCCACTGGGAACAAGTCTCACTTCTGGATTGCTTGCTTTGTTTGTTTATGCAAACATATTTTAATCTTGCATCAGCGTGTCAATGTGTGTGTTGAAAATTGCAAAGTTTTTTGCAAAGTTTTTTTTTTTTTTACTTTGTGTGTATTTTGCTTTTCATGTGTTTGCTCCTCTTTCTTTAGTTCTGCTTTTGTTTTGGCTAACTGTACATGTAACAAATGCACTTGAGAGCAACACGGTGTATTCACTGCAAGTGTTTTTTTTTGTGTGTTGTGGTCTTGTTTACGAGCTGTAAGAGAGAGGGGAGGGTGGGGTGGGGGCTGCCGGGGAGGGGGAGCGCAGTAGTTGCCGGGGGAAGAGGAGGTTGTGTCTAATGAGGTCACACCCTGGCAACCCATTGACTCCTCCCACTCAGCTACCCCCCCTCATCTTTCCACTTGGCCCCCTATGAGTGTGCCCACCCACTCAATCCACCACCCCCCCCTCACCCTCTGACAGAGAGAGCTCTCCGTGGTGCTGAAAGCAGAAAAACACATTCGGGCTCTGGTTACAGTGCAGCTGCAAAGGGAAGGCACGCGGCACACGAGACAAAAACATAAAAGGACTACTTGGAGGAAGAGACTGGGGGGGGGTGTGAGTGCTCGTGAAGATGAGATGAAAAGCACACAGCGAGAGAAATAGGAGTGTAGGAAAAGGAAGGAGAGAGGGGGAGAGAAGGAGTGAGGATGACGCTCTAGTAGAAGGTGGCTACAGTAGGCAGTGGGCGTGTTCTTCTTGTTGTGATCTATAGTTGGTTAGCCCGGTGTCATCTGCTTAAGCACAGACCGACTGTACAGACCTGTGTGGACGAGCAGGAAAGGAGGGAGCCGGCAGGGAAATGCCGTAACTGGAAACGCACGCCACTCCGCTTTACCTCGATCTCAACCTTCAGGGCACTGTGGATGAGGATTTCTTTCACCCGTGCGACACTCTGAGACATTTTGTGCATTCTGGGTATATTTAAGGTCCAGGAGAGACAATCTGCAGAAAGAAGCATCAGAGAGACTGTGAGCGCCTGGTCTGCAACTGCAAGGAGAGTTTGAAGTGGGCGCATGGGAGTGTGTTAGTGTGTATTTGTGTCATGCTTGCGGTTGCGGGTGCGGTCGATTATTACGCTGCGTCTTCCTCTCGTCTCTAGCATGTGCAGATGTGTGGAGCAGTGAAGCTGGCACTTGGCTTGGAGTTTGGCACCATCTGGACTGGAGGGGTCACATCTCCCTTTTGTGCTCAGGGGAGGGAGCATTGGGCCGGGCACCCAATGGCCCAGCTCCCCTCTGGCACCAGCCTTATCCTGGGTCACAGGGACTCCTTCTAGCAAGTCAGTCAGTTTGGACCGTACAATGGATGGAAGTCTATGTGGGTTTAAGTGGAATAGTGCACTGGTGCTCCAGCATAGGTCAGAGTTCACTAGCGTGCACTGGACTCATCAGGGGAAGTCAGAAGACACGTTGGTCCAGAAACCAGCAGGGACACAGCCCCATTGTGAGTATGCATCAAAACACTTACTTGAACACTACAATGACCCATAAACCTACAAAGATATATGTCAGAAAGTGCTCATAGTATACACATCATAATGCATGCCAGAGTGATTTTTCTCATTTGCACATACAGATCTAAAAAAGCAGAGCTGCCAAGTGTAGCACCTTTTGTGTGGCAGGTTAACCTTTACTTGGGCCACTGTGCAGCACTGATGTGTGCGTCAGTGTGCGTGCATGAGCGCCCACGCGACTTGTCACCAGACAATTGGCCTTGCAATCTTTTTGACATTGTGTCTCAAGAATGTCCATGCTGCCCTTTTCCTGTGACATGGTTGCCTGGAAACAGAAACAGTGTGCCACTTTCATTTACTTTTAAAGCAAAGTGCCCCTCTGTGTTCCAACTGTTGCAGCCCGTGTCATGTCGGGCAATGTCGGGAAGAGAAGAGATGAGATAGAGAAAAAAAAGAAATGCAGTGTTGAAGTGAAGGGGTAAGAGTGAGAATGGAGAGGAAAATAAAGCTTTGGAGAAAAAAAAAATCTCTATAATTCCAATTGACAGGTTTTACGGAGATTAGCAAATAAGAATAGCATTTTACATCGATGAGTTATGGGAGGACAATCCAATGTGAAAGGCTTGGTTGGTAAAAACAGTGTGATAAACAAGCTGATTCTAGTGCAGAGTGCTGCTGCAGGCTTACAGGGATTAGGCAGGCAGGCTTAATTCAGCTCAAACACTGTTTGAACTGTGCTTTCCTATTGCTGCACCCTTAGCACATCTAGCCGGTGCACCTCGTTTCTCATCAGAAACCTAGCTCTATTCCCTTTTTTACAGTTTCAGAGCTCTGACTGTGCCTGTGCATCAGCGATAAGACCCGATAATCGGGGGGAAAAAATCTACACCACAACACCAGGACTCTGTGCCCTAGTTTGAACTCTGATCCAAGATGGTGATTCTGTCTGTTCTGTTAGCTCTTATCAGCCCTCCCCTCGTGCCCTTAAAAACCTATGCTAAGGAGTGTCGAGAATGCGTCGTAGGGAGTGTAACCGGCAGATAAACCCACTGAGGCTCCATGCTGGACTTATTGATAGACATACACGAGTCAGAGGGATGCTGAGGATAGCCAGACAATGGCCAGTCTCTCAGTTGGCCCTGCAATCTCCATCTGGCCACCCCCCACCTCCCCTCACTACCCTTGCCTCCCTACTCATACGCACACAAACATACATACAGTTATCACAAGCCCCCTCCCCCTCCCCATTCACGCTCACACTCAGTGCTCCTCTCTCACGTAAACAAGCATGAGTCTTACGCTGATCTGAAAACATTGACCTACATAAACGCGTGCACTGTCTTGTTCTCTTCCACCGCTGGCCTCTCCAAATTCAAACTCGGCTGTTGCACATAGCATATTGCATGCAGTTGCACACGTTTTCAGGAAAATGCACACATGCACACTGAATGATGTCATGAGCTGCTCCATACTGTGTTTGAACTTAAGTGTTGGCAAGACAATGCTGTTTTTACACGATTCCCGTTTAAAGGGAACATTTAGAGGATTCTGATGTAGAGGCTCCTCACAGAAACATGTGAAACATCCATGCTCTTAACGCAATGATGCCGTCAGTAATATTCTTTTTACAGAATCAAAGGACAGCAAAGAAAAGCTCAAGAGGAGGTTATTTTTAGACGTTAGACATAAGATTGATGCTGATGTCTGCACATGCATCACAGTCTAGTAAGATTGGTTCGTTTAATCTGTGTAGTTGGTCCCAGGAGTGTTATATTTTCACATCTCAGCCCAGCACATTTTACAACTGCAGAAGATGAAAGCCCCTTTTTCAGCTTCATTCAAACACTTGCTCTCTTACAGCCAATAATTTGAGCCAGGAAATGTGCAAACACAACTGAGAAAATTAGCAGCCGCTACTGATCCACAGCCAATAAGAAAACAAACTGAAACACTGACTATTATGAGTAAACGTAGCTAGAGAGTGAGTCCCTTGACTGTTTGCATATTGAGTATTGCATGTAAGCTTTTGTGTACGTGGGTGCAATGAGCGATAAAGGAAGATGAAGATGAAAACGTTTACTCCTATGGACACAGGGAAGTTAATGAATCTTTCATAGGCCATGAACTCCGCACCAACAGTCAGGAACATTAAAAACAGTAGCAACATCACACAAACTGATGCTGACGCAATCTTGCTTCACTGGTTTTCATCTCACCAAGGCTGACCATGAAAAATGAGGGCTGAGGGAACGATCACTGGCATAACTACACACTTGTTTTGCATCCGGACCATGCTCGTAAATTATCCCATAGTAGTACACAGTATGAGTAGTATCTTGTGTATTTCTTTAAGGCAAATGTTTTTTCATCGACATTTTCTGTGTGTCTTTATCAGAATGCTGTGGAAACACTTGAAGAATGATGAGCTCCAAAGAGGAGGAAACTCTCCGTTTTTTCCAGTATGTTGAGGAGAATGGGCTGAGAGCCTACAATGGCCTGGTAGCTCAGAATCTGGACCACGCCAGGAATGAGAGAAATAAGACATTCCTGCAGGAGAAAAACGACAAGAAGAGAAAACAGGAGGAAGCCATAAGGAGGTAGGAAGAAAGCCACCAAATGAAGAGCAGACTCATTCACAACGTTTTTGCACAGAGAAATATACATTCATAATCTAGTTCGTAAAGGATAGGTGATACACTTCACAGCATTTCATGAAGTAGACTTACAAGTCTCGCTGAAGCACACCAGTGGGATTGTGCTCTGTAAATGCAAGGATGTCACTGGGTTCTCTTCAGGAGGAGGATGTAAGGAATTGGGACAAGTGGCCAGAGGGTCCCTGTGGCAATGGCAGGTTGCCATATTTTGGGGGTTGCTAGTGTGGACTGGTGCACCCCATGATCCACAGAGGATAATTAATTTTTCACTTTTAGACTTATTTGGGACTTGTCCTTGAATTGAGGTTGTCGCTGCTCCATTTTTCAGATGGTGAGTGGTTCAGAATGAAGACGGAATGGGGTGGGCTGTTACAGAAAGTGTGTTAGGATGTGAGTGTGGCAAAGGAGATGTGTTAAGAGACTTCTAGTTATGCTGTTGTGATTCGCATGGATATATCTCCAACCATGCTTTTGTAGGAAGAACATTTTCCAACAGTGAAGAAAGTTCAGGAGTGCTTGTGTTGTTGGGTAGAATAGTGAGCACTGAATCACAGAGTCTTTGGGATGATAACAGGACATTGCAGAAGGGTTTTGGTCAATGATCCATCTACGCTGCACGCTTGCACAATCGCGCAATGCTCCCACGTTCTCCACACACAGCAAATCTATGCAGCGCATAAAATAAAATCCAACCTCAATTCAACAAATCTCAACAACAGGACCCTCACCCTGACATACAACATACTACACAGCTCATAAACAAGATTTTTGTCTTTTTCATTGTAAGTGGGTCAAATTACTTCTATTAAAAGTAATCTAATGGAAATTACTGCTGTAATTTGATTCTTTTTATAAGCCATTTAACTTGTTATGATCTCAGGTTTTGGACAGGTGTGGCCACGGTGTGCATGTCTGATGCACTGACTTTTTGGGTTTTTTTAGTGGTTTACAATTATTCGAGATTCACTTCAAAAACTATGAACATAAATCATAAATCTGCTTTCACACTGCTTGTTTCTTTGCTCTACCTTGACATAATATCACAATCTTAGTACTTATGAGTCATTTTAAATTTCAGATTATGTTTTATTTTTCCTGAGAGGACATGTCATAACAAGTGGATGCATATTTGATCTGAGGGAACACCAATAAAGTAGGATGGTCAAACAATGAATCTGATTATGCATCATGCTAAACACACTTCAGTTTGCACTGGAGAGGCTTATAGGAAAGGCTCTCTGATGTTGTCATGGAATCTAAAAACCATTTGTGTTCAGTCAGTTCGTCTGACACTGTGCTGTCAGATTTTTAGCAGCTGTTGGGAGTTTTAGTTGTGCATCAGATGATTACATTGATGTGGTTTTGAGGGCAGATAATTTATATGTGACCAGATGTGGTTCTTCTTAACCGATTTGAACCCTGTCACATCTCTGTCAAAAAGGTCACGCAATTCAAAAAGAGCTGCTGCCACAGCACATTGTACATCATGCATATTGTAAAATTACTCACATGGTGAAAGTTGACTTAGAGTTCAACAGGCATTACAAAGAGAATTAAACACTCCAGCATCTATCCTTGACTGTCTTTTATCACTTGCCAGCAAAATGTCCCTGCTTCCATCATGATCCATCTGATGCAGTCAGTAACTTGGTGAATGGGACAGGGCGATGCCTGAGGAAAGTGACATCTACTGTCCTGCTGTCTTTCCACTGTCTCTCAGCTGTTGCTATAGCTAAAATATTAATACACAGTCACTAGAGGAAGAGTCTAAAAAATAACTGGATTTTTCATGAGGCCTATAAGTAGGTCAATGAGACGACCCATTTTTACAGTAACTGACTGAGAGTGTGAGGATTCATGCGTGCACGCTAGCAGTTGCCTGTGTACAAGCATGTACATGCATGCTCGTTTAAATGTGCATGCGTGGACGTGAACAACAGAAAAATATATTATATTAGTGAGTGAGAAAGTGTAGGAGAGAACAAATGGCCTGAGTGATTGTGTGAGGGCGAAAGACCTTGTTAGAGCAAATGTGTTTAAGAGTGGGGGGGAGAAGGAGGAAAAAAACCTGTTAGAGAGAGATTAAGTGTGAGCTCAGTTGCAAGAGATGTGTTCTGCCTGGTGACAGCTGGAACAGCCATAGGCCAATCAGATCAGCACGTTAGGTTTGAGTGAGGCGGGCCTTCCTGTCTGCTGCTATTGCACTCTGGGTTTCTCTTATTGTGTTTCATCAGAAGAAGTTAGTCACACAGTCACATACACACGCAGAGGTGCCCACAAATTTACTTAAACATCCAAGTATATTCAAAAATGCCCACCCACCCCCTCTCTCTCTCTCTCTCTCACACACACACACACACAAAGCACACACTTACATTTACTTATATTTACATGTGCTTGCAAATTCCAAACGACTGCTCTCTTCTATCTTTACCCTTTGTGCACACATGCATGTGTACATTCACAGAGACAGGTTTTTTTCCCTTTTTTTTCTTCTCTGTAACATTTGTTTTTTTTTCTTGTCTGAGATGTTGTTTTTCCTGTTGCATGGTGTCACAGTGAGAGACCCAGAGCTGCCCGACAACAAGTCAACTCCAACCGGTCCAAGTGCACCTGTGGTCTGTCCTCTAGCCAATCACTGGGCAAATATCCTATAAATAATCCAGTCACCACCACTCCAGTCACACCCACCCACCCACACACAACCCATGTATACGTGTGTGCGTGCACACAGTCACATCACAGCAGATACACACTCAAAACATACAAGAGGGAGTGACTGTTGATGCTGGGCTGCTGACACCTGTGGCTGAATGCCGTAGATGAAGATTTTATCTTTTTTTTTCATTTTCATTCTAGCCCAGACATGGACAATTAAGATGTTTATGCAGAATAGGCAGAAACATGTGATTTGATGTTTACTTTTTTCGCATCTTTTTTAAAATAGCATTGGAAATATGGCTCTACAGGTAGCTGCAGGCTCCTCTGTCTCCCCACCACTGACATCTTTAAACAAAATATGATGCAGTTATGAGATGCACATCGTGTGCATGTGCGCTCTATTATTGTTGTGCGGCGGCAGCTGGTTTTGTGTCTGGTTTCTATGGGTACCCTGTTGCTAGGCAAATTTAAGCCCCTGACCAATGAACCCACCCCACCAAGCACCTTCTGTGCAGCAGCTGGCCTGGAGGGAGTCAGAGTCAGCAAAGTCACACACTGAGGGGTCACTCATGCACACATACACCCACATGCGTGCAAACGCTCGCACACACAAGACAGAGATCTGTGAAGCCACACATGCAAATTCATCCTGTTTCGTGCAATTTGTTTAAACAAATCACTGACATTAAGCTTAGTTGCAATTATCTTATACGAGAGTAAATAAATACATCAACGGCAGGGATCAATAGGGAATAGCTTGCAAACATTATCATGTCTTTTGTACAAACCATCTCCTTCAAAACACATTCAGATCTTGAGCTTATTTTTTCTGTGATACATACACACACTCATGCACACACACAGCCCTCCTTTCCCCCATTACCACACAACACTTAGACATCATTAACGCTCCATTCAGGCCAATCATCCATTTATAGGGATTGATTGTGTACAGGCTGGGGGACTTCCACAGTGTCATTGTGCGTGTGGTTGTGTGAGCGGCATCGGTCATATTCAGGGTTAAACTCAAATCAATGTTTTGCCCTGAAAGAGACCCCGTTTCCAGCGCCACTAACAAGTCTGTTATTTTCAGCGCAGCACTCTCATTGGAGCCACTGCTCATACAGACACACACACACACAAATATGCTCACACATATGAAGACATGCTATAGTGATTCTGTATGCCAGGGTATGGTATATGTTATTTTTGCTCTATTCTAACTGAAGACAGCAAAAATAACTGATTTGAACTGATATAATATTTCATACATTTTAAATAATTCATCATTCATATGTACAAAGATATTGCTCTTCCCTTGACCCTCTCTCTCTCGCTTCCTCTCTTTCTCATTTAGGACGGGTGAGGACATAGCAACTGAAGGCAAGCACTTACGTATGGGCTCAATAACCATGCCAGACCCCCAGGAACGCTTGCCCATGCCCCACCCGCATGCCCTCGCCTGTGGCCAGGGCTTCTCCGTACGTTCCCAATCCCTCCACTCTGTTGGCAGTGGGAACAGTGGGGGCGGAGGAGAGGAGGAAGTGGGAAGCCCGACCTCTAGGAAGCAACCCCCACCCAAGCCCAGGAGGGACCCGGCCACCAAGCTGAGCATGTCGTCTGAGGCGGTGGACCACAGTCCCATGTCCACCTGCCGTGGGGAGAGATGTGACGGTGAGTGGTGGTGGCACTTCACACCAAACCGCCGCGCTATATATAGCTGCTCTCTGCAGTGCCCTCCTCAACCCTGTTTCTCCTACAATGACATGACATTCAGCGATTTACTGCATACTTCACATTAAATATCATAGTGGAAAATTGATGAGAAAGAATAATGAGCTATAAGTACAATGTACAGTATATGTACAATATAATGTGGTAACCTGCAGATCAGTGAACTACAATGGAAGGAATACTGAAAAGATTTGTGTCATGATTTGTTCACTACATTGTACTAGTCTGGCCACAGTTTGCCTATTGTGTAACTGTGTCACTATTTAAAAAAAAAACAGAGTACCAATGTAATGTATTGAGTATACTGTACAATCCTATACTACTATACTTGAGCAAAGAGTGAAAATACCATGTGATGCATATTAATGACAGGTAGCTCTGAGCTTTAGGAAATATACCCCCCTACATCATTTTGAGTTTTGTAATAGCTGCACTTTAAGGCCTTGAAAGATTCTGTTTATTCAGGAATTTAATGGTCATTTTAATTTGAGAACCTTGAAGAATAGAAGAAGATCTCTGGTGCATGTTCACGTATCACAGCTAAAACAAGAACAATTTTGGCTTATCTTAGTTTGTGCAAGTAATGGTCAAATGCCCAGTAGATGGATCACACAGTCAGCTGTCAAAGCTGTACTTAGTGCACATAAAGAAGATACAAGTGTCGTGACAGCTCCATAACCTCGTTTAAAACTGACATATTTTAATATTTCTACAAGGCAATTACCAGTAAAGGCCAAACAATTCTCCTTCCAGTTAAAACTGTCAGTGCCAAAGATTTGAGTTGCCTTGATCAAGATCCAGTAGAAGCACCCTGCAGCAATTTCACTTAGTTTTCTGAAGCAAAATAAACAAACACAATATGCCTGTTTGGCCATGGATGAGAAAGAGGGCATAATTATAGTACATCAACTCAGTGTAAGAAGAGCTTTAATGAATGGGACAGGAATTAATTGAGCTCAAGGAATGTTTCCCTCAACAAGCAACAAATCCAATCACTGCTGTAGTAAATGCACACAGCTAAACAGTTTTATTAGAGAAAAAAACACACAGTGCTGGGCACAAAGACAAACTAACAAGCACTGCAAAATTAAACTGACATTTAGAATAATAATAATAATGTTGGAGGAAGGTGGCTGTGAGAGCAAAAAGATTCAGAGGTTGCAGGAAGCTTTGACTACATTTCAGTTCGGGTGCTTCGTTGCCAACGTGATGTTTAGGGAGTCGCCCAGCCTGGCTCAGATTGGTGGGGATCTCTCTATATGCACACAGATCTTCCTGGGCACCACGGCAACCATCCCACAGAAACAAGACCCCCTGCAGCTCAGCCAATCACAGAATCACAGAGCAGCCTGAGCCAATGGGGCTCTAGAGATGCTGAAGTCTGAGGCTTCTGAGCCAATCAGAGCAAGAGTGTGGGGGTGTCCCTGGCTGAGGGGAGGGTTGCGTGCTCTGTAGCTGGCGCTGTAGCGGGAAGGGGAGGAGCCTGTCAGAGTAGAATTCATTCAGGAGGAGTGATTGACCTAGATTCCTTTTCCCCAGGAGGAGAGGGAGGGGGGAGGGGGTTTGCGGGTAAACACATCCGCTACAGGGGGAGGGGGAGAAGAGGGAGCAATGGAGAGAGGAAGAGAAGGGACAGGGAGTAAGAAATGTTCGGAGGGATGAATTCGCCACCAGTGCTCAAACAGATCTCAAGCTCCACCATGCAAACGCTCGTTCAGGAGAGGCAGAGTAACACCACTGTGTGCACTATACTGTACACACACACTCACACAAAGAAAGGGAGAGAGTACGCACGAATGTCAGTCCAATTAAACACACCAGGAACACGTCTGGGCTGAACCAAATATTTTATTAACACCTTATTAGTTAGCTGTAATGAGTAGAAAATATGGACTCAAAAGACTTTTCATCATCCTCAGTTCACATTAGCATCATCAACATCATCTGGATAAATGCAATGGCAGTGCAAAACAACAATGAAATGTTCTGATTAGATTTGACGCTGAATTGATTGCTTTTTCTCTAGTTATTTTCTCAACATAAATTAACTTTCTGTAATAGCATACATAAAGCTACACATTGACGCATTGTTGCATCAACATGACAGACAGACACAGTTAGACATTTTCTGGGAAGACCAACTTTATCGGCTTGTGTGGTATAAAATGTGTACATCCCTGTCCTAATTTCCCATTTTTCTGAATGTGTAGGCATGTGCAGTTTGTGTGTGTGTGCGTGCTCCCGTGTGTGCATGTAGTGATGGTGGTGAGTCATACAGTTACGGGAAGTATGCGTGTGTCTGGGGCCATCTGGTATCTGAATTATTAAAGGTGTAAAATCTGCAGTTTGAAGATTTCAGACATGGTCTGGCTCTTCACTACACTTATCTCCCCCTGCCTATCAGAGAAAGGGACACTCCTATCCAAACATCTCAGTGTCTGACCTAGAATTACTGTGTGACAGGCTCAGTACTATAGACCGCTGCTGTGAGTAAACGAGCATTAGGACCGCACTGTACAGAAATATCCGGTCGACGTGAACACTGTACCATAGCCTCACTGCACCACATCTAAAGAGATTCACACTGCAATGCTACGTCACCACTATCAGAACGAAGCTCCACAGTGTGTGTGACCCAGATACTATACTCACATACTGCCGTATATGTGACCTAGAAACATGCATATGCCTCAACTATTCCCACATATCTGACTCAAGATATTGCTCACATCTATGAAAGTTGACCCCCATCTGACCCACAAAACTGCAGCAGGCTTTATATTAGCACCAATGATTCACCTAATGGTTTATAAGTAAACGATTCACAAAAACAGATTCACGTCCAATTCGGTATAGCATTTTGTATGATGGCTGTAAGAAAGCAGTAAAAGAAGACTAACAGTACAACATTATTTTGTTATGTCTCACACCACAAGAAAAATATCTGTCAGAATGATACGATTATGCATCATAGTTAACAAATGAATGAACAAATACTATAATAGACACTTGCCTTATCAGGTAGTACTTGTGGGTGTGATTTTCTCCAGTGAATTTGTGTTAAGACTGTCTCTCTATTCTTTTGCAGCTCAAGGATGCAGTGAGGACTGCAGGAGGGTGCCGCCACCCAAACCTAAGAGGAACCCCAACACGCAACTGAGTGTTTCCTTTGACGAGTCCTACATCAAGACCCACGGAGGCAGTGGGGTTTGTCCCCCCAAACCCCTCCACCACGTCACCTCCCCCTGCGAGCGCAACCCTTCGCCTCCACAGAGTGACGAGAGCCCCACAGATGACTGTGAAGATGAACCCGTCTATATAGAGATGGGTGGCATTGATGTTGGAGCGCGAGAGCCTCTGAAGAGCGAGGACGAGGAGCCGGGAGAGTCTGTTTACGAGGAGATGAAGTACCCAGCTCTGGATGATATGGAGTACCGCACCGACCCCGTGGGATGTCGCTCCGCATGCCCCACCCCGGCACCCTATGACCCTGAACCTCTCAGCCGCTGCTCCACACCTCGAAACATTCCCCTCTGTGACATTCCTGCACCCTTTCCCAATTTGCTCACCCATCGGCCTCCACTGCTAGTGTTCCCACCGGCGCCGGCCCAGTGCTCGCCCAACTCAGACGAGTCTCCCCTCACCCCTCTAGATGTAACCAAATTGCCCATGCTGGAGAACCAATCCTACAGCAAATCTCCAACATCCTCCGCAGAACCGCCCTCTTCTGCACACATCCGCAGGGAGCTCACCGCCACCCCGACCCTTACCGTATCTGGCCGCTCGTCTGCGCCTCCTCTACCCTGCACCCTCTACAAATCCTCCTCCTCAGCCTCCTATCAGCGCAGCCACTCTGCCTGCCCATCGCCGGTCAGCATGGGCCGCTGTCTCACCCCTCTCAGCCTCATGCGTACACCTCCCTTTGACGCTCCGATGCCATTCCCCGGAGGTCTGCCACGGAGCGCCTCTGCCACCCCTCACGGAAAAGGATCGCCACCTCAAGACGGTGTGGGTCGACTCCATGGCTCTATGCAGAACGTGTCAACAGGGCGTTCGCGGACACCCACCAGCCCGCTGGATGAACTAACCAATCTGTTCACCACCGGCAGGAACATGCTGAAGAAAAATGCCAGTGGAAGGAAGTCCAAAGAGCCTGGAGAGAGTGAGTCATTTCACATGTTTGTCTCATCAATACGGAGCGCAGTGGAGCAAAGGGCACAAACACGTGTTCATATTTATTTATTTATGTCTTTCTGAATCCTGAGAAGTTAAGACAGCTTCTAACTGCATCTTCTTTTTGAAATATTTCCTTGTATGTACATTTACTTAGTTAAGAGAGTCAACCCTACCAACAGTCATTGGCGTAGCATAGAGCACAGAGTTTTGTTTCCCTTGCATAAGCAGTCTCTGCAGCCCCACATGGTTTTAAAAGCAACTTTCATGGGTCCCTCCACACCCCATCCTACATTCCTGCCAACACTAAAGAGGAGGTGCAAAGTCTCTGAATAACAAATGGTAGAGCAGGAGTAACATCCCAGAGTGTCTACAGACCATGTGGACACCGTCAGCATCAACTAAGTTTAACCTTGCTAAATTAGGAGGCTACCTACTACGGTACCGTGCATGGCGTTTGTGGCATTCTCTACAACCATCCATTTGTTTAATCTAGGCAGAGTGAGCCAAGTCTGATACAGATCGTATCATTTAATCTGAGGGGATTAGAGACTAAAGCGGACAGCAGGTCCCTCAAACCTACTCATGGCATTAGGCCATCAGGCAGCATTGCTTTTAAATATGTAAACATCGTTTTTAAATACAGATAACCATGCCACGCTCAAAATTCTGCCAAAATCAATGAAACTGTGAAGGAAAACGTAATTTTCTCATAATGGTATACGTGCACAAGTCGCATAGTTTACAAAAAAAGATGTAAAAACATTAAATTACATAGCGAGTCTGGTGCCAGCAGCATTATCAGTCAGTGACATGATTAACATTCTCATTTTCATGCATAGTACAGCAATTATTTCTGTGTTAAAATAACCATGTTGAGACAGAATATTTAGAAAGCTAATGTAATGTGAAGGAATGAAAGATTGATGACTGCAGGCATTAAACCAAACTAAATAAGCAAGAGGATACTTTGTAAATGCATGCTCATGTAGGGTCCATGTCATGCATTGAAACAGGTCACTAATAAATTAATATTGAAGTATCTAAAGACTAAGAGTGAGATCTGACATGAAGGTTAATCCTATAGTTGACATATAACTCCAATTCTAATTCCTTTTCAGTGGAGAGCTGTGGGATGTGGCAGAATTTAAAACACTGAACAAAAATCATTTATCAATTACTCCAAGACGGAGACGTATTTGAGCTTATTTTGCACATAAGTCATAAAAGGATTACAAAGAATCCACACTTCCATCCTTACTCCACACTCTTAGCAACTACAACATAGCAACAGCGGAGAGAGGAGAAATCCCTGTTTCTTATTTGCAGATTCCCTCCCCATGGGTAATGCAGCCAATCACGGCTCAGGGCATGCTGGTTTACAACAGAGCGATGAGCTCCTGATGGGGAATAGCTACGGCTCTGAACTCAAATCTACACCTGATCATAGGATTTCACATTCTCTTTTCCGTCCAATCAGCACATACTCCACTCATGATTAAGCCAATCGGGTAGCTGTGGCAGCTGTGCAGATGGGGAAAGTGGAAGCTGAGACAATTTATGATTTCTTGCTCTTTTTTGACTTCACCAGTAAATACGTCTTTTACATAGTAAATATGCTGTTCAAGTTTGCGATTTTGTATGCACATCTTGAATATATCTGTGGAATTACTGGCTTATATTAAGTGATAGTTAGATTGTCAAGGGGTGCATTCAGGTGCCAGGAATCTCCAGTGATATCTTACCAGTGAGCCCTTTGACAATATTCTGCTCCCTAACCCCTATATGGCTTATAAGCAGTTTTCATATGTTTTCTATACATCAAGTGTGGGCTGTGCTGACAGGCTCTTTTAGATTTTTTTCTCATCCCAACAAACATGTACAAGCACCACATGGGGCTAAAGGATTGACAGGTTGTGTGTGTTGCTCTGTGACTCGCTACAAGCACACACAAACCTAACACACTGCAAGGAGGTTAATTTTTTTCTCTCTTCCGCTTTCTGAGGCGATAGGGGCAGCAACAGCTAATCTGACCCACTTACCAACTGGTTAATCGTCACATTCAGCTCTCTCTCTCTCTCTCTCTCTCTCTCTTCCAACAGACAGACACACACACGCCCGCATGCATATATACACACCGACTGAAAAGCAGTGTATGACACATGACATGACAAGGGATGCTTGTGCATGGTACTGTATGTTAAAGCCCATATAGAAAACCATATAGTGGCACAGTCTACATGGGAATTAATCATGCACATACATTTTTGTATTTGCGCCGCGATGAGCTAAAATGTCTTTACTGAGCCTTGAACATACATATACAGATACAAATATACACACACACACACACACACACACACACATATATATATATATAAACACATGCTACAGAAGAGTCAGTGCAAACAGCAGTTGTGCATGACGAAATTGGAAAGTTAGACACAGAACCATCTGATGGCAGTAGTTAATGTAACAGAACACAATTTGTATTAATAAACATTATTATTTTATGGTACCATTACATGTATGTGTTGTAGATTTTAAGGTGAAAGAAAAGAACAGTGAAAGAATACATTACTTGAAAGTGTATATGTTGAATTGATTGAACTTAAAAAGCTGTAAAGCAGTGCATGATAGTATGTATTATTATATACCACGTTGAACGCAAGTCTAATGCCTGTCAGCCCACATACTGACTCATCGAGCCCAGTCGTTAACTGCAGCTGCCTCAGTGAGCAGTGAGTGACACCTAGAGGAGATATGATGGTAGTGCAGAAACTTGAAGCATGTAGTTTTTCTCACAAGCATAATAAACTTGGAATCTTTTAAATGTTTGTTTTCTAATTTTTTTCCCTTTTCTTTTATAGCTGAGTCCAAAAGCAAGTCTCACAGCGAGTCCAAGCGTCCAAGCGTGAAGGCAAGGAGCGCCACGGTCACAGCAAGGAGTCCAAGCGAGACTCCAAGGACCGCCACAGCAAAGAATCTTCTCACCGGAGAGACCGAGACAAAGAGAGAGACAAAGACAAAGAAAGAGGGAGCAGTAATGTGGAGCCACTGTCCAACAGACGCAACAGTAAAGACCGCACTTGTAGCGGTGTGGATGCACCACCTGTACACAGGGATAGCAGGGACCACGGCTGCAGCAGTGTAGAGCCCATCCCACTGATAAGAAGAGACTCCAAGGACAGAGGGATCAGCAATGGCGACCTGATGCCAAGGAGAGACAGCAAAGATCGGAGCACGGTGCACGGGATGGAGTCTTTGCTGAGGCAGGACAGCAAAGACAGAGAGAGACTGCTAGATCAGCCACCCGAGCTGTTACCGAGGCAAGACAGCAAAGAAAGGGCCAGAAACGGTGTAGACTGTAGACACGAAAGCAGAGAGAGACTGCTGGATCAGCCACCTGAGCTCTTACCGCGACAGGATAGCAAAGAGAGAGCCAGGAACGGTGTGGACTCGAAGCATGAGACCAGAGACAGGCCACCTGAGCTTCTGCCCCGACAGGAGAGCAAGGACAGAGCTCGATCCGGCGTAGAATATAGGCACGAGAGCAAAGACCACCGTCCTGATTTATTGCCCCGACAGGATAGCAAGGAGAGAGTAAGGAATGAACTGGAACATAGACATGAAGGTAGAATAGATCAGCCTCCTGAGATCTTACCCCGACAAGAAACGTCCAGAAGCAGCAACGGCAAAGACAGGGTCAGCTACGGCTCTGAATCCAAGCATGAGGGGAGAGACCGGAGCTGCCACAACGGAGGAGATCTTCCTCCTCCCCCTCTTCCCAGGCAGGACAGTAAAGATCTGAGCAGAACTGGACTCGAAGTGAGACGAGACAGCAAGGACAGGAGTCTGAATGGCTCAGAGCAGCATCATTATGATGTCAAGAGCACAAAGAGCCCTTCTGCAGTAGAGTACAGGTGCGATAGCAAAGAACGAGGATACAGGTCAGACGGAACACCCAGGAGGGATAACAGAGCGAATTACAGCACGGACCAATCAAAAGCACAAGAGAGAAACGGCAGCACGATGTCGGGGCAGCATTCATCCACGACGACACCTACTCACCACGGGAGATCATCTGGAAGCCCACCAATGACCACTGGAACAGGAAATGGTGAGGCTCAAGACCTCAGATTCATAAGAGAATTTAGTTAATGCATGGAGCTGAATATAATGCATTCAACCTATACCATTTTCTTTACTTTCCTCCCTTTTGTAGATCTGAAAGCAGCACTTAAGTATGGCCGCTCACCTTCTATGCCTGCTAACCCCTCCCCAATGGGAACTCCACAAAGGAGAGCAGCAGAGACACAACAAAGTCAGGTAAATAAATAAGATTTGCTTGTTTCTTTACTTTAATTTTAGCTTGTTACGGGCCCAGAATTTTTTCATTTTTTCTATGGGACCTACAGTATAAGTACTAAATTTCTCCATATAGTTTCTGTAATCTCCTTTTTCTGTTGTGTGCCCTCCTCACTGGTTTGAATTGGGCTGGGCTCATTTAGGTTGTTATTGGTGGGTTGTTTGGTTACTGTAAATCAAATCTTATTAAAATACATCCACACAGAAGCAGATTAGTTATTAAGTAATACATAAATATGCTTTTTCTTTTTTTAACTCTGATAATTACTTATGTAGCCATAGATAATTATTTAATATTTTAGAGAACTACTTAAGAGCAAAGTTTCAGGGGCTTTAAGATGTGCAACTGACTTTGAAGTCAGGCTGTATTCACTTAATGCATCAGCACATTTCCCCTCAGATGCCTCAGATGCCATGGATCTGTGGAGACACCACCATGCTCGAGCAGATTGAGAGAAAACGCACCCTCTGCATGGAGATCCGCGCCAGACAGCATCCACATCTGCAGAGATCTCTGGAGAGGCCTCCTCCTCCTCCGGACAGGAACGAGGACCGGCACCAGGAGCGGAGTCAGTGCAAGCAGGAAAGCGCGTCTGTCCTCCCGGGCTGGGGGAAAGGCAGCGGAGCCAAAAAGATCCGTCCTCCCCCTTATCCGACACAGAAAACCGTATTCTGGGATACGGCCATCTGACAGTAACAAGACACTTACACCTCCCTGCCACACAACCCCTAATTACCCACTCCCTCCCTCCTCTGGGTTGTGCTGATTCTTCCCTGCCACATCAGGGGCATCAGGACAGCCAATAAGAGCACCAGGGGGATGATACTCGCTGATGTCAAAGGACAATGGTGGTTACCATAGCAATATTTCTGCTCGTTCAGGTTGTCATGTTTTCTTATCATCACTGGTAATATTTGATATTTTTCTATTTCCTGTGATTGGATTCTTGTAATATAATTAGTAGAATAGATATTTGATGAATAGATATTTTCTAAATGAGATGGGGATTAAAAAGCAGCTTAAATTATGTATAGTAGATGTAGATGCAATCTAATGTTTGTTTTTTATGTTATTTTTGCTTTGGTTATTTTACATTTGAAAGCATAATCTATCAATACTTGTACTGTAGTAGCATAATTTTCTTATGCCCAACTCTTTTCTTTTGTGCTCAAGGCACTAAAATGAATGGACTTATCAATTCTGTCTATATATACTTTACATTTTCACTGTTGTATTGTAAGTTGAGGAGTTAACGTCAATGTGCTTTAGATTCCAGCGCCCTCCATGCCTGGTCCAGTATTTTGTATGTACAACAGCTGGTCCTAGAACAGAGACAGGAAACTTGGTGTGCTTCAGTTTGTATATTACAGTAAGAAGCTGTGTAGTCACGACGTCTAAGCCTTGAAGCGGTTGAATCGTTTTATAGGGAAAAAAAACCTGTTGGCTGGCATGTTGCAGAGGACGGAGAACATGTGAAATGTTTTCACCGCATTCTAAGATACACTATGAGGGTGGGTTGGGGAGGTAGTAAATTAGAACATACATTATTAACAGTATAATTTCCAAAACCAGCCAAAGCCTGTTGAAGCGAGATATGGGTGTGGTTGCACTTTGGACGGTTGGTTATTTGAAATGAGGTTTGTGGCAATAGCTGGCGAGTACTAGCGCCCTTACTTTGCCATGCACACTGCAAGCACCATGACACAGTGTAAATACTTGATGCCAACGACCAGCCCGTACAATCAACACCTGAGCTTTTAGAACGTTTCTTAATTTTACTGCAGATTATAATAGCCATATGCACTTGCTTAAGAAGTAACCTTCAAGATTACGCTTATATATATATTTTTGAAAATGTTGAAAAGGTAGCTGTGCCATGTTAAGTTTTAATTTATTGGCAGGGAGGTGAGACCTCAGGAGGCTGGCTGCATGCGACATGCAGTCATCGATTGGTTGTCTCTGATTATTATTCCAAATTCAATTGGCACGGCAACCATTTTAGAGATCAAATCGTTTAAGGACCTATAACACAGCAACAGCTCTACCCGGGCAAGCAGACAGGGGTTGCACAAGGGCCTACAAACCTTTGAGGCTTTGTAAAAAGGAAAAGAAAAAAAAAGAAAACTGCACTACCCATCATATTTCATTACATTTAATCAGGCTGATAACATACATGTCCCTCCCCCCCCTGCTCTCTCCCTCTACCTCAAACTCCTACTTACATCATTAATTGGTCCTCTTTAGCACATTAAAATGCAATGTTGACATTGCCAAAATACTATGGGTCTGACAAATGAGCCCTCAGAGTGGAGTGCAAGTGCAGTACCCCCTCTCTCGCAAGAATCAACGCTACAGAGGTCCCTCTGTGTTGTACCTGTATGTGTATGTGTATGTGTGCCTGCAAGTGTGTCCGTGTGTGGGTGGGTGAGGGAGAGAGCTGTGTGTCAGTGTTTGAGAGTGTGTGTGTATGCAAGTTGAATCTTTAAAAATGATTGTTTTAAGACATTCACTTTGCCCTATCCATGATGTTGGTGGGTGGAGGTTGGAAATGTAATAATGATGATGTACAATCTTTTTGTGTGTATAAACGTGCACTGTGAAAAGGTAGAGAGAGCACCGCACTGTCAGAGTCCTCTGTCTTATTGCACTGAGTGTTCTCTTGTTTTGCGTAATAAAAAAGAAAAGGAAAAAACATGTCTGAGGAAAAAAGTACTGTATTCTGATTGTCACTTGGGTTGTTGAGAGAAATAAATAAATATGAACTTGAAACCCGCTATGGAAAACTGTATCTTGTTGAAATTATTCATTTTCTCTTGTCTTGGGATTTTTGCATGTAGGTTGTTTTTCTTCCAGCTGTTGTAGTTACTGAACTCTGAATGACTCATAGTATTAAAGCCTTTTGAAACATTTTAATTGAGGAGCACAACTTTGATGAAGCGGCAAAGGTCTTCTGAATATTTATTCAGGATTTCAGGTGGATTACTACCAAATTTTAAGGCACAGCAACAAGATGATCAATTGTCAGACATTTTTATCATTAGAAATAGCACCATTAAAAAAATAATGACAGAAAAAAAAACAGCGAAAGCAATATTGTTGCTTAGATAATGGTAACAATGAACAGATTGCAATACTTTTTTTTGCCATCATATTCACAAAATATATGTATCTATAACCCTGAGTGGTAAGCAGAAGCAGTTGGTTTGGTGTTTTATCGTTCTCTGAGGCAGACATGACACTGACTGGCCTTTTGTCGCTGTTTCTCGGCTGCCTTGATGGTGCCAAGCTTCTGGGTGACAAACTGCTCCTTCTGACTAACGGTCGTCAGCCAAAAACTGTAGAGGTTGGCAAAGTAGTGACAGGAACCGCGCGCACCCTGGCACTCTATGAAGGGGTGAGTCCGGAAATCCTTAAGGCAGCTACCGGAAGAAGTCAGAGAGTGGCCACCACCCTCATCGCCTGCCCCCGTGTGCTGAAGAGTAAAGGGCATCAGGCACACATTCAGTAAGTCGAAAGCATTTTTCTTTCAAACACACATTTTGAGCTCCGTATCACACTCACCAGGAGGAAAGAGTAGCCCGTCCACAGACTCCTCCAGCCAGGTGGGCATGCAGGAACTGTGGAATCCTGGCTGTGAAAAGCCACTGCGGGCGAAGCTGCCTCACACACCACACAGCGGCTGATGTGGGAGCTAATCTCTTGGCCAAAGAGTGGCATCATAGGTATGGGAGCAGTGGTGGAGAGCCAGTAGGATTTGTCGTTGCGACTAGAGTAGTGACAGGCAGCTTTGTTGCAGTAGGAAAAAGGCATGGTGGAGAAAACACGGAGGCAGGAGCCAGCCTGGCCTACAGGGTGACATGGTAAAAGGAGAGAGTAACCCCATAAATTTATGGACTAATAGATCAACGAATCTGAAGACACCAACTGTGTAGGTCTATTTGCAGACCCTTACCCAGATCTTGAGTGTGAGCCTTCTCTTGTCCCTCCAAGTAGATCAGACTGTAGCCCACCCAAAGCTCACTGCTGCCATCTGGGCACCGTGGCACCTGAACTGACTGGCTGTGGATTACCAAAAGGAAGCCTGACCTCACTGCCGCCCTATGGCCCGGTGCTCCTTGATCACCAGGGAGACCTGGGATACCTGGAGGATGCAGGGATTTAACAAGACATGGATGGAGTGTGAGAGTGGGGAAAGAGATGAAAGATAGAATTAGCCATTTACTGGAGGTTGTTAATCATTTTCTAAAACTCAGTGTCTGGTTTAAGGAGACCATAACGCCTCTGGCAATTTTCAGTCCTGGCATGTAACAGGTGTCTTTCATTTTGGCCATCCTGTCAAAATACTTGTGAATTGAATTAAACTGAATTAAACAATATAGAGATTCCGATTGTTACATGACAGTGTCTGATTGTTCACCTTGAGGTCCAGTAAATCCTTGCTGACCAACATCTCCTGGGTCTCCAACACGCCCGTTAAGACCAGGAGGACCTGTTGCACCGGGGAGGCCCACAGACCCTATTGGACCCTTCTCTCCTGGATCACACAGATACATAAACGGACAAATAAACGGTTAATTCAGACACAGACCAGAAAGTATACACACACATACACATTTATACATACACACAGAAAATCTATTAGATAGTCTTGCCTTTACGTCCTGGAGTCCCAGGAGGACCCTCATCACCAAGGAATCCATCTGGTCCTGGGTAACCACGTGGTCCTGGGAGTCCTCGGGGACCTGCTCCTGGGGGTTGACTGATGGAATCCCCACGAGCACCTTTGGCACCTGTAAAAAAATCCATGATATACTGCATTATATTGTGGTTACACACTGCACTCAACATTTCAGTAGTGTTGAATACAGGAAAATAAGTTCTAAACTAAGTAAAACACACATTCTCACTCACAAAAAGGCTTTGGCTTATGTCTGTACTCTTTCTACAGTGGCATACAATTATGGAAATATCTCTTAGTCACAGTGCCTCTCACCTGGATCTCCAGTTGGGCCAGTTAGTCCCTTGCTTCCCCAAGGCCCAGGAACACCTCTCTGACCTTTGGGTCCAAGAGGACCTGTGGGACCAGGCAGACCTCTCTCACCTGTCAAAGTGCAGCATCATTCAAAGTGTATTCAAGCTGATGGCAGTACAATAAATGCTAATGGCAACAGTCTCACACTGAATGATACCTTTAGGTCCTGCAAAGCCTTGCTGGATCTGAGTTCCAGGAGATCCTGGGAAGCCCCGTTCTCCCTTTAAACCGGGTAACCCAGGAAGGCCAGTTGGGCCTCTGTCTCCTCTAGAGTAAATGCTGGTGCCCGGAGGCCCTGGTTCCCCTGGAAGACCTAAAAACCCGTCAAATTCCCAGTTTTAGACAGATGGATAAAAAAGTACAGATATCCACAGTTAAACATGAACTTTTGCACAAACATGTTAATTCCTAAATGTGGCCACTCAAAGATGGAGACAAACACAGACAAACAAATTAACATAAATATGCATACACACACCTTGGGGTCCTGGGAGTCCTTCATAGCCTACATCTCCATAGGGTCCTGGCGGAGGTGAGGAGCATTCTTTGCCAACGTCACCTTGTTCACCTGGCAAGCCTGGAAGACCTGAGGGAAGAAATGCGAAAGATATATATATTTACATATATTGCAATAAAATAATATCCCCAAAAAAGTGACCATAAGAAATCATCACCCTTCCACCCCCTTGCCCCCCCCTATCAAGGATGGATGAAGAAGATGCACTATTAATACAAACAGATAATATACCTGTGTTGCCAGGTGGGCCCCTCTGGCCTTTAGGCCCAAAATAAGCAGCTCCTGGAGGCCCTTGGTGGCCCTTAAGGCCTTTGACCCCAGGAAAACCTTTTGGTCCTGGAGGGCCAGGGATGGCGATGCCTTGAAGTGATTAATGAGTACATTTAAGTGACAGAGTACATTATCATACCACAGTGTGGCTGATTAAGTACAGGAAATGACAATAATGAATTTTCTTTGACACTTTTTGTATGTTTTATGTGAGAATTACTATATGAATGAAATTGTTTCTAAAAAATGAATAAAAAATTATCTTTTTTTTTTTTTTTTTTTTAAATTTACCATTTGTCTCCTTTCATTCCTTTTGAACCTCTAAGTCCGTCCAGTCCATCCAGACCTGGTGGTCCAGGGGGTCCTAACATGAAGTCGTAAGAACAATCTTGAAGGGTGTTGCACATGTCGCAGAATGTTTCAAGCCAAGCAACAGCCAATACAAGCCAATACAAATAAGATAGTAGACATTTCCAGTGCATGTATCGTGCCTATCCAATGATGGGAGAAACTAGTGACATTAGTTAGTACCTGGAGGGCCCAAGGGGCCAGGTGGACCTGGTGCTCCTAGACCTCCACTATCCCCTGGAACACCTGGAACACCTGGACGACCAGATGGGCCTCGGGGCCCTGGGAAGCCTGTAGAGACATACATGTAAAAGATTTATCTAAATTTAAGGATAGTGAAAAACTGCAGCTGATTTATTTCCATTAAATGACACTTTGTTTATGTTTATATAAAAAGAAAGTGTGTCAGGATAGGGAAAGCTCTTATTCTTCTCCTGAATCCTAAGTTCAAACGTCGACATCAACAGCACTCCTTCATTTATCCAGTTAAATTATTGCAACAGCGCATCAGTTTGCTCATTAATATCTTCACTGGAAATCACCTGGTCCTCCAAGTCTTCCTGCTTCGCCGACACTGCCTGGAAGTCCAGGCTGTCCTGTTGTTCCCTGGGGTCCTGGGTCACCTGGATCTCCTTGACTGCATATGGGTGCTTGAGGGAATTATTTTGTGGATATACATGTATTTAATTTCTATTTTATTTATCACTCCATCAAGTTCAACTAAGATTTTTCTTTAGTCCCTTCTCATCACTTGAAATATTTTTAAAAGAATGTCTTCTGTCCAGTGTGGCATTTTATTAACCTACCACTGGGTCCATCTTCCCCTCGCAATCCTTTGGAACCAGGTGGACCAGGTTGTCCATAAGACTGTCCTGGCTCACCTGGAACAGACAGGTTTCATTAGAATCATTCCAGCTGAATAACAGAAATATGTAATCCCAAGAGATCCCTGCTGTACAGAACTCTCTTTTTTCACTCACCCTTGGCCCCTGAAAATCCTGGTGACCCTGGCATACCTGGATGTCCTCTAGGTCCTGGATCTCCCTTAGCAGACATTAACAAATTCAAACTATTCAACATCACCTCTGAGACTGACTGGCACAAAATGGCTGTGCATTACAGGCTGTTGGAATCACTACTGGAAAGCTATATAACTCAGATGGCAGCTATGTTTCAGTGTATTTGAGACGGTCGGCTGTGTCTAAAATTATTAATACAATTATGAAGAAGAAATTGTGGTTAATTGTGTACCAGGTCTCCGCTTTGTCCAACATATCCCCTTGGACCAGGGAAACCTTTGAGTCCAGGATGCCCAGGAGGTCCTGATATTCCTTTCTTGCCTGGAGTTCCAGCGCTTCCTGTAAACCCTGGTGGGCCAGGCCATCCCTCAGGTCCTGCATCACCTTGCAATCCTCTTGGGCCCTTTGAGCCTATAAGTAACGAAACAAAATAAAAATGTCATAGTCCTATTATGTTTATGACAGTCTATAGTATGTGGTGAAGTGTAAAAATCATCTTTTTTTAAAAAAAAAGATGTATAAGTGCAGTGAGAGCTCCATTGCCTGGAGGTCCTCGTTGTCCTTGTGGTCCATTTCTTCCTGAAAGTCCTGCTGGGCCTTTTGTCATATGCATGATCCTTGATGGTCCTGGTGACCCTGGTGGACCACGTAAACCTGGATGGACCACAGAGTTCAGATTGAATGCTTGCAAATCTGATTCATAAAGGAAATTGAAACATGTTTCCTTCTTTATCTAGTGTTGTGACTTTGTAGCCACTACTATCACAGTATACTTTCTGTTTTACAACTGTTGAGGAAACCTGTCATGGTGGGCATTATTTGTGTCTCAGCAAAATTTGCTGTATGTATTTTGTTATGCTACTGCTCTTATGCCACACATTTTAATATGAATAATGATCACAGGTACAGGGTCTGAGACGTCAGTGATAATTCAAAATTTCCACTTGTTGATTATGTTTGGTTAAAAAACAGGCTATACCTAGCAAGACTGAGAAACACATGGTATGAATGGAGAAGCTTACCTTTATTACCAGGAAGTCCAGGGTCTCCTGTGTTACCTGGACGACCATTAAAGCCTCTCTCTCCCTGTTTACCTCTCGGCCCTGGAGGCCCAGGAGGACCTGGTAAACTCCTGACCCCTGCCCTGCCTGGGTACCCCCTTTCACCTAGATGAATTCAAAGGAAAGTTCCATTTAAATTAGGACAGACTTGCTTAGAGATATAAAATATTACTGATAAAGTATAGATGAGATATCACTTTAGTCTTTTTCAGGGAGGCTAATGGCCAGTTGAGCCAGTGGTTCACCTTTCTGTCCTGGCCAGCCAATCATCCCGGGATCTCCTGAGGGGCCAGTGACCCCTTTTGGTCCAGCTACCCCTGGAACACCGGGAAGACCAAGGGAACCTTGTGGACCCTTTTGTCCACGTCCAGGTGGACCTATATCTCCCTTAAAACCTTTCTGACCAGGGTGGCCTACGCAACATAATAAAATTCGGTGAAAGAAAGGTCTTCATGTATGGACAGATGGGGCCTCACAACAAAATAATAAATAAAAGTATATAAGTATAATATAAGTATATTCTAGAATTAATCCTGACAACATTTTTAAGGGACATTCAGATGTACATGCAAAGTGCTAACAAGACATCCATAATTTTGCTTGCTACAGCATTCTCACCTGGTACTCCTATCAGTCCTGGGTTTCCTGGTGGCCCTAGAGGTCCTGGAGGGCCCTCTTGGATCTCACACAAAGTACATGGTGGGCCTGGGAGACCAGTGGCCCCAGGGCCACCATTGACACCTGGTTCTCCCTTAGAACCTGGCCTTCCAGGTTGGCCATGTACACCTGTAATTCCAAGGCAGCAATGTTCAGCCAATTCCAATGTACTGTAAATAAGTCTGTAAGTTGAGTAAATTTTGGGTTCTACCTAAGATACAGACCACACTGAGTAAAACCTAATTTGTTGAGTGATTTGTTTGTTTTCTCCTAAATTTAAATTATGTTACCAGGAGGTCCTGGGTTTCCAGAAATGCCACGAAGTCCCCTTGCTCCTACAGCACCAGGGTGGCCAGGTGGGCCGGTAGCACCTGGCCAGGCAGAGAAGACATCGCCTGGGGGACCCTTCCTGCCTGGGGGTCCTGGTAACCCGAGAGGGCCTGGAGGGCCATCTAGGCTAATTCCAACAGGACCATGATCACCCGGATCCCCATTTAGACCTGGAGGTCCTTTGATAAACAAGAAAGCCAACTAACTGACAATTTTCCTGCAGTGAGGGTGTCTGGTGATCCACAAGGTTGAATTATGACCCAGAAATGAAGAAATTAGATCTTTAAAAGTGTGTGTATAACTTTTAGTGAGTAAAGGTAACAACCTTTTAGTGAGTCATTACCTGATGGTCCAGTACCTCCAGTATCACCATCATCTCCTTTTATGCCTTTAAGGCCTGCAGGTCCCGGAGCTCCCAAGTGACCATCTCTTCCTGGCTCACCTGGAATCCCTACAAGGGACCCAAGAAAAAATTAAGTTGACATGCAACATGGACTGACAATGTTTTAAGGGTCATAAACCATGTTTCTTATGTTAAGCCAATTCTGCCATCATTACATCATTACCTTACAAATACACCATTTGCAGTGGTCACTGTAGGACTGGATGACTACTGTGAGATGCCACTTTTCTCAAAAAGTGAAGAAATATAATTAAATAGACATCGGACTGTCTATCAAACAATGCACCAATCACCTTTGGCAAAATAAATAAATAAATGACTGGATGCCATGAGGGCGGCACAGTGGTGTAGTGGTTAGCACTATCGCCTCACAGCAAGAGGGTTCTGGGTTTAATCCCCGGGTGACACAGGCCCTTCTGTGTGGAAGTTGCATGTTCTCCCTGTGCCTGTGTGGGTTCTCTCTGGGTACTCCAGCTTCCTCCCACAATCCAAAAGACACGCAGGTTAGGTTAAGTTGCAATTGGCAACTCCAAAAGGTGGGTAGGTCGGTCGGTCTGTCTGTCTGCCCTGCGACTGTCCAGTCCAGGGTTTAACCTGCCTCTCGCCCAAGATAGCTGAGATAAAGCAGGAATAATGGATGCTGTGATGATTTTCTTATGATATTATGTATAACACCTGTAATACTTACCTGGTGAACCTGGTTCACCCTTAGGACCAGGTGATCCAATCTCAAGTTCATGACAGCATCTCTCAATTTCACCTGGTGACACACATCATAATTTTTGGGGTTTAATATGGGAAAGAGGCATATTAACACTAAGTCAATATCTAACCCAGAATCTGACCTGGAGGGCCTGGTCGTCCTGGAAATCCTGGGGGGCCAGGATATCCCTGATTTCCTTTAGGTCCAGGTTGTCCCTTAGGACCCTGCAAACCAGGACCTGGTGGGCCTGCAAGCCCTGGAATCCCTTTGGGTCCATCAACACCAGGGTCACCTTTGGGACCACGTAATCCTGCATCTCCAGCACCCTGCAAAAATGTTAGTGATACCATAACTGCAGAATCTAGTAGTATAACCAAAGTGGAACATTTATACATGTACAGTATAATTAACATAACACAATAATAATCATACCATCTATTGTATGAATTATGTTTACATTAATTAAATATACACTCACTGGTGGTCCAGGGTCACCTGCAGGACCAGGGAGTCCATCCTGTCCTGGCCTTCCTGTTGCTCCAGTAGGACCAGAATGTCCAGGGACTCCTTGGTTACCCTTGGCACCTTTGAACAATAAATTGGCTATAAATATTTAATAAACTAAAACAACACTTTGTTTGTATAATAACACCGTGTATAGTATAGGTTTGGCTTTATAGGTGCTCACCTTTAACACCTGTCACAAAAGAGTCACCTTTTTGACCCTTATATCCTTTTAAACCAGGAATTCTTTGAAAGCCCTGCAAGAAAACACAAAATCAAAAAAAAAAAAAATCATACAAACTATGTTTCTGTGGCTGTGACAACGAACAGACTTTTAAACATGTTTTCAAAAATTGCATTTCATGATATATTTTGAGGCCTGTGGTCCTTACTTGTGCTCCTCTTGGACCCTCTTGTCCTTTCAGTCCTGGGTCTCCCTTAAGTCCTTGAATTCCAGGTAACCCTGCATATCCTGCATAACCACGTGGACCAGGGAGTCCAATGCTTCCCACACCAGACCTACATTCACATTCCCCTGGACAACCTGTAGCAGATACAAATGGCAAAAATGTCTAACTATGATGCAGAACACTCACCCACCCACACATGCTAAATAAATTCACAGTTTTTTTTAGCATTCAAGTGGAGGTCAGAAAACCAAGGAAATAATACATTCTGGGATCAACTTAGACATACAGTCACAAATCACCTTTTATTCCTTTGGGCCCTCTGTCTCCAGAAGAGCCACTGTCTCCTGGTTCACCAGGGTCCCCTGGGTAACCAGGCTCACAGTAGTAATCTGTGGATCAACCAGCCACAAATATTCCCCAACACAGTTTCAATGCGGTAGAGTTTTACAAGTACAGAATTAAAATCAGTGAATTACTTTCAGCAGAAGTAACTGAAAACTTACCTCCACATCCTGATCCAATCACAAAAAGTATGCCACACACACACACACACACAAACATACACACACACCAAACAAAAGGTAAGTCCAGATTCAAATTAAGACAAAAAACACAAGATATGCTCGCAGTTATTCAAGTAATCTGTGAGGAAATAATTTTTGAGGTTAAATAATACACAAATGAAATTCATTTGTTGGTCATATTAAAAAGTTCAAATATACCTGGACGACCTGGGAGGCCTGGGATACCTTTAGGTCCAGGGGGACCTTTAGTTCCCTTTAGTCCCGGTAAGGGATTTATTTCATAGTTGTTATACTCTCCTGGCTCTCCCTTGTAGCCCTTGGGACCGGGGGCTCCTCGTGGACCAGGAAGACCTGGCACTTAAAGCAGTAATGTGTGAGAGACGATGTGAAACTTCAAATAATGCTATGGCTGTATCACAGACTTTTGATATGACACAAAAAGAGAAGATTTTGAGTCAAGGTTTAGTAATTCTACAACCAGGAATAGAAATAGATTTTAATACATCGTACCACACTTAAATCTGCAACAGCACCACATCTGTCATGAATAGCTGTGGCTGACTGGCAAGAGAGAAAAGTGGATGTGGGATGTTAAAGAGAGGCGAGTAACTCATGGAAGTAAATCTGGTATTTTCACTCCATGGCTCCAACAGCATGTCTTCTATGCCTTAATTTCAAATGACGTTTGTTTGTGTTCTTATTTGTGTGTACAACTCTGTGATAGAACAGGAGAATAGATCAAATCCTGACCAGAATGTATATGTAAGAGACCACAGATAAAAGGCTGAACTCTGACCTGGTATCGTTAACCCTGGTGGGCCAGGAGGTCCATGCATACCCATGAACCCAGGGTCTCCTGGTAATCCAGGCGATCCAGGATACCCACGGTCACCTTTAACACCTAAACCATACAATCATAGAACTCTATAAAAAACCAAGTAATACTCTACAAAAAACAGGGTCTTTAGCCATAATCTGCTGAGAACATACAGATAAGCAGTGGAGAAGTGGATTATCCTGTAGGAGTGGTTTGACAGGTTTCTGTAGTTCATACACTTTTTTTTTTACTTTATCTGTTGAAACTGCCACAATTCAAGTAAACTGCAGGCATATCAACAAAATCATTGCATAACTATGTTTCAAATAATAAAGCTCAACCAGTGAGGAGAGTGAAGTTGCTGCTGTGGTCTCACCTCTGACATCATGTCCATTATGTAAGTGCATGGGACCAGGGAGACCTGGATCTCCTGGGTAGCCCTGTTGGATGCAAAAAGACGGAAACCATAGTCATTAATAGAAAGTGCCACTGATGTACATAATATTTGTAAAGATGAGAAGACTGATTAAGGATCGCTGGTCCTTCATCAACTAAATTTGATAATCCTACTCAGCAACTACCAGAGGGCAGCGGAGAAGGACAGATTTTTTTTCCTTACCTTTTTCCTATATTTCCTATATACTTATTTTAAGGGGGTGGTGGGGGGGTGCAATGTATTGCAAATACATTGCAAAACTAACCTTTGGGCCACTTCTTCCAATGAGACCTGGAAGTCCTTCCTCTCCACTAGGACCCTGAAAATTCATCAATGTGTTTAATGTAAATAAATTGTTCAGGTATTGTAACACAAGGGAAGGTTTTCATATTACAGGTGCACCTCAGGTCCTATTGGTCCAGTTCTACCAGGAAATCCAGGAAGACCCTTGAGAAGGAAACAATGGGATCAATATTGTACGTGTGTGCATGTAATTGTCTCAAAGCATGGTGCAGTTTGATTTAAGTCACCCACCAGAGCTCCAGGAGAACCAAGGATTCCTTGCTCCCCTTTGGTTTTTGGACTGTAGTAGTCTCCTCTGCCACCCTGACAAGGAAACAAACACAAATCAAATACTTTTCTATTCCTCTCAGATATACTTGTATGCTCACATACAGAATTTAACTCACGCTTATGCCCTTTGGTCCACATGTTCCAGGAAGACCTTTGTCTCCCTGAGAAGCAGAATAAAAAGTTTGACAAAAAATCTTACAGATGTGAATCGTGTTGGATTTGTCTTCATACATGTCTATGTAGTTGTCAAATATCAGCAGTCTTTTATAAATACGAAGGAGAGCTTTGCCTTCACCTTGTCACCTTTGGGTAGAAGAAAGTCTAGAGGAAATTCGATGACTTCTTCTGGTCCCTCTGGGCCAGGCAGGCCTTGTTCACCCTGGAATATGGAATTAAGTCAACTCAAGTCACTTTATTTATAAAGCACATTGAAAAGCAACAGGAGTAGACCCAAAGTGCTTTCCAGTCAAGGCAGATGGGTTAGACTCTGCCCTTACACAGACACACATGAACAAAATACAATAAAAGGTAACAATATATAGTGAAATACGACAATACAATTAAAAACTTGTACAAGAACTACAATGATTAACTCTCAATTAAAGTAAAATAGAAAGTAAGAAATTGAAATAACACCAACAATGGAGTGGAATGCAGTTACAAGAAGTTACATTAAGTGAACTTAACAAAAATCACAGGGTGCCATCAGATTGAACTAAAACCAAGAGAAAAATTGTGGGTCTTTAAATTTGCTTTAAAATTGTCAATGGTGGACCAGGATTCAATGTGGGATGGGGGACTATACCAGAGCCTAGGACAGAAAAATGAAAGGGGTGAAGATGTCTGCTGGGATCATAAGTTGGATGCATCAACACTATGCATACACCCAGAAGCACCCACAGGTCACAAGCACATACAGTTTCATACACACACACACACACCCAAACACACCTCAAACTTCGGTGCATAGCTTTGAAAAGCCAAAAAGATTTCTTACATCGTCACCTTTATCTCCTGCCAGTGATCCCCCAGGGTCGCCCTATGCAACAACCAAAAGTTTAGTTAGGTTTAGATTTTGTGTGGATGTATGTTTTAAAAGATCTTTTTAAGAATCCACTAGCACAGATTGTGGAGCAGATGACTCACTGGTGGTCCTCTCACACCTTTATGTCCTTCCAAGCCCTAAATGGAATTACACATATATATTTTCACACTGGATTTCTTCTGGTGATGTAGATCCATCATAAATATTAGTGTAATACATTTCTGCATGCAGTGCTGCGTGTATGTACAGTTATAGACACTCTTAACCTGTATATAAAAAAACAATCCTATATTAAAAAAGCTTTTTTTTTTTTTTTTTACCACAAATCCAGGAGGGCCCGGGGGGCCAGTGTAGCCTTTAGGCCCAGGGTCTCCTTTTTTTCCCTGAGTTAAAAAAAATCACACACAAAGTTGAGTTGAATTTAACTATAACAGGAAAGTCTAAGATTTTAAACATTTAATCCTTGCATCATTTATTAGCAGAATATTGTTGAGGTGTATGGCTTTATTGTCATACTGGTAGACCATTCTCTCCATCTCTACCACGCTCCCCCTGTAAGATGACATGTAACAAACATGGAAATAATGAGGACTGAGGATGAGAAAATTTATGGACATGTTAAATTCAAAATAACAATGAAACTACTTAATGAGAAAATGGTTTTGACATTGCTGGTGAAGCCCAGGCCATCATTATGAGTTTCTCCAAAGGAGGGGAGCTTACAGGAGATCCTGGAAGAGCACCATACAAAGGGTCTCCTTTAACTCCTTTAGGTCCAGGAAATCCCTGACAAGAAGAGATAGGAAATATTTACATTTCACACATAATAAATAATAGGTAGTGAAATTAAAAGAGCAAATACAGTATTTTATATTTATGCATCCTTTTTGCAAAATGCTGGACTAACAGAAAGTTAATACTTGATAATATGGCAAAATCTGTAATCCTGTTCAACGAGAATGTCTGTGAACATGTTCTTTTTCTCAGTGATGATGTTTATTTATTTATTGATTACTCCTACAGTGCAATATCTGCATATTGTATCTGATGTATAGAGCTTTTTGAGGGAAATTTCACCATGGGCAAAAATATTAAAAATCTAACTGCTCAGATGAAAACAGGCTTCCAGTATACATGTCCAGTCACCACCCAAACCTCCACAACCTTACTTCTCTTCAGCTGGCAGACATTTTCAACCTCTCACTGCTCCAGTCTGTAGTCCCCACATGCTTCAAGGAAGACCATCATTGTCCCTGTTCCCCAAGAAAACCAAAAATCCTCTCCCTGAATGACTACCGGCCCAAGAGCACTCACCTCCACCACCATGAAGTGCTTTGAGCAGTTAGTCAAATCATTCATCCACCTCCTCCCTGCCGAACTCACTGGACCCACTTCAGTTTGCCTGCAGGACCAATAGGTCAACTGAAGATGCCATCGCCCTCACCCTCCACACTGCCCTCTCCCACCTGGACCAGAGGGACACATGTGTGAGATGTGAGAATGCTGTTCATTGACTACAGTTCAGCGTTCAACACCATCGTGCCCTCCAAGCTCGTCACCAAGCTCAGAGACCTTGGGCTCAACAGCGCCTTTCTGTGACTGGATCCTGAACTTCCTGACGGGCAGACCCCAGGCTGTGCGGATGGGCAGCACCACATCCTCCACCCTGACTCTGAACACCGGTGCCTCCCCAGGGCTGTGTGCTCAGCCCTCTGCTGTACTCCCTGTTTCACACATGACTGCGAGGCCACCCACAGCTCCAGCACCATCATCAAATTTGCTGATGACACGACCGTCATCGGCCTGATCACCGGTGACGATCAGACGGCATACAGAGAGGAGGTCAGAGCCCAAGAGACATCTTGGTGCCA
Organism: Scortum barcoo; assembly: GCA_023238725.1. Taxonomy (NCBI): domain Eukaryota; kingdom Metazoa; phylum Chordata; class Actinopteri; order Centrarchiformes; family Terapontidae; genus Scortum; species Scortum barcoo. The sequence continues at coordinate 16,668,204 of CM041533.1, read as the reverse complement.
AGACAACAACCTCCATCTCAACGTCAGCAAAAAAAGGAGCTGATCGTGGACTTCAGGAAAACGCAGAGAGAGGAACACGCCCCCCTCTCCATCAACGGGACTACGGTGGGAGAAAGTCAGCTTCAGATTCCTCGGGGTTCACATCAGCGAGGACCTCACCTGGACTCACCACACACTTAGTCACTTTGTCAGACAGCCAGACAGCGGCTCTTCTTACCCAGCAGGCTGCGGAGGCTCAAGGATCCTCTGCAGCTTTCTACAGGTGCACCATAGAGAGGATCCTGACTGGCTGCATCACCGCCTGGTGGTACAGCAGCTGCACCGCCCTCAACCATAAGGCTCTACAGAGGGTGGTGAAAGCTGCTCAGCACATCACCAGGATGGACCTGCCTTCCATGGAGAACCTCTACACCCAGCGATGTGGGAGGAAGGCCACCAAGATCATCAAAGACCCCAGTTACCCAGCCATAAACTGTTCTGCCTGCTGGCTGGCCTGGCCGACGGTTCCGCAGCATTCGAGCCTGAACCACCAGGCTCAGGGAAGCTTCATCCCGCAGGCCATAAGACTTTTGAACTCTGTTCACAGCACCATCACTTTTTCATAGCACCATCACTTTCTATGTTTGTTTAGTTGTATATTTACTAAGTTGAAGAATTTATATTTAATTGTAGAATTTATATTTAGGTCTATATTTATTTTGTTAATCTAGTACTATTATTTATTTATTTTATTTATTTATTTATTTTTTTTGCTTGAGTGGTTCTATTCTTGTTAATATTTTTGAGCGTTGTTTGTAGGGAACCTGTGATTTAAGAATTTCATTGCCAATGATTGCTTGATGTATACTGTAATTCTTGAAAATCTTGAAAATATCTAGTGTGGCAAAAACTCTACATTGGTATAAAGGCTAGATGCCATCTCTGGGTCGAATTCCTGACATAATAATAGTTTAAAGAAACATCAGAACAGGAGCTCAACTCACCAGTAGCCCATGGGGACCATCAAAACCAGGAACACCAGGGACACCTGATTGACCCCTTGTCCCATTACAGCCATCCACTCCTGGCAACCCACGCTCACCACCTGCTCCAGGGTGGCCCTGAACAATATAGTACAGTTATGGGGGCAAAGTATAATTGCAGAGTATTGGAAGTCACAATTATGACCTCACTGGCTCTTGTTGATAATGATAAATAAGTGATGTTTTACAATTTTCATAGATGCAGGCCTAAATTTTGCAGGCCTGTCATATTTCATAATTATATAGTGGTTAAGATGAACAACTTGAGTCTTTGATCAAACACAAACACTTGAGTAATAAAGAGGCAGCTGCATTAGGCGCAAAAGCAAACCAGGCCCCTAGCTACAGTGTACATCTGTATGTGTGTGTTGTGTCCACTAGAGGGCACACCAGACACATCTTCAAATCACTGCACCGTTTAAGTTCCAATATTATCTTGAACTGGGCAGTTACACAGTTTAGAATACACATAACATATTTACAATTGTAAAAAGATTGTGGAAAAACAAGCAAGAGGTATGTCATCACCACATTGACCTGTACAGGATTTGTGAAGTTGGTGCAATCACTTCAGAGTTAGTCATCTCTATTGTTGTCATTGTGAACTGTGAGTGTCATTTTCTGATTTGTAGATAAAATGCACAAAAATAGTGGTTTACTCACTGGTGAGCCATCATTACCAGGAAAACCAGGAGCACCAGTCTTTCCCTGAGATGTAAAAAAAATATGGACACCATTCACTCATTATGGGGTTAAATTTCATCATTTGCACCCACCCCTCCCCTTTTTTTCTCTATCACTGGTAACATATTATATTAATAAAGCTGAAACTGTAGAATTCAGATAATTAGGTATTAATTACTTATTTGTTTTCTGTCTGTTTCTATCCTAGACACAACACACACACATGCAACATGCACATGAACATGCACACTAACACGGCTTCCTTTGGGCCCCTCTGGGCCAGGTGATCCCTCTATTCCCCTCCTTCCTTTCTCTCCAGGTGGCCCTCCATGTCCCCTTGGTCCCATTAGTCCCCGGGGCCCTTGCTGGCCTGGCTTCCCAGGCGGTCCCTGAAAAGACAAAAGTCATGTAAATAAAACCTTAACTTTGACTGTTGCGGTGAGCAACCCTTTTAAAATTTTTTCCTTTAAGGCACATTAAGTTATCTAACTAAGTTATATAACGTTGCACTGTATGACTCCAATCATTACAAAAAGGCATTAGGTAAAATATCAGTCAAATCACAGTATACAGGAAATTCTGGTTGCTAACGTTCACATTTTAATTGATGTGTTTTCATTCTTATTGAGCCAGGAAACATATAAGGTAATAAAACTAAAACTCAAAGGAGAGAAATTATTTGCCGATAAACAACAACAATACAAGAAAAAGAAAGACCATACCCGTGCACCTTTGGCAGGAAGACATGCTGAGCAGTTTCTACCTTGACATGGGCCTTCAATGCCCCCCTGAAAAAATAAAAAAGAGACACACCATAAATGCAGGCCTGCAATGCAGTGAGACTGATCATCATTACTACATTTGGCATAGTATCAGATAAAGATGTAGGCTTGTTATATCTGCCTTTTCTTAGAGCTTTGAGAATTAGCCTTGAGAATGAACAAATGTCCCTGTGGAAACTGGGCTGTCCTCATTAGAGAGTTTTAAACACATCAGGGTTACCACATGGACTTGGGTAAATAATGAGTGCCCTGACCTTGGTGAAAAAGAAAGCATCATCATTCTGATAATACACTATCATGTTGCTGGAAAAACTAATTCAGCACACACCTCCAGATGCCAAGTATTCCCATTGATGTGCATGTCACAAACATTTAGTGATGTTTTCTCAGAGCTTGCTAAATATTTGGATAAGTTTATGCTGGAGTTCAGCTTACCACTTTTACTTTTGGTCTAAACATTCATGAATATCTTCTTTCCCAGCAGTGGTCACTAAAAGCATACAACACTTGGGTGTGTGGCCAGACCAGGCCAGTGCATTAGCCAAATTGGAAACACATGGTGAGAAGTGAAAATGCTGGCACATCTCCATTGCTAAATAAAATACTGTAGTGCAGCTAAACAACAATTAGCAATAATTCCAGTCCAGTAGACACACAAATGTTAGGGACAGGACTCATATAATAAATTACCTGAACCCGAAATTAAATCTTAAATTAATACAAAAGTAAAACTATTTTGACAATATTTCAATGCCATTATTAATTCTATATCGACCAGTGCTATTTTTCCCCCAAATGCACAACATAAACATACATTTCTGCTTATTATTCCTTTAAATTAGTTTGTTTTAAAGAATATACTGGGTGGAACATTTTGCAGTTAAATTTGTAATTCGTCTTTGGTTTCTGGTGGATAAACTCTAATAGCCTAATAGTGACACTGTTTTTAGATTTCTGTAAACCTACAGTATGACATGCCTATATTGTAATTTCTTGTTGTTTACCAGCTCACATATTGTTCACCAGATCACATGTAGCTAGCTATAGTCAGCTTATTGCCTACACCTGCACTGGGCAGCCTCGTACACCCGGTAACATAAATCGCACTGAGAGCACTGGGTTCATGACTGTCTCGCTGTCGCAGTGATGGATTGTTGTTTGTGACAGGCCTGAATTCCTGGCTACTGTAGCAGCGGCAGTGTTTACAAAAATAAAGTTGTAATTAAGATAGATGATTAGAATGATATTTTTTATTTATCCATCGGGTGTGGTCACAAGTCACAGCAGCAGTGCGCAGACAAACCACACACTACAAAGAGTGATGCAAAAACATCTGTGCAAATTGCAGTAAGGCATGCAAAAAGAATATAATCAACTTAAAGTCATCAGTTAGAAATAGGTATTGCACTGAGCCAGAGGTGACGGAAAATATAATTGTAAGTCCACCTAGTGAGTCCAGTAAGAGTTCAGCACCCTCATAATCCATCGATGTCCAAACTGTGACAAAGCATGGAGTTATTCAGCTTGTGCCAAAGAGGTGTTGATTCAGTTCTATAGGTGAGCTTTGTGGCTGGATGTGATGGTGTTTTATTGAACCAAATTATATTCCCATGTGTTGTCCACACCATTTAAATAACTGAGAGGAGGCTAGAGTTGTATTAACGGCTAACAAAAGCCCACAATGCATTGATGTGTTGGGATCTATTTGTTGTATACATACTGTAATAAACTGGTAACTTACTATATTGTAAGGTAGTTTTCATATTGTTCTCTTCCATATTTAAATGAGGTAACAAAATACTGCAAGCATTTGTCCGTGTAATGCAGTCCAATACAACACCGTGACGATGTAGTCTCAACAAAAAGTGATGAAATGAAATGAATGTTCATGTCAGTTGCATTTGTTACAACCAATCTATTAAAAACACAGTGTGTGTAGTGGCGACTTAAAAAGGAAAGTCTTACTGCATTGAGCTGCTGCACCAAGATGACCAGCATGAGGATCCACCTGTGAATGTAACAGCGGCAATAAATAAACTGTAGTCTCATTTACCAGATGCCTTTGCACAACCATAAATGACTGTCACAACATAAGCTGTGTGGCAAAAAGAGACTCTATTTGTGTGAGGTGAAAGCAAAAACTGCTGCACACAGATAATTATCTAATAAAAAGAGAAGTTGTGTACCCAAGTGCTACAGTTTGTGTGTGTGTGTGTGTGTGTGTGTGAGAGTGCGACTGTGCATCTGTGTGTGTTTGTGTGTGTCTCTTTCTAATGAAGGTCAGATTTTTATTTTATTTATTGAAATGCAAGTATGCAGATGTGTTGAAAATTCGAGTAAAACGGGCATGAAGTGTGTTTGTGTTCAGGTAAATAGATTCAGCGAGGAGGGTTCAGCAGGGGATGTGATCTCATAAATGTTTACCTACGTTTGATTTGTTTTCAGTTTATTGGGGATCAATGACATGTACGGTGTATTCTGCAGATTTCATAGAGAGAACACATATTCTGACAAAACATTATATTAATTGCATCTTCAGATCTTATATTTTTCTGATAAAATGTTCTCAAAGCATTTGTTTAACACAGAATTTAGTTTGGACCATCATAAGATATGCTAATCTACATTTCCTCATGATGGGATATACTATGCTGCATATGAAGATTCCATATGTAATAGTTCAGTCATTATTATTATTATTATTATTATTATTATTGTTATTATTGTTATTATTGTTATTATTGTTATTATTATTATTATTATCTTATTCATAATTATGCATGTCATATTGCTCTTATTGGTAATAATTCATTATTCATACAATTGCAGTGGGACTCACCTGAGGAGGCACATAGGCACAAGAGTAACTGAGGATCCCATCTCTCATGTCATCAGTCCACTTAACAGATGAGCGTCGGCCTCGGTGCTGCCCCGTGTGGTGGATAGAAAGAAGCATAAAACACCAAAGATGCCCATGAGCTGTGCTCCAGTTGATATTACATCACAGTAAAGAATAGCTTCCTCTAGAATAAAACATGAAGTACATGCGAATTTTGATTTAAAAAAAAATTAAAAAAGAAAGAAAGAAAGAAAAGAAATTGTAGGTGCTATTCTCCCAAGCTGGTAATCCCCTTAAGCATACAAGTTTACAGCCCTTGCAGGTAGCTGTCCATCATGCAAATAAAACAAGTTTCACTGCTCACCCAAATTCAGAAGCTCAAAATTAATCTTCATGAACGCTATAGTGCATCTCAAGCCGGATAATGTCCAACAAGATTCAAACTAATCTCTCTGCCTCCGTAGGACACAACCAAACAGGGAAACTGCCACTGTTTAAAAGTTACAGGAGTGAGGATGAGGAGGTTGGCGTTGACCGCATCAGTAGGTTCAGACCAGCCCCCTCCTCAGGATCAAGTTCTCTGGGCTTTCCTGTCTGTCAAGGCTGAAGGTGTGACCTAGCACCATCCTGCTGTAGAGCAGTGGATGGGCATAATGTGGAGGCTGGTTGTTGAGGAGGACATGAGGTGACTGTGGTCCACTCCTGGGCTTTTGATGTAACTGAAGCAAGAAAAGCCATGGGCAGGCCAGTGATCGTAGTTCCTCTGATCCTGTTTGCTGTGATGCTCATAGGCACCGGAGCCAAAAATGTAAGACATTTCATTTCTCCTTGCTGACATGACATTGTACGGTAGACAGTCTGATCTGATTTAGTCAGCAGCACAGACTCTTATCTGCACAGGTGCTAAAATATTAACAGTGTGTGGGTTGTCATTTTTCGTATTTGTGTTTTTATTTGCTTTATGCTGTACGCACATTGGGACACTTTCTCTTGTTTATAATCCTTCCAGGGTCATGCTGTTGCTTGGTCTTTCTTCCATTTGAGATGGCAGAGAAAATCTGTCTCTTCACCACTTAGCTTTTATCATAGCTGTTACAACTTTCAAGCCATGGATCAGTGACATTTTAGTTCAAAACTCTATGTTAATGCTGATTAGTATACCTTTAAATTTCTATTGCTCCAACTCTCCCAGGTCCCACACAGAAGTCCACTACAACATTGTTTATGCACGAAAAAGCATCTCTCTGTAGCCAAATGCTCCTTGTGTATTTCCTGTCGTGTACAAAGTTAGCACCATTCATTCTTCACAGCCTTAGTTTTGATATACAACGCTGTGGTTCTGTTTGTAACTGTAGTGTGCCTACGCTTATCTGCAAACTGAGAGGAGAGGCAGGTAATTTACAGTGTGTTTGCACTGTGTACAGTATTCTTCACGAGGCTATGTTGGTGGGCCTTTTATGGGAGGGCAAAGAAAAGTGACAGGATACAGCAGAAAGAACATGCAAAACATGCATCCAGCACTTGACAGAAAGTTTAGCAGAGATGTTATTTATTATTAAACATGCTTTTCTTGTAAAAAGATCCCTCAACATCCCTACATCCCTAGCATGGTAGAGGAACTATAATAAAATGAGGAGAAACATCAGTTAATAAGGCCTAAGATCACAAATGAAGAGAAAAAGTACATTTTGATGCTCATCAGAGCCGCTATTATAGCCATGGCAAGTAAATGAATCAACTACCTTATAAATGATGATTATGTCAAATTAATTTCATGTTTAGTATCATTTCATGTGCACAGAGAAACTGAAATCATTACAAAAAATAAAACACTATTAAATGTCACATTTTTAAGATATAAGGGAAATGGTATCAGTGCCAGTGTTTCCCTTTTGGCCCAGGAGCATTGCCTCTGGTTTATGGCTGGATTGCCACAAGGCTAAAGTGAACTAAAAATGTCATGAATCTGAAATAACTTTATGTCAGCTGCTAGTTGTTCATTATATTAGTTGCTTACAGCCTATGCATCAGCGCTGTGCATCTTTTCATTGTGTTTGTGTTTTCTTTACTACTGATAAGCAGTAATGTTTACAGCCTTCAAATTAAAGGCCACTGTGTTGAACAGAGACCCAGGAGGTGTTAGCTCATAACAGAGGAGGCTTTATAGATGTTGTTCTAGAAAATTGCTTCCATGAATCCTGCCAAATTAAACTCTTTCCACTGTGCGAATCGCATATTATTGATCAATGTGATGTTTGAAAATTAAAATTACAGTTTAAGTTAAAATTACAATTAAAGTTAAAATTACAAATGATCATGTAACAGTTTTACTCAAACGTGCAGACCGCCTTCAGTAATTGTATCTAAGTGCTCATGCTCTCATGCTGTGGGGTGGGGCACAAAGCATTGGGGACTGGGTTGGTCAGCTAACGCAGCTCATGTTGAACTTGATTGTTGTGTCACCAGTTTCTATAATCTGGTTGGTGGTTGAAGGAAACTGAATTGCTTTGCAGTGATGTGGGGAAGCAAGATTTGCTTCAAAAGGGTGGCAAAAACAAGATGTTTGAGAACCACTGCTCTCTAAATCTGATAAGATCAAACTGATTCAACAGCATTTCCCATTTGCACATTACATATTGGACAATCTTCTCATTTCTTTTTAGTGTGTGTGCAATGAAAGATCAAGGTGCCGCTGTGAAGGAGTGAAAGGCAGCAGGGCAGCTATGCTTCTGTTAAACCTCTCTGCTGCATTAAATACAACACACCATATAGCAGTTGTCACTAGCAAAATCCCAAAGTGCTTCAGCTGCAGTCGTTCAGTGCTTCCTCAACATCCTTCATGATTATACTTAAGCTTGTCAAGAAATACCAGCTGCGTTATTTCAAATCCATCTGCAGCGAGCTCCAAGGATAGAGATCGGAGCAGGTGGAACCTCTCCATTCTGACGCAGATCCAGCTCAGCAAGGGTCTGCAAAAAATCCTGATTTCATCCATTTAAAATGCATAGCAAAGAAAAAAATAAAAGCCAAATGTGAGGAATGTGTCTGTTTCTATGTATGTTTTTATACTTAAACAAATGCAAACAGACACATTCATTAAAACTGCATGTAATTGTTCGCTAACCTTTGACCGTGAGAAGCCCATGCTAGTCTATGGAATAACAGTGACTATGACTCAACAATTTGAAGTGTAATATTAATGTTTACTGAAGCTGTTACGTGTTTATTTACAGTAATAATATTTGGAAACACAGAAATAAAGAAGTATATATCTTCGGGCAGTTATTAATAGAGCATCAGTCTCATAGTAGTATTTGAAATTGCAGCAGAATTTCAACAAACATCCAGGAAACGGCATCTCTGTTGTTGTTTATGTTCTGTTTGTTGTCTTCCCCTTATCTTTTTTCTTTCCCCTATCTCTCTCCCTCCCTCTTTTTTATCTCTCTTTCACACACATATACACTCACACACAGGGAGACAAAGGTTTTGCAGGAGTTCCAGGTCCCCCAGGGACAGAGGGCCGTCCAGGATCAGATGGTCATGCCGGGCCTATAGGACAGAAGGTAGAATTTCATCCTGGCTCTCGTGGCTCCTTTGCTCTTATATTCTGTAAATCCCCAATACCACTGCCGCTGTCAAAGGGCAACACTGACTCAAGTTGTGTACAGACTGTGATGAATTACACCTTCTCTTTGTGTACCTAGACAACACTTTTAGATGTGCTTATATTGCACCTTACTAGATCACAAGATTAATTATAGGTTGCTGTCTTTGACAGGGCAACACTGGGCCTGATGGACCTGAGGGGCCAAAAGGCGATCCGGTAATATAACAAATCTGTCTCTAAGATTCTGTCTGTTTTGGTGTGTATTTGATGTCTCAGTGAGTAGAAACTGAGTTATGCTTGGAAAGACTTGTGTTTTATGTGTAGACAGTTTCCACTCTATAGCTTCTGTGTGCCTTTTAAAGAAGTACACTGCTTTTGTTTGTTTGTTTGTGTCGTCACAGGGACCCGAAGGCAAAGAAGGATTTGCCGGGTCTCATGGTTTACCGGTGAGATGTCCTCCTCTCCTGTACATCTGTACTACTCTGTTCGTCATCTCATTCATGTGCTGTGTAAGTGCATGTCCCTGCATATGTTAATACACGCCTTTTAACGTCCGCTGATATTATCTTACAGGGTATCCCAGGTTTACAAGGGCCTCCGGGACCCCCAGGGGCCCCAGGCTGCAATGGAACAGATGTAAGAAATTATTACATATTAATAGCAGTACAGTATGGTACATGTTTTCCATGTAATAGCTTTAGTTCATTTATCAGATACATCTATCAGAGTTTTTTAATCTCAAACAAGCTAGAACAAGTCTTAACACATTACATGTTTTTAGGGAGAAGAAGGTCCTCCTGGTATTCCCGGGGACACTGGCACTGATGGACATCGAGTAAGACACAAAATCAAAACAATCAAACAATATATTTATGCTATGTTAAATTGTGTTGTACTCAAATGCAGTGTTCTGATTTGTTATACTTCCTATCAACTTCAGTCCTTTGTTGTTTAGTGCCATCTTAATGAACGTGGTTGAAATTTACTTCAGCTTTGTTTTTACTTTACAGGGTCCACCTGGTCTGCCTGGCCTTAAGGTAATAAAACGTGTGCCACCCAGGATCAGTTGTTAAGTCCTTTTTGTATTTAGGAGGAATGAAGCAGCAGAATTGCTCAGCATTTACTGCCTTTTAAGAAATTTAGTAGAAGGATCCTGATGCACCGAGCAAAAAAATAACATGACTCTGCACTGGCAGGTGCCCTCTCTTTTTCCCCAAGCTCCCAGAGCTCATTTTGTACCTAGTCCATGAGAGACCAGTAACTTGTTCTTTGTTTTTTCCTTCCAACAAGTCTGTCCTTCAACCTCTTTTTGCAACAGTAAATGTTAAATGTGTTCATGCTAGCACTGAGTGCTGCTAGAGTATACATTATACATATCCCTAGTATACGTACATTATATACCTACTACATCAGAATTAGCTTCATTATGGTTGTAGTCATGCTGACTTTTTGCCACAGGCTTCGTCCTATGATATGGATCCGTAGACTCTGTAGATCTAGTCATCTCTGTGTATCAGTGGATTGATGATTGACATGTCACACAGCCAGTTATGGACCTTTCATGTGATGGTGTCTCGAGCTCCCTCTCAACTACTACTGTTTGCACCTCTACCACAAACAGTATTACCTGTATTCTATTGTATATCTCTGTTTATCTATATGTTTTATTTTAGTTGTACAATTATATTTTAGGTCTAAATGTCATGTTATTGCTTTAGTGCTATAATTTATTTATAGTTGTAAGTTTTTTTGCTTGTGTGGATTTTCTTCTAAATATTTTTGAGAATTGTTTCAGGGTGACTTAAGAATTTCATTGCCAGTAATTGCTCGATGTAATGCAGATGACAAAAAAATTCTTGAATCTTGGCAAAAACATATCTTAGCTAAGGGTCAAGAGACTGCACTCTTTGAGTTTTTCAGCTTTAACAATGACCCCTCCTGAGGTAATCGCCCCAGCTGGGACATACTGGCGGCAATGAGGGTTATTCTGAGTGCTCCCCCATTAGTGGTGACACTGTTGCCTGTTTTGGCGGGGTAACTACCCCTGGTCCTTGAAAATAAACAAAACAACAGACACGAGACATCTCCCAAATCTGCTTCACCAACTTTATACATCGAAATAACTTCACATATTTTGTCTCGGAAACTAGAATCAAGGGCCTGAGGGGCACTTTCTGTGACATTTCTGTTGTTCCTGTGATAGAAAAAACCCTCACGTGACAATGTACCAAACACATATGCAAGGTCACATTCTCCCAGTAAATCAGTTTGTCTGGCACAATTAACTTTAACATTTGTGTTTCCCAGACAGTTTTATTTGCTATGGAGTCACATACAAGCACAGCAGGTTACTATATGACTATTAACTCTCTAATCTCCAAACCATGTTACTGTGTAGATACATAATTGTAAAAGTGCTACACTGCCTGGGAATGTCTGGGCTTTTTTACCTGGGTGATGTTGTAAAATACGTTGTCACATGTAACCCTTGTTTTGTAAGCGCAGTCTAAACCCTCTAAGGTTGGGTTATTGCGTTTATCCACTTAGGTTTGTGCGGCACAGAGACAATTCCCAAGAAAGTGAATGTTGTCATTCTTATCCTGAGCACATGCATGTATGTCAAGCACACATATACATAAAGATGAGTGATGAATTCTGCAGAATCCAAATGTGAAGAAGAGTTACAATATGCCTGTAATTATTCACACTATTTTCACACTAAATTCAGAAGTTTTGACAACTTTTTGACGACTGTTAAATAAGCGTATTTCCTCTCTCACAGGGTGAATCTTTGGTATCAGTGAATGAAATACAAGCGTCATGTGGGCCACCTGGGAGGAAGGGACAGCCGGTAATGATTTTGCATCAAAAATAATACAGTTATATTTTCCATTATAGTAAAAGACACTTTCTGTAAAGTACAGATATAAATAGCTGTACCAGATTAGAGCTTTCTTCTACTATGACTATAAACTAAGAGGAAACTTCCTTCATATTTCAGGGAGATCCAGGTCTCCCTGGAGACTTTGGGCGACATGGGGACCCTGGACCACAGGGTCCTAATGTGAGTTAAGTTTTTTGGTTGCTTTGCACAGCACTTAGGAAATGTTATTCTGTGAAGCTTGATATGACCGTCTGCATTCTCTGTGAACAGGGGACCACTGGACTTCCAGGGGCTCCAGGGTCCAAGGTAACGCTAATGAGTATTATTATTTTTTTTTTTTAATGTGTGTGTTTATACCTGTGATAACAAATGTGACCATTTAGTGGGTGTCTCATTGGCTCAGAGGAAAACCACAGCTGCAGAATTTTTGTTTTGGCGTGGGCCTCCAGTTATAGTTGGCAAAGGTTCACACTACCCAGGACATTTCCCAGCAAAAAGTGCTTGTTTTATTTGGAAGGGCAACATTTTGGAACAAAATATGAACATCTGCATGTCATACTGTGTGTGTGGTATGTGATACAACTCCTCTCAGACAAGTCACAATGTGGGTGATAGGATGTTGCGTATCAAAGGGGAGACATGACAGTCTGTACCCACTGGTGGGAGTCAGCAGCAACAAGGACGATAAACGTGGGAAGCTGACCGCAATCAAACTATTACTTATACAGACCAGATTATTTATACAAACAAGTTACAAATCCTTTCCCACCCAACAGGGTCAAGAAGGCATAGGCACCCCAGGACCCCGTGGACCAAAGGTGATTTCTTACTCAAATACAAATAAGATTGCATTTAATAAAAGAGGGGCATTTATGTGACATGTTTATAACATTGTCTGAGTGCATGAGGTGTAATTTATGTTTAAGGATGATCCAAATTTGTATAATTTAGGGAAGACCGGGACCAGCAGGCCCGCTGGGGCCACCGGGGCGGATTAGGGAGTTTTCTGCTGAGAGTCTCGAGTTAAAGGTACAGTAACAGACTGAGATCAAAATATTTCACAGTGTGGTGTTTCATGTTTTAATGGTGAGAATAATATTGAGACATAATGCAATATCATGGCTACAGTGAAGAAAGTTATAGTTTCAGATGATATGCAATATGCTTGTGTACTTCTGGTGTAGTACTGTAAGGTGCATAAGCCTTTACAGTTGTTGTGGTTGACCAGCTTGTCATGTTTTTTGGGGGAGTGTAACAGCCCCGAATGACAGTGCCAACAAAGTCCATTTCAGACATAGTCCACAGTCCTCGGTACATAGGAGGCCACACATCTCACATTGTTTTTGTATTTTCACACATCAAAATTAAACACAAGCCTGGTGGTGTTACACTTCATGTGCTGGAACAGTTTCCAAATGTTTTAGTGGCTGATTGAACAGCAGGCTCTCCTACAAGCCCCACTTAGTCAAGGTTCAAAATACAGGCTGGACAAAAATGCTCAATTATTTTAGTAAATGGAAGTAAGAAGTAAAAATAAGAAAAGGAAAAGATCAGTTGATAGAAAGGCTGTTGACAAGGTGACCTTTCATTGTAATCTTTTCATTATATTTTGATATGTCTCATGTAGAGCTAGGAACTGATTAGAGGGAAGGCCACAGTGTCACCAAAAATGTTAAGATTCATCCTTTTGTGGATTATAGATGTCCACTGCAAATGTGACAAATTGGTCAAATGTTTTTAAAAAAACATCTCGGTTCCATTAAGGACCAATATCTTGGATAGACAGACTGACAGGAATTGTTGTCATTGCAACAAATGAACCATAACCTGAGTTTTTTTCCTATTCAGGCTCTAAAAGGAGACAAAGGAGGTACAGGCGAAAAAGGCTGCAAGGGTGAACCAGTAAGTTTCACACCAATGACATGGCATTAAACGTCACACATTTTAAAAAGCTTCCCCAACATTTAATCTGCCCATTCTGATTTCTTCCTTATTTCACACTATCTTCAGGGAGATCGTGGTTATGGCTATCACAGCAAAGGAGCAAAAGGAGACAAGGGACAGGAAGGTCCAGAGGTAAGATGCTACATGCCATTTATTCTATTCACCTTCATCTTTGAACCTTCATTTCTGTGCATACATTTAACATCAAGTGGTTATTTGATAGTTGCATTCAACCCTGCACTTTGCATTGAAGGGCCACCAGTTTGCACCCTGGGAATAGCTCAATAAAAATGATGACCAGCAGAGGGCTGTAATGCAGCATTGAACTCAATGTGATTTGCCATTGAGCAAGATAAGGAAAGGAAATAAAACCCATCTTTACTTTTCTCACTGTCAGTTAAATAGATTAATGGGCAACTCTTGGAGGAGGATAAGGAGGCACTCCGATAACTGCAGGTTTTCAAAGATCATCTGTTACCTTGTGGATGAACAGTGACTGGCTTTGTGACTAATTTGTTTGGTTATATTGAGGCCTCTGTTTGCATGTATGTTCTTTTCTATGCCGTTTGGTTTTGATGATTTAATTCCCTTAATCTGAGACACTTTAATCCCTCATTAATCTTCTCAAACCTAACCATATCAATTTATGTGCGTCATCATAATTCTAATACTAGAAATAACTTCAGTTCAAATTAAAGTGCATGGTATTTCTACTACCCCTTGTAGCTCCCTGTTTTGAAGACCCATTCTAAAACAAAGTGCTATAACAATAGCTGCTGTAAAACAAGAGATTGGGTTGAGTTTAAGTACTGGTACAAAATCTTAATCTGCTTCCACACTGAGATGGATACAGTTTTGCAATACCAATTTCTTTACAACATTGATGATGATTGAATGTGATTTTTTTTTTCTCATTTAACATGAAGACATGAGGCCTTTGATTAAATTATTTTCTTTATAGAAAGCAGAACCTACAAACTCCTTACTGCTGTCCTGAAATCTCTTCACAGGGAAACCCAGGGAAGGATGGTGATCCTGGAGCACCTGGATTTGGGGTACTGCTCTGTTATGTGTGAAGAGTCATTATGTGATTCTGTGCTTGGCTCTTAAATACAATATATATATTGTTTTTAGGGAAGGCCTGGCCCCAGAGGAGATCCAGGGTATCCAGGAACATCAGGAGGAATGGTCAGTGGTCAGTTAGTGCCTGAAACAATATCCTGTGTTTTGATGGTTTTGTATGCTTTACCATTCTTTCTTTGTGTACTCTAAAATGTAGGGTGAAAAGGGAAATAGGGGTCTTCCTGGTCCACCTGGAGATGTGAGTTTATCATGTTCTACACAACAGCCCTTATTTTTAATGGTATTCAAGCCAATTAAAAGATTCAGAAACTGGTATGTGTGTTGTGGTAATGTATTTAACAGAATGGCGCAGAGAAATTATGCTTGTGCAACTTTTAGCTTTTTTTAGCTTTTGTTATTCCATGATGATTTCACTGCATGCCTCCTGTGTTTTTTTATAGGTATTTGGGCCTTCACCGCTCAAAGGGTACCAAGGAGATAGAGGTCCCCCAGGCCGACCTGGGCTTCTTGGGCGTCAGGGTAAGTGAATATAGTGCTGCATGATAAACAGACAGTAGTGAGTGAGAAACAAAGAGACAAGTACAGCAGGCCAAAGTCATGGTTTACTATGATTCAATCATCATCTCTGAAAATGAATGTTTGCTTCCCTGCAAATACAGAAATAACACACGTCACAATTCTTTTCCCAGGTGTTGTGGGGTTTCCTGGACCTGATGGACCTCCAGGTGTGCAGTGATAAAACTATTCTCATTCTATCTATCTTTCTCCATCTGTCAATCACTCAGATGATTTTTTTTTAAATTGAGTTGTATGTAATAGGTTCAGTGTAAAGATGTATGACCTTTTATTTTCAACATCTAGTGCTCACAGTCTCTCACTTTACAAGGTACAGTCCATGCATCTGGGATTTATGTGCCAGGCCCACCTGGTCTCACTGGCTCTCCGGGACCCAAAGGGGACCCTGGGGAGCCGGGAGATATTTATAGGGGACTCCCAGGTCTAGATGGGGATGCTGGTGATCAAGGGCCTCCTGGGGATCAGGGCCCACCTGGACCTCCTGAAGACAGAAGTATGTCTTTACTATGTCTGTCTTGTTCATTTTAAAAAGTTTTCATCTAAATACTATCTTTACCTCTACTTTTATTCATGAAACTACTTCTGTTATTGATCAATAGTTTTTGATACCAGTAGTTATTTAAAAAATCCTGATTAACTCAAGAAACTTTCAAAACTCATTTGCTTCCTTCTGTTCATACAGATTAAAGATGAAAAATCTGCAATTCCCTTACAATATTTGAAAGAAAGATTAGCGTTGTGTAATGTAGAAGAGGTTTTACCACATGATCCAACATCAGAGACTATGCAATGAAATAGTATCAGAGACTATGCAATGAAAAATGATTTTTAAAAAAGGAAAAAGAAAAAACTGGTGAGGATACACAAACATCCAAGGCTGGATTTATGGTGTCTGGTTGGCACTGACTGATTGGTCAGTCATGAGTCAATAGTTTCTCAAGTAGCAACAAAATATACATATGATGAAAAGAAAAATGTGGCAATATTTGGAAACTATAACTAGTAAACTGATGGACTTGCTTGTTGTTGCTTGTAGCTAACAGGATTGTCAAGGGTCTTCCAGGAATGAAAGGAATAAAAGGTATGCCTGGACCAAGGGGATATGATGGCACGTTTGGAATGAAAGGTGGGAAACTAAGTGCTTTTCATTAATAAACTGTCACCATTTCATTTGTTAAACATTGGTATTATAGCTTGTCTGACAAACTACTAATTTGCAGTTGTATTTAACAGTATGGACTAGAAAGAATGGAAAATAAATAGTATATGGGATTCACAAAAAATATTCCCATGCATATGCTCTGTACAGGACAGAAGGGGGAGCCCTGTTATGAGTGTATCGGATCAGGACCCCCAGGACCACCGGGTCCCCGTGGCATCCCTGGTAAAACCATTCACTGCATAAAACCACACAACTTCCACCAACTCTTACCTACTTTCACACATCCAGCTGTACAGCTAATACTGTAGAGTATAGAACAATTCAAACTGGAATAGAGATTACTATATATATGTTTCTGTCAGACAGGCTACAATCAAGGACCAGGTGCTAAAGGTGATCCAGGCTTCCCAGGACCAATAGGCTTACCTGGAAGACCAGTAAGAAAGCATGCATTGCTACATACATATACAGCTATACATATGTATATGTGTGTGTGTGTGTGTATATATGTATATATATATATATATATATATATATTTTTTTTTTTTTTTTTTTTCTTGGACAAACTTTACACTTGTAAACAATAATTTTTCTCTTAAGGGTCCTAATGGTGAAATGGGAATTCCAGGCCCTCCAGGACAAAAGGGAGACTCATCTTCCTATGACACCCCCGGGATAAAGGGGGAGGAAGGAGATCCAGGACAGCCTGGCCAGCCAGGTCAAGACGGCATCCCTGGGTTTCCTGGACTACCGGGTGACAAAGGCAATCAAGGGCCTCCAGGGGATTTGGTGAGAAATGTCTTCACAAACTAGAGCTCAAACCTGCAGTGCAGAACTTTTGCCAGTGAGAGTAATTACACGAACACTTTTGACGTGCTTATGACGTTACAAAAATACTGAGAAATTTCCACAGTTCCAAGGCAATTATCCATTATGTAGTTGGAGTAAATTTAATACCTAAATAGCTTTCTACTAATACCACCCTGTCCAAGAGGAGTAATGTGTCTGTCTTCATTCCCTTATCTTCTTTCTCCATCGAGTGAAAGCTACACCAATGGTTATCCGTGTTTGTCCTTGCGATTGCTTTTTTTTTTTTGCTGTAATCCTTCCTCTGAACACAAAGTTTCCTTTTTTTTTTATCAGAAACACCAGAAATCCTCATTGACGCAATGCTCTCAATAGTCCTAGTTGCTATAGCCTACTCCGTTGCTATGGTTATTACAGCGCTGGCAAACCAGTAATATATACAAGTCCTGCACTCCATTTTTAACATTCCATTTTGATGCTTCAAAGTTTTTTCTTTCTCAGCCATGTGCAAGAACCCAACCAACAGAATAAATAATTTTAGTGATGGTTGGAACAAGTTTTCTGTCCACTGTCTAGTATCCCTTCCCTGGTGCAGCGGGAGAACGTGGTTTCCCAGGTCCAACAGGGCCTATGGGCAGTCCAGGACCAACTGGCTACCCTGGGCCAGTGGGATATGGGCCTGCTGGAGTTCCAGGAAGTAAGGGAGATAATGGGGTACCTGGCCTACCTGGAGAGCCTGGAAATCCAGGTAAATAAACAAATCAGCCATTATAGAATTTTATGAGGACATTTATACATAAACGCACACATAGAAAGACAGAAAGACTGACGGCCATTTCTTCTCTCCCGCTTTAATTGGTAGGCCAGAAGGGGGAACCTAGCCATATCCACTCCAAAGGACTTCCTGGACCACCTGGATTTAAAGGTCAGCCTGGCTTACAAGGAAGTCCAGGTAAGCATGGGTATATAATTGATGGATTTGTTACTGGAAGGTTGTATGGATATATAAATGGATGGTCTTTACATTACCATACAGTAGATAATAGAAGTGTCTCTCATACTCACTCTCATACTAACAAACTTCCAGGTAACCCAGGAAGACCAGGTTTCCCAGGACCACCAGGCGTTCCAGGACAGAAAGGAGAAAGCGGTAATGTGTCATTTCATGGAGGGTCAGGAATCCGAGGACAGAAAGGTAATCCATGTGTGTATAAATGTGTTATATGTCACATTTATACTCTGTAGATGACAGATTCCAGATTCTTTGAGTACAATTTCTATTATCAGTCAAAATTTCTTTTAAAGTTTTTTTTACACCTTAAGGCAGTGGTTCTCAAAATATTTTCTGTCATGCCCCCACTAGGGGACAGAAATTTTTTCACGCCCCCCCTGAATTGAAATACTATTGATAATACCTGATAATATTTATTTATTTATCTGTACAAACCACTGTATGAGTTGCTGGCACCAGCATTCTGCATACAATCATCTGATTATTAAAATAGATTAATAAAATGAGCTGAGATAACATCTGCAACAACTAACAATAACAATTTCCAAGTTGAGTTTATTAACTAAATTTGTAACATTTAAACAAGACTGCTCAGTCTGTGTGATTCTCAAAACAGAGAAAAAAGTGCAAATGATTCACTGGGATGTGCATTTTTATAGACTTAAAACAGTAACATTCAAAACTTTTTCAAACTTTTTGTAAACATTGGTCACTTGTCAGCTTCATCAGCTTATTCCTTTTCAAAAAGGTACAGTGGTACCTTGACTTACGAAAAGTGTCCCAACTAACTAACGAGTTTTTCGAGATACGAGCCAAGCCGTCTCTCTCGGCCGATTTTTTGCTTTGAGTTGAGAGCTAAAACTCGAGTTACCAGCAAGCTTCAGATATCTCACCGTTAGTTGGTGCAGTGAACGCCATAGTGAGCATCCCGAGTGTCACTCGGTCACTTTAAGCGGTCAGCTCACAGTGGAGCTTAGCAGCAGTGTTGTGTCGCATTTTTGCCTTCATTTTGCAAAACTTTGTTTTTCCAACCATGAGTACGAAGAAAGTGAGTGCGAAGGACAGTGCTGAGAAGAAGAAGCGGATGATGTGCATTGAATTAAAGAAAGAAATTATCGAAATATCGAAAATAATTTTATACAATATTCTTTATTTATAAGTACATTTTTCTTATTTAAAAACATGTAACAAAAAATTGCGGTGTTTTTAGGGGGGTCCGGAACGGATTAATGGCATTTCAATTCATTTCAATGGGGAAATTGATTTGACATATGAGTAATATGAGTTACGAGCTCCATCAGGGAAGTCAAGGCACCACTGTATATGACTATTTAACATTTTTTTTTTTTGCAAATTGTGCAAAATTTACAACAATATTGCTTATAATTTAGCTTATCAGAAGGGATAAAAAGTGCATAACATTTGCATTTACTTTGTACTTCTGTACTTTTTACTGTGTACTTCTACTGAGATGACCACCTCTGCCCCCCCCCCACTATTTGAGAAACACTGCCTTAAGTAAATGTGGAACAGCTATAAAACAGTATAATTCATGTATGATTTATGTTTGTGTGTTTTCTATACAGGTGACAAGGGGCAGCCAGGTCCCCAAGGCTCTCCAGGAAGGGGCTCGCCTGGTCAACCAGGACCACAAGGCCCTCCCGGCCCTCCAGGAACAAAGGTCAGAGTCACAAACATATATGTGTGTGTGTGTGTATATATATGAAGCTGGGATAGATCACACACACAACTTCAAATGCTATTTGGTGGGATCTTTATTGTCTTTTCTGTTATGTTGTAGTTCTGAAAAAATAAATCAATAAACCAAAGTTGGCTTTCACTGTTCACTGAAAATGGCTCACTGTCCCAAATAAAGAAGGACAATCTATATAAATAAAATAAAATAATTTCAGTACTATTCCAGCACCAGTACAGCACTAATATCTCAAATACGGCAGTGGCCTCCTCTATGAATAAGACAAAAAACACATTCAAAACACTGCCCTGTATGCTCACTATACAGTACTTGAGTTAACTTATCAACTAAAATAATTACTTCACTTTACAGTGACTTTACAAACATATGTCCATACTGTTAAATGCATTAAACAAGGAAAAATACAAAACAACAATTCGGGAATGATAATCAAACAGTTTCATACCTAATAATAATAATAACAAGCTTCAGTGGCCCACATATAGTATTTTCAATCCACAAGCATCAGGCAATCCTAAACTCAACAAATGCATAAAATGAGGATTTCAATGAGTAGCCCAGACACCACTGAACCAACATATTGCTCTACTGAGTTACATAATTCTTTAACAACATATGAATACATACAAACACTCTCACCGTTAGGAAAAGCAGCCGCTCCCTGTAAAATAGCGCGTAGAGTTGTACTTCCTGTTTTTTCCCCAGCGCACTCTGACCTATGCACTGCTCTGAGGAAAGGTCAAACTAAGCCCCCTGCTGTCCAAAGTCAGAATAAACAGCGACCCTGCTAGCTATAGCTGAGAATTTCATTTACATGGGTTTTGTTTCCTACATATATAATTTTATGGTTATATGCTTGAACCACCTGGTTACATATATATATATATATATATATATATATATATATATATATATATATATATATATATATATATATATAGTTTACTCTATGTAACACGGATGCAGAGTTAGATGATAGTTATACCTTTACCTCTGTAGAGTAAATACGGAGCTACCGTCTACAAGTTAGAGATTTTTAAAAAATGAAACAGCTAGTCTTGCCATGTCCAAGGATGAGAAAACTGGATTACAAGCACCTCTAAAGCTCAGTAAATGTCTTGAATTTTCTTGGTGCAGACATATTCATCATACAGATATGAGCGTGCGACCTAATGGGTCATATGGAGAGAAAAGCATTCTGGTGAACAAGGAAAAGCAGAAGAGTGTGATTTGTTTTTTTTTTTATTGTAAGGTCTTATTTAGTTCTACCTTTTATGTACTAGAAAAGAGGTTAATTTCTCAAGATGCACTGGAAGTAGTAGTTTTCTGTGAATTTCAAGTGTCAATTTAATTGGATCTTTAAAATACATTTTATGTCTTGAAAGCATTTTGTACTATCATAACTTCTATAATATAATTATAATATTAGTTCACACCTGAAAGGAACTGACTTTAGTGTATAATATTTTGGAAAGTAAAAAGTCATGATAGGTAACTTGCACAGTGATAGCATAGCACAGCATCAGAGCAATGCCTTACTTTAGCCCACTGAAATGTAGAAATAGATAATAGCTGCGTATTTGTGATTATCAGGGTGATGGTGGCCCTGGATACACTGGCCCACCAGGCCCTCCAGGGCCTCCAGGAGAAGATGGAGCTCAAGGGCCTGTAGGAGATCCTGGGATGCCCGGCCTACCTGGGAACCCAGGACTAGTTGGCAGGCCTGGTCCTCTAGGAGAAAAAGGTACAACACTTATATACAAAAGTGTATACGTAGTCGTCAGATATTAATCTATTTACTGCTTTACTCAATGTTACATACAGGAAGTAAAGGTGCTGTAGGCCCCCAAGGACTACCTGGTACTAAAGATTCATGTACAGATGGTTTACCTGGGCAAAGGGGACCACCAGGACCATACGGTTTACAGGGACATCCAGGTCAGTGTACATTTAAGTCATGTGATGTACCTTACCATCAACTCTAGAGGGACAATGAATGCAGAGGGTGAAAGGTGAAAGAGGATGAAATGTTTACTGTTGTATCTCCCATAATTCAACACTGCAAATGTACAGTGTCTTCATATAAGGAATTAAGGTTTTTCTCTCCGTGGTCTCCTAAGGTCAGTTTTGTTCTGTCTGTCTCCCCTCTCCTAGGACCTCATGGCTCCCCCGGTGAGAAGGGGAATGTTGGTTTGCCAGGGTTTGGTCATCCTGGCCCCCGCGGAGAGCCTGGTATCCCTGGGCAACCAGTGCCAGGTTCACAAGGGCTTACTGGACAACAAGGGATCAAGGGACAAAGAGGTCTGCCGGGTCAACCAGGTGCAAAATTGTTTCTCTGAGAGACCAATACATGTTGTGTAATTCTTCAGTAAATGACAGAAGAAATTATGTAATGCCAATGTGTAATTAAAGAATATATTTATAGACTTATATTTAGTGCTTGTCTTTAAGTGTTCCACTTTGGTTTCCTCAGGACTTAGAGGAGACCCTGGACCAGATGGGATATCAGGATTTGGACCAGTGGGATTGCCTGGAATTACAGGACCCCCAGGTCAAATAGGTAAAACACAAATACAAACACCCTGGCCTCAACATAATATGTACTACACATGTAACCAGTAAATCTGACTTTACAAAGTTACAAAATCTTATTATATATTAAACTAAATATCTGTTTCTGACACGGTCTCTTCACAGTTTCTGGCACTTCCTGTTAGAAAGTATATGCTGTGTGTGGTTCTCATGTGTAAGTGAGTTGTTGTTCCACCATCACTGCTTACAGGTAACCCTGGCCCAGATGGAGCCAGAGGTTCCCGGGGTCCGCCAGGTATTGATGGGGACCCAGGTGTCAAAGGTCTTCCAGGCCCTTCATCACCACTACCAGTAATAATAACTGGGCCCCCAGGGGACACTGGTGAACCAGGTAAGCTTTACAGTAAAACTCGTCTCGTAAAAATATTCTTCCACATCCACTTATTGCAAGATGGAGTAAGTGCATATTTTTAGCAAATCTTATTGTTATACTGTATAGTGTAACTTATGTGATAGTGATAATATTCTAAATCTACCCATACTTTGTCAGGTCACCCTGGTCAGTCTGGTCACTGTGGAGATACCGGAAGAATTGGACTGAAAGGCAAGAGAGGGATAGCGGGGGCACCAGGGCTCCCTGGACAAACAGGTTTGAAATATGTTTCACAACATTTGCTTGTATTTTTAAATCAAATCAAATCATGATCTGGCTATAAAATAACACTGGTGTCCATGTTGTGTGCCTATCTGTGTCTAGGTCCTCCAGGTGAGCCAGGTATTGATGGGCCACTGTTCTCAGAAGGAGGTCCAGGACCTACTGGAGCCCCAGGAGACCCAGGAGTCAGAGGGTTTCCAGGTAATGCCTAAACATTTAAGGTCACATGCACAAACTCACACTTCTAGCCACTTCTAGACTTCTAGTCCTGTTTAATTTTCCTTGCATAAAATAATTGTCTTTTTACAGGTCTAAAGGGAATAAAAGGAGATCAAGGAATCCCTGGGGGGCCAGGTCCAGATGGTGTTTCAGGTCCACCTGGTCACAAAGGCGTTAATGGCGAGCCAAACTACAGTGGATATGGACTGCCTGGACCAGTAGGACAAAAGGTACTGATGATTGTCTTTGATGGGTCTTTGTAACTGATGCAGCAGAGCAGAGTCCAATCTAGTAAAATATTAAAGTGTGAAATCTTCTTACTGTCCTCAGGGTGAACCAGGACCAGTTGGTGATGTAATGAAGGGTCAGAAAGGTGAACCTGGTGTTTCTGGATTTACAGGTGTACAAGGAAGAAATGGAGCCGAAGGAAACCCAGGACCTATTGGACAAAATGGTTACTACTAC
The DNA here is from genome assembly GCA_023238725.1 of Scortum barcoo. NCBI lineage: Eukaryota > Metazoa > Chordata > Actinopteri > Centrarchiformes > Terapontidae > Scortum > Scortum barcoo. The sequence continues at coordinate 16,644,214 of CM041533.1, read as the reverse complement.
CAGACATGAAAATAAGCCAGTTTATGGATGTCATATATTTTGCTCACACTCTTTTAACTTTTTCCACCCCCTCCTGTCACCACCCTGCTATTCCAGGTTCACCAGGATATCAAGGGTGTATAGGTTCAGATGGACCTCCAGGAAGCAAAGGACGCCCAGGACCTAATGGACCACCAGGCAAAGTCCTTGAAAAACTTGTTTATTGTATTTTGTACTGTATGAGGACACATTGAATTTCACCAAATCAGTGAGCAGCCAACCCTACAACTAACCCTAGCCCTAACCTTTATTGCAGAAAAGACTCAAATTGGTCTAGAATTGTACATTTTAGTTTAACCTAAGCCTTACATTTCTTGAAACTGTTTGCCTCAGGTAACCCTGGTCTGCCAGGTGTTGGTGGTTATGTAGGTCCTAAAGGCAACCAGGGCCAGGACGGGATCCCTGGACCACCAGGACAAAAAGGAGAGACTAGTAAGAGGGATCCTACATAAAAAGTTCTGTGTGGCTCTATAAGGTTATGATCATCCTGTATAATCAAATCATTTAAGTATTCTTAGTAGTTATTTTCCCTCTGTCCAAACCACTGGCTTGTTGAACAGTTATCTCTTTCATACCTAACAGTATGCAGCCAAATCATGTCTATTCTCCTACCTCTCCTCTGCAGTCTTAATAGAAGGGAATCATGGAAGGCGTGGTGACACAGGTCAACCAGGTGAGTTTCAGGTAAAAGGCATAATCCTTTCCAAGACAAACATCTCAATTGTGTCTTCCTCCTCCCTTTAAAAAGACTATAAAAAGTTATTTGCATTTGGAGAAAGATATTTTCACACTTGGGAACAGTCTAGAAAGCAGTCTTGAATAAACATCCGAATCATAGTCTGGACTTTGTACTAACTAGATGCTACTGACGTCTCCTGTTGTTGACCACATTTTAAAGCAATACATCCCACATGTTGGAAGTTGAAATATATGATTGGTTCAACATATCACATGATGATTTGTCTTATTATGTTCTCTATATAGTACTGAGTATGGTGAAATGCCATCCACCCATTGTGGTGTCCCAGATCAACAGTGATAATTATCTAACATCTTAAATCTGAACAAATATGGGGTGAACAAAGAAGACAATGATGCACTGTAGAAATCAACTATTCAGGCAGATACTGATAAATGAAAACTGTATTGCTTTATTTTGGCCAACACCCCCAGCCACAGAAAAACCTACTTTCTTTATTACTGTTGACATCAGTACATGTCTATGTGTTTCTATATTGTAGGTCACCCTGGAAACCCTGGTCCCCCTGGCTTGTCTGTTCCAAATCCTGGGCCGATAGGAGACCCAGGAATATCAGGTCCACCTGGGATCCCTGGTCCAAGAGGACAACCAGGAGGAACAGGGGCTTGTGTTCCGGGCATAAAAGGAGACCGTGGCTATCTTGGCCATCCGGGCAGCCGTGGTGAGGATGTACTTCTGAAGGACTTAAGGGTCTCAAATAGTCTATTCTAACAGTGGCACTAAATCACATGATAACAGTTCTTTGGTGTATGAGTCGTGGGATGTAACCTGAATAATGTACAAACATTAGTACTTTTTAAGCATGTAAAACATCTGTGTTCGGTTCTCAGTCATCACATATGTACTTTCTGTCCTTCTCACATTATGTGTAGGCAATCCTGGCTTACCTGGCCTTCCAGGTCTTGCAGTGCCTGGATTAAAAGGAGACAGCGGGGACCCAGGTCCTACAGGAAGACCAGGTTATAAGGGGCTCCCAGGAGATCCAGGTCCTATAGGACCACCTGTATGTGACCTCAGCAAGCATTTTTTGAGAAGTACTTAAACAATGATAAAAATAGTGTTGTTAACCCTCTGGAGTCCAGGGTATAATTGGCCGTTTTTGACTACTTTTTATTTTGCTTTTATATTTCACCTTAAGAACTGTTTACCATGCCTTGTTTGGTATCATTTTTTTCAGCACAACCTCTCATGTGTGATTTTACAGTTATTTTTTCATTTTGACATACTGTATTAACACACTGGACCTAAAACCACACAAAAAACATAAAATCCGAATATAAAAAAGTTAGATTTTGTAATGTGAAAACCACAAACATGTCTAACGAACCATTTTTATAACTTAGAATGCAAATATAAGTTGTAAAGTTTCAAAAAATTATGTACAAATGTAATTATTTACAACTATTTACATTAAAATGCAGGCAATGCCTCAGGCGTTTTTTTTTTGTTCAACTATTTACAAAACAATCAGGTGTCACAATAAGATGCCACAAATTATTTGTGCCACTGTAAAAAACAGTTCCTGTCCATTACAAGACAGAGGGGCACATCACAAGCCTTCTTCCAGCACCAAAAACGTGCCAAATGTGACGACAATATTCAGAAAAAAAAATATTATACATTATTTATTACAAGTCTGTTTTAATTGGCCAATCAATTTATTAACACGTATGTAGTTTGAAGTCCGCATTTTCGAGGCTGCGCTTTTCTGCTCCATACCACGCACCAAAAGTGACGACAATATTCAGAAAAAAAAGAAAAACGGAGACTCTGTGATGCTGCGTCTTTTTGCTACGTCATCATAAATCAGACCTGTAATTTGGACGCGCCGGGCGCGTCCGTCGACTCCAGAGGGTTAAAAACCAGAATAGAGTAGAATTCCTTTTCACAGTGTGGCTCAGTGAATTAACCAAAGAGATGAGATTACTTTTAAACATTATCTCAAGTTACATCACAACAGAACCCCTAATATTCTTCAAGACTGCAGTACTTAATGATCTAATCTTTGACCTTTCATTGTTTTATTTCCCTTGCCAGGGTGGGGGAGGCAGACCTGGAGGCCTGGGACCAAGAGGTGATTTTGGTCCACCTGGAAACCAGGGGCCCCCTGGTAATCTATCTTTTCAACTTTAGACTGTAGATTAGGTTTTCTATTTGAATTCTTCTCCAGACAAAGGTAGATCTGTCCCCACAGAAGAGGAATAGTCCACACGATTTCTGTACATACAACTGAGATGAAATGCAAATAGGACAGAGAATCAAGTGGACAGAGAAAAATAAAGAACCAGAGGATTAATTCTTCTTTTGTTTTCTCCACTTTTCTTTTGTGATAGTCAACAAGATGGAATATGTGCAATAAAGTGTGAAAACATGCTAATTGTCTTGAAATCCATTAATGACCTGTGTGTTTTAGGTGACATTGGAGACCCTGGATACATCCAAGGCCCACTGGGTCCACCTGGGAAGAAAGGTTTGCCTGGACCACCGGGTGAGGCAAAATTCTGTCTTAACATTGTTAACAATCAACAGGAATACAATTGAGTCCTGTTAATATCATCCCAACTTAAATTGTTTCTACATCTTACCTGTCAGTCAGTTATGATGAGCAGCAGAGATGAAATATTTCAACCATCACTGTTGGATAACCTGCCCAGCACACTACTGATATTTACACATTCTAGACACGTCAGAAGATCAACCAAAGGTATTATATATTTTGGGAAAAAAATATTCTAACTCCTGCTCTATCCCTACAGGCTTAAAAGGTGAACCAGCATTTGGTAGGGTAATATATGAGCCAGGACCCCCTGGCTTACGAGGTTTTACTGGCAATCGAGGACCCCAAGGGAGTACTGGACCATCAGGACCACCAGGCAAACAAGGTCCAAATTTTTTAGATGCTCCATGTTCCACTTACTCATACTGCTTTCTGTCACCTAATTTGATACTATCCCATTAACAAATATTGAATCTCAGTGTCAAAGATATGTGTTGTGATGTATGTTTGCAAAATGGACATTGTTAAAACCATATTATGAAAATCAATAACTGTTCAATCTACAGTTCTTCCACCCAGTGTTCTTTGCAGTGTGTGACACAAATTCTTTCCGCCCAAAACAGGCCCAACAGGCATCAAAGGACAGCGTGGTTACAGCCCGGTTGGCCAGCCAGGATTTACTGGCCACAAAGGAGAAAAAGGAAGAGCAGGACTGCTAGGTGTGTGTCTGGGGTTTAAAAGGTGCTGTTCCTTGCTGGCATTTGAATTACATATTAAAAGCACACTCTTAGTCCAACAGTGAGAAAAGAATCCTTAAACTGTACAGATTTTCTTTTCTTCATTAATTATGTTTTTCCCTTGCAGGTCCAGAAGGCAGACTTGGAAACCCAGGCCGCAAGGGTACTCCAGGTTTGCCGGGCACAGGTGCTCCAGGTTTTGTTGACACTTTCCTGATAGCTAGACACAGTCAAAGCATCAGTGTCCCAAAGTGCCCTTGTAACACCAACTTAATCTACTCTGGTTATTCCTTCCTCTTCATCAATGGAAATGAGAGGGCTCATGGTCAGGACCTTGGTAAGAGCACGGAAACCTGCACAAATTCTGCAGCTCGGTCGTTGCTTCAATCATTTCATGACAGTGCTCTAACACCTCCCACTGTCTCTCTCTCAGGCACCATGGGAAGTTGTCTCCCTCGTTTCTCCACCATGCCCTTCCTGTTCTGTGACACAGAATCTAACTGCCGCTATGCTTCTCGTAATGACTACTCCTACTGGTTGTCCACTAACACATCTATGCCTACCAACATGGTTGCCATCACAGGGGACAAGCTGGCCACATACATTAGCAGGTGGAGTTTGCGCGAACTATTGCTAAATATAGTATTCCTATATATAGTATTTCCTTAGCAACTGCAAAGTACAGTGAATATTCTGTCAATTGAAATATAAATGTGATTATGATTATTAATATGGGGGTCTGTATGCATTCGTGGTTTAGGTGTTCAGTGTGTGCAACCACCTCCAATGTCATAGCCGTTCACAGCCAGACCACTGTGATACCTGAATGTCCAGGAGGTTGGGAGTCCCTGTGGACTGGATACTCATTTGTCATGGTAAAGAAATCAATTCGTTCTCCTGAACCTCTGGATCGCTTCATATACTATTTTCCTTGTAATTTTCTTCCTTTGACCTTCATCTATTTTAGCAAATGGGTGCTGGGGCAGAGGGCTCCTCCCAGCCCCTGGTTTCTCCTGGCTCATGTCTGGAAAGTTTCCGCCAAGTGCCCTTCATTGAGTGCCATGGCAGGGGAACATGTAACTACTACCCCGATTCCTATAGCTACTGGCTGGCCTCCCTAGATCCCAGAGACATGTTCAGGTAAACAGTTCCCTACTTTGTGAACAGGCATGGATTAGCAGTTTAAATCACACCACTTATTTTTTGTGATTTGGTAAAGCTGTAGTCCAAAACTCTGCTCAGGATTTATCTTTACATTTCTAACATTGTGTTTGCATGTGTGTTTTGTTGTCTCCTCTAGTAAACCCACACCTCAGACAGCGAAAGGACCTTCTCTGCAAAGCGTCATCAGCCGTTGCAGGGTCTGCATAAGGTCATGGCAACCTTGGGATGACAGACGTGGGGACAGTTAGGAACTGACGAGAACGAAACCTTTTAAAGTGCTCCCTTTTTCAATGTCATCTGAAGCATGAAAATGTGAGAAATGTGAGGCAAAACCGTCTTGGAGATAGCGTGCAGTGTGCATATCTGCTAAACTGGTGCTTTCATGTTACAGAGTGTTATTCCAGTGATAGACTTGGGCCTCAATAGCAGGTAGTAACAGCAGTGATAAAAGTACTAGATGTAGAACCAGTAATACTACTAGTAACAGCAGCACTGTGTCCAATTTAGTTCTTACTCAGTGTCATTTTACTTTGAATGCTTCCTCCTACAGTCTTCTCTTTATTGCATTTTTCCTTTAATGTTACTGGTATTGATATTACAAGTAACCTAGTGACGTACTGAAAACCAGCCCTATGTGACCTCAACATGTGCCCTATGTGACCATGTATAGGTTCATTGTTAAAAGCACTATTATCCACTCGCTTTATGTCGCCATTTTCATGTGGCAAAGGATTTCTGGGATCAAAAACATGTGTCAAATGTCCTGATTTGTGAAGATGACAGCCACACCACTGAGAAATAATAAAGCTGTTTACACAGTGCCAATGTTATTGGCAGGTGTTTTCCACTTTGTTCCAATCCAAGTAACCTGAGAAGACTGGTGCAGTCCGGTCAGTGAAAGATGTAAAAAGCATGAGGTCACAAATGTTCCTCTGACAGCTGGAGAGGCAGCATGTTGTAAATGAGACACTCTTTCCTCTAACCTTCCCTGAATTGTTACGTGGTTGTTTTTTCACACGCAAATGTAATTTGTCTTTAGTGCCCTCACTCTAAAAGCATTTCTTTGAATTTCAGCATGTTAAATGGTGCATGGAAAATGTTACATTTTATGACTCATACTGCCTGCAACTTTTTCCAATCCAGTTTAAATGAACTGTCGGGAAGCAACGCTGCAATCAAACTGCTGCTGTCTCCGTGGCTTCGGGACAAAAAAAAAAATCACATTAAGATTTTATATATTGTGGGCTGATTTGTTTTACATTCCATCTCTCTCTTTTTGGTTTGTCCATTGGAGGAAAACATATTCAAATGAAACATAAATAAAGAGAAATAATGTTTATTTTCATGGTATGTTAATCTGTCAACTGATTCCACATGTGATGTTTTAAAGAGTCTATTATCAAAAGCTGGATAAATATGTCATTTCCCATTGATAGCCTCATTCCTTTTTTTTTTTTATTTCAACATTATATTTGTCTGCACTGCTCACTCAGAAAGAATCAGTAGCACATTATGCCCCTGAGGAGCAGTCATTCAGGCTCACTCATCCAAATCTGTCACTGTGATTAATAGATGTAAGCTCCCCATATAACTAGATGCAAAAAGACACAATAATGCCCTCAAACAACACTGTGTTGAAAATAGTGTTGCTTTTTGGCAAGCAGATATTCCAAGATATCGATCGCGTGGAGTCAGAAATAACAAACAGCCTCATATTCTTATGTAATAAAACCAGCTAACACAAGTAACGGCTGAGGAAGAGCTGAACCCTCTTGTGTGAATTAAAAATGTGTGATTAAGTATCACGCAGATGATCTAACTCATTTTTGACATTTTGGGAGCAAAAATCTCAGCTCATTAAGGCTCTAGCTCCAACGCATCCGAAAGACGTCTTATGACTCGCAAACACCCCCTGAATGCCACCTTGAATTGAAGAAGTCTTACATGGCCCGGCGCAGACAGTTGTCAGCATGGATAGAACCACTCTTGCTGTAAAGTGCTCTCCGTAGCCTTCTCAACAGGATTATTCTGCTCCCGACAGTGCACTTACTAATTGTTTAGGCAGCTATATTGGGCTTCTACACCTATCTAATTGGGTTAGAATGGCGATTTGTTGAAAGGTTGATGCACTTCAAGGTTGTCTCCCATTTGAGAAGGATACATGTCCTTTCAGTTTTCTCCACACACGCCTTTACGCGGACTAGAGAGACATCTGTTCACAATTTTACAGGCAAGCTGCATGCGCTGGAGGGAGAACATTGCCAGAATATTTTTAAAAAATGTATAAAATGTATAGAAAATGTATATCATAGAAATTTCTATCTATTATAAGAATTAATAAGAATTTAATTGAATTAGATTAAATTGTTACATTACATTTGCATCCTATTAGGTAGATTAAACTAGATTACATTACAACAGGAGAGAAATTACATTGCTGCAACTGAATGTCTAATAAAATATTCAGCAGTAAGTGTGAAAAGGAAGTATTTTGACATTTGAGTGGTTTCTGTAGGTGAAAGCATGCAGACGCAGTGGGCAACATAAAACTCTATAAAATAAGAAGAATAAGAAGTAAAAATATAATAATAATACTTGAAGAACAATAGTGTGAATGCTGTTGATTCACACTAATTCATTTACTTGATGCTGATTGATACAAAGTATAGAACAAATTACTGGTATACAATTATTACAGCACAGAATAAATTCACAGAATTTTCCGTGAGTGATCTTTCTCTGCTTCTGTGTTCATACCCATTTGGAAAGACTTTATTAATTTATCTCATCATTCACTGAACCATAGTGCTATTTTTGTTGTTACAATGCTCAAGTTGATCATTTTTGTTGTTGATTTGAGATAAACTTTGCTTATTAACACTTGGAAACAGAGGGAGAAATAGAGCATATATACATTTGTCTTCCTATTTTCCTTCAAACAGAATGTACAATTTACATTTGCAGCTGGTACCATTACAATATCATTATAGCCTGTGATAAATATGCCTTAATTCAGATGCAGAAGAACTGTAAAGTTAAACAGAGCAGAAATCTCATTAAGGAGATGCCCAGAACAGAGTCACCAGGGTGTAACAAATGATAAGTTGACCTTTATGGCCCCTTGATATCCCAACGTCCCTACGCTGCCCATTGATTCAACTTTATGGCACAGCAGGGTTAATGAAATCATTGTTTCCCCCATGTCAGCGTCATTAATGTTTTATTTTACATGAGTGCACATCGCACTTCCCTTACAAGGATTTGCTTTTAAACAAGAAAGCATCGGAGATCTTCCACATTTACAAGTTAAACTAATGGCAGCATCAGAATGACCTTCACTTATACAACCAGATTACAGTGTGTTTATGGAAATGACGACAGTGACGATGGTGAAAATGTCCTTATTTAGACCTTTTGTCTCACTCCTAATGACCGCTGTAAATTACATAGCACGTGCTTCGGTGCTTAGATGGGCGCAAACACAAAATTTAGGATGGCCTTTATGCAAATAACCTGCACACTCCTCCCTTTTTTGGGCCAAGGTGACACTTTAAAAACATGTGTCGCCATGCTGTGCAGTTTAGGTGCACATCAGCAGTGGATGTTGTAGTGTCTTACAAGGAAGAATTCTCTCTACAAGAAGCACACAACACAAGATTTCCCAAGTAGGATGGATCATATCTTGTGCTTATTGGCACTTTTGTGTTTTGCATCATGTGCTGCAGAAAATACAGAAACACAGCAGGGTTTCAAAGACCTCAAACTTCAGCAAGACTCATGGTTGTCATGGCTCGACAAATTACAGGACAAACAGGTAAGATGTCTTTGTTTCATCTCCTCTACTGAAGGAATTATGCATGTCTTTATTTGAAACTAGGCCCCACTGGACTCTGCTGTGCACACACATTTTATTGATCTTGCTCTGTTAAAAGTGTAATTTTATTCTCAGTGAGTCATTCTGGTTGCTGTCACAGCTACCTGCCCGATATCTGTCATTTGATTAGGCTCAGAGTCGCACCTCCATGAAATTGCAGATTTGAGATTAGAGTACTAACACAGCTCTGCTTTTTCCCTTTCTAGCTGTGGGCAACAAATGCAGAAGTTCTGTGATATATGATAAATGATTAATAGTTTGGTGGACATTCCCATTTCCCTGAATTATAAAAAACATTCAATTTCAGAGTTAGCGACATTTAAACATTTGCAAACATTTTGATTTCTTGCATGTTTACATTATGTCAATATTTTTCTCCATAGGAGAGCTGACGAAGAAACAGAGCTTAGCAGACTTGCTTTATGAACTCTCCAGATCTGAAAATGGAATAACCACGCAGGGACCAGCGGACACAGAGAAACAGGAGAAGAAACGACGTGGACTCAGTGGTGGCAACACGACTCGCAGAGTGGGCTGCAGAATCTTCTTCTGGAAATCCTGGACTTCCTGCTAACATTGCTCTCTCAAGTGCCAGACCATCAAATCTTGGATTGGTTTTTCAGCCCTCTCTTTTATTGCTAAGATATAGTTTTCCTTTGACATGCTTTTTTTCTCATATAGTCAAAAGATTAAAAAATGCTTCACGCTGTTCATGCTCACATAAGTGTTCTGTGCTGAAAAGATATTCAGTTATTTTGTCATTTTCAGAGTTGTGGCAGCTCTAATCAGCTTCGGCCTTTAAATTAAACTCCCTGACTCTTCCGCTCACAGACAAAAAGTTGAATTCATAAGCAACGAAGCACAAACCTTCAACACTCTGAAGGTTTTCTTTGTTGTTATGCCCCCTCACTTGGTCTGGTATGATCAGTAGCTTAGCTATTGTTAGCGTGACATGGTTGTGTAACTTACTACTTAACACTACTCTACTTCTGCTTTGTGTTTTAACGTTACCACTGGCAGAGCACTGGCCATCAACAGTTACATAGTCTCCCTTTAAGAAAAGTTTTGATGTTTTATTTCACCTCTGTAAACTTTGCACAGTTTCGTGTGGTGATGGATCTCAACATATCGGCTGTTTCTGGGGTGCAGGAACCATTCAGAAACCGTGTCGATTTAAAAGCCCGTCAGACATTTATCCTTCTTGCAGTTGAGTTGAACAGTGGTTGACTCTCTTGACCCTGCATGCCTGCATTATTTACAGTACACCTCACGGTCTGGAGGAGGTGTACACAGCAAAGTGGGCGCTCAATTTTTAATGATTCGCAAACGAGCAATTACAATGGAGAAGCTGCCACAAAACCCCACATGTAGTTTAAAGAGCACTGCAGAGGGCTGAAAAACTCTGCAGGCTTCCTTGTCGACCCAACCTGTGCTCCACTGGCCTGTTGAAATGAGTATTTGATAGCGCATCTGCTGCATTTCAAATCAATCTAGATCACTCACATTCATCATTTATTCATCAAGCACATCAAAGGATTCCCGTCTATGTGGGCCCTCTTTGCCACATTAATTTCACTCCAGCAGAGGAGGCTGTTCTTCCCTTTGTTAAATCCGGATAGACTTTAAATGTAATAAATGTCTATGGCGTGTTTGATGTTTCCAAGCGATCTTATGGTAGACTAGCAAAGCAATAAACCAGCAGCTTTACGGACATTCAGTCATCTTGTGTTTGATGTTCCTTCAATTGTCACTCCAATAATTGAAGAGTATATTTTCCCCACACACATGCTCTGTTAATTTGCTATGCACTCTGAAATGAGACTAAACATCCCATGTGTGTGGAACCCGCGCATGATTCTGCATGATTCATATATTGCTCGTTGAATATTTCCCGATACATGCCTGGTGCGCATTAAATGCATACACATATCATTGCACCGGTGAACGTGCAGCTCACCGGATTGCATATTTTAGAGGCCTTCCCGTTAAAAGATGCATCGATCTCCAACACGTATGTATTATGCATGCACGTAACTGCAAAGTGAATTTGGTGAGAATTATGTGAATTCGTTAAACAAACAAGTAGAGAGGAAGACAAGGTGGGACATTAAGAGAGAAAAAGGAAGTAGAGTAGATATAGGCTGCAGGAAAAAAAGAAGGCTAGACTGAGGAGGAATGTATCAAATTGGATAGAAGAGATGGAGAGGGAATAGAGATTAGGAAAGTGAGAAAGTAGAGGAGGAAAGGTGCAAAGAGGATGAGCGAGGGGATGAGAGAAAAGGTTATTAAAGTAGCGTTGTTGGAGCATAACTGCAGTCAAAGCTTGGCTTAGTATCCTCTCTGTCCCTAGGCTATTGGGATTCAACAGAACAGCTTCACTCTGTAACAGGAGCCACTGCCAGCACATTAACATGCTCATACTGCGGAGCTTCTTCAATAAAGTGATGGAGTGTGTGAGAGTAACAAATAGAAAAGCGCATGAGGAGTGGGTGTGTGGGCGGGCGGCTGGGTGAGTGGGATTGCAGCGTGTGTGGGTGCATGTGTGCTCTGTGCATGAACTTTTATGTGTCTTATGTCTCCTGAGCGAGCGCGTTTGCTCGCAGTATTCCTCGCAGTGCTCATCTGAAATCATCTGAAAGCAGCGAATCGCAGAGCAAGAGAGGCAGAGAGATGGTAAAGTGATCTGTTTTTATCATCTCTGGATGTTGGGTTGTCTCACAAGGTGCTGCAGCAGAGGCTTTAAGGACTGGAATTCAGTCTGTGTAACCATCAGACTCATTTCATTCAAACATTTTTTATCACTCCCAAGCAACCCCCACCCCCTATCCTCCGGAAGTAAACACATTAGAACCAATCATCCAATACTTTTGCCAACTCTGTGCGGTTGATATGAATGTAAAAGATGCGGATAAAAAAAATTAAAAAAACACTGAGCCTGCTAGATCAAAGGAGCATCAGTGAGCCTTAATTGAACAGAGACCAATTATTTTTAATGAGTAGAACTCAACGCCCCACTTCTAAGTAGGAGTTCCCTCATTCTCTCCCTGGGAGGACAAGAAAAGAGAAACAAGTGGAGTCCCAGTGGCACAGGTCTGCATCAAAACAACAGGACAAAAAAGAGGTAGACAGAGAGGGGAGAAAGATGTCTAGGATAAAAGACTGAGAATACTTTTTCACTCTGTGTGTTCACAAGTCTGCAAAAAACAAAGTCATGCACGAAACATAAAAGTTCTCCATCAGTTATAGCTTTATGCTTAATGTGATGCTTATTGCATGTGTTATGGTGTTGTACGCAGTCTAGAGAACAGTCAAAATTCACAGCAGATACTGATAGCACAGAATATGTAGTTTATGACACTTACGAAACCAAAATCCATTTGACACAGTTCTGGCAAAGGGATGTCTGTATTGTGGAGATGTTGTAAACTGTGCCAGCTGTGACCTTTAAAATGCAATGAAAGCCGTTCAGTCTCCCACCGCAAATCTGCCACATTTTAACACAGGTGGTTGGAGTGAAAAGATGAGAGAACGAAATGACGTGGCATCACGGGATGAGGATTTTTGGAAAATACACTGGATACCATTTAAGCAGTCAAAATCAATTTAGTGTCGTTTTAAAACCACCACCTGTTTTGCCTGTTAAATGAACAATTTAGGGGATTAAAGTACCAAAGCAATTTATATCAGGTACACAGTGTGCTCACAGTATTCGCAGGCAACCTGCTGGGATAATCAACTTTTACAACCACGTATCTCAGTGCAATTTAAGATATCTTGTACACATATTTTCTGACCTGAGGGTGGCACAACAGGAAGCTCATGGAGTGTCCAAAATGGAAATAGTTCATCTTCTGGGGTCTGGGGGGCATGAATGTGCTCAGTAAATGTCATAGCAATCTTACATTCTCATATTTCTTGTGTGCAAGTGGGAATTTTGGCCCAATTATGGAACTAGAGGCAAGATCATTTATTTATGAACATCCATAGCAAATTTCAAAGACATCTGGCCTTGAGTTTTTAGCCATGCTGGGGACTAGGAGGGTGGCAACACATGTCTGTCAGTTGGTCCAACACTTTGGTCTAGACTGAAATATCTCAACTATTAAATGGATTAAGATGAATTTAACAGAGGAAAGGAAGGGTCACACACCAAACGCAACCACACATGCAAAATGGTCACTTTGAATGGTTTGTACTGAAATATCCAGAATGATATTTATTCTATTCCAGTACAACTGCCCTGCATAAAAAATCAATCAGTTCCTTTACTGACATATAATTTGAAGATATTTTAAATTTTCATATATGTGCTGTGTTTTGTGTAAAGGTAAAGAAATATTTCCAAACAATATGAACAAACTGTTCCTTTTAAAGCATTGGGTAGCGGCCATTTAGTTGGCTAAAATGATTGCTGGCTATGTGATCAGACATCTGTCTTTGAAAACAAGGTTATTTTGATTTAGGACATTTGTGTTATGCAGAATGTGCACTGTTAAGGTTAACCTCACCAAGAGTATTTGGAGGTTGCTGGGGCCTCATTTTGAAAAAGGTTGTTTGAAATTGAGATAAATGCGACACACATCATTTGCCACTTTTGTTTTGAAGCTGCGATGTTCTTATCCGAGTCTGTGAGACAAATATTTGTTTCACAATGCAACGCACTTAAGAAAAGCACTGAAGGAGTTAAACTTTTTTTTATTATTGTGGTACATTCCCTGTTATATTATGCTGATTCTAATTAGGCTCCAGCGTGATTTTATCTGAATAATACATGCAAGTAAACTTATACTTCGCAGCCATGGTATTATGATTGGTATGAGCATCTGCACTCCAGGGGAGATTTCATAACAGCCATCAAGTCCAAAGTTGCCTCTTTCACACGGGAGGAAGGGATGGAAGGTGTGGGAGGACCGGTGAAAGTGAGAGGAGTAGCAGAGGCCACAGCCACAGCTGTAGCTGAGAGGAGAGGTGAAGAGAGGAGAGTGGAGCGGCCTTCAAGCTGTTTGCAGCCCTTGCCCTCCCTGTGTGTACCTAACCAGATGATCCTGTTCAAACTGCCAACTCCCATGGGAGTCTGAAGAGCTGGCCTTGACTTGTTCCTGCTCCCAGTGAAAGTTAATTACAGAGGCAGATGCAGTGAACAGGATGGAGAATTGATTATTATAAAAATGGTTTTGCTCACTGTTTTTTGGATAGAAAGTAAGATCTGGGTGTTATTGTGATGAATTCTGTTTGAGGACACATGTGACCTCAGATACCGCAATTGTTTCTTTTTATCCACGCTAGCGACATGGCTGTAGGGATGGCAGTGTCAGTCTCTTGACTGAAATATCAACTATTGGATGGATTGCCCTGACATTTTGTACAGACATTCATGGTCCCCAAAAGCATGAATCATACTGACTTTTGTGACCCTCTTACATCCAGCAGATGTTTGGTTGTTGACATTTCTTGACAGCTATCGGATGGACTGCCATGAATAGCTGTTGTGTACGGCTATACTGTTTTCTGTTATACTGTCTGCGGTGGAGCTTTGATGTAGAGATGGATCCACTATCTGGATGACAATTTACAATCAAGGGTGGAATGGCAAGAAGTGTGCACACGAGAAAGCATGTTTGTGATGGTGTATGTAAATGTACATTTTTATGGAGAGAGAGAGAGAATAACAACTTGAAATGCAGGATATGGAGAATGTTCTTCTTGTTTCTTTTCCCATTTTTATTTGCCTTTAGCTCTCTATATATTTTATTCTATCTTACTTTCTTTCTCCATCTTGTTATGAGCACCAATACATTTGCGGACACACTACCCCCCACCCCCACCCCAACTCTGCTGTTCTCTGTGCTGCAGCCATCAGCAGGAGAGAAGACGAGCCACGTCCTGAAAGTCAGGGCAGCCTTCATCCTCCTCCTCTTCCTCCTCCTCATTCTCCTTGCAGACGGCACGGAAGGTCTGTTTCCATGACAACGGGAGAATTAAGGGCGAAGGCACGCCATCCCAAAATGACACATCGGATTTAGGGGCTAGTGAGAAGATAAATCACCCCCAGTGAATTGATAGAGGAAACGGATTGGATTTCCTGAATGTGAACCGCATAGAAACCCATGTTGATGGATTTAGTTTGTCTGCTTATCCCGCCACTGCTCTTGTTGTCGCAGTGAGTGACGTTAATATAGGGAGATGCACAAAACAGCTGTCTTTCATGATCAACAACACACCGAATCAATCACTGTGTGGGTAAAAGGTTTTTTTTGATAACATAGTCTTTATTCTTAAACAATCACTAACTTCATTCAGATTTTTATTATCAATGCATATTTTTTTTATTTCATCTCACAATTCATAATGCATATATGAGCGTGTTCCAATGCAGTGAAATCATCGGAAAAGATAAAAATAATAAATTATACTTAATATCACATACAACCAAAGTCTTTGCTCACCCTTTCATACATCAATGACAACCCCCGCCCCCAGAAAAGTGCTCTCCTTTACTTCCTTCTCACATTGGCTATTTTTACCTCTTTGCTTTATTCATCCTTTCCTCAAATCCTCTCATTCTGCTGTCAACGGTTGACATCGAGTACATCCAATTTCATGCATTGCATTAAGTCCACATGTATTTCATTTGCACCAATATAAACCTCTATAAAAAGATACTTATATATGCTGGTCTTGCCTGCTGACTTTCAGTGTCACGTCTAATATATTGTATGTATCAGTGTTATGCTGTAGGTGCTGTGGAAGTTGAACTAATCTACCATTAGCTCTTGCAGGTAACTTGCACCAGCTATTACCCAGGCCCCAGGTGGAAGACCCTCCCAGGTCCACGATGATATATCACTGCGGTTTTGCTCTGTGCAACTGAATGTGTGCTATTTACTGTACATACCACTGACTTAGCATATGACTTCCCACCAGTTTAGAGAGATGTATAAACTTGCGCTAAAATACTGATCAAAATGTTGCATAAAAAAGTTTTGGACCTATTCTCCCCTATTTTCGCTCTCTCAGAAGCTCTCACTTCAGACCAAGTTTACATCTGCTCTTACAGTCGTGTGATGTTCATGCTTTTGTCTTGGCTCCCATAATCCGTTTGTCAACCCGACACCTGTACACCGCCTTCAATGATAAAAACACCATCTGCCCCATCCCAACCTCCTTAAACACCACACCAGTGGCCAGGATTTGTGCAACGGGTGCTGGACAACGAGTGGCCAGCCTTTATGTCTGGCCCTATTCACAGAACAATTGTAGGACTTCCTGAGTTAGACAAACTAATTGGGGGGCTAGAAATGAGTTATGCAGCGTACATGGCATACGCGGTGTACCAGTCAATTCACCTTGTTTATACAGCCCTGTCAGCATGTTGATTTATGAAAGAGAAGCTTTCCCCCACAATGCAGCAAATGGCTCATTTCATGGGTCACAAAACCAGGAGGGGGAGGTGTTGGGTGGTGGGGGGGGGTGACACTGTAGCGATTATCATGTCAGACAAAACAAACTGTGAGGCACTCTCGCTGGAGTGGCGAGACCTCCACCCCTAGAAACCTGGCTCAATCCAAATAAACTGGTTTCCTCAACGAGCGTTCTGCTTCCAGTGTGATGGGGAAAGTCTCCATTGTGACCTCACACAGTCAGGCACCCTGTCCACCAGTGTAGAGAAATCTTCTCATTCGTTCACATCAAAAGTAACAGAAATAGTAGAACTTCGTGAAAACCACATCAACACATATCTTCACTGACAGGCCTGCCCAAGCAACGCTCGTCCCCTACTCTTGCTTAGAAAAAGAACAGCGTAAGTCTATTTTTAATCAAGGATTATTTCATGATTTGTCCATATAGTTCAAAAGCCTGAATACTGGTATACAGTTATATTTCGAGAGTTGTTGCTATAGCCTAGCTAACAGCAGAGAAGGTCTGTTTCTTGAGGTGCAAACGTGAAGTGACCGTTTCTTTTGGCCATGGCTCATAGTGCTGATGCTGGTCGTTATCTTCCTCTCAGCGTTTGGAGAGGATACTGTCATTTGCCATTGTTGACAAGTTTGGACATCTCTTTACTTAAAACGTAATAATCCTAGCAAATGTTAAGATTACATTTAAGCTGTACCAAAACAGTTTTACTTTGACTCAGACTTTTACCTACTTATACAACTTTCTTTGTCAGCCTTCCTCTACTTGACAAACACACCAACCACAGAGGTGTGTTGCCAGCTTGTTATTACTACTATTTAGAGACATACTAGACTGCTCTCTGTTATATTGCTTGTATCAGTCCTTGTATCAGAACATAAGGGAGTTCATGTTAGAGTATTTGAAACAGCCCTATCTGTCACATTAGTCACATGAGTTACACTTACAGTACACACCTGAGTAAATTACATCCCACCCTTAGCACTCTGTCTCCAACGGAGTCCAACACAGAGAACTACCAAATACATTCAGTCTTACCCTCACACCAGAGCAGGTAGTGCGACAGTGCATTCAAGATCAAACTATGAAAGTAATTGAAAAAATACTTTCTTTAGTCTAAAAAAAAAAAAAGAAATAAAACAATCCAGAATAACCATGATAGTAACTGGGATGATAAGATCAACAGATTAGTAATGATGATGATGATGTTATAGTTATTACTGACAACAAGAACACAACAAAGCATATGAGAGTGCAATAGCATTTAGAAAAGAAATCAATGTATGAAATTCAACATGTATTAAAGCTTGTTTTTCACAGCATAAATTGGAAATGATAGATATTTGTATTTGTGTGAAGAGAGACCACCATTCCTTTGTTTGTTTATCACAGCTTTTTCTCTTTTTTTGCATAAAATGTTGGTCAAGTCCTGATTGAAAATGTTTTTTTTATCATATATATATATATATATATATATATATATATATATATATATATCCTCTGGTTTCATATTAATTCATCTAAAAGGTTTTCACAGGCAAGAGTTCAGTTTTGTTTTTGTTGTCTTGGGTGTACAGTAATAGCTCCTCGTCGTCGCAACGCCCTCTTTGTTTTTCTCAGAGGGGATGGTGGTGCGTATTTTGGGGGAGGTGAGTTTTCCTATGGCCCCTCCCCCTGAGTCAGGATGAGGCCACTCCCCCTGCTGGAAGCTCCTCCCCCTGCTGCTATGTGGAGTCCTGATTGACAGCTTTCCCTCCGTTCATGGTGGGAGTCCCTGAGCTCTTCCTGGAGCGGTGCTTGTCCTCTATCTCATGCAGTGACGGCTCCCTGTACATACAAACTGTAGTGGAGATGCAAAGAGAGGAGACGGGGATGGAGGGAGAGGAGACGAGAGGACAAAGAGAGGAGGAGCTCAGAAGGGGGGACAATGAAGAGCAGATTGAAGAGATGGATATGAAGACAGAGACAAGGTCAGGTGTGAGGCTGAAGGGACAATTATAGCAGGCTGGGAGGGATAAGACAGGGAATTGGAGCTATGTCAGCACTTTTTCTTTTATCACGTTGCTTGACAAGTTTTCATGCTATTCTCACTACGAACATTATATAAAATGCTCTAAATTGATTAGAATATTATTCTGGAGCCTGATACTTCCAAAACAGATAACTCCAGAGACTAAAATTAGTTGGACATTTTGGGAAATACGCTAATTTGCCTATTTTTTGCTTAGCTAGCTTAGCTTAGCTTAGCATAAACTTGCTTGACTCTTTGAAAAAGTGACAAGTTTAACCTACCTTATATCTCATCTGTTTGATCTGTTCAAAAACCAAAGTGCAAATCGAAGTGATGAAACCACAACTTGTCGTTTCTATCCTTTGGTTTTAGCACGGATCAAAGAAACAAAATATAACACTTTAGTGAGATTTAGTGGTGCTGGAGGCTTATTTTCTTCCTCCGAATAGAGTCAGTCTAGATGTTTCCTGTTATTATGCTAATGCTAAGCTAACTCTTGGCAAGAAAGCAAATGAGCTTATTACTACTACTACTACTATACTTAATGAGTCTTCAGATACACCTATCTAGTCATCCAAGTATTATTTCTGTATATAATAAAAAATGAATTTAAAAGACTACATCAGAGAGTTTCTCAACTGCAAATATGTATCCTTTGAATTTCTGCCAAACCCTTTCTAAAGTATTTCATGAATTGTTTATTCTTTTCAATCATCAGAGCAACCACTCCTCCACTAATTTCAATAATGGAACTTTCAAAGACATTAAATCTGACTTCAGATAGATAATCCATTACAGTAAATGCACTGTTGTGTCGTTGCAGGAGGATTTGTTTAGAAAGCTCTTCTTGTTGATGAAGGATGCTCTAACATCGGAAACTAGATAGTCGTCTGCCAAACTGAAAGTTTTAAATGAAAGAATTAAAGTCTTTCGCTGTCCTTCTTAATTGTTTTCTGGGGTTGACTCGATGAAAACAAGAAACATGAAAGCAAATATAAATTTGCCTCAGAATGCACATAGTTTTTTAAACCACTGCAACAACTGGACAATGTTCACTGATTAAAGTCTGTGACAAAATGATTAGTTTTCATACCACACTGTCATGTACTGGGTAGGGAATGCTTTCCAACTTAATAATCAGTATAGTATTCCCAATTTATAGTAGATGTTAAGTTCATGCACACAAGAAACAAACTTTTAAAAGATCACTTTACAGCCCTTCCAGAAACACTGCTCTACAAGCTTTCTCATACCTTCGATGGGCCTGGGAACAAAATGTGACGAGGGTTTAGTCTTTTTGACCCGGTTGCCCTTCATGACTTGTCCCTCCTTGGTGAGGCCGAGGAACCAGGCCCGGCCCGACTCCTGCTGCCGGTACACAGTGGACGAGTAGATCACATAGTAGTTCTCGAAAACGGACTCCTTGAACTTGCACTCCGGCGTGAACATCTCCTGCAAAAAGAGAGAGTTCAGGATTTCGATACACACTGGCATGCAGCACCTCGGAGTCGATGTACTTGCACACCCACACACACACACACACACAAACACACACATAAAATCTGCACATAAATATAAAGATGCACAAAGACCCGACCAGCAACAAAACAGACGGGTGATTTTAATTAAGTCTCATTTAAGAGAGAGAGAGAAAAAAGAAAGCTGTGTCTGGTTCACTCTGCCAATATTGGCTCTCATCACTAGCATGTGCACATTGCCAAGGTCAGAAAACATACTGTCGTCACGCACATACCCACACACATCCTTGGAATCCGAGTAATGAGCCTTATTAGAATAATAGTGAACAATGGAAGATTTTTATCTCTCTGCTTCATTATCAGAGCAGCAAGTCAAGGAGAAAGTCAAGGGGACACACAGGAGGTGGAGAGGAATGACAGGAAAAATGGAAACAACCAGATATCGGATACGCTGTTGGGATCGAGTGCGGTGCCAGATTATTGCCTCAACTGTTCAAGAGACTAAACAAAGCTCTCAACTGGTCCCTTGACGGGTCTTACCTGTAACAAAAATATGCAGTAATTTGGAGAACTTGTTTATTTTAATGAAGATAATGGCAGCACTGACCTTTAAATGGTCAGGACAATGTGGGTCTTGACTTTTTCAAGCAAAATCTATACTCAGTAAAGCAGGAGAGCAGATGAACGTGCACTGACAAGGTGGGTGCCAAACCTTGTCACCCATACCCCTCATCTCCTGTTCTCCGCCTCGTCTGAATGCTTCCTGACTGCAAGAGGCTAAATTAAAAACTAACGCCAGTCAGTTTGAAGGGCGGGGAAGTCGTGTGTGTCAAAAATAGATGCAGGTGATGTGGAACAGCTGGCTTGGTGGATGCTGTGCTGTCTCAGTTTGGGCAGACTTTGTACTGTGTGTGTGTGTGTGTGTGTCTGTTGGTGCTTTATTTCATTCATTAATATCTCCTGCAGGGTTTTGTGCCCTTTTTAAGGTTGTCCATTTGACTGACAGCCCAATTCTGCTTCCTGCTGGAGGTGACTGCTGTTTACGTGTTTGTGTGTGAGTGTGTGTGTGTGTGTAAGAGAGGGAGAGAGAGAGTTTAAAAGAGTGAAAGATAAAGAATGAAGGATAGGCTGAAAAAAATTATGTTAAACAGCTGGGTCACCGAGATGACAAAAACATATTTAAGTTACCTGTTGTACTCTCGCAGCTTATAGTTTGTCTTTTATTTACTTTGCTTTGGAGATATTACTCTCTGAGTTTTCTGCCTCCACTGTTATTACAACAGAGATTTTGTTAATGAGGTTGAAAGCAATGAAAAATTACACTTGAATTTTTCACAACACTGTCTTCACAGAAAAAAAATCAGGTGTGGATAGATACTTTATTCTGAGGAAACAGTACTCACAGTGAGGTCCATGGATTATTCACAGTAGGGGTGACACTAAATTGGAAAAGGGACATTTATAATGCCTCAATAGATAGATGAAATTCCATTCACCTCCACCGAACTGGCCTGGAGGCAGAAATCTCATAAAAAGATATCTTTACCTATAATAACCATAACCTGGGCGAGTTAAACCTCACCTATCTGCATACCACTAGCTGTATGTAAGAAAATATGTTTCCAAATTCAAGTGAAATGACTTACAGAAGCTGTTTACAGGTCCCACAGTATACAGTAAATAACCCACAGTATACAGTAAATAACTCATGACATGTTAAATGTATTGATTTTTTTTGGCCACTTGGGGGCATCGCTACAAGCAATAAAAAAAACATTGACATATTACCACATTATACAGCTGTCATGGCGACAGTTTATTTACACATCCAGCAGCCATGGGACAACATTCGCATTGATTGGCGGTCATGTCTCTGGCCAATATTACGTTTCCTTATAGGTGTGTTTTCGCTCGCCACCACCTCCTGAGAAAATTATCTGGCCCTAATATTCACCACCTAGTCATTATGTTTGTCTGACTGCCATTGGGTATTGAGCCGGGAGTGCACAGTGGGTTTTTTTTAGAGATGTTTCTGCTGCAACTGGAAACAAGATTTGTGAGCGCTGTGAGAATGAATCAAAACGATAGTGGTTCTTAAAATCGAAACTGTGAGTTGACATATGCTGAAAAGCTCAGTATAGCTGAGGGGGAACTGCAGAGTTGGTAATAATCATCTGTGAGCTTGTCACTACAAGCAACACCTTTCACATTAGTAGCTTGATCCACTGTTCATGTGATTGATTGGAGCAGCTTTAAAGTTCCAATCCCCATAAAATTAGGTAGATACAGTATGTGAGTGAACTGGGCTGGCATGGCACACTGCAGTTCAGCATAATGAGTCAGAGTGTTTGTGAGCGCCCATTTGAAGTAACAGGCGTGCATGGCAGGCTGTGTGAAGGACTCTGGGAAGGTGAGGCCACGTGGTCGGCGGTGTGAAAACGTCTCGCCGGTCAGCAGGAGGGAGGACAAGTCTTGTGGAGAGCTGGCGGCCGGGCTTATCTGGGCCTGCTGACACACTGTCAAACAGCAGATATCTCTCTCTCTGTTGGGGCACCGGGGGTCACGCCGGGCCTGTCTGGATGTGTATGCGTTCGTGTGTGAACATATGTGTTCGAGCGGGTATGGGGCAGACAGTGATACATTACGCACCAGCAGGTATTGTCCCTTCTTCATCTGTTTGAAGCCCAAATCAGGCCGATTTTAGCACACACACACACACACAAGGGTGCTCTACTATCCTACCCTTCACAATCAGCCACTTTGCTTTGCTGACACATTGTAGAATCCCCTCCAAATTTGTCCACAAGGACAACGCTCTGTTACTGTCCATGAAAAGGCTTGGAGCACCCTGGCTGTGGCTTGGGAACGATAGGGGTGGAATGTAAGTGACTTTGAAGTCTTTGACGGAGTACCTTGTTTGTGGGTGACTGAGTGAAAATATGAGGTGAAGAGACGGGGTCGGAGTCTCTGGTGATTAATGAGATCTTCTTAATGGACATGCATGAACCACACAGAAAGGGGATAGCTGTTGGCGGATAGACGCTTGTATTTAGCGCGACACACATGCTGTCATACATTAAAATGTATGCCAACAGGTTTGCCATGTAGCTTTCCATGCCAGGAATACATAATCAGCCAAAGTAGTTACCGCCGCAGAGGTAGAAAAATTAAAAAAAGACGTGCCACTTTTCAGGGCTGCGCTTAGTGATAGTAAACTGATTACAAAGGACGCCTATTTATATTCTGTGGTGATCTGAAGGAGAGAGGCGAAGGACTTGTTAGTGAAACTGGGCACGTGAGACCGCTCACCTGCCACCATAAGGGGTCTCAGTGGGGAGCTAAAGATAAATAAACACAGAGGTCCACCTGAGACCAAGTGAACAAACACCATGAATCTGGGGACAGAATATGAATGTTCTGGCAGCGTCAGCACAAAACAATTTAATTCAACTTTTACGTAAGTTCTGCTAGTTAAAAAAAAAAAATTCAGACAGATGGGATTCTACAGCCACTGATCTTAAACAAGGAGATAATGAGGCAATAATTTGATGAGCTGGTCCCTGCTTTGTCTGCATCCCCTGCTCTACAAGCACACCCACACAAGCATGCAGATGATGTAATATGCAGATGTGATGACTGAACACAGCAGAAATGCAAATTTGTAGTGAATGCAAGTCATAAAAACACAAAGAAGAAGGGACAAACAGATTAAAAAAATCCAAGGTTAGGGACATCTTAACATCAGTTGCTAGGCCTGCACATCAAATCAACCAATCTGAAGGCAACCAGCAGTGACTTGAACAAATGGCCACTTCCATGGGCCTCGTGCTATTCCACTGATGAGTAGTTGCAGTGTTAATGCCCACGGAAACGTAGCAAAGCACCAACAAAAGCTGGGGGACAAGAATTATGATGGCCAATGGTTTTGATTTACAAACATTTTTATGAGGATGAAAATTCTGTTAACACAGTCAGTGGGTATCAGCAACATACAGTATGATTTTTGGTGAGAACCCCTAATGTAAACCATGTTCGCAAAAACAAGGAAACAGAGGAAAAAAGGAGGCGTATGACAGGCTGGAAATGATAGATACATCGTTCTGGTATGCTACTTAACCACTAAGCCACCAGACCGTTGTAATGCTCCTCCACCATGAGATTTATTTTCTTGTCAGCCAGCGTTCTGTAACACCGGGTGTCATCTGTTTCTCTGGATTTCCGGATATCTTAATTCCGGAGCGCGATGCCAGACGCAACAACAACAAAAATCCCAGATGATACCCCCAGACAGATACGAGCGAGGTGATCCGTGGGGGTGGGTGCGGGGGTGAGGTGGGGTAGGCAGCAGGTATGGTGGGTGAAATGTAAAATGACACACTTTGTAAGAGAGCAGGCTCTAATGGATATGAAACTGGGTTGCCAACAGAACTGAGTTGGACGCATTGTGAATCCAAATCAGATACCGGCTCCGTCTGAGGAGGGACGCAGCGTGCTGGCTCTGCATTAAGGAGCCCCGCTGTTTCCGGCAGGTGTCCTTTGACTTTCAGATAAAGATGTGGAGGATATGGAGGGGGGACCTCTATTTAAATATGGGCCTAAGCCACTGGTGTATCGGAGAGATTTGGCCTCGGTGAGAATCCCAGGCCCGCCGTGGAACTCCCGGGGAGCTCATCATTATTCTGGGAGAGATTCAGGTCGGGGATTGTCTAGACATTACTTAAACTGAAAAACTCTCTTTCTCACTTCTTCTGTATCCCTCTCCCTTCCCCTCACTGTTTATCTTTTTCTCTGTCTCACTTTGAAAGTCAGTCACTTTCAAACAATGTTCACTTCCGTCCTTCCCCCCCAAGAGGACACCGGTGGCTGATGGCTGCATTCAAATCAGAAAATCACACAAATATCCTCATTAGCCATACACTCAGTTTCTCTCCGTATTTTTCATTCAATTCCTTTCCTGATCCCCTTTAACTCTTTTTTCTCTCTTTTTTACCTCCAGAGAGACAGAACACTGTCATTCCATTACCCACCATTTGCACAGTCAACACACACACACACGCTACTTTATAATGAAGTGCTACAACAGATCATCAAACAATCAATTAGTAGACTGACAGGACATAATTCACTGACAATACTGATGACTGATGAGTTGTTGGTCATGTATCATGCAAAAACACTGGCTGTTAGTGGCTTCCTAAATATCTGGAATACTTTGGAAAAAAAAAAAAATCTGGAGATGTCAGCTTTGGAAAAAAAAAAAAATTAGCTGCAGCCCTAATTCACCCGAAGACTTCCCCTCATGTGTTTGATTCAACACAAAGACAACTCCTTATACATTTTCAGTTCATGAGACAGAAAAACATCAAGACTCAGGATCGAGACTCAGGAGTAGGCGGCATGGGGGGGAGGGGGTGGAGAGACTATTCCCCCCCAAAAAAGCCTTTTATCATTTGTCACCCAAAACAAAATCTGAAACTCTCCCTGACCTTCCACATTGACTCTCTTGTTCTCTCACTTTTCCCTCAGGGCCTCCAGTGAAGGTTTTACTGCGACACATTTTTTTTTTTTCTGTGACATAAATAAAAAGAAGTAAAGCTAGTGACCGATTGAAAAGAAAGAGCAAGAACAGTTCAGAGGTTGCTGCTGCGTGTGTGTTTTGGATGTTTGATAGATGATAGATAGATAGATAGATAGATAGATAGATAGATAGATAGATAGATAGATAGATAGATAGATAGATAGATAGATAGATAGATAGATAGATAGATAGATAGATAGATAGATAGATAGATAGATAGATAGATAGATAGATAGATAGATAGATGAGAGTAGAGGAGAGGGAGAGTAAGAGACACAGCAAGAGAACAGTGGTTACTGCTGTGCAGCAAACTAGGTCACATTGAGAAGTGTTATAAATAATGAAAGGGAGCTCTTCATTGTAGATGCTCAGCCCCCACGCACTTCATCACTAAACACTCCACACAAGCATTATCACCCTGCTCACCCATGGCTACATCAGCTCCACTTAACTGATCAACAGCAATCGAAAACTGACCAGCACACAAAAAATGGCTCGATACCCGACACCTGGATGAAAAGACTAAAAGAGGAGAGGATTTGCGAAAGTTGCACGGCGACTTCCTGCAACCCCCTCAAATGCGCGGAAGATAAAGCTTGTCGCACTCCCTTGCTAACAAGACAAGTGCAAAGGGAACGGGGAGAGGAAGAGAAAAACGAGGGAGCGTTAGAGACGTAGGAGGATATCCCTCAGTAATTATCTCCCAGGAGGGGGTTTGAGCGAGCGAGCTGCGCATCGACGCTCTCAGATGTTAGCAAGACAAAACAAGACAACAAAACAAGTGGCGAGAAACTTCATAGTTTGGAGAGGCAAGAGAGGGTAATGGAGACCTTGAAGAAGAGAGGAGAGAGCGAGCAAAAGAGGGAGGGAGGCGGGGAAGGAAAAAAGATAAAGACCTGGACAAATAATAATAAAAGCAAAATGTGAGTAGTATAAGGAATGAAAGTGAAGGACTTATTTTACAGCTGCGATTGCACCCCGAGAGCTCTCATAAAAGGGTGAATAAAGAAACACTTTAGAAGTTCTCACACTGTGCATTACATCCATAATCTGTATTGGTAAATGAAAAGAGTAAATAAAGGGAATTAGAGAGAGAAACGCAGGCTATGTGCGCTTTCATCCAATGGTTTGCATGTTAATTTTGCCTCTTTATGAGCACTCTGAGGCTCTCCGAGGCTCAGAAGTCTGCCTGTGATCCGGCTCACCACCCGCATTCTGCTTACCAATGCATGCTAATTTCCATTGCTTCACATCTGAGAAACCGGACCTCCTCCATATGGCTAGAGAACGCGTTCACTCCGTGGCTTCAATTAAAATGGCCTTTTTAAATGGTGCTGCAAATATGCCTTGCCACCTGACAAATACCCCCTCTTCCCTGTGATAGAAAGGTCAAAAATTTGTTCCTCCACCCCATAAAAATGATGATTAAAATGATGCACGGAGAGTCGTGTTTGTCAAGCTGAGAGCTGCCGCTTGACACAGACGTACTGAATCACCGGTAATTAACAATAATCATGCACTTTGACGTAAATAGTGATTTCATCAAGGGCGCGCGTGTGTGGGGGGGGTCATGCAGCATCTCCAACTTGGAGTTAATTTAATAAATTAAAAGATTGCTGTCTGGGCACAGTTAAACTTTAATTAGACGTAGATAGGTGGGTGGAGGGTTATTATAACCCTCATAGTAGGGCTGTGAATTGCGCACTTGTTTATGAGCCTTTAGTTGTGAATGAACCGTCTACCTGGGTGAGTCATAACAGCCTGCGCATTTATTGTACGTCCTCCTCTGAACTCGTGAGTGCTCATACATCTGTCAAGGCAGCGAGTTGTGCTCAAGTTGCGCCGAGCGAGGATGCTTGTTCTCTTGAAATGATGGCACTGGATTTACTGACTTTGTTCATTTAAAAAAAAAAGAAGAAGGAGAAGAAGCATGTACTCTGTATATCTGGTCTGTTTCAAAATGTTCTCCCATCTCCCTCGCAGTAAAGCGGCTCCCTTATCAATAAATGTAAGTTGCAATATGACAGAGCCTAGCCTCGCTGTGTCCTTCAAGAATTTTATGAGTATTTTGAGAGAGAGAGTGAGAGAAAAAAAAAGTTTGATGGGCAGTTTGTGGATTCCAGTCATCTTGCCAGTCATTTATCAGAGCTGTCTGGCTATGCGACGGCTATCACAAAGTCCCTCACCAGAGATTTGTGGGTAATGCAGCCCTCCCATCTTCTTTTTTCTTCTGTAACACTATCTTCAACTGGATTAGGAAACGAGCGACTGGAGGTTATATAACCATGCCTAACTAGGGATATCTTCCTGTCTCTGCATTTCTGCCCCCACCCCATTTCTATCTTGCTCTCTCGCTCTCTCTCTCACACACACACACACACACACACACACACACACACACACACACACACTCTCCCACCACTCCCACCGCAACTCATTTCCACAAATGTGCTCCAGAAGCATGTCTTCATCCTCAGTGCAGGAGCTACGACTTAATGTTCTCTCCTACTGACATCTGTGACTGTGTCCACCCCCGTCCAAGTGCATCTGCTACCCACACTGGCCCTATATGCTTCTCATATCTTACACTGCAAATAAAACATCCGTCTTCACAATATTTACACCCCCACTTAGTCTTGAAATGACTTTTTCTTTTAACCCAAAAGGAGTATCTCTGCTGATGTGGTGAGATAATTCAACTTTTTTTCCAGATACAGGGCTTCTATAATCATGCAGTACGTCTATCTAAGATGAAAAACTGTTTAAAAAGATGGAAATCAGAGAGAAGTAAAAGCGTTTCTCAACTCAGACTGCACTGGAATAAAAATGACATTCCTGCAGTGTTGTATCCTTTCATGACAAGAACAGTGGAAATGAGGACTAAAGTTGAGAGAAGTAACACCATCCACATCAAAAGACAATGAAATTCAGTATAATTTCTCTATATAGGCGCCACATAACAAGCCTCTGTTAGTAGTCCATAAAAGAGGAGGAAGCAATTTGAAAAAAGGGCTGAGCACTGAACTTGATGTCAAATTAAATGTAAAACATGCGTGGTGCTGCTTTAACAACAAAGGGGGGGAATAAGTGGTGCACAGCAACACAAAGGCACATCTGAAGAGCTCTCGAATAGAGCAGAGATGAAAGGGTTTGGAAGGTCTGAGTCTTTGCTGCAGTGGGATATTAAAAGAGACAAAAAAACTGAACAAAACACAACACGTGTAAACGCACAAATATGCATGCTGGTTACGCGCGCACGCACACACGCGCAACCTAACAGTGCGACCGGTGCAAGGGGTTGCGTCTTACCGAGCTGTAGAGCATGCCCTCGCCATTCATGCCGATGTAGAAGCCGCTCTTCACTCCCTGGATGGCCACCACTCTCAGACCCACAGGAATAAGATTAAACAGGGCTGCAGAGCAGACAGAGTGAGGGAGAGGTGGAGGGGGGTGAACCAGGCAGACAGATACAAAGAGGCAGAGACAAAAGAGAGACATCAGACAGAAAGGACAGAATAGGACAATTGAGTTTCCACTTAACTCTTGTAGACACGACAGCCTCTGATCTCTGTTCTTTGGCTATCTGTCAGCAGTAAAGTGAACAGCGCAGGACATGGACACTGGGAGCATTGATGCACCTCAGTGTGACACTGAGGCATCAATGTTAAAGCAGAAATCCAAAACTTTCAGGTGACAGAACGACAGACCGAACGATACACAAAAAAGATTCGTCCAACGAGCATCGCTGTTTTGTGTCGACAGCTACCGTTAAAGTGTTGAAATTACACACTAAAGGGGCTTAAGACTATGTAGATTTTGAAGAATGAAAATACTTTATTTATGTGACTTAATTATGCAGCAGCTCTGGTCTGCACAGATGAACTGCCATTAGCAAGTCAGTTTGCCAAAAGAAAAGCATTTCAACAGCTGCAAATGTGTCCGGATTGTGCCTCAGAAAATCTGAAGTTTATCTGTAACATTAAATATTCATGACTAAACAATGAACTATTCATGTTCAGAAAAAAAAAATTTGTGTGTCATTTAGTGTCATTTATTTAATTTTAATCTGCTTCATCTGGACTGTGTGGATGTGGCTCGATCAGATTTGGTTGTCAGTGGCCTGGCAGCAGAAGCAAACAGCCCCACAGCTCTCATCACGTTGTCATTCAACAATTACCGAGTGCTGCCTGGTGCAAAGAAGTATGTAATGTCACCTTTTTTTTCCCCAACTCAGACCACTTTAAAGCAGTCACACGAGTACTGATAAAACAGCAGTTCTCTAGTAAAGTAAACTACCCAAAACTCATGTCAGGAAATTCATGTTGGATACCATAGATCACTGAAATAAGGAGATTGAGGACATTTTTGTCATGGTGTGTAGATGTATAAAATACCGTGCAGATGACACCAAGTTAGGATATTTTAACTTTGGCTTTGTGCTACAATATACTGAGATGAGTAGAGCCAGAAAATACCCCAAACTCAGATAAAAAAATCAATTGAAATCCTGACTATGAAGATCTGTTTTTCATCCAGGCTGTAACAGAAGTCTAGAATTAATTTGTCTGAAGCGACTAAACATATTGTTTAGTCTAAAAGATGTTTGGCCGCCCATCTGAGAGGCAGTATGTACAGTCTCATTTTATTCCACTCAAGGCTCCCTACAAATGCATTACCGTTATCTCTGTTGCCGAGTTCTGTTGAATCTGACGGCCGAACTGTGACTTTCACAGGCTTTGGTGTGGTGACAGTGTGAGGATGCACTTCACGTCCTGCAGGCTCCCTGCGTTGTTGGGACGATTGTTCTGCAAGTGGCGATGGGGACTATCAGATAAAGCTGGCGGGGACGAAGGGAGACGTGCCAACACGGGTCTGTCCTCCGAGCAGATTCAATTTCACTCAATAAATATCGACGTGCCGCTTTCGCCTGCCAATGGTTTAACTCTGCCCTCAGGCCACTGGTACGGGTGATACACACTGGCCACTCTCGGAGTTACACCCTTGAGAGCTGGATGTTTGGCATATAAAAAAGGCACGATGTGAGCCCATTAGCGCCTAGACTGTTGTTTCTCACTCTCTTTTTTTTTTTCACATCACTTTCTGAATTTCTGTCATAAATCTCTCCTTCGCCTCTGTCTGTTCCCTCGCTCCTCTTTTCCGTGTGCCTTTCATGGCTGCTGCCTTTGTCGTTCTGATGACTGGCGGTGTCTCTCAGAGGCGGCGTCCACATTTCTGTCACGTAGCACTAAAACCCAGGAGTGTTCCAGCCCAGAGCACCTCCACCTTTCGAAACAAATTCAAGCTTTTTCGGAGCGGTCTTGTCATAGGGCCCTCAAAAGGACTCGCCATGATAGCCTGGTTTGAAAAGTGGCAGGGAAAGAGACACAAAATGTGACCTGCTGGTAGACTATTTTGCTATAATTACATTCTGCTGTCCCTGCTCTCATTTGCCTGCCAAAATATTACGCAACTGACGGGAGATGTCATTCGGCTACCATCTAAATGTCCGGCTTTTTTTTTTTCTTTTTTTTTTTTGCAGCTCCAGCAGTTGATGGATTCCATAATTACAGTTGCACCGACTACTGTTAGAATACCTGAAGCCAATTCCTCTCCCTTAATAAACTCAATCCCATCCCTCAATGAGAAAAAGAGAGCGGCCGGGCCGGTGCAGGGACAGAGTTAGGAGATTTCGAGGGATCTTCTATCATCAAAGGGCCAGGCAAAAATGGGCTCAAACAACCCAATAAAGCAAAATCCTCGAAACGGCAAGTCTTCCAGTGGAGCAGTAATCGGCTACAAGCAAATCCTGCAGGTAGGCTGAAGGAAGAGCATTTGATGTGAGGGATACTGGCGCAGCAGGAAATAAACCCTGCAGGAAAGGAAAGGTTTAGAGAAACACTGAGCCAAACTTCAAATGCCAAGGGCACCTCTCCAAAATCCAGAGAAAAATGCAAATCCAAAGATGGGAGAGCTGGTACATACAGCACAAGCACAGGTGTGTGTTCCTATATCAGTGTTTAACAATGGCTTTCCTTCAATTTTGGTGACTCTCCCTCTCCATGCCAGAGCTGATAAAGCACTTGACATTAGTGATATGGTCTTCAGCTCATAAAAAAGTGCCCGCTTCCTCCCATCCATCAACCAGGAGCACGAGGAGACAGATGGAGTGCAAACACCCAATACCGCCGGTGTCTCATAACCAGCAATATCTTTTTAGAGCAGGTAATTACTGCGAGCGCTCAACTGATGACAGTCAAATTAATAACTGCTCAAATTTGAACATAGGTGTTAACTGAATAGTGTCTCACAGCCCTTGCAGTTAGTTAAGCGTAGCTCTGCCAGTCAGCCATGATGCGCCGCCGAAGCAGTTTTATGCACCGCAGCAACAATCTTTTTCCATTACCCCTCACAATTTTACCGAATATTCTAGGTGAAACGAGTCAAATTCAAAGGCCTGTGATTTCATTACAGAAGAATTCCACTTATTTTTTTCATGCGTTTTTCTTGCTCAGACTATTTCGCTCTTCTGTGTCCTTGTTGTCATTCAGCGCAAAAACATAGCAAATAGTAGAAAAAAAACGGAACTGAAACACACTCGGGGTTCAGGTCGCACCTAGTATGCAGGCAACGTCATGCTCCTCAATCCCATCGGTTCCACTGAACCTCCCCCTGAAAATAAATTACTGTATTCCATCTGCTGAGGATGCTGCAGGTCAGAGAGTGGCATGGTTCAAGGATGGGGGGTAATCTATTATTCTAATAATCCAGCAGGGCAATCAATAGTTCAGTGCAAGACCTGAATACCAAATCTACTTTGTCCGTTTATATCTCTCTCAATCACCTTCTCCTTTTCTTTCACTCCTTCTATGTCCATTTTTCTGCTGCACCTCCTGCTCTCCTTCTGTGTCTCTTCCTTTCCATCTCTGAGCTTGAGGCATCTCATATAGAGAATTATTCATTGGGTACAAACTGAGAAGGTGGTATTTTTAGTTTCCTGTGGCTGAATTATTCACTGCACTCCTCCATCCCTGGGCCAGCGAGACTGCTTAACAACAGGATTACCTAGAGGTGGGGAAACCCTCACATACAACAAAAACCTCATCAGCCAAAACCCTCACACCATAATGGAGGCTCCAGAAGAACAGCAAAGTGTTAAAGGTGCTTAAGCTGAAGAAACGCATATTGTGGACGCTATTTCTCTCTCTCTCTCTCTCCCTCTTGTGTGTTGATCCTTTTTGTTTTAAAGACCCTTTTACATTTTTTTTTTTTTTATGTTATAAGTAGTTCTCGCTGAAGATCTACCTTCTCATAAAATATAGAGCGACGAGTGACAGGGAGAGACCGTTCTTTTCACCGCATGACTGCTGCGGTCCAGCAGCTTTGGCTCCGGCTGCCTTTAGGATTGGCAGGATGTTTTAGAGAAGAAAGGTCATGATTGGTTTCCTGTCTGGCTTCAATCCAGACTGGGAGTGTCGTCATTATCGCTTTGGCGACCATTCTCCGCTGACATATATCTCTTCCTTGATCCTTCGCTTCCCATAGGAAACTGTTACGAAAGCTTGCATGTTTTAATATAGAAGACTCTGCACAGACTCTCCTACACCCCCCCCCCCCCTTTTTTTTTATCTCCTGTGAGAGCGGGAGAGACGCAATACCTTTAGGGGGCTATACCTTGGAGACAATTTATCCCCGGGTAGTCCACTATGGAAAGTCAATTGGTGGTGAGATGTTGCAAAGCAGAGGCTTGCAGAGGGATCTTTTTTTGTGACAAAGCACAAAGCTGCGGGGCTACAGTTGTTTTAGGCGATGGTTTTTTCCATGAATGAGTTTCTGCTGTGATAATCACACAGGCCTCGGAGCCGAATCAATCAAAACAATGTGACACTCACAATCATGCCGTGTACAGAGAGAAAATGGTTTACTTAGAGAGATGGGGGCTAGAGATATTGGAATTAATTTCACTTAGGGATGAGAATTTTAATGCTCTATAAATATTTTTTTTACTTACCATGAAAGGTATATTTTTGAGAAAACTGGATAAGAATTCATAAACCATCTGAGTCGTTTGACACATTTATGTCAAACGGTGATATTTCATGCATACTATTGCATAACCAGATGCAGGAAACAGGGCATTCTGCCCTGTGGAATTTGGTGAATAGTTGCCTTTAAAACTGTAGGTTTTTTGAAGTGATAATCCAATTCAACGAGGGCATCTTAAACTAATTTTGGGGAGCTTTAGGCTGGCATCAGTTACACAAGAATTAAAAATGATAGAGCACAGCATATAAAATGTGGTAATATATTATATAACCAAGTGACTCATTTCCATTAAATGTTTTATGCTGGAAGCCGTAGCCTCCATAATGCTCCACTCACTGTTGTCGCTGTTCTCGTCCTTGCTGCCGTCGATGGTTCCATCCGGCTGCATCTGCAGGTAGAAGCCCTGCTGGCTGAACAGTCGTGTCACGATGCCTTTCAGCTGCGGCTCTGAAACACATACGCAGGCACACATACACACACACACGACACACACACACACGCGTACACACAAACCGTCGGCCAAGCCGCAGCCCCATCCCCAACAAGAATATGTCAGAGCAGCATTCTCACAATTGTGACAGAAACACACCAAGAGCTGATGCCTCTGCCTTCAGCTAAGTGTTTGCACACTCGCAGTGGCTCTTATCAAGCATTTTAAAATGCTGAAATGTTTTACAAACAAATGTTTCACAAACATAACATGTACGGTGTTTCACTGATTTAAAAAAGACAGGTTAGCTGTGGAAGATGGAATGTACCAGCAGAACAATTACAGGCTTTTATGTAATTTAAATTGCTTTGTGCATTTTAAAGCATTCACTGGTGTGCTTTCATGTCTGATATTTTTAAATATATAATTAATTGCAACTTGAGGAAGTGAATCTATAAATAATATGTCAATTAGATCTTCAATTATAATTGACCATTTGAATAAGCACTGAAAGTTTTATTGTTCTTGCGGCACAATGCAGCCTCCGCAGCTGCCTGCTAGCAAAATGAAACTTAAACTTACAGCACTAAAACCACCTCAGTCCTTTATCTAACTCTTACCAAGTGATGAATATCAATATGATTATGATCGACAGTTTGTTATGAGTCATCCGATGTACCACATAATTCCAAAATAGGGTAAACAGCTGTCTGTCTGGAAGGCTTTTACAATGACGGAAAATCAATGAGAATGTTGTTACCGTTTCATAATGTCTAACTGTATCTAGCACAGAAAAACGACTGATTTTGCATCATTTGTGAAACCCTTTAAAAATCCATCTATAATGTACATCGACATGCCAATGGTTTCTTTATTTGGTATGAAGCAACTGTGCGATTTTGTTTTTAAAACACTGATATTCAATGAAATGTTATATTTTCTACAAGCAACAGGTCCACCCCAAAGGATTCCTTTTCCTTGACCTAAAGAAAAGTAACCTAAAGTTTCTAGAGTTTCCTCTTTTTTTTTTTTCATTGGAATAACCCTGAACCGACCTCTAACTCTGAGGCTGTGACATCTGGCGCCTGGCCAGGGAACTGCTCGAAGCGCTTAACACTTCAGGGGAGCAGGTGGAAACAAGGATTAGCTTGGGGCAAAGGAAGCCTCTCATCCTCAGGCGGTAGCAAAGAAAAAAAGAGGTGTGTAAAAAGACTGTTTATTTGAGGGAAAATGTGCAGGCAGTTTCTAAGGTCTTTCTAATGCCCAGCAGATCTTGTGATATTGTGTAAAAGCAGCAGCCAAAATCAGATGACCCCATTAGTGTAAACAAGACTTGAGTCATGGCTTTGGACAAGGAACCGCTGGAGAGGTAAAGCTCTGAGATTTATGAAACTCATTTTGAGTGCAGCTAAAGAGACAGAGTATGTACTGTACATGCAAGCAATATATGATTTTCTTGAAGATTTCTGTGAACCATGTTACACTACAGCAATTTTGAGACAAGCTCCACTGAAATCACACTGCAGCTTCGATGCTGGATCTTACTAATCCTTTGTTTATTCTCTGCCTGACAAAAGAAACAAATTATGCATTTTGTCACAATTGAACTGGCGCTCGGTTTCATTCTACGTGCCTAAATAAGCACTTAGTAATGGAAAATGCTTGCTTTGCAGGGCTCGCACCATGTTTTGATAAATGTTGTGATCGGAAAAAAGGAATATGAGGAGTGAGCCTGACTGTCGTCCAAGGTCACGACCAGACTTGGAGGTCGTGCAAGCGCAGTCCACGTATCCCCCCCCACAAATTATTTGGTAGAAAGAAACATTTTCAAACTTGGTCTGAGGAGAGGGGAAAAAAAGAAAAGATCCAAGCCTTAGCCAGATCTGTTTTCAACAGCAGATGTTGAGTCTTTACTTAAAAGCTGATCACTACAGTAATTACTGGTGCATAAGCTCTATTTATATTGTACAGAAGACAAGTGTGTGGAGAAGAAAGCCCAAAGAAAGACTAAGCTGGGCACAGTGATCCCCAGCTGGAATGGCTTCACCTCAACTGTACATCATCCTGACCATCAGTCCCCAACTCACCTAGCCCTGGGGTGGGGCCATCAATTCCCGGGACAGGCCTTTCATCATCCATCACAGGCAGGGTGAGGAGAATGTCTATGTGTGTGTGTGTGTGTGTGTGTGTGTGTGTGCGCTTGCTTATATGTGAGTGAAAGCACATGGGAGTGTACACACCAGTAAATCACATGTGATAAATACACTTCCATAAATTAAGTCCTCAACGTGGGCCCGAGCAGTCGCTGACGGCTCATCAGTTCCAATCATTTAGCAGAGAGCGTGTGCGTGTATATGTGTGTGTGTGTGCAGATATAAACTCCAGAGTGTACAACATATGTTTGTGCGTGAAAAATGTCTCTCAGCAGCAACATACGGCAGATCATCCATATAATATGTCAATAAATTTACTTCATACCAATACAGAAGGACAAAAACATTTAGGTACGTCGACAAATGGCGTCATGACCATGAAATGGTGAATGATCACCTGTTCTGATCTAGTGTTTGACAGGGAGATACACATCATATCCATGTACACCAAGATACACTACAGGAGGAACCCCTGCTACACTTACACAGCAGTACTTGACACATAGTTACAGACATAGAACACGGAGCGAGAGTAAGGACTGACCGACTGACTGACGAGGAGAATGAGGCAGAAACGGAAATGAGAGGAGGCAGAGCCAAAAAGACAAGGAGAGGAAGGAGACAGAGGAGCAACAAACCACTGGCTACAGGAGAGCTTTTAGCTACGAGAAAAAGAAACAAAAAAATAGATATATACAGGTACCAAATTAAGCTTAAAAAATCCAATAAAGCCACACAGAAGGAGGGATGAAAGGAAAAGAAAACTGAAGAAGAAATCAGCGAGGGAGAGGGTCGTCGGCTGTCAGACAGGTGTTGAAGCCCCCCGCCCCTCCCTCCCTCCCTCTCTGTCCCACCCCTTCCCCCACCTCCCACCACCCCCTGTCCCTGGCCGAGGGGGAGTCGACATGGGCGCGGAGAGATGGGGTGGAGACGAGAAGAAACACAGCAACACACGGATGGAGGCTGAGCTACTGACCTAGCCTGCAGCCCTTATGGGACACCTGTGGAGGTTTCGAGGGTGCATCTTACGAAGGGGGGGAATAGAAGGAAAAACAACAGTCTTTTAAACAGGCAGAATTCAGAAATCCTCCAGCGTATCGGCTGTTTATATGCAGATATATGGAAAGGCATCAGTGGCAGTATAAGGATGGTCAGTTAGAGGAAATACAGCATGTGTCTGCCTGTCTGTCTGCCTGTCTCTGTGCTCTCTGTCTGTCTGGCCATGTATGTGTCAGCTGAAAGGAGTTACCTACCTGTCCAACAGTGTATGGAGGCCTGCCTTTCTGTCTGTCTGTCTGTCTTGTCTTGTTTGTCTGCTTATGTTTCTATTCAGGCATATTTTATGAGGCAGTTCTCTGGGCTGGGATTGTTTGTCTGTCTGTCTGATGAGGCTGTGCAGCGACAGGGTTTTAATTTGATCTGTCTGGCTGTCTGGGCGTCCGTCTCCCCCCCCCCCCTCCCCCTTTTTTTTTCCTGCCTTCAAAAATTGATGTGTGCCTGTCCTGTGTGCCTCATCGGTGTCTGTCTGCAGGACTCTGAGAGGACCCTGGCTGTCGCTCATCACATGGCAGATCTGTCTAGATTTGGGGACTTGCACCGCCTGGCTTGTTATCTGTGCACCAGGATAGACCCAGGAGAGCAAAATAAAAAATAAAATAAAAAAAGAAAGAGGAAGAGAAAAACAGGGGGAGGATATACCAAGGAGTGTGGTAGGCACGGAGCCTATATCTATCAATACAGCCAGAGTAGCTCTTAATCACTAAAGCTATACCTCCCTTCACTGCAGTAAAGCTCCCTCTCTGCAATAAACATTTACCATTAAAACATTTAATCTCAAAAGAGCCTTGGTGCACTGCGGTGCAACTTATCTCCCCTCTGTACCCCAATCTGCAGTAATATTGAATTAGGCAATTTAAAGCAGCCTCTTTTTTTTGTTGAGTGTATTCAAGTTGTGTGTGTGTGTGTTTGAAAAGGAGGGAGATAGCTGGGGCTGGGGGTCCAGTCAGGGGAGGTGGGTGGGGGTTCAGAAATTAAGTGTGCAAAATCGAAGGCTTCTTAAATATACTGTACAGATGCTGGAATAGCACCTAGTCGAGCTGACTGGGACACAGGAGCATCAGTTTTTTTATGCTCCAGGGTGGATAGATTATTCTGCTCAGAGCAGTATCACAGTAAATAAAGGGGTAACGTCACAGTATATAGATCATTCCCTATACATTGGGGGCTGCTCTTGTTTCGGGGGGGGGGGGGTTGTGTCGTGCGGTGGATCGACAGACAACGTGAGGACCTAATGGAAACAGGTGGATTTTTCTTGTGCGCCGCGTAGAAAATCTACCTTCTCCGGCTCAGATGGGAGCTCTGGACTGCAGTATACAGGCCTCTGCTGCTCCAAAGAGGGCAGGGGTAGGGGGTAGGGGTAAGAGGGAAAAGGGGTGGGGAAGAAGGGTGGGGGGGGTCCGCTTCCATACGCACACATAACATAACACACATCAGTGTTTAAAAAAAAAAAAAAATCTACAGCACTGACCTGGTCGCCGCCGAACGGGTCTTTTCTTGCCGCTGCAGAAGCGGACTTTGCTGAAGACCCCCAAGACCCCAGAAGACCCCCAAGAAATGCCTCTCGCACAGAGAGCGGGGGTCTTTGCTGGGGCTGGGGCGACGCTTCGAAGTGGAGACCCGGTCGCTGTTCGACTCCCTCGCCTGGCGTTTCTGCCGGATCAGGGAGCTGGCGATCGCGGCCATCTCCCCGAACCGAGTCCGAAAACCGAGAGTCCGTCGGTAAAGGTCGGATCCTGGTGCAGCTTCTTGGCGCAAGGGAAGGGGGGATAAACGGGGGAGTTGGTTCTGTGTTTCAGGTCCACGAGTGTGTGTGTGTGTGTGTATATATATATGTGTGTGTGTGTGTGTGTGTGTGTGTGTGTGTTTTTAACCGTTTTTTTAACCAAATGTCATCCTGACGATCAGAAAATCCCTCCGAGTCCCGGGCATCGCTGCGCGTCGGGCAGCATCCTCTCTGAGGGGGGACGGTGGCGTGTCAGACAGCTGCTGCGAGTTTGTGGCGCTCGGAGGTGGAGGGGGGGGGTCTTCGAATCAACAGCGATCCGGTCCGATGTGAGACATAAACCTACGGGCTAGGCCACAGGGGCCGACATGACAGCCGCGGATACATGCAACAGTGTTGATAAGTTGATGCAGCTGCGTGTCAGCGGACAGCCTCAGGTACTCCAGGTGGACGGCGCCGCGTCTGGCGAGCACGACTTCGTAATCCTCATCCAGCCCGGTCCTCTGGCTCCCTGACGTGATGGTTCGCATCAACCTCAATCCGTGAACGAGGCGCTCGTACGCGGCCGGAGAGAGGATCTGAACTTTTTAAAAATGATTATTATCTGCGCTAATTATTGCACATCCGTCCGCTGCAGGTCCGGGGGGCTGTGCAGGAGCTCGGATCCGTGAGTCCGGTCCGTCGGTTCTGTCGACGGCGCCTCTTTAAAAAAAAATGCAGCCGGGAAAATGGAATCGGCAGCAGAGGCTACTCTGCAAGGATGCTGCAGAGATGTGATTTGAGCCTGCAGGGAGGGATTCACGTCTGAAAAAAAGCAACAATTAGTTGAGGCGAACGCACGCCGGAGTGCTTTTTGTTGTAGCGCACAAATAATAAAGTAGCCGAGGCATCATCTCCAGCGCGTCCCGGACCGATGCTGTCGCTGTGTTACATCGCCGACAGCGAGAGTGGACCGTCGCGGTCCATAGCCTCTCTCTCTCTCTCTCTCCTCCCTCTCTCACCCCCTCTCTCCCTCTTCAACTCTTTTAACGCAATCATACGTGATTGAGGTTCGTATTAGGAATTCTCGGATGGGTGTATAGAGAAAGATGGATGATCCCCAGGTAGAAAAAGATGAATGTGAAATATATAAATAAATAAAATGTAAAAGGGGTAACTGCTGGGTGGGTGTTTATGCAGGAAAAGGTGGGTGCTAATAGTATTTAATCCTTTTGGGATAATGTGTACATCTAAAAAAAAAAGAAAAAAAAAGAAGAAGGGGGACACAGGTGATCTCATAATTATCTCTTTGAATTACAATTTTACAGTCCTAAGGTAAACCCCTCTGGGAGCAGTATGCATGAATAGAGAAATCAGCTTTGGCTGATACCACAGCACATTCTTATCCTCATGGCTTATACTTAAGGGACATAAGCACATATTTTATTCTCCAAAACCCTGCGGTCACACATGCCATACAGAACATATTCAATCTGGCTAAAAGGATTACCTGCAACAGGTTTCTGCACACCCCAAAACACAAATGAGGACACAGAAGACCCAGACAGGGACACAACACATGGATAAATGTGATTTAGGGCTTATGGAAATGGAATGGAGGACCCCATGCCACTCCAAAACATCACAAATAATATCCTCAACAGCAACACAATGGTCCTTATCATAAACCATGA
This sequence comes from Scortum barcoo, assembly GCA_023238725.1. Lineage (NCBI taxonomy): Eukaryota > Metazoa > Chordata > Actinopteri > Centrarchiformes > Terapontidae > Scortum > Scortum barcoo. Next base: position 16,603,579 of record CM041533.1, on the reverse strand, counting down.
CCAATACTATAACGCCAAAGCTTAGGAAACGGCCCTTGAGCACTCTTTGCAGAGGTGACATAAGTGCAGACATGAATAAATGAGAGATTCAGCGTGTGTTTCTCACATAGATCACCTCTGGGCATGCACCGGCTGATTATTATGGACTGCAGCTGTACTCAGCACAATGTCGAATAATTCTGTTTTCACTGGTGTTCGGAATGACTATAACTCATGATTAATAAGACATTAGAATAAATGTGTATCAATGCAAAGTCCCCAAAAATGTCCTGAAATGTGAGTGTGTGTGTGTACCAACATGTGCCTGTGTGCATGTGAGCTGGTTTCATGTTTCTTATTGCATGGGCTCGGGAGCACACACAAACACACACACACACACACACACACTGTAGGAGGAAAAACACGTGAGTCTCCAGCAGCACAGCAAACGTCTCTCTTCCCCTGTGATGAAACAGCATGAAACATTTAGAGGCTTTTTCTAGGACTCGGTTTGACATTCTCTCTCCAAACCAAACACCGGAGAGAGAACCAGAGGGAGAGAGAGAGACAATTTTCTTTTGACTACCACTGTCTGTCACCCACCCACCCCCCCAACTCCCCTCTTACGTAAGATTTGGATATAATAGATGAAAGTGTTGAAGCACTGGTACCCTGGTTAGCCCTTTGCGTGTTTCTACATGTGTCTGTGTGTGTGTGTGGGACAGAGAGAGAGAGAGACGGAGGACAGCTAGAATCTTTTCCCAGAAAAAGACAGATAGACAGAGAAAGAGAGAGACAGACAGCAAAAGAAAAGTTAGAAACTGGAAGCTGGAGTTTAAATCAAAAGCCCTTGCACTCTTACTGACTTGCCAGTGAGTGGTAGAGATGAATGTGTCACTGCAGCATAAAGAAATATCAATAACAACTTCAGTATAACATCAATCATTCTAACGGACATGCCGGAGTGTGATATACATTTCTTGGGAGAAAAAAAAAGGGGGGGGGGTTAGAGAATGAAGGGAGCTTTCTTGGAAATGGGAGGGACTTTGCTGCGTCGAGCGCCACAGAGATACAGGGCATATATCTTTGTCAGGAAAAGATAAAGTATTCTCTAATGAGTATCTGCTAGGCTTCCTCCCTTCCTTCCACCAGAGACAATTGATGTACACTTCATTCTAGCTGAGATACATCCACGAGCAATAAAACACCCCCGGTGTAAAATGCATTGCAGGCAATTTATTACAATCATTCGAGCTATCAATTAAAATGGTTTGACTCTGTAAAGGTTTGCTGCTTCATTTTGTAGCGACATGTTTTTGATCCTCGGCGTGTGTCATTTGTCTTCATGGTGTGAAAAATCTGAGCATTGTGTCAAAATAGAGCAAACATGTTTGAGTGTTTTCACTGCACAGTTGGTGTGTTTTTCATTTCATCAGTTAGGTGTTGGAGTTTCACATTAAAATTATGAGCCAGGCTGCACACTCTGTACACTGCAGCATAGGAGCTAAACATCTATAAGCATCCAGCACTATCCAGCAGCTTCCCTGTGGCCCTCCTTCAGGTGACACCACCACCAGACTTAACTTGCTGTCCCCAGGAATTTCTTTACACATGCTGCCCCCTTGTGGAAGAAGGATGAACCCGCAGGTGCTCGGTGAGACACTAGTGGTTGTTTTCCCTCTCTAAAGGCCCGTCGCTCCCATGTGTCCTTGAGACACCTAGCAGATTTGTTGACTCACATTAGCTGGAGCTAGTTCTCGTGGTGTAACGTCTGCTAAACTATCCAGCCAAGTCTCTGGGAGGCCAACGGGAGAGGAGCGTAAGAAGAGGTGCGACTCGCAGTGCTCGTCACCACGCTCACAACAACCAACACAAACCAACACAGCTTAATGTTTGAGTGTAGTCGGTGTGATAGGTGTATGCTGTCATTTCTCAAAGCCCAAGCTGTGTGTATGAACAAAAGCAAACTGATTCATGTGGTGCAGCAGAGTGTGAGGCAAAGGCGCAATCTCGGGACCGCAAACGAGAACATTTTTCAACATTTGTGTCACATTCGGAGCTATTTCAGCAACCATCTCAGCGCTGTTGTTACTCGTGAGTGAAAAAGCAAGTGCTAATTAGGACTATTAAGACAAATTCAGTTAGTCATTAAAGCAAATTGTGCTTGAGAAGAATGCAAAAGTGTTGGATTCTACTACAAATGCCACACATCAAGTCTGCAAAGGCTTCAGGGCCGACGAATGGAAAAATCCCAGAGCAATTCAGACAAAACTCGACACTGCACTGGTTAAACTGTCACAGGGAAACCAGACAAAATGACAACTAGTTTCGTACGTACATAGAAATAATAATAATAAACTTTTGTTACTTGTTTTCTGCATTATGCCACCCACAGTGCAAGTATCCTGTGATCCTGACGCCCAAACTACTGTATTTAACTTCAGGAAAGCCAGGTGCGAGCTTGACACTACAAAGGAAAGCAGGTGCAAACGTTTAAGCCTACTCAGAAACATCCGTCACCCAAAATCCCGGGGAGGTGGTTCTGGATTAGTGCCTGAATCTGGAGAACAAAAACACTCTCTCCTGCTCTTCCTGTGTTATATGATGTCGTACTGGCCGTTCATGCAGTCAGATGAACAGCTGAATTTTTTTGGCCCCTTCTTCTGGAAAGTTAAGCGCGAGATCCGCTGACTGTAGGAGAACACTCCTGAGCTATCTTCAAGTATCAGAGAGCCAAAAATGTGTAACTGCTGATGTCCAGTACAAACAAGTTCAAATATGAGTTAGAATTGGCTTTAAGCATCCACAGTAAAGGCACAGGAGTTGCAGGAGTTCTCACGAAAAAGAACCATCCATCCATTTTCTGCACCGCTTATCCTGTCTCACAGGGTTCGCGGGGTGCTGGAGCCTGGCCTATCCCAGCTGTCATTGGGCAAAAGGCAGAGAGTACACCTTGGACTGGTCACCAGTCAGTCACAGGGAGAAAAGGGATGATATGCAGCAAAGAGCCCTGGGTTGGGATTGAACCCTGCTGCATGGGGGTTCGTCTCTACATCCGTAGACGTGCGCTCATCTGTTTGACCTATCTGGCTGCCCGAAAAAGAACCACAACAAATAAAAAAAAAACAGTGAATCAAACAGCAAAAGATTCAACTCGCAAATGAGCTCATGAAAAATATGGAACAAACTTCAAACAAAGCCTTCGCCGGATGCAGCCTCACCGCAAACAGCTTTGACTAGATTTTGTGCATCCATTTGTGTCAACAGCCACGAGCTGACTCATAAAGTTTTGATTGAGGTCATGAGGTTCATCTGACTGTGAGCAGGGATGCAGGATAAGGACCGGTGCTGCTTTATATCCGAGGCCCTTACAGATCCCAGTGTGCGTGCTGCTTTTGGTCCAACTACCTCAGAGGAATCAACTGTGCTTAATGGAGTTTCTAATTGTCTGCCCTGAATTTGAGAGCCGCTCCAGCTGAGTCTACAGGAGATCCTGCGTGCTGCAAGTGACGGGAGAAGGTGTTGCATTAGTCTCCTCAGTAAAGAAAGAAAGAAAGAAAGAAAGAAAGAAAGAAAGAAAGAAAGAAAGAAAGAGAAGCATTTTGTCTCGCTCTGGAAATACTAGAGACGAATGTTTTTTTAATGACTTTGGAGATGTGGTCGTGTTATGGGCGAACAACAGCAGCAATGCAGTGAATTGCTAAGACATGATGACTAGAGGACATGGCAGGCATCTTAGGCTTATTGCCAAAGACTGTAGAGTGCTGGTTGTGTATGAGCACTGTGAGCATGTGTGTGTGTATGTGTGTGTCATTGACACTTCACATCGCCGGGTTTAGCATGTTGTAGAGTGGACATATGGCATAGCAAGTCACTTTCAAAAGTAATGTTTGCAGCTGCTCGGAAACTGTACGCTCGCACTGTACCTGCTGCTCAACGTGCAGGAAAGCAGGTAAAAAGCCAAAAGAAAGGCCAAAAAAAAAATAAAAATAAGAAGTTTCATTTCACCGGCAGAACTTAAGGAAGAAAAGGGAGACTTCACATGTTTCAGCTTGCACCCAACACTAGCTACGCATGAGAGGAAGAGACAGTTGGTTAGTTTGAAATTTTGGACTGTAAAAATGAGGCTCATGGGGCAACATGTAATCAACATGTCCTGGTTTGACATCAATAAACCTGAAAAGTTTGGGCAGCCCTTGCTTGCCCCTGGAGTGCTCCAGCTATGGCGCTGTCCGCGGTGCTGGTGCTTTGTTTGGGGCCCTCAAACAACACAGCCTCAGCAGGCCCCTTAAGTTTAATGACTTGATCCCTGCATTGTCCTTTTTTTTTTTTTTTTTTGGCCCGCTTCGGATGCAGCACTGGAGCTCGCTCGTCTGCAAATATAGCTCGCTCGGTCTGGTAAAGTATCCCCCCTCCTCCTCCTCCTCCTCTCTCCTTCTTCTCTCCGGAGCTCCGGATGCCGGCTGCCGGCCGCGGCTCCTGTCCGCACACAACAACTCAGGACGGGATCCGAGAGCAGCACAAGGAGAGGCTCTCTCCACTGCAGACTCAGGAAGATGTTACTCACACACTCGAGTGGCCAATGAAACCACTCACCCCCTTCACACACACACACACACACACACATACACACAAAAAAACCCCTTCCTCTCTCCTCCCCTCTCTCTCTCTCTCTACATCCCCCCCCTTCCCCCCCCTTTTTTCCTCTTTTTTCCCCATCACTCAGGAGAGAAAGCATGCAAAGCAAACAGCAGCTGCACAAAAAAAAAAAGAAAAGAAAAGAAAAAAAAAAAGGAGAGCTATGGCGCTGTGTTTGTCTCTCACCGTTGGTGATAGTGGTCGACTTCGATCGTTGTCCACAGAAACACTGCAGCATATGCGCTCCTTTCTGAAGGAATGGCCTCAGAATCCTCATTGATTTGGGTTGATGGGGAGCCTTCCTCAATCCAAACAATCGGACAACGCTATCACAACACAGCGGCAGGGTCAGGCAGCAGCAGCAGCATAGCGCAGCCAGCCAGCCAGCCTCTCTCTACAGGCTCACAGCAGCCCTCAAAACGCCGGAAGGGCACAGTCTGCAGGACAAATTACGCTAAAACAGAGGCATCTTGAGTGATTCCCCCTCTCTCTCTCTCTCTCGCTCCCTCCTCCTCTCTCTCTCTCTCCAGTCCTATCTCTCTCTTTCCCTTTCTCTCTGTGTGAGTGTGTGTGTGTGTGTGTGTGTGTGTGTGTCTATCCTCTTCTCGTCCACCGACGGTCATTCGCGTTCACGGCACACTCCTCTTCCGCCACGGCAGGCAACGCAAGGACGTTACAATGTGCTCTTAATTGTACAACCCCCCCCCCTCCCACCGCCACCAACCACCTCCATCCCACCCTCATCCCCTCCCCTCCCCACCTCTGTCTTTACCAGCAGCAGCGGACATGTAATAGCAGGAAAGAAAGAAAGAAAGAAAGAAAGAAAGAAAGAAAGAAATGGAGCATGCATACGCCAAAGTTAAACTGCAGGGGTAAAGTGGCAGGCCGGCCACGAGTGAGGTAATGCGGAGCTGACAGCTGTGGCTGCACAGATGTTGGAGCCCCCAGGAGCCAATAGTTTTTTTATTTTTTTCTCCTCTTTTTTTTTAATGCCCCCAACACCCCCATCCCCCTCCCCCCTCCCTCCCGTACCCTCATCACATCCATTGGGAACAAGCGGACAACGCAGAGCCTACGTCAGCTGCAGCCCACCGCTTTAAAGAAAAAGGTGTGATACTACCAGGAAAAGTTTATGGCCCAGTCACACTGCGTTATGAAAGGGCCCGGTGTCAGCAGCAGAAGAAGTCAGCTCAGTGTGTGTGTGTGTGTGTGTGTGTGTGTGTGTGTGTGCCACAAGTTCACTGACAGGAGAAAGAAAAGAAAAGAAAAGAAATCTGTGTTGACTGTTATGTTATCTCCACCTTCCATTTAAGTACTTAAATACATAAGTACATAAGTCCATCAGTCCACGTGTACTGACTTACATAAAGTAGTCCTCTGATAAGGTATTGGCTAAGTGTTTAAAGTTGATCAGGACCTTGTCTTCTGGCATGAGGCAAAGAAGTTACAGTAGTCACTTGTTGACATGTAAAGTACAAATAAAGTGTCAGTGATGGAGAAGGTACTTAAGTACTTAAGTAAGCTTAAAAGCAGTGATGCCACACTGTGGAAATACAACAAATAAAACTCTTGTATTCGAAGTGCTACTAAAGTAAACAGTATGCCCTGTATTATAAGAAAAACAAAAACCAAAATGTAAATATCCAAAGGAACTCAACAAAGAAAAATGTACCCTGTGAGTGCCAAAACTTTATAATTTATATCATAGGATGATTCTTACAGATGAATCAGTGTAGGGGAGCTAATCTGAATAATTTCATTCAATATTGAGCTGTTTAATGTTCATTCATTCATTATTCGTTCATTCATAATGTTCATCATCATATGTTTGAAAGTAAAATCTTAATTTTTAAGTAACTCTAATAACTGTAGTGGAGTAAAACATACAGTATTCTCCTCTGACAGGTAGTAGAGTCGAAGTGTAAAGTAGAATAAAATGTACAGGTACTTCAAATCTGCCCATGAGTACTAACCTGTTAAGTACTGTGATGATTCTACGTAACTAACTGGTATGTTTTTCTTTTTGCCTCATAATAAAAAAATGAAAAAAATAATCAACATGTCAAAGAACAATAAAACAGAATTAAACAAAAATGACAAGCTTTATATGACCATGAATGGCCCTTAATGTAATAAGTGATCATTCACTGACCTCATTCAAGCTCAGTAACCATGAGAAAGTAAACAAAAGACAATTTGATCTCAGAGCATTAGCTGAGCCTTTTATAAATGATAACATATATAAATATATATTTTTAGGGCTGAATTTAATCAACAATAAGAATTCTTGGGAGACAACAGAAAAACAACATGCCACACTGTTCACTAAACTAAATAAAACACTTGAACTAATGCATGGAGGAATAGCAACTAAAATGTGTGATTCCAAGTTTATAAAGTTCACACATGTGTGATGTCCACCAACTGCCTCCATTTTAATGCAAGCAGATGGTGGACATGTTTTAGTTTGTAAACTAATCGAGATCCAAAAGTAAAAATTCGTAATCTCTGCTGGCAATTTGGCCCAGGATGAGCAGCGATGCGTCGAGCTGTGCCAAAAGCAATACCACGTGCAGCTCTCCACTCTAGGGGGCGCCACAACATAAAGCAGCTCAAGCTAAAATAAGATGCAGAGAGACTGAGATTTGACCATGAAGCAGAGAGAGGAGGAGAGAGAATGAGACATCACTAGTCTTTAAAGTAGTGTTCAGATTCACCAAAGACAGAGCACAAATGTTTGGGTTTTGCCGCGTGCTGAGACATCACTGCTCTTGAGGCCGTGTGGTGAACAAAGACACTGAGTGCAGCAGTGTGTTAAATTAACGCTGCAACAGAGATTATCCGCAAAGTATATTACTGTATATCTATTTTTTTTTTCGACACCCGTCTTTATTGTGTACATATAACCTTGAGCAACGAGGACAACACATTATATGGCACCAGCTACCCTGGGAACATGCCCCCACAATGTGTAATAAAATAATAAAAGGACGTTTTAGGTCAGCAAAATGCCTCAACAACAGCATCTATGCAAATAAGGAAAGGTTAGAGAGGAGTAAAATGGGAGAATGGGTGGAGGGGGGGAGCTGGCATCAGACCCAGAGTCACAGATATGGTGATGGTGCTGTATATCCAGCTCCCACTATACTGTCCTACTGCAGAGCCAATCACCACTATATGCAGAGAGAGAGAGAGAGAGAGAGAGGAGGGGGGGGAGGAAAAGGGGAAATAGCACAGAGGGCACAGTGCAATAAAATCAGCTGAAATTTATTAAGCAGATTTACAACCAAAACATACTGTATTTTACCTGAATGTCCACATTAAATTACCTTCTTGTATAATTAAGAAAATTAACTGTTTTTAAGCTGGCACACAGGCACAGTTATTTCATTTTACAGCATTTATGTACGGCATGCTTTTCTCTACGTGTATTTATAGATTAATCAGATGTAGTCAGATGCCTAAAATAAAAGTTTCTGAAAACCAAGTACTTCAAAATGACAGAAAAAAACGCAGAGAAAAACAATTAAAGAATGGCTTAAGATGCAGATACTAGTGGATGGTATGATGGTCTGATTTTGTCATTTCTGTAATCTCCACACAGTTTACGTAGATGGTAACCGAAACAAATAAGCATTGATTTGTGACATTAAATATCAAATATCTGATTAATCATTGCCAAATCAAATAGAACATCAAAAGTGTTTGCCTTAATGTTTGCTGGAAAAAGAAGCTTCTCACATGAACAAAGTTTCTTCTCAACTCCTTTAGAATTTTAAATAATAACTCTACCCAAACCCTACTCGTTTTACATTTTTCTGCATAGATATCAGATACTGTCTGGTGGATAATGCTGTATTTGCATTTTCAATAAGCACAGTATTTATGAACTTTTGATTAATGTTCACATTTTATGATTTTAGATTTTAGACCAAAGAATTAAGCTGGCAGCTTTTTAAGTCCTAAGTAGTGTTTGCAGATATTTTTTCAGGCTGCACAACCTCCAATGACCTCCATCCGTTAGGTAGACTGTATGCAGCCTGAAAGACAAAACTATGGGCAAAACTCACATGATTCATTCATTCATTCATTCATTCATTGCTACTTATAAAGCTCACTGCTTTGAACATAAAGAAATAAGTGAAGGTGACTCAGATGAGTGTATGAACACGTTTAGCAGCTTATCTCTTCTCTAATCTGCACAACGATGGCTGAGCAGTGAGAGGGCAATTTCCAGAGACGATCGACCTGACACTGTAAGAATGAGTGGGACAAAAACAGGATTTTGAGAAGCAAGGGGGACGTTTTATGCCATCCTTGGTGGAAATGACTGAATTAAGATGTTAAATTCCCCTTCCTACAATATTCTTGGCTTCAGACCCCATGTGTGACATCCTGCGGATGACCCGTCTTCATTCACTCCACGTGTTGTAACTGTATCTTGTCCAAAAAAAAAGAAGTCCTGTGTCCTGTCTGTATTTGAGCAAATTTAGATCGGTCTGTGATGACACTGTGGAAAGATGCTAGACAAGCTCTTGTTTCACCCTCCTATATATGTCAACAGAAGCGAGGTGAAAATGTTCACCTTGTAAAGTGATACCAGCTTCGAATGTAACTGCAATCCAAATGCATCATGTAGAAATGTACTGTCATTATACCATCTAATCTTAAAGGAAAAGAAAAAAACAGATATAGACATTTACAGTTGTGTGCTTTTAGTTTAAAAGTTTCGTTTAATTCAATATTTCTCGATAAAAGCCTTGGTTGTTTGTTTCTACAGTACGAAACAAACCTGCAAGAACATTTAACCTCAAAGTGTTCAACCTAACAAATGTTTTGATGGTTCCATCATTACAAATTCATACTGTGCAGCCAAGCATCGATCAAAATCATTATGCAGAAGTATGTAAAAAACAATGCACAACACATCTCAAACTTTCCATTTCACTTTCATATGGTGCAGCCCTTAAAATGGCCTTTTAGATTTTATATTCCTCTCAATTTAATGGAGCTTCAACTGGGTATTAAAAAAAGCAACACTATACACAACACTGTGGAAAAATGTTTTTATCTAACTAACTAATACATTTAACTAATCCAAGTGTAAAATAATTTTGAGGATGACTCAGTTGTTTTATAAGTGTTTACAGCAGAGCTGCCCACAGTGGGGCATGCTGGATGAGCAAAACAGACACTTATTCATTTAAACGTGCAACCCCACCAGCGTTATTGCATGTTTTAGATGATTCACCACAATTCACATACATTTAATATTTCTGCTTAGACTATTTTCCATTGATTTTGCTCCTAGTAGCCTTGAAGATAGAAGAAAGTACCCATCACCGTACACATCATGTCCGTTTCTGTTTTGGTCAAAGTGACATCATTATTGTTTGTTAATGCAGTGCAGACTTTTCGGTACATACAACTGCATTGCCTCGCACCAATAAATTTGACAAAAACATGCAGACATGATTGTCTACAGCAACCAATTTTAGTGTATTTAGGGAATTTTAAACCAGGACTTAAATTAGGCAAACACATAAAAAAATCTAAAACCTCACCAGTATAAGGACAATGTTCAGCAATAATGTAAAGTGTATGCAAATTAGTTGGCTTTAAAGTGCTTAGACAACATTTAGTTACAAGAGCCTATACAGAGGGGAAGAAGAAGAAAAAGAAGAAGAGGAAGATGAAGAAGATGACGAAGAAGACCTTTGATTCGTTAGAAGCGCGTAACAGCAGCGACTCTGCTGATGGTAACTCCCATTTGCTGAAATCTTTGAAAGCATTCTCATATTCTGCAAAGCTACAGCAATGTCTGTGTGGCTAAAATCAGCTGCACTTGCAAAACTCTTAATGGTTGCATTAAGTAAAGCTGCCAAGAACCTCTTGCAGAATGGCAAATGTGCAAACTTGAGGTTAGGTGCTCAGTCCGAGTACATGACGACAACAAGATATTTGTCACAAATAACGCATCAGCATCACAAAATAATTACTAGCCTATTGGTCTCTCAGAAATGGGAACACCGCTGTGTAGCTCTTTTGCCCAACAAAGGACACTGCATATTTCTTACTGTGTGTATTTTCATGGCGCATGTGTATGTAAATCACTAAAATGGTTTATTTTGTCTATTGCTTTGTGATGGCAGGTTTTAGTAACACCTAGCACAGCAAATTACACCTATATGAAGCTTCAGATAAGTTCCAAAATGTTGAGATTGCAGCTCTTAGCACTTGCCGTGATGAAGACTTGTCATGAACATGAAAGAGAGACAGAAAGGGGAAGGAGAACTTGTGAATCATGCGAGGGTCAAGACTGCAAATGTGTCGGGAGTACAAATCGAGAGGTTAAGATTGCTGTGGTGTGCATGACAGAGAAAGAGGGGATTTAAAAGACGGAGGTGGGGGGGGAGAGGTTGGTGGTGAGATGTGAAAAATGAATCAGCAGCCGCACTAAACAGCTGTGCGTACATGTTCGTAAAGAGCTTTTACTCCTTTTCCCAAAGACGAGTGCACGTGGCAGACACCCGGGTCGGCGGGGAGCACCTGACTTACAGTGACGAAGGGACTGTCATGGTTGCATCAACCTGCTTGGGAAGTCTGGGTGACCCCTGTGAAACCCTCATTCCTCCCTCTCTCAGCGCATTGTGTCAAGCTTTACTGCGCTGGGATGTTACAAAAATCCAGGTTTGACGTGTGGCAGTTTAATTAAAAAACAATTAATTAATTTAGGAATACATGTAAACACAGTGTCACTAGCACCTTAAAACAAGCTCTTGACATGGGGGCCCTCTTAAAGACAGGGCCTCAAGATCAGGTTAAGCAGGACCTATCTTAAGGCTCTTATTATGCCAGTTAATGTGCTTTAGTGATGCATTATTTCCCATGCAAAACATAGCAATTATTAAATCTTTACAAACTTATTGCTGCATTTAATGTGGATTCTTTGGGGGTCACAGAGCAGTCTCCCACTCTGCCGACTGGTAATCCGGCCTTTAGATTAGACTGAAAAACTCTTTTGGTTACACACTCTGGTCAAACATACTGCTGCAACACCCACACTCAAGCAAACAGATATTTAATACAGTCAGTTCGTCAAGAAGTGAAAAGCCACCCATAAGTAATGCACCTTAAAAACTGACAAATAGAACAGAAAATAAATGTAAAATAAATGAGTTAATAAATGAGCCTTGATGTCGTCATAAAAGAATCAAAGAGACACAAAGACGCAGTCACAAAAATGAACAGTGCAAACTTGTAAAGGACGACACCCCATACTTCTGTATGGAGCTAAAATTAGCTTTTTACTGTGGATAAAAGCTACCCCTTATATCACTAATACAACTGATTCATCTACATTATGTTCATGTTTAATGTTTCCTTGCTTTAAGTGCACATGTGGCATAAAATAGTTCTACTGAACGGAGGGGAAAGATGATATTGCATGAATCATAAAGCCACTCATGAAACACAATACAGGGATGAAAACGCTGCTCTGTGGTGGGAAGTCTTAACAGCCACAGAGGACGGACATTATGCATGACAGCATGAGCAGAAGGCATTTCATATCGGCAGAAACAAACGCCTCATCCTCCCCGTGTGGGATCACGAGCACGGGGCCATAAACTCTGCAGATCCCAAAGAGGAGTTAAGAAAGGTGAAAGTCAGGCTTCACGGCCCAGAGGACGGAGGTGAAGCGCAAACTGGGCACAAGACAAAGAGCCTCAGTCCTGCACAGTTACCTTGACTTGTGCTGTACTCCCAGTGACTTTTGCATTTTTTGCTTTACTGTAAACTCTGAGTAAAACAGACCTGGGTGACCATAAGCGAGAAGGTTACCCTGCTTAAACAAGGGCACCCTGTCCCTTCTCCAAATATATCTTTAAGGGGCAATGTGTGTGCTTCCTGCTTTAACTCATCCTTAAACTCCAAAAAAAAACCCACTGCCAATAACAACACATTTTCAAAGTGATATTTCAAAGTGAGTTATATCATCTTGGGTTGTGTGTATCCACCAGGCAGGCTCTAGTTTTTTGGAAGGGGGTTGTTTTTCCCCCCTTTCTTACAGCTCTAAATGACAGCCTCCATAGCCCATTACTGGCAGAGTTTGAAAAGCTTTGTCAACAACACGCATGCTGATCGTTGAGGCCACGCCGGGAACAGCAGCACATTCATCTCAAAAAAAGTGGAGAGGCAGCAGTTTTTTTTTCTCTCTCCTCCCTCTAAATCAGCTGACAGCCCCGATGGAGTTGAGGAAAGCTCGGGCAGGGACAGAAAAGCCATGTTACCATGCGGAGGGGAAAAAAAAAACAGAGTGATGGAGGCCTGATGTTTGCACAAGTTGGATGCAGCCTGCGGACTGATGCTGCTGACATATCTTTATCATTATACCCCCCCTAGTCTGAGTGAGGGAGAGGGCAAACTGTGGGGGGTCTGTGGACACGGCTGCAGGGAAGCACCGCTCTGCAGCACCGGGGCGTGTGGCGATCTGCGGCCGGGTCCCACGCACATTCACAGCGGAGACCACCCGCAATCGCGAGGTGCATCCCTCAGCCTGCTGCATGCATCTGATCTCATGTCAACAAAAGTTAGATCGTTCCGCAGTCTGTGCGCAAAGAATCCGCACAGAGAAGCGGCGAGAAAAGATAATTACAACTAAACACCAATTAAAAAAAAAAAGAGCTCATAACTTATTCATACAGGAGCACGTGGAAGTTTCTTACCGGCGTTTTTATCACCCATGTCCCCTTGCGGTGCAGAAGTTGGAGGTGCTGCCGACGTAGGCTGAGGGAGTGATGCGCCTGGAGCTGCTGCTGGTGCTGCTGCTGCTGATGCTGCTCGTTTTCCTCAGTTGGGACAGCTGAGCCGAGCAGAGCAGAGGAAGGAGAGGCAAGTTGCTTTGTTTCAAGTGATAAATTGTCAAATGATGCTCCGCGTGGGACCCCCTCCGCCCCCACCCCTGACACTGACACGCGCGCTGCAGAGGCACCGGATCTCTTCAGGGAGCTCGAGCTCAGCCCTTCGGCGTTTGCGAGAAGGTGTGAGCGAGGTGGACTGAGGGCTCAGGTAGATGAATGAGGGAGGGCTGTGTGTGTGTGTGTGTGTGTGTTGCAGGGGAGAGCGGATGCAGTGTGAGGTGTTTTTTAACGTGCTGGGACACTTTAACAGGCGAGATTTCAATTGCCTTGCAAACCAGCATGCAGACAACACAATGCTGATCACAATTCAGTGATCAGTGATCAATGCTGTTTTTTTATTCAGGTTGTCCTCAAATGAATGTTGCCTTGTGTTTGGGTGGGTGCTTTAACAATTTTGTGGCATTTCAAACTGCATGAATAAATAAATGAAGTTCTTATTATTGTGGCATGCATACAAAACTCAGCCCACGTGGCTTTATAAGATGCTACAAATCCATACAAGATGCAGAATGCTGCTTCTACATGTCAGACTTCAGAACGTTATTATCTACAACTAAAGTCATAAGTCACTCATAAACCATGGCTACTGTAAAATACTGAAGAAACTGGAATAAATTCTAATTAAATAATCCTTCTTGTCTGATTTTAGATCTTTGAGATAGAACTTAAACACATCAGCTTCAGCAGCCAGTGGAATCTTACATCATACATGTGAGTCAGGTTTATTGCCAAGTGAGTCCACACATGCAGGAAATTTGCCTTTCCACAGAAGATATGTGTAATACATTAGCACATGCAACAATAAAGCCAGTGAGAGTATACTCTCTGTGCTTTTTATCCCAAATTTACCAAGTGCCAGTCCATGTTTCTTTATTTCTGAGCATTATCTGCTAAATTACCAATAAACATTTTCCAGTTCCTTCAGTGATGAGCTCTGTCCTCACACACCTGCAGACCACATACTGTACCATGTTGCTTCACTGTTAGTGAAAGGCAGGTGATATTTTGCCAGAGCGGCATCAATATTTAATGAATGAATCACAGATCAATAGCCTTGTCCTGAGCATCTGACTCTTTTATTGTGCCTGTTATTTGATTATGCTGCGGCAGAATTATGATAGACATTGTGTACAGGATATTTATATATATATATAAAGGCTGCGCTGTGCATTCAGAATGAGCTGGCTGCTCCAGTGTGATGGGTTTGTTGCAAAAAAAAAAAAAAAAGGCTCCGGATGAACTTGCTCATGTTGTGTAATCAAATTAGTGTGAACTACCAGGGCAGATGTGCACGCAGAGGTACAGCGTATGCATAAGAGTGTGCTGCTCTCACATTTATTCAAGTGCCCTTCTCATTCTGTCATGATTTTTTTTTTTCTCTTACCGTTAATTCCAACAAACAAACAAGCCTTTACATAAATGCCTTTATTTGATATGCTCTTTTTCAATTAGACTTGTGAGAGGTTGATGCTGTGTGTGCTCCCTATTCTGGGTAAAATAAACATCAGGACTTTGCAATGACATCCCATTCAGCGTCCAATCCGCACAGTTTAACAGTGCAAGTCAGCAGCCGCCTGCCTCCTGACGAACACCACAGTCACACACTGACCACAAATCTCAAAATGCATGCAGAAAACAAGTCACGGTGTGGTATTATCTAACTGGCCCATTGATCAGTGTCTGAGAAAGCTCCCAGTCAGCACTCTGATGGGACGCTATGACAACAGCTAGAGTTTCCTCTGATGGTATAAAAAGACTGTGCTGCTGGTATAAGATGTTTCGGGGCTTTAGTCTGAAATAGAAGCCTCAAGGCCAAATGACTTTCGGCATCACACGTCCGCCTGCAGGTCCTTATCACAGCACGAGGGCAACACCACTGCCGCTTTCTTATTCACTCTGTCTGGACTATAATTGCAGTGAGATTAGCGAGTACCGAATGACAAGTTGTTCCGATTTCAGACCCTTCGCACTTCCTGTCACCTGACAGAGGCCTCGCCGCCCCGTTGCTAACACAAGTGCATCCTGGCTGGCGTCGGTTCACAGCGAATCGATGAGAGGACCTGAAAAAGGACACTCTGCTGGGGGAAGAAAAAAAAAACGCACTGTATTGATCAGAAAGGAACCTATAGTCCTCTACAGATTCAGGGTGTGTGTTTGTGTGTGTGTTTCTTGTAGCTTAGCAGGGGGCTGCAGCAGCTCTTTTAGCAAAATCAAAATCACAGCCAGCTCTCACCTGAGTTAACTTCACCGGACACTTAAAGATTTATGATTCTCACCCTCTTTTCGTCTGCTCTCCTCCCTCTTTCTGTTCCACCCTCTCTGCCCCTCCACCTCCAGTCCGTCCTGCGCTCGCTCCTATCACTGTCATCCCTCCCCTGCTCACCTCCTCCTCCCCCTCATACCCCCCTTGTCCTCCCCTGCCCCAGACCTGCACCCACAGGATATCATCTAACCTGGCAGTGTGTCCTTGGGTCCCTTACAGTGACAAAGGCATATTACTCTCCTTTCTTTGCACATTGTATCTTTTCCCTGGGACCTCTACACCCCCACTTTCCTGCGCAACTGTATGAAGCGAGATTGTATTATTATACCCCCACAGGATGTCTGCTTCTGTTAAGATTAATTACCCACCTTCTCCTAAAACTTCTCTCCTTCTTCCCCAGCTCCGTTACAGTGTTTATTGCAGCACAATATTGTCTATAGCTGAAGCAGCCCGGCAAGTCGAGTGCAGATATTGCATTGGAGGAGAGCCCTAGTTACTCTGCAGACACTGCAGTGCAGCCTCCTCACTGTAAATTCTACCTTCTTCACCTATTTCTGGAGTTGCTGGCAAGCTTATGAGAAGTTTGTGGAACTTGTCCAGATGCCAATGGCAACACCTAGTGTCATCAATACTGCTCAGCTACTGTCCAGCACTCCCACCGCGTTCTCCCTTGTTTTAATGAAAACAAACTTCAGTGCGCCCACCCAATGTTTTGATAATGATAAGAAAAGGAGTCATTGATTAAGTTTTTTTTTTACCAATATTCCTACACTCTGAAGTATATATCATATATATCAAAGTGTTTTTTTGCTCTCCCTACCTCTGTCTTCTTAATCTCTTCTGTGCTCAAAGGTTTTACATTTATTTAGTCTGTTCCCTTTTTTTATTTTGAAAATCTATCTGCAGTTGTGGAATTAGTATTTTAATCCTTCACATAAGTACAAGTAGAAGTACAACAACAGAAAAATACTGGTCAAAGTAAGTCCTGCATTAAAAAAATGTACAAAGTGTATTTAAAGTATCAAAAGTGTTTTAGATTGTGATTCTGTGTGTTATTATATTACATCTGTACATCATTATTACTGATGCATGTTTAGAAGTTAGCACAACTACCTCAAAACTGTACTTGGACTCATTATTTAACTATATCTCCACCACTATGACTTTAATACTTGGACAATGTGAATTTTCAATGTGAATTTCCCTGCTGTGGGACTAATAAAGGCTATCTGAATCTGAATCTGGCATCCTATGTGTGAGGCATCTGTACTTTGATTAGCCACTAGATGGAAGTGAAGTCTCACCAGAGGAAAAACCAAAACTTCTGTTGCATTCAAGTGCTCTCAACTGTTATTGAGTATTCAGCAGCTCTCCATGTACAATAACATATAGTACCTATATACAGGTCGTTTTTTTTTTTTACTGTTAACTGTGTGGACATATTTAAAAGAAGTGCAAGGGTTGGTGTAGGGTGGTGGAGAATACTAGGATTATATTACATGTGTAATGCTGGCTGATAACTTACTAAATGTGTTGATGTTGATTTCTGTGTAATATTTATTCATATTTATAAATATTACAATATTCTTAAATTTCCCTGAGGGAGTCATCCCAAAAGGGATCAATAAAGTCGAGTCTGAGTCTTATAAGTATATGTATTTACAGTGTGTGTAAAAGTTGCGTGCCATTTGCTGTTTTTGCCTTCATGGTAAGTATGGTAATCTTTTAATTTTTCCCCTCAAAGATTATTGTAAATAATATTGTATTTTTATTTGCAGCTATTATAAGCAAACCATTGCCTCCTTCCAACCCTAAACAACAACAAAACAATTTTAGAAAGTAGTTTGTTACACTTGCCATCTGTATATTAGTATAGCACTAGCCCTTCTGTATATTAGTATTATAGCCCTTCTGTATATATGTATATTAGTATAGCACACATGTATATTAGTATATATATAGCACACATGTATATATATATTTGTTCATACCATATCTATATAGTTTCTGTATACTTGATAACCTGATAACTTAACCCTAACCCACATGTTTACTGCCTGCCCTTAACTATACATAACTGCACATAACTACTCTTACCTGTACATACTGTCCATATTATATACACTATATATAATGCACTTGCTGCTTCTTTGCACTTCTGATTAGATGCTAAACTGCATTTCGTTACTCTGTATTTATACATGTGTAATGACAATAAAGTTAAATCTAATCTAATCTAATCTAATCTAATCTTTGTCGCACCAAGAGCTCCTGAGTGAAGTCAGATTTCAGAAATCGGAGCTGTCAGAGGAGTCCGTGAACGCAGCAGCAGCTCGGCGGTGGGAGGGGCTTCAGGCAGGAGGTCATCACAAACATGGCGTGGAGAGGGTGTGTAATGAAATGGGCCAAAACAGAGTTCATCAGATCCAGCAACGCCACCCCACGAAGCTCCAGGTGAGCAAACGAAAGGGCGGTCAGGTCGCAGGGTGTGTTTCCTGGAAAGTAACACTGACAGGATGTGTGTGTGTGCGTGTTTATGTCGAGCTGAAGTGTGTGATTACCTAACTGTTCCGTCTGTTATTGTACAGAGAGCTGCAGACAGCTGTGTGTTTCATTTGTTTCCAGTAAAATTAAAAACGATCTCTCTGTGTTTTATCTGTCTCAATAATGTTTTCAGTTAGCAGAATAATTCATGTCCCGCTGTCCTGCTGCACGCTGCCCCCCCCCCTCATGAAATCTCCTGCCTAATTGATAAATGAATAGCTGAGTTCTTCAGCAGTAGTGTGGTAGTCAGTGGAAAGTTGGATCATGTTAGAACATGCATGCTGCTCAGCCAATTACGCATTTCAAACAGATGGTGCTTGAAAATAATTATCAGGAAAAACAAATGGGTGGTAACAGATACAGTCATCAATATAATACCAGGAAAAAATATAAACTAAATAAATAGATTAACTGATTAGTAAATATATTTATATTTTCAGTTTTTCTTCCCTAAAATGCAAAATCTAATTTGGCTTCTCGGTTGTGATGCTTTTCTTTGTTTCATGTAAATAAATATATTTAGGTTTTTATACTATAAGTCAGGCAATCAAGCAACTTGAAAGTATCACCGTTGAGCTTTAAGAAATTATGACCAGATTTTTTACTGTCTATTTTTTTTGCATTTCATAGACCAAACAAATAATTGGTAATTAAAATAATTATGAGTTGTAGCCCCACCAACATTATCTAACAACAGTAAACTAATGATCACAGAGTTAGATCAACACCTCAAAAGAACATTAACACCACAAGTTTCTCAGTTTTCACTGCAGGGTTGTTAAATTGCTTTAATATTATACAGGTGTTATTGTGTTTATTTACCAGCTGCCTGTCTGTAAATGAGATGTTAATACTTCCTCCTGTGTCCACACGTTTATATTTCCTCTTCCAGACTGAACTCCTGCAACCAACAGAGGTGTGGTTTCCGCAGGGAGGCCAAAAGACCGGAGACGAAGAAAGGAAATGTCATCCAAGAAACAAATGCTTCACCCCCTGGGGCTGGAGCACCGGGTCCCACGCCTCCTCCCAGAGTGCCCAGGCCAACACTTTTCAGACCACTGATGTTCACAGTAGGGGTAGGTCCTCCCGTGTCTCTGCAAGAATGAAATCAAATAGATACATGCAGTACTGAGGTTTGGGACAGTGTGATGGTGTCTGTTGCTGTCTGACTCCATGTCAGTTTACAGGCTGCTCCTTCGGCGCGGCGGCCATTCTTCAGTATGAGACCCTGAAATCAAGAGTGCAGACGGCAAAAGACGAAGAGGAGGCGGAGAAACTCCTACAGGTGAGGCTTCAATGACACAAAGAGCTGGCTCTCACCTCCACAGCTGTCATCTTAAATCTCTAATGTAACCAATAGGCTGCTTACAGTGATTCAGTGACCCTCTCATATATCACCAGGGGTCCCAGGACATGGCACACTGGCATGAATGGTGGAACCAGTTGTCAGGTTTCCAGCGACAGCTCATCCTCCTGATGTCCATGGTGGATGACTTCTGGAGCAGCCTCACAGAGGGGCAGAAGACTGTTACTGGTAACTTATTTTACATATTATTTATATTTTTGCAGACACAGACTCACTTTGTGCCTGTGTTTCTTCAAGTTTAATGGCCAGCATCACAGTCTGAGCACGTGTCAAATATAATCCCGCATTTCTTCGTCGTCGAGCTTTCCTTGTTACTGTTTTCCAGGTATCATTGCAGTAAATACTGTAGTCCTATGCTGCTGGCGGATCCCTTCAATGCAAAGAAACATGATTAAGTACTTCACTTCCAACCCAGCCTCCAGTGAGTATGCCTGCTCTACCTGTTTTTTGTTTTTAATTAAATAAATAATACAAAGTGCTCACACAAGGACAATAAATGCAATCATTTTACAAAAGTGTAAAACTTGCTTGAATCTGCAAAATTTAAAGTTCTCCTTTGTGCTTTCCAAGTTTAATGTTGTAGTCTTATTTTCTGTCTCCCACCAGAAACACGGTGCCTACCCATGGTCCTGTCCTCCTTCAGCCACTACTCCGTTATCCACATGGTGGCCAACATGTATGTCCTGTGGACATTCTCTTCAGGAATTGTCTCTCTCTTGGGGAAAGAGCAGTTTCTTGCTGTCTACCTGTCTGCTGGTGAGTCAGATGAAGACTAGAACTGATGACATTTATTTGAAAATAAATGCAGTATTTAAACAGCATTAAAGAAAATAGGAAATGAAAGACTGGTACCTTAATCATGATGTGTATTCTCAGGTGTGATCTCGACTATGGTTAGCTACATGTGTAAAACAGCCACTGGACGTCTCCATCCCTCACTGGGGGCGGTAAGATATTTGCTAAAATCCTCATACAGCTTAACACAAAAGAATCACAATAATCCCAGTCTTTTTCCCATCTTTTGTTTGATTTATAGTCAGGTGCCGTGATGGCTGTCCTGGCTGCTGTCTGTGCAAAGGTGCCAGAGGCCAAGCTAGGCATAATCTTCCTCCCCATGATCACTTTCACAGCAGGAAATGTAAGTGATGCACAGTTATGTGTGTCTACATGAAATGTGTGTGTGTGTTTGTGCGATATGTTTTCTTGTTACATACATACACACGTCTGAAGTGTAATAGGAATTGAATTAGTTTGGTATTCAATGGATTTAAGAGAGTGTTGTTGACCATCCCCCGTGTTGTGTTTTCGCTGCAGGCAAGAGATGTGAATCTGTGCATGAAAAAAACGGACAAAGTCCAGTGTGTTTGAGTGAATGTGTAAGTATGCATGTCTGAATGCATGGCAGAGAGGGGTCGTTTTGTTGGATGTAGTGCAGCACATTGTGTGTAACTTCAGGTTCCTGTCATTGGTCTGTCTTTAGGCACTGAAAGCACTCATTGCCGTAGATGTGGCAGGGCTTATCATGGGATGGCGGCTGTTTGACCACGCAGCTCATCTTGGCGGAGCCCTCTTCGGAGTGTAAGTTGCAGATGTTTCTCTTGCAGTGAAAAGAATGTATTTATGTAGAACCAACAAATATTTAAATATTTCAAATTGACAGTAAAATACATCAGATCCATTTACAATATTTTGGACGGGAGGCCCGGAAAACTAAGGTAGACTTTTGCAAAGATTTGGAGCATGGACTGCGCCCACCCCTGGATTTGGCACTGTCACTTCTTCAGTTACTTCTTCAGTGACCTGTGTTACATTTAAGAGACTAAATGTTTATGGTTCGGACCAAATTGTAAGAAATACAGTGAAAGACTTGTAGCTCGTATCTGAGGTTCAGTGTATTCCTCCCTTAGGAAAGGCAATTTCACCACAATGTCCATCTATTAGGTGGTCTGGGCTTTGATCCTATTGCATGAGCTGCATGAGCTTCATGAGCAGCTGGAGTTAAAAGCTTAAAATCTTTCAGGTTCAAAGTCCTTTAAGTGCTCAGAAGTGTACTAACATTCAAATCTTCAGCATACAACTTGAGCGACTCCATCTGCTGATGAAGCTCATGCAATACAGCTGAAATGTCCAAACTTCTAAACCTTGGGGGGAGATTGTTATTTTCTTCTCAAGAGTGCTTGTTGTTTGACAAATTAATCTTATCTCAAGGTCCATTCACTGGCCTTTCCCAGGTCTTTCAAACACATCATACGGTCTTCAACAGCAGATATTCAGTCTATGGCTCAGTTGCCATCATGTAAACCAAGAACGTTATTTCTTCGCCACGTAAAGACTTATGCAACAATGACTGTGAAAATAACTGTAATAATACATTGTTGCTGAGTTATTCACAGTATGATCTTCAATTACTGGATGTTTCAGACTTATTGTTGTAGTGGGAACTTAAGCTTCATATTGCTTAAGATGATGTAAATCTTTCAAAGGAAGATTTTAAACATCCCCATACAACTTGTCCTACAGGTGGTATGTGGCATACGGTCACAAACTGATTTGGCGGAAGAGGGAGCCTCTCGTGAAGCTGTGGCACAACATGCGCTCTCCAGGTCCCAGCGGATCCAGGCCAGGAGGTGGGCCAGGGGTCAGTGGTGGCCCCGGACCACGGTGAGACTCTGCCAAGGTCTCTTGGATCCCTTTTGAAAGAACTGTAGGTCCCTCAGAATATGCAAGGACACTTTCATCCACTGAGAGGGAGTCTGATGTTATTGTCTATCAACAAATACAGTTTTTCACTCAAGGTTAGCAACGAGCAGAAGCTGATTTACTAGTATGCAGAGGCCTGAAGTTTGAAGTTTGAAAAACAGGTCACACTTGGTGTTGCAATCCAGATGTGTCACTCACTCTGTCGACTGATAACATCTGCTGCCCTACATGTAACACCTTCAAAGGTACAAAATGAAAATATCATCACTCTCCTACCTCTTAATAATCCGAAGATGTTTAACCTTCAGCCTTCATGTTCTTGTTTCTAGTACTGAGATCAATTGTATAAGCCTGGACCGAAAATCCAGAGTGCTGATACAATTCACTGGTTAATTCATTTGCTGAATTCAGTGTATATATGCAGTCCTATGGGCTGGTCTTATGTTGCTATTAAAACTGATACAGCAGTCAGAGTTCATTATGCTATGATATTTTTGTGGGAAGTGGATTGTCTGCAGAAGCATCTTGGTCCTTAATGGCATGACTATATTTATCAGACAAGAAGCCCTGAAAACTAAGGGAGGCTTGTGCAAACATTTGGAGCAAGGACAGCACCCACCCCTGGATTTGGCATCGTCACTCAGGATCTTGACCTCTGTTCACCTATATCAAGACTTTTATAATTATGAATTCATCCACAGATTCTGTTCATAGAAAAGGTGGGGGCTTTATTTCACTGAATCACTTGATACAGTCCTGACATATGTGCAAACATTTGAAAAAAAAAAATAGATTGTCTATGCATGCATAGTGCTGTACATGAAGATCATCTTAAAATGTACACAATACACGCAATAATTCTGTTTTGTTCTCTGATTATCACTTTGGTGGGAATTGGTGGAAGATTATCTTAGAACATTTATTGCAATAGCAATTACTTATGGACTGTACAGAAGTTCACCATGAAGGTGACACACTCCAATAATAAACAATAATAAATGTAGTAAAAACCTAAATTTAAGTGAGACGGCATCAGTGCTGTACATCTTGGTTACAATCAAGGCAAGTTGCCAAAGCAGCTCTGAGACTGACACCTGCTGGCTATAAAAAAAAAACAGTATGTAAGATAAAATGTCAGTTTTAATGCCTTAGAGTGTAAAACATTTACCTCTGAACACATGAGAGGTCAATTATGGTTTCTAGCCATAGGTCAAATAAACATGAGAACATTAGCTATACATCATGCAATTAACCTGAGCCTGTTATTGATCTAACAAAGACCTACCAGCATGCTGCTTGAGTCTGTCGTCTTTCAAACCAAACCAGTCAACAACAAGGTGATCCCTCAGCCTCTGCTCTTGTGGTTGGCATAGCTGGGGAAGCCGAACTGGGACACCATCAGGTTGGAGAAGCAGAGCGGCATGAAGCCGTAGATCTGGGTCAGCCTGTTCAGGCAGTAGGATCTCTGAAGAAGGTGTTCAGGACGATGCCACATACCCTGGTACCCACTGCTGGCATCTTTCTCCAGGTTGCGGAGGTCCACGGGTTTGACGAAAACCCCAGAGGGTTTGTTAACAGTACTGCCTATAGACTTAGAGTGTTTCCTCAAATATAACGATACAGCAAAGTTCATGGCAATGTCATCACAATTCTGCGTTTCATCCACCAGTGCGTGTACTGCCTGAGGTTGGTCCTGGAAGAGCTGTAGGTAGCGGCGGTGGAAGAAGGCAGCACCAATTAACACCATGGAGTATCTGCAAGACCAGATGAAGATAAAAGTATCTTTGAAAAGTCACATCAGCGCAAGACAGAACCAAACACATGGCTGATGAGATTAAGAAAATAAGGAGCTTTACAAAATGATGACAAAAGAGAAGCACAACTCACGTGTCGCCTCCAGCTGTTTCCGGGTCCTGCAGTTCAAAGCTGCCATAACTGTACACTCCTCCTGGTGTTGAGACATGTTTCCGTGGGACGTATCCAACAATCTGGTCTGGAAATTGCTGTGGAACCAGAGGGTAAACAACTTATGCTGTACCTGCTTGTGTCAATTAAATTGTGTATGATGCAGTTAGATATCACTTAACTTACATGATCAATTAAGAAGTGGAACCAAAGTGTCATTTAGATGCAGCATGTGTCCCTGAGGCTTCTTACCTTCCAGACAGAGAAAGCAAAACTGATGTCAGGAACACTGACCAGGGTGTCATCATCCAGCATCAGCACAGCTAAAGATCAAAGCAAAAATCAAACAAACACCACTGGGAAAATAACCTAACTAAAAACATATACATTATGCAAGCTGACAGATAAACTGACCATCAGTAACAATCTCAGAGAATGGCTGCAGTCTGTTGCGCATTCGATTACTAGTCTGCTCCCTGAAGACCACAGGGACCGGATGAGGCCCCAAAGTGTTCCACAGCTTCAGAGGCGTCTGCTCCCCAACGTTGTTCCACACTATGATAATCCGCTGAAGATGAGGCACTGCCTGGTAATGGTTCAGGAGTTTGAGCAAAACGTCTGTGCGGTTGTAGGTCTGGATGATGATAGTAAACTTCAGCTCCTCCTCCTTGGCGCTGCCACCGTGGTGGCCCTGTGCAGGACTCCCCTTCTGAGATGTCGCCCTGCGCAGCACTCCCAGGACATCGACGCCTCCTTGGTCCTCGGCAGCGGGCAGCAGAGCAGTCAGGGCTGCGCCAACCAGGAACAGCAGCAGGATGGGCCAGACCAAATAGGTCCGCCGGAGCCCCATGCAGCAACAACGGGGGACCCTGCATCACAGGAAGTACACATATACACAGGACATCCCATTACAATATACTCCAGGTATATACCAGAACACCTGCATTTTAAATGGACTCTGTCAGGCTAGACACTACTGTCCATACAGTATATATTAGACCTACATACGATGCCTATTCAGCTCTTTATATTTACTTATATTATTTTATTCTCATTCTTTTATATTTTGTATTTTAAGTATTTACTGTTTATTTTTCATCTGTGTGCTTCTTCTATCTGTATGCTGCTGGAAACGTAAATTTCCCTGAGGGAGTCATCCTCAAAGGGATCAATAAAGTCAAGTCTAAGTCTACAGTGTATTCATATTTATATCACTATCATACACTGCATATCTGAGCTATAATTTGTACACTGTATTTATGTCACACTTCCAACTGTTTATTCACTGTAACTGCTACATAGGTCCATACTGTGAATATTGTATACATCTTACCCATTGTTGTTCATTGATATGTACCTCTATGTGTACATTACTATGCACTTTACACTTTACACTCGCTGTCTTGGTACCTGTGCTCTGTCAAATTAAAAACACATGCACATTTCTGAGCACAGTGGATTTATCAGAGAGTAATAAAATGACAATGGCCATACACACACACAAAGTGTTGTGAGTAACTTTTAAGTGAAAGCTGTAGCTCATTACAGGTCGAATTGACAGTCTCTTTATTTTCTTAATAAAAAGAACAATTTTTCTCGGAGGCTTCTTAATGTGTAGCTGCCCTCCTGCACATTCACAATTTGTTCTGCAATTCAGGCAAATCAAATCAAATGTTAGCTCATGAAAAAACTGCAGTCATTTATTAAAGTATAACTACATATCGCCAAGCCCCGTGTTCACAGAAGCGACAGAGGTATTTCTTTACATCTAGCACAGTAGGAGTGGTTTTTTATTTGTCTCTAACTCCAAACTCACCTCATTTTGTCAGCACAGCACGTCTGCTCTACGTGGTCGCCATGTTGGCTGACTCTAACCGAAGAGCCTGAAAGCGGCGAAGAGCTCCCCCGTGACAAGTTGACATTGTTAGCGACAACGTAGCATGAGTGGAGCTCACGGCTCGAAGATGAGCGGCTGTCCGGTTGGGGAAACCTGCAAATGTCCACACACTTGGATAAGAAAGCGCCCTGTTGTGCCCGTTTGTTTACGTTTTCTACATCGCGGTGTCGTACATCAGTTTTCACTCACTTGGGTAGTTTTTCGAAACGAACGCCATCTTTGTTGGGCCAAACCAACGGCTTGCCCATTAGTGTCAGCTTAGTTGACTTTTCCGTTGGAGGCCAATCTCCACCTGCTCCAGAGATGTTAGCGTCGTAACACATCCCAACCAAAACTTCTCTCACTTTGAGGTCCTCGCTGCTCACGGCTGAGGTAGGTGTGCCGATCAAAGGGGTTTTAACAGGGGGTATTTCACTATTTATTAATCTGTTTATCTATTCATATCACTAAGCGCTTTGGAAAGCTCTGGGTAGTCGTGAGGTTTCGTAATAGCGCATTTGTAAAGAGATTTCCTGCGAGGTTAGTCCAACAAGAAGACAAAAACTTGTTATACCACCTCTCTATAATCCACAGGAACATGACTTATGCACCAATGCTGAGCTGTCCGACAGTCCCTCTCTCTAATGGTCTGCAGATCCCGATATTTGGATTAGGTGTGTTTTATTTTGGTAAATCCTGGACCTGACTCCATGACACTAATGTAAATGACTTAAGTGTTTTTTGTTTGTTTTTCTTTTTTTACTGTAAATGATTGTATTAATTGGTAACTGATTTACACACACAAAGTTGATTATTTTCCACCCTTAATTGTAAATTTTGCAGTGGTGTCATTCCTCACTTTTCTTTCTGGAGTTTACATATTTGTATTCAGAAGATGTCCTCTGAATTTACTATAAATGTGTGTTTGTGAAGTAAATGCAGTTTCTGAAAATGCCCCCCCAAGAAAAGCCCTCTTAAACAAACCTGAACCGATCTGATGTGATCTGTATGATCAGACTTTGCTTTTGACTGTTTTGTCCTCTCTGCACCAGGCACATCACATTATGGTGGGTACTCCCATGATGCCGTCGTGTACGCGCTCACTGAGTGTGGTGTGCGCCACATTGACACAGCAAAGCGCTACGGCTGCGAGGAGAAGCTGGGTCAGGCCATCAGAGAAAGCGGGGTACCACGAAGTGATCTGTGGCTCACCAATAAACTGTGGCCGGGGGACTACGGGCGCGAGGTGAGGCCGCGAAGAAGGCCTGCATGGACTCCTGCTCTCGGATGGGGGTGGAATACTTTGGTATGGGTTGTAATCATTGACTGTCCATGGTTGATAAATGTCCAGCAGAGACTGTTATCTGTTAATCACTGCAGTATCGCCCATCTTTCCGTTTTAACCTGTGATGGCAGATGTACCAGTTTTCTGTAATAATGCTTGATTTTTGCTTCCTTACTCTCTCATTAAATCATCGCCCTCTCTTTCAGATCTGTACCTGATGCACTGGCCAGAGTCGTTGCAACCCGGCCGCTCCAACAGAGAGACGAGAGCCGAGACCTGGAGAGCTTTGGAGGAACTTTATAAAGAAGGTACAGAGCGTGGAGGGTCAGCACAGTGATTCAGTAATGACAGAGTGAGCTTATTTTTCACAGAGCATAAGTATCCCTGTTTGTTAATGTAGGGGTGTGCAGCGCTATTGGGGTGAGCAACTTTCTGATCCACCACCTGGAACAGTTAAAGGAAGACTGCAGTGTCGTGCCACATGTTAACCAGGTGGGGTTTTTTTTCAGACACCTCTTAATTACATTAAAAAAAAATCTAAGAATCTAAAAACTAAGGATATTCAGGACAGGTTTGTTTCAGAGAAGATGTGAAAAATGTAAGAAGGGTGAAGCAGCTCCTTCAGGAGGGCCCCTTGTCCACATTTGAAGTATTGAGGTGTATGTGGTTTTCATATATATACTTATATACTGCTACTTTTAAGTACTACCATGTCCCATAAACTGCTAACAAAGCAGTTAGGGACCAGAAAAGGGGCAGAGTTATTTTTTGCTGAATGAGGGTCGTCTAAAAATATTTGCGAGAGCTATGTTTTGTTTTTGTTTTTTTTTTATTACATTTTCTAATTCCAGATTTAAATTGTATGCAATGTTTTTCTTTGCTTCAATTTACTGCACTGTGAGAATATTTCTCTCTTCCTGCCCTCTTAGGTTTTCTTCAATACTTAAATATTTTAAAATGCAGTTTGCATATTAAAAAAATCAAATAGTTTAATAATGAAATGAGGGATGTGCTCGCCTACCTGATCTGGAATGAATCATGTAGTCTTCAAAAGAGGAATATTTGATGTGCTGCATGCAGAGACTTGCAGGTAATGTGTCTTGAAACTGATATGATCCATCAGGTGGAGTACCATCCCTTCCAGCAGCCCAGTCAGCTGGTTGAGTACTGTCGTCAGGAGGGGATTGTGTTTGAAGGGTACAGCCCTCTGGCCAAGGGTCAAGTCCTCAGCGACCTAACTGTTCTCCAGATAGCAGAAAAGTACAGACGCACACCCGCTCAGATCTGCATCCGCTGGAGTATTCAGGTTGTCACATTGTTCCGATATAGCATACCATAAGTTCAGCTGACCTAACACACGTCTCTATGTATGCTTTTATCAACCCACAATGCTATGATTTCTTTACTTTTTCTTAGAACGGAGTTGTCACAATACCAAAATCCATCAAAAAGTCGAGGATACAAGAAAACTGTCAAGTGAGTTGATGGTGACACAAATAGATAAAAAATGATAAACAAGGTAAAAGGTTAAACATGTGAAATTAAGTGAAATAACTCTTCCTCCTCTACCTCTGCTCTCTCACACACACAGGTGTTTGGGTTCCAGCTGGAGGACTCGGACATGGCCGCTTTGGGAAGATTGCACGATGAGAGACACGTGACCTGGGATCCAACGAACGTAGAGTAACAATATACGTGAGAAAACTTCAACTGTGTTTGTGCTGGAACCAGTTTAATAACACTCAGCTATAGAACTCATTTCAAGATTGTAAGAAGATTTTAATGAGTTATTCGTTCATTAGCTTTGTGTGTTACACTTTTCCTTGAAGGAAACTCTGTTATGATGTGAAGTTCAGTCATCCCAGCTACTCTTCAGTTAACACACACACACACAGGGACCAGAAAATGCCTTACTTTATAGAAAAATCTACTTTTTGTTTTATACATGTATTGTATATCAGTGGTCCCCAACCCCCGGGCCGCACAGAAAGAATAAAACAATTGTTATATTTCCGTTTTATTTAATTTACTGGATATTGGTTTACTAACTTCCGTTTGTTCCTCTCGGTGAGCTTGACAAGTTACCTCCACAACAGAGAAACAAGCGCAGGGTTCCCACTGATTCTCCGTCTTTGGTGAATGGTATTTTTATGTATATTTACCATATCTTAATTATTATCGTCGTATAATTGTTTAATTATACGATTATACCCCCAGTGCGAAATTCTGTCTGAAACCAGTCCGTGCTGCATAAAAGGTTGGGGACCACTGTTATATATGAATGACTAGATGTTACAATCATCGGCAATATAGAAAATGATGTTTTATCAGAAAGAAATACAACTGTTCCAATGAGTTTGTTGAGATTTTTCTTACATTTTTAAGATTTCCTAAATCCTAGACTTCCTGGCTTTACCAGAACTGGCAGAAACTTGCATTGTATGAAACTCAACAGGCAAGGAATTCACAACATGCCTATTCTTTGACTTTAAATGGTTTGTATGCAGGCATGTAAGTGGGAGTGTTGGAGAGATGTGCATGTATGTTAATATAAGCCTTCCCTGAGGGGAAATCTGGTCCAGAAAAAAGTTTCACTGAGGAGCACATTTTTCCAAAGGCAGAATTTCAGTTTGTCAATTTATCTCATTCTGATTTACTGACATAAAATCCATTGAGAAAAACATTTGACTTTAATAAAAGTGTTTATATGCTGGTATAGAAAAAGCATTAACAGCCAACATAAAGGTGCTTGCATTAAATACCTTTTGGTATTACATGTTACATTCCCTGAAGCTGCTGTAATAAAAACCTTAATTTAATACTATTTAATATTGGTGTTGAGTAAAACTTCGATGTCCAGTTAAACTCATACATGATGACATATTGATGATGAGTTTGAGCCACTGTTGGATATCAGTGGAAAAAAAAGGGTGTGTTCACCTAAAGTTGCTAAAAAAAAAAAACAAAGGCAAACATTGAGTTAGCAATATCATTTAATCTTTCCCCCTCATCTTAGAATCACTGTTGTACATAAGTTACACTTTGTTTTCTTAATTTCACAGGTTCATTTTTTTCTCTTCAAACTTCCAGTTTGACCTCCCACTCGTATCAAACGAAAAAAAAAGCAGATTGTATTATACAAAAATGCAAACCAATTTTCACACAGTGAATTCTCTTACAAAGTCATAAAATGGCGTAATAATGGCTACATCCACATTGGAGGAAGATAATTCTAGACATTCCTTAATGGAGTATAATATACATATAAAAACTTCTTTTTTCTTGCTGAAATCAAACCTGTACCTTAATTTAAGAGATATTTTACAAGGGAGTAATCATATAAAATAGCCATTTGCGAATTTCCCCAGAAAGTCAGGGAATAAAATGTGAGCCTCAAACAGCAGTAACAGAGTTCAGTGGTCAAGGGTGAGGGGTTAACTGGTTATGTAAATGAGGGGCAGAGGCAGCAGTTCCACTCAGAAACAAAAACACACAGGAGATTGAAATGAACATCTTTGCTATTTACCATACAGTAAACCACCCAATACGTCTTTGTATGTCAGTTCAGCTAGCTAAAGGCGTTTCAGGCTCATTCAGACCTGCGGGGAATCTATCAAGAAGAATCAGCATTGTCGTAGTTTTGGTTGACTTGCACTTCAAGAGTGAGAAACATGTTGACAAAAACACCATTAAAAGGTTGCCAATTCATAGAATTATAAACAGCAAATTAAGCTGGTAATCTGTTTTTTTTGTGTTATTTTTTGTCAAAGAAAACCAAAACTACTGTGTGTGAAAGTCACTCGGATACTCTGAGCTGTTGACTACACATCAGGTCAGATGATGCATTAAAGACTGTAAGACTTGCAGGTCAGTAAATTCACTCAGCTATTGCAGAAACAAAAAACAAGAGAAAGAAAAAAAAACAAAAAAACTATAACCCCGGCTAGGTCAATGTTAAAAATACATATTGATTCAAATCTTGAGCGATTTGCATTATTGCAGTTTTGTATGTCATTTTCAAAGGGGTGGGGGTCTATTAAAGTTTATTTGAATGACTCCAAGTTGTGCCAATTCAGTGTTGATTACTATATTTGAGATCACCCCATGCTCTTAAAGCAGACAAGGTAATGGATCACTGCAAGAGGACTTAAGGCCAACCTTTAATCAGATACTTCCTGAATATCCTCTTAGGAGCAGGGGTGGGGAAAAAACCCCAACACTTTTCTAATACCTCAACACTATCACCCAGTACAGCACACTTTGAGGAAAAAAAACTTGGAGGGTACATTTTCTACAATACAATCTAGCACACACAAAACGTCTCTGTAAATTTTTCCAAAGTTAGGATTTTGTCTTCTTCGGAAGCATAGTCTATAAAGAACATCTTTGTTTGAACACAAAAGATTAAGTGAACACACATCAATGCGCACAGAAGTCCTTCGTCTGGGAAAGGATAAAGTCTGTGTTGGCAACCAGTGGACAGAAAACAAATCAAACAACAAAAAACAAAAAAAAAAATTTGCTGATTCTAAGTAGAGATCATTTAATATAAATGCTGAGCGAGTAAAATAAGAGGTGGCACATTAATAGTGCTTTAGTATATTAATGTATGTATACATACTCATATGTATAAGTGAGCTGTGTACCTAAACAATAAATGTAGCGAGGAGCAGCCAGAGGCTTGAAGTGTGGTAGGAAAAATAGAAAAAAAAAACAAAACAAAAACCCAAACATCCACTATCATAGCACTGACAAATTGGAAGAGAAGCCCATCAAACAACCCAGATGAGGATGTTGGACACAAACACATTTGTGTCGTTATTTATTTGACTCATCAGTTATCAGGGATTTGTCAAACTGTCAGTTTCTCGTACCCCTCATCTGACCAAAACGTTCGATTTAAACGACATGACCCAGAGCGTTTCCTATATCCTTCAACCGTTCAAACACAAGGACTCACTCGCTCTCAGCAGAGGTGTAAAACTGTAGCCAATCATGCCTATTGTTTACAAAAAGGCAAAGAGCTCCATACTGAGCATCAGCAGTAAACAATTTACATGACGGAGAAAGAGCAGTAATGGTGGTAATGGTGATGATGATGACATCAAGGCGTGAAAAGAAAAATGTGATAAGAGTGAACAGAATATTGTACTATTCACCAGTTAAGATGCTTAAAACATGGCATATAATTAACCTACCACCTGCCATCTGTAGACAGCTAGTTTTGTTTTGATGACCCGTCAGTAACCAACACGAATGTGCCCAACTGTAAACATGATTTCAAATGTACCGTGCAGCTAAAAATGCTACAACAGCTACAGTGAAGTCGGGGCTTTGCTTGGAATTCAGAAAAAGAGGACGCACATTCAACTAAGCTCTATAAAGCCTTCACTCGGTAGGCCACACTCCCCAAAGGCCACACCCCCCAAATCGTAATAACGTAAAGCATGAAAAATTAAAAACAAACTTTAACAAAACAAAAAAACACAAGGGAAGGCAACTTCATAGAAGTTAGGAGAACAAATGACAAGATAATCCCAATGGGGAGGCATTTTGTGTGGCCAGATGAGAAGCTCTGAGGAGGGAAATCTGTATTTACCCTGACGTTATAAAGTCAAGTCTACACTCTCATTCACCTGACACCTGAAGCAGAAAGATGTACTCTCTCTGTCTCCCTCTGCCTGATCGTGTTCATTCAACCTCCAAAAAAAAAAAAAAAAAAAAACAAAAAACAACTATTTCTGAGGGTGCTGTGAGACACTTCACAACATAATTGGCCCAGGACTGAAATGCAGCCCCGCAGAGAACAGGCAAGAGGAACTGCAACCAAACCATGTCAGGTAACACCACAACCAAGAGAAGCACATAGTAGATTCCCTTATAGAAAACATGTGGAAAACTTATTATCAAAAAGACTTGCTGCAATCTATAAAACAGAATGCCTCAATTAAATATAATATACTGCTTTCAAGTATGAAACAGATGTATGATGTGTTAAAAAAATGCACTATTAAAATTATACTTCTTGTGGCAGGTGAGGACGTCCATGTGGTGCAAAAGTGATTGCTAAAACACTTTGCATCTCCATTTCAGCTGAATACTGGTGTACTGTACTGTTTTTCCCTCCTCAGACCATCTAGATCTAGGGCGACCACTTTTTTTTTTTTTTTTTTTAAACACAATTCTGGGGGTGAGTACCTGAGGGACACGCTGCTGCTGCTGTTTCCTACAACAATACAATCACACATCGTCAGATTGCAACAAGAGGAGTTCCTCAGAGTGCATGTGATGGGTAGTGCTAGCGAATATGATCCCCTCTGTATCTAACCGTTCATCTACATGTACGCTGGTACAACGAAAGAAAAAAAAAATCATTTCATGAGGATTTTTTTAAGGTTGGAAAAGGCCTAAGCTTTTACGAATGAAATTATAACACCACTGTCAACATCACCACCATTTCCTCTTCCTGAAATATCTACGGTGAGCCTTGTTAATCTATAATCCCAGTACAAAGAAAAAAATGAAGAAAAGAAAAGAATTAACACACACAAGAAATGTTATCATATGCTCTGGTTTCCAGGCAAGGAAAGTCATTAAAAAAAGCTCATTCACAGAACAAAAAGAAAGAAAATT
This sequence comes from Scortum barcoo, assembly GCA_023238725.1. Taxonomy (NCBI): domain Eukaryota; kingdom Metazoa; phylum Chordata; class Actinopteri; order Centrarchiformes; family Terapontidae; genus Scortum; species Scortum barcoo. The sequence goes on along the minus strand of CM041533.1, from coordinate 16,569,469 downwards.
CATATCACGGCAGATACTGCTCATCTTCTAAATAGAATGGGTGTATGTGTGCCTGTGCATGCTTTTCAATGAGCATCTTGAATTTGTGTGACTTTGTGTGTGTGTGAATGTGTGTGTGTGAATGTGTGTGTGTGTACAGCCTAAGAGCAGGAATGGACAACGCCATTCTTCTGCATCTCCGAACCAGTGGCACCTGGATCAGAGCACAGGCTCAATGCAGATGTCTTACTGGTCAGTGACAGCATGGACCCGCCCACTGCACTTTCTTGCAGACTGCTGGAGCCGTTTGACACCTCGCTGGATTAAGGACAGAGAAAAAGAAAACCCAAAGTAAAACCATTGAACACTGGGGAGATGTCAAGCTGATAATGACATACGAGGATATTTTTACAAACGTATGCATGTACCCACCTAAGAGCCAGGGAGTTTTCTTCCAGCTGAGTCTTGTGCTCTGGTTGGCCATTCTCTGCAGGTTTTAGCTTGTACTGCTGCACATCATGGGCTTGGTTTTCCTGGTTTGGGGATGGACAAATCATGCTTAGTTCCTGAAAGGACACTCAGCTATATATTCTAGTTTTGACAAATTGTTGAGCTTATCTCATCAATATCTTTTAAGACTTGAGCCATGGCCCAGATCAATACAACTCTTGTATGTTGCTGTAACATTTAGGCACTTGTCCTAGTGTTGCGAAGCGCCATATTGAACTATACAGTAATATAACGCAGAATCCACAAGAGGAAACTGAACGATTTCTTAAAACACGATTGAATATCCATTTTGCTTGGGGACCTAGTGGGATGGTGGACGATGAATGGCCCCCTACTTTTCAAACAGCTCCTGTCCCACACTCACCAGAGCCATCTCACGGGTTCTCTTGCCAATCTCTCGCTCCACCTGGTGGAGCTCAAGGCTCAGCTGTTCACTGGAGACAGATGTTGAACTTGCTCCCCCTGCTGGCCACTTGGGCTGCTGCTGGGCTGCTGCTGCCTGGCCCTGGTTGGGCTGCACAGGCTGCCCTGCCAATGCATTAGTCTCCCTCTGCAGCAGTAAAGGGTTACTGGCAGCCTGTAATAGTGAGACAGGAAGTAAAGATGATGAGCAATTCGGAAATTTCTGGCATCCACCATATGAAATGACAGCAGGGAACTAATCTCCTCCAGAATATAAAAACTATTTTACACTTATTGAATATTTCCAAATCTTTGATTATGTGGAATTTATCTAACAAAATTATGTACTTTCCAGACCTTCGCAGGTCCTGTTGTTAGTTAGAGAGCATACACACCTCCATGCTTCGCATCTGGGTTTGTTGGGTGATCTGCTGGTTGACCTGCTGCAGCTCAATCTTTAACTGTTCTCTGTCTGGAGTTGCTGTTGGTAGGCTGCGAGGGTAAAACACAGTAAGAAATTTACACAAGTGCTTTGTAAACATCTGTATTTCTCATATTTAAAAAGCGTGATTGGTATCATCATCATAAAAATATAAACAGCTGGAAGAAAAACAACTGCAGTCCTCACCGCTCGCTAAAGTGTCCCTGAGAGGAAACGGCAGTCGGGTGGGAGGGGTATGAAGCTCCACCCCATCCTACATGGCTTCCATATGTGTATTCTGCTGTAGGCGAGGTGGTAAATCGTTGTCAGAAAAGTTTTCATAACAAACTCTTATGATTAAATGTGAAATCAAAACAAAAATCATACATGGTTACCAATTTCCACTTGCAAAGACGAGATGCTAATGCACACTCACAGTCATTAATATGCTGTTGTGTTCATGGTTTCTTACCAGCCATGGCCATATGTTTAGAGTTTGGATTCTGGGGAGTGGAAGCCATAGCCTGCATAGGGCCTGTGGTTTGGTAGCCCATCTTTGGGGTGCGGGAGATGGCACCGAAGCGTGATACAGTGGGCTGGGGGCCGAAAGGGATAATAGGGTCATCATCCTTGACTTCTGCACCCCTCCGGGGAGCCTCCAGCGGGGGATCCCTAAGACCCTTAGCCTCCACATTCTGACAGACAGAGGGAGAGAGAAATTATGATGTGAGGAGATAGGAGGAAGAGGCTGAGGAGGCAATGTGTCCCTTTCAACACCTGTCACTTGATACACTGTGGTTAAACAAACATACTTTTTGTTGTTTCAAAACACGTGCTTATCAAGGAAGGTTAATTATCAAATGCCAGAATTGATTGCAATTATTAACATCATATCCTTTTGAGTCATTCAAGACAGGATAACAATAGATAATTTTCCCCACCCCGAATGGGAAACCACCGGCATGGTTACTTACAGAGTTATCAAACGGAACTCACCATCATCTCCATGGTGCCAGGAACCATCACGTCTTTGGGTTTGGCATCCTTTGTGCCAATGTAGGAGCCAATGGTTTCACAAGACCAGGGAGAGTATTGCCCAGTGTTGCCCACATAGTCGGGCTCTCTGTATTTCATTATGGTTTTCTCCTCACCATACTGCAGACACAGAACATTCAGAGAAAAAGTGCTATCACTAATCCTTTACCTTACAATCAATGCCTCTTTTTATACCACAATGTCACTGACAATTCTTTGATCTTAAAAAAAAAAAAGTGCATCAAATGTTACAGTTTTACACCTGTGTATGATGTAAATGAGTCTGTGAGACATATGAAATTTACATGGTGCTAACCTCTGATGGGTAGTCGCTGGGGAAAGGGTGAGGAAGAGTGGGGGAGGCAGCAAATGGTGGAGGGGAGATGACCTTCCTTTCCTCCAGCTGGGATAACAGCTCCTGCCGACGTCGGTGCAGGTAGTCCAAGCTGGGCTGTGAACCACCATATGATGGCCCCTGAGACACACATACAGACGGAAATATTACAGCTAACCTGCTAGTATTTAAGTGTTTTGTAACTTTAAAAAAAAAAAAAATCAAACAGCTAAATTGAATAACAATCTGAACAGACTCACCCTGACATAAGGCCTCATGGGTGGAGGCTGGCCACCTGGTGGATAGTAGCCATCTGGAGGGTACCTATCCCGGGTGTTCGGCTCCTGGTGGTAAAGTGAGTTTGCCTGTCCAGCCGATGGCGGGGGAACATCCAGGGGCGCGGGACTCATTCGGACGAGGCCATCCCTCTGAGATGGGTAAGGCTGTGGGGGAGGTGGCGGGCCACTGTAGGTCCCATGGCGACCTCGTTCATGGTGCGGAGGGTGAGCGTAGGAGAAGGGTGGCCCAGAGTGAGGGGCCTGGTAGGGGCGCTCTGGAGGACCGTAGCCGGGATAGGGGTCCTGGTAAGGGGGTCCTGACTCATTTGGTGGGGCAGGGTTACGTATGTAATCCCGAGGAACATACTGTGGTGGTTGTTGGTAGGGGTAACCTGACAAATAAATGGCACATGAAAATTAATATCACTCTCCTCGATGACAAATGAAGCCCACAGTAAAAAAGATTTTTCCTCACACATACAGAAGCTTATTCGATTCGACGCATTATTCGATTTACCTGTGGCGTACTGTGGTGGCTCATACTGAGAAGCAGTAGGTGGTGGGCGAGTGTCATAGCAGATCTCTGTGAGCTGCTGCTGGGGGTACACCGGCGAACCTCGGGTTACCACAGGCATGTGCTTCACCCCAGGGAGGTGGTCCGCCGGCATCCTTGGGTGGGTCATGGCATGAGGTGGCAGAGGCATGCCAGGTTTGGGCACAGGATCCAGGCTGCAGAAATACATGTCACATTAAAGAAAACATGACGACAGTCAGTGAGCCACAAACAAGTATTTCGATAAATGACAACTATGCTGTGGAGAGATGTGGAGTGCCAAGTGTCTGCGGCCTTCCACTTCAATCAGACAGCTTTACACAGAAGTATTTCAAATGCTTAATCATCAACCTGTAGACAAACTTTTCCCTGAAACCTACTATTCAAAATTATTTATTATTTGTAAGTTTTAACAATGACATGCACCCTCTTCACTATAGACTGACGCCCCATTTGGAACTAATGAACTACACCATCTTGATAGAGACACCTGGAGAATTAGTTATTTGAGTGAAATTTGACTGAAAGAAAGACTAATTGATTGTGCGTACACAATCCTTGACAAATGCAGTAGAACGAGGAGATACCAGCACTCACTGTTAATACATTCAGTCAATAACAAAACAGAGGATTTTTTTAAAGCATTATTTCTAATAGTAAAACATTAACAACTAACTATAACTGTACTCACACATCAGGTGGTGATCCTGGGGCATTAGGACTCCCTCCATCCATCTTCATGGGTTTGCGCAACAGTTCATATGGAACCGTGTCGGTGCCACGGGCAATTAGCTGGGGCAAAGACGGTCCACCACTGCCATTGGCTAGGGGTGAAGGCTTTCGGGTCACTGCTACATCAAGAGGAAGGACGTCATCTGGCAGGAGTCCTCCTGGGCCAGGGAGGCGAGCAGCTAGGCGTTTGTTCATCTTACGATATCTGATGAACATAAAATGTAGTACAAAATTTAGAGGAGATGCTGGGTGGTGTGCAAATGGTTTCATTTTAACTGCAATGTCCAATTTAAAGAATGTAACAATACTGCGTGACAGTGTTTGTCAGACTCACTTCTCCAGTTCTTCCTGAGAGTGAGCAAAGGTGCAGCTGGCTCCACGAGGACAGCCTCCCTTCTGCTTCATGTCGCGACACATGTATGTCTTGTACTTGCTGTGCTGAGGAGGCTAAAGAGAGACGCCGAGTACAAAATGAAGAACTGATACCTTTTTTGTATAATTATGGTAAAACCCTACTTCATAATAATGAAAGCTGAAGACACAATAGTATTGATATTAAACACTGCTATATGGGTGATACTGACAAAATAAGATCCCACATCATTTTTTAACCAAACACCTCAAAGTTGATATACAGATGTTTTACAAACTAAATTAAAAAAAAAGAACAGTGTCTTAGTAAGGTGAAAGGCAACCACAAGCCTAAAGAACAGCTTCTATCTGTCACTGTGTATTTCTACTCCCTACTGCAGTGATGAACAACATTCTTCCCAAAAATATTCCCTCCTTTGACATAACTATGATCTCCTGTGGGCTTAACCCAGATTAATTAAACAACATACAAGAGATGGGGCTCTGTCTCTTTTTGTAGTCCAGTAAATTGACTGACCTGTTGGGGATCAGCTCCTTTCTTGCTGTGGTTCTGGATGAAGTCCACCAGGCCATGCACCACCGTTTTCACTGCAACCAACCCTTTCTCCAGCTGCTCCCATGTGGGAGGGGGGGCATCTGGGGAAACAAATAGGCATGTGAGAAAACAAAATTCAAATACTTTAATTGATGTTACTTGTTTGTCTCAGAGGGGAGAGGATGTGGGGATTATATCCAAGAGTACCACAACTGAGAGTACACAAGTAAAAGCACAACAAACAGTTTGGTTTCCAAACAGTGATTCTGCAATCAGTGTCCAGCTTAAAAGCTCATTAGGTGTTGGCTGTAATGAGAACTTCAACAAAGGCATTTCACCTGAAGGACAGTCAAGTTTGGGAAGTGTGGTTTTTGAATTCATATGTAATATTTCTGACATTCAATATTTTTTCTGTAATGCAAAAGCACATTCTGGCATCCCTGTTTGTTTAAAGCCAATCTATGAGCAAGAAATAGTGGAATACACGGAAAAATGTGGGAGAGCAGGTTGAGACAATGCCTATGTCACTGTTCAGATTCCAACTTCTCACACTGCATGTAATTGACTTACTCCTTGTGTAACTGCAAGATTGCTGAAGCAGGCTTGTTTCTTACCAGGACTGGGATCAATGTTGGCCAGTAGTTCGAGGTGAGGCCGCAGCCTGTTGAGGTTGGCTGGGTCTCCAGTCCTCTGCAGAGCAATCGTCAGCTCCTGGACACTCTGAGCAAAAGACGCCGGGGTCTGCAGCTATGGCAGGGGCAGAGAAAAAACAGGGAGTGAATGCTTTGGTGGGCTTGTGGTATATGGAGGAACAAGCTTTGACTAAAGGAGCCAAGAACCAGCAATGCACTGTATAGCAATACACACAAATAAGCTATGAAATATGCCAACTTGAACCACAATATGAGCAAAACACACATGGGATACAGACAAAAACAAACATTTACTTATCTCACACACCTTATCTATAATAGACTGCATGTGTGACTTGTGAGATTGATCTCCATATAACAGAGAAGACCACTGGTCAGGTGCGATGCGCAGCCCACCCTCCATGGCAATCTGAACTATCTGAGAGTCATGCTCGCGCCGCAGAGCCTCGTAAGTACGAAACTCCTCTTTCAGCTGCATCAGGGATGAATCTTCATCACGTTTGGTCACCTAGGTAGACACAGAGGAAGATGGAAAGAGTAAGTTCAATTTTTTTGTTTGTTTTTTTTTTTTACTCTGGCTTCTTCTTGATGCCTGACAGGCAATATAAAATCTCCACTGTGGAGACGACACTAAACACAACAATAATTATGGTCACGCTAATACAGACTAACTGCCCTGTATTGTGGAGCAGCACCACATGACGAACACTTCTTGTCACAAACTAAAGTCTTGTCAGTAACATACCTTGAAGCAAGAGGCTCTGTAGAGCAGCTGCACCACATGGCCTATGCTTGTCTTAGAGGCCTGCGGGAAGCGTGGCTCAAGCCTCTGTACTACAAAAAGAACCAACACTTTCCTGGACAGGGCAGAGCCATCCTCTAAAGCAAGTAGGACTAACTTTCAGAGCTTCCTCCTGCATGGCTGGGAGAGGAAAAACACAACCATAAAAACCATGAGTAACAATTGATTGCCAAATGACAACATTTACAGACTGCTTCTTCTCAAAAGTAGAATGTGCATGTCTCACTTAGCAGGTAATGCAGAACAACATACCTGGGCCGAGAAACTGACATCCTCGTGCACGGACAGCTGCCCACAGATTGGAGGAGAGCTGCTGCGGATTCTGGTGCTGCAAGATGAGTTCGGTGACGGTCCGCTCACCCAGAGAGCGGGCAGCTCTCATGGCTCTAACGCGGCCCTCCTCTTCCACCAGCTGGCAGTGGACCAGAGTTACCAGTTTCCTCTGCATGGGTCGACTCAGCATGCTCTGGGCCGTGCTGCTCAGACCCACACCTGGTGAGAGATAAGACAGGACAACTGGTAAGACAAAAGAATATACACCGAGTTGCCAGTTTAAACTGAGCTAAAACTAATGCAGTCTTATACAACAGCCCTGCAATAAATCATGAAGGTTATAATATTCCATTTTTTATTGATTGATATAAAATAGTTTCCTACTGCATTACACAGAGTGGGGTTTCTGTTACTTAGCCTACCTTCAGTGATATAAATGGGGTAGACAAAATATTAGAAACACTTGCTGGAATAACTCAGCAGCCAAAACTACAGGCTCCAAAATGAGTTGAATCACCACCTCTCTAGGGTATGATTTGGCTGTAGTGTATAAATATTTCCAATAAAAATAAAAAGTTACAATCAAGTAGTACTTTCAATATCAAAATCACATGGGCGTATTGCTTCATCCTACAGACATGCACCACTCTACTCGCTCTCACAAGATCAGTGTAAGACACAGTGACAATGAAGGGGCATCAATCTGTGAAATGAAGGCAAATGTGTTTACTGGGCATGTAAATTATTCACTGATTATCTTTCAATCATCATTAAGACTCTGACTGAAGTTGATGCAGCGTTATTTGCGCACTCCCAGGTCATTCTAATCCATCCATGTGGGTGTTTTTAGCAGCCAGGCTTTTGCTGTATTTTCATAAAGCCTATCCATATCCAAATTCTTCATCTACATCTACTGTGAAAAAAAAAATGAATAAAAAATAAAAAAGACTTAAGACTACTGTCAGAAGATAAAGTTATTTGTAGGATATAACCCTCTTCGTTGATACAAGAATGGGCCTGGCTTTGTTTTAAGCCTCCTGCATGTCTCAGCTCATGTTTACCCTCAACAGATTTACTATGCTAAATGTTGTTGTTGAATTACAACGGGCAGGGTGGGAGAACTGGCAGCAATTCTAAGTGACAACATTATTTTGTTTGAGTTCATTCATGATTATTTCCTTGTGTTTAAATTAACTATAATTAAAATAGCCAGTTTACTTACTATGCCGTGAGGAGTCCATTTCAGTTTTTTAAAAAGTACACATAAAATTTATTGTTACAAGATTCAATGGTTAAATCAATCATTCCCCCTTTTCACCAACAAATTAATCATATTCCAATATTAACATTAGGCCTAACAAAGGAAATTTGCATCCTAATGTTCACAGTGCAGTTAATGCTCTTTTAACGTGATTCTGCATTTAACGATGGTTGATTTTTTTATTTTATATATATATATATATATATATATATATATATATATATATATATATATATATATACATACACACACACATACACACACACACACACACACACACACACACACACACACACACACACACCTCTGATCCACTGACTTCAGGGAAACAGAACAATATAGAGCGAGTTTTAAGAGCCATTATATCTTTTGAACAGGTGATCTCACAAGGCATAAAAGTGTTATAAATGATGAATCAATATAATGGAAATATCCATGTCCTTTGAATATTATGGTTTGATAACCACTTGTGGTGGCATTGACCACACAAGAGGGCCTTCTATTAAAATATGATTTGACTTTTAAATAACGCAAGAGGTGTGAACAAAGAAAATTAATGGTATATCTTTTTCCAAGCAGCTTATAAACATCAGGACATCTGACAACAACATCTGACATATCCTTGATGTGTGACTTATGATGCCTTCAAGGCAGTTGTATTTAACCCTGTTCACAAGAGTCTATTTAACAACCCAGTGGTGTCATATTCACACCCTTGTGAGTGGAAATTTTCAGACAGCTCCAAGTGTGACTTGTCTTGCTCATGTTTTCTAAAACTGCTCCCCTATGGAAATTACTGATTACTTTTTTTGAATAACTTTTGTTTTTTACCCCTGCCTTGTTCCTGGCATGACACAGACAGAAAATGCAAACTCATGCATCATTTTTAAAAAGGGAACAAAGACATTAAGAGTCATGTTCATCACAACAGGCACCTAGCAGAAATATTCTCATATCTTAAACCATGTGAATGCCAAGAATATTCTGTACTGATTTCAACCTCCAGAGTTTCATTTATAGGCAGCAAGTGCCAACAGATCTTTACAAAGGTAGAACAAACAATCAAGGTAACAAACACGTGTTTTGGTGTGTGTTAAGTACCTCGGGTGTTGCTGAGAGGTTTGAGGTAGAGGGCCAGCTCCTCCACACACTGCCTGGCCTCCTCATAATGCTGCGAGTCCTCTGGACTGGTGATCAAGGCAACAGGCTGAGCCTTAGGAACCTGCCGAACACAGAGAGGGAAAGCATTAGTTATAGCAATAGCTGAAACCTCTCAGTACACCTACATCTCATAAATAAAGTAGTATGTAGAATGGAACACACAGCCATAATTGTCTTTTCAAGGTCTGAACAAAAACTGTTAAAACACAACACAAGTGTATCATTTCATATCAAAATATTTTTGTGTGGGGATTTGTATATGCAAAAAAACAGCATGACCATAAGTATGTTTAGGCTAAAAAGTTAAATGTTATTGTAAAATGTATTAAACTTGTTCAAGAATTTTGTTTCAGCTCCTAACATCTACAAACCTGTGATATTTACTGAAGTATGAGGCAAAAAAATGTAGTTTCCCATGTTCCTTACTTACACTATGGTCAGAGTGGGAAATAGGACATGAAAATTCAGATCAGAGCGAGTGCTTTGTACTAAAGGCTTGCCACAGCTTGTTGAACTGCACCTATCACAATTGACAATGCTTTTAAAAACAATCTAAAGCGGGACAAGACACTACAAAGAAGCATTTGTCATCCAGTTTAGCAGGTAGAGCAGGCACACTTTCCAAGCTTTTACAATGGCCAACTTAAATAACCATTGGGCATCCAGTTAACTATCTAAATAACACTACCATCTTTGCTTTAAACATTTTGCTTGATGAAACCCCCCCACTTTTTATACGATAACTAAACTTAAACTATCATAACAACTTCTATTTCTATCTGGGTTTATTAATTTAATTGGACATCATGCCCTACTAACCTGTATAGATAGATAGATAGATAGATAGATAGATGTTACTTTATTGATCTCAAGAGAAATTCACACAAGAGCTCAGACGCGCAAGGCACCCGGCTCAGAGACTAGACAACAGGGCGATGACTAAATCTGACATACAACAGGCTAACAGTCGATACACTGACATTACCTATTATTACATAGTGGATACCTGGAAACTTGGCCAACAAAGCCAAAACACCATTAGCGGAGCCTCACCCTGTTGGTCAAACACTGCTTCGGAGAAATACTGCTTTACGGATCGTGCCAGCACTCAGTAAACCAACAGAATTAGGTTCATTGCTCAATGACTGGAGTGTGACTCATAAAAGAACTCTCTCCAAGCTATGTACACTGTGCAATAGCTTGTGCATAACGCTCTAATAAAGTCAGCAAACAGTAATTACAGGAAACATTCTGCTGTCAAGATAGGAATGGCAACTTCAAATATTTCACTGCTCAAGCTCTAAACACAGCCATGAGCTGTTATCCTTTACCACAAGAGAGCGATAAAGATCCCGTGTTGATGTGGATCATCATCGACACGGGATCTTGTTTGCCATAAACTGACAAATTAGCGTACAAACACACACAGGCCTAGGTCTTACCTGGCCTCCCACCAGCTGCAATAGGGCTGTGTTGACAGGCAGCTGCTCGATGTCTGTGCTGATGGCTGTCTGGTCAAAGGGACAGGCCTTACGGTGCAACTTGTTGAGGCACATCTTGCAGACAGTATGTCCACAGCCCAGGCTAATGGGCCGGCGAACGGTCTCCTCAAAAGTCTGTGTGCATATTGGGCACAGCAGGAACTCTGTCCATTGTGGTGCTTGCACTGGCATGGTTATATGTTGATGGGACGAGTGTGTGTGTGTAAATGTATGTAAGCTTTAACGCAGAGAAAAAAAGATCAAATAATATATATATAATATATGGAAGATTCCACTGGAATCAAGAATTTTTCTTCCGAACTCAATCGTTCTTAAATGTTCTCACACATTGTGGATTTTGGATCACATCGCGTGATGAATACTGTGAAAGAGAAAGACAAAGAAAATTAAAATTGTGCAAACATTCACCAATTTGCATACCAAACGCAGCTTCACAAAGCTTTTTCAGTTATATTCCAAGTATACAAGTGTATCATAGATTTACTGTGTACTAGTTCATCTGTGGTTGAAAAATACATTAAAAGGCAGTGGGACGACAAAGTAGGTTTTCTTGTAACACTACTGACACTTTCCTACAGTAAATCAAATCAAACGCGTTTATAATCGAAAGTCTCTTTAGACTTTGACTACTCGAAGTTAAGTCGTAACAAAAACGAAAGAAAAAAAGAGACAAACGGAGGTGACACAGCACATATTTGTAAAGACACAGAGGAAACAAGAGACGGAGAAGGATCAAAACAACTGCTGTGTGGCCTACTTAAAGGAGCTGGTTTCCACTATGACTATGGACAAAGGGTCCAGGAGAGGCTAAGTGCCTCTATCCAACTTGTTATGAAGCTAACGTTAACGTGCTAATGCAGTTGAACCACATTTACCTACAAACACTTATCTCATATCTAGACAGCGCGTTTGCAACCGTGGCTGGAAAAATCTTGACAATTTATGGTTAAGATATAACGCACTGATGACTTATCTGATACAAAAGCGACATGTTAGCTTGCTAATTGTACGTAGCTTACTTTTAGCGAGCTAAGCTATGGGTGGCTAGTTCGCTAGGAGGGCTAGCGAGCAAACGTCGTCTGTTTTACAGTTATACTTAATAATCTAAATCCCACCACTAACTGGTAATTATGTACTGATTCACCAAGATAGAGCGGTGATAGTAAATCCATTACACCGTCTCCATCTCGTGTGTTTGCCATTTGACTCTCAGCAGCGAGATTATGTAACGCTAGCATCCGAAACTACACAGTAAAGAAAAAAACACCGAGCCGCGGAAATGTGTTTTATTTCCCCGGGCACAGTCATTTGCGTGTGTTAAAAATGTTCGGACACGTTTTGAGTTTGTGTTTCGGCCACATTTAAGAGGCGGCTAACATAAATACGCTTGTCGTCGGATTGAGCACGGAAAGCTAACAGCACTAGCCAACTCCTCCCTCTGTTAGCCCTGCTAGCTCTGTTAGCCAGCCAGCTACCTTTCATGTTAGCAACTAAACCAAAACTATGCGTCATTAACGTAACTAAAACCAAACATGCAACTTCTCCTCGCTAGCCACCCGCTCCCGAGGACAAACACAAAATTGTTGACGGTACTACTCACTCATTCCAAAAGACTTGGAAGATTTTCATCTTTCTTTAGAAAATCGTTGCGATATTTTCTTGCCATGTCGACTGTGCAGCTTAGCTGCTGCCGAGGTTTGGGGAGGGTGTCAACTCGACAACAGGCTCGCTAGCCGGTTACAGCTAGCTGAGCGAGATGTGTGTGTGTGTGTGTAGCTGGAGCCCTCTGCTGGTATCACACCGCACGTGCAGCCCAAAACACAAAACTGAGCAGCATCTGCCGGAGTCTGATCACATCTGGCAGGAGGAACATTGTCAATTAGGCTGACTGTGTGTGTGTGTGTGCAGAGAGAGAGAGAGAGAGATGGTAAGAGAGGGATCTGGGATGAATTGAGGTGGAGGGGAGGGATCAGCTGTATTGACAAATAAGAATCAGCCGGCAGTTGTTTTCACGATGCAACATTTGGCCTATATTCTCCAAAAAACACGTCATTTTTTTCCAGAACCATCGAAATATTTCGAGGATGACAACACACCGGGGACATCCCATTTAGACTGAAGCCCATAAAGCCATTATATCTTTATTTCTTCTCCTTTTCATTGGCTTGTTACTGTGTGCGTGGAGTTTGTGCGTGTGCGTGTGTGCGCGCGCTCTGTATACTTACGCAACAGAGAGCTTCACTCTGCAGCGGGGTTCACGAGGCAAAGGCGAAATTAAAGCAGGCATTTTTGTATTCCATTTTTGTCTAATCCCACTGATTTCTGAAGGGATTACCGGACCAATCATGACTGAGAGGCCGCTGGCTCGCCCGCCTCTGCCTGGACCGGGAGCCGCGTAGGCAGTGATTGGAGGCACAACACCAGGATCTGAGGAACCATTGAGAAATTTCGATTTTTTTTTTGTTTTTTTCCTCTCATCCGGAGGGAAAAGTTGCTCCGTCCTGTCCACCGACCTGAGGATGTTCGCTGCAGGATCTGCGCGGTCCTGCAGCTTTCCACAATGACTGGTAACACACATTTGTGCGGTGGAATTGCGTTTTAAGGGACACCATCCTCACGAAATAGCCAGGTACACTACTCATGCATGTGAGAGCTTATTTATGGAACTAAATCGGGCTTAACGTGCTGTGAAGGTTTTTGTTTTTTGCTTTTAGTGTCAATTACATTTGTTAAATTGGCATCTAGCAAGCTGTTGTGCACATGATCTGCACAACATTTAGTTTCCTAAAACAGTTAATAATTAATTTATTCTCTGCCTTTTTTTTTAAAATGTGACTGATTCACAAAGAAGGATTTGTTTCGTTGTATAATGTTGATTGTGCTTTGCAACAAACATTTTTAATATTGTTTATTTGTGCAGGGGCTCAGTTGCAGGCAGCAGTTGCTTATTCTCATTCTAAAGGATTATCCTGTGTGCTGCAAAGTAATCAGTGGATAAGGCAATGTGACTGAATCCACATTACATATCTCCTCACCAGGCAGATCAGATAGAAAGTAGCCGGTAACGGAGATGTAGAACACATATAAGAGACACGTTTTTTGTGCAAAAGAAACATCTTTTTTTTGTCTCCAGGATCTGTCTGGACTTTTCTGTGTATGACCTGCCAATGGAGGAGGAGAAGGTGGCTGATAATATCCAAGCACAGTCCAGTTCCCCTGTACCCACCGGGCTTCCCATCAACTGGGGACTCATCACTGGCCCGGTGCCCGAGCCCATTTTCCCCGCACAATCTTTGAGCACCCAACTTCCTCCTCCTCAGAGCTCAGCTGTGCACGCGCTGCAGACCAAGGTGAAGTCCCTCACACAGAGAAGGACAAGAGGAAGAGACAGAGAGAAAGAAAGAGGAAGGGACGACACAGAGGTATCAGTGAGCAGCCCAGTTGGGATTTCACCCGAGGTCCCGCTCAGACAGAGGCCCAGAGGAAGGGGTGCGCCATCCCTGCCTCCCCTCTCGTGGCGATCAGGCGCTGCGAAGAACTCGAGCAGTAGCGATGAAGAGGAGGAGGTAGAGGTGCAAGTCAGGTTGGAGATCCACAGCCCTCCACCTGAAGCGCAGGGATGGCGGGTGCTCCAGGGGGGCGAGGAGACTGAGGAGGAGAGGTCAGAAGGGAATGAGAGCCAGGTCAGTTTTCTGGCAGGCCAGCCTTGTGTGCTCAGGGAGGGTACCAGCCTGGAGAGTCTTCTGTCTGATAACTCAAGCAGCAGTAAGGATGACCCATCTCCTCCTCCTCCTCTACCTGTGTTCTCCTCCCCTCCTGCCACCACCTCTTCCCCCACAGTGTCTTCCTTTTCCTCCTCCACGTCTTCCGCTCCAACCAGACACTGGGCACCACCCAAGGGCTTCTGGAGGGTGGCACGCCCCGAAACATTGCTTCTGAATGGCGTCGGCCCAAACAACATACCCTCCACTTTACCTCTGAGGGACTACACCCGGGCAGAAGCTCTAGCAGGGCGTCAGAGGAAGTCCAAACCAGCCGACGCTGGCACCAGGTGCGATGTGGGGGTTGTGGTGGATGACAGCGATGCGTCCGCGGAGTTCAAGCACTCAGACAGCGTGGAGTGCTACCTGGACAGGTGTGAGCAGAAGGAGCGGGACAGCAAGGCACTGTGCAGCTCGGACAGCTGGGAGAGCATGTCTTCACAAAGTGGGGTGCTCTCCGCTGATGAGAAACTGAAGGTGAAGCAGAGGGTTTATGCAAAGTTAAGGGAAAGACAACACTGCGGGGAGGACAGAGAGCAGAGTGAAGACACATACAGAGGAGATTGCAAAGGTAGGCCTCTTGATGGAAATGACATTTATAAAATGTCAAAAGTGAAAACTTTCCAATGAATGGGTAAAAGCATGACTCAAGGGTTTGAGAGATCAACGTGGGTCCCTCCTTCTCCTCCCTATCTTGAGGTGGTTTTATTTTTAGTTTGTTGATGAAAGGATTGTATTTCATAGCGGGTGTCTGACAAAGTGTTGTAACGCCTCCAACTGTGACGTTAAACTTACTCTGCCAGATTATATATCAGTTTTCTGTCATGTGGGTTAAAAGAAACATCCAAAAAACATGCACAATATAACAGGGCATATGTTGATGTACTTCAGACAACTGTCCATACAGGCTGAATGAAGGCCTCAGCTTATACAGTTCAAACAAGTGGCTTGGATATGGTTTTCCAAATGTCATTTGCAATGTCTCTGTGCAGTGTAGTTGAATTTGCTAGTTGTAAAATATTGCGAATATGGTCTTTTTGGTAGTTTCAAAGCTGAGGCCATCCATTGCCACCAGGACTAGAGATAGAAAATTCAGTTCACAGCCTGCCACAACATTATAAATCTTTTTTTAAAATTTGTTAACATTATGTCTGATTTCCAGCTTTTGCAACCATTCAAAAAGCCTTTGTCCATCTGTCTGTGATGTTGTATAGAAATGCAGTATGTAACTTGGCTGGTTCCCGTGTTGAACAGATGTCAGATGTGCAGATGTGCATGCGGGTGTTGCTATTATTAGCAGTCAGAGCGGTGGGGGAAGTGTCCCTGCTTTTGTATCTCTGTCTGTGCACAAATGGATGTCTCTCTTTGCATGTATGGTGACAGATTATATATTTTCCCAGATTGAATATTAGTGATGTTCTATATGTTCCCTGTGCTTGTGTGTGTCTGAGTGGGTAAATCAATGACGGTCAGGTGATTTCTCAATCTTGTCTCAGGGAAATCTGCCTTTATCTGTCTCTCAGTAGTTGCATAACCTGTGTGTGTGTGTGTGTGTTTCTTTTTGACTGACATCAAGGATCAGATCAGAGATAACCTATGACACTGTCACTGAATCTAATGGTATGAAGCTTTATGAAAATCCTTATGATCATGCACAGACCCAATCATTTTAATGACACATGTCCCTGTAGGTCACGTTACAGCCGATGGCTCTCTTGGCAGCTGCGTCTGCCTCAAGCAAGCAAGACAGTAGAAAGGAACTGATCCGTGAATAATAAGTTATATGAATTATGCGCTAGGTTAGCTAATTGTAGAAGGAAAGAAACACAGAAAAATATTTTAGTCTTAAAACATTTGGAGCACTTTTTTCAAAGCTTTTACATTCAAAAAATGAGATCTGCTGAGATTTATACTTTAGATATGTGCTCTACTTATCTCTATTTTGTGGCAGTTGCAGGTGCCCATGGGGTTTTGGACAGCTCGGACTCAGCCATCCTTGCTCAGGAGCTTGAACCCTATTTGAGGTGATTTGCAGGTGAGCAAGTGCTTCTTTATGCTTCTTTTTGTGCTTGGCAGGGGTGGTGACATACAACTCCTATGCACTATTTATATCCTCTTCTCATAAATTGCACCCTTACAGCTCCATTTGTGGGAATTTAGAGTCTACCCCCCCAACCCGGAGTGAAGCAGTGAGAGTGTCAAACAAGCTGCACAATCAAAAGAAACATTATGAGGTGATGCAGGCATGACAATAAAAAAAAAAGAATACATTCATAGAGAAATATAAATATGAAATTATGTATGTTGATGACATTTATATACTTGACTTTTTCAATATATAAATAGAGCATTTGCAACGGAGCAATATAAACAGTACAGTATTGTTTATCTGATTCACCCTTTTCTGTTCATCTTCCATAATGGTGGCAACATTTTAGGAATCCCTAGTATTGTTATTATTGACTGTGCTATAGTCATGATCGTTATAAACTGCAGAATAAAAATCACTGCATTTGGGGTACCAGAGCAGGCTGCTAATTATACTGTGTTTGTCAGTGTTGGGATAAATCAGTGACATGACAAACTGTAATCTATCGAAACACAATATGTTCCCCCTCTCAACACCCAGGAGAGAATGAATCACACTCAGTCCATTACAAGGATAATCCACATGGCTGGTGTATCATGCTATCTTTATCACTGGGCCAGGGGATAAAGACAAGTACAGGCGATGAAGCACAATGCAGAGCAGCTTAGCTGCTGGGCGTGAGGATAGATGGATGGATGACGTTTCTTTCTGCTGCTCACCACCAGTACCACGCCCCAGTCTATCTATCTGATATTACATAAGAAAGCTTAGGAAGACGCAGCCCGAATCACTCCATGTTAAGTCTATCTGTGGGGAATATGATGTCACTGGATATGTCAGAACACACAATAAGCCTTGCACATTTAAAGACATCAAATATTCAATTTCCCTCAAACAGATGGCGACACAGCCTAGTCTCATTATACACTCAACCCCATCCATTCCCTTGCTGTTTTCATCACCTAAATGATTTATCTCTGTACTGATGCGCATCTCTCTCTCCCTTTTGACTGTCAGATCACTTCTTGTAATCAGCGACGAGCTTCCTCTCAGTCCAAGACACGAACAAGCCAAGCTTCTCCTGGAGCGAGCACGACTCAAGGCTCGCTCCAATCACATTAAAGGCGATCGCCCCAGCAGACGCTCCCATTCTGATCATAGAGCTGCCACGTAAGTTGGCTACATCTACTTACGTGGGCTATGATTCTGCTGGCATCTTCACAAGTTGGATGTTAGACACTGCAAATGCCCCACTTGTGTTACTGCTGCTTTGCACATATGTGGGTATGAATAAGTGGTGTGATAAAAAATTCCTGTGCTGACAAGTTAATACCTTTTCTGCAAATTGCTTTGTTGCTACCAATGCCTCTGTCTTTAGTTTCCTGTAACTGTTCATCCCTCATGTCACCCTGTCTCCCTTATCTGTCCCTCTGCTTTGTCTATCCGTCTCTTGGACTTGGCCTGTTTTGGCTAATGTTGCGTAACTGAAAATAAGTTAGGGCTTTGGAACCTGACTGTGATTTGTAATTACAAACACAGAGCTGACAATGTTGAGAAATGTTTGCTGTCATCCTGTTTATGTAACAGTGTATACGTCACACAGTTTTGTTCCCAAAATCCCCTTATCTCAGCAGGAAGCGTTCACTTCTTTGAGAATCAGCTCACTTTTATAAGATACCAGCTTACAAATGAGTATCACTTTTATGGAAAAAAATATATGTTGCTTTGAAAGGTGTGCAGTATGAACCCCTGTGCTATTTCTTGCAGGAAGAAGCAGCAAGTTGAGTCACCCAGTGCAACACCACTGCAGAAAGCTGCTCAAACCAGAGATGATCTTACAGCTCAAAGTGTACCTGGCCCCCTCCTCGTCCCCAGCCCAAGAGACACCTCCCCCGGTGAACAAGGCGGTCGATCCAGACGGTACGGTTGTTCCCCCACCCGGGTACGCTTCGAGGATGAATCGGAGAAAGAAGCAGAGTCTCGGTACTTGGATAGGGTGAGGCAGCGCGGCAGGCCTGGGAAGTCCAAGAGCAAAGAAAGCAACACGGATTCCAGCAGCAGTGGCTCAGAGAGGAGTAAAAACCACCGAAGCGTCTCGGTGCCTGCTTCACAGAAACAAGAAGATGCGGCCATCAGCAGTGAACCCGCAACAGTGATTAAAGAGATAATAGTGCTGGTGAAGAAATGTGAGGCGTGTGGCTCTGTAGTCAGGGAACCTCAGACAGTCCCACCACCATCAGATCCACAGAACACTGAGCCCCAGCAGACGGGCAGCCCCGAGGACCCACGAGGAAAAGCGATTCCTCACTGGGTGCCTCCTAACAAGCCGGAGACGAGCACACGCCCTAAAGCTCCACTAACTGTCACTTTTGCCGGTGCCTACGTTCTGGGGGAAAATAAAGAGAGTAGCACAGGATGGAAACCGTCAGGGTTTGGGAAACTCAGGAGAAGGAGCAGGAAAGGAGAAAGTCGTCTGGAGTCTGGCCACGGCCCTTACGGTCTGTCTTGGGCTCAGCGTCGTAACTCAAATCCCAGGAATCGAGTCAACTTGAGCAGAGCTGTCTCCTTCGCCCCAGGTAGCCCCGTCGCTCTGGAGCCCCATTTGCTGGAGGCATCTGGTGGACTAAGGGAATCGCCCGCCCCAGCGCTGCCCATAAAGTCAGCCCTGAAGTCAAGTTCAAGAAATCGCTCTGCTGCAGGCCAGTCCACTGTCCAGTTCCAGATCACCTCAAATCAGGGAGGTGAGGGAGGATCCCAGCATTCTGCCCTACTGGACTCTCCAGAGGCCAGAAGGGAGGGGTCTCCAGTCGCTTTAACCCAAGGGACCCCTACAACAACCATCCCAGTGCCATGTATCAGGCCCTCCACCCTGAGGTACTCCCCAACCCGGCTCACCACTGACCTGCCAGCTGGTGAACACTGGGATGCAACTCCGGATGGAACAGGTGAGCGGTCATCCCACCATGTAGAAAATTCAATATCTGTGGTTTCTTCCATTTACATGTGTGCATATGTCATAGTGTGATGCTGAACTTTTTTATGTGAGGATTTATTGTACAAGAAAAGCAGTGATGGAGGAATAACTCAGATCCATTTCTGAAGTAGTTATATCACAGTGTAAAAATACTGTGCACTAAAAATACTGTTAAAGGTTCTGCATTTAATACTATTGGCTAAATGTATATCCTAATAAAAGTACTCAATACACAAAATAGAGAATATTGTTTATTTTTATTAAACATATTATAAGACTGGAATGTTATTGACAATTAATTATACATATATGTATATATATAAAGTAATATTTTATGTTACTTAATCTTTGTCAAGCACAAGTACCGAAAACTTTTACTTAAATGCAGTGCTGGATTACTTGTTATATTTGACCACATAAAAAAGTGAAGGTAGAGCTTTACTTTATGCAGTAATTAGAATATTACAGGCTGAATTCACATAATGTTATTTACAAGTTTGAATATTTTAATTGAATAGAATATATTAGCATATAACACAACACAATAAACCCAAACAAAATAAAACAGAGCAGTAAATTTTTGAATGATTCAACTCAGGTCTAAGTGGGGACCCTGGTTCTGGTCCAGACTGTCGTCCCGCTCTGCGAGGCCTGGGCATGTCTCGGGCCGAAGACCTCAGAGCAGAGCTGCTGAGAGCTGAACACCTGAAAGCTGAGGCCATATGGGAGGAAAACTCTGATGGGTCCAGGTAAGCCAAGATAACAACGCTCTTGTCACAGCTTAGACAATAATTCCCCCCAGCCCCCACCAGCGCTGTTCCCAAAACGGCCTGAGCGTGCCAAACTCGGCGCAGTCAGGAGATTAAAACCCTGACCTAGAGTCCACAGGATGTTATTGTGAAAAATATTGTGATCAACAAGACAATCCTGCCCTCTTCTGGTAATGAAAAGTCTTAGTTGTCAAGGGTGTTTATAGCAGAATGATAAAACCAAATAATCATTTTAACAGTTCCTTGGTAGTTTAGTTAGGGATGTAATTCTGTCTATGTCAATAAATGTCTATAGGAGTCTATATCACTGTCCAGTAAAAACCATTTAAAATGTTCCTCTTACAGGAAGCTGGATGGACGACCAAAGCTTTTCTTGCGTCGCTTCTTTTCCTCCATCGGTCTGAACAGCGTCGGCAGACTGGTAAAAGGAGGTCGCTCCAGCAGCATGGAGCAGCTCAGCATACCCACCCCGCCCCGGGTCAGCTCTGCCTCCCCAAGCCCCACACGCCGACCGCAGCCCTCTATCCGCATACAGAGAACACCCTCACTGCAAACCCTGCACACGGTGAGCAGGGGTAGCAAGCGTGTTTTTTTTTTGTTGTTTTTTTTATGCCACGGTGTGTTTTGTTCAAGATTGCTAGTCTGCCATTGTTCTCTACACTCAACACCTCAAATAGATGCAATTTTTACCTCAGAAAGGTAGGCCACAGGGCAGAGCCGGCCCTACCCAATGTGTGGTGCCCTAGGTGAGATTTTATATGGCGCCCCCCTCCATCGGCGATTTACATACGCTTACAAAAGAAATCGAATAGCATTGTTTTTACCATTGTCTTTAATTTATAAGATAACATGTCACCCAATTTACATGCTCTAACAAATTACAAATAAATACAAAAAAATCTGAAATACAATATAAATACCCTTACCTACAAAATAAAAATCCTGTAAATAAGTGAATAAATAATAATAATAGTAATAAATTATAAATACAATAATCAACATCAAACAATTTAAATAACCACAGTTTGTAGACACAATAACTCTATACATAAGCAGGAAAAACGTTAGCTAGCCAGATGTAAATAAAACAAATAATAAAAGTGTAGATTAGGCCAATGTAGACACCTACTGAGTAGGTTTAATCTTTACAAATGATCCATATACAGTAAAGAGCCTCCATGCCGCCCAGCTACAGAAATATAAAACTGCTTATTTACTGATTAGCATGTTGAGGCTAATCGCTCAGAAGCAAGATTTTGTGGCGCCCCCTGGAGTCCACGGCGCCCTTAGCATTTGCCTAAATAATGCATTCCTGGTTGTCCATGTTTCCTTCCACTTTCTGTGGTAGCCATCCTCGTTGTTCTCTCTTGGCAGCTGTAAGAGTACACTAAAACAATGTAAACAGCTCTCTGTTCCAGCCAATCACAGCCTCTGTTAGCATGATGTGTGTGTTTATGTGGTGCCAAACACACATACCTGTTAGTTTTAGAGGGGCGTTGGGGCCAAGGAGTTCCAAACGGCTGATCTGGTTAATTTTTTTCAATGTGAAAAAACACATTTTGTTACAATGCCATTCATTTGCCACTAGGTGCTGCCACTGGCCCAACTGCGCAAAGCCTCCTCTGTGCAGAGTTTAGAGAAAAGAACAGAGCGTTCAACAATACTGGGAGAGGTGCAGATACCGTACGGCCTGGCGCCCAGGTAGGTGTCAGACACAAATAAAGTGGACAGAAAGTCAGAGAGGGAGGAAAAACACACACTGCGTTGCTTCACTTCATCAGCTGACTGATGTTTTCTGCTGTTGTAGTCCTGACAGCCCTCAGCTCGAGCTTCACGGGGCCCTGAGTGTTGAAGATGTACTGGCATCCAGAATTGTGCGCCCAGTGGGACGGGTCACCCAGGCCTTCCCTGATGGGTCCCTCCTCCTGGAGCTTGTCAGACCCCCAAACGGTCCCTTTGGTTTCGTCATCTCAAGGGGCAAAGGTCGACCGGACACAGGTAACTTCTTAGAATCCATTTATTTCTCTCCTCAGTATAGATCAGGGCTTGATGGATGGATGGATGGATGGATGGATGAATAGATAGATAGATAGATAGATAGATAGATAGATAGATAGATAGATAGATAGATAGATAGATAGATAGATAGATAGATGACTTTATTGATCCCCAGAGTAAAATTAAGTTTTCATAGCAGCCAGATACATTCAAATATAATAAGATACAATATAATAAGAGAAAATAGAATTAAATTCAATTAAATTAAATTACATGAGAGATAAAGATAAAAGATATGCAGTGGAGGTCCAAGGTTAAGGCAAATTGATAAAGTGCAAGAGCAGTTGTTTGATTTGTGTGGCTACTTTACTTCCTTAAAAGACTACGAGGCAATGATGTGTGATGTATCTTGAAAACAAAATAGGATAAAGACAATAGAAGAGAATAAAATCAAACTGTCACTGTTCAGATAGAAATTTAAAAGCAGGCAGGTACATAATCTGATATTTAATCAAACATGTCAACACAAAGTAGCCAGTATAGCAGGAAAAAAAAACTATTATGTATGCAAATTAATATCAGTCAAATGTGTAAAAATGCTTTTACTCATGGCAAAGCTGTTATGTTAATTATTCTGATTATGTATGTACACACAAAGGCATCCTATCTCTCCTTTTGCTGTGCTTCCATCCATTTGCTTTTAAAAAACATTTCTCCACCTTTATGTCATCTGTCTCCCTTCTTCTCCTCTTATTGTTTCCTCGCCAGGCGTTTATGTGGAGAAAGTGGGCGATGGCAGCGGCGAAGGCCCCTACACAGGTCTCCTCGGCATCGGGGATGAAATTCTACAGGTGAATGGGGAGGCGGTGGCTGGGCTCAGTCTGGACCAGGTGACGCGGCTCATGACCAGGGAAAGCACCGCTTCTCTCCGGATCATGCCGTCCCGACGCAACCAGCGCTGATGGGGAAGATAAGCATGGCATGGAGCCATTTCTCCTGAAGCCATGGATTATAATTCACCACTGCAAACACTGCTGACGGACTATAACCTGTGGTAGATGTGAGATAGTCAGTGTATAGTTCAGTGCAGTTTCACATATCAAAATGGCTCCATAGGATAACAGGGTTAGAGGTACATTTCCTATTAGTGCAAACCCATGTTAAACATTGTGACGTAGCAAGGGTCTTGGATTAAGATGTCAAACAAATCCAGCACTAGAGAGGACTAAAGACTGGATTTCAGAGAATGTGTTGTAATACAAAGTTAAGACTAGAAATACTGATTTAAACCCAGCACGACTTGTTTCTGTGCGTACATTTGTTGTGTTTTTTTTGAGGCCATAGATGGATTCATATGGATTATTTAATTTACAAAGAAGCTGTGTTATTTTATTTCAACCCCATCATGTTTATCTCTTTAAAAAACAAAGGGGTGACTGTATTATTTTCACTTGTGATAATCAAAAAAATCTTTTTGCACAGATCTGTTCTCATTAATCTCGTTCATTATTTCAGATGATTGACATTTGTAAAGATGTGCCACAAATGGTACCTTTCTCCACAAGCAACTCAAACTAACGAGCTGTCTGCACAATCACAAAATGCATCTATTTTAATAAAACTGTATCACATTTATCATATTTCCCTGGCTCACTGCAGGATATCTCTATTTTACTTGTGCTGTATCACCCGTTGCTTCATGATATTTGTCTAAAAATAAAAAACTGTTTTATTTAGTCATTTTTTTATTGCTGGATGTAACACATTCATTCACTATACACGCATTTATGTCACAAAAAAGGCTTCCAGTTGTATCACACTGTGTCATATCCATTCAGATAGACGCGCATGCATATTTAAAATATTTAAACTCCAATTATATCCACTTCTGGGCAATTTGGCCTATTGATTAGAACATTTTACATCATTAATTTGGACACATAGGAGTGCTGAATCCATCCACACAGACCCTTCACCCAACCAACACAAATCTCGGCACGCTTGGAAAGATGCTTACAAAAAAAAAAAAAAAAAAACGTTTAAAGGGATTATGTCAGGCTGCTGTTGTTAAGCACAGGATGTAGGACGACAGTCGTGACTGCTTCCGCAACAGGTCTGTTGAAAGGTCGTGACTAATTGTGGGGCCAAAACGTGGGGCTCACTACTTTTTCAGACACATTCTCATAAAGCGATCTATCATCTATCTATCTATCTATCTATCTATCTTTCTATCTATCTATCTATCTATCTATCTATCTATCTATCTATCTATCTATCTATCTATCTATCTATCTATCTATCTATCTATCTATCTATCTATCTATCTATCTATCATGTCACGAGTCTTTATGGCTACATTTATGTGATTATTTAAATTCATAGTATAAATTCATTTGTGTGAAAGGAAAAAAACAAAACAAAAAGCTGTGTGAAAAATCCGTTATTAGGATGTACCTGCTGCCGTTTAAAGTGTCCTGAACGCGCTCTGATAGCGTGCAGCATTTTTATCTGATGCGGCCAGGAGCCGACAAGCTTTTATCTCCCCCAACCACGAGTCCCCACGGACCCTGGGACCCCCCACACACACACACACACACACACTCATACCTCTCCCAACACACTCACAATGACATACACACACACTCACGTTCATTCATTTCGCTCCGTTTATTTATTTATTTATCAATCAATCAATCTGTGGAGTATTATTGTGCCCATTCAATTAATTCAATTAAGGTGTCCTTATCATAATTACCCCCCCCCTCCCCCCTCCTCCTCATTTTCAGCAATCTTTTGTATCATAGCAGGTCCGGCCCGGAGGCGCAGAAAGAAATAGATATGGATTAATGGATGTTACTCTTGTTTTTTTTTTTTGTTTTTTTGGATAAAAATAAAATATAAAAAAAACACATAATAATAAAAAGCTATCATCAGTTATCTTATTGGAGGATAAATGGGCTTAGTAAAAAAAAAAAAAAGCTTTGTTGAAATTATAAATAGGTCAGAAGCTTAACCTGAGCTTTTGTTTCTTTAATGATGATAAAAAAAAATTAAAACACCTCTCTGACTGAGGCTCAGGCTACAGTACACCACCTCACGTTGTTCCAGGCCGCTGCGCTGCGCCTGTTTGCTTTTTCTTTTTTTTTTTTTTTTTTCCTCCCTTCTTTTTTTTTATGCTTTGCCCTCCACAAGCCTATATAGCCCACGACAGCCAAATAATAATGAATCATTTCATAAATAATGGGTTTAGGGGCTTATCGGGAATGAAGAGGCCGCTGCCGTGCGCTTATCTCGCTCGGCCACATTGCGGCCTGTGTTCCGCTCCCCATACTGAGGGAGCGCGCTGGATGCGGCGAGGAATAACTCAGCTACACACACACACACACACACACACAGCTCACACAACTGGCAGGAAAAAAAAAAAAAAACCTCAGACATGGATGACCCACTCACAAAATGGCTCCACTTACACAGTAACATCAACAACACGGCTGGATCGGTAAGTGCAATATATAAAAATGAACAGGAGAGAAATATAATACGTGTCTTTATGAAAAGCCGTCGCATTCGTTGAGCGGTGTAATTGGACCGATCATGTTCTCGGTGTTTTTCTTTCTTCTTCTTCTTCTTTTTTTTTTTTTGCGCGAAATATTTCGCCTGTGTTTCGTGCCATTGTCCGATCGGATGGTTGAGGCTGAGCGAGGATGCGATAACGGATGCGAGGCCTGTTGGAGAATTCCCAGAAATGAAAGTGCGCTACTTTTTCTATTTTTTTTTTTCGTTTTAATTTTTTAATTATATCATCGGGATATTTATTGAAGGAATCAGCCGCTATTAAACACCCGACACCGCTGTGTGTGTGTGTGTGTGTTAATTGTGATCAGCCTTTGATGTTCGGCTTTAACAACGACAGCAGCCCGTGGCCTACATCGCAAATAAAAGCAAAATTAACACAACCTGCTCTGACATCTGTGGAAACGATCGGGTCCAAGTGTGTGTGTGTGTGTTTTTTTCAAGCTCGACGAGGTTATTTCTGGATTTTTTTGTATATGTTTCGACGAAAGGAAGCTCTTCTCTTTGCGATCCTGGCACATCCACAGCGTCTCTATATAATCAGCCGCTGGTTTCACCTGTAAATTTACAGCAGCCGAGACGAGCTTTTTTCTTAAATATTCGAAGGGGGCTCAAACATGTTGATATCGACGTAACGACATTAACTGCGATCAAGGCCGAGCCAGCTTTAAGATAAGAGATTCACACACAGGAGGAGAAGGGAGGAAGAAAAAAAAAACATGCATGCAGAAAACCACAAGATAAAGCTCTCTGTAAACAAATATCACTCGCTCTCGATTTATAATAAAGAGGCAAATTCATAATTGTGGACTGAGCCCTGTGAGGAAAGTGTCATAGCCCACTTTGAGATAAAACCTCCAAAATCTCACAGAAATGACTGAATCCATGAGAATTAAAATCGATATATATATATTTAAATTTGGTCGTCTATGTTAGATGGCGTTGTCCCCTTTTGGCAAAAAAGCGAGCTTTTCATGTTTTTTTTAAATATCGAAGAAAATGTAGCAATTACAAATAATAATTAACATAACCAGGAAGCAACTAATAGAGTATTCAGTGTCTTTTCTTTTTTATACTATTTGTTTAGTTAGAAATGTAAAGTAAGGTGGGATTTGATTACACTAATTGTAACAGGCCTAATGATAATGGATAAGGAATGTATAATACAGTAGTAATAATAATAATAGATTATTATTTCCCTACAGGCTTGCTGTAAGAGCCTGGTTATTGAGCTGGTTTATTATCTCACATTGCTCTGATCAATAGATTAATTGGGTTAAAATCTCTCTCAGGGCGTAGTGGACTCGAGCGAGTGGTGACGGGCAAAAAAAATGATGGAAAAGCGGCAGCCGGAGCTTTGTCCTGGAAGTCCTGACGCGGAGTCCGGTCCTGGAAAGCGGGAGGACTCCTCCATCATCTCTAGACAGAACGGATGCAAGAGGGACGAGGAGCCGAGGCGGGAGGAGGGGGAGAAGGAGAGGGGAGGGCGCTTCAAGGGGGCTGAGGAGACGGATGACGTTCCTCTGCAGAACTCGAGCAACGGGACCAGCATCAGCATCATCATCAACGGCGTTGCCAAGGAAACTGCCTCTCACAACGCCCTTGACCTGAAAAGGGAAGTGCCGGTGATCGAGCTCTCCAGGAGGGACGCTATAAAAGCGGTGGAGCAGAAGACTGAGAGCCATTTGGTGCCGATCACGGAACTTCGCAGACCTCCACCGCTGCCGCTGCCGCCGCCGCAACGAGACGACGCTCGAATGGTCCAACTGAGCCCAAACGCGTTTCCTGTCCCGGCCCGGGCGATGCTCTACAACCTGGCGCAGCCTCTCGCCGCCATCAACAGGTAAAGGTGGAGAAAAAAAAGAGAAATGATACTGTTTTATGATTGCACGTTTCATCTGATCATTATGAGTGTTCACCGAGGAAAGTTAGATAATGGCTGTTAGATTTCCTATCAGGGCCCTGCAGCTGTGGGCTCTTGTAGTGTAAAGGTGGATGGACTGTAATTGAGTTGACATGTACATGCGTGTGTGTGTGACAGTGAGGTTTAAGCCTGTAAATGTGTGTGGTGTGCTGGTGCAAGGAGTGGAGGGTGTTAAAGGTTATATGCAATGAAGGAAACTGTGTGTGCTGAAATTCATGTTTTCTCATACACCTGTGCACCTTTTGTCTGCTTTCTGTTGCTGTAGTCTCGGAGGGGAGTCGGAGCAGTACAGCATGTACCCCAGCAACAGGGTAAAGCGCCGCCCGGCGCCTTATGAGGTTGAACTCGACGAGGGTAGGCGCATTTTAGATCTTTATAAGTATGGTAAGACGCACTTCTGCTGTGTCCTTCTGCCAATGTAGTCCCCTAAATGTCCCCTCCTCATCCCCATTGTCATTCATCCACTGACAGGGATCTACACTGTACCTAATCAGAGTGTTGCAGAAGATGCCTTGCAAAAAGAAAGTGTTTAACCTAGAGGAATAAATGCATCATAATTCATGGCATAAATGAGTGCTGCTAATCAGAATGTCAAATTCATGTACCTGCATGCCATTAAAGTAAAGCTCTTGTCAGGCGGATTTGGGGTTTATTTCATTTGAAACATCATTTCCTCCGCTGCCCACTCACTGCCATATACAGGGGTGGAGGATGGGGGCTGCTGCCTCCATGCCAAGGTTTTACTGCAGAGTGGGCTGAAGGATTAAGATAGACTGGGTGTGTTCCAAGGGCGACAATAGCCTGGAAGACACCATTGTTGGGGGTGGGAGGATGTGACTACCTGCAGTGGGGCATTTTTATCATACCTAACCTAAATAAATAAAAAGTACATTGAAAATGGAATAGAGAGCATGCAGTCTCGCAAACACCCTTTTCCTAGGGTTTGGCATGCCAAACCAGCGATTTCTCTTGTATCGCATTTGTATAGTATTCGGCACACAGCATATTGTACCGCAGCTTCCATCATCTAAAAATCCATGGCTGTGTGGAGGGCAACTTAATTCCATAGGAGTTTTAAACTTTTTTGTTCTTCCAACAGGCAATTTTTCCTCAGAAGCTATGTGCATCTGTTTTCCTGCTTCTCCTTCCATTTTTTATTGCCTTGTATTGCTTTCCAGTTTTTGCAGACCACATTCTGTTTCAGCTCTGCATGTTTGTGTTATCTGTGTCACTATTTCGTATCAGCGCCTCCTCCGCTTACCCTCTCCATGTCTGTCTCTTTTCCTCCCTGTTCCTCTGCTAGCTGGCCAACCAAAGATTGTACGTCGCATCTTCACGAACAGTCGCGAACGTTGGCGGCAGCAGAACGTAAACGGGGCGTTTGCAGAGCTCCGCAAACTCATCCCCACTCACCCCCCTGACAAGAAGCTGAGCAAGAACGAGATCCTGCGGCTTGCTATGAAGTACATCAGCTTCCTCTCCAACCTCCTGGAGGACCAGGATGGAGGGAGGAACGTTGGCAGCACAACTGATGGGGAAACAGGGCTGCTGGTGGGGGCCCACGAGGGGGTCCCGCAGGATGGACCACATCAGGACACTGTGGTGGGCTTGGCCAGGGACGATCTTCTGGAGACAATGTCACCAGGCTCCAGCTGTGGGAGCCTGCCGGATGGCGATGCCGAAGGCAGCCCCGAGAGCTTTATGGAGGACCAGGACTCACCTCCAGCTCCAAGAACTCTAACAGCTTCACGTGGGCCCCCGCTACATCTGGCTGCTAGGGATCTGAGGCGCAATGGACGCCCTTTAGATGGCTCTGGTCGTCGATGATGCCTATGCCTATAAACCACGGACACAACACCTGAGACTGAGAGGACGATGAGAGGGACGTAAAAATGAGATGGATACGCTCAGAACCCGTTAGCTTTGAGTCGCCAGTGTGGGAGGGAAGAGTCAGGGGCCACATAGTGATATCGTGGTGTCCAAAGTGGATCACAACTGCGTTCCTGTCTTCACACGACACCAGAGGCAGTGCTGATGAATATGAATTGGTTTTTATTGGTGATCAGTTGATTTTGATCCAAGAAAAGACTTGTAAATTCTGCATGTCTCATGTCCTTGACTGACCTGCGGATCATAACTTTCTGTGTTTTGAAAGTCCAAAGACGATATTAAAAAAAAAAGAAAGAAAGAAAAAGCAAAAACAAAATAAACACAAAACCAAACAAAAGAACAATCAACAGACAGTAAAGTTTTTTTATTTGTAATAAAGAAGTTTTGACCGATGCTTCACTAATGATACTATTAACTACAATACGGTGCAGCCAAAATAGATCCAACATGCTTACAGCTGCATGCTTACAGAATGTAAGCATGTAAGTAAATGGTTCTAAAACATCAATGAATAAACTCTGGATATGTATGCCTAAATAATTTGGTGTGTTAGAATGATGGCACAAAAGGAAGTTTGCCTCAGTCAACGGTCGTAAATGAACACACTGGACTCCGTACCGATGCAGTTGCGTATGTATTGTAAATAGCATTATATTTCCACTGCACAATGTAACAACAGTGACTCGAGTTCAAGTCATGTGGTTTAAGATGTACTGTTGTGTGTTTGTCAGTGGGTTCACAAGCAAAATGGTATTTTACGAGACGCGAAGCGAGGAGAGAGGCGAGAAGAGACGAGTTGAACTCAAAAGGTAAAGCAGGCAAGCGAGCACAGTACATCGAATGTGGTACCATTTACTTCTGTTACACTTTGGTGATGAGGGAATGACACCAAATGCGGCAACAGACAGTTTCACTGCCTGGAATGATTATAACTATTTGAATTTGCTGCGGAGGTACAAGACATGCAGTGTTTCTTAAAGTGTACAAAATATGGGTCATATGATATCATGAGGTGACTCATGCAGTCCTTTTGATATGAATGTTTCAGTGTTTTTTTAAACTGTAATGCAAATGTAGTTTAGTAAGGTACACAAATAAATCCCTTCATTGCCGCATTTCACACACACACATGCACACATACACAAAGACAGACACACACACACACACACACACATACACACACACATGCACACACACACACACACACACACACACACACACACAGTGTTACATTATCATAACAACACCAGCAGTTTTCTGACAAATACAGTTATGTATTGCTCGCTGTTGTTGTTTATTCTGCTTTTTCAGCAGGACCTAGTAGCCTATATTGGTACCTTTGGTAACTATGGTATTTTATGAATTGCAGTAAAGGGACATTGTACGTTTGGTAATGACATATTTGTTGTATGATAGCTGTATCTATAAATATATCCAATGTTAAATTGATGAATTTTATACAAAACACCTGAATAAAACATGCAGAGGAAAAGCCTGGTATTTGATCTTACTCAAGTATGTTGTGCGCCTTATTAATGCAGTTCAGTTCACAATTCAGTTCAATTCAGTTTGATTCAATTAAAGTCAGTTCAACTCAGTCGAATACAGTTAAACTGAATTCTAGTTATTATGTAATTTTCATTGCATAAGAAATTGAACGTGATACTTTTTTTGCAACATTTCATTACACTGTATAATGAATAATTATGTACCATTCATACACTTATTCATAATTACATAATCTAATTGATAAATTCCTGGAGGCAGACACACACTAAGCAACTGTTTCCCACCTTATTTGTACAGAGTGTATGGTTGAAACCACAACCTCCTCATGAAACTCCCCCAATGAACGCTGGAATCCTAACTTCCTCCCAACAAGTGACAACTTCCTGTAGAGGTTACTGTGGCTCGGTGACCTGCAGGATATCCTGCCATTGTGAAAGTGGTTTTGACAGCCTCGGCTGCACTGGTTTTGCGCGCTGTTGTGTCTGTACACATTGTGAAACAGCCCACACCAGTTCAGGCTCCCCCACAGCCTGTGAGTTATTCAAAAGTTATGCTCACCAACCTGTGGTCACTAATAAGAAATTAGCAGAGCAGTTGTAACAACTTCTCTGAAGTCTGCTTGCCCACAGTCCATACCTTTGCACAGCAGGCTTTGCCACCAGTACTGCCTCAGTGACTGCATCAGCTCTTAGACATTTCTAAAAAAACTATAATTGCTTCCAGAGAGCACCAGAGACATCCAGGTGTTTGGAGACCTCTCCTGCGCTCTGCTCTGGCTGTGCTGGGACTCCACTGAGGGGCTCTCTGGGTTAATGCCTGCCAAACATTTACCTGCCTCAGTGTTCCCGACTCTCCAAAAACACACAGACTCACAAAAAGAGAGGGATACAGGGAGTGTTTATGAGGGATTATAAGGGAGGGAATGAGAGGAGGCTTCTGCCTGCATTTGTGTGTGTACATGTTTGTGAGTGCAGGCTTGTGTGAGTGTGTATGTGCTTGCTCTGCATAAATGTGTGTGTGTGTGTGTGTGTGTGTGTCTGTGTGTGTGTTAACTGGGGTGTGTGTGTGTGTGTTTATCAGCTCAGTGCAGATGGGTGGCAGAGTGGCTCTTGCAGCCAAATGATTCAGTATGCTAATGAGTTGTTATCTGTGGTGCTGCAGGAACAATATACTGTCTTTCTCACAGTGGGAATCCAGCCTGCTGGGAACAGATTACACTGCACACACCGCCAAGGTAGTTATTTATATTTTCACACAGAGTAGTAGAAAATACATAGATGCACACACACACATCCACAGATAGGCCTATAAACAAACAAGCAAAATAACATTTTAACACATACACACACACCGGCGACAGCAGCATAAATAAGGTGGAAATTTGAGGTAGATTTATGTCCTTCACCAGTAGATGGAGATGTCATATTGGGCTTTCCCTTTTAACGGGTTCCAGTGTTATGTTTCTGTTCAGTATTCTTCATGAAATGTTAAATATGCCCTTAATTAAAGGTAATGTTCAACTCTCTCAGAATGTTCTTATTTCCCCAATCAATAAAGCCCCTCCAATTGAGAGAACCCATCCTTCCAGATTTGTTATAAGTCACGCAAAATGATGAAATCAGTCATAACAATGATTATATTTAGTTAGCGTGTGCGTGTCTGAGTTATTTATTATATTTAGTCATAGAAGTAAAAGTGCCAAAATGGCACCTTTATTTCTATGAAAAAAAAATCGTATATTATATCAATTATACTTACTTGTCTTGGTTTCTATTTCTATTATTTTGAGTTTAGACTCAGGCACTCAGTAGCTGGATTTGGCTGAAAAAGAGTATCAACTGCTTTTCAATGATTCTTTCATAAAGGACACAAATCGATAAAAACATGTCCTGCCTTTTACAGTGTTTATTTGGACATGATTCAAAATATCATTCCCCGATGCAATATATTTCATGATATAACAATTGTTTGTCATTTTATGCGCCACCAGCCACAATTTCAGTTAAGTGTACACTCCAGACTCCCTCAGGAAAACAGACGAAATATACATGTTCTGTGGAGCAGAGAAACTCCAAGTCTTATGCGGATTTGTACAAAAATTAATGACACACACTTACTACTTTAAAGTATAATGTATTGATAAATAAATATTGAATTCCCTGATTTCAATTTATTGCTTTACTTTTTATCTAATAATCCATATGTGAGATGGATTTAACTGATGATGATTTGACATATATGACTGAATTTAAAGCATTTTGATGTAGAGGTCCAAACTCAAGAGGGTAGAAGAATGTTGAGATACATAATTAATTTTAGAGGAAAAAATTAAACAAACACCATCAAACATAATTTCATAACTTAAAAATAAAGGATTAGGGTTAGGGTTAGGCTCTATTAAGTGTAACCACTGTCATTTGTAATCACTTAGTCTATTAACATACCCTCATTTATTCATCATATATTGACGTTAATATTGAGCATCTTTGTGTTGAAAAAGCAGCCTAATAAACAACTAAGCTGTCAATAAATCATAAAATGTGGCCAAACTATTGCATAAATAATGCTGCTCAAAACATGACAATATTACCATTACACTTTTATCAGCTTTAATCACTCCATATGTAAGATTTTCAGCTCTTAAATTACATCAAAGTTAGACAAACACAAGCTTTTGTGCTTTCCAATGAGAAATTGTTCTTGATCTCCTCATGCAATCTTTAAAACACCACAAAATGTAAAATCATTTAACACAAGGTACCACAGTCTCTCTTTTCCTTTTTTACAAATACATCACATCTTAAAAATGTCTTGGTAACCTCTGAGGGAACTAAAATACTAAATTCAATTTATCTTCTAAATGGATTGCTGTTGTGTACAGAAAATGAGTTATTATCATTTTTAATCTGGGGAGAGGTCCTGATTGTGTAGACTCTAATGAGATATAGCATTTGTGAAAGTCAATGCTATTTTTCACTGTACAGTGTGTGCACACCAGAGAATAATTTATAGTGCATTCATCTCTCCCTGCTGCAGAGGGTTATCCACCCTGTTCGCTAATCTGTTGTTATGGGTGTGTAATGTCAATGAGGCATTATTTTTACTTGTATCAGCTTCTGGGTGATGTGTAAAAAAAAAACAAAAAAAACAAGAATCACAGAATCACCTTCACCACTGCCTTCAATCTTTGCTGATAATTAGGAGAAACATTGACTGGTTCTGTGCTGTACTGTCTCACAGGCCTTGTAAATCACCATTTTCACATAATGAACCAAGTTCAGGAACTTCAACAGCTGTGGCGAATAACAAGTGGGAGTGAGAAATGGTTTTGGGGAGCTGTGTGAATGGTATCTGCATTAAAGGCTTAAGTATTTATCTCCCGTTGTTTTGCAGTCTGTCAGGGAATTTATTGAGTCATTGAGTCATATTGTTTTCCTTTGGAATATTGTTATGTTGTATATTTCCTCCTTCTCATTTACTGTCTGCAACCTTTTTGCTGCTTCCTCTGTAATAATCTCTGCAGTTTTAACGGTTCTCTCTCAGTGCCTCCTTACAATACTTAGGCACCTTACCCCCTCTAGTGGGAATCAAAAGCAATTATGGATGAATTGTTTCCAAACGTGTGTTGGCCTCACTGACACAGAGCTTATCTGCTCTAATTGCAATGACAAATGGCTAATAAATTAGCTTCTAGCTCTGTTTCTAAATAAATACAACTCAAGGGTCATCCATTTCAAGCTTAATCATTTTTAATGCATTGTTACAAAGAACTGAAGCGTTGCGTACAGCAGTAGTGTAATCAAGCCACATCCATCTCCAAATACAGCAACACAAGCAAAGCATTTGGTTTGATTAGCAGCGGGCAGATACAGAAGCGTTGGTAAGAAGCTGAATCATATTGGTCTGACAGAGCAGTGCAATAGGCTGAAGGTTGTGCAGAGTCTACAACAAGTTACAATCAGAGCTCATTCAAGGTCAAAGGTTGCTGTCACAGGTTTTCCACAGCGGTAGGTTTGCTCTTTAAGTCTGGATAAAGCAGGAAGCCCGAGAACGTGCTGTCATCCTCACTGCTGGAGTAAACGCCATTCCAGTCTCTCAGCGTCTCCAGCCACACCTGGTCACCTTCGTTTAGCTGCAGCAGGGCGAGGTTGGACGCCTGGTCTATGTCCTGGCCATACAGAGAGTCCCTGGTCCGCAGCTTACGCACTCCATTGACCACTAGGGCAGCGCGCACAGGCCGGTTACGCACGGTGATGTGGTAGCTAAATAGGTAAACCCCCGGGTAGGTGACGTTGAATTTGTTGAGTACTGGGTCCCAGTGCCCCTCCCCATTGTAAAACACCTTATCAAACTTCACAGGGAGGCTGGGCGGAGGGAAGGATCTGCTGGGGAACAAGCCCACGCTGAATGCAGAGCGAACCTGCTCCACACTCTCACCTGGCGAGCCTTTGGGGCCCCGAGGCCCACGCCCGCCTTTAGGTCCCCTCTCCCCTCTCAGCCCTGCCATGCCCCTCCCTCCCGGAGGTCCTGGCGGCCCTCTGGCACCAGTGTCCCCCTTCCCTCCTGGGGGCCCTGGCTCCCCTCTCTCTCCTTTTGCACCATCAGTCCCATTCACTCCTGGGGGGCCCATCTCACCTCTCGGACCATGCTCGCCCATGTCACCTTTCTCGCCTGGTAAACACTCGCCTGTAAGTCCTTGTTCACCTTTCTGACCCTTTGTCCCAGCTACCCCAGGGGGACCCATAGGCCCCTCTCGCCCAGTGCTGCCCTTAGTCCCATTTAGGCCAGGCTCTCCTCTTTCTCCCGGGTCCCCTTTCAGACCACTGAAGCCACGTTCACCTTTCTCTCCTTTGGGGCCTGGATCACCTATGGTATGCAGAGAGGTTGTATTCACATAATAAGACATGTTTTAATTATAATGCTGTAATGTTTATATAAAATGTAGATTTACATATGTTTATAAGATGGCTTAATACATATTTAATCTAATCTAACCAAGTATTATTAAAACAGAAGATCTAGTATGTATATCATTTCTACTGCAGTTCTCATAGACAACTACTCACCTCTCTCTCCTGGTTTTCCTGGGATCCCAGGGACACCAGGAGGACCCACCGATCCTTGATCACCTTTTTCACCTGTGGTAGTTTTGATAAATAAAGCGTAGAAAATGACATCCGCAAAGTACTTATACAACACAGCGTTCTGCAAAAAAGGAGTGAGGAACAGAGAGAGAGAAACGGAGAGACAATCAAAGACTCTCCTGCTGTTAAGCCCCGTTGTACCTATGTCGCCATTGAGTCCGTTGGCTCCGGGGAGTCCTGCTGGTCCTGGAGGTCCTCTGGGCCCCATTTCACCCTTCTCACCTGGTAAACCTGGACAACAGAGAGGAGTATGAAGAGGGAAAAATTCGGACATCCAGAATGGGAATTTTAATCCATCTTACCGAGAGGGCCCCGTTCTCCTGGCGGTCCCGGTGGACCTCTCTCTCCATTGGGCCCCACTGGGCCTCTCTCTGGCGGACAGCACTCACAGAAATTAAAGAAGCATTCATTGTAGTCGAGCGTGAAGTTTCCATGGGTGTTCCCGGGGGGTGCTAAGGCATCGGTGTGGAACTCAGTGGAGTAAGAGTCGCTGGAGTAGGTGGTGCTGTCCGTGGGGGACAGGGAGTAGGCGTCCATCATGACCTCGGTTGTCTCATCCATGTGCAAGCTGCTGGAAGGCGCCGGGGTGGTAGTGGTGGTGCGTCTGAATCCTCCACCTCCGCCACTGCTCCCAGCTCGAGGGGGCTTCTTGGTGCTCTGAGGTCTGGGCCAACGTGTGGTTCTGGCACTGGAGGTCAGCACAGCCATCAGTACCACAAGGAGAGCGGTGAGGAAGACCAGGCGAATGGACGGCATACTGCGGGCTCGACACAGAAACCTGTGAGTGAGCAGAGTGAAATTTGGAGAATATAAATAAAAGTGCAGCACTTTGGAAAAGGTCTATTTTATTTCAATGTTGCATTTACGACTTTTAAATAAAGCAACAAGGGCATCTTACCTGCTGAAGTAGATGGTGTTGACTCTTCACTCCATCCCCTCCACCTTGTGATTAGTGCAGGCTGCCTCCTTCCTTATATTGCCCAGGTAGCCCAACTTCTGCACTTGTAAGCCAATGAGAGAAAAAGGGTTGGAAAACACAAGAGGTTATTAGGAGGTAGGTGGGCTGGCAAGAACAGATTACGTAACTCCTGAGGGATATGAAATAAAGCAGGTTGTATACAAGGCCAGACTTTGTGATATGGGATATGATTCCAGGGCCCAAGAGCACACACACTGCTGAAGCATTGTTCACACACATGCCCGCTTTGTACACAAAAAGCATAAATATAAGGTTGCACACAAAGACACACATTTGCGGAACATGTACACACACGCATACAGTATACACACACAAGCTCACGTATTGTCTGTGGTGAATAATATCTTGTGTGAGAGTTGCTGAGGGCAACGCCTTGGAGTGACCACGCCGTTTGGCAGAACCTCAAAGCAGGAACCGGATCGACGCGCAACCAACGGGGAGAGGGATCAATGTCCTAAAACAGACGGCGTGGCAACAACTGATCCATCCGTTCCTTGATCTGACCAACCCAAAGAACACCAGTATACCCAGTTAACCCACTCAGGGAAACCTGGCCCTGCTGAACCGGGCTTTACATGGCTCAGAATGTGTGCTGGATGCAGTTTCGGCCTCTGAAGTGAACTAATTTCCTCCTTGCTTGCCAAGGCTCCATACAAAATCTGATGGGATCATATGATACTGTTTGTGCCACAGTGTTAGATAAACAAGTCAGAGGTTCACAAAGTCACATCCAGCAAAACAGCAGAGAAGGTCACTGTGTCTAACTGAGGATGTATCTTGGATTTATTCTGAAAAATTAAGTCAATATACTGCTTTATTGTAGACACACTTTCATGTAACATGCACTGTGAACAAGGACAATTTGAAGTGTGTGTCCTCTTCTTCCTAAAAAAAAAATCATAATCACATCATTGCTGTTATCAACAGGATTTGCTACCAGAATGATCAAATATAAACGAGAGCACACTGCGTTGGTGTTCTTACTCTGATCCATACAATCTATACTGTAGAGCATTTTAGGCACTTTTGAATTTGGTCAAATGGCAGATTGTCCGACAGATACTATCTACACTGAAATATGGAGGCATCCTATGAGCTTGCTCGGCTGTCGCTACCCTTACAACAATGTAAGCCATTTGATTCATTTCAGCTATCACACTCACTCACAGTGGCTTATGTTAAAAAGTCAAAAGATCACTGACATACAAAATTTACAAATCCTTGTTGTCTAAGATACTAATTCCTCTATAGATATTTAATCATATTTGTGACTGTTTTCATTTAAGTGTGTGATGACTGCTTTGTGTTACTTATTTGTCTTGTTGTGATGCCTTTATTTTCATATCATATCATGTTCTCAGGTCTCTCTTGTGATAAAAGAGAGCCTCGAACACATCAGCTCACTGTGATTGAAGGGACTTGCTGAGGTGTGTTCCTCCAGAGGGCCACCAGAGGGCATAGTTTGATCAGTGCAATGATTGCTGTGACCAACATCTAAACAAAGGCCTAGTTTCATATTGATTACTGGGCAATAATAGCCTATATGGTCATCTAAAATCGGTTATTATTATGCTATTTAATTTTAAATAAACATAACTTTGCTGCATGTAGGTATTAAATGTATGTGTGGACTGTATTCGTTTCTATTTATAGGCGCAGTTTGT
The DNA here is from genome assembly GCA_023238725.1 of Scortum barcoo. NCBI lineage: Eukaryota > Metazoa > Chordata > Actinopteri > Centrarchiformes > Terapontidae > Scortum > Scortum barcoo. The sequence goes on along the minus strand of CM041533.1, from coordinate 16,530,391 downwards.
AATCTCTTATAAAATGTACCATGATGAATGGGAGATTGTGTGCAGTGAAACTGTATCCAGATTTGATTTCAGTGTGATATGTCATTTTATACTGGATGACCTCATCATTTCATTCCGCAGCCGCCGTCATTGGCTGCGCTGTTGTGCCCGTCCGTCGCGGCTGCGCACTCCCGTCCAGCACCGGGCGCATCCGACGGGCTGAGCCGGCGTCAAGTCCGCCGCTGTCACACCACACTTCCGCCAGAGACTTACAAAAATAAAGCCCCTATTTTCTGAACATTGCACTGTGCACCAGACACATGTTGTTTGGCTTTATTAAGACCGAGGCTCACTTCCGGTGTCGCTCGCTCGGTGCTTTGACGCGGCTCAAAAATGGAGGCGTGTGTGCGTGTGAAAAATGTGATGTTTATGCGGAGCCTCGGTAGACACTTGTGCTGAGAGGAGAAAACGGGGTCAGCTGCGGGGAAAGGGAAAAAAAAAGGAGGACACCTCTGAGTCCCGTCGTCGCCTCACGCCCCCCCTCCGGTGACTCTCCCATGTCTCTCTCCGGGGTGGGTCTGACCCAAAATATCCGTCGGCCAACAACAATGGGCTGCGGGAGATCGGCTCGAGTCGGAGGATCCTCTCGCAGCTGTTTGGAGAGCCGAGGGTAGGACCGAGAGCGAGGACCGAGTCCATGAGGGTGACCTGCCCGCCTCTGCCCCGCGTCTCCCGGCCCGGTGTCTGTCAGCCGGCCGCGCACCGTGCGTAAAGGAGAGGAGACGGGCCTCCGAGCTGCAGCTTGGATGTTGAAATCCACTCATGGTCGGACTCCGTGGTGGTGAATCGATTTCTTCTTAGCTGCGCTGAGCGGATGGAGTGAACATTGCAACAAAAAAAGGAGGAAAAAAAAAAAGAAAGGTGGGAGGGGGGGTGACAGACTGCAGCTCGGTTGCGTGTGATGATAGGAGACACAATGACGCTCTTGTCTCTTCTGGGTCGGATCATGCGCTATTTTCTCCTCAGGCCTGAGACATTGTTTCTGCTGTGCATCAGTCTGGCGCTGTGGAGCTACTTCTTCCACACCGACGAGGTGAAAACCATCGTCAAGTCCAGCCGGGACGCCGTGAAGATGGTCAAGGGGAAAGTGGCGGAGATGATGCAGAACGACCGGCTCGGAGGCCTCAGCGTCCTGGACGCAGAGTTCTCCAAGACCTGGGAGTTCAAGAACAACAACGTGGCCGTGTACTCCATACAGGGCAGGCGGGATCACATGGAGGACCGCTTCGAGGTGCTCACCGACATCGCCAACAAGAGCCACCCGTCCATCTTCGGCATATTTGACGGCCACGGCGGAGAGGTAGGCTAGGGAAGGAGGGAAGGAAGGAAGGAAGGAAAAGGGGGGAGGGGGGGCACGGGCCAGTTATATCAGTGCATTTGTGTGGACTCGTCCCGGAGCCAAAGACCTGCTGCAGCACACCATCATTTTGGCACCGGAGCAGGTCTAGAGGCAGAGGGGAACTTCTGTGGAGAGCACCTGCAGTGATCATTGTTCTCACTGCGTTTTGACGCACGCTCCATAATACCTTTATCAATCCCGGCATGCAATTTAAGAAGAAAGTTTATGGGATTATATGACATTCTGGGGAGGCACATTATATTGTGCAGTGCACCACAAAGATACTGTAAGTGAGAGATATGAAATAACAGTATGCAGTATAAACTCTTTATCACTAGAGATGTCAGGTTTCTATGGGAACCCATCCACTTGTGCTGGGGTGCAGACATATACTGCTTGTGTGACTCACTTCATTCTCAGCCCTCTCTCAAACAGGACAACCCCCCTCTCCTCTGCATCATTGTCTTCTTTTGTGTTCCTTCTCGCTGCCAATAAGGGACTTAACTTGGGAGTCATCACAAAGGGCTTGGCAGTGTGTGTGTGTGTGTGTGTGTGTGTGCGTGCATGAGGAGTTGCTGTGTGTAGGTTTTGTCTTCACTCCCTGCATTGTCAAGGGCCAGTGGTTTCTCATGGCAGCCTTCAGACCACGTGTCCTGGACGCCATCTGTCACACCACCACCCCGGCCGTCCCCCCCCAGAGGTTCCAGTTTGTGTAATGCTGAAAGATACTGGTGTCTGATTTAGAGCCCAGTCTCCCTGTTAAATGCCGCCTATTGCTGGTTGTTCAGTTGACATAAGAACTTCGATTGCAAGCAGATCTACAGTGAAGAGCCAGAAAGCGTGTTCTCGTTCCCCCCTCTGCTTTCCTAACCTGCACGTGTATTACCAATAATTTTGTCAATGTATCACTAAATTGTTTAGTTTGTGATTAACAGTGAAACATCAGATCCCAGAGCCCGAAATGACATCTTCAAATAGCTTATTTTGTCTGACCAGCAACTTCAAACATACTCTATTTACCACTCAAACATGTAACAGAGCTGTAGCTTCAGATCCAGAATGAAAGCATGTTTGGAGTGATGCTGAGCGCTGTCATTTAAATCAAAGTGTTTCACCTATCGGGTCACACCAGAACATTTCCTCCCTGCGCAATTTCTGTCTCGTTAGTGCAGAAAACTACTGAAGGGATCTGCCCGGTCTCTCTTTAAAAAGATTACTTGCATGAGCTGCCCTTTTTGGGTTGCATTCAATCATAGGGAGGGAGTGTTTACCCATCTGGATCCATCTGGATCGCTCAGTCTATTCCCGTCCCCATAAACAAATATTTGTCCATCCTTGGCGTCTCACTCTTTTTCTCTCCTGCAAGCTTTGCTTTCCCACAGTCCAGAGGGGGTTTGGACTAAGATGGACAGGGTCACTCCAACATCAACCTCGGCCATTAAAGGGTCATTATCGTCAATACTGAGACATGGAAACGCACTCAGTCCCATGAAACGCAGCTCCCAGTCTGATAGGCATCACCAGTAAATGTAGTTGATAGTCCATCAAGAAGGGATGAGTCTTGTGTAAAGGGTCATTTGGGAAAGCTGTGTTTACCTCCTTAATGCTAATGATGCTGTCAGGAAAAACTACCACTTGTGTTAATACCCTTTGCCAGTGCAGTTGGCACATGCAGAAATAACATGTGCAGATAGAACAGGCTGTCTTTGGCAGTGCAGTGTGTTCTTGCTCTGAAAATATGCAGGAAATCTCTCAAACACGCCTATTTTTCATTCGTATGTGTATTTTTTTTATCGAGGCCGTGGAGTTATGGCCCCCGAATTATTGAAGTCAATACAAGCTGCAGCTCCTCTTTTAACATGATTTACTGGGACTATTTGCTGTTGAAGCAGGAACTTTAACAGGCTTTCACACTACTTTGCTGTCTAAAATTGAATTTATGGTTCCACACTCGACTCGAGAGGGCAAATAGGATTTAACAAAGCAGCAGTGTTAATAAGACATCCTCAGTGCAGATGAATGAACTTTTAATTAAGTTGGTCCATCACACTCACTCATTAAATCCTCTGACAGTGAAATGTTTGAGGCATTTATGAAGTCTGCGCAGGCCCTGGCATTTTCAGCTGTTTGCGACAAATGGAAATTTACACTCAAAGCTCTTTTCCTGATTGAGGCTTGCTGAGTGCCTCTTGCTTCCAATAAATAAATGAATGAGTACTCTTGTCCAGCAAAAGGGAGAGAGAGGCAGGGGGGGAAGGGGGGCGCAGGAGGAGATGGTTTTACTCCTGATCATAAGGAATATCAGAATCCCTCTTAATATTTCACATCCAAAGCTCGTTCCCTCGTCGCATTTTGCTCCCAATTCCATGTGAGATAATCAGGGAGCATTCAGAGTAATATCACAGGGGTTTCCAGTTCTCATCTGTATCAGTCGCTAAACTTGATTACTGCATTGATGGAAACACGGGCAGATTTGGCTGCTCTGCTTCTTGGCTGAATTCCAACAGCCAGCCAAAATGCACGATTGCACTCATGAAACGTTTTAGCACTGAACGGTAACAAACTTCAGGTAGCAGTCAAACTGAATTCACACAGGGGGCCTCGCGCTTTTGGTGCAGAGCTGCTGTAGCACGTCAGAGGGAGCGGAACAGTGAAGCGTGCAGATTGAATGGCCCAAAGTGCCCTGATTTCCATAGGCACTGCGAACATGAAATATGTACTCCACATCAGCCTGGACATTAAGATGGTACAAGATATTCACGTTTTAGATGTGATTTGACGACATTAGCATAATGGAAATCTTGGCAGAGAAAATGAGTGAAGAAGCAGATAAGTAAAGGCAGGAGGGGGAGGAGGAGGAGGAGGAGGAGGAGGGCAAGTGGGCCAGAGGATGAGGGAAGTTGTTCAATAATTGACCACGGAGCACCTGCTGGACGAAACTAAAAAAAAAAACACTCCTTTTAAATGAGAGTTGTATTATTGGAGCACATTAGCATGGGGGGTAAATTGAAATAGTGACAACTTCACATGCTGCTGAAATGTATGTGCATACAGTACGTATAAAACAGTGCAGCCTAAGTTTGCATAAGGAAACCAGGTTTTTCTCATCTTGTTTGAAATGACGTAAGAGTTTCTTATTCACACATCCAGACTGAGCAATATTAGCATCTCCTTGAAGTTGCATTTATAGCCACTTCCACTTTGAGCTCTGTTTTAGTCCCAGCTAACCCCTGAAGGAAATATGTTCACCTTTTCTAGTCGCCAGCTATGTAGCAGGTTTATTGGAGCCCTATAAGCTGAAGACAACTGCCTACTGCTGAAAACAGGCACAAAAATGCCTTCCCGTTGCCTATGTGTCACTGACGATACTGAGCCCTTACGTATCCGCTGTCTAATCTCTCTCCGTGTCTCCCCTCCCTTCCCGACTCCCCCTCCTCCCTCTCTCCCTCCCTCCTCTCTCTCAGGCTGCAGCTGACTATGTGAAGGCCCACCTGCCAGAGACCCTGAAGCAGCAGCTGCAGAGCTTTGAGAGGGAGAAGAGAGAGAGCGCTCTCTCTTACGCCAGCATCCTCGAGCAGCGCATCCTGACTGTGGATCGTGAGATGCTGGACAAGCTCTCCGCCAACCACGATGAAGCAGGTCGGGAGGGGGGAGGAGAGTGGTGGGAAGTGAACATATATGTGTGTGTGTGTGTGTGTGGTGGGAGAGGGCAGGGGGGCACTTTATGAGCCAACAGAGAGAGTATGGGGGGAAAAAGAGATGAGGTATTAGCAGACGTGTCGTGTTGGTGCGACATTTTGGTCTTAAACTCAACATTTCCACGAACTGTCCTGCCCCCTCGCCCTGGTCAGAACAGTCAAAGTGATGCATTCAGGTTCTTGTTCACCCCCTACTCACACTCTCTGCCTCTTAAAGGACACAACGGCACCTCATCTATCAAGTAAAATCTCACAATTTCCTGTATGATATCCTCTCAGCACAATACTTATGAGTGACAGAGAAGGCAGAGGAGAGCTGTAACATGACGCTGCTGCACACTGATGCGAGTGTGGTTGATACTCTTGACTCTTGTTGTGAAATTCAGTGCTACAGTCCCGATCGATCAGTTGTTGGCATTTGATATATCTGCCTCATGGAACAGTTTCTCCAGTCTTTTTTTTTTTACGGCTGATAAGCTTTCACTGTTGACGTGTTTGGTGACAGTCTGGCATTGAGTCAATTCAGCACTTTAAAGACGCAGCAGAGGACGCTTGATAGTGATACTCTCTTCAGACTCTTCTTATCGGTTTGTATTTATTGGGCCTGCTTTTAGGATTGACAGGTCAGATGTGTGTATTTTTCTTCCACAACTCTGCAGATCACATTTTAAAGGTCAAACATTCTTATCTGTCATCACAGTTTACTGTACATGTACTGTCAGCCCTGGGGATTAGGTGACACTAATCCTTATGAATCATTGTATTTATTATAGTGTGGAATATCAATAACAATACAACAGTGGCAGATGTTATCATATCAGAGAACAGCTGTCAGCTCTCTTGACATTTTCATTCCAGGAGATATAGCTTATAACTTTGGATGGCTCTCTTATTAACAGAGTTAAATTAACCACATATTCTGTCTCTTATTCGCTCTCAGCAGCGACCATATGAAATGCTTGTTTAGTTTTGTGTAATACATTAAATCTGCCACAGATAGTATTTGCTGATTCCTTCTATGGTATAATTTCACTTTCAACATGGAGCAGTGTGACAGCAAACGGGGAACACAAGTTAATGAAATGTTTTTATTGGGGTAACCTCACAAGCTTTTCAAAGTAAAAACGCACAACTAGATTTGATTCAGGATGATCGTCGTGTGGAAGCTTTCTCGGCAACTTTCTCTCATCTCTGTCCCCCTCTCTGCATCTCCATGTGCAGGAACGACGTGTCTCGTGGCGCTGCTGTCGGACAGAGAGCTCACAGTGGCGAACGTCGGGGACTCTCGTGGCGTGCTGTGTGACAAAGACGGGAATGCTGTCGCCCTGTCGCACGACCACAAGCCGTATCAGCTCAAAGAGCGCAAGAGGATCAAGAGGGCAGGTACCTGATGAGAGAAACAACCCTGTTATGTAAAGCATGCACTGATTACTGTACCTGCACTGCCCTCTCATGTGCTTGAATCTGGGGCGCTTGGTTGCCATCTGTTGGTGCCTTTAGGAACAGCAGTGTGTTAAACAAAGCACAGGGTCAGGATGTGATGTCTGAAATAGATGCCTAAGCTGTGTGGTTAAAGGATTTTCACAGCTGAGATTGAGCGGATCTCAAATCGATTCAGTATTTCAGCATTTCAAACATCAGCCTTTTCAAGTTCAGTTTACTTTTCTGTCACATTTCCACTGTAGGTAAATATCAGAAAAAGTACACGTGTGGGTTTGGATTGATCTGTATGTCCACAAATAGCCATCAAACGTGTGTTTTTTCTTTCTCATGAACAGATCATTAGACTCAGCTACAACTTTTTCATTCATATTGCTTCACTTGCAGGAGGTTTCATCAGTTTTAATGGATCCTGGAGAGTCCAGGGGATCCTGGCCATGTCCCGCTCACTCGGGGACTACCCGCTGAAGAACCTCAACGTGGTCATCCCCGACCCTGATATCATGACCTTTGACCTGGACAAACTGCAGCCAGAGTTCATGATCCTGGCATCTGACGGCCTGTGGGACGCTTTCAGCAACGAGGAGGCCGTCCGGTTCGTCCGCATGAGCGTCTGGACGAGCCTCACTTCGGCGCCAAGAGCATCGTCCTCCAGTCGTTCTACCGCGGCTGCCCCGACAACATCACCGTCATGGTGGTGAAGTTCAAGAGCGGAGCCGGGGGCAGCAGCAAGTCAGGGGAGTAGGTCAGGGCCAAATTCAAAGCTCAAAATGCGATTAATGTTTTCTATGATTTTTTTCCCCATCTTCTGGACGGAGTAGCGAGCGTGATATCACAGGAGGGTTGGGGGAATTTAACATATGGACACTGGAAACCTGTGCACACACTTACAGACACACACACACGCAAAAACACATCAATTTGGTTTTATTTTAGTTTTTAGGTTTTTACTGAGATAAGGGCATTTAAATACAACACAGTTCTCATAGCCATCTCCCAAATGATAAATACGTTAAAATACTGCACCAACCGTGGAGATGCATAAAAACAAGACAAGCAGACACCAAACGGGGGGATTTTCTCTTAACCAGCACTTAGACTGTGGTTAATTTACTACTGTTTACTGTACATGCACGCGAATGGTAAAGCTCCACTGGAGGCTTCCTTAGAGGAGGCTTCAACTAGTGCCTACTCAAGAATGACTGTGCAACCACGGGAAGCTAAAAATGTATTGGCAAAAACACCACCTTGCTTGCTGCATTTTGATGACGCTTTTGAGTATTGTATGCATCTGTAACATTTTTTGGAACCTGGAAAAAATTTGTCAAATATATTTAAAAAAAAAAAAAAAAGGATCCATACCTCTTTTTTTTCTGAAGCTACACCCGAAATCACTTCTGAGTGTCAAATGCTTGCCTGCTGCAGGTTTGAGAGGTAGCTGCTGCAGATTCACCGCAGTGGAAGCAAAAAATAGCATAAATATGGAGTTAGGTGGCATACTGCTTACACATATTTAAGTGAAAAAGAACTGTCTTTAAATTAAAGCTAACACAGTGGAGATGTAAAATGTTTAAACAGGAAACTAAGGAATTGTGAGGAATTTTTGTAACAATTAAAAGTCTGTTTAAAAGTAATGTTGGAATTTCAATTTAAAACGTGATTATTAATTTGTAGTCTAAAGACGAAAAGATGAAATACAATTAGAAATTGTCAAATTTGATTATCTTTTTATTTGTTTAATTATTAGGTATAATTTTAATGTAGATTTCTTTGATCAACTTATAATGGCTTTCTTAAAGTGATCAATGTATTCATATTTTATAATTAAACACAGTTAAAGTCTATAATTATGCCCAGTAAACGTACACCTGTTGATTTGGTCACTATTGAAATCCACATTGAGTGAAAATTTGAAGAATTTTACAGCCACTTTTCAAATGTGCAGAGGGTCGATGATACTCAGAGGATGGGTTTTGGGTGTGGTATTACTTTAACATACAACACATGCCCACATACACACAAACAGTTTATGAAAAAAAGCACTTTTCAAATGTTTATTATTTTTTTTGGGAATGGTAAATTCTTACATATCAGCCAATGTAAACACTGTTTATCCTCGGTAATGCAAGAGGATTTTAACATACGTAGAACCTGATTTAGTTCCTGTCCTTTACCTCTTGGAACTGCAATTTTTATGGAGCTGATGTAAACCGTTCTGTCAAAGTTGTTTTCCACCATCATGTATCGGGGCATGTGCTTTGGCTTAACCATGTTCATGAACAGAGTACATGCCGTATGCATCCATGGACACTGGCGGCTGCCTTCTGACCCACGAAGCACACGAAGCAGGAGGTGCAACGGGCCCCGCGCACCCTCCGCTGCCACGAGAAACTAAAAGATGACTCAACACGAACTGTGCAGCCGCTGCCTGAATGCTAGTAGCTAGTTATATGATATGCTTGTGAAGCAATACAACTGGTGTCATGGACAGCAACAACCTGTCAAGGAAAGTTACAGTAAACCATACTTGATTTACTACTGTTTCACGTTCAACTACTTTCTACCACTGTGTTTCATGATCTTTGCATCAGTTGAGAGGAGCCTTTTTTTTATTTAACAATTTACCTAATGCCTTATTTATTGATTTTTTTGGATGTGTCTGGCGGATTGTCAAATCAGTATACTGTGTATTCTTTTTTTTTTTCTTTTGTGTCCTTCTGTACATGAGCAGAAGTTTACAATAAATTAGATACACATCATTTTGATTGGATTAGCAGTCCATGATTCACACATGTTGAGCTGATGCTCGGTGTAAAAAAAAAAATCATTAACAATGTAAAAAAATCTGTATGTAAACTATCAGTATTAAACAAACTCTTTCATCTTAAATGCATTTCCCTCTTTATTATCTCAAATGCCTGACATATTACTCTGGCCTAACTGTGCAGCATGCTCACCACTTCAGTTAAAACACTGCAAACAAATCCAACTCTTTATTTTCAAGGGATTTTTAGATTAGGTTTTTGGCAGCGAGCTTATTTTGTTGAATCAATTTTGATTTTTTTCCCCACCAAATTCTCCACCACTTATTCATCTTTTCATATTATACTATACTATTATTTATTCACCAAACCCATTGAGCTGTATGCCCACACACTCACACCCCATGTTGACCCAGATGAAGCAGCTGAAATGAATGTACTTTGCTCAAGGGGACAACAAAAATAGACTCAGAGGGTATGCAGTGACTAAACACACCATCATGGTCGTGAACCATTAAACGTCACCAATAAAAAAAAAAACAAGTCAGTGAGATCAGAGTGAGTTTAGAGGGGGATAAAACGTGTGACGTCTGCTGAGTGTTTTTGGGATGCCTCTGTCTGACCGTAAATAGCTCTCCGTGCCATAACTGGCGCCCGCTCGGCCCCGCTGCAGCCGTCAGGAGGGGCGCCGACAGCTCGGAAGCGCGCGATGATGCCAAGTTCAGTGACGGCCCATGCCAGGTGGAGAGACCCAGAATAGCTCCGACACGGGCTGATCCAAATGCCCAATAACCCTGAAGTCCAGTGCGTTCACGTCGCAGCCGTACGGGAACACTCTGCCTTTTCTTATGTGAATTTGGCACTTTATAAGAGAGACAATTGGGCGCAGACGGCCAAAGAAGAAACTTGTCAGGAATAAGCAGCAATTCAACGGTTCGGCTCTTCTGGATCCTTTAAAGGTGTATTTAAGTGAAGTTGCAATATGGGACAGCAAGGCTCCAAGACCTCCGTGGAAGCGCGCGTGATTTTCCAGCGCTTTGGGGCAGCGGACGTGTGTCCGAAAACGGACGCATGCTCCACGCCAGCCTCGGTTGTCCACATTCAGAAGAAGGTGGCCAGTCAGTCGGCCAGTCTTCATCCCTCTGCCTGGGCGCTGAAGAAGTCTGCACCCCATTCTTGGCCCCAAAGCCGCTGTGGCGTCGGGGGGCTGGTCTACGTGATGGATAATCCGACCGGCGGCGTGTGGGTGAAGCCGGAGGAGAAGTGGAGCAGATCTTGATGCAAAAACGTGACATCTTCAGGCGAAATGCAAACGAATTCTTCAATCCGTCGATGGAATTAAGTGGAGCATCCCGTGACTGGAGGCACTTTGTGCGTCCTGAAGCTTTGGCGTCCTCCGAGCGGCAGGGTGCTGCTGATTTTGGGTTCCTGCCGCTGCGGTGCGCCTCCGCGCAGCGTCCGGCATGGAGACAAGGTGGATTAATCGTCTCGGCGACACGGAGGTCACGGCTGGACTGATGACTGCATTTTATTGATTTAGTCTATATGAGACATTGAGTGCATTCAGTGTCAGGCTGCATTTGAGATGAGGAGGATGAGAGGAGGGGGTGAAGAGTGCCGCGCGTCATGCGCACCGAGACGATGTGTTTTCTTTGGAAACATGTTGCCATCGTCCTGTTTCCAACGTGATCGTGAACTATTATGTCTGTTTTAGTAGGAATGAAGAATGATGTGGGGTGGATCAGATGAAGGAGGGGGGCTTGGGTTAAGTCACTGAGAGTTGGCTGACATCAGTGAGTGTGGTTTGTAAACACACTGCACTGTGGCCAACTGTGCCAAGGTGGAAACTGCATCCTTCCAATGGCTGACCCTTAATTTATTTATCCTTCCTTTTTATTTGACTCTATTCTCTTTCTTTATAAATGTTCAAGTCATTTTGTATGTAATATAACATGAAGACTTTCTGAAAATGAAATAGTATGTGTTGTGTCGTGGGCTGGAGGTTTGTCCAGAGGGTCTCCTCATAACTTAAATGTGTCATATCACCACTGTGTCCGGGGTGGTGTTGCCACATCTCGTTTTTGAGAAGAACTGGTAACTTCGAGGTTTTGGAGAAAGAGGTGAAAGATACAATATTCTCTTGACATTTCATATTTCTGTCATGAGGATGTGACAGTTGGAGCGTTTGAAATGTTGTTGTATATTAACATGAGCATTACTTTCTTTGGCATGTGAAGTCTGGACATTGTTCCTCATGTTTATCTATTGGTTGTCACTGTCCGAGGCACCTGTTGTGTTATGGAGGGAGTATGATTCATAAGTGAATATGTGATTAAAATAAAAAATGGATTTTTAGGCAAATGACTGTATCACATGTGTGCAACAGTGTATCCAAGGTGCTGTGCACCAAGGACACGTATAATAAAACAAATGACATCTTTTATCTTTATTTCTAACTCTGTTGGGGTTTTTTTCCAGTGATAATGTATCTGATTATCATTTCAACGTGCCTTTGAGACTCTGACTTAGAGCACAACTTAAGTAGCAGAACGTCTTTAAGTGAAATAACTCAGGGTGACCTTCACACTGAAACACTGCATACAATGTGAATAAACGATACTGCTCTTACAGAGACAAAAACTTTGTGTGATTATTAATACAGCGGATATAAACAAGGGATATCATCTGGCTGCCACAAACTTTGCCCCCTGGTGTGTCACCTTATCGCTGAGCAGCGAGTTACAGCCCGCACGGAGCGAATGGCTTATCTATTAAACTCCGGGCAACGCACTGAGCAAACACCGCGTCAGGAGAGCACCGTGGGTAGAAGATGTGCCTGTCCCACTTGAGCTGACAGTCTTTGTGTGTGTGTGTGTGTGTGTGTGTGTGTGTCTCTCTGTCCGCGGCGCCATGGGGCTGCGAGGATCCAAACTGCCCGAAGTTCAAGTCCTCCTCCTGGGCCTGGACAACGCGGGGAAATCCACCCTCCTCTACAAGCTGAAGCACAACGCGTGTGTCAGCACCGTCCCCACCATCGGCTTCAACGTGGAAATGCTCGAGGCGAAGAAGAACAGGAAGAGCTTCGCCTTGACGCTGTGGGACGTGGGCGGCCAGGGGAGGATGCGGGAGCACTGGAAGAGCTTCCACCAGGACGCGGCGGCCGTGGTGTTCGTGGTGGACAGCTCGGACCGGGGGCGCATGGAGGAGGCGCGCCGGGAGCTGGAGAGCACCCTGAGGAGCGAGCAGCTGCGGGGCCGGCCGCTCGTCCTGCTCGCCAACAAGCAGGACGTGAACGGCGCCCTGAACGTCACCGAGATCAAGGACAGGTTCAGCCTGAAGAAGCTCTGCTCGGATCGGGACTGGTTCGTGCAGCCGTGCTCCGCGTCCACGGGGGTCGGAGTGGAGGAGGCCTTCAGGCGGGTGGTCCAGATGGTGAAGCTCCCGTCGGAGCCCGTGGCGGTGAAAGACAATATCAGGGAAGGAGTGCACTACCTCAAAGCCAGTACCAGACACTGACATTTATTTATGGGAAATGTGTAGTTTTCAAACATGATTCATTTGGATAAAAGTTGGTTTTAAATCTGAACTCTTTCATATGAACAATAAACCATAAAGAGATAAGAGCTTTTGGTCACTTTGCTTTTATGCGCACACATCCCATTTGGGTCTACAGCATCTTAAGAGTGCAGTGAGTTCATAAAGGCTTAGTTTTTACTGTTATGGATACCACAGGAAACACAAAACACCATCACGTCTATTACTGTGCATTAACACCACCGCTGAGCACCACAGACAGTTAGTGCAGAGATGTTTTCACCGGTGTGCAGCATATCTGCTTTCAATTATTAAACAGAGCTCGATTATCAGGGACATTTGCATTCAACTCTTAGGTCAGTGGAGGCATCTGTCTGACCAATGTCAGCGAGATAATTAACAAACGTGCATACCCTGGTTTTGAAACTAGTGAAAAGGTCCTTTGGCTTCCTTTTTTTTTTGCTGTTGTTTATTTAAGTCAGGAGGAGGAAACAAGCCAAAGAGACATTTCACGATTTGGAAACCCCGGAAGTTGTTATTAATGGTTTATTACTTATTTATAAACCATTACCATGGATCATTTATTAACATGAGCTGATAAAGCTCGCTTTTCTGGAAAGGGGAACCACCTCGAAGGCTCATTCCTTGGAACAAATGGAGAGATGATAAAATCACATAGTGGGTGAAAAGCGTTTTGCACAGAGGGACACAGTTCAGGAAACATCAAATAACGTCCTGGGCGGGTCTGCATCTCTCAAATTTCCATTATGATAATATAAAATACAATATCAAATGTCGAATCTGTGCTTTATCGTGGAGCCCCGATTGATCCAGTCATGACACTTGGCCCATGTTGCACTCCGGACGTCCTCTCCCGTCCCGCACCGTCTCCTCATATGTCGGCAGTCGTTTGCACTCCTCGTATGAAGGCAGCTGGGCCACCGGAGCCGGGCGCGCCGAGCTGTCCGGGGCGCAGCTCTCCACCAGCGGCTCCTGCGACGCGGTGCCGGCCGGGTGCCCGCTGTGCGGCGGGGTGAGCTGCCTGGACCGGGAGCACAACACCCGCTGCACGAAGTAGCCCACGGCGAAGAGGAGCAGCATGATGAGCACCCCGGAAAGTTTGCGGGTGACCATGGCGATGTTGTAGTAAGTTTTGTCCACGAACTGCTTGCAACAGGTGACGGCGGCCGTGTCGTTCCCCTGCGCGCAGCAGACCTGGTCGTCCCGGCAGAGGTCCTGTCCGCACTTTCGGATGCAGTGAACGACCGGGCGGGCGAGGAGGCAGACGGTGAAGGCCGCCAGGGCTCGGGTGGAGAGGGGCAGCATCGCCGCTGCGCCCCGGAGAGGGAGAGACGATCCGGTGACGGTTCACTTGGAGGCGCGTTGGTTGGAGCGCTGACGCAGAGCCATCACCAACGAGCCGCATGCCCGGAGGAGGACATCAAATCAGCGTGAAAAAGACAAAAAGAAGAAAAACGGAGCGTCAAAACAACACAGTCCGCGCTCAAAGTAAAACTGAGGCTGTGCGCAGACTGGATGTCTCTCTGCAACACATGAATATGCTAATAAGCTTGGCATTAACTCCTGAGTGTGTCCTCAGCGCGCCCCTGATTTATTCTGCACTTAGCGGCTGTATTGATGCCGCCCAGCACGTCGTAAACACAGACTCACGTACAATGGATGCTTCGTTTGATATGAGAGTAAAGAGGCGCCCGGGAGATCGACCAGTCGCGTCAAAGCGCAGAGGTGGGGAGGGGGGGATGGGCGTTTTTTTTTTTTTTCTTTTTTTAATAAATACAACCGGGCCTGCAGAAGCCACCGTGGATGTTTCAGACCGTGGACAGCGCTCCACACGCCCACCGGGGGGTCAACGAGGGGGCGCTGTCCGAGGTTCTGACTCAGCTACGCCCCAGATAACTAAATGCTCCAGCTGGCAAGAGCGCAGAGATTTTCCATTTGCAACATTAATACTCGCGTACATTAAAAGGAGGGGTCACGTCAAGTCTCTCCTTAAAAGGCTGAGATGGTTTGGCCGTCGTCCTTTAGGGCTGATTAGAATGATGCTTGAAGTGCAGAGCTGCACCTGTCAGCAAGTGATTCTGCACCAAGTGAGAGGCTGCTGCAACAGAAGTGGCATTTTCTTCACTGGTGGACACTGAGAAGCAGTTTCTTTCCCCCCAATAAATTATTCTAATGAAAAATACAACTCACAGCCCAGTCAAGTGACCAAAAACGTTAAAAACAATTTTAATGGTCATTACTGTAGAGAGATGTGACAATTCTTACTGGATGTGGGAGGCAAAACAAACATTTTCCACTGCATCATATGCCCTGGCAATGATTAATCAATAAATGTGACTACAAGATGAGTAGGTTGTGGGTGGTAATGGGGGGGAAATGCTTCCTAATAGCATGTCTGCTCTCCTTAGATCAAAATCTGGTATTATGTTAGATGGAGCTTTACAGTGGGTGTGGAAAAGGACGAATTGTGTGTTGTGTGTTTTGTGTTAAAATGGAGAAACACACAGCGTATCCTTTTGCTCAGGCTTAATGACTCTGAGTGCTTCAAACCCAATGCTAATTAAATTGTTTGCTGATGATGTATCGAGTTCTTGGCACAGAGCTGGTGGATGGTGAACTTTGTAAAGATCAGATTTCAAATAATTGGGGTAATTGTAAAACTTGTGTGTTTTGTGTAGACCAGGTCACACAACAACAACAACCCCCCCCCCTGTTGTGTCCAAAACGTTCGTTTATTCGGTTATTTTCCCCCTCAGCAATCTCCAGTGTGCTTTGCTGAGCCTCAGGTGGTCCTGTTCTTTGGTGAAAGTGCTGTTTTGGAATCTGTTGGCCTTGTGTTGCTTTTGCTGGATGGGAGCACACTAATGGGCCCCAGCTGGACAGTTCGCTCTGTAAAATAAATCACATGGGCTCACCTTGACAAAAAATAAAAAATGGGAAAAGGCGTCCCTTTCAGCTGCACTAAAAAGGGCTACATAAATAAACAGCTACACTGAAAGACAACTTAAGAATTCAAGCTTCAACCAGACAGACGATAAACTGAATACAAAGTGTATAAGCTTAAAATGTGTATGTCCACAAAGCTAGTTCCAATTGCACATTTCTTACATAAAAAGAACAAAAAAGTAAGAATTCAGTAAATGCAATACATGTTGCACTTGCCTGCTTTGTACTTGGCTTCCCTCTTCATCAATGCAGCGAACGACTGCTGAATGTGTGGGCTCTGGTGCATTCCTGGGCGAACACGGACATACCCGGCCGGGCGATGTGTGGGTCTGTTCTGGACTAAACGGTCCTGTGGGGTCACCACGGGCCATGCTCTGGTGCTGGTGGTAGTTGCAGAGGGTTCTGTGGATGGAGGCTCCTTAATCCGGTGGGAGAGGTCGCAGCTTCTGCATGCCTGGTCATTCTGGTCAACTGACCTCCATCTGGATGAGGAGGCAAATCTCAAAATTGAGGGTACTCACTTCTGTGACATCAGATCATCATTGTACCTCATACCACATTTTATGGAGGACAGAACATTTTCACAGTGACACAACTGACTATACAAACCTGTTTTCGATTAAAGAGCACGCCCTGTTCCTGGAGCTGACACCTAATGTGACTGGAACAGCCTTCACATAGCAGGTTATGTGGATCTGTAGGAGAATATATAATCTGTAGGATTATATATTGGTGCAAAATATAATCAAGCTCCTCGTTCAGGTCACATGAATAATGAACAGAAAAATGTGTCCAAAGCAGGCTCTCCACTGGCATAAACTTTGGAGAATAAACGTTGAACAGAAAAACAACTTAACAAGAAAACAATAACCAACCTGATTGCTCGTCTCCTGGTAGAACCTGAAGGCATCAAGCTGAAATCTCAGCTTGTGCTCTCCAACTCTTGGTAGGAAACGGGAGCTGGAGTTTGTCAGGTAGGCATCAGCAAGACATCTTTTAGGGCAGCAAAGGAAGACCAACGTTAGGAACATTGTTACCTTAACAGGTCAAAAGATCACAAATCACAAAAAGTTAAAATGATCATTTAACAGATTTGGTTGCTCACCCGTAATGCTCAATGAAGTCATATCTTAATGTGGCCTCTGCATCAAGGGTTGCTGTGGCAACACAGTGGTCAATGTAGACTCACAAGGGCACTTGCAATGGCAGAGACTTCTAAATGGATGGGATCGCCCACAAAATAAGAAAAAGATCCCCTCTGAATCTGCCTGAAAAGAGGCAATCCTGAGAGAGAAAAGCAGCAGAACACTATTCAAAAAGATGCACGAGAACATTAAAAAAAAAATGCTCCTTCAATGACATCTTTCTAAATACTGTTCATGAGTAGCAGACTGAAGTCTATCTGATCCTCTGCGGAGTCTCTGGAGACCAAAGGAATCCAGGTGGGATGCAGGGAGATGCCATCCACAGCATACCTCCTGGAAACAAGACAGCCTGTTACAGCAACCATACAAGATTTGACTCCAAGTGCTGCACAAATGTCCAAGGGGCAGATGGCAGGAATAAAACCATATATACAGAACTCACTTTTCATAATGACATTCAACTGGAATAGCCACTCCATCCAGTTTAAGCAAGCCGTCCAACGAAGGTTCAGGTGAGTAGATCAGAACATTAGAGTGGATGATCTTCTCCTTTGTGGACTGAAAAGAACAAGATCTCACAAATTCTACACAGCAAAGGAGCAAACACACCTGGACGCACCGTCTTCACTGCGCATGTCTGTTCTGTCGCGACTTTAAAAGTGTCAACAATTTTAGTCTGATCAATGACAACGACATATGTAGGCCTAAGCGTTTTGATAGTGTGGTCCTTTTGGTTATAAACTAGATGGTCCACTAGGTGGCACTAAAACAGCGGTTGAGTTCAGCTGGATAATGTCAGCGTGTTAGTCAGGTGCCCTCAGTGAACAGGAGATTTTGTTTCCTTTGAGATTTGTCCTGAGCCAGGCAGCATTTCATTATCAAATTCAGACAGGATCTTTTGGTTTAATCACATTTCAAACATGCACATTAAGGTTGTGGAAAGGTGCAGTTTGACGTTTACGTTTTGTAATTTGACTGACTGAAATGACGAAGAGATGATGCAGGAGAAGGACCCGGCTGCAGACTACATCTCTCTGGGACTCAGGATCAGCAGAGTGCTTTGGAAACTTTGTTTGCCCCTGGTTTTGCCCCTCGAGCTGCACATGCAGGCCGCCCTGTCTTAAATATGGAGGTTGTTGGAGCTGTGTGCAGCCTAAGAGGAAGTTGTTTTTAGGAAGTTCTTTTTGGTTAAAAGACAAATATAGACTAGTATATGTTAATATTCTGTCAGTCTACCAGTAAGACATGAAGCAGCAAATAAAGAATCTTTGTACAGAGCTAACATAACCTGTCAATAAGTATCTGGTCTGAAACTAATTATACGTATCGATTGATTTTTTGAACACGTTTTTCTTTTTGTGCAGTGGCTTTGTGGCTAAAGAGCAGCAGTGGGATTGATGTGGGTTTGTGCACAGAGGGAAAAACCCAGTATGGTGTGTTTTTATTGTTATTGTCACATGTATTTAGATCTGCTGCGTCTGACTCTGTGGTACGATCATCACAGGTCCCTGTCAACTCCAGCAGCCGCAAAAACTCACCTGAGCCAGTTCCACTGAACACGGAAAGGGATGCAAATTGAAACTAAAAGCTATATTTCACTTTCAGTGAGGTTTTGCACTTTTGAAACATCATTCCCTAAACAAAGTGCCCAAAGATGGAGCTAAAAAACATCAACCAACAGCAACACAAATCACTTTGGCCAGCTGAATTACGAAAACATCAGCTGACAAAGAAAAGTTTATTGGGATATTCCACTTTTTGTTTTTTACTTTTGAGCTTCTACTAGATGTTTGACACTTGACTATCTGCTGTATTTCTATAGAATTTAACCCTGATCCTTACCCCATTGTGACTCTATCTCAATACTGGTGTAATCCAGGCTCTAAACCAGACATTGAATATCTTTTTGACTGGCTTTCACATCCTTCTGATGATCAAAAGATTTTTTTTTACCCACAATATTAAGGTCACCTGTCAGTAAGTTCACAATTAACTTTGGACTTTCCAAATGAAGCGTAAACAGACACTACGTTGCATTCTGTTAGTAAAATCCTGAGAAGGCCCAAGAGTCGCCGTCAAGTACTTTTTTAAATGAAGAAACTTCCAGTGACTGAATTCAATAACTGTTACAACATGGACAATATCTCACAGTGACACATAAAGTGAAAAACAAGTCAACACCAGTGAATAAATGAATGATAAATCAGCAGAATTTATGCAGGAAAAAACATTTATTTGGTGTGTAACAGTGTATAACAGGATAATAAATAGTTGAAAATAAATAGTCCAGAATAAATCAAATATTATAAATAAATAAATAAATAGAATACAGAATACTGTGTAAATAAACTTTTTTTTTTTAAAAAAAGTACTCTAACACATCATCTTGATGTTAAATATAAGTGACCACATAAAAATAATAAGTATGTATACATAAAAAAGGTTTTATGTCAGAACTTGATTATTTGAACACAACATGAGCTGCTCCTGTAGTTTATGGCGCCTGTATGTAAAGTGGCTGTGTAAAGCTTTCTACAGCTACTGCTCTGGTAGAGCTCGATCACTCAGATATGAAATGACTCTGGTGATCGTGGTTGCGCGGACCTGGAAGCCGTTCATCACTTTGCAGAGCTTCAGTCTTTGATCGTAGGTGCTGTCTGTAGCCTGAAAGAAACAGAAATTTTGAATAACTTATTACAAGATTAGATTAAAGCCTTCAGAAGATGTTACTGTTTGAAATACTCAGACAAGTAGAAAAAAATGCACGTCTTTGTCTTTGAAATCAGAGATACCAGAGTAAATTAAAATCTAACACACAAGTGAGAGAATTAATATAAATCTTACCTCCGCTGGGGCCAAGTCTTTGGGCAGAGACCATGCAAAGCAGTTCTGTTGAAAGGAAACGATTTATTTTTAATGTCTCTGAAACTTAAGAACAACTCAATATTACGCAAAATGTGGCTATTGATCTAAACATAGCTTACCTCCATGAGTTCTCTGAGGCTGTACAGAGTTTTGTTGAGCGAACTGTTTGGCTGAGCAGCTAGAAACTTGTAGTAGTGACGCAGATCCTCCCCGATGTTTGTCAGACATAAGTCCTGGATGGAGAAACAGCAAAGACAATTATAAGGTATATATATATATATATATGTACATATTTAAATAATAGATATCTTTACAAAAAACATAATGTTATTTTTTATTTATATTTCGTCTTTTTATTGATACTCTTGTAAATGTGTTCAACACAAAACAAAAAACAACACAAAGCACATCTCAATATAATGCAGTTCTGAACAACCCCCACCACTGCCTATGATCTCAATGTGAAAACATGTAAATTGATTAGATTAATGACCATGTCAACAAAAAACACCCCTATTTAGGCATCATGACAGTAGACATTGTAATAAAACAGTTGTATTGGATTTCATTACATTAGGATAGGTGTATCTAATTAGATGTACATAAAACTCAGCAAAACAAAATTGTTTCTTCCTACTCAGATTTAATGCATACATTTGTATAGTCTGTATAGACTAAAGTACTTGGATAGGCTCATTTGTATGCCCTTGAAAAATAAAAAACAGATGACAACTTACCTCATTAAACTGTGAGGTAACAGCTCCTGAGCATTTGGATTCCTGTGGGACAAATACAGTTAAATTTCAAGTCACACAAAGAAAAAGTTAAATGATTTAAGAAAAAGTAGTTTGTTGTTTCGATGTTTCATTATTTACCTCTGGTGCACACACAGATGGTGTGGCAGTTTCCATGTTCAGCTCCACACTCTGCTTTGTGCAGTTGATTCCACGGGTCACAGTATTCTAGGACACGGCAAGAGAATTTTAGAAACTGTAAATTAAGGACAAATTTAACAAAGCTGTGTACAGATTTTGTTCACTTTTGCTTAGACCTACGATTGCAAGGGACTGGCTGATGTCCTCCAGAAGCTCCCGGGCGTATAAAACACAGGAGGCTGTCATCTTTCCTTTAACCATCACTGGCAGAGACTGGCCGACCTGCCACAGAGGACAGGAAAGCAGCAGGAGCAGCAGCGCAGGAGAGAAGTCTGAGGAAAAAATAAAATATAGTTGCCATTGTAAATCTACTATTTCGTTGCAAAGAGAAAATACTGTTCAGTCAGGGCACATCGTACTCACAGAGCTTGATGAGCTGCATCTTGGACACGACTGTTGATTCTCCTTTGGAGTGACTGACTGAGCTCAGGCATCCTTAAGTGTTTTATACCCAGGCTGATGCAGGGATTTCCCTTATGGTAAAGCAGTGTTGACACCTAACTGAGTGCACAGTCAAGACTGTGTAATTCTTCCCCTATATCAACAAATGCCTAGATGAAACTGGAATTAACACAAACTCTGATGAGTAATGGTCTTTCTGACATTTCCAAAGAGAGCAGAGTGAAAGAGATGTATTGAAACTTTAATTCTGGTCATGGGCAACATTTTTCTTATATCTGCCTCTTCCAGACACATGTTTCATTTTAAAGACAAAGACAAAGATCGATTTTAAGTTAAAACCGTATTTTTATCACAAACCAACAATTCTGTTATTTCAAAGTCCTGATCTATAAAAAAAAATCAAAGATATTGTTCAATGAGAAGAATATAATGTTGAATGTTTTGTATTTAAACATGTATTTAAAATACTTGTCTGTTGTTTTAATTGAACAAGTTTATTTCTTGTCAGTGGCAGAAATGTAATTTATACTTCTCAAATAAAAATTACTAACTACATTACTAGTTTTATTTTGGCTCAGTTGCCAAGTAATCATAGTCACAATTATAATCATAATGTGATGAGGTAATACTGAATACACAAGACCCAGAATAAACTGGGGATTGACTGAGACTGCTATACCAAATGATTGATTGATGATTTTATTGACAATGCATGAAATAAACTTTTTAAAGTTTAAATTCAGGGCATGATACATAAATTAAATCAACAATTAAAGAACAAGCAAAGAAAATAAATGATCTAGAGCTATACTGAACTATCAGGGAGGTCAGTGTAGAGTTATGCGTAGAAAGAGGAACACAGGAAGTCAAAATTAAAGTTAAAGTCACCCTAAAATCCAGTAAATGTGGGGAAAAAACAATGGCCGCGCCATCTAGTAGTGTCCTTGTTTAAAAACTAAAAGAAAGGGAAGCACTTTGATATACAAAAGAAACTTTTTAAGAAACATTTTACAAAAGATTTACAATGTAAAATGTAATAATATACCTTCTCGTCTCCTCCCCTAGTTGGAGAAATGCAGGTGACTTTAATCTATATTTATAAGGAATCATGTTTGTCTTGGCTTATGTGCACATGCAGTCATCACAAGCCCCTCACCAAACACATATTTTTCACATTTATTTAAAAAATCTTTAATAATTTGCTACTGTGAGATAAAGGAAGGATTACATGGTTCACTATTAAATCATGCCTATAAACTGTGCCTAATCATAATAATCTAATAGCATATCCTCTGAATTAAGTGCTGAGTGTATCATTGTCACCACAGTCAGAGCTGTTCCCCCTTTACTTGGGGTAGTCCTCCATAAAACCCAATTATGTAAGTGTCAACACAAGTGTGAATGTGTGAGTAGAGAAACTCGGCTGTGCCCTTTTAAACAACTCCGAGACTGAATACGTGAATGAGAGCAGACTTACTTTCCCGAGCTGCACTTGATGAAATGATTTCCAGAGTTAGTGTGTGTCATTAGTTTCTACAGTAAATAACATCAATGCATGCAGCCTTGAGCGGGATACCAAATGCAAATGAACTCTCAAGAAAATGAGCCAAATATAAACAAAAAAAATCACACACATGAAACATTTATTACTGGAGATTTTTTTTTTTTTTTTTTTTACAATCATCATACATTACACATTTATCAATGAAGCGTACAATAGAAAAGGAAAGTTTAACTTTGTGTTTCGTGACATTCGTAAAAAGGTGAGAGTGAAAACATTTAAACACAGACAGACGACAAGGCATGTTCTTCATCCTTTTAATAAATAATATAATAATAATAATATATTTTATCATTTACATACAGTATGTCCATAAATCTCCTGAACAGATAAAATAGATATATATTTTAGGCTGTCATTTAGTTATTTATTTGTTATATATTTTATGTTTACTCTCTTTTTTAGCATTAGTAAACTGAGCATAATGAAAGGATTTTGCATATTTTTATTTAGGGGCTCTTCATGGCTCTAAATGTATCTTTAAAGCGGGTGGCAACTGTAGCAGCTATCGAGTCACACATAATTTTGAAATTACAAAAAATCCTTTCAAGACCCCCTGCTGCAGCATTTAAACACCACCGTGAAGCTAAGCCACAGATCAGCAAATCAGTGTCAAATGAGTGTTTATCGTTTAACATTGCAACAGCTCAGACAGGAGACGTTTCAGCGAATTCCAGTGATAAACAGCGATGACACAGTGCTCCTAGTGAAAGAAACGACCAACATGTGAACAGTGCATGGCTACAGATGAGCTGATCCATCCTCTTGATTGATTATAGAAGCCAAACAAAAGACAAAGTTAATTGCAGCCCGATTGGGTGTGGCCCTTTTTTCAAGCTGTGTCCAACCCATTATTAACATACATGAGTGTACAGTGAAAAATGGTGACGAGGTAAATCAGGGGAGGAGTTAATTCGAGAGGATTCCTCTAATTCTACAAAATATGGCATGATTAATCTCGCTAAGTGAAAGTGAAAGCCTGCACAAACTCAACTCTGTCCACACTGACAGCGGCAATGACACAACCTGGTTTTTGGATGTCCGGTCCTCTGCCCTTTGACAACGTCCTGCGGCGTGATACATTATGCGTGTGTCTGTGTGTCTAGTATTACAGTATATGGTAAAATGATTTCCCCCAAAACAGTCAGCACAGATGGAGTTTCATTAGTAACACTGGTTGACGGTCCATGGAGTGGAAGGTAAGACGACGTGCAGGCGGACACGCATGTAGGTGGGGTGTTTTATTTAGAGAGAGCTTTCTCTGCCTGGTGCCGCTGGTGGCTGTGAGCGTGCCTGTCCAAAAAAAGACAACAGGCGCATTAGAGCGAGCACGGGGCATAAAGTACAGCTTATACAGACTACATCCCTCTGACAGCATGTGCATTAGAAATGGACAAATGCGAATGTAGGCCAGACACACAGATACAAATGCGAAGAATTGAGGTGAGAGAAAAGGGAGATTCACCTGGTGAGGTCCTCTATGTCCACCAGCATGGCGTCCTGCTCCACATGCAGCTCATCCCTCAGCAGCAGCAACTGCACCAGCTCCTCATTTAGACCTGTGTTAGATTTAGGAAGGGAGGAAGAGAAATTAGGTGCCTGCTCTGTGAAAGTGGTTAGAAAATGCCCAGACTTCAACCAGTAACCTTAAGGTCGATTGATCAAGTCTTTTGACCTCGATTTGATATTTCAGATATTAAAGACCGGAAATACGAGTGGAGAGTGTCTGTAATAAGATTCAAACCAAATCTTATATTTATATTGTCAATTGAAAACATTGAATTGGAGTATTACATATGATGAGGGAGGTCTATAGTCCTTCCATAACAAACACTTCAAAACCACTTTGGATAAGTTAAACTGTCTGAAAATCATTGCTGTTTTTATTCATTTTTAAAATTTGACATAATAAAGATCAATGTATTCTACTGTCCAACAATAATATACTACTGAAATGGGCACATGGAAGAGCATGAGGTTTGTTGGATTCATCAAATACTTGCGATGCTTGTGTCATGTGTGTGTTTGCGTGTGCTCTGCTCACTCTGAATCTGTGAGTGTAGGTCATTTGTGATGACTTGCAGCTGTCCTAGACTCATGTCCCTCATGTCCCCTCGCCTCAGATTCCTCTTCATCAAGCCCTCGCTGATGTGGGGCAGATGGGGGAGCTGTAAATATGTAAACACACATAGATGGGAAATGACTGTATGTTAAAATGTGAAAAAACAGCACAAAATGTGACCGAACACTAAAACAGTATTATTCAGTACTGATCATATTCAGCTGGATTCATCAACAGTAGGACTCATCTGCTTTTCTTTTCTTTAACAGTGTCAGGGGGTTTCTGTGGGGTTCTGTCTCACACATGCCTGCACACACACCTCTACTTACAAACCCTGACTGAATCTCTGTTCAGGCCATACTGTAAGTCCCCAGTGTGTTTTTTACGTGCTGTATTTACCGTAACAGTAAGTCATCGTAAGTCATTCTATTAGACCTTTTCCCCGTCACATGAGAGATATTTCATGGCTCAGGGTCGTTTCTTAAAATGCATTTTTCTTGGAAGAAGGAAGAAAGATCTTCTTCCCCCCCCCTCCCCACACACAAATTCTCTGATCTGCATTTCTCTCTCCCACTGACTAACCAAGTCGGCCACAGGTGAACGTCTGTGCAGTTGGATTTGCCTCTCCACCTCCACCTGCATGCGGGCCATGGGTCGAGCCAGAGCCAGGGCCACCCGGGCCTCCTCCTGCAGCCTCCGCTGCACCCGCCAGAACCCGCCGCAGTCATCCAGTGGGTCCGAGTCCTCCTCCGCCGTGTCTCGGTCCGATAGTGACGAGCTCTGTTTGCTCTGGAGTGGAAGTGGCATAAGCTATATTATGATGCAATGGTCTGTGTGATTCTCACACATGGTTTGTATAAAGCTGTGCGTACCACAGGGGACAGCGGCGTGTCCAGACTGGTCTCTGTCCTGCTATCTTCTGCATCGCTGTCTTTGTCGCTGCTGCTGTCGTTGACAAAACACACCTGCAGGTTCACCCCACTCTGCAGCCTGAGAGGAAAGCACAAAGAGTGAAGAACATGAGAGCGAGAAGTCTACAATCATGGAAGACATGGTGGAGATATGTAAAATGGGACACTGAAGTTGTCTGAGGCTCGAGCATAGCATGTTGATCTTTAGTTAGAGATACTGAAAAGGTCTCCAAGTCAAAGTGAAACCCAGGAAGACAAAAGGGACATTACTCATTGACTTCACTGATTTTGTTGACACACAAGAAAAACAAAAACAACTTAAATAAAATCACAACGTGTAGGATTTGGTAGAAGAAAGGAGTGGAAAGACCAAGAAATATTTGGACACATCGT
Source organism: Scortum barcoo (assembly GCA_023238725.1). Classification (NCBI taxonomy): domain Eukaryota; kingdom Metazoa; phylum Chordata; class Actinopteri; order Centrarchiformes; family Terapontidae; genus Scortum; species Scortum barcoo. Next base: position 16,504,338 of record CM041533.1, on the reverse strand, counting down.
TCAAGCATTTGCAGAATTCTAAAAAATAAAGTGAAAAAATACATTTAATTTAGGTGGCTATTGTAAATTCCACAAAAAAGCACAACACTATGAACAAAAATCTTCGGTAGCTCTCTATGCTGCACTGTATATCATGTGCCAGATTCCATGATGGGGACTCAGCTTTTTGGGAAGTCCTTGTGTTTTATTTTCTTTTTCTTCATCAAAATGGTAAATAGTGACTCCCTTTTTACTCAACAAAATGATTAAAATAAAGGACCTCCTTTTTTTAAATTACTCAATTAATCCACACAATAATGACAGGGCTATGTGACCATTAGCAAAAAAAAAAAAAAAGTCAAAATGATTATTTGGTAAAACACACACAAAATGTGGCTTACTTTCAATCATGGGAAATCCTAATGCTACAGGATACTGTATAATTAAATGTCATGAAACAATGGTGCGCTTCCAACCTTGTGGAAACAGTTAGGGGAAGTTCTGTCCTGTTTCAACATAAATGAGGGCTAAAAAGAAATGGTATGACGACTGCAAAAAAATAGTGCCCGGCCTGATCTCACTGAATGGGAGGAACTTACTGCAGCCAGGCTCCAAAATCTTGTGGAAAGCCATTCCACAAGAGCAGAGGCCGTTCTTGCAGCATATCAGTGACCATATTGACTTTTGAATTATATGTCGTTAGAATATGGTGTCTACATACTATTGGCCATGAATGGTATTGATATCAGTAATGTCACAGTGTGCGCGTGACCTCATCAAGTAGGAACAAAAGCAGCAGTTGAAAGCTTCAATGAAACAACCAAAGCCACAGACATTACATCAGGCCCTCTATAGCAGTAACACCTCAAACCTCAGCTCAAAACACCATTCAGTCGATTCCTGAGTACGATACTGACTGAAAGAACCTAACAATCCAAAGTAACCTCCCCCTACACTGGGATGAGAACAATAACTTCAACAACATCTCACGAACAGGACAGTGGAATTTCCACTCCCAAACTTAACCCAGAGGGGTGCACCATTACCTCTGCTGGAGGTCACATAACTCTTAAGTTAACCATTCAGAGCGCAGCCTCATATCAGGCATCACATCCTCTTTCTCAACCAGAACTGGACTTCCTCAAATAGTAGCTCGGGGGTGTGGGGCTCCTGGCTATATGAACGCTCCCTCTAATGGAAAAAAGCCAAAATGCCAGAGAGTTACTAGAGGTCAGAGCAGGCATGAAAAGAAAAGAGTGGTGTTGTCGTGTTAGTGGCTTTGGTTTACCAACTTGTCTGATGCAACTCTTTCCACTGTATGCGAATGCATGTGCTATCTGAAACCTCAATTACAAACACGAAATATCAATTTCATGGGAAAATGATTTCCTTTCACTTTGCTTTTAGATTACAAAACCCTCTGTATGTCAAATTCAGTATGTATTATTATATCATTTTTGGAATGGGGAAAATTCAAACGATCAAACGAAAAATCTATTTATTAAACTTTATTTGCACTTTTATTTATATTAGTGCACACCGCAGTGCAGTTAAAATATAAAGAGTAAAACAATGGAATTTTACATTAAATTAAATTGCTGAAATATTTTGTAAAAAAACAAAAAGAAAGAAACAAAGAAAAAAAATAGATAAAAAGTGCTAGAATTGGAGACTGGCCCATTGATTTGGCATCGGTCATCCAATCTCCAAACTATATCCCACCATGAGAATTTGTCTTACCCATGAAGCCTGGCATTACGTAGTGAGTTTCTCTCCCAGAAACAGAGGTTAACCACTGTACCACCTCCTCTGTGCATGCTTTTTCAATAGTCAGTCTCTTTGTTCTGCGGCTGATAGTCACTGTTTAGTCCACTGTCAATTCCCCACAAACTGACTGCGTACTGCGGCTTTCTGGGAAACCTTTCATTTTCTGCCATTTGCTTGAGTCACTCGTTCTCTTCCTCTGTTTGTTGCTAAGTATAACATGCCCACAGACACGTGGGATAGTTCAGCGTATTCACTTAACCTTTGACAGCACTATGCTGCGCTCACCTATACGTGACTCAATCTTTCCCGTAGGCTTTCGCAAACAGGCTGTTCTCATTCACTTTTCGTAAATATGTTACCGTTGTCATTTACTGCCATTTGGACTTGAGACATACAAGCCAAAGAGTCAATTTAATCACTTTTATCCTTCTGATTTGTGTGTTTCTTATAGGTCCCATGTAATGGATAGATAGCTGCTGAACAGCCCCCCCTCCTGGCTGTTGAATAATTGCTTGTAATTTCACCTAGGTGGAGCTCCAGCTGTTACAGATGGAACGGTGAACATCACCTTGCTGTGCTGTGAAATCCACATATCTCTAAAATGTCAATTTTTCAAGAACTGCGGAAAAAAAACACCCTTATTTTAGTTTTGTGATCTTGTATTTTTCAGATAATGTTTTTTTGTTTGTTTGTTTGTTTGTTTTTCAGTTCAAGATGTAAGAGAATTTCATGAACTGTTTAAGGAACACAAAATCTGAAAAATTCAAAATCACCAAACTGGGAGATACATGGTATTCACTGAACAGCAAGGTTTCTTGAAAGACTATGTGTGTGCCACATACATGCATGAATATACACATAAAAGACTGTTAGGTCGCTGTGTTTGCCAGTATGATACAATTAAATGCCTTATATTAGCCTGTCATGTGGTCTGTATGAGGAGGTTCCTTATATAAGCAACACATGAAGTCTACAGAAAGTACAGTCAGTTCCATATTCAGGCTTTAAAACAGAGGAATATGGTTTTCTGTGAATCAATAATTCATTTCATCTGGAGCATATCTCACTGTTTGCCTGTCATCCATCTAAGAATAAATTGCGGGAGAACATCTAAAGGCCTAAAGTGTCAGCTGTTGGAAGCTAAAACACAAAAATATTGGTGCCGGCCTTCAAAAGGCTTCATTGATCAAACGATGACACACTCGTACACGCACTCGATCCAAACCCACCGGGAGGATGGGCCATTCTTGCTGCAGCTGGTGTAGATGACTGGCTCGTCGTCATAGAAACTGCCAAGGGCGAGTTTCTGCCTGATGGACTCTCTCTCATTTCTCTGGGCCTGCCAGAGAAAAGAGAGAAAAAAAAGACATGAGTATAAAGAATATTAATAAAAGTGCTGCTCTAGTTCCGTTTCTGCTTGATTGACTGTGTGGGATACAGGAAGAAATATTAAGCTGGGTGTGCAGGTTGCTATTTAAATTAAAGCTATAAATACATGTATTGTACCAAATGATAATGCACTTTCTGGTTCAGAGGAGGAGGATGAAAGGGAAAACGAAGAAATTAAGGAGGGATAAATATGGATTAATTAAGGAAAGGTAGGATGGAAAGAATGTAGTAAAGTCGTTTAATCCAATCTCCTGCCTTCCCCACGTTAAAATAATCCAGCTTTGGGCGCACATGTGTCATAGCTGTATAAATATGTTCACCACACTATTAAAATCTAGGTAACACATTTATAAAAATCTTTTTTTCCCCTCCCTCCACCAATAATAGGTACATAGGTACATGTGTCTATGGTACGCAAATCTGAAGTCTTCGAAGTCTCACAGTTTTCATCTTAAATGCTGAAAAGAAATATTGAACAAAATGTTTCAGCCTGACACGATTTCCCATTCTGGCACTACGGGCAAAGTATTTTTATATCATGGGATTAGTACCTGCATATCCTAAGGCTGTGTGTGAGTCTGTGACACACACACACACACACACACACACACACACACACACACACACCATTCACCAACAACCATTGTATAATGTGTCAACCTTTTTTTTTCACAGCAAACATTTTGAACTGTAATAGCGGGCAAATCACAGGTGTAAATATTAACGTCGATTATTACTGTGTTCCATTTAGGTGATCCTGGTGTGTTGAATGCTGGCTCACTGGTTCGGCTCTCTGGGACTCTTCATGCAACCGATCCATTATTAATGTTATTATTAACACCTGTGCTATTTCTGATAAGACAAGTCAAAATGTCTGCCATGAAAAAGGCCTCTTAGGGATGTTTCTCTCACGACTTCTCTCTAAATAACCTAAAAACCGTCCCAATGCGAACACCCTCTTTTTGTGACGCATTATTAGACGAGGCTGTGATGTAAGAGCATAAATCACAGTTGATCGCTTTCACCCGCCTGACCGACGCTCTGCTTCCTGCTCATCCTCTTCAGACAGCCGGATTTCCTCTTACCAGCAGATTGTCTACACACACAAACACGGCTCTACACACAACACATTTCACCCTCCCAAAGGGAAGGAATAGTATAGCAAAAGCACCTCATGGTCACTGTAAATGATGTCGAATGTCATTTATAAAAAAAACGGAGAAAAATGTCATCAGCATGAGAGATGAAATTATAGATGTAAAAACACAGCAAATCTGGTAAACACACCCACGCCACCTCACAGTCATACATCCATCCATCCATCCATCACGGCTGATTCATCTACAGCAGCTCACCCAGGATGGATACCTCTTCATGTATACCTGTAAATATTATGCCACAGCCGCTGAGAATCACTGACACATACAAGCACAAAAGCCACACACCTGGTAAATGCGTTTCTCCTGGTGCACCATCCTTCAGCGCATCGTACTGAAACAGCCACCCTGCCCTTCTCTACACTGCAGTGGAACTAGACCCAGGAGACCCTCTCATATACTGCAGTTCCGTGTAGGAGAGCGATGGAGGGAGGAGAGAAAGAGCAATGAGGGGAGGGAGGGTGGCAGCAGTGAGAGGGGAAGGGGGGGGGTGCAGGAGAGGAAAGAGTGGGAAGAGGCGGAAGCGGAGGAGGAGAGAGAGAAATGAAAAGGGAGGCGAGAGACAGCGCTGCTCAGTGCTGCCACTGCTCTCCTGATCTGTTATCTGTTCCTCCATCTTTCTCCCCCACTTGTCTTTCTTCAGGCTTCTCCTCATCATCTTCCTTTTAATTGAAGAATGGGAACAAGTAGCGCCTGCTAGATATCTGTGTCCTGATAAGAGGAGGCAGCAGACCTTTTAGGTTTGCAGAAAGCCCACAGAAAGGAGTGCATATGATCATCAAGGTGAGTAATACGGTGGGCTGAGAGGCCAGGCTAAACATAGTCTGATAAATGAGACTGCAACACTGGAACACAAAACCATTAGAGGCCACGGCTGATCAATAATAGTTTCTCTAATAAACGTCCGTAATTTTGAACAACACTGACATGGCGTCAGCATCTGCTCGCTGGCCCAAAGCAGAGTAGTGAATTTTTAATTGCACCTTCTCTTGTTTGTTTAGTCTCCTAAAGGAATATCCTCTGGCCCCCATTCCACATCACAGATTCAAGCGTGATGAGCCGTAAGAGAGAGACGAGGAGGCACAGGGTGAGCGTGCCCACACGTGCGAGGAGAGACACAAATACACTCACGCACACACAAAAGCATGTATACATGCTCACAGTTCCCCCAGTGCAGCAGTGGGCTGATTAAACGACACAACATTTTTGAGTCATCTCTCATCCTTCGTCAGCGTCAGAGGCCAAATATCCTCAGCCTTTCAGAGTCTTCACATTTCTCTGAGGATAATACAGGCACCATTAAAATCATATGTGGTATCTACATATGTATAGAAATCAGATATGCACATATAGGTTTATGTCACCAGCTTTTAATTAATTAATTTTTTTATTTGACTTGTGCTGAAGCCCTTTCTTGTCCTGCCTCACTCTCTTTTCTTGTGGTTAAGAGAAGTAATTCAGTGCTTGTGTGGCCCAGACGGAAAGAGAGAAAGACAGTCACTCACAGAGATGCTTGAGAGTCTGGTTCGCCTTCCACTGTAACAATCTTCAGCCTGTGGTGCAAAGATATCCTGGAGCTCTTTGGCCCAACTGCGGCTTTTTACCATGCAGCCTCTTCCTCCTCCCTGGTGCTGATTGTCACAGTTGCCATCATCTCCACAGTCCTCCCACCAATGGCCTGCTGTGGCCTTTCTCATGAATACCTCTCCCTCCTCTTCCTCATCCATGTCCACATCACAGTCCTCCATAAAGACAAACTGTATGGGGTGGGTGGAGCAAATGTCAGGGTTGGGGGAGGGACTCAGCGCCCTGGCCGGGAATATGGCCACAGATGGACTGAAGATATTCAGAGGTGGGAGACGGATCTCAGAGTAAAATCAACCAAATGACTGCAAGCTGTGTAGAACTCTTTCATCTCCATGACATCTTAATGTTTCCTATGATCATACAGAAAAAATAGATAATTGATATAACTGCAGAATAGGCTTAAGCCTGGAATTATAGTAATTTTCTTTGTCATAATATTCCCCATGTAGATGCTTTGGTCCTATTCTGTAATTTTACAGCAATGGATTATACTTCTTTTTTCCATTTAGTCTTTCAAATTCCTAATTATTCCTAATTCCTAATTAACATAAAATCTGCTAAACCTACATAACATATACCATCTTAATTCTAAGACAATGAAAATAAATCTCAAATTCTAAAAAAAAAAAAAAAAATTTAAATACAGTCAACTGAAGTGTGTATGTATACACACACACACACACACACACACACACACACACACACACACACACATATATATATATATATATATATATATATATATATATATGCATGCTGTATATAGGACTCACCTTCATTGTAGACTGCAAATGCTTGAAATAAAAATGTAAAAGCAGCAATTATAGAACAGAAATAAACAGTGTTGCATAAATGGACAACCGGTTCTTCCATGCTGTACAGTGACTGTATGATGACTGGCAAAAGATGGGTTTTCAGATTTCTTGCTCCTCTGCAGAATAGTTCCTGTTCCTGAGCTCCGTAATTCCGGCCGGCTAACATTCAAGAACTGTGGCCAATGAAAAAAAAATACAGATGCACATCCTTGCTTTCAAAGACCAGCGTTACACGTCTCTCTGTTGTCACGTGTGACTTAGTTTCAGCGATGTGTTGGAGATTTGTGTATGTGTGCATCCATCGTCACGGGGTGCCCAGAGGAGAGAGCACTATGTGGAAATATATAGGAAGAGACAGAATGGGGTCTGTGTTCACTGTATGAGTGTATATAGGAGCGAGAGGGTTTGAAAGAAAATAACTACAAAACAAAATTAATATGGCAAAGATGTGAAAAACTAGACCAATTTATGGCTTTTTTTTATCTAACCTCTATTTATTTCAGAGTTGAACTAGGATTTTTTTTTGCAATACCATTTCACATTCATGAAGTTGCTCCCATCTCCAGGGTGTCAGGTGCAACCAGTCTCACTTTGGCAGCTTCACTGGAGCAGCAAGAGATGAGCCTTGGATACATCAGCAGAACACTGGCAGAGATATCATTGCTCATTTTGGCCAAGATGTTAAAAATGCTGGAAAATTTACCAGCAACCAGCAACAGCATATAAAATTATGCTTGTGCATTTATCCACTTTTGCAAATAGTCATCTTATCTGTCATTACATTTCATAGCAGAGCTGTGTGTGCAACCAACATTTGGGGGAAGTACAGTAATTGCAACTCCCATGAAGATGACTACCATTTGAAGCACTGAACCAATCACATGTAATCCATTGCTCAGGGTTAACACTTTCAGAGTCACTGTTAGCCTTATTTAAAAAGTGTCAGTTGTGACACTTGCCAGTGTGTTCAGCTCTTTGGCAAAGAACAACCTGTGTTCTAGTTTTTCCATTGATGAGCCATTGAGCACTTTGCCAAGGCCATAAAATTTACAAGAATCCCCGAGCCAGTTTCCAGCAACTGCAATTTATGCAGGACATTAAACCAGTTACTTGCCAAATGTTACTGGACCTTTAAGATTTACAACTGTAGCTTCATCTTTGTGATTTACTAAAAGTACGTAAAGTAAGAGATTTAAGCACCATGACACAAAAGCACACATGGGACCAAGTTAAACAAGTTTATTGAATGCTCAGTATTGCAGCACTTATGGTTTATGGTTATGTTAATCTTTACATTTACGTTGTTTGGTTAAGATGTGTGAAATTTGGAGAGCAGTCCCTTGGCCAGTGTGTTCAGAGAAAGGTTTGAGGGAGTTTAATGGCTTTATTATGAAGACGTGCTGGTGATGTGGATTTTCAGGCCGGACTTTAGACCCAGTCAAGGGCCAGTTGGAGACTAAGTCTGGTCCTGCCCAAGCCTCTACACCTTACTTCTTAGTCTCAAAGTCTTTTCTTCAAAAAGTTTCTAAGAGTTCAAATCTTCTTCTGAGGAAAATGCAGAGTCAAATAAGCACTGGTTGGAGTCCAGCAAAGTTGAGTCCAGAGAGCCTTATTCTTCAACACGGAGTACAAAGTCTGAGCTGTACTGCAGAACAACTAAACTCTTACCAATAGGACATAGTTTTTATATTGTAGGTTTTAGGTGTGCCCAGACCAGGGGGCATGACTAACCATGCCCCTTTTCTCTGAGTGAGTGTTTTGTTTTTTACTTGTGTCTAAAATAATCTTTTCCTGCCTTATGTTGAGGAAGTGGATTCAAAGGGAGGGTGGACAGCTCTGTGAGGGAGAAAAAGTTTAAACAAGTGGGCGAAAGGGAGTAGCAGCAAAGCAAGAGACACTAGCAATAGCAGGCTAGGTAAGAGAGCAAGGAAAAGAGAGGTGCTGAGATGGTTCAGGCAGGAAGGGTAAAAGCAGGTACTTAACGTAACGCAGTTGCCAGTGATGGAGGAAGAGCAGAAACCACTGAGTGAGAAAGCAACAGAGAAACACACACACAGTTAGCAACAGAAGAGAAACCAAAGAGACAGCCATCAGCCCCACAGTGGCATGGTGAGCCACCTTATGCATCCAATACAGCAACAACACCACCGTCGAATATATATCCTCTCGTGCAAGTAAAAGACCAAATTCAAGGAGAGATTAAAGGTGAACTGCCAGGCATATTTACAGTAACTTTGGAATCACAGCCTGAAGAGGAAGGAGAAGCAGGTAGTGTATGTAGTGTCCCTAGTAGTGCAAGAAGTGAAAGGAGCTATGTCAACAGGGCAGATCAGAGGTCCCCTGGCCTGAGGCAATGGATTAGGAGCCAGACCCCAGAAGCACAAGCTGACAGGAGAGAATACAGAGAGATTGAGGAAAGGAGCTGGGAAAGAGTAAGAGCTGCAGTACTTGGTAGAACATATTGAGCTTGAAGAGAAACAAAAATTGTAAAAACACAGAGCTGCAGCTGAGGCAAAAAGAGGTAGCCCGCCAGCTCAAAGCATGCGATAAACACCTGTATCACAAAGTACTCCGAAGTGGACAGACTTGGAAGCAACACTCGGGCAACAACAAAACGAAATAATGGAACTGCGCCTAAGTGATGTTGAAAAAGAGACTAAGAAACTTAAAAGAAACTGAGAAACTACTGGATCAACTGAGGAGATCTGCAGAGCCTAACCCGCAACTGGTAACAATGCAAGTGCGACACCAATTGGCCAACACTGACAACACCCTCCACGTGCTAGATCAACAAGTTGAAGAAGAGGATATATATAAAATATACACAAATGGCCTGGTGAACATTCGACCAGAAAAATGCAGAGAAAAATATCTCAGAAACCAGCTGAAAGGCAGCAGAGCATTCTCCGCAATGGAAAAGAGTTCCGTCTGCCGGATGATTTCGATGACAGCGACTGTGAGCAGGACCTAGAAGACCAAGACTTGACGCAGCCTGGGATTATGTGCCCCATAATAACAAAGCCCGCTGGTCAGTGACAGTACGTGCCGTGATCCTTATGTGACATCACAGTTCTTGCTGATAGGGTGCCAGACCTCACTGAGGGAGCCAACAAGTGGATTACAGCCTTGGAAGAAAGCACAGCCGGACTGACTCTGGGCTTGGGGGACATTAAAGCATTACTTATGCACATCATCGGGACACACACTGCAGAAGAAATTATCCGGGGTGCAGGACTGGCTGCTTTGACTAGAGGCAAGATGCAGACCACATGAGCTTTAATATGCACCGCAACAACGTATGGACAGAGCTACAAAAACACTACCCAGAAAAGATGGACCCTTCAAAGCTGGAGGGAGAAAAATTGAAGGCAGATGAATGCCCAGCTAAGTTTCTGCATGCCTTCCTGCAAAAATGGTGAGAAGCACCACAAGAGCCTGTTCAAGGTGATGGTAAAGAAAGCCATGCCAACAGAAGTGCAGAAGCGACTGGAAAATGTGGTTGGACTTATGAAAATGGACTGGCCATTGTTCTCAGAACATCTGATACACCATGTGGAGAGCGTACGAAGAGAAAAGCAGAGAGAAGAGGATGTAAATAAACTGATATCCAATAAGCTGACACAATGGCAGCTCACTTAATTGAGCTCCAAGCAAAAGAAAGACAAAGCCAAGACTCAAGCACCAGTGGTCACAGTGGAGCAGCCTCAAGCACAACCCACAGTAGAGGTGGCTCCCCAACTCCCAGTTACGCAACCACCACAACAGCCACAGTTCCAGGCGCCAGCTCTACAAACAACAGATCAAGCAGGAACAGGAAACTGTAGGTTTCTCTGGGAAGACCCAAATTATCCCCATGCTGATAGCAGGTAAAATTGTTGTAGCACCACTGCTCTATTCTGATCAAACGCCAATCAATCTATTAGGGAGAGACATTCTATGTTCCCTGAGAGCCAATGTTATGTGTACCCCAGATGGAATTTGGTTAGATTTGCCCACAGACCCCTCACAATACCTTGTCACTATGATGCCATCCTTAATGACCGAAAACACAATGACATTGGAGAAGTCAGCTGTATACTGGGTTCAGTTGATGCAAAAATCCAATCTGAAACAAAAAGGGGCCCAATGGAAAATATGGGTGCAACTCTATTACCTAAAAGCCCAAAACATATACATTGGTCTTCAAGGAGCTGCAGCAGCTATACAACTCCCACCTGAACTATAACCATGGTTCTCAGGTCCCAAATTCCACGCCTCACATAACTCTTTTAATAGCAAAAGGCCATGAATCTTATGACCTAGGACCAATGGTGAAAGCAGTGTTGTAAGTCCCTGAATGGCAACGAACTATGAATAAAAGCTTGCATGTATCCCCAAACTATTCTCAATGCGCATGGCCAAGACCATTGTGCAAGGGGGGAGATCTTGAGACGTCTTAGAGCTGTTTGGTGGTCACCATTTTTAGCAGCTACAGTAGATAGGATGTTGAATGACTGTATAATGTATGCACAACATAACATGAGGAAGACTTTCTCAGCACTTATAGCCCATATACCACTGCCAGATGGTCCTTTTAGACACCTAATGATGGATCATATAGACATGAATTAGAGGCTATAGATACAGTGGGGCAAAAAAGTATTTAGTCAGCCACCAATTGTGCAAGTTCTCCCACTTAAAAAGATGAGAGAGGTCTCCAATTTTCATCATAGGTGTACTTCAACTGTGAGACAAAATGAGAAAAAAAAATCCAGAAAATCACATTGTCTGATTTTTAAAAAAGAATTTATTTGCAAATTATGGTGGAAAATAAGTATTTGGTCAATAACAAAAGTTCATCTCAATACTTTGTTATATACCCTTTGTTGGCAATGACAGAGGTCAAATGTTTTCTGTAAGTCTTCACAAGGTTTTCACACACTGTTGCTGGTATTTTGGCCCATTCCTCCATGCAGATCTCCTCTAGAGCAGTGATGTTTTGGGGCTGTCGCTGGGCAACACAGACTTTCAACTCCCTCCAAAGATTTTCTATGGGGTTGAGATCTGGAGACTGGCTAGGCCACTCCAGGACCTTGAAATGCTTCTTACGAAGCCACTCCTTCGTTGCCCGGGACGGTGTGTTTGGGATCATTGTCATGCTGAAAGACCCAGCCACATTTCATCTTCAAGTGCCCTTGCTGATGGAAGGAGGTTTTCACTCAAAATCTCACGATACATGGCCCTCATTCATTCTTTCCTTTACACGGATCAGTCGTCCTGGTCCCTTTGCAGAAAAACAGCCCCAAAGCATGATGTTTCCACCCCCATGCTTCACAGTAGGTATGGTGTTCTTTGGATGCAACTCAGCATTCTTTCTCCTCCAAACACGACAAGTTGAGTTTTTACCAAAAAGTTCTATTTTGGTTTCATCTGACCATATGACATTCTCCCAATCCTCTTCTGGATCATCCAAATGATCTCTCTAGCAAACTTCAGACGGGCCTGGACATGTACTGGCTTAAGCAGGGGGACACGTCTGGCACTGCAGGATTTGAGTCCCTGGCGGCGTAGTGTGTTACTGATGGTAGCCTTTGTTACTTTGGTCCCAGCTCTCTGCAGGTCATTCACTAGGTCCCCCTGTGTGGTTCTGGGATTTTTGCTCACTATTCTTGTGATCATTTTGACCCCACGGGGTGAGATCTTGCGTGGAGCCCTCAGATCGAGGGAGATTATCAGTGGTCTTGTATGTCTTCCATTTTCTAATAATTGCTCCCACAGTTGATTTCTTCACACCAAGCTGCTTACCTATTGCAGATTCAGTCTTCCCAGCCTGGTGCAGGTCTACAATTTTGTTTCTGGTGTCCTTTGACAGCTCTTTGGTCTTGGCCATAGTGGAGTTTGGAGTCTGACTGTTTGAGGTTGTGGACAGGTGTCTTTTATACTGATAACGAGTTCAAACAGGTGCCATTAATACAGGTAACGAGTGGAGGACAGAGGAGCCTCTTAAAGAAGAAGTTACAGGTCTGTGAGAGCCAGAAATCTTGCTTGTTTGTAGGTGACCAAATACTTATTTTACTGAGGAATTTACCAATTAATTCATTAAAAATCATACAATGTGATTTCCTGGATTCTTTCCCCCCATTCTGTCTCTCATAGTTGAAGTGTACCTATGATGAAAATTACAGGCCTCTCTCATCTTTTTAAGTGGGAGAACTTGCACAATTGGTGGCTGACTAAATACTTTTTTGCCCCACTGTATGTTCTTGTGGTGATTGACAGATTCAGTAGATGGATAGAAGCTGTTCCAACAAAAGGTCCAGATGCTAATTCAGTGGCCAAGTTCTTATGTAAAGAAGTTTTTCCAAGATTTGTTTTCCCAGACGCTATCAGTTCAGATAATGGTCCTGCATTTGTAGCAAATATAATGAAAATAGCACTAAGAATGTTAGGCATTAAGCAGAAGTTTGGATGTGTCTATCACCCACAGTCACAGAGCGTGGTAGAATGAGATAATGTAAATATGTAATATGTAATAATGTAATAAACATTGAAAGCTAAGCTAGCAAAGATAAGGGCAGATAGTGATTATAAGCTTAATTGGGTGGATGCTTTGCCACTTACTTTAATGTCTATGAGGTCACAAACTAACCGACTATCACACCTAACACATGAAATTATGACTGGAAGACCTATGCCTGTGCCATATCTTAGAGGACCTTATCAAGGGCCAGTCTTAGAACAGTGTGAAAGGGAATTGGTGGCCTATTTGCAACATTTAACCCAAATACATAAAGTTGTTTTCCAACAGACAAAAGCAGCAGCAGAGGATTGAGAGGCAGAGATCCAGCCACATCTGCAAAAGGTGACGCCTGGTGAATGGGTATACGTCAATGTGTTCAAAAGAAAATGGGACCAGCCCAGATGTGGAGGTCCTTTTAAGATTACTCTAACAACCCCAACCGCTCTTAAAGTGCAAGGTAAGACCGTTTGGTTTCACCTAAATCACTGCTGCAGAGAGCAAACGATCCAAGTGAGACTGTGAGATCACAGCCCGGACCGGAAAGGGGCAACGACGACGCCCCGCCCCACAGGGAGACACCCAGTCACGGAGAGACAGCCAAGTAGAAGGCGACGCCTCCCCACCGGCAAACAGGCGATGGAATGAAATGGAAAACCCTAGGACGAGAGAACAATATGTATTATTGCCAGACAGGTGAGTGACCAAACCTGTGTGACATGCTACAATTCTAAACACAAGTCTATAGTTATACCTTTTCCTGGATTTGATCATAAGAGATGTGATGAAGCTAGCGAATGCCTCGCAGAATGTACAATAAATATGGCTGCAGGAATCCGAGGAAGATGGACGGACGATACTTCAATCTGTCCATATCCACTACCCTCAGAACTGCTTGTAATGATTCCCCCAGTTACACAAATTTCAGAAAACATAGTGCACCCATTCTGCATAGATAATGGATACAGCTTAAAATATGCAATCCGCGTTAATATAACAAAGGACGAGCAAATCCAAAAAAGGTTTGTCAACCTAACAATAGCAATAACACCACACAGTGGACAATGAACGATCACCAGTGGCCTTACTATTTACACCACCACGACCAAAGCAAAGATTCAATGTGAACGAGTTGTCGAAAATGGAAAAAATTTGCACATATGGCGAAACAACACCTATATCTGGCGCATTGGGTTACTGGAACTAATACAGACTTACCCATTGGCAGACATATTTTGGCTATGTGATGATCACTTGCAGATAAAAGCAGGCTTACCGAGAAATTGGACAGGTTTGTGCGCACCAGTCATGATGACCGGACAAGTGACTGTGCTTGGTGCAAAATCCCTACCAGCTCAAAATCGAACTAAAAGACAATTAAACAAAAGTTGGACAAAAAACGAACAAATATATATCATGGAAACAGGAACCAGTTGGAGTGCCAGATGAACACTTGGCTATCTCTGAAGGTAAATCAGGCCAAGCAACAGGGTGGATTCCTATAGCAGGACCCGTAATAAATTCACTGTACATAGCATGAAATAGTAGATGGATTAATCACTTGTGGTACAACTAACAGCGCTTTATGAATTTGACCATAGCTGCCATGGAAGGAATTAATGAACAGCTCCATGCTACGTCTTTAATGGCAATGCAAAATAGATTCGCCTTGGAAGCACTGTTAGCGCCACAACAAGGAGCGTGCACTCAGATTGGCTGTATTCTGTTATTGACTTGGACAACATGACCCTAGAGTTGACCTTGTAATGGCAGAAACGTATCAGTGAAAAAGTACTGCTATAGACGAGGAAAAAGAAAGCCAAAAGATCAAAGGACACATAATGAAGCCCTCCAAAACATACTGAATGAATTACCTTTTGGACCTATTGCATTTGCCAAATCAGACACCATTGAGCACTATGGCGCAAACTCTGTAAATTCTCCAGATTATCCAATCATGAAACCACCCTTCCAAATTCGAATCTACTCTATGCAATCTAATCAATGGCAATGGACTGAACAGCGTTATTCACCGCAACATGGTTTGATTCTAAGGATATGTCAAGTACCATTATACTATGCTTATGACTTAGTTAACACGCACACTTGCATGCCCTTATTCACAAAAGGGACAATATAAGTAGTAGCTATATACCTGAACTCAGATATCTTATTCTCCACCCATAGGAGTTTGACTAGGCTAGGCAATACTGCTGTAGCCCGTTATTCACAACAGTGTAATGAAGCATATAAGCTATATGTACAGCTTATATGAGTATGTATGAGTACACCTGTGCTCACTCAATCACAGGCATCAGCAACCTCTAAAGAAAGAGGGAGGGAGGAGAGAACAGCACACACTGACACAAAACGTAAACTGTACCATATGTAACACGTAACAGGGAACTTTAAAGATATAGTGATAGCTGGGAAGATAGTGGGATACCACGATTATGCCTCAGAAGATGTCTCTTACCTTGATGAGTAATGTCATTTATCTCATCCAAGTAGGCAAAACATGGCTGAACCTCAGCAAGATTGGTGCCAAAGCTTTCAGTATATGCCTGACTTAATGAGACATGGAGAGCCCCAGCCTGGTCCCAGCTCACAAATCCAGGGTATAGGACCACGGATGCCTGCCTGAAACCAACCTGTGCTGTGGCAAACTCAGATGCCACCTCCTCAGATTCCACCTCCTCCATATCGTCCGCCGCAGTAGAACCCCTTCCAGCCTTGGCAGCAGCTTTTGGAGCCTCAGGAACAATGGCAGCCAGGACCACAGCAGCCACCGCCTGCTACTGCCACAGATGAACGCAAGAAAGCACAAGGATCGCCCCCGCCAAGTACCCCTGGCAGCCCAAAGCCTCTTCCCTGGTCTGCCCCAAGCAACTCCTTCAACCTAGGACCCCCAGGCCCCCCATGGCCCCCCAACTGCTGTTTTCAGTGCCACTCCAGGGCAAACGCCGACGCCTCACCTTTTGGGAGGTAGGAGATCTCACCAGAGATGAGTATTTCCGTCTCCGTGATGTTCTCCCACCAAAAAATCGTGCCCTCCTTCAAGTGATCCGCCGTGGCCTGAGAAACCGCAGAAATGAGATACGGAGAAAGAAAGATGCACAGTTAGCCCGTACCCAACAGGCTGACCTTGATGCTGTGGAGAGCCGTTTCTCCATACTTTTGGATGACCCTTCAGGTCCGCAGGCCTAAATGGCTGGGGTGTACGACATACTCTGCCCCATTGCCATGATCTCCAGCTGGAGATCTCAAGTTTGGATATCTATTCACGCATAACCTGCTGTTATGTGTGCAGTTTCTTTTCCAACTTGAAATGTCTCCATCTCTGGACATACACTACAACATATACCCATGAAGTCTCACTATGCTCCCAATTATGGATACTGCCCAAATCTCGTGCTGTGATTGCATTTGTATGTTATACAGTAAACTTGTGTGTGATATGATCTAGAGATCTAAGTAGTATCACTATATGATCTAGAAATCTGTATCTGAGATTAGTATAAGTGTGATTACATGCATAGTAAGTACACTCTCTTTATATGACAATATTTTGAAGATCTATTTTGATGTGATTTGTTTTTCCCTGTTTGTCCCCTGGAGTACTGATGTGGTTTACTATGTGTTGGATCCATGTGGTAGGTGTACTTACATCCTGCATGTATTAAAAACAAATTCATAATACCTCTCCTGTTTTTCTGATGTATTCATCAGTAGCTTACTATTCTGACAATAAGAGGTTGCAGTGTAAAACATGTTGTTGCTGTGTGGATGGGGGAAGGGTGTAAAAGGGTTTTGAAACAGTGGGCTCCTTCCAAAACACACCAAAAGATCTCAATATACGTTAAATAAACATCACCTGAAGCTCAAGAAGAGCCAAAGATTGGCTTGGATAAAATGAGACTGTTTTGTAAACTGCTGTTTCTGAGGTCAAACTCCAGTTGTTGAGGAAGCTGTGGAAAAAGCTAGTGAATGGACATTGAGGTGAGATTTTTCAAGACTGAGACATTTTTTTCTGTCTCCAAATACACATTAAAACATTACAGATATTTGGCATCAGGACTGTTTTTGTCAAATTTAGAAATGGCAGTCAAACAACTGATTTCACACATTGAAAGAAAGTGACATTAAATCCAGATTCCGTCTAAGAAGACCTGATTTTTTCAGACAGTACTGACAGTATTAAAAAGTATTATAATCATGTTTCATAATATTTGTGGATATTAAAACCAGCCAGCCAGCAGTCAAACGTAGGTGCGCTATTACATTTCCACATAGCTGCAGAGAGCTATTTTATCTCCAAGGTTACTGACAACACCAGCAAGTGTGAGGCACCGAGGCGAGAGCATTAACTTGTTTGTATTTATCTTTGCATGCATTTAAGCAGAAGTGTTTTTTTCTATCACATCTGACATTTCTCTTGTCCTTTTTTATGTGGTAACTGATTTTTTTGTTTTATTTAGTGTGTTTAGATAGTGTAATGCTAATTCTATAGCTTTCTGTAAGTATTTGAGATTGAGATAGAATGAGTCTGACTGCTTCATAATCTGTCTGCTGTTTATTTTCCTTCAACAGGACAGAAACTGTAAACAGGTAGTGAATTTGGTCCTGCGACACACACAGTGACTTAACTCCAGCCAGCGGGAAGGACAAAAAGATGAAGTCCAGCTTGTCCTGTGAGTCTGCTCCAAACACACTTATCCATGATCTGTTTAATGATCTTATTCAGTGGGACTTCATTCACTGAGACCACAGTGACTTTCACCATTAGATGCCGCTGCTGCTATATCAGAACATGTTATGAGTGAGCCGCCATCTATGCTGGATGACCATGTAAGACTATCTATTTTCCTTTTCAGCTTTTTTTGTTAATCAGTAAACATATAATTCACATATACATACATATAATAATAATTCATTATCACTTTGATTAATGACTTGTCTATTTCTTTTGATTTGTATTTTCCCTGGGTTTGGTAAGGGGAGACCAGGCACTGTCACTGACACACCCACCTATTGTATCAGAGCAGCAGGAGTCCTGAGGTACAATCGGGAACCTGACAATCACGAGATAAACTTAACAACCATTCTCCCAGCGGTACTAACATCAAAGCTCTTCCTGCTGTTGTAAATTCTCATGTACAGCAACGTGGCTTCATGTTACTGACCGATTTTATGTTATGTTACTGATCTAATTTAACGCTCTGGTGTCCACTTGCAGCCTCTTACAGAACGCACACAGAAGTGTGAGTACTGTGGAGAAAAGGCACAACCTTCCCTGGACCTTACATGGATAAAGGGGCCTGAGGTGAGGAAGAATTTGAAAAACAAGTTCTCCAAACACACCTGCCACAATGCGCACCTCCTTGCATCCTCTTTTGTGCCCATCTCAGACACTTCCACTCTTCTGCTGTGCCCGGTGGCGGCAGCTGTGGTTGATGCTGGTGAAGCAGAGATGTTTGGTTAGGGGGAGACGTGACCCGAGGCCCAGCACTCCGACATCTCCGGGGGACAAGCCAGCCGCAGAGATGGAGGAGTTGCTCTGCCAGGGCAGGGAGATGGAAGATCTCAACAAGTTTATCATGGACTTACCGAGTGGACTTGGGTACAAATTTGCATCGTACAATGTCTTCATTTTTTTATCCAACATGCAGAAACACAACAATAGTAAGACAATCTTAATAACAAAAGCTTTACAGCATGAGAATCAGCAGCAATGTAATCTGTATCCTTTGCTTCAAAATAATATAACGCCACTATTTATCATCATCTGTCACTCTGTCACCTATGGGACTGTAATCACTTTACTCCATATAATCTATGATTTGAAATTGTGTTTATTGACAATTTATGTACATATTTGTTTACATTATTCTTAATGTAACTAATCCATGTCAGTTATTCATATCCATATCATGTGCAATAATAATTGGTGGTTATATCTGTATATCTGTATATATTGAGGATGTATATAGTGTATTTATGTTTATAGTATATTTATGTCATTTATGTCCTATATATTTTTATATTTATGTACTCTCTTTTCATATTTGTCTTACTAGTGAGCTGCTGTGACAAGTAAATTTCCTCCATGTGGGATTAATAAAGTTTATCTCATCTTATCTTAATAGAGAAGAGTCAGATTTGAGAATTGATGAGGATTTCTCAGTCCAGCTGCCTGTAGCAGAAACCTGTGAGTAACATACACATTGACATTTTTGACATTATTGGTTAGATACTAAAGCAATTGTGACTTTAAGTAGCTTTGTGAGTCCAATACAGTTCTGTTCTGTGCGTTTGTTCAGCTGCCCCAACATCAAAGGTCCTCTGCTTCCGGCTCTCTTGTGCTCCAGGAACACAATGCTGGACACTGTGTCCTGTAAGTGCGACTGAGAAACACTTGAAAAGGGAAGAGGTGGAGGAGCAGGTGTCGGTCCCATTTTGCGACCACAGAGCTCTTCAGTTTGGTATGTGTCATCATCAGGTGCGGCAACTTACCATCATGCTTTCTTTAATGACCCACATAGCACTCAATTGTTTTACAGAAGAACATCTTCAGTAAATGTTATCGTCAACACTGATGACATCATAGAAAGGTTTTCTTTCCATAGAAGTCTGTGCAGTTAATACTGTAGATTAATCTTTATACATATATATATATATATATAAATATGCTGCCCCCATGTGGTCACATTGTGTCTGATCATTGTATAAAACCATACAATAGCCGCTCTTAACTGATTTGAACTTTATGTTATTGTTTTAGACATTGATGGATATTAAGGGGTTACTCCTGCTGCTATAAATAGAGGTCAAGAGACAAATTTAAAGAGGCAACACAACAAAAACATAAAATATCTTTTTATCTTGTTCAATGATACTTTCACAGGATGGGGCAGAATTTCTACAGAAGCATTATTCCAGTGGCATGAAATTTCTCACTGTTTTTCCTGATGGCTCTGCTCAGGTCTTGTATCCACTCTGCAGATTTTTATCGTGTGATTAGATTTTTCAGCGAGTTTTGACCTTTTGAAATTCAAGCTAGGCAGAGTTTCTATCTTCAGTACATCACAATGGGTGTTCCCATCCTTATCGTCATGGCAACAGTTATCCCTCAGGCCTCTTGGCTCTTATCGTTGTGGTCACTGAGGAAAATGGAAGGGTCTGCATAGTGTACGATGACGGCGATGGCGACGCCTCCAGTCAAACAATCAGAGCCGTGTTCCAGTCTGATGGCAGAGCGACGTGTTATCACAGCAATGGAAACATATGGTACAAGCAAATGTTTATATTGATCATTTATTGATTTAAAATGCTTGTAAATAATATTGTATTGGTAGTAGTTAATTTCATTATTCAAACTTTTAGGTAAATATATACTGCACTAATTAAACTCTGTTAATACTAATAGGTGCAGCTAATGTAGGCCTTCGGGCTGAGGTGTAAAAATGTCTTATCCATAGCCACAAGTGGAACACGATGATAGTAACCTTTAGTAAGTAATGTATGCATGAGAGTGTTTGTGTCGCAGGCTGACCCTCGACAGATCAGGCGGTCAGTGTTTGGATGAGGTGGGGGCCAGGGTTCGTCGGTGGAGCTGGAGCAACCTGAGCCACACTTCCACCCCCCTGCACCCTGTCTTCCTGTCCCTCAACAAAGCCGTTGGGATCCGGGTCCTGGGGAGGGAGCAAGTGTTCGTCTCCTTCCTGGCGAGAGGCCAACAGGCAAAGTTCAGCGTGGGCACCTGCTGCACTCAGGTGAAGCATCATTTTCTACCATCAATCAACTTTTTTTACGGACAATTAATTTGTTTTGTTGTGCAAACTTAGTTTCTGACTCGCAGTACATGCTGTGAGCAAAACTCTCTTTTTCACTGATATTGCTGCAGACATTTGTAGTTTTAATGTCACAGTCTGACAGTGGATCTTAAAACCTCTTGAACTTTGGTGCTCCTGGAATGTTCCCCTTAAAAAGCTTAAAAGCTTCACAGCTTTAAATTGTCTGTTAAAATTGCAATGTCTGCTTGTTCAAATGCTGCAATTGAGCTGCATCTCACCTATGCTCCTTTCGTACGTTGCATACGTCACACTGACTCGTTTGGTGCCTTGACAAGGATCAACGTTGAAATAATATGAATATTAAGCTTTTAAAAATATGATATTAAGTTTTGATGCACGGTGATGCAGCATGCTTTTTACTTTTTACTCAGGGTGACTGTAAAACAGACAGGACTACTTCAGGAGCATCAGTGATAAAAGAGGAGCTGTTTGTGTTGGCGGGCAGGATTCGGATCCACCTGGCCATTCAGCATCTTCACCAGTACCTGACAACGCCCTCCTATCCCCGGCTGCCAATGACCACACAAGCCCCTCGCCTCAGTATTGTCGCCCAAAGGCTGATGGAAGTCAGTGTTCATGTGCTGATGAGTGAGAGTGAAAGAGCCTTCATCCATGGGTGCCTTCAGGATTGTCTTTGATATCATAAAGAACACTAGGACGCAAAGACAGCAGCTTAGCTACAGCATTAAGGTTAAGTCGCACTCCGCAGAGCAGGTCTGAAACCTTTCAATTCTACACATTTTTTACTTTGATTTGGGTCTTCCGTTTTTCTACAGTGACTAAAGAAAACTTGAAGGCAAAAACAATTGAAAATTGGCACTTGTGTGTTCATATTGTCTTTTAGCAAAAATGTATATCACAATGCTCAAATCTCAAGCAAAGGATGCAAATAACTACAAGTAAAAGTGAAAAAGTTGTAAAGATATATATATATATATATATATATATATATATATAGATAGATAGATAGATAGATAGATAGATAGATAAATGATATATATACACATATATATACATATATATATATATATATATATATATATATATATACATACATATATATATGTGTATATATATATACATATATATATATATATATATATATATATATATGTGTATATATATATATACATATATATATATACACATATATATATGTGTATATATATATACACATATATATATATATATGTATATATATGTATATATGTATATATATATATACACATATATATATATATATATATATATATATATATATGTATATATATATATATATGTATATATATATATATATATATATATATATATATATACATATATATATATATATATATATGTATATATATATATAATTTTTGTTTTATTATCATTTTTTTCCTCTATTCATTAAATGTCTCAGTTCTTTCCTTAGTGAATCTTAACACATGGAATGATCTAAACATTGTCCTTTGTGCATTGTGGGTTATATTGCCCACAAAAACAGACATTAAATATTAGATTCATTTTATCTTATAAGTTGTCTTCAGTTACTGCTAAGAACTCATAGTGAAGGGATATCCTCATTCTAATCCCTGCAGCACTGTGTCAGACTTACACTGTACTCATGCTTAATCTGTTTTGTGTCTTGTAATCAAATCAGCGTAGTTTCTCCTAATGACATTAGATTGAGCAGATGGATAGTCCTTGACGTGACTGGAATCGAGCAGGTTTGCCTGCGTTAGGAAAAAAAAGTCTCCAAACCATTCAGATTTTCTACTTTACAAAACTCTGTTCCACAAAATCAATCAGTAAGCCTCAACACCACACCGTCAGTTAAATAGTTACAATAGGTTTTATTAATCTTCTTAGCTTCTTCCAAGTTATGTCAATATAAAATTATTCAGAAATCATACCAATACACAATTCCCCAATGTTATCTCCACAACAGTGATTACAGATTTTTAAGTGTTGCATTTTCTACATGGCTAAGCTACTTTTAGAACAATAAACTTAAAATTCTATATATGGCTCAGTGGTACAAATGACACGATATTTTACTCACATAGATCAACCGTATGCAACAAGTTAAAGACTATAAGAATCAATGTTAAATCTCTCCTTATGGGACCACCGATGTCACCTGGATGAAATCTGCAGTAGTATGAATAGTACCAGAAAATACAGAATGGCCAGCACTGTTGCCATGGATCCCACTCTGGCGTCAGGGGCGGGACGTCTCGAAGGGGCATGGTGAGGAGTGATGGGAGCATCCAGTCTGTGCTAGCAGTCTTCCTGCCTTCAGCGCAGACCTTCATAAACATCACCTCACAGCCCAGTGAGAAACCCACCTCAAACCTGGACAGGGAGGGCTGATAAAATTAAAAAGGAAAAACAATTATAAAAATCAACAAATAATTGAAAATTAAAAATCAAGAGTGCCATGAACACAAGTGTACTTACATGGAGGGGCTTTTAGCTCCAGCCAGGATGTGTTCATGTGAACGTTCATCTTCATCTCGTTGTCCAGGATTTGTACAAGCTGCTGCATGGAGGGCAGGTGACCCGACTCTAGTTTGGACCATAGTGGATTGTTCAGTAATTCATATGCTACCCAGCAGATAGGTAAAGTTAACTCCATTAAACTGATTATATTATGGAGTTGTAATTTATGCATTACATTCTGAAATAAATCACTCATTCCATGCCAATATTTCTACACTGTAGTGATGCCAATTTTAAGTAGCAGATACTTGTACTACTTGTTCCTATAGTTTCAAGAATGTGTTGCAGCTTCTACAGGTAAGACCATCCATCCATCTTCTAAACCTGCTTATCCTGAGCACACACACCCAGGGTTGCACTGGTGCTGGAGCCCGTTCTAGCTATCTCTGGGTGCGAGGCAGGGGTCAGTCGCAGGGCTGGCATTAAGGGACAGACAACCACTCACACCTAGGGGCAATTTAGAGTTGTCAATTAACCTAACCTGCATGTCTTTGGATTGTGGGAGGAAGCTGGAGTACCCAGAGAGAACCCATGCAGGCACAGGGAGAACATGCAAACTCCACACAGAAGGGCCTGCATGTCAACCAGTGGATTGAACCCAGGACCCTCTTGCTGCGAGAGTAATGCAGTAACATGCAACTTGACATGATCCCAGAAAAATGAGAAATTTGAGACAAAGAATATGTTGCCACCATGTGGGCATCTCCAACAGCCCCAGTGATAAAACTTGAAGCTGTTCAAAAGGCACAAATTGAGCATTTCATGAACACCACACCTGAAAGTGATAAGTGCTGTTGGAGGGTTAAATAAAGGGAACAGGCCACTTATGTTATTCAAACCATTTATTACAATTTCTGCAACAGGCTAGCCACGAGTAAGGACATTGAGGAAATGATAGTGGTAATGTGGATGAAAAATGAGGGACCAGCAGTGATGGAGTCAGGACATCTGGTTTCTTGGTTGCTGTGGTTGTTGGTGCTTTTGTCGTTTCTGGCTTAGGGGTTGGAAATGGGTGGAAAGGGATGGAAAGGGTGCTGGAAAAGAGGATATTTAGGCATGAAATATGGCGGTAACTGCTGTAGTTTGGGTTTAGCCATTAGTTTAGTTGTGGTTGACCAAGTTGCTGGTTTGCCACTTCCTGGCAGGGGCCTTTTGTTTGGCCAATGAACAGGATGGAATGGATGTTTGTAGTATAAGGGAAGAGGAAACATTGCAGGAGGAACTGCAGCTGCTGGTTTTGCAGCTGTAGTTGTAGTGGTTGGCACGGTGGTGGTTGGCGCTGCTGTTGTGACTGGAGGTGGGGGAGGAAAGTAGGGATAGAAGAGATGGGGGAGGATTGAAGGGGATTAAAGGGTATTGTGGAAATCTGGTTTCTTTGAGGCACAGTTGTGGAAATCTGGTTTCGGTTGTGGTTGAGTGGAAATTTGGCTGACGGTTGTGGTAGTAGAGGTGGTGGTTGGCGCTGCTGTTGTCTGGAGGTGGGGGAGGAAAGTAGGGATAGAAGAGATTGAAGGGGTATTGTGGGTGAGGCACATCTGGTTTCTTTGGCGGTTGTGGTAGTAGAGTAGGTGGTGGTTGGCGCTGCTGTTGTGACTGGAGGTGGGGGAGGAAAGTAGGGATAGAAGAGATTAAAGGGGTATTGTGGAAGTTGAGGCACATCTGGTTTCTTTGGGACAGTTGTGGTAGTAGAGTAGGTGGTGGTTGGCGCTGCTGTTGTGACTGGAGGTGGGGGAGGAAAGTAGGGATAGAAGAGATTGAAGGGGTATTGTGGAAATTGAGGCACATCTGGTTTCTTTGGGACATGGTTGTGGTAGTAGAGTAGGTGGTGGTTGGCGCTGCTGTTGTGACTGGAGGTGGGGGAGGAAAGTAGGGATAGAAGAGATTGAAAGGGTATTGTGGAAATTGAGGCACATCTGGTTTCTTTGGGACGGTTGTGGTAGTAGAGTAGGTGGTGGTTGGCGCTGCTGTTGTGACTGGAGGTGGGGGAGGAAAGTAGGGATAGAAGAGATTGAAGGGGTATTGTGGAAGAAATTGAGGCACATCTGGTTTCTTTGGGACAGTTGTGGTAGAGTAGGTGGTGGTTGGTGCTGCTGTTGTGACTGGAGGTGGGGGAGGAAAGTAGGGATAGAAAGGATATTGTGGAAATTGAGGCACATCTGGTTTCTTTGCAGCTGTCGTGGTTGTTGGTTCTGGCATAAGATCCGGGTTGTTGCCTGGGGGCATCTGGGGCATCTGGGGGTATGATGGAGGGTACCCGGGTGTTTGAAGTACACGGTTTTGTGGGGCAGCAGTTACGGGAGTAGGTGCTGCAGGTTTGGGACACCAGAGAGAGACTGGAATTCCCTGCCAACGCATTGGGAGCACATAACTTCCACCCTTGGGAGGAAGGGGAGAAAAAAAAAAAAGTCAGATTACAGGTTCGTTAAATTACACAAGATCTGAAACCAAGTTACTCATGACAATTTAGTCTATTACAATCCAGAAAATGGTGAAAACTACAATTTAATCCCAAGTGTGCCTTTTTGCACCATGCAAAACTTAATACAATAATTTTGACAATAAGCAGACAGGCATTTTTGCTCAAGTTGCTACAGTTTAAAGAATAGAAAAGGTGTGCATGTGTGCAGCCAGGATTGGCCAAAGACCATTATCCCTTTTCACCATTCTGGAGGCGCTACATGTAGTATTTCAGTGCACGTTACCTCTTGAACGATGTTGCAGCCATCAAAGGTAACCAGCATAATAAGTGCAAGCGAGTTCCTGTGCATGCTGTAACCGCATGTGGAAGGGACTTGGGATAGATCCATTGGAGGTGCATTACCTGTGGTGGAAGAGAGGGTTAAAATAGTTCTTAAAAATGTATTAATGTGACTGCAATCATTGGTGAGGGACACCTACATTGCACAGCCAAGGAGATATAATTTTGCAAATGACCCTTAAATAAAATGACCTTGTTCAACTGCAAACTGTGAAGCTCCTGGTCCCACTGCTCTGAACCTCAGCTGGTCCTCTCCACACTGCAAGGAAGGTGCCATGCGCTTCCACATTGCCTCTTTGGAGCTGGTGTCTTGCGTTTGCCCCTTTGCCCAGCCTGGAGCATTGAGGAGTGTACCAACCACAGTGAGTTAGATGCCCAAGAACTCTCATTTTCAAAAATCAGTCAAATAGAACTTTAACTGGACCCCTCTCAGATCTCTACCTGCAAAGTCAGCCTGATAGGAAGCATCCTCCTCCACAGACACGTTTGAGGACTTCTTGGCCCCCTCCGCAGCCACAGACTCGGGGCCGGACCCTCTGTTGAGAGCTCTCCCAAACACAATCCTCCCCTCTTGGACGCCTCTCACTTTGGCAGCGCCGCTTTCTCTCCGCACCTCTTGTCGCTCAGTTTTCTTCAGTCGCTGACAGTCCATCGCTTGCACCAAACAACAAGCCAGAATAAAAGCCGCAACCCAGCGGCCGGACACGCGTCTTCTCTTTCCTTTGGGTGTCATCCTGTCATGAGTCCTGAACATTGAGCTGTGAGAAGAGAGGCAGAGTCTATTTGAGTCCAGCCGGTACGTCAGGTGCCGCGACAGCCAATCAGATGCTGCGACAGGTGGCCTAATTGATCGCTCCTCATCTGTTGCACCTGGATAATGGCAAGGTTGGAGGGGTGAGCTTATAATGATCCCAAATGCCAGGTTATCATTAGATTTCATAATCTTTTTTTTCTTATCTATTTCTGTTTTTCTTTTATTTTATTTGACAGGGACAAGTGCATATTAGTGACTGAAAATGAAAGCTAAAATAAATAAATAAATAAATAAATAAAAAATGCAGATACAGACTAAGCAACACTGAGACAGGATAGATGAGAGCGAAAACTCTTAAGGCACATTAAATTGACAATGACATGACAGCAGTTGGCAAATTTCAGTTCAAAAGCAAACTTAAGTTTCACTGGTCAGTACAAAGAAGTTCCGTACTAAATACTTCGCAAATGAATAAATAAATAAAAGTAGCCCATGACAGAGGCTTATTCTGACCCAGGTAATCAATTAAGAAAGAAAAGAAAGCATATCTGATCTGCCATCTTTTGGATAAATTGTGTAAAACATGTTGTTGCTGTGTGGATGGGGTAAGGGTGTAAAAAAGGGTGTAACAGTGGGATCCTTCCAAAACACTGCAAAAGATCTCAATATACATTAAATAAAACAGTGCAGAACGGCTCCATCTTCATATGTACTTAAGGATATCGTAAAACTGAAACATAAATATAATAGCATACTTTCTAAACAAGTTTGCACACTTGAAAGTAAGACATAAGCAGTTTGAATTGGGTGTTAAACCTGGACCCTTGCTGTCATGACAGTTGAGGGGTGCCCAAGCCAGTAGGGCTATTCATAAGATTAAAACTCCTTCAAGCTCTCTAGTTATGGACCCTTTTCAAATTAATGACAGTTTCAGGAAATTTGTCGAAGAATTATATAACTCTCAAAATCTCACAAAAGAAGAAGATATCCTTCAATTTTTGCACTCTGCCACTTCCCCAACTAGATTCAAAAGCACGAGATGAGCTTAATACAGAAATATCGCCACAGGAAATCCTCACGACAATTAAAGAATTCCCAAATGGTAAGGCACCTGGCCCTGATGGCCTTGGTATAGAGTTTTATAAGGCTTAAGCAAATGATGTGGCCCCTCTTCTCCTAAGAATGTACAAAGAGTCAATTAAAAACAAAAAATTACCAGAGTCTTTATATACAGCAAATATTTCTTTAATTTTGAAAAAAGAAAAAGAATAGACAGACCTGTCATCGTATCGGCCTATAGCCCTCCTTTGTAATGATTTAAAGGTGTTCACTAAAATCTTAGCTAATAGATTGAATAAGCATATATCAACCATAATACACGCAGAACAGGTGGGTTTTATTCCCAGAAGATTTTTTAATGTTCGTAGATCATTAAACATTGTATATAGCAAACAAAATGAGCCAAAAAGAGGAGTCCTTGCACTTGATGCACGCAAGGTATTTGATCAGGTGGAGTGAAAGTACATGCTGTTAACCACTGAGGAGTTTGGCCTGGGCAGGAATTTCAGCTCATGTGTGGAACTGCTCTACACCTATCCAACTGCATCAGTCCTTACCAACTCAACAGAGAGTTGTGTCCCTTTTAACCTGCATCGTGGTGGGTTGCCCACTGAGCCCCCTGCTGTTTGCAATTAAACCCATACACCTCAGAAAAATGGATCATCACATAGCTCTGTATGCTGACGATATAATTCTGTTTTTTTCACAGTCCGAAGAATCTGTCCCACCACTACTGGATCTTATTAAAAAGTTTGGGAGGCTATCAGGATATACTATACATTTGCAGAAATGTGAATTTATGCCTCTGAGTGAGGGCCTAGACACTGAGTTCCTTAATCATCACCCAGTTAAAGTTACTGACCACATAAAGTACCTAGGAAGCACTATCCCCAAACAATCAGACCTGCTTTACAAGTTGAACTTTAAAGTCATGATTGATAAAATCAAGAGTCACATTGAATATTAGCGAACACTCTCCCTGTCAATGATAGTCCGAATTAACGCCATTAAAATGGTGACTTTACCAAGGTTTTTGTATTTATTTCAAAGCATATCCATTTTCCTGCATAAAACATTTTTGTAAAACATTAGATTCGATCATTATGCCCTTTTTCTGGGGGTATAAAAAACATTGTATTGGTAAAAAACACCTTTGCAAGCCTAAAAACTTAGGAGGACTGGCCCTACCTGTCTTCCAGCACTACCACTGGCCAGCTATTGCCCAAGCCCTCATTTACTGGCAGGAAGCATATCCCGACGAAATTAAAGATACAACCCCCTCATGGGTGGCCTTTGTTTACCTGTTTGTTTATTTGTTTGTTTTTCTTTTTGCTTTTTTTTTTTTTTTTTTTTTTTTTTTTGTTCCACTCCCTCACGAAGGTAAGAGGGTAGAGGTGGGAAGGGGCAGATATTGTTCCTCTGTCTGTTGACCACCTTAGTGTCTTGTCTCTTTTCTATTTAAAAGCTATAAATAAAAACATATATATATATATTATATGAAATATATATATATATATACGTTAAATAAACATCACCTGAAGCTCAAGAAGAGCCAAAGATTGGCTTGGATAAAATAAGACTGTTTTGTAAACTGCTGTTTCTGAGGTCAAACTCCAATTGTTGAGGAAGCTGTGGAAAAAGCTCGTGAATGGACATTGAGGTGAGATTTTTCAAGACTGAGACATTTTTTTCTGTCTCCAAATACACATTAAAACATTACAGATATTTGGCAGGACTGTTTTTGTCAAATTTAGAAATGGCAGTCAAACAACTGATTTCACACACTGAAAGAAAGTGAAATTAAATCTAGATTCCGTCTAAGAAGACCTGATTTTTTCAGACAGTACTAACAGTATTAAAAAGTATTATAATCATGTTTCATAATATTTGTGGATATTAAAACCAGCCAGCCAGCAGTCAAACGTAGGTGCGCTATTACATTTCCACATAGCTGCAGAGAGCTATTTTATCTCCAAGGTTACTGACAACACCAGCAAGTGTGAGGCACCGAGGAGGCGAGAGCATTAACTTGTTTGTATTTATCTTTACATGCATTTAAGCAGAAGTGTTTTTTTCTATCACATCTGACATTTCTTATGTCCTTTTTTATGTGGTAACTGATTTTTTTGTTTTATTTAGTGTGTTTAGATAGTGTAATGATAATTCTATAGCTTTCTGTAAGTATTTGAGATTGAGATAGAATGAGTCAGACTGCTTCATAATCTGTCTGCTGTTTATTTTCCTTCAACAGGACAGAAACTGTAAACAAGTAGTGAATTCGGTCCTGCGACACACACAGTGACTTAACTCCAGCCAGCGGGAAGGACAAAAAGATGAAGTCCAGCTTGTCCTGTGAGTCTGCTCCAAACACACTTATCCATGATCTGTTTAATGATCTTATTCAGTGGGACTTCATTCACTGAGACCATTAGATGCCGCTGCTGCTATATCAGAACATGTTATGAGTGAGCCGCCATCTATGCTGGATGACCAAGACTAAGACTATCTATTTTCCTTTTCAGCTTTTTTTTTTAATCAGTAAACATATAAGTCACATATACATACATATAATGATAACTTTGATTAATGACTTGTCTATGTCTTTTGATTTGTATTTTCCCTGGGTTTGGTAAGGGGAGACCAGGCACTGTCACTGACACACCCACCTATTGTATCAGAGCAGCAGGAGTCCTGAGGTACAACCGGGAACCTGACAATCACGAGATAAACTTAACAACCATTCTCCCAGCGGTACTAACATCAAAGCTCTTCCTGCTGTTGTAAATTCTCATGTACAGCAACGTGGCTTCATGTTACTGACCGATTTTATGTTATGTTACTGATCTAATTTAACGCTCTGGTGTCCACTTGCAGCCTCTTACAGAATACACACAGAAGTGTGAGTACTGTGGAGAAAAGGCTGAGAAATACTTGGAGGAGGAGCAGGTGTCGGTCCCATTTTGCGACCACAGAGCTCTTCAGTTTGGTATGTGTCATCATCAGGTGCGGCAACTTACCATCATGCTTTCTTTAATGACCCACATAGCACTCAATTGTTTTACAGAAGAACATCTTCAGTAAATGTTATCATCAACACTGATGACATCATAGAAAGGTTTTCTTTCCATAGAAGTCTGTGCAGTGAATACTGTAGATTAATCTTTATATATATATATATATATATATATATATATATATATTATATATATATGCTATGCCCCATGTGGTCACATTGTGTCTGATCATTGTATAAAACCATACAATAGCCACTCTTAACTGATTTGAACTTTATGTTATTGTTTTAGACATTGATGGATATTAAGGGGTTACTCCTGCTGCTATAAATAGAGGTCAAGAGACAAATTTAAAGAGGCAACACAACAAAAACATAAAATATCTTTTTATCTTGTTCAATGATACTTTCACAGGATGGCGCAGAATTTCTACAGAAGCATTATTCCAGTGGCATGAAATTTCTCACTGTTTTTCCTGATGGCTCTGCTCAGGTCTTGTATCCACTCTGCAGATTTTTATCGTGTGATTAGATTTTTCAGCGAGTTTTGACCTTTTGAAATTCAAGCTAGGCAGAGTTTCTATCTTCAGTACATCACAATGGGTGTTCCCATCCTTATCGTCATGGCAACAGTTATCCCTCAGGCCTCTTGGCTCTTATCGTTGTGGTCACTGAGGAAAATGGAAGGGTCTGCATAGTGTACATGATGACGGCGATGGACGACGCCTCCAGTCAAACAATCAGAGCTGTGTTCCAGTCTGATGGCAGAACGTGTTATCACAGCAATGGAAACATATGGTACAAGCAAATGTTTATATTGATCATTTATTGATTTAAAATGCTTGTAAATAATATTGTATTGGTAGTAGTTAATTTCATTATTCAAACTTTTAGGTAAATATATACTGCACTAATTAAACTCTGTTAATACTAATAGGTGCAGCTAATGTAGGCCTTCGGGCTGAGGTGTAAAAATGTCTTATCCATAGCCACAAGTGGAACACGATGATAGTAACCTTTAGTAAGTAATGTATGCATGAGAGTGTTTGTGTCGCAGGCTGACCCTCGACAGATCAGGCGGTCAGTGTTTGGATGAGGTGGGGGCCAGGGTTCGTCGGTGGAGCTGGAGCAACCTGAGCCACACTTCCCACCCCCCTGCACCCTGTCTTCCTGTCCCTCAACAAAGCCGTTGGGATCCGGGTCCTGGGGAGGGAGCAAGTGTTCGTCTCCTTCCTGGCGAGAGGCCAACAGGCAAAGTTCAGCGTGGGCACCTGCTGCACTCAGGTGAAGCATCATTTTCTACCCTCAATCAACTATTTTTACGGACAATTAATTTGTTTTGTTGTGCAAACTTAGTTTCTGACTCGCAGTACATGCTGTGAGCAAAACTCTTTTTCACTGATATTGCTGCAGACATTTGTAGTTTTAATGTCACAGTCTGACAGTGGATCTTAAAACCTCTTGAACTTTGGTGCTCCTGGAATGTTCCCCTTAAGAAGCTTAAAAGCTTCACAGCTTTAAATTGTCTGTTAAAATTGCAGTGTCTGCTTGTTCAAATGCTGCAATTGAGCTGCATCTCACCTATGCTCCTTTCGTACGTTGCATACGTCACACTGACTCGTTTGGTGCCTTGACAAGGATCAACGTTGAAATAATATGAATATTAAGCTTTTAAAAATATGATGTTAAGTTTTGATGCACGGTGATGCAGCATGCTTTTTTCTTTTTACTCAGGGTGACTGTAAAACAGACAGGACTACTTCAGGAGCATCAGTGATAAAAGAGGAGCTGTTTGTGTTGGCGGGCAGGATTCGGATCCACCTGGCCATTCAGCATCTTCACCAGTACCTGACAACGCCCTCCTATCCCCGGCTGCCAATGACCACACAAGCCCCTCGCCTCAGTATTGTCGCCCAAAGGCTGATGGAAGTCAGTGTTCATGTGCTGATGAGTGAGAGTGAAAGAGCCTTCATCCATGGGTGCCTTCAGGATTGTCTTTGATATCATAAAGAACACTAGGACGCAAAGACAGCAGCTTAGCTACAGCATTAAGGTTAAGTCGCACTCCGCAGAGCAGGTCTGAAACCTTTCAATTCTACACATTTTTTACTTTGATTTGGGTCTTCCGTTTTTCTACAGTGACTAAAGAAAACTTGAAGGCAAAAACAATTGAAAATTGGCACTTGTGTGTTCATATTGTCTTTTAGCAAAAATGTATATCACAATGCTCAAATCTCAAAGCAAAGGATGCAAATAACTACAAGTAAAAGTGAAAAAAGTTGTAAAGATATATATATATATATATATATATATATATATATATATATATATAGATAGATAGATAGATAGATAGATACACATATATATACATATATATACATATATATATATATATATATATATATATATATATACATACATATATATATATATATATATATATGTATATATATGTATATATATATATATACACATATATATATATATATGTATATATATATATAATTTGTTTTATTATCATTTTTTTCCTCTATTCATTAAATGTCTCAGTTCTTTCCTTAGTGAATCTTAACACATGGAATGATCTAAACATTGTCCTTTGTGCATTGTGGGTTATATTGCCCACAAAAACAGACATTAAATATAAGATTCATTTTATCTTATAAGTTGTCTTCAGTTACTGCTAAGAACTCATAGTGAAGGGATATCCTCATTCTAATCCCTGCAGCACTGTGTCAGACTTACACTGTACTCATGCTTAATCTGTTTTGTGTCTTGTAATCAAATCAACGTAGTTTCTCCTAATGACATTAGATTGAGCAGATGGATAGTCCTTGACGTGACTGGAATCGAGCAGGTTTGCCTGCGTTAGGAAAAAAAAGTCTCCAAACCATTCAGATTTTCTACTTTACAAAACTCTGTTCCACAAAATCAATCAGTAAGCCTCAACACCACACCGTCAGTTAAATAGTTAAAATAGGTTTTATTAATCTTCTTAGCTTCTTCCAAGTTATGTCAATATAAAATTATTCAGAAATCATACCAATACACAATTCCCCAATGTTATCTCCACAACAGTGATTACAGATTTTTAAGTGTTGCATTTTCTACATGGCTAAGCTACTTTTAGAACAATAAACTTAAAATTCTATATATGGCTCAGTGGTACAAATGACACGATATTTTACTCACATAGATCAACCGTATGCAACAAGTTAAAGACTATAAGAATCAATGTTAAATCTCTCCTTATGGGACCACCGATGTCACCTGGATGAAATCTGCAGTAGTATGAATAGTACAAGAAAATACAGAATGGCCAGCACTGTTGCCATGGATCCCACTCTGGCGTCAGGGGCGGGACGTCTCGAAGGGGCATGGTGAGGAGTGATGGGAGCATCCAGTCTGTGCTAGCAGTCTTCCTGCCTTCAGCGCAGACCTTCATAAACATCACCTCACAGCCCAGTGAGAAACCCACCTCAAACCTGGACAGGGAGGGCTGATAAAATTAAAAAGGAAAAACAATTATAAAAATCAACAAATAATTGAAAATTAAAAATCAAGAGTGCCATGAACACAAGTGTACTTACATGGAGGGGCTTTTAGCTCCAGCCAGGATATGTTCATGTGAACGTTCATCTTCATCTCGTTGTCCAGGATTTGTACAAGCTGCTGCATGGAGGGCAGGTGACCCGACTCTAGTTTGGACCATAGTGGATTGTTCAGTAATTCATATGCTACCCAGCAGATAGGTAAAGTTAACTCCATTAAACTGATTATATTATGGAGTTGTAATTTATGCATTACATTCTGAAATAAATCACTCATTCCATGCCAATATTTCTACACTGTAGTGATGCCAATTTTAAGTAGCAGATACTTGTACTACTTGTTCCTATAGTTTCAAGAATGTGTTGCAGCTTCTACAGGTAAGACCATCCATCCATCTTCTAAACCTGCTTATCCTGAGCACACACACCCAGGGTTGCACTGGTGCTGGAGCCTGTTCCAGCCATCTTTGGATGAGAGGTAGGGTCAGTTGCAGGGCTGGCATTAAGGGACAGACAACCACTCACACCTAGGGGCAATTTAGAGTTGTCAATTAACCTAACCTGCATGTCTTTGGATTGTGGGAAGGAAGCTGGAGTACCCAGAGAGAACCCACACAGAAGGGCCCATGTCAACCAGGGATTGAACCCAGGACCCTCTTGCTGCGAGAGTAATGCAGTAACATGCAACTTGACATGATCCCAGAAAAATGAGAAATTTGAGACAAAGAATATGTTGCCACCATGTGGGCATCTCCAACAGCCCCAGTGATAAAACTTGAAGCTGTTCAAAAGGCACAAATTGAGCATTTCATGAACACCACACCTGAAAGTGATAAGTGCTGTTGGAGGGTTAAATAAAGGGAACAGGCCACTTATGTTATTCAAACCATTTATTACAATTTCTGCAACAGGCTAGCCACGAGTAAGGACATTGAGGAAATGATAGTGGTAATGTGGATGAAAAATGAGGGACCAGCAGTGATGGAGTCAGGACATCTGGTTTCTTGGTTGCTGTGGTTGTCGGTGCTTTTGTCGTTTCTGGCGTAGGGGTTGGAAAGGGTGCTGGAAGAGGATATTGGAGGCATTAAATGTGGCAGCAACTGCGGTAGTTTGGGTTTAGCCGTGGTTGACTTAGGAGCTGCAGGTTTGCCACTTCCTGGCAGGGGCCCCCTTTGTTTGGCCAATGAACAAGATGAAATGGAAGTTGGTAGTATAAAGAGAAGAGGAAACATCACGGGAGGAACTGCAGCTGCTCGTTTTGCAGTGGTGGTTGTAGTGGTTGGTGCTGCTGTTGTGACTGGGAGAGGAGGATGATGAGGAAAGTAGGGAAACAAACGATGGAATAAAGGGTATTGTGGTAATTTAGGCACATCTGATTTCTTTGATAGCTGTGGTAGTAGGCGCTGCTGTTGTGACTGGAGGTGGGGGACGGTAGTAAGGATAGAAAGGATGGAAGAAATGGTATTGTGGAAATTTAGGCACATATCGTTTCTTTGTGACCGTTTTAGTAGGTGTTGCTGTTGTGACTGGAGGTGGGGGACGGTAGTAGGGATAGAAAGGATGGAAGAAATGGTATTGTGGAAATTTAGGCACATATCGTTTCTTTGTGACAGTTTTAGTAGGCGCTGCTGTTGTGACTGGAGGTGGGGGAGGAAGGTAGGGATAGAAAGGATGGAAGAGAGGGTATTGTGGAAATTGAAGCACATCTGGTTTCTTTGTGATGGTTGTGGTAGTAGAAGAGTCGGTGGTAGTTGGCGCTGCTGTTGTGACTGGAGGTGGGGGAGGAAGGTAGGGATAGAAAGGATGGAAGAGAGGGTATTGTGGAAATTGAAGCACATCTGGTTTCTTTGTGATGGTTGTGGTAGTAGAGTCGGTGGTAGTTGGCGCTGCTGTTGTGACTGGAGGTGGGGGAGGAAGGTAGGGATAGAAAGGATGGAAAGAGAGGGTATTGTGGAAATTGAAGCACATCTGGTTTCTTTGTGATGGTTGTGGTAGTAGAGTCAGTGGTAGTTGGCGCTGCTGTTGTGACTGGAGGTGGGGGAGGAAGGTAGGGATAGAAAGGATAGAAGAAAGGGTATTGTGGAAATTTAGGCACATCTCTGTTCTTTGTGACAGTTTTAGTAGGTGCTGCTGTTGTGACTGGAGGTGGGGGAGGAAGGTAGGGATAGAAAGGATGGAAGAGAGGGTATTGTGGAAATTGAAGCACATCTGGTTTCTTTGTGATGGTTGTGGTAGTAGAGTCAGTCGTGGTTGGCACTGCTGTTGTGACTGGAGGTGGGGGAGGAAAGTAGGGATCAAAAGGATGTAGTGGAAATTGCAGCACATCTGGTTTCTTTGCAGCTGTCGTGGTTGTTTGTTCTGGCACAAGATCTGGGTTGTTGCCTTGGGGCATCTGGGCGTATGATGGAGGGTACCCGGGTGTTTGAAGTACAGGGTTTTGTGGGGCAGCAGTTATGGGAGTAGGTACTGCAGGTTTGGGACACCAGAGAGAGACTGGAATTCCCTTCCAACGCATTTGGAGCACATAGCTTCCAGTCTTGGGAGGAGGGGGAGAAAAAAAAAAAGTCAGATTACAGGTTGGTTAAATTACACAAGATCTGAAACTAAAAAATTACTCATGACAATTTAGTCAATTACAATCCAGAAAATGGTGAAAACTGCAATTTAATCCCAAGTGTGCCTTTTTGCACCATGCAAAGCCTAACACTAATTTTGACAAGACAACAAGCAGACAGGCATTTTTGCTCAAGTTGCTACAGTTTAAAGAATAGAAAAGGTGTGCATGTGTGCAGCCAGGATTGGCCAAAGACCATTATCCCTTTTCACCATTCTGGAGGCGCTACATGTAGTATTTCAGTGCACGTTACCTCTTGAACAATGTTGCAGCCATCAAAGGGAACCAGCATAATAAGTGCAAGCGAGTTCCTGTGCATGCTGTAACCACATGTGGAAGGGACTTGGGATAGATCCATTGGAGGTGCATTACCTGTGGTGGAAGGGAGGGTTAAAATAGTTCTTAAAAATGTATTAATGTGACTGCAATCATTGGTGAGGGACACCTACATTGCACAGCCAAGCAGATATAATTTTGCGAGTGACCCTTAAATAAAATGACCTTGTTCAACTGCAAACTGTGAAGCTCCTGGTCCCACTGCTCTGAACCTCAGCTGGTCCTCTCCACACTGCAAGGAAGGTGCCATGCGCTTCCACATTGCCTCTTTGGAGCTGGTGTCTTGCGTTTGCCCCTTTGCCCAGCCTGGAGCATTGAGGAGTGTACCAACCACAGTGAGTTAGATGCCCAAGAACTCTCATTTTCAAAAATCAGTCAAATAGAACTTTAACTGGACCCCTC
Organism: Scortum barcoo; assembly: GCA_023238725.1. Taxonomy (NCBI): domain Eukaryota; kingdom Metazoa; phylum Chordata; class Actinopteri; order Centrarchiformes; family Terapontidae; genus Scortum; species Scortum barcoo. The sequence continues at coordinate 16,466,324 of CM041533.1, read as the reverse complement.
TCAGATCTCTACCTGCAAAGTCAGCCTGATAGGAAGCATCCTCCTCCACAGACACATTTGAGGACTTCTTGGCCCCCTCCGCAGCCACAGACTCGGGGCCGGACCCTCTGTTGAGAGCTCTCCCAAACACAATCCTCCCCTCTTGGACGCCTCTCACTTTAGCAGTGCCGCTTTCTCTCCGCACCTCTTGTCGTTCAGTTTTCTTCAGACGCTGACAGTCCATCGCTTGCACCAAACAACAAGCCAGAATAAAAGCCGCAACCCAGCGGCCGGACACGCGTCTTCTCTTTCCTTTGTGTGTCATCCTGTCATGAGTCCCGAACACTGAGCTGTGAGAAGATGCTCCGCAGAGGCTATTTGAGTCCAGCCGGTACGTCAGGTGCCGCGACAGCCAATCAGAGGCTGCGACAGGTGGCCTAATTGATCGCTCCTCATCTGTTGCACCTGGATAATGGCAAGGTTGGAGGGGTGAGCTTATAATGATCCCAAATGGCAGGTTATCATTAGATTTCATTATATTTTTTTTCTTGTCTATTTGTTCAACAGGACAGAAACCATAAACAGGTAGTGAATTTGGTCCTGCGACACACGGTGACTTAACTCCAGCCAGCGGGAAGGACAAAAAGATGAAGTCCAGCTTTTACTGTGAGTCATTTTTTACTTTGATTTGGGTCTTCCATTTTTCTACATTGACTAAAGGAAACTTGAAGGCAAAAACAAATTACAGGGCACTTGTGTGTTTGCTAACCAATATGTTCATATTTAGCAAAAATGTATATCGCAATGCTCAAATCTCAAAGGATGCAAATAACTACAAGTAAAAGTGAAAAGTTGTTATATTATATATATATATATATATATATATATATATATATATATATATATATATATATATATATAGAGAGAGAGAGAGAGAGAGAGATAGAGATACACACATACACACACACACACATTTATACATACATATATTTTTCTTTTTATTAAAGGTCTTGATTCTTTCCTTAGTGAATCTTAACACATGGAATGATCTAAACATTGTCCTTTGTGCATTGTGGGTTATATTGCCCACAAAAAAAGACATTAAATATAAGACTTATTTTATCCCTTAATTTGTCTTCAGTTACTGCTAAGAACTCATAGTGAAGGGATATCCTCATTCTAATCCCTGCGCAGCACTGTGTCAGACTTACACTGTACTCATGCTTAATCTGTTTTGTGTCTTGTAATCAAATCAGCGTAGTTTCTCCTAATGACATTAGGTTGAGCAGATGGATAGTCCTTGACGTGACTGAAATCGAGCAGGTTTGCCTGCGTTAGGAAAAAAAAGTCTCCAAACCATTCAGATTTTCTACTTTGCATCTCTACTTTCCTTTAACTTAAACTGACTAAAACATTGATGTTAGTCACATTATCCACCTAAATTAACAATCTCAATCATTTACAAAACTCTGTTCCACAAAATCAATCAGTAAGCCTCAACACCACACCGTCACAGTTAAATAGTTACAATAGGTTTTATTAATCTTCTTAGCTTCTTCCAAGTTATGTCAATATAAAATTATTCAGAAATCATACCAATACACAATTCCCCAATGTTATCTCCACAACAGTGATTACAGATTTTTAAGTGTTGCATTTTCTACATGGCTAAGCTACTTTTAGAACAATAAACTTAAAATTCTATATATGGCTCAATTGTACAAATGACACGATATTTTACTCACATAGATCAACCGTATGCAACAAGTTAAAGACTATAAGAATCAATGTTAAATCTCTCCTTATGGGACCACCGATGTCACCTGGATGAAATCTGCAGTAGTATGAATAGTACAAGAAAATACAGAATGGCCAGCACTGTTGCCATGGATCCCACTCTGGCGTCAGGGGCGGGACGTCTCGAAGGGGCATGGTGAGGAGTGATGGGAGCATCCAGTCTGTGCTAGCAGTCTTCCTGCCTTCAGCGCAGACCTTCATAAACATCACCTCACAGCCCAGTGAGAAACCCACCTCAAACCTGGACAGGGAGGGCAGATCAAATTAAAAAGGAAAAACAATTATAAAAATCAACAAATAACTGAAAATTAAAAATTAAGAGTGCCATGAACATAAGTGTACTTACATGGAGGGGCTTTTAGCTCCAGCCAGGATGTGTAGAGTAGGGTTAGGAGTGGTGTGGTCTTGTGTTCATGTGAACGTTCATCTTCATCTCGTTGTCCAGGATTTGCACAAGCTGCTGCATGGAGGGCAGGTGACCCGACTCTAGTTTGGACCATACTGGAACGTCTATGGACAGACAACACACGCTTCAGTGTAATTCACTGCACTGTATTCCATCTCCACGAAACTTTATTGAAATTATATTGCCAACAGGTACATTTCCCCCAATTACACCAGGGTCCGCAAAGGAGCAACAACCGAAATTAATCTTATGCCAACAGACACTGGAGCCATGCTGTGAATCACAGACTCACCATTTAATGTGATTTCAAAAGCTCCTGTAGACATTAATTGGTTTTCAATCATATTGCTGAGGAAGAATACCATCATGCAGGCATATATCTGAAAGAAGAATGAGAGAAACTTAAGTTAAGAAGTTCTACACAAAATACATTTCCCCCACTTTTCTTTTTTACTGGCAGTTATGTTTGGATCACAAGAGCAACCCACTGGAAAGACACTGTTAAAATACTGCGTGTAGAGATGGCAAAGTACTACAGGAAGAATGTGGTTTTTGATTAATGCATTATTGTGAAGTTGCTTTGGGAAGTGCTTAAGGGATGAGCAACAACTTTACACAAAGCACATCTCGGCTCAGATTTTTTTGTTCTCGGCTCAACACGAACATCATCCTAAAACAAGCTATCATCATTTGGACTATTTGTTTTAGACACATTCAAACATTTTATGTTCACATACACTGTTGCAGCACCACTTACCAATTACCAATGTTTGGAGTGCGAGTGAGTTAGGATTTAGAAAAATAGCGTTGTCATTTCTAAACAGCTTTTGCAGCCCCAGTTTTCCCATTTGTTTATTGCTGCCTCCTCACTGTTCTCGGACAGAGCTGTCCTTACTGCCTGATGAGATTAGAGTGCAGGAAGATTACACAGTGGCAATTTACAGGGTCTGGAACAGTCGTTGAGACCGGATTTCTTTTCTCAAATAATTTGACTTTTTTTTGTTTTGTTTTTTTTACTTTTACAATATCATTTGCCTACAGCACCTTTAAAAGCACACACAAAGCAAATACTAATTCTGTTAGCAGTCAAGTTTTGGCTGGGATAAGAAAAAAAAAAGATGTATGAGCAAAACAAATTCAAGCTCATCAAGTACTAAATATCTATCTTTTCTATCTGCAATTGCAACCACATTATATTCTTATCAGCCCAAATTTCCTGAAAAAGAAAAACAAAAAACAAAGCAAGAATAGCTGATAGTGCAAGATTGCTTGTGATTTAAAATATCTGATGTGCAGTGATTAGCCATCCTCCCTCTGAGCACTTGGCATGTGTGTAAACCCAGGGGATAACAGAGACCAGCAAAACAATACTACTACACCACCACCTGAAGACTCTGAATAAAGTGCTAATGAAATCCCACGGGTTTGAGTTGTACATAGCGGTGTGTATGTACACAACTGTATTTGAAACACAGCCAAGCTAAAGCCCACTTTCCTCCATTTTTATATTCAATCCAAGCTTTTGTACGATATTTGAGGAGATAACCTGCAAAACAAATACTCAGTTGCGTCATACTCACCAACCTGACTTCACAGTCTTACACACAGTTACACATGATAATGACAGTGCAAGCTCTCCTGCAGGATCAGAGCTTTAATGACTCCTGTAATTCAGGTAAACCTTACCTTATTTCCCTGGCCCCACTCCCAGATGCCTGGGGCTTGCATACCAAAGGGGGCGAATGGGTCCCTGCCGATAATAATCACCCCAATCAGCAGCAGTTTGAACATTGACAGGAAGGAAGCAACGTGTCTGAAGAAGTAAAACAAGAAACAAACAGTCTTTTAATACAATTCCTACACATGGCAACATGAAGCAGACATGGTCTGTTGCAGATCAAAATCAGTCCAAAGCCTTCAAGATACATGAAGAGAATAGGTGTGAGCCTGTCGTTTGTCAGTGTTCAATAAAAATATAATTATTAGGTATCTGTGTGAGGATATTCATTTGAGATTTATTTCATACATCATCTAACTACTAAGAAATTATTAAAAACATGGTTTCACTTCTGAGACCACATTAGTTGCCAGAGAAGGGCGTGGGCTCAATTTACTTCATTGTGTAAAATAAACACAAGGAATTGGATATCAACAAATATACAGGTTTAATTCTGTCACCCTTATCATCCTGCGACAAAGAGGCTGCATCCTGTTTTACCACATTTACACATGAACATGTGTAACTGGTTGAAATACAACCTGTCAGACACACAGAAACAGTGGCTAGAGAATTGTGACACCGTCTCCTTTCTGTAAAAGGTTAATCTCTGGTGTGTTTATTAAGAGTTCAACTGATGAGGACCCAAGGGTGTCAGTGACACCACACCTTTAACTAAAACACCTCAGAATACAGCATAAACCAGTCTCTGATCCAGATATAGCCACTGATGCTTTACAAATCTGCCAATTTCATCAAAACATCTAAATTCTAGTCTGTTTCTGCAACTTTGCACAAAATAGTAGAGTTAATTCAACTATGTGATTTTTAGGATGTAATCTGTGGTGCTGTTGAACTGCACTGTATGACAAGAGCCTCCATAATGAAAACACAGCTGAAGCAAAACCTCTTCAAAACTCTTTCAATAAAACCTGAACATTATAGGATTTATTGCACTTTTTTTTCATATACTGATTTAGTTTTAGCTGCTTTTTTTTTTATTTTTTTTTTTTTATTAAACGTAATGACACTAGTTCCTTCCATGTCTTTAAAACTACCAAAGACAAATCCACGGCCAGATATGCCCGATGGCATGGGAATCCATTTCCTCTGTCGGATCGCAGCTAATCCAGGCAGCTTTCAGGCTGCCTTTATAAAGCTGGATATAATCCACTTGTATCAAGGCAAACAATGTGTCTTACCGATAGAGAGGTATGGGAAGATAGTTCTCCCCTTCAATGCGGATGTCTGGGTACCGCTGGTACAAGGCCTGCGTGTACTCCTCAAACACCCGCTTGTACCCTCAGGAAATGCTGTGTGAAGACAAACATGCTGTTAGGAAGACATGCTCCGCGCACTGCTGCAAGAACAAACAGGGACAGAAAAAGGCAGCCACAACAATGGTGATTTCAAGATTATGAATTTAGCCTTGACATTGTGTGCACATACGTGAATGCCACAGCTATCTGTAGATCATTTTCTTCTCAAAGGAAAGTTCTGGCAGCAGTGTGAAATTCCAGTTGTGAGCATGTTAGCGTCCATTACATTGAATTTGTACTGCAACGCTACATGTCTGTGTCATATTTGCTTTAGAGAGATGCAACTATTTACAATGCAAATGTTTGTTTCATGCTGTTGCTTCTTTAGTCATATGCCACTGCACAAAAAACACTTAAAAATCACGTGAAACTTATTTGCATAACTCCTCCTAAACAATATTGTTGATGTTGTTAATGATTTATGCAGCTACGTCAGAAGATCAGCTCCTCTGAATCCATCCACCTTATATCCATGTTAACTGATACATGTTAATTTCAATTATTTCGGTTTAAATGAACGATTTAAAAAACAAATAAAACAACCGCAGACATATGAAGTAATCCCATTGTCCATATTAATAATAATAATAATAAAAACAGTTAAATCTAACCTGTGCACACGAGGCATGCTAAGTGTATTTGTACAGCTAATTTAAGACCTTTCAACGAAGTAATTCAAAGTGCTCAGCAGAAGTCAAAGTCATTGATAAAACGACATAAATTAACGATTATTACTGGATATAATGTGAAGTGGCAGTTTTGACAGCGGAAGCGGAGCCATGTTTTCGAGTCTTGAGAAATGTCAAATGAAATGTCCAAAAACTAAATCAGGAACTTACACAGAATGTAATCAAAGTAACTAAACTAAGCACCCTCTAAGCTTGACAAAGATAAATATTACTCCCCGGTGTGTCAGAGAGCCGTGAGCTAGCCTCAGTGGATCTCCGGCCTAGCATAACGCTGTTGTTAGCCGAGCAGTTTAGCTCTTAGCTAGCAATGACTCGCCAGATTTCCGCTCACCAGATCTGAAACTTGAGGAGGGGTCCCGTCGCAAACTGCATCTTCATCTTCTTCACACCGCCGCTGCTGTCGCCGGACGTGGCGCAGCACAGCGAGAAGAGGCCCAGGGCGAGGAGCGAGAGCCGTACCCACTTCATGGCCGTTCGTCCCGGGGCTTGTCTCCTCAGTCGATCCGCTGAGTAGCTGACAGTCCGGTTATCCTATTTCATCACAGCCCTCCTTTTCTTCCTGCCCTCAAACACAGCCGACCCCAGCCTGCAGCGCCCCCTGCTGCTCCGACTGTCCAACTGACCTACAACCTGCACATAGTGACCACTATATGAAGTACACCTGTACAGACTAATCCAGTACAGCAGATCTGTCAAAAAAGTCTGCTTATATAATTTGTTGCTGTTGTCCTTGTTTTAAACTGTATATATCTTTATATCTTTTTTTGTGCACATGCTGAGAGAGGCTTGTAAAATTTGTAGTCAGATTCCTTGTTTATGTATACAGAGCTGACCAATAATGCTGATTATCATTACAGGTGTCAGTTTTTCTCAACCTCACAGATGCATTGCTTTAATTACATGTTTAAGTAATAAGGTCACACATTAGTTCTTTGTGGTATTTCTAATTAAATATTTTAATATTAGGTTTAATATTATGTTGACAGCTGTCTTATTTCCACATGTAGTTCAGGCAGATCACCTTATATTTTCTTTGTTGTGGCATAGGTCCCAAAGAGCATACTATGGTACACACAAGTAACATAGCCATGTTCAAGAAGAATCATTTGTTCCCATAATGCATCTTAGTTTTAATTTTAAACTGCTAATATACTCAGACCTCAGACATCAGTGTTTCATTGTGAATTTATTGCACTCCAAAACTGAAATACTATGCTTCCTTTAAAGGACTTAATTGTATACATGACACACTTTAACTGGATTTTATGGTTGGTACATGGTCTGTCTTTTCAAATACCTGATCAAACTGAGCCGTGTGTTTTTTTAAGAATAAAAAAGCATTGCTCAATTTTTTAATACTATTTTAATAGAACTTATGCTGCTGCTCATAGTTTTGGGCACCAAGGTAAGCTCATAAAATCAAGTATTTGCGACTGGATGTCATGGTAAGGCATGAAAATAGCCACAGCCAAAAATACAGCATCCAGCAATATACGCCAGTAGTTCCCAAAATGGTTTCTTCACAGACTTATAACATTTGTAATGTTAGTGTCTGAATACATTTTATTTCATAAACTCATTAATACAATAAAACCGATGAGAAGTGCTTCAAAACAGACAAACAGAAACAGTCTAAACAGAGAACAGACTTGGTTCATCTGGGTTGGTCGTGGGCTCGTCTCAGCGGTTCAGCCTCACCATTCTCTCCTGCTCCACAGCCGACTGCAAAGCTAGTATCAGGTCTGTGGATGATAGATAAGACTGAATAAATATTGCCCCCACCCAGATTTCCTTTATGTAATGCATTTTATTCTGCCTCTTAAAGACATTTGATCTGGCCTGCACAAGGTTACTGCTGTGCCTCCTCTTAGTAACCATGCGAAATTCACAGGTACATGCTAGATGAACAATTTTAAAATAAAAGAATCGCTACTATCACACTGCTACACAGCCACAAATTGCTCAAATAACAAGGTTATCTATTGTAATCAATATAAACTCAAAAGCTCCATCATCAGGCGCAGACAGTAAAAAGTCTCAGTATGAATAATGGTAGTTTGCTGTGTCATATTCAACAGCAGTCCCATTTATTTTGGAGTATATTGTTGAACTAATGGACAGAAAACCAAAATGACACTGTGGTTTGTACAAACCCAGTAACTTCCGGGAATGATCCACCATTTCGGGAAGGCCCTCCTCGATGTTGTATGAGGTTTGCTCCATTGCCTTGATGAATTCATTTGCCCTCTGAGAATCAACAGTGATAAAAGTGTGAGAGCTACCAAGGCTAATTGTTTTTTCAAAATGGAATTGCCACTTGTATGCTGTATAGAAGAGCAGACTCAAGAAAACTCTACCTTGAACTCTACATAAACCTTCTCCTCCAGCTCAGCCACTTGGTTTATGGCATCATACACACTGGTATCCTCAACAGACTCCTACAAACACACAAAAGCGAATGGCAACACTTCAAAAAATTATACATATGATATAATGAATATTGAATAGGATTTCTGGACTCATCTCGTGTAAGCTGACCTCCTCTGTAGAGCTATTTATGGGCTCGTTTGTCTTAGCTGCTCCACTGGCTGTAGAATTGCCGTTCAGTTCTTTCACTCTGCCAAAAATCAGAAAATGCTTCCTGTCTCATATTTTCAGACATGATATTGTTTTCATAATAAAAATTCAATATTGCCTTTAAAACAAAGAAAAGAAATTGGAATCAAGTTCAACTTCATTAACCAAATATGTACCTGTCAGCATAACGTAGTGTATTCATTGTGTATTCACATGAAGCCATGCCTGGAGATACCATGGCAATCTGTGGAATAAAAGAAGGGAAATTATTTGTACGCAGATTTTGTGCTTGTTTGGTGTGCCTTCTGCATCATCCTCTACAGTGTCATTAGACACGTCTGGTGTTCTAACGTACCATGCAGGTCCTGGACTTTTCTCCAATGAAGGAATCCCTGAGGACCTTTGTCAAAGTGCTCATCCGGAAAGGAATGTGATCACTGTTCTTTCCCAGTGATCGAATGCACTCCTACCAGACAAAACAGTGGACAGATGATGGGCATGTTAGGCGTGATTTTCAACATCTTTTTAGATGCTGTGTATGTACAATCAATACCTAACAGAGCTCTGTTAAAGTCAGAGCAGTTTCTTCGGTTACTTTATCTGTGTGCAAGATAAAATTGCCAAAGAGAAAACAGCTTGGTATATCTTTGCTGTAACAGCTACATATTAACATGGCGTGTACACACCTCCACAGCAGCCATAATCTACCTTGAGAGCCAACAGGCTGCGGTTGATCTCGGCAGTCTCAACCAAAGTGCTGCGGTCATTGCTGCTGACGTCTGTGCCGCGCTCATTGCCAGCCAAATCGACCAATGAAAATTTGCCGTGCAGCGTGGTGGCGCGGTCGTTGCGTCGCAGGACTATCTGGAGGATGGCGTGAGAGCGGGATGAGTTGGCGTTGGCGGAGGTCTGGCCTGATGTTCTGGAGAGACAGCAGGACAGTTAATGTTCTATGTTTTTTAAGAAATTTGCCACAACTCTGCTTAACTGCTGCTTTAAGTAACATTTCTTCTTTTTTTAAAACAGAGGGTAGTTGCACTTGAAATATTTATGCAAAACCATTAGAGTATTTTAGTATTTTAGTTTTGGGCTGCTCTGTTAAACTAACACATATATAACACTATATATTTAGTGCTCTTTTTTTTTTTTAGAGAGAGCAACAAAAATTAAGTTTGAAGTACCACGTGATTGTAGCATACCTGCATGCACTGCCCATCTGTATCATTTTGATGACGTCGTCTGCTGTGGACACATAGACTTCCTCTAGGCCCACCACCTGAACCTGCTGTCGGTCATCCTCCAGAACACGGAGCTTGGCCTTCTTGTTCAGCAGGTCGTACACCTAAACCAAAAGTAAATTTCACTGTCGGCACAATTGAATTGAGCTGCTTTTTATGTTACATATTATCAATAAATGTGTTCATTGGAGGGAGGAGGAGAGGTTCTCTTACTTTTCCATTGTAAATCTCAAAGAAGCTGACATAGGCAGAGAGATCCAGGTTGTTATACCTCCTATGGTTGAGATAGGCAAAAACATCCTGGGCTAGAAGGGAAAGAGTCAAAAATAATTCAGAGTGAAGTTGTCATGCAAGAAGTCAGTTTAGCAAATGCTGAAAGCTCTGCAGTCAAGCAATTGAGATGCAATGGGACTCATATCCTGAGTTTATTGGAACAAATATAAATTATGCAGATAAAAACAAATTGGAAAATTGCTTCCTGTTAGTGATCTTAATGAGAACACCCAGATGAACCATTTCCTTCTACGTTAAGTGAACAGAGAGCCACTGGGGATGGTTTCAATCCTACCTGCCAAGGCATAGATTCCTTTAGAGCTGTTCTGCTGCCTCCCAGTGAAATCCCCTCCCATCGTCTAGGGAGAAAATGTCAAAACAAGCAAAAAAATTCAAATAAATAATTTTTTACTTGTGGAAAACAATTCTTCAACACAAGTTAACCCTATACGGCAGAGCAGCAGAGACTTACATGAGTCTTCCCACTTCCTGTCTGGCCATAAGCAAAACAGGTTGCCATACCACCCTCGAAAATAGACTGCACCAAAGGTTTGGCTGTGAACCTAAAGAAAAAAAAGAAAAACATTATTTTAAATGCAGGAAAAGCACAATAGCATGTATGAAAAGTAACGCTAGAGTTTCCAACATTTAATCTCCAGCCACATAACTGAATGGATACCACTGTATTTAACACTGCCATCGACTGTTTCCTACACACCATGTTATTCACAGCTTGTGGGAAATAATAAACAAAGCAGTAGACTGAAAAAACCCCCCAAAAAGATTAGGTCATTACTTGTAGACCAGCTCATTGGTGGCGGTGTCATCAAAGGAGTAGTCAAAGTGGAAGTTTTGATTGTCCAGGTACTTGGTGAGGTCCACCTTTTGTTTCGGCTCATGGACCAGCAGAGCACCTTTACCAGGTACAGACACCACGTCTATCTCCTTTCTATTAATCTCTGAAATATGCAACAATATTCAGGTGAGCATTAAGGAAATATTTTTGTACAGTGCCATTAATTACTTTATATTTATATCCAGGTGATACTGTTTGCAGGATATCATATATTACTCCAAACATACCTTGCTTGTTTAGGGGCCGCTTGCGAACACATACACAAATCCTTTGAGGTTCAATCTATAAAAACACAAGTATGAGCTAAGTAACTGCTCACCAAAATATTCACACACAAGGCACATGGTTCTTGAGATTAAACTCACATGGTCAGTAGCTGATAAGGGGGTTATTTCCAAGGTCTCTCTGAAGTCTTGGATCATATCGTAGAACTTCTGGTTTGGTCGCGAAGGCTCTCCAAACTAAAAATAAAAGGAAACAAAATGTGAGAAGGAACTGCTCCTGTGACTAAAAGCAGAAATAACAGACCAACTTAAATCTCACCTTTCCCCTCTTGGTCTGCACGTCGGGTGGCTTTACAACGCAAGACAGCCTTTTGTTGGCTTTATTTAGCTCTTGGGGAGCCACAGATTTTCTTCTGCCTGAAGTGCAGAAAAATGATGTATATTTATTAGTATTTATCACAGAAATGGTATATGACAATTACCATGCACCTCCTGCTCTTGCTTCTCATAGAATATGGATTTGACTTATGGTTGTTTTATTTATCTATTCTTATTGTCCTTTGTAGGAGAGAAAGTAGGCTGCACCTGTGACATTAATGTGTAAACCGTTCTCTAGTTGCGTATATGATGTGTCTATAGAAATATGTGATCAGTGGATACACGATATCATGTTGGGGTAAAATTTGTTACTGACCTTTGACTTGAGGCGGTGGAGGAGGCATTTTCTCAGGTTCATCATTTTCCTTTATTGCCTCATGGACAAGGGACTTTGCTGGTTTGGCCTCATTCTTTCTACGCTGCTGATTAGAAATTCCTAGATAAGGCAGAAAAATGCACAAGTTTATAAAGATGACAAATATTTCTATATTACTGAACACAGCAAGTACTAAAAGATTAAGTTGGGAAATGGAAAATACCTGAAAGTTTACTCGAATGCATGTAACAACATGTTCCTGATCTTGTGATACTATTTGCAATGTGTCATGTAAGTGTCTCAATATGGATGTGCAAAATACACTATATAGGCAGGACTTACTGAGAACACCAATATGAAAATGTTAAATGAAACAAATGTGGCTATGTTCTAGTATGTGAATTTCTTTTTCAGTGTTTTTAGAGGACCACTACCAACCAGAGTTTGTGAGGACTGATGAAGGGGGGAGATCAGGGTGGATGGTCTCTGGGTTTGCCTGCAAAGACTCTGCTGGTGGTGGAACAGGGGCAGGGACCTGGAACATACACGTCTGCCTGCCCTGAGACCGACTGCCAACTGAAAGTTAAGCAACTACAAATCAAACCACTGCACTATGAGTTTCAGTGTCTTAAAATAAGTATTGCCAAGTATTGTTAACACTGTTTTTCTGGGGTTTAATACACCCAGACCCTGACAGAATGGAAAGATAAAACTGTGCATGGCTGTAGTCTGCTAAATCAAAAGTGACCACAGCAAAAACTCTGACATTCTTCCTTCAGAGACCCAGAGAGAGATAGGGAAGTGAGCACTGTGAGATTAGCACAAGTACAGAGGAGAGTAAGCTCAAGTGTAGCAGGTGGTTAAATATTTGATTATATTTTCTTATGAAATGAATTACTCTGAGTGGAATCTGAAAAACAAAAAGCGGTGCATTGTATCACCATCTCTATCCTAAATGGGTAAACATGCTGGTACAAATATTGTACCTTGATTATCAGTGACGATAAAGAGCACTGCCTTTCTTCACTTTATACCCACCCAGAATTTACAGCAGATTAATGGACAAAAGTAGTGTGCTGTGTGCCCAGAATAACCCACTACCCAAATATGTTTATTGACATCCCTGTGCCATTAATCATTGAACTAAAGCAGATGATTACTTGTGAAGAAAGTTGCATAATCACTTCAGCTCTCAAAGGCTTGTGGATTCTTTGCATTTATACTGCTCCCAATCCCATTAACAAAGTAGTGATTAGAAAATGCGACTCATTTGCTTAGAGAGAGGAGCATGCATGCCTTGCCGACCTGACTCTTCAGCACGGGTGACTGCTGGAACAGAGGCTTTTGGAAGGACACAAGCTATTAGGAGACAAACTAAAGGACAGTACCATCTAGAACAAACAATGAGTATAATATATTTACATACAGGAGGCTGGGGCAGGAATCCTGGATGAGCGCAGTCGACCCTCATACTTCTACAGAAGACACAAACACAAAGAGGGGAAGAATCGAGTTATTTAGAACATTTTTAATACTAAGTGACTTCCATATTTACCAAGCATCCTAATCCAAAAGATTCACTTTATCAACTATGACTTTTAATTTGATTATAACTTTACGGTGAAACATAAAGTGTAATTATTCACACTCTTACGAATATGGCCAGACCCCTTGACATCGACCTTGAGCAGCTGCTGCAGTGCTCTGTTATGTGGAAAAGTAAGGAAACACACTCACCTTGTCTGGAGCAGGTGGAGGTTGTTCAGCAGCTTTGTTGGTGACAGCATTTATATGGTCCAAAAGCTCTGGATTGAGTGTACATAACTCGCTAACTTCAACCTAAAATCACAAACACACACAGCCAAGACGTGAAATGCAATAACCTTAAGTTAGAGGTCAACTTGGTCAAAACAAAAAACACAGAAAGTATATGGGATATAATGTATTCCTGATGGACATTTAAGAGATGACTGGTTTTAACCTATGCCTCCTCCCTTTTTCCCCTGGGATTTGCAAGTGTATGCAGTTATTTGTGACAGGTTAATTATCTATGTGCATATACTTATAAGTGTCCTCAGCTCTCTGCTGTACTCCCTGTTCACGCATGACTGCGAGGCCACCCACAGCTCCAACATCCATCCATCCATCCATTTTCTATTCCCGCTTTATCCTGACACACAGGGTCGCAGGGGGTGCTGGAGCCTATCTCAGCTATCTTGGGCGAGAACAGCTCCAACACCATTGTCAAATTTGCTGACGACATGACCGTCATCAGCCTGATCACTGGCGATGATGACACGGCCTACGGAGAGGAGGTCAGAGCCCTGACATCTTGGTGCCAAGACAACAACCTCCATCTCAACGTCAGCAAAACTAAGGAGCTGATCGTGGACTTCAGGAGGAGGCAGAGAGAGGAACACGCCCCCCTCTCCATCAACAGGACTACGGTGGAGAAAGTTAACAGCTTCAGGTTCCTCTGGGTTCACATCAGCGAGGACCTCACCTGGACTCATCACACTGACTTTATCACAAAGTCAGCCAGACAGCGGCTCTTCTTCCTCCCAGGCTGCCGAGGCTCAACATGGACTCAAGGATCCTCTGCAGCTTCAACAGGTGCACCATAGAGAGGATCCTGACTGGCTGCATCACCGCCTGGTACAGCAGCTGCACCGCCCTTAACCGTGAGGCTCTACAGAGGGTGGTGAAAGCTGCTCAGCACATCACCAGGATGGAGCTGCCATCCATGGAGGAACCTCTACACCCAGCGGTGTAGGAAGAAGGCCAACAAGATCATCAAAGACCCCAGTCACCCAGCCACAGACTTTTCTGTCTGCTGCCGTCTGGCCGACGGTTCTGCAGCATTCGAGCCCGAACCACCAGGCTCAGGGAGGTTTCATCCCGCAGGTCATAAGACTTTTGAACTCTGTTCACAGCACCGCCACATTTTAATAACACCTTCACTTCTAATGTATAAATTTTTCTATTGTATATATCTGTTAGTTGTATAACACTTAGCTTATACAGATTTTTGTGTAATGGAAAGTTTTTCAAGAGAATCCAAGTGAACAAAGATCCTGTCAGAAGGCTCTGAATTTATACAAATCACTGTAAAACGAACCGATTACAGGCCACATCTGTCTCCTTGCAGTTCACTTCAGGGTTGTTGACTGTACAGCTGCTCTGAAATGTGCTATGGTGCACTGGTGTAAAGTTTTGTTAATAACTATTAGATATAAACTGTAAAATTCATACAAATGAATGCAAAAATCATGGATGTCCAACTATGTTATGTACTCACTAAGCAACCTCAACTCCGACTGACTTCTAGCGTCCTATGCTGCTTCATATCATCACTATAAATCCCTTTATTTCATTGTTTGTGGGCTCGCTGACCTCCTTTCCTCTGCAGATGTTCCTCTCATTCCACTCCACCATCACCGTGGACTTGACGGCATCAACAGACTTCACCGTGGCCAGATGTACTCGACCTGGTTCACACACAAAGCTTTGTTAACGACACACACATGTATTATTTGTGAAGTCAAAGTTGCGTTATAAATATATTTTTAAAAAAATCACTGCTCACCATCACTGCGGCTGATTTGTACAGAGAGTCCAACAAGAAGTCTGGACAGGCTGGACTCCATTTTTATTTCTTCTCTCTGACGGTGAAGAAAAAAAATCAGGTAACGCTTTGCTAACGACACAACTCGTACTGTCTAGCGATTATATTGTGGTCGCCATGAAGCTGTATCGACACATTAACAAATATATAGACGGACTGTGGTTGTATTCTTTCTTTTTATTTGTTTGTTTATCTTTTCTCACTAACGACAAATCCAAACTTACCTACGTGCCAAACTCAACGCCGCCCAAGATTTAAACTGGTGTTGTTTCCGGGTTTTTAAGAATCTGATTGGCCCTCGTAGTGTCATCGTGCGCGCCCGTCTTCTTCTGTGGCTTTTTTCAAATAAAAAAACAAATCGCTATTATACCGCCCCCAGCTGGACGACTAGGGAACGGCACCTGTTATGAAAATCCAGGTACATGTCGCAAACAATTACCTATTCATTACCTATTCCTGCTTTATCCTGACACACAGGCTCACAGGAGCTATCTCAGCTGTCATTGGGCTCAAACTCAACAAACTCACACCTAGGGGCAATTTAGAGTTGCCAATTAACCTAACCTGCATGTCTTTAGATTGTGGGAGGAAGCTGGAGAACCCAGAGAGAACCCACACAGGCACAGGGAGAACATGCAAACTCCACACAGAAAGGTCAGCCTGGGTTTGAACCCAGAACCCCTCTTACTGTGAGGCAACAGTGCTAACCACTACACCACTGTGCTGCCAAATGTAGATCATAAAGCTCTCATTTTAAAATCAATAGATAAAAAGTAATATACAGTAAAAATACATAAATAATATAAAAATGAAAAATCTTTATTTACAGCCGGTGGTTTCATGTGAGGAACAGTGTTGTGATACGTGTAAATATGACCAGCTGACCTCTTTAAGTTTATGTAGAGACCCATCAGAAATTATTTTGAGAATATACTGCACTTACTACTTTACTGCACCATTTAGATATCTTACTCACCATTTTGGTGACAGACGTTTTATATGAATAAACATATGATGGGTTCACATAATTTGATGCACCTTTAAGAATTTAAGATTCAAGCTCATTATTTTGCACAACAGTTACAATGAAATTCTTAAATCTCAGGCTGGAATAATGCTGGAAAAATATCTATAAAGAAAATCAAATGTGTAAAAGAACTTAAGACATAAGATATAAAATTAGAATAAAAACAAACACTATTTCTTTGCAGTATTTCTTTGCTTCATTTGAATTAAAATATTTCCAACAACATATCTTTTTTATATTTTTCATATCTTATGTGTTTACTCAGTGCCTCTGTCTTAAATGGTAATCTGACTTTATACAATACATTCAAGAAGACAGTTTTTCAGATTAGGTGACTATTACACATGATACTAACACAACTTATGTGACAATAACATTACAATGTAATCCTATAGATAAGTTTATTGACAGTTTTCCCAGCTCTCTGCTGACAGAGAGCTGGAGTTGAAAGTCAGTATAAATCTTCAGATATAATGCTAGCTGGTGTAATGGTGATACTTGACAATCTCCCTCTTCACTAACTGTGCATGTTTTCAATAGAGAACACATGTTGAAATTTCTTTACTTAAATTCTCGCCTCTGAGTTTACAAATGAGTGACTAACTGTTATACAATCTAGAGGCAAAATTTAGTGTTCTGTTTTGAGTCAAATGGATGAGGAATGGTTCCTGAAACTTCAAATCACTGTCACTGTCAAATCAAACACTGATTATTTTTTCATTTTATGTCCTGCATCACAAGCATCACTTTTTCTTATTTATTACAATATTGTATTATTATTGTATTACTCGTTTCATTTTTCACATTGTGTACTCCTCTTACTGCACTGTGGTTTCAGTTAAGTGTGGTGTTAACTGACACTTTGCAGCTGACATTTGCAAAAAAAGAAAGAGGCACATAATTTTAAAGTTTTTCATTACACAACGCAAGTAGTTCAAAAATGTCATGGCTGATTAATATGGAGGGTTGGGTGACATATACAGTGAGACTACTTGTCGTGTATGCCAAGGTACAGAAACATCCCTCATTTTAGGTCATGACATTTCGTATAACAATATCAGTATATGAGATTACACATACGGTCACAGAGGATTTTATCCACATCAAACACACCTATTAAGATTACAATACAGATATGTGCATCTATGATTTGATACTTCCACAGTTACTTTTTATTGCTGGTGTTTGATCAGTCAACTAATGACCAAATTCTCCTAAATGCTGATCCATTTATCGTCCTGTATTTCATCCATGTGACCGCAGGAATCCTATGTTTTTCCACATGCTCCCTCTCTCTCCCCACACCCGCTGCAAAGCAGGCACAACAGTTCAGTCCCCCGTGACATCAACAATCAGGGACAGCTGGAGAATGACCCATAATGCAGTTCAGCCTTGCCTTCAGCGTGGGAGGCTTCCCATTTTTCCTCTTTTCTTTTTGCCCCCCCACTTCCCCTCGAGCCTCCCCACTCCTCTATACCCACACCCTCTCAGCCTCCAAACCTCCTAACTATACACAAGCTGGACTTATGTATACACATTCCCCGCAAGCAAACGCTGACACATGACAAATCAAAGGTCTAATAAACAGCTTGTGCTGAACAATTTCCCCCCACCACCGAAGGATGAAAAATAAACAAATCCCTGTCGGTTTGGCCCGGCCGGGCCATTTGGTAGGTCTGTCTGTGGATGACTGGGTGGCCCAGGGCTGCTCGGTGTGAGGCCTGGGATGGAGCCACAACTGTTTCCTGTGAGCAGCCCAACCCCCAGAACCTCTCCACAACTGGCTTAGTGGGTGGTATTCCCCTCCTCCTTCTTTTCCCCTCACATCCCCCAAACTCCTACACCCTCCTCTCTCGCTCAAGCCCTCCTCTCCCCTTCAATGCACGCCGTTCCAAGTGCTCCTCCCCACTTTTTTCCCCCTCCCTTCCAGTCAGTCAGTCCATCCTTTCTCACAGCCTCAGGCTAAACACTTCCTCAGTGGCATTGAGTGGATGGAGAAGGTTAAACAAGTTTTTAAACTTTTGTGTGCCGCACTTGAAAAAGAAATCTCTCTCATCTGTGTGTTTACTCTGCCCTGTCTGCCTATTTCTGTACATGTGTCAGCTCTGTAAAGACATACATTGTGATGTCATTGTTTAAAATGACCTTTATCATTTTCCATGAGTAACAAATGCTGTTATGAAGGAGTGATTTTTGCTTGACACGTGAAAATGACCGCTTTTCTCAGCTGTTAATAAAGTAACTCATGTCCTTACCCAAGCTTTTGATATGATTTTTTTTCTTTCTTTGAAATGATATCAATAAAATCCAGAAATAAAACTCACACTTCCTGTTTTAAATTATAGACTTCAAAGTGAGAGACTGCTCATCTGTGGATGTGTGTGCATCCTTAACTGCTGTTATGCCACTTTGAACCTCTGTGATGCTCGGATTTATATAATTAGTCATTACATCTTTAATGGTTTCAAGTAAGTCATTAAAAGTGTTTCCATGTGTAAGCCTGTCTCTGAGTCCATATCAAATCTGAGCGTTGTGGTGGTCTTTATCTTATCACAGCGCCTTACATGAAAGCTGGGCCATGGGGGACACAAGATTTGAAGTGACAGACTTTATGGTGACGTTTCAATTATTCCGCTCAGCTGCGTGAGACATTGTGCATGTTAACATTTGCGCTACAGTTGTGTTTAGATGTCGCAGTGTCAGCAACAGCCGTACCTTTTTGTCTTGTTAAGTTTTGTGGGTGTTTTGTAAGAGTTTGGTATCATGAATGAGAGTTATATATTTCACTTGAGCTATACAGTGAAATTAAAAACACACTGGATGAATATGTTGTCGAGCCTTTGCCTCAGACAAAGTGATTTGCACACATTAATGAGGATTCACTTTAGTGGGGTAGAAGTCGCTGCGTGGAGACTGCAGTCCTGGAAAAGCAGCAGCATGGTTTTGAGCTGCTGGTCTCTCGGTCTAGAGGGTTGGCGGCGGTTGATTTGACAAAGAAGGGGTCTTGTATCTGTTGGCCCTGAGTCTGTTTAACTGCTCCCCCTTTTTCCATCTGTCCAAAAGCATATTTTCTCAGTGTAAAGAAAATTGGCAGAGGCCGTGGCTCTATTCCCCTATACAGACTAAATAAACACACATGCATACAGTACGTGAGCTGAGCACACTTACAAACCACCCAGGAAGGTTGACAGACTCGGAGAGGAGCAGCAAGAGGAACAAAGAAGAAGAGGGTGAGGAGGAGTGCTGAACCACTGGTTCCTCTACTCTCCTGTCACTTTCTTTTGGTTTCAATTAGGTTGAATACTCTTAATTACGTAATGCTTTGATAAACATAGCATTTGATAGCCATACTTTACGTCTTTAGAATGGTTTCCATATTTGGGGTCTCAGAGAGGTTAGATTTGGGTCAGCATTAGTCTCTTTGGCTCATGGAGCCACTCTGAAATGCACAGTAGACTTTTAGAGTGATAAAATGGTCAGGGAAGATGTTTGTACAAACACATTTGCTGTTGAGGTTGAAAACATTTCACGATTCTACTGACCTGGTCGAATAATTTTCTATTGATTTATTTTTTTCCTTTCCTAAATAGTTTGCATCTTAAAAGAAAACTTGTCTCACTTCTCTGTGGTGTTGGGATGTCTATGTTACATTACACAACATGGCCAGCAGAGAGCAATATAGGTACAAACAGAAAGAGCAACATACAGGCTACCAGGAAACTCTGGACTTGGGGGAAAAAAAAGAGCACTAACAAGACATGTGAGCTGTGTTTTCTAAATGTACTCTTCCATAGTGTCAACCAGTTGATGGTCTGGTGTGATTTACTGTTGCTTAACTGAACTTAGTGTGCGTCCAACATAGCTGCAGCAGGGATTTAAAACTTCTCCAGCCAAGGAGCCAAACTGAGCAAATACTGAGTGAGTCTGGAACATTCACTCATTAAATCATATTAGTATTCTTGGCATGTGGGGATCCACTGAAACATGCCAGTGACCCATTTTGGTACCCAGCCCATCATTTAAGAAAAGCTGCCATATAGACTAAGCTTACTCTTCAAACACGTCATTCCAAGCAGGGAAATAGTTCAGTAGGGAGTTTATTCACCTTTGCGCTCTGCCACACAGACCCCCGTGCCAACAGCCACCTAAGTTTGCCCAGCTGGCAAATTTTATTTGTTTCTCCAACTATAATTCTGTTTATTTATTTGGTCTCTGCAGTAAAGAGTGGTTGGGGTAGTACACACAGCTGCAGTTGCACTGCGGGAATAACTTGTCTGTCCACAGGCTGGTTTCCTCTGCAGCACCACAGCACCAATCTACTGATAGCAGTCAGTTAAGCCTGTTTTATATTAAAATATAGTTCCTTTATGAGATTAATAAAACACAAAAAACTGTTTTTGTTAATGGTTCACTCAAAATAAATTTAATTTACTGGATAGGCTAATATTACAGCATCAAGCAGTATTAACTTTGAATTAAATGTTTTGTTAAACAAAAATGAGACTTGATGAAGACTGACTTTTGCACCTCCGAAGACCAGTGGGCTGTGTTTTTTAGGATTTTGGATTTGAGTTTCAGTATTAAACTTTCTTAAAGGTATAAAATATGTATAGAATCTACTAACATTTGTCTGAATAAGTTAGCATAAAATGTAATCTTGATCAACCACCTGGTCACCTTCAGTTTTAATAAATATACCTTGTCCTTTGTATTCAACATGTTCTTTTATTACTGCCCATAGTCACCTCCAGTATTTGTTTTGTTGTAACTCTGCCCCCTGTTGGTCAGAGCATGTTGCAGATGTTGGAGGACACAATGGACGCAAATAAATACAAACACATATAGCTTTGTCACCATAAAATGCAGATGTATACATATGTATACATTTTCAAAATGTGCTTGAGCAAAATGTACACATGTACCAAGACATTTTGTAACCAATTGCAAAACTGACAATACCTGCATTGACATTTAAAGTGATATAATGTGACATGTTTAGTATAATTAGACACACAGGACACTTTTAGGGCACATTTGGACATTTTGGGACATTAAGGACTTTAAGGGCTACATTATTGAATGCCATTAGTGTTACTGCTTTACACCCACAGGCACACACACATGTTCAGTCATGGAGTGCAGCTCTTGGTTTCTCTGTTTTATCCATTTGGTCAGTAACTAGTCCACAGGGCCACTCTGTCACTCACAATTTCCCTTTTGCTCTTCATCAGCTTTCCATTTCATACTATAGAGTGTAAAGAGGGCTACTACATGGCAAGAAATAAGACGAATAAGGTTTTTAGCTTAAATGTTCATTCACATCCTTCTATTGAAACTTAAGTGACAAAATAAAATGCATCTGAAACAAAGTTTTATCCATGACTCTGAAATTACCTCATAAATTCTATTCTTGAATTCAATAAGTTTCTTTATATGAACCATAAAGATTGAGATACTGCAGGCCCGCGTTCGGCCTCTTTAAGGGAACACCAATCAAAACCACAAACCATGAATAGCGCAGAAATGTGTCTGTGTGCTTTTGAAATTAATCCTCGAAACCCACCAGTGTTTCTTTTTTCCTTTTTACGGGACCCACCAGAGAAGTCATGTGTTTGCTTGCACTTGCACAGGTACAACCAGGGTACAACATGTGGACCACCCCACCCACCCCCTCCTCCAAGCCCACCAAAGAAAATTTAAAAATACACCTACAACCAAAGTCTTACAGCCTTCTCTTAAACCACAAACGATGGGATGCACTGCAAACGTCTTCATATTATCAAGTGATTTTTGTCTATTATTGAGTCTTAAAAGCCTTACTTTCTTGTATTGAGGGAGAAAATCAGCTGACGCTGTGACATGACTGCAAAATGTTTCCATTACAAATCAACTTCTTTCAAAAACATTTTGAGAATGTATTTAATTTTCTTTTATTCTAGACCAGCAATTTTCCGTATTCTGTCTTCCTTCAACATGACACTAATTTCTACAAAAGTCTTTAAACAATCTGACCTCTATTCGAAACAGACTGAAGTAATCTTACTGCTCTGGCAGATTCACCTGTTTTAAGGAAACAAGATGCTAAAATCATGCCAAAGGATCAAGATTTTCTCTTCAGTGTTTAGAAATGAGTCTACACATCAGGATAATCTTTCTATTTTGTGTAATTAAGGCTCGAAAAGGTTGTGAACCCTTGACTCGCTGAGCTTCGCAGGGTTTTGCCTGCACTGATTATTTATAAAATGAAAGGCTTTCAGTTGCATGTGTTCTGGCTCGTGATAAGTAGTGTGCTGTTTGTTAAGGAAAAGCAGCAACAGCCCTCCGTTTGAGACAAATAGAACATTAGTAGTTAGCATGACCATGAAAGCTGATCTGACAAAGAAAAAAGAGAAATTCAATTTTTATGAACAAAAAATGCAGAAATAAAGAACCACATCACAGCACTGGCCACACTGAGTTAAAAGAGCACCACAGCAAACTTTGGTTTAGCATCAAAGATGTCTTCACCATTAAAAACAAAAGATTGGAAATAGTAAGTCTTTGACATTACTTAATAGGCTTACATTGATATATATTTGAATTGCTTCCGTAGTTAAATGCTTTATTGATTGACATAGTGACTAACTCCCTTATGTTATTTTCAACTCCTTAAAAAAACTTTCACTTTCAGATACTCTTTTTTTGTAATCATTACTGGGGGTATGATTTTCTAAAATGTTCTTTACGCAGCTTTTGGAGATGACGCTATGATCATTGCATCAAAAATGATGACTAGGGTTCCTGACCCATGTTTTGTTGGGTTTTCCAGGAAAAAAAAGTCTTTTACATAGAAACCAGTCTAGGCAACAACCGAAAAAGTCAGGAAAGGTCTCATTTTTTAAGTTGTTAAGTTGTTTTAAGCAGTGTTCACACAATCTGTTCACACCTTAGCAAGAAAAATGCTTAAGATATTTAAGCAATGCTTAATACATATACATTTTTACACACAGTCCCTTTAACTAATGCACTTAACTTGTGCAGTACAGTATTAAGGTACCTACACTGCAGTGTTAGTTTTATTGCTCCCCAAATGTGTTAATGCCATTGTTTGCCTTTTCCATTGCATAGACATTTATTTGGCAGACCCAGAGACAAACCATATTGAGAAACCACACTTATGCATGGTGTCGATTATAGTTTATCCTCTGGTTTGCCTAACTTGCTTTCGAGTAAGGCTCTGCCTTATTGCTCTGCAGCCTGTCCCAGTCCTCCTCCTCCTCCTCCTCCACCTCCTCCTCCTCCTCTCCTCTTCACCACATGAAATGGCTGTCTGTGCCAGCCTAGCGCTGAGCCTTCATTAGCTTTTACTACCCCACTTGGATGTGTTTAGCTTTGCTCTCTTTCTTTGTCTCTCTGTGTGTCTGACTGTGTGTGTGTGTGTCTCACCCCCTGTATGTGTCTGTGTTTGCATATGTTTAATTACCAACCCCCGCCTTCCCTTTGGAGTGCCCCTCAATGCCATGCCACCATATCATTACACTGTGGCTACAATTTAAACTTCAGTCACACATACACACACACACCAACACAGCCTGGCTGGCCTGCAAATTGTAAAGAGGAGACAGTGGGGTACTGTAGAGAGCTGCTTTAGCTCCTTTATTCTCCCCTAAAATGGAAACACACACACACGTACAAAGCGAGTGATGGAGAGAAAGAGGGAGGACATGAAAAACACAACAAAAAATGCAACGCAGCAGAGCACTACAGCACAACGCATCACAACTGATCCACAACTACGTCTGGTGTTCAAACTGTTATTGTTTGAACCAAACAAACCACTTATAAACACAAGGCCTCTGCCTTACGAGGCTCATATTTAGGCCCTTCTGTAAACAGCAAAGCACAGAATGAATCAATTAAAAGGGCATTACGCTGGTTCCTGTTTATTTAAAACATGTTTACACTATACAGGCCCTCCCGCCTGTCTGCATGATTGCCTGGAACTTCGTATCCCTCCTCCTCCTGCCACCCCTCAACAGACCCGGTCACAGCCAAGGTATATCAAACACACACACACACACACACACACACACACACAGGGGGCATAGATTACAAACACGTTTGTTATGTTGAGGAGCGTTTTCAGTAAATATTGATCTCGCTCTTCCTCTGTTTCTGAAAGAGATGATTAGAAGAGCTCAGTCAGAGCAACAATCTGCTGCAGTGTGCAATCACGGTGCAGGAACACGTATAAATACAGGCAGTGGCAGAGAAACTCAACTCTCAGAGGAGGTTTCCACTGGCGCAGAATGGTGAGAGAGCAGATGATTGCATGATTAAGTGAGCGAAATTAACGTGATTTGGTGATGGTTGATAACAGATTTGACAGGAGACTGCAATCAGAGACACTGTTAACTGTTAACTGTTACTTCATGTCATAGTATCTTTAATTTAGAAGTATGGCTAGAAACAGCAATAAAAAAATACAATGTCACTTTATAAGTTGTTTTTTGTTTTTATTACTCAAAAGGTATAAGGGCTAATGCCTCACTTGAGAAGGGTTAATATGAGATTTGTCACTTAAAGCTAACATTTATACCACAGATTAATTAAAGATAGCAATTACTAACTGGGCTTATGAATTATTAATTAGTATTAAAGGAACAGTGTGACAGTTTGGGAAATAAAATAATCAACCTTTTTGGCCAAGAGTTAGCAGATGATCAATACCACTGTCACATCTGTGCATCAACTATGGATCTAGAACAGAGAGAAAGTTAGCTTAGCTTAGCATAAAGAACTGAAAGAAACAGGGGGAAACAGCTAGCCTGCCTCTGTCCTAAACAAAACCAGAACCTCTAAAGCTCAGTAATTAACCAAAGTTCACTTTTGTTCAGTCTGTACAAGTGTAAAATCAGCAAGTTGTAGTTTTATGGGGTCTTGTATGTTTAGCATATCTTCCCATCCATCCATCCATCTTCATCCACTTGATCCGGGACCGGGTTGCGGAGGCAGCAGTCTGAGCAGAGATGCCCAGACTTCCCTCACCCCAGACACTTCCTCCAGCTCTTCCGGGGGGACCTCCGAGGCGTTCCCAGGCCACTGGAGAGACATAGTCTCTCCAGCGTGTCCTGGGTCTTCCCCGGGGCCTCCTCCTGGTGGGACATGCCTGGAACACCTCCCTAGGGAGGCGTCCAGGGGGCATCCGAAATAGATGCCCAAGCTACCTCAGCTGACTCCTCTCGATGTGATGCATATCTTCCCAAAATGTCAATTATTAACTAGCATGATAAATGACGTTAAATCACAATACTGGAATTCATTATGAAAATACAAATAAGAAATTATATCCATGTGAAATATTGATTAAAGGATGACAAGTAATGGATATTACTTTTTGGCCACATCTGTCCAACATAAAAATCAGTATTTTCTTTCACATGATGACAACACTGACTGCACGGTGTTGGTTCCTCATGTTTGTACAAGTATTTTACTGTGATGTGAAGCACAAATCTTCTATATAAAAAACTTGACTTGCCTTTCCTAATTTCATTTTGAGGTATTAAACTCATCCTTAGTTAGGAGACAAAAATAATACATGTGCAAGGAAACTTGGAACTCACTAGATGGGTTTGAAAGTTAATTAAAATTCCAGTGATGGTTTCAGTTTCAAACTGGGGAACAACCTCTGAATTATTGTGGCTTTAATTTGCAAATCCTAGGAAAACCCTCCAGCAGATGTATCTCAAGTCAAGACCAGTGTTGCTTCTCCAAAAACATACATATATCTTTTATATCTATCACTGTATGCTGTTGGAAAGAGAGTTATTCTATTGAAACAAAGCCCTGTTGAGGACATGGAGAGAAACAATCCCCATTTCCCAGATTTGTGTGGTATGTCACCCTGAAGTCTGCTTTCTCACTGGCTTTACAGCTAATTCCCCCATTCTTCTCTGCTGCGCTTAGTGCAAAAGTACAAACACATACACCACCCCCTGCTTCACACAGACACGCATGCCAGTGCATGTTTTACACACACACACACACACACACACACACACACACACACACACACACACACACACACACACACTTTTCTTTACTAATCAGGCCTATTGAATTCCAGCAACAATGGGCGCTCATCCTCAGGCCAACCACCCAGGCAGTGTACACACACACACACACACACGCACACACTTTTGCACATGCACACACATAAGTAACACCAGCATCACCAGATCACAAGTTCAGTCTTTTGTTCCCTCATTGTGTTTTCTTTTCCTCCATTGATCTCACCTTCACACACAGGTCAGGAGTTGGCACTGGGAGATCGGGTTATCTGGACTATCAGCTGCTATCTGGGCCCACACACCGCACTCGCGCACAGAGAGGAGGGAGTGAGCTCCGAAAACCGCAGTTACATCCACTGCTCTTGCATTACTCAGTAAAAGCACGCATGTAGGAGTGTGAGGTTACATGTTCGTGCTGTCCATGATGCCATGATGTATTGGCTGTGATGCTCCATTATTGCTCTTATCTCTACATTCCTTTGTAGACATGCATGCACTCATTATAACACTTTATCTTGGAAACATTCAGGAAGCGGAATCAAAGTATAATTGTTTTACCAAATAAGAAACTCTCAACGACTTTGATTTTTTTACAACTGTCAAAAGTCATCAAAAGAGTGCAACCATCAAACTACACCACTAATTCTGTGGCTTTCCTGGAGTGTTTTAGCAATTATTGTGTCAATGATAAGAGAAATAAGAGAGACAGAGATGAAAAAAAAAAGCAAAATAGGAAATAAATACAGAAAAGACATTTTTACTGTAATATGAACAGGCATTGATGCTTACAGCTTTCTTTGTTCACTCTCTGGATCATTTATCTCTGACATCGCAGTGTTTTTGTACCGCTCAGTCACAACAAGAAATTAATTCCATCGATTTATACAATGATGTGATCAAAACTGCTTCACACTCACATACACATACATGCACAATAATTCATCATGAAAATGCAGATTGCATTTGACACATCTTGGGAGGTTCCCAGCATCACACATTCACAAACAAAAGATGACTTTTACTTAATGCTCAAGTTCATTTGTAGTTTCTATAGAATGTATAAAAACACACTTTTTTTTCTGGGAGATTTGGCCACTTGATAGCAATTGATACTTTTTTTAGGTTAAGGTTTGGTCTCATTACACCATCCTGTTGTCTCATAGTCATCAAAATCCTAAATATCCTCTTCCTAACGGAAACATAAGAGGAGGAGAAAAAGTGCAAGAAAAAAAAGGTCAACCTCATAAAACTGTAAAGTTATCTCTTCTTTTTCTTATCTGTTTAACCCCCGTGCAATGCCTAATGTCTGTGGGAAAGTCAAATATAACTGAGTTTTGTGTGTGTGTGTGTGTGAAATCTATTGAAACCAGACTGTGTCACCACATTTGCTTTCAATTATTTCATTAATTTCTCTCTGGGACATCTAGAGGAAAATTAATGGGTGTTGTAGATTTTTTATGTCTTGCCTCAGTTTACTCTGAAATTAAAATGTTTTAGTATTACAACCACATAAAATACAATAAGAATAAGTATTTTAACTGTAAAGATGTGGCACAGTGGCTCAGTGACACACCTCAGTATAGTCCTCTTTTTCTCAGGGAGTGTTGCATTTTTCTGTGTTCTCCCGA
Source organism: Scortum barcoo (assembly GCA_023238725.1). Taxonomy (NCBI): domain Eukaryota; kingdom Metazoa; phylum Chordata; class Actinopteri; order Centrarchiformes; family Terapontidae; genus Scortum; species Scortum barcoo. The sequence goes on along the minus strand of CM041533.1, from coordinate 16,438,223 downwards.
GTTTCTTACGACTTAGTTCATCCCTATGAATATTAGTCTGAACGGTTGTTTACCTGATTCTTACCAAATGCATGCTGGGAGAGGCTCCAACTCTGCTATGACCCATAACTGGACAGCATGTTTTCATTTTCTCGTCACTGAGCTGTAACATTAAATACAACATGTGCTCCCAGGGTGACATCACTTGGGGGGGCAAATGTGATCTCATTAACGTGCAACTTCCAAACTAAATCAATCTGGCCAGCACTGTTTACCGCTCTGGGGTGTTTGTGACCCAATGTACTAAATAAATGGAATTTAAATTTAGCTTGTGTTGAACCACACACAGCCAGGTATGAGCGCTGTGTTGCACAGTCTGCTTTTATGTGTGTGTGTGTGTGTGAGAGAGAGAGTGTGTATGAGAGGTTTGGTTTAGAGGCGGACGTGCATGACAGTAACTTCAAAAGGCCGAGGTATCAGATTCAGACATGGGCTGCTTTGCTTGGGCTGACAAATGAGGAGCTGTTGTGTGAGAAGCGAAGGAATTTACAGCATCTACCTTTCATCTACACAGGTGGGCCTGTGTGTGCACGTGTATGTGTGTGTGTGTGTATTTGTGTGTGAGAATGCTAGTGGGTATGTATGTGTGTTGTATGTAGTTTGTTTTGTGTTCGATATTTAAAGAATGTGTAGTGCACGAAAGCATGATAGTGATATCTGTGTAAATGTGAATGTGAGTATGTGTGTGTGTGTGTGTGAGAGAGAGAGAGATAGAGAGAGAGAGAGAGAGAGAGAGAGAGAGAGAGAAAGAGATTTAGACAGACAAGTCACAACAATGATCCAGGAAGCCAGTGATCCCCAACACTTTCCAGGTGGTTCAACGCTCCAGTTCAGCGGTTCTCAGTGTTAATTCATTGATCTTGAAGTGGAGACGCTTCAAACGCTGTAATAAGAAAACATATCCCCAAATGTTTGCATCCAACACTGTAATTAGAAATCTAAGAAAACAAGCAGGGATGTGATATTTAAATGTTTTAAGGTGGGATTATTTCTCAACCCAGGCTTGAGGGGCTTTCAGTGGGTGTCAGCTGGATGCAGAGTGAACATTTGCAGCAGAATATGAAGACACTCACCTCAGACACAACGAAATGAAAATAAAACAGAACTAAAACCATGTAATTATATCCTGCAAAGAGTTTAGAAAGAGTCTATTTAATTATCAAAATTATTATTATGATGTATCCATGGAAATCTTTGTCGGTTAAGTAATTTTTCATAGAACACAAAAAAGTCAAGTGCAGAGACTAGACAAAGATATAACTGTTGTATATATGATCTCCTGACTACACTTAACATAAAAAAATAAATTAAAGCCCCTTGAGCAGTCACTGGATGTTGATGTTTTTGACACAACCAGCAATATGAACATGCTGCACTGAAAATATTAAATTTATCCTGATGATGGAGGAACATTTTAGGCAGCGTAAATGTCCTCATCTAATTCAGTGGTAATGTCTCTAATATGATTCAAATATTAGCTATTAGATTTGAAGATAACTTGTAATGAGTGTAAATGTTGGTCAAGGGAAACATTTTGATAGTAGCACTTGACAAAAGGTCAAAGATGTGACAAAAACCCTGGGATCATCCTCAGAATGTAAGATGAATGAAGCCTCTTTCATGTAAACTGCTTGGATATCTTTTTCATCACATAAGTTCAGTTTCAATTGTGCTGGTTTCTGTAAAGTGCGCAACAGAAATTCATTGATTTTTATTGATTTATTTGTTAACTTCTGCACAAACTTCATACTGATCCGACCCTTATCTTTCCTTATGTAGATGGTTTAGGAATATTTTTATAATATTCTCTATGACTTTTCTTGAATGGGAAGTTATGTTTGCCCAGTATTATAATGAGGGTGATAGATTTTAATGAGTCAGAATCTTAAGCCTAGCTTAGCTGATTTATAGCTGACCTTTGCCTACAATGTTAATATGGATACTTTATGGGTTTAAAGTGTCAACAAACTGAAATCAAACCTTTTGTCTGACAGCTCAACAATGGACCTTGATAATAGAGAAGCCGTATTTAACCAGTATATTTAACCAGCAAACACTGTCACATAAGTTAGCTCATCTGCATTTATGACAACAGTGCTGACCCTTAAACTCTCCAAAGGCAAACACACACAAACGCACGCTGGAAAAGACTGGCAACGACCGCAGAAGCACTTTTTTTTTAAATTCAATTTATTTTGTTAGTTAAATTTCTATAGCAGGTGAGGGAACATAACAGTCACACAAGGGTTTTTCTTGAGCATAGTTTTCAGAAGTCACAGTGTTTTAGACATGGACAAGAACTTTTTTTTTAAATGACAATGAAGAAGGAAGGGCCAAGAGGAAACTTAAAAACAAGGTGACAGGCAGTGACAGAATCCTACACACCTTCTCCTTCATGGTCCCACCTCCCCCAACTGTCCTCTTTGCTCCTCCAAAAACAAATAAAAGGCCTCTGCTCTAAAGTGTTGTCAACCCCTCCCTCCCATGACCCACCCGCCCCATCTCAAAATGCAAACAAAACAACAAAACAAAAACAAACTCAGCAACAAATAGATATATTTATATATAATATATATTCACTCTTTAAAAATAGAACTTCAGTCTAGATACTAACATCTGTACAAACTACAAAAATAAAATTTTAATATAAATAATTTATATGGCATGACATTAACAATTTTTTTGAAATAAACTACAAACCAATGCAGGAGCTCCCCTTCCCCCACCCTCCCGCTTTAAACCCCTCACCACCGTCTGACAACACCTGCTGGCTGTCTATGGTCTGATCAAACTGTAAATGGTGCTTTGCTCGTTTCACTTAACATATTCACAACTGCACAGTAGCTACTTAACTTTTCTTTCATATTTACAAAAGAAACCAAAGCTGCCACTTTAAAAAAAAAAAAGACATTTATAAAATAGATCCGCAAGTTTTTCCCTGCAATTTAACCTGGCAGTGATGAGACCAATACTGAACAACAACAACAACAACGGAAGCTTTGTAAAGCGAATTACATGAAGATCCTAAGAATGGAAAAAAAATGTCATGTTTAAATGTTTTTAAAAAATGTCAAGGCATATATGAGGTTTGTATTAGCGAGATGAGTGAGAAATTAGAAAGTGAGCCAAAGCAGGTTGGAGCATTGTAAAGACTGAACCAGTTTACATAAGGTCATATTTGTACAGGGTCACAACAACATGAGCGTGTTACAACCCCTAAAGCAGCCAGAAAAGAAGAAAATAGAAGAAAATAATAATAATAATAATAATAATAATAATAATAATAATAATAAAAATAAAATAATCACTCCCTTTGCATTGGATTTTATAATTCCCTTTCAAAAAATTATGAAGGTGAATGACGCAGTTGTCACAACACAAAGTGACAAATGTGAGCTTCACCCGCTGTAGAGCTTACAAAAACTGCAGGAAAAAAAAAATCTTAGCACAGCTCCTTCAAGTAGTTTAAAACTGCAGAGGACATTGGGACAGCCAGACAAAAGATTTAACACGAAATATGGATCAGGTATGACCCTGCTGGCATGTTGACACTCAACAATGCTCAGACAGACGGACAGGTGATGGTGGCCACTGACAGGCGTCAGTCTGCTACTTCTTTTTGACAAACACTGTGTGTCTGGACGAGACAAAACAGGCAAAAAACACATTCACGCCGAAGCGAGAACATAATACTGAGCTCTGAATGCTGTGATAATAAGGGGACTAAGTGAAGGCACAATGGTTAGTCCTGTTAAAAAAAAAAAACAAACAGTATCTGCAGGGTAATTCTCTGCTGTTGTTTTTTTTCTTTTACAGTGCACACTGTGACAGAGAACTATACTTAAAATACAAGAGAGTGTGTCAGATGCAGAACATCTCACAAAGTTATACTGACTTAAACCAGAGGAGGGAGGAAGGGGTACTGCATTTTTTAAGGCAAATCACTTAAAATTATTTTGAAGTGTAGCAGCAAAAAAAAAAAAAACATAACATAACATAACAATACAAATAGAAATAAAACATAAAACACTGACGCTGACATGTATGTTCAATAGCCTAATATCTTAATAACATCTCAGTTTTTGTGAACACTTTTTACATATAGCACATTTCTTATTCTATACACTGTGGGTGAAGAAAAAAAAAATCAACCGCCCCACAAAAACAAATAATCTTTTACATCTGGACTTTTACACAAGAGTATACCCAAGTTATACAGTACTCTTTTAAATAGCTTCCTTCTTTTTTTAGTATTAAAATATATACTCATAGATTTATATAATTCTTAAAATGTCCTTTTTTTTCTTAATATGTCCTTGAAATAAATCCTCTCCTTTTTCTTGCGAAGTTTATGTACAGTTGAGAGTTGAAGACGTAATGTGACGCCGTGTGGATGCCATTGTGCTCTGGGAAGCAGCCAGAGACTCATAGAGAGAAGGCAGGGGGACGTGAGAGAGTCTAGCAATCTTTGGCTGCTTGGATCCTCAACCCACCTAGAGGAAAGATGAGAGAAAAGGGTTAGACATTGTTAAACAAAGAGAAATGAAGGCTAGAATAACTGGAAAGAGTATCATCTCATTGAATAACTGCATGCACATCCTGGTTTCTTCTTTGGTTTAATTTCAGCTCTCAATATGCACATTTAAAAGATCAAAAGAGATTCAAAAATGAACTGGAGGCTGACTCACCTTGTGTCTTGCCGAGCTCATGCTCTATCTGGTTCTGTGTCGCTTCCAAGTCCTGGAGCTCTAGAGAGTCTCTCTTACATGAAGAAAAGTTTGTTTTGTCACCACAAGTCCTTTTAGCAGCCTCAAAGCAGTCCGACTCGCTGTCCGTGTCAAAACCTTCATGCATGTAGCCTTGGTACGCCGCCCCCGGCAAAGTCGGATGCACAGCCACCGTCACAGAGGCTGTAGCTGTTACCATGGTAACGGGTCCCCCACTGGAGCCTTGTTGCATTGGCAGGGCGGAGTTGCTATTGCCATAGCTTGGCCCTTTAGTCCTGTTTGGCTGAGCCGCTTTGCCGTTCTGCAGCCTGGGGCCGCTTTGACTAGTCCTCCCAGGAAAGTGAGCTCTGTCGCTGGGTAAGTGTTGGCTGGGCTGCGCTTGGAGCCTCTGGAGGCCCTGCTGCTGCTCCCGCTTATTTGCATCCCAGCATGTAACCATGCCGAGTGGTGGCTGTGTGTTGTTGGAAGACTCATTTAATGTTTCTATCCTTCCACCGCCTGCTGCATTTTCTCTGAATGGCTTCACCACCTACAAGAAGTAAAAGTTGGATCAATTACACATGAAAAACACATGAATTTGAAGCACATTTAAACATTCAGGACAGGACTTTATCGTATTTGGTCGTACTGCGTACCGTAAGCTTGGGGAAGCTGGGGTTCTTGCTGGCTTCCAGCAGTATGTGAGATGTTGCAGGTGGAGCGTTGGTGTGCGATGCTATGTACGCACTCCGGTCACAGTACTTATAATCCTCCTCCCCGATTCCTGATGTGGTAGTCATTTCTGAGTAATACTCAGAGTCTGACGACTCTGAAAAGGCCCGTTGATGAGATGACCGCGGGTTGTGATGGCCAGTGTAGTACCCGTGGTGGGTCATCGGTGGAGGCAATGGGGGTTCAGGGGAAGGCGTGGGCAGACGGCTGGCATTGTCAACTGGGGTGACCTCAGCCGGAGGGCCCGTCATGGACAGGACAACTGGTAGGAGAACCAATCCGTTCAGCATCCCCAGAACAGTCAGGATGGCCAATACAGCAAAGAAATACCTGAGGGATAGAGATACGTTAGTTCACCATGAACCTAAAATGACCTGTATAAGCTAAAGTGCATACACACATAGATGCACCGGAAAGTGCATAGGCATGTACACATATTCACAGTCACACAGGGCCACAATCCACTCATTTTGTTTAGCATCTTAAGGTTTTTTTTAGGGATTTGGCAACAGTTAACATGGATTTAGAACAACTTCTGACATTTTGAATTTTGACAACATTCAGTATTTTTCTGTTTAATTTTTCTTTTAATGTGACAAAAGACCACAGAGACCTGATGTTTTATACTGACAAGAGGACACATACACAAATGCGCGTGCACCACTCCAAACACACATAGTTGGCACATGAGGAAGGGAAGTAGCTCAGGGGAAGAAGTCAGGGAAAGCCCAGTGTTTGTGTATCAAAGGCAGGGGGTTTGGGGGTGGGAGCAAATCTGATTCCCCACTCAGTCCAACTAAAACATGCTTTGATGCCTCTACTGCTGCTGCTACATGACTTTCTCTCACTGTTTTTCACTCACACGGTGTGTGTGTGTGTGTGTGTGTGTGTGTGTGTGTGTGTGTGTGTGTGCATCTTAGTGGAGCTCTGAGGAGGCCAGGGGTGGAGGCAGGCCACAAGAAAGAGCTCCACAAGAAAATTAGAGAGAACTCCACTTAAACACTAACAGAAAGCAGAGAGAGAGAGAGAGAGAGAGAGAGAGAGAGAGAGAGGCAGAGAGCAGAAAGAAAAAGAGAGAGACAGTGAGATGCTAACCACCAGTCAGACTTAAAGAGGTAAAAAGGAAGAGGGAGGGGAAAAAATGATTGTTGGAATGAAGAAAAAAGAAAGCCAACAAGGAATGGGATAATAGCTGCGTAGTGTTCTGGAAACATGCTTCCCTCCTCTGAATGGACTACTACTATGATTATTACTACTACTTCACTCGAAAAAAGGTCACTCTTCAGGAAAAGGTTCATGGTTTGCATGCTGGATGTGATTTGACAATCCTTATTCGCACTCACTTCAGCCCCCCCACCCCGACTCTCACTCTCCAGCACATCTTCCCCTTTCCTCTTTTAACCGCCGTCCTTGTGTTCTCTCTTTTATCAGAGGCATGTCATCCTAACCACTTTTGACAAAACACTTCAGGGAGATATTTTCAATTTCTTGCTGTCTGCTCAATCCGTGGCTGCCCCTGAACCACACACAGATATTTAATCGGCGTGTTTTATTGAATTACAATGCCTTCACATGCAGATGCTGAAATCACAGCATTTTTTTTTTTTTTAGCACGGCGGTGGCCTCCACTTTTAAGCTCGCCTTCTTATTTTTAACTAAACTACAATACTACGCTTTACGTGAGGTGAAAAAACAAAAACAAAACAAAGCAAGAGCGTAGTGGGACAGAGAGAGAGGGGAGTGAGATGTTGGTGGGACCTCCAACAGTGTCTCACTGTTAGGAATTCTGTTGTTTATATAAACTGTAATCTTTTCCATTCGTTGTCAGGGCCTGGGGAGTCGTGTCTGTGTGCGTACATATGTGTGTGTGAGAAAAAGACAGCGTAAATGTTTACATGCCTGTACATATGTGCATTGCTCCTCGTGCATGTGTGTGTGTGTGTGTGTCTGTGTGTGTGCCCCACATGTGTGTGCATGCAAGTGTGTGTGTGAGCAGAGTTGAATTAGGCTTGCTGTTTATTCGGTGCATTACAAGGCCAGGAGATGTTTACAGCAGTATATTTATGCTACTCCCCAGCTAGCCAGCTCTGGCTTTCCCCATTCACCTGACCACAGTTACAGCTACAGCTAAACAAGACCTCCAACAGAGATACTAGACCCTTCTGTCTCTCCTTCTTGCTCCATCCTCTGAAAACGATCTCTGACACAGCTCACAAAATCAAGAGGCTAGAAATGCTCTTAATGGCTTTCTTCTTCACACCCCTACTTCCTATTTATTCTCAGTTTATTTCTCTATTTACACCTTTTTATCTTGATCCAGTACAACCCTGTGGAGGATCCGCTCGCTGAACATCCATCTACCCACCCACCAGCACCTCATATCCTTTCAAGGAAGCCACAGTCAGAGTACTTCTCCTCTCTCAGCCCCCGTCTCTGTTTCTGAAGAAAAACTGTGCTTTTTATGTCATGGAGGCCTGTTGCAGTCTGTGAGCTCAAGGTTGTGGTTTCGGGTTTGGGCCTGGACCACATTCGGTTGAAAAACATTGAGCTATTCGCCTTTTTTCCACTCTGACCATGAAACAGTGGTAGAAAGCACACGAACACACATAATTTTACATGCACACACACACAAAGGCAGAGGAGAGTGATGTCTGTTGGTGGGCTGCAGACCATCTGACTGGCTGACCAGTTCAAATTTAGCTTCAATTTTTACGGCACCCAACATGGAAGGAGAGAATGCCAAACGGATGATAGGAATTTTTACAGATTCCCCCTTGTATGTGTGTGTGTGAGAGAGAGAGAGAGAGAGAGACATCACCCAGTGGGTAGCTGAACACTTCATGTTTACGAGCAGCTGCTACACACCCTTGATGTTTTCCCCATTTGTTGTGCTCTGAGGTTGGGGAGACGGATGTGTGTGTTCCCAGAGTGACAGAACCAGGTGCATATTTGTCACTCTGTGTGTGCATAAATAGGGGTATATCATTTCCACCTGCATGTACCATTGACCCCCCACAAGGCTTCCTCCCATTCCCCAAGTGAGGCCAGACAGACAACTGGCTCCACACACACACACTAATGGCGTAAATCCAAAACACTTTTTCCTAAATGACAAATGGGCTGTGGAGGGTGTAGACAACATTGCTGTGTGAGTGAGCACTGTCACTCACTCACACACGAGCAAGATGTGCCAACAGACGCACACATCGCTACACACACACACACACACACACACACACACAGCTTCTCACCTCATGATGAAGTCAAACTCTGACCCTGCCAGCATGAGCACACCCAGCAGTGTGGAGATCGCTCCGTCGACCACCGGGGCAAACATGTGCTCCAGAGCCACTGCAGAGCGCTTGTTCCTGTTGCCAATCGCTGTCAGGAAGCCCTGCGGCGATGGAGGAGGAGGAGGAGGTGGAGGCGGAAAGAGGAGAAATGAGTTGGAAATCTTGCCGATCACACAAAACTTGTGCTTGCGGCGAGGCTTGGCACTCCTCGAAATTCCTGCATTTGGTTTAGTTGGGGATCACTACGCTACACAAGCCTCCTAGTAAATCTTTAATCACGCTTATTTTACCTTAATCACTTTCCATTTCAGGCATTAAGCCACAGGAGCCTGTGCTTTGCACTGATTTTAAAGCAACGAAAAAATCTTTATAAAATGTCATTTAAAAATCATTGTAGTGAGAAACTTACTCCCAATCAATAATCTAAAAATAATATTACTGGTTAAATGTAAATGTAATTCTCTCAGATAGGCAAATCCACATAAAACTGGCAGGACACATAAGATTTAATGGGATTTCAATCACATCAAATCTTGTGGTCGCATGTCGGTAGGTTGTAGGTATTTAACTGGCCAGAGGATCACATTTCAAGTAAAGTAGGTGTTTAATTGTAGGAGCTAAGGCCTCCCCCCTGACAGTTCACCCATGTGTGCTTGACTTACCAGCGCGATGTGAACAGTGAACTCCACTCCGATGCCCACAGAGGCGATCAGGATGACCACGGGGATGGCGCTCAGCTTGATGCCGATCAGACCCATGATGCCAAACAGCTCCACCGTCATCATGGCCAGGATGAACACCTGAAAAGATGACATACACGGCGGGGGGGGGTGGAAAGTGTTAGGAATTGCAACTGCTACTGTTTGAGAAATGGTAGGATCTGGAGGAAAACAAGCAAGTAAACAATTAAATAAAAGCATGCAAAGGACAAAAGTGAATATGTCTTTCTTTAATGGCTGAGTTGAGCCCTTTTGCCAGTTCACCCCACATAATCTTTGACCCTGCGCTCAGGAGCTTAGCCACATGGCATCAAATTACACACCCCCCAGGCTCATATCCCCCCCCTCTCCTCCTCCTCTTTCTCCTCTTCCCTCCCAGAGGTGGTTGACGTGATTGACAGCGCCTGAGACAACAGCGTGTGGGCAATCTGTCACCACCATATCACCATGTTCATATCCATCTGTCTCCGTTTGTAGGGAATAAATCTCTCGTGTTTCTTTAAACCAGATAGTGTCCCGTTTGCTCCTTTTATTATTTCAGATATTTTAAAAGCGAAATCTTAGTAATGCAGTGTTTTTTTTCTTCGCTAATGTCTTAATAGCAAGCACGAGATGTTACTGTAAAACCGCAATACAAACAACAACAGCAAGTCTTAAAAAAAACAAGGAGGGGGAAAACGGTTCCCGGCCAACGGGAGCTTTTGATCCCAGCAGGGGCTCCGAGCTGGGGCACGGTTAAATTGGAAATGATAAAAGCCGTTTTACTGCTCGACCACATACAGGCTGGGTGAAACCTTTGCAGGCGGGCTGATGCTTGGAAACCGTATGTGCATGTAGCTGTGCCTCACTCTCTCTCTCTGTCTAAGGAGATTGTGTTGTGTAGCTGTCTCAATCAGCGCTGCTAGGAACGGCTACTTAAATTAAACACATTCCAACTGAACCTGGCACTGTTGTTGAGCTACACTTCAGCCCCCCTCCGATGGTCGGGGATATGTGGATTTGTGTGAGCTTGGGGGGCCCTTAAGGATCACTGATCCCACCAGCTTGTGTGTGAAATGTTTTCCAACCACTGAACACTCAGACTGTCTCTTTCTCTCTCTCTTGCTCTCTCTCTCTCTCACACACACACACACACAAATATCCCTGATGGATGGGTTGAGCAGGCCAAGGTCGCAACTGGGCAGATCTGTCCTGTCCCCAAGTCTCTCCCTCTGTCTCTCTGACAAAAGCGGTGAGGGAGTTGGAGGTAGAGGCTTCAGGAGGGCAAAGCCTTTCTTGCTCCTTTGCATTTCCTTTTCTAAGGCCGGCCCAGCCTACATTAGAATGACAAAGGTGCCTGTGTGTGTGTGTGCGTACTGGCTGGCCTCCGCAGAGAAAAAGGGCCCCCCTAGACAGCGTTATTGAGCTGTGCTGAGAGGGGTGAGAAGAAAGTGAGAGGAAGAGGAGAGGGAGGAAGGGGCTAATGATGTTGTTGAGGTAGCACGAGGTGGAAAATGTAAGACAGGAACAAGGCAAGGGTGGAAAAGAGGGAGAGGTAGAAGGGACGGGAACAAGGAGGACATGACGAAGAGCTGTAGGAAAAACTGATTGCTGGCTTACAATGATGCCGGCGGTCCAGGGGTTGAGCAGGAGGATCGCGCAGACCAGGAAGGTGCAGGCCAGCACCACGCTGATCGCCAGCAGGAACCAGTGTCTGAGGCCAATGTACTGCTCCCAGAACAGGAAGGGGTATCCGTTTGGGTAGTTGAACACGCCCTTGCGGCTGAACTCGTCACAGATGGCCCGCACGCTCTCGATGGCCTCCACAAAGTCGCTGGCCTGGCGGAGGCCGTTCAGGTAGAAGGGGAACTGGGCAAACTCCAGGGGCTCTGCGGCTGGGACTGCGAGAAAGAATGAGAAGTAAAGTGAGATTCCAGATCAGATCGTTTGCTGTTCAGATATTTTTAGGCGTATCCGCTCTGGGCAAAACAACGCGTATAAGATTAGATACTTACTGCGCAGATTCTCCCCCGTAGTGTCATACTTGTCATGAATCCACTCTCTAGGATGGGGGTAGAAGTTGGCCTGGGAGGCAGCATAGCCCAGAGGATCATTACTGACCCAGACTGTCAGGTAAATGTAAAACACCTCCGGGGGGATTAAACCTTCAGCATCTACCAGCCGGCGTGACGTCAGCTGGGGAAAAATGATTCAGACATTTTTGTCAGAATAAACGGCAGAGAGACATCTGAGGATGTAGCTGCCCACGTGGCCACACACAGCGTTACAGGAATGACATGTGGATTCAAGTATTTCTCATAGCTCATGGACATACCTGGCTGTAGTTAAAAGGCTCTTTCTTGGAGCCGGTCTGGATGAGGAGCTTGTACGCCAGAGCTCCGTCCTCTGTGCCGTTGCGATAGCTGTCAGAGGTAATCCTGCCTGCCTGCCAGTCAGCATCAAAAGAGGCCTGAAGACCTGCGTGTGAGGTAAAACACACACAAAAGAAAGGATTATTGTGGTTGTCAGTTAAAAATATTGTGATTTCTATTACCATAAAATTACAGGAGCTTTCCTGCACGTCTGTCTATGTGGGCAAAGATGTTGGAAACGTGAAATATAAAGTTTCCTTTTCCAACTCCTTTTTTTTTTTTTTTTTTTTTTTCTTTTATAAGATGACTCTGATTGACTTGTTAGCTATTACTTCCTCTTGACTGGGCCTCTGACACGTCCTTGCCTTGCCTGAGGGACACACACACACACACACTCACACACATATGCACACATGCAAAGATAACCTATGACCGCAGGCTGTTTTCTGCAGCACCCCTGAACCCAGGTGGATAGAGGTAAACAGCATGACCGAACTTTCGCTCTTTCGCTCACCCTTTGCACATTCTCACCTCTGCACCCCCCCCACACACATAAACACACACCCATTCACTCCTGTTTTTAGTAAAAAAAAAAAAAAACACACCTGAAAAAACCTAAAGTACCCTCAGCTGGATTCTGACATCATTATCAAAAACCCTCAGGGGAGCAGAGAATAAGTTATTACCTGACTCACTCAAAATAACAATACTGAGCATGAATTCGTACCTCTTAGCCAGTCCTGGAAGTAGTGCAGCCACATGCGGGGCAGTTTGTTGTCGCTGTCTCTGACCACGTATCTGACAGAGTTGAAGGCGTTGTGCAGCTGGATCAGCAGCCTCTGCGACCGGGCATAATCAAATCCATCCATGGTCACCAGGTACATGTTGTAGAAGGAGAAATACTTGAACTGGGCGTCGATGAAATCATACTCCTTGGTGTCGCGTGGCACGATGTCGGTTAAGTAGAGGCCGTCGTGCACCATGGTGGTCCCATACAGGCTGAGGCCCAGGAGGCCCAGAAAGAGAACCACCACGATGGCTTTGCTTTTGGGCTTGAGGAGCAGAGGGGCGTATTTCTCCCTGGCAAAGCTGGACAGGTTCCAGTGCAGGAAAGGGAGTGGGACGCACTTCTTTCCCGATTTGGAATCCTCCACCTGGGCCAGGAGGTCCCTTGTGGAGCTGGAGGTTGGGGTGAAGAGCTGGGAGCCGTAGGGGTCCGGCACAGAGGTGGTGGTTGGGGATGGTGTGATGGCTAGGGGGGAGGAAATACAAGCAGAAAATTGGTATTTTGGCATTGTCATCATTCAAAGTATTGATTTCAAAGAACGCTTTGGACAAAAAAAACATAATCGCCAGAAGCTTTATGCAGCTTTATTTACCTTGAGGCTGGGAGGTGGGGCAGACGATGATGGAGGGTGGGCTGGTGGAGATCTGTGAGGTAGGTGGTAGGATGGTGACGATGTGCTGGCCCGCTGCGTCACACTGCGTGAACGCCTGCACCGTGGTGGTGATCTGAGTGCTCGTGGTGATGGTAGACCCCGCCGTGTACTGGTGTGTGTGCGCAGTCGCTGTCGTGGGCGTGTGCGGCTGCTCTCCGGCGTCCGACAGCTCGTGTGGGGAGAGGTGGATGACACGGTCGGAGCAGGGACTGTACAGGCAGCAGAGGACATCCAGACGCTTGTCCTCGCGCCGGTGGAGGTCCAAGCTGAGGATGGCGGGGAAGATGAGCAGCACCATGGCGAAGTTAAACACAACCACAATGGCCGCCTAGGGAGAGAAAAAAGGAGAAAAACTAAGTGAGAAAAGACAGAGAACAGTATGTGAAATTACAGACACCCTCCTCCTTTTTTTTTAGTATCCCAGACTACAGCCCAGAAAGTAAAGAAAAGCCTTACTCTAAATCAGCAGCCAGGAATACTAAGCGAGCCAGAAGGGGAGAGAGAGCGAGAGACAGAGAGAAAAGAGAGAAAAGAGTGCCAGAATGAAAGAACTACTAGAAAGACTGCGAGAAAGGAGCAGGGAGGGAATATATATGTTGCAAAACCATCACCCTTCACCACCACCGCCGCTGCCTCCCCGCTCACCCAAGCCCCTGAAGCTGACATTCTAACTGGCTGTGGTTTCTAGTGCGTGTATCTTGTGTGTGTGTTTGTGTGTGCGCTTGTGTGTTTCAGACCACCCACAGTTAGTCACAGATCAGAGCAAACCGCCTTGACGGGCCAGTGATATACTGATCCACTCCTCCCTCCCTCTTTCTCTCGCTCTCTCTGTTCATCACTCTCTTTGCTCTGATTATTCCCCATTACCACACACACACACACACACACACTCACCCTTATGCACATATAAACACACACGCAGGGACACGCACACATACAAAAAATGTTGGCCCCGTAGGTGCAGCGGCAATAAAACTGGGAACAAAGGCTTTCCTTGCTCTGAATAAATGTCACCTCTCTTAAGTTATCTCTTTGATTTTCAAAGGGGCCCCGGGCCTCTCTATGTGCGATTGTGTACATGCCCTCGTGTCTGTGCGCATGCGCTTGTGTGCAGGACGTACCTGCAAAGAGAAAGCTCTCAGAGCAGGAATGGGTACGAGAGCGGCCATAAAGAACGCAATCATGTTGTTGATGGAAGTCAGAGCCACGCTGGTGCCGGTGCGACGCAAACAGTCTCCAGTCCGCTCCTTTAAAACAAAACACAGACAGTGTTCAGAGGGGAGGAGAGGAGAAGGGAGGAGAGAGGAGGAGAGGAGAGTCGTACCTTGAAGGGGATGTTACTTCCAGCCTCTGTGAAGGAATGAGCCAACAGAAACATGTCGTCCACACCAATCCCTAGCGCCAGGAAGGGAAGCACCTGCGATGGGAAAGGGTCGGAGTGAACGTTTGTGTGTGACATCAAAACACGGGCTTTAAAATCAAAGAAAGTCTGTAACGTAACACAGAAAATGTATGTTATTTCCTTTGCGTTGTACCTGTGTGGTGGCAGCATTGAAGGAGAGTCCGAGCAGGGAGCAGAGACCCAGTCCCGCGGCCACCGACAGAGCCACTAACAGCACCCCAGCCAGCCCCACGGCCCCCTGAGACTTAGCACAGTCCCACCTTAGCATGGTCACACAGGCATAGGCCAGCTGGAGAGGAGACATTCGTGTTAATTATTAGTTATTTTACAGCTCGAGTTCAATATTTTTCATTAACTTGCAAGCCATAATTAATGGGATCAAGTCAGTTATGATGCTCACCATCAGCAGGTATCCTCCAGCCACCCTGATGACACTGACATCAGAGAAGGATTTCATGATGTCATTGAGGGTGGTAGTGGAAAAAGCATGGATGGACTGGCTGGAGTTATCTGGGATACTCTGGTGGACCACCTGAAGGATAAAGACCCATTAATCATAGAATCCGGCTAAATGCTTCCATCTGCAGAAGTCATTTGCCATTCATAAAAGAAGGAAAATACAAGGAAATAGACATTCTTCAGCTTCTGCTGCAGCCCCATATTTTACTGCCCTCTAACAGAAAAAGCACCCGGTCCCTTTGAGATGTGCATGCGTGCGAAAGTGAGTATGAATGTGTGTTTTTACATGTGCTAGCATGTGTGTGAGTGCATGTGTACATATGACAGCTGAGGAGTAATGAGCACAGATGCCAGAGGTTGTGAGGTCAAAGGTGAAAGGGATGGGATCACATGACTTTGGAGGCTGCTTTCTACACTCTGTGCTGCGAGTGGCAAAGCTGTTTACCTGCCCACATTTGGCCATCATCCGCCATCACATATAGAGCCGCTCCTGTTCTTTAATGTGTCAGGAGGAGGTGCGTCGTGTCTCTGCCAGTTTACGTTTGGGTTTGTTACCCCTCCTCCCTCCCACATGTCCCTCACTCTCCTCCCTCCTTCCCCCCCTCCTTCCCTATCTCCTTACCCTCGCCGTGGTGGGTGTCAGCTATCACAGCAACAGCTTGTTCCTATAACTAGGGCTCTGACAGAGAGAGATGGCTGGCCTACCACACACACACACACCTACTGCCCTGGTCTGCCCTACGATTCGCTTTACAAGGGGGGGCGAAGACTGATGGAATTCAGACACTGCAAAGTAAGTCCCATGCAGTGTGTGTGTATGTGAGAGAGTGTAGACTGCATATGGACAAAGAAATACCTCCTCATTTTTCTCATCCTCCTCTTACATCTTCTTAGTGGCTACAATAAAAATCTAAGCTTCTGTCCAGCTTTGTGTGTGCATTTGTGTTATTTGTTTATGTATGTATGTGCGCATTTGAATATACAATACAAATGTTAAAATGTGTGTGTGTTCGCACCTCCACAAACTTTCTCTGCCAGGACTCGAGGATGGCGGTAGCCTTTTCTTCATTCCAGTTTATGTCATGGATCTCGTAGTCGTCTTTAAAGTGCTCGTACAGCTGCTTCGGACTCATCAACAGGAACATGGTTTGCAGAGCCTCCGCACTGTAAAACACAAACAAATGTGAGCTAAGAACACATCTGAGATCGGCTCCTCCTGCGAGCATGGTTTATTGTGTTGTGAGCTGAGTTGAAACCTCAACTGCATCATCCAGCTCACAGCTAGCCCATTAAAAATCACCCGGTTAGACTGTTTACATGTGCTTGGTATTCCTTCACCTACACAGGAACATGCCTTTCTGTGAATGGCTAAAGGCAGGTGCCGTTTCTTCTAGGATCTGTCCGCCTGCCTGCCCGTCTGTCTGCCAATGTAAACAACTAAAAGCAGGTGTTATCTAGTCTGTCTGTCTGACAGTCTCTCGGCTACGATCCCAGATGTCCTCAGGTTTTCTTGGCACAGCCACAGCGAGCAGCAGTGCTGCTCAAAATGTGAAAGAAATGATCATAAATCACATCCAAGAGTAAGTGTGGCTGTTGCAGATGGGACTGGAATCCTCTTTCATTCAAGGCTCTGTTGGGCCTGTGTGGGTCATGATCTGGGCTCTGACCCAATGCTGTCACTCCATTTGTATTGGCCATGCTTTCAAATCCAGTTGAAGTCAATGGGAAAAAAACAAAACACTGGAGAAAGTCTAAATGTCGATTTGAGGGTTTTTTTTCACTTTCATCTATATATTCTTTTTCTTTGAGCGCTTACACAACAAATGTGTAACAGTGGGGGGGGGGGGGGCTTTATGTGGCTGTCAATCATCTTTAATTGGCCTATCCTGGACCTGGGTCATGCAGGAAATCGATCCCTCTCAGTACGAGGCATTCCTAGCATGTGTCTGTTGGGTTATTAGGGGTTACAAAGATTCCACAGTGATGGCGGCTCACAGGCTGACGGGCTGACTGGCTGCCTGCTTGACTGGCAGTGAGCACACAACCCCACTTACTACCACATCTCCCAACAAGACAAGAGCAAAAGTATAACACGCTCTGTAACCCCCCCACCCACCACCACATTATTGCAGTCTGATCTTTATTTACGTGTCTTAAATAATAAATACATACATTAAATAATAAAAACACACCTCAGCAGAGCATCCTGGGTATTTTTGACCCGCCCTCCCAAGATCAGCTCCTCCTGCCAGTGCATGAACTTCCAGCTGAAACCATGGCAACCACCCTGGAGACGCCCAGCAATGTCAGGACTCTGAATGGACGAGCAGGAACGGATGGAAAAACACAGACAAGTAAGTCAGGTGTTTTTGCAGTTGTGAACACTACTTTTATTTATATACAGCTCCTTGTTGTATATAATGACTGAACTGTCCTTACCTCCCCTTGCTCCTTGTTGGGTGCACTGAGGGGGCAGTCAGGGTCTGAGGGGTCTAGACATGGCCTGTTCATGTAGGCATGTCCCACCTAAGGAATCAAACAAGGTTAGGAAAAAAGTCTCAGCACGTGCGGCATGCAAAAAGTGATGAAGGAACTAACTGCTTACACGAGTAAGTCTCTCATTCAGCAAATCTGTCAGTGTGTGTTTATGTGTCCTACCTGGGCTTTGTCCAACATCTCCTTAAATCCTTCCAGGGAAGTGAACTGACTCAGCTCCTCCATCAGCTTGACCGGATCGAGATTCATCCACTGGATATCTGGCATACCCCTGGAGAGCAAAGACACGCTCACAGTGAGCACCACACCAAAACACAATCGACAACAACTTTTATCGCTTTGTGCCGGAGAGGCTACGTGGCTTTGCATTCTTGCTAATCTTTACTGCGAGCAGAAAACCTTTTTTTTTTCCCCCCCCGATTCAGTTGAACTCTCTCTCCCTGGTTGTGCTGGGCTGCGCAGGAGGCTAGCTGCAGATACAGGATAAAATGGCGTTTATTATCCTGTTTCACGCTGCCACAATGCCCGGGGAAAAAGGCACGGTGGCTGCCTGCTCACTTCCATTCCTCAATGTCCTGCACCGAGTCATAACAATTACCTCTGCCTCCCAAACATCTTGATAAGGAGGGAGGGAAGGGGAGAGGTTGGGAAGATGGGATGGGAGGGAAATAGGTGAGGGAGTGCACGCAAAAAGGGGAACTCTCCCACCGTTTGTTGCCCGACGTTCACGGACAAAGAGCCTAATTCTAAGCCTCACCTGTGCCGCCATCCTCCTCATAGAAGATAAATTCATAATTCATTCTATATTATGCTCCATAAATCCACTGTAAACTATTCAAATAAACAGTTTCCTCATGCTTGTGGCTTTTATAGTCTACTTGCTGAAGGGAGTAATGTTTATCTGGAGTGTTTTCCATGTCTTGACCAATAAGTTAGCATCGATTTATAGCTAGATATCCTGCTTTGGCCTCACTACTTTTCTGTAGTTTGGAAACTCGTTTTTGTCAGAAATCAGAAATGAATCAGTCCACTTTAACATTATTGATTGTTGCCACTTAAAATATGATCTTCACGTACAAGACAGTCTAGTCTAGTCTTTACTGGCAGAAACTTCCTAGACGAAGAATGTACTACATTATTGGCAAGATTTTGTGATTCAGTGCGAGAAAACGCTCAAGATGAACGTTTTCGGCAGTGAGACAAAGTAAAAAGGAGGATGGAGAGAAAGAAAGGGAAATAAAAGAATCCCAAAGTATCTCAACTCTGGGCCCAATCTCCCTCCAATGGCTCATGAAGAGAGCTCCTCTCCTATTCCCACATACCAGGGTCCCTTTTGCTGCTGCTCGCAAAGACACACTCCTTTATCAGCTAGTTTTTGCTTGAGTGAACCAGGCCTGGGCCCTTTTGTTTTTTCATAGATTGCTGCTCTTTGTTCTCTCAAGTTTTCTCTCTCTCTCTCTCTCTCTCTCTCTCACTCACTCTTCCTCATCCCCTTTTCCAATCTGCCTCTCTCCCTCGCATCCTTTCTCTCCCTCTATCTCATTCTTTTTTCTTTTTTTTTTGCATTTAAAACCAGAGCTGAAGTGAAGCGGAAGCTGACTAGGGGGACACAGGCCTCGGTGACCGCCGCAAGTTTCCCTCAGCTCCACATGAAACACGAGCTGAAAACATTTAATAAATAACAACAGATGCTAAGCACTTTTGTGTGATTTACAGGAATACTTGAGAGGACGTGTGAATCATCAAAGGCCTGCTTCTTCCCTCTGTGTCGCGCTGCTTTTGCACAAGCCAATGGGGGGATGCGAAGGATGGGAAACTTGTGTTTGTTTCTGTGTGTGCTGGCTTGTCATGCAACATACCGCTGTCAGCCCATGACAGAAATATAAACAAATAATTTGTTTGCAAAGAAACATCTGCCATGATCCAAACTATCTTTTATAAACTGAGGACTCAATTGAAATATCACTTCTGACGAGCAAAAAAAGGCTCTCTTTCAGTGACTCAATTTCTCAAGAGAACTTTGTCCTGAAAAAAAGAGGGGAGAAGAAAAAAAAACTGAATCCGCAAATGCCCAAATACGCCCAGACTCCACTGTTAACCGTCTTGTAGCCTCTCTCTGTCTTTCTCGAGGGACTTGAGGCTTGAATACTGCCCATTTTATTTGTTGGACAACTTGGGAGCTGGGAGCCCGGGGCATTACCATGAGAATGCCGAGTGTTAGCCGTGAGCTGACAAAGCCGGCCCCCCTCCCTCCTCCGGGGCCCCTGCACTGATGGACACTCACTCGTAAACTGAAAGAATGCTTACCATTGTCTGACCCAAAGGGCTCCCCTGCCACCACCACCACCGCCGCCACCGCCGCCTCCCTGCCCTCCGTTCTACCAACCCACCACCCAGTTTCTGCTGCAGCCATCTCCTCTCTCTCCCTCTGTCTCTCTCTCTCTCTCCATCCCTCCCTCACTCGCTGCATCTCTTCCTCACTTTCCCCTCTTTGAATTTCTCTGTCAGGACATCCCCCTCCAGTCCCTCTCTGGGCCCTAAAAGAACTCTATTAATGACCGCCGCTGTCAGTCACAGCACCCACTGACAGACTACTGAAAGCCCAACTGTATGTCTCCATCGAGCATGTGTTAAAAGTTACGGACCCCTCCAAAAGCCCTGGTCTGCCGCACAAGTCAGATGGAAGCAATGACAGCAGAGGGAGAGCCAAGACTTTCTATGAAATGTTTTAATATGCAAAAAATGTCAAGTTGAGTCAAATATTCCAGGACTTACGGTAAATAGGCGGAGCCTCCTTGAAGTTTGGCCCCTTCCCAAAAACAGTCCAATGGGGTGATTATCATACAGGGGAATAGCTTGTCAATCATCTGGCATCAGGAAATAGAAAGGAAGCATGATTAAACATCGCACGTCAGGGGAAAATATGTATACATAAGACCAAAAGGAAAAAAAAAAAAAACTCAGTTGTGAACTTACCCTCTCAATCATGACATTTTCTATAATGGGAACTCCTGATTTATAGCATATTTTGTTAAGGTCCCACGATCTACAAGAGAGAAAACATTTTTTGTTTTTTTTATTCAAAACTTTTACTGCTGACGAGTAATAAACACAAGAAACGTTTTTTTTTTCACATGACATGTTGGCGGTCCACTTACTTCCCAAACAGTGACACCTGGACCTTGCTTGCGGACAGGGCGGCTTCCATGTGAACCAGCAAAGCCTCCTGGGTAAGAATATTGGTGCCCTCTTCTTTGGGGGTCTGGATAAGCATCTGTGAGGTAAATACTGACTCCTCTCCCTGCTTCTCCTTGGTGTAGCGAAGTTCCGTGCTAACCCGACTACCAGCTAGAAAACAAATAAAGGACAAATTAATACTCAGTGCTTGAGATAGATAGATAGAGATAGATAGATAGATAGATAGATAGAGATAGATAGATAGATAGATAGATAGATAGATAGATAGATAGATAGATAGATAGATAGATAGATATTATTCATACATTAAGGCAGATTTGTAGTCAGACACATACACACATGTGGATCCCATGACAAAGTGTGTGCTGCGTGTGTATATGTGCGCACACATTTGAACAAGAACACACACATATATCGACCAACGCCCTTGGCCCTCGCCAGTGTTGGTTTTGAAGGCACTTCACACAAGCCAGCGTCTGGCCAAGAGAAATGAGTAATACAGCTTCTCATTGGCTCCTTCTGTGAAACAGATGTGCCCTGTTAGTTAGGAAAACCAGCCATGTGATGCCCCAAAACCCTCCGCTACTCTGCGCGGGGCAGCAGATATCCGAAAAGACATTTTGAATGCATGAGAAAAGATCGTGACAAGTAATTGACTTGTCATCCTTGAGCTTTATATATCAGTGTCTTTATTATCTGTGCCCACCGGGGTAAGGCCTTAGAGGAGAAGCGTGGGTGGGGGGGGCAACGAGGGGCAGTGGTGGTGTTGATATGGCACACTGTATGAAAGACATCAAAGGACTTGGGGACACAAGGAGATAAAGAAAGGTAAATAGATTCGTGGAGAGATAAATATGGACGTCAGCGGTGGTGATGAACAAAAAAGAGATAGAAAGAGGATGAAAAAAGAGAGAGAGAGAGCTATGCTGTGCTGTGCGGTAGACTCCAGCCCCCTAATTATAGGAGGTTGCCCTGAAAAGAGTTTGCCAGCCGGGGGGGATCTGTGCCTGTGCCAAGTGGACATGAAACATGCCGCGCTGGATCACAGAGGGCCCGTCTGCCCCTCTCGCTGTCCCACTACATGACAACCCCAGAGAGAGAAAGAGAGGGAGGGAAGAAGGGGAGAGAAGGGGGGGAGGTGTGTGTGGGGTGGGGGGGTGGAAGGGAGGTTTGGAAACAAGGGCTACCTCCTTCTTAATTCTAACTCTTGTCACTCTTTTACTCCGTTTCCCCGCGCTGCACCCAGTCCAGCATCTTTTCCTCTCATCTCACTCTTAACACTCTCCACAGCTACTGCCTCTGTCTTTTTCTACGTCTGTCTCCCTGTTTCTCTCTCTCTCTCTCTCTCTCTCTTTTTCTCTGTCCCCCTTCATGCTCTCTGCACCTCCCCCAGCCTGGAGCAGGCTCCTATAATTGATGGGGAGAAAAGAAAAAACAAACTATTGAGCCTACGCCGCGAAAGTGTGAGATCAGGTTAGAACTCTGGGCCTCATAGACGCAGTCCAATATTTCTAGGCTTCGCTTTCAAGGCTTTAATTACCTACGCAGGGGCTTGAGAATATAAGGTCACCTCGTTTATTTGCAGTCATGGGTGTCTCTCCCTTTTTTTTTTTAAGTGTCTGGCTCAGTGCATCCCAAAAAGGAAAAAAGGAAAACTTAAAGTGGGACATGTTCTTGGTGGTTATCCTTTACACATCTGGTCTAAGAAAATTTTTAAAGTCTAGAAGATTTTTATAAAGCTTTTATTCTAAGGCAGCTTCAACAAAGAGTATGTAGAACAATTTCCTCAAGACTTTTGGAGGCTCTTGTAGTTAAAAAAACAAAGTAATTCTTTTTTAAAAAGAGTGGTGGTTTACTTTAATCAAACCACACGTGGTGCACAAAAGGTGCTTGGACACAGATTTCCAATCAAAGAAGGCTACTACAAAATGGAACCCTTTCCGTTCTTGGACCTCTTTGACATCTGTTAAACCTTTTTTGACATTTCGTATGTTAACCTCTGCAGTGTGGGGTTTTGATCCCAACAGGAACTGGGTGGCTCGGAGAGACTCTGGCTCTGTAATTACAGGCCTCCTGAAGTAAATTATAGCTATTTGTGTCTCGTTCCTCCCATCTGGACCACCCAGGCAGCCAGTCCCCTCTCTTCTCTCTCTCTCTGTTTCTCGCCTTCTCTCCTCCACCCCTGGTCCGGCCCCAGCCACCCAACTCTGAGCTTCGCGACTACTCTACTGAGCTCGGCTCTGCTCAGTTCACCACTCTCTCCAAAGGGTACCCTGTCCTTTCTTTTCTTATCTCTTTCTCTCTATGTCCTGGTTTCTTTTCTCTTTTTCCCCTCTTTCTCCCCTTTCTGCTTCTTTCTCCCTCTCACTCTTTTTTTCAATCCCCCCTACCCTCTCCCTGCACTCAGGCTGCGCTCCATGCAGCCTTAAAGAGACAGTTCCCGGAAATTTTCCCACCCTGGGAAGAAAGCGCCTTTGAGTGTGGAAGTTGGGGTTTCAACACCCCAGCGGCTGGTAATTTTATTACATGAGCAATTTTGTAACATGAAATATTAGTCCGTGCTTGGCAACATGATCAAAAATGGGGAAAAAAAGAGAAAAGAAATGATCAGAAATGATCGCATCTCCTTCTAAATCACATCCACAGTTCTTTCATTGGATGTTTTTGAGAAAGTCGGCCACCATCTTACAAATTTTAGCAAACAACTCGACCCTGCTGGGTGCAACATATGAATTCATTTACTCGTTTCACCACTAAAAGCACTTTCACAACAGCTACGACATTGGGAAAGTGAAAAGCGAATGAAAAATGTCATAACAAGCCCTGACACGGTTTCACGGCTGAGGGTGTACAAATATAATGTTTGTATGAGTGTGTGCGTACATGTGCTGCTGTGTGTGTGTGCGTGTGGGTGTGTACACCGGTGTAAACACTGGACCCTGTCTCCACCAACCTCAGTCATTTCCTCTCCACCTGACCCTTCCATCCCCAAAAGCTGAACACCACGAATCCCCTAACTCTCCTGACTGAACTGTGTGCGGCTCCTTACATCTGGCTTCTTGGACGGAGGCAAGGCCACCTTTAAAGTGCGGTGTTTCAATGTGTATTCTATTCAATTCTATTCTGTCTACGTGGCTTACAGGCCTAGTTCCAGTTCCAGGCCATGCTAGGTCAGACCAGGCCACCTTCAAAGTTCAGTGTGGTAGATTAGCTGGATTAGGGGGCCTCTATAAGGCCCCACGCTGCTACGGAGGAAGACCCAAGACGAAAAGGGGCTGAAAGTGAAATTTATGCTTACTTACTACGTAACGCATTGGGAGTCACCTTTTTCTGATTTATACAGCATGACAACATGAGAAGAAATGAGCAGCTTATTTCTTCACAGGACCTCCTTTGATAAAAGAGTTCTGACCACCAAAGAGAAGCAACAATAAATAAAAAAAAAACGACAAAGAGCTATCCCTTGGCTGCCATCTTCTATCCATCATTTACTTTTTCCTCTCAACTGTTTTTTTCTTTTTCACATCGTCCTCCGATAAAGGTCTTTTATTTCTTTTGATTTTCAGCAAAGGAGCCAAATGAGAAATTAATTCTCTTGGCCTGGCACCCAGCATCACAAAAAAACCTCTTAGTCCTTTTGTCACACGTGGACCCACCAGAATCAGGACTGTGCCCCACTTTGGGTCCTCAATCCGGCCCTGCCCTATGGCATTCCCTAGCCAGGGCACCGCCTAAAGCGGGCTGCCCCCAGCAGATGGGCTGTTCCTCCATACAATCCTTCAGTACACCAGCTCCAGACTGAATGCAGACCCTTTTGTCATTCAACCCTTCAATTTCTTTCAGATGTTTCCCAACAAACAGCGGAATAAAATAAAGAGGGAAGGGGTTTTTTTCACAACAAAAGCAAATGGACCAAAACTTTCCCAGCCTGTAAAACAATGCCAGAGTTGGCTGTGGGAGGGTGAGGCTAGGGGCAAGACAGAGAAGCTGGCACTTTGGTATCTTACCTATAGAAATACAGTGTGTGTGTGTGTGTGTCTGTTCATTAATCGTCAAAGACTGTTGTGTTATTTTAGGATGAGAAAATCCTAATTAAAGTGTTGACATGAGACCACAAAATTGTCCACTTTCAGTGTAGCTCCCACTATCATGAAGAAAAAAAAAACACAGCCACTCTGAGATCGCACCTTAAAACAGTATAAAACAGCCAAATCAACATGAAAAATCAGTTTCACTTACATTCTATTCAGATGTGCCAGTGGTGTTAGCCACCACACATAAATTTCCACCAGGGCTGGCATTTAGGCACTTTCTATTTCCATATGTATAGGCTTGCCTCTGCTAATTATGCTAATCATGGGCAGAGTTGGCCACTGTGAAAAATAGTCACA
Organism: Scortum barcoo; assembly: GCA_023238725.1. Taxonomy (NCBI): domain Eukaryota; kingdom Metazoa; phylum Chordata; class Actinopteri; order Centrarchiformes; family Terapontidae; genus Scortum; species Scortum barcoo. The sequence continues at coordinate 16,412,998 of CM041533.1, read as the reverse complement.
TTAGACACTCCACTGACCGCTAATACTGCTTAATGTGTGGTTTAAACATACATTCATCCCTGCCTGAAAGGCAAAATTTTTCCACGTTGCTGGTCTCATTCAGACGAGAAATGAATTTATTGAGCCCAAGAACCAATTCTTTTTTCCCTCCCAAGTACCAAGAAAATGTTCAGTCTCCCTCTGTCTCCCTCTCCCTTTACTTTTTATACTTTCATGGTGTAAAGATAGAGGCAAATGGTGCAAACTCTAAGGTGACTGGTGCCGCTTTATTTTCGTGCAGACCAAAGACAAAGGTTGGTCTTCAGCCGGGAAAGAAAGGGTGCCACACTATATTGATAGAGTTTTCATTATCCTGTTTTCAGTCACATTGCGGCCTTTCTCTGTATATTGCATTCAGTGTTGCAGAAACAGTCCAGAGCCCTTTCTATAAAGGCTTTGGCACCAAAATAACAGTTTCGTTCGACGTTATCACCATAAATGCGGCTGTAACTTTGATATCCACGCTTGTTTTTAGATTACTACTTGAAAAAGACAGGTAGGGAGCGGCCTGTGCGTTTCCTGTGTCATGGAAGAAAAAGCCATGTGTCTGTCATATGAACATGTATCTCTGGCTGCTCAATCTGTGTTTATTTGTTGGGGGGTGGTCTTGGTCTGACTGTTAAAGAGTGTGTGTGTTGGGGGGGATGCTGAAAAAAGGGGACGGAATGAGGGAGACTTGGATTGAAGGATGGCGGGAAGGGGGGTGAAATAAACATTTAGAAGTGACCCAGGTTGACTCTGGTCTTGTTTGTTCTCTCTACCAGTGAGGTCCTGGGCCCTGAGCGCTGGGAGTTTATTTATCTAGCTGGGGCACCACCGCGCACTATTCACCTCCAATAATGCCTCATAGAGCTCCCTTTCTCTGTCTGAACTGGGGCGCTGTGTGCGCTCCGATGAATTATAGCATTTACCTGCTGTGCTGCTCTGAGGTTTGTTTAGAGAAACTGCTCCAAACGCCGAAATGCCCACGTGTGCATTCGCTCATTTGCGCAAACTCGGACGTGTGTTCTCCCTTTCTCCCTCTTTTAATCAATCTGTTTCTCAGTCTGTTTGTGTGTGCAAAAGGCCCAGTCTGATTTCAATGCTAGCAGGCCAAGCTAGCACTTCAGTCTCTATGCATTCATGCAATGTGTATTGTGCCCGCTCTTTACCTCCCCCTTCCCTATCCTCTTTCTACATGGCCTCTTTATGGGACATGTGGTGCGCCTGCTATCTGGATAGGCCCTGTCTCACTGCACTCATATTTGGACAGCTTGAGTCTGTGTACATGTCTGTCATGCCTCACCCAAACTCTGCCAAGAAGGATGAGTTTAGTTAATGTAAGAGTAAACACCACCACTTTTACATGGAGGCCGTTTCTCCCCTCTCTTTCCCAAACAAGCTTTTCAAGTGGGCCTTTGTAGAGAAGGTGAATAGTCTGAGCTGAAAAGTCTTGCCATATGATACAACTTAAAACAAATTATCTAAACATGTTGCAAAAAAAAACGAAATTAAGTTTTAGCATGCAACTGCACACCCTCTCACAGTCGTTTAAGGTGAGAGAGAGACAGCGTCACACTTGATGTTTGCTCAAGTGAGACAGGCAAAAACACAGGCCCAATAAAAAAAAAAAGTGTCAGCAAGCCATAAACCTTCCACGCTGTTCCTGCCCCAACCCCCCAGTGCACTCCTCTCATCCTTCTCTTCTTCCTGCACTTCTTTTTACGATCCCTCCCTTTTCTGCTCATAGACAATACAGAATTGGTCCCACGTTGCCCAGCTCGCACCCACTTTTCACACACTCTCAGAGGTGGGCAAGCATAAAATGTGTAGGACATCCTCATGTGTGTTTGCAGTATGCAAACTTCATTTCCAGTGGAATCGCAGCAATTTAAATTCTGCAATCGATAATACATGTTGCTGCTAAACTTGCTAAACCCTTTAGAGACTTTAAAAAAATGCTATTTTATAATACTACATTTAAAATACAACTTGCTAAATAAGATCTGTACCAGTAATTTAAAGTATTTTTGAGTGTTTTGAGGGGTGATGTCGGACTCACATTTTCTCAGTGACTGAGCAGTAAGCCAGAAATAGTCTTTAATCCCCTTTGTCAGACTAAACACCCTGATACTATGGTATTTATTCTCATCCACACAGGTGTGAGGACTGAAGGCATGATTAACCCTCTTGCTTTCTCGCATGTCCTCCTTGCTATGCACAGGAATCCTCGAGGCAAACAAAGGCCATTTGAGTGAAGTCTGTCATGCCAGTTTAGAGGGGAAGTATGTTTGCAGGTACGGCACGGCACAGAAACTAACTTTAACTTTAACTAACTGCTCTCCCTAGACAGACTCCACTGCTGTGCTCTGCTTCACAGTGTTTTGGTCCTGTAGGAGGGAGGAAGCAATTAAAAAAGCCCTGGTGGCCTGACTTCACAGAGCCGGCAGACAGACAGGTAGAAACATAAACAGACATACACAAAGCACAGGCAGACAGACGGGCACGCAGTCAGGAAATTCAGCCGGGCAGACAGACGGCCTTGCAAGCTGCACACACCGAAGGTGGCAAAGATGACAAGTGTATGTGTTGTCTATGCGTGGGTGGTGTGGGGGCAGCCTCTAGTATGAATATATGATGGGAAGCATATGCCCCTCACACATTCTCACTCACACACACACACGCACACAGACGCATACAGCTTACACCCTGTTAGCAGTGTTAACACATACGGTGTCAATTCACAGATAGTTTATTCTGAACAAAGTTGGATACAAGTGGAAAAGCTTTGTTTATGCAGCAATCTGGGAGAGCTGTTTTAAAAGATTACTTGTCAAACATGAAAGAAATGGCTTGCAGGTATGCATCAGAAATTAAACATGTTATAAGTTAAGATATACGCACGAATAACAGTCTGACATAACTTAACAACTAATGCAGAAACAATATTTTGAGCTTAATATGAAATCAGCTGTCTTATTAGAGAGCACATCATCCCTCCCTCTCCTGGCATCTGTGCAACAGTGCGTGTGTGTGTTCTTCTGTGTTTATGTGTGTGTGTGAGAGGAGAGAGAGACAGACGGAGAACTAACCTCTCCTTGTTACCGAACCACTTTACTCTCCATTGAGGCCCTAGCAGCTTTGTCAATGGGCTATTGGTGGAAACAAGGCAGGCAGAAACTTTAGAAACATGGCCACGGCCTCTTAAAGGCACAGCATTCCTTTTCAGGCCCCCCACCCCCCTTACACACACACACACACACAACCACCACCACTACCCCTCCTGTTCAGCTCTCTCAATCCCAGAGCAAAACAACTGGCACACAAACATCTAAACATCTCCTTTAAGAGATGGTTCCGCCAATTAGCTCAAGAGGTAATCCCGAAGCTTTACACTAACCAGAATGAAACCAAAGAAAAAAAGAGACTGTGGAAATTCAAACTCTTGTTTCCTGCTTTTGTAGCAAATTCAGGCTTTTGCAAGCCCAACCTAACATTTGACAGATATTTTTTGTCACTGTTTTTTGTTTGCTTTTTTCTTTACTGTGCCTGATACAGGAACTTATTTCAACTCCTGTGCATGCAAAGCGCACAGCCTCCAAACACTGCCCCTGACACCAGCAGTGTGTGATTTCTCCAACACCTCCAGTGCAGCAGCTCCTGTGGGAGCCGCCTGTCCCCGTCCTCTGGTGACACGGTGGGCTTAAAAAACCCCATAGAGTCTGTTTATATTCACCAACGGGTGTAGCGCTTTTAGAGTGTGCAAAACAGGTGGGTAAACTTCAGCTGCATTCACTTATATTTTTTCTTCTTGTGAGGAGAGAGAGGAGGAGGAGGAGGGAGGGAAAGGAGGGGGGTTTCAGGGAGGTGGTGCCTGCTTGCCTGCCTGCCTGCTTGCCTCTTGTTGAATGGAATCCAAGAATAGTTAGGGACCACACAGGGAGCTGAGGGGGGGAGGGGTCAGAGCCCTCAAAGATGGCTAACCATTCACACAGTCCATCTGCTGCGGGGATCAGCCCCGGCACTGAAAGCCTGAGGGTTTAAAAGGAATTTGGCCAGTGTGAAAAACCAAATAAAGCTGCCTCTACCCCTGAAAATGTACAGATAACCTAAACCTAAAATGCGCAGAACGGGGGGGAGAGCAGTGTCAAACGTGAACACATGACATGTGGGTTGGCAAAGAACCGCAAAGCAACAGATAGTGAGCATTAAAGAAGAGGGAGAGGTAGAGTTGTATAACGCTGTGGTACCAGATGTGTTTGAAATTCTCAGGTAAACTGTGACTTACTAAAACTTGAACAGACTTGAACGGACAACAATGAGCCTGCAGAACACAACACACAGTATATTCTCATTCACAATATTGTACAAGAAACACGAACACGTTTGGATCTTGTATTCCTCTTGTGTTTTGATCCTCGTGTGAGGATTTTTACAAAAGTTGTGGATAATTTGCTTCCTCATCCAAAAAAACGTAAAAAAACAACTTCAAGTCAGCTCACATGACCCTTATTCCTTGTTCCTTGTCTGGATTTCAGCCAGACAAGAAGTCAGACTATCAGTCACTGAACTGCCAGTGCCCTCCCATGGCACTGAGATGACACTAACATGGCCACACTGCATCTTAACACCAACCACTATTGTCATTCAAACTCCACTTAAACTCAGTCAGGGGGGAATTAAAAAAAACACAAGCTCATCAAAATGTACAAACTTATCTCAGCTGATTATCCTGAGTAAAAATGGAATAAATGCAGCCATGAAGCTAAGACTGGACTCGCAGAAGGATGACTGACACCTGAACGTTACGCTGTGTTTGTGCAAAAGAACAGTGAACAGGGCTCAAAAGACCGAAAGAAGCATCTTGAACTCACCTTCCACCCATAGCTGTTCGATGTCCGTCTCGATGGCTGCGACTCGGAGTCCCACAGACAGAGCCCCAAACACTAAGAGCCCAATAAAGAGGACCTTCCCACAGTGCCTCTGGATGTGGCAGCCCAGAGAGAACAGGAGGGCCTGGAACCTCGCCCGGATCCACAGAGGAGCTTTCTGACCTACCGCCTTCCCCTGGATTGAAGCAGGAGGGAGGGCGAGAAAAGGACAGCATTATTATCACCATGTTACCAGACACAAATGATGCAACAGTGCACAAATGTCCCCAAAAAGGGGCAAACGCTTCGTGGCTTGTATCTTTGTCGGCGTCCCAAGTGTGAAGATTTTAGGCCAAATCTAAAGCGCAGCGACAGCTCAGGTCCGAGACACTGGATGACACACACATGTTTTCAGAGAGAGGTGTCTGTCTGTAAAATGATGTAAAGCTTTGTGTAAAACGATGGCGAGTTGAGGTGCTAAATAGCTGCTCACAGATTTGGTGCCAGCGCTGTCCCACTCCAGGTGTGCTCTCTGACTTCTGCTAAAACTTCACCTCTATTCACCTGAACTTAATTCTCCTGGAGACAGGATCTGTTGAGGATAGCCGCATTTGAGATGATTTAATCTGCACAGCTGTGGCCATAATTTGTCCTAATGTTAAACTTTTGTGGAGGGGACACTTGTTTCTAGTAGTTTAAACTCACAGAGTCTTGAGAAACACTCAAATAAAAACTTAAAAAACACAATTTTCCTCCATGTAGAACAAATCCATGACTTAAAGAAAGCCACAGTAACAGTGAAAATTCAGATCGTAGTTGCAGTTTAAGAGTCAGAAAGACAACAATACAAAAGGGTGTCACTTTATATCAGACACCTTTTATGAATCCAGGTTTTGGTTCAAAATCATCATCACATGCGTCTTGCCCTTGAGCAGATTATCTGCAACTGTTGCAAGCATTGTTGGGAGCAAAGCCTTGTTAAATAGCTTCTGTGTGAGCATAAACTGACAAACACTAACAGAACGAGCCGGTCACAAGCTGACACCCCCCCCTGCACTAATCCGCACTCCACAGTTTTATTTCCTCTAATCTTTAATAAGAACTGCTGGAATCTGGGCTGTGGGGAACCGCTCGGCCCCTGCGCTGCAAATGTCACTGCTGCAAGGGGAGACACTGCGCTGCTGTTGTGGTTTCTCTCAGCAGTGCTGAAACACGTCCAAGCATCCGGGCGGTCCAAAGATGCTTTGTCAGATCAAACTCAATCAGTGAATTCCTTTACAGGGACCCACCACATTTCCAAACAGACCCCGGGCCAGTGCGCTCTCCGCTGCCTGCGCGGAGCCAAAAAAACACGCACGCCGCGGCTCGGATGTGGGAACAAACCCTCGCTCGCTGTCTCGCTTTAACAAACAACAGCATTTAAAAAATAAAAGAAAGAAGAAATACATGAATGGGAGTATGCCGCCCATTCAGACAAAGAGCAAAGTTACCATGCTGCCAAATCTGAAAAGCCCTTGTTAGGCTGTTATCACCCTTCATGTCATGCGAGCTTTCGGAGAGCTTTGTCCCCATGAACGCAAAAGTGTAAAGTTTCTGCTGACTAGATCACCCTCTGATGACACTTTCTACACTTTGTTTCAGATTAACACAGAAAACCCCTGTGAACCACCCCTGAGCTCGCTGCGAGTGGTCCCCCGGTGGTCCCCCCTCTTGGATACCCCACATCCCCACATGCGCCCTCAACTCGCGATCGGGTGCATCAAAACCGGAGACTTTCTTTCGTTTCTTTTTTTTTTTTTTGTTTCATTCACACCGGCCGACTGAACGGGGGCAGCCCCGGTGCTGCGCTGCGGGCATTGTGTCACCTTTGAGATCTGTTTAAGTGCGAAAGCGGCGTGGCAGTAGCTGGGTCTCCGGAGCAGGTCCGGGTTCGCAGGCGGCTGAGAGCGCGTATAGCTCGGGGGTAACTCTCCGTAGACGCCGGCCCCTGGGACCCCGCGATCCGAGGCCATGGTCCGAGGAGGGTGAGGAGCGGTGCGGCGGTGAATCGGTGCGAGTTCAGAGCAGGCGACGGTAATCCAACATAGGAGGGGAGCGCATCCAGCAGCGCCGGCGACAAGTCAGAGGGACGATTTCTACTCTTCCCTGGAGCCAAACAAGTCTCGAAACTCCATCCCAACATTATGCGCCGAAATCCGTATAGATCCCTCAGTCTTCATTCGTCCCGATAGTTTATGAAACGACGTCTCAGAGAGGAGGAGTAGTAGTAGGAGCAGTTGTAGTAGTAGTAGCCTGCGTCTGAGCCGTCCGTGTCAAGTCTAACTCCGATCCCGTAGCGGTAACATTTGGAGAAGTTCGCCTCTCGGCAAATCCTGAAAAGGGAGGTTTGATGGAAAAGTGCTCCGGCTCCCATTGGCCAAGGAAGAGGCAAATTACTTTGCAAACATCGCCTATTATTAGCTGCTAAGCAACAGCTCACCAAAGTGGAGAGAGAGGGGGACCACCCAGGCTGCTGCTGCCTGGGCTGGAGGGGAGGAGGGAGGAAGGGAGGGAGGGAGAGAGGAGGAGGAGGAGGGAGGGGAGGAGAGAACTCTTTCAATAAACTCTGCACAGCCATGCGCACTCACTCACACACACACACACTCACAGCTTGCAGCCTGCCCGCCTCACTTGCTCTCTGAACATTATTCCCAGTGGCCTGGCCCTCCAGTGTGTAAGAAGCAATCGCACATGCCATCTATTGATATCACAGCGGCACGCACGCACGCAAATTTCCAGTTTTTTTTTTTCCTGTTTCACCAGCACAGGCCAATCAGTGACAGTGTGTGTGTGTGTGTGTGTGTGTGTGTGTGGAGCACAAAAAAAAAAGTTAATTCAGCTTTTTAGAGAAGAATGTAAACATGCGATTCATTTTTCTTTTTCTTTTTGTTGTATTAGGAGAGTTACAGATCTCTCAACACTTTTCATATCACTTCAGGGCATCTCATGTTGGAACACCTTTTTTAAAAAATAGACACTTTTACCCCTGTGAAGCCTTTGCTGCCGGTGCAGTTTGTTACAGGCAGCTGTGAGAAGAAGTGCGTGTCTGTGTGTCTGTGCAGGATTTTTAGCACTAACAGCTGTAACCTCAACTCTTTCGGGTTCTAAAAGTAGGTTGATGGGCTTTCTTACACCCTAGAAAATGTAACCTCTCATCCCTGTAAAAAAAAAAAAAAAAAAAAAAAGCTCTCCCTCTTCGAGAGATGGCCGGGATTGTTCCACATACGCCTCTTTTTCATCGACACCTCGGGGCTGCCTGCTTCAGTGTGACACCCTTATCTCTGTGGAGACTTTTGGAAAGCTTCCACGTCTCGCCATGCATGATTTCATGGGTTCAGAAAGCAGCTCACCTAAGAACGGCGTCTGAGAGAGAAAGCCAGAAAAAAAAGAAAGAAAGAAAGAGGGTTCTCAGACTAGATTGGTGTTTAATCGCTCATAAAAAAGAGGTTAGGAGTGTCTTGGTGGTTTGCTAATGTAAGTCCCCCCATTGGCCCCACTCATGACAGTATGGGGGTGAAGAACAAACACTTCACCAGATTACACAGCCACTCGGTGCCTAAACACCAACCTATGCTGCCGTGCACAACATTTGTCAGGTGGATGGTGCTAATCCGAGGCCCTTCGGATGACAGTAAAACTTTAAAGCTGAGGTAAAGCAATTTGAATATAGGTGATGCTGCTGTAAGGTCATTCTGTTTGTGACAGCTACAGTAGATGCAGGTTCAGTGTTAGAGCCTGCTGCTGGGTTGTTATGTCCATCATCCTTGTTTACATGGAGACAAAGGGCACGAGAAACACACTAGATGTGTGCCAGAAGTGTATGATGTAGTGCATCAAAGGTGAAAAGAGCATCATTTTCTTATTGTTGCAGCACAAACTGTCACAGGAGAAAAAAAATAATGTATGACCAACAATTATCATCTCAGTGATACTAAGGAAAAAGGGAATGATTAAAAACACACCAGCTTCCCTAACACAGCCCTCATTCAATTTACACCCAGTATTTAAAATGTATTCAGATATTCAAATTAGGAGCAAAAAGAGCAGATTTGACTTTTTTTTTTTTTTTTACTGGTATGAGCAGTCAGTGTTCAACATGATCTGATCTCATGTCTGTTTTTTGTTTCTCTCCAGTTACAACAATATTTCAAAGTAGACAGACAGAGGATGGAGGAGTAATTTTGTACATTTCTTTCCAAGTCTTTTACTTAAATATAATTTTTGAGGTCCTTTTCCTTTGTTCATGCTATACTACTTTATACTTCTATCCCATAACATTTTAGAGGAAAATACTGTGTGTTTTCCTTTACTATTTATTTCTACTGGTGCTCCTTAGCGCTAACAACAGTACTAATTGTATAATATTTCAAGGTTCATTTTTCTGCAGAACCAGTACTTTTACTCTGATAATTAAAGTACATTTTTCTGATAACACTTTTGTACGTTCACTAAAGTAAGTATTTGAAGCAGGATTTTTACTTGTAATGACTTTTTCTTTTTCCTTTTTACTTTATTTCAGATCTTCATCTTTGGTCATCCTACACTGAATATATAAATGTGGATAGAAATGGGAATTTTAACACAACATCTTCTTCCTCCCAAAAAAGCAAAAACTAAGTTGAAGATGTAGTTTTGATGCTTTAAAATGTCTTAAAAAGGTGAAACCGGAGTCAAGCATCTGTTCTTAGATCTCTCATTATAATCCTGATAAAAGAGGATTTATCAGCGATTATATCAGTCTGTCTGCTGACATATATAGTTACTCATCCATCTGCCCAACTGAAGGCGACTCCACGCTCTTATGACCCGCTCACGTTTCTGAAGTGGCACCGGCGGCCTGTTTTTCGGCTTTGCTGTGACCGGGTACAGTTTGCCTGGACTGAGTGGTAGAGGGAAACAGGCAGCTGGAAATGGGAGCTAATGTGGAATGTGAGGAATTGGGTTGTGTGGTAGGGGGCCCCTTCAAGCCTAACAAACTCAGGGAGGTCCGAGGCCTGGTCTGGAGGCCTTGGATAAATAAACCATCTGAGATGACCATGCGCTGTGCAGATATCTGCCATCACACCGCCCCGGCCTCCAAACACAAACCGCCCAAGCCCTCTCTCCCATGTCCCGTGTCCCACATGGTCGCTCTCCCTCCCTCCATCCATCCATCCCTTCCTCTCTTTCCCCTCTCCCTCACTTCATTTTTATCTCTCTGCTCCTCCTTCCACTTCTGATTTCCTTCTTAACACCTTCATCTTGCCCTCTTTCATCTGCTACTCCACTCCTGCTCTTCCTCCTTCCCTCTCCCTCCCCCCTTATCTCCATTCCTCTCCTCCATTTCATGTCTCCCCAGTGACCCCATCCATCCATCCGTTCATCCATGCATGCATGGCTGGCTGTCCGTCCGGGGTTCTGTATGTGCTATAGGCACAGCTACGGAACCGCTCTGGCACTCAGCCGTCACACAACAGCCGAGGCGCCCGGGGTTCAGGCCCAGAAAGTGTTTATTTATCGAAGAGAGAGGCTGTGAGGCTGCTCACGACTGCATTTCTTCTTTTTCTCTGACGAGGAAGAAGTAAAGGTGGATGAGTGAATAGAATAAAAGAGAGATAAAATATAGGTATTGTGTGTTTTTGAACTGGAGCAACGGTCGTCATCATTCAGGACAAGTCAAATGCAATCGTAAAAGACATTATGGGATGATATGCCGTTTAAAAAAAAAAACAATGTGCTACATATCTGGGGAACATTGAGGAGATTACACAAGAAGGAGCAGGCAGAAATATACAGAAAAACTTAAGATTGGGTATAAAAATCAAAATGTGTAAAGGCTTGAAACTGTTCAGGACAATAACTCAGTGTCAGAGGAATTTGGAAACATGGATTGAGATGCCAGCATGTCTAAAATACACATCTGAGCACCCATATGGTACGTAATTATATTTGATATGATCTGTATGTTATGTTTCACTTTTGCTATTGTCAAATGTTGCTGGTTCCAGATCTGAAAACAAAAAAAAGGAAGAGTGGAAAAAAATCTAATTTTGATTTTAAAAGTGCAACATTATATCATGGGTGGTTCTCGTTTCAAACCTCCTTTTTAATGTTGTCATCGCCTCACTGAGTTGTGTAATGTGATACCAGTGTGTCCTCACGTCCAGTTTCTTGATAGACATTGCCTGGCCTGGATCAAACAGTTATTGTACACTATTGAAGAAACAAGTTTCAGTCTGTTTTACAGTGGGACCGAGATCACATAGTCCAAGATAAGTATATTTTTCTACAATTGCACCTTTGACATTTAAATATATCATCAAATCTATAAAGCAAAAAGATTTTAAGACTCAAGGCTGTGCCTAAACATGCGAGGAAGACAGATGGGAGAGATGACAATCTAGAGCACAAAACTCATCCAAAATCTAGGAAAAAGTGTAAATAAATGTTTTTTGTCAGATCTTTTGGAATAAAGATCAAGACCCAACTCAAATGATATAATCACTGAGCACTCTAAAGGCGATTGAGATGGTGTGATGATAATAATTTTTTTTACCCTCTCATTATACTATGTGTATACTTATCTATGTGTGGGGCCAATTTACAGTAATGCCATTATGCAAGCCACTTTAAAGCATAAAACAAAAGGGCGTCACATTAAAAAAAGACTGATTTAAAAGGGGGGGGAAGAAAGAACAAATCACAAACACAGTTCGGGTCAAATCTTATCCAAATGAACAAATCACTTTCATGATAACCAAACAGAATATCTGGCCACGGGCTGGCTGATTAGACAAATAAAGCTTTTCGAAAAACACAAAGGGTTGCGTGATTTGATGACTGGAGAATAATATACACAATATTGTAAATGGACCAAAACCTTTGTACTTTTTCAGCCATAAAACATTTTCGATTTGCGCGTTTGATTCAAAGTTCACAGAGTCATCTTACATGTTGCTGGGGAAAAACCCTGAGAGATGTTTTTCAATTTTACTCTATAATTACACGTGTTTCTCGGATATCAGTGAAGAGGCAAAAAGTTGCCCGGTAGCAGGGAGGCACTATCTGCATTGAGCACCTCTGACAGTCCCAGAGCAGAGTTGGAGCTGCCACCCACAGTCTCACACAAGATTAATTATGATAATGCATTTCTTTACCCCTTTGTCATCGTAATGAATGGTTGCCTTTCTGGGGGAAAAACACACAAAACACAGAGAGAGACAGAGAAACACACTTTTCTTTAAGTCTTTGTTTGTGCGGTTGTAACAGAGGTATTGTCAGACGCAGCTAGCAGGTGGTAATGCAAACTCAGACCTGTAGCTTTAAAAGAAAGCAGAGAACCTCACAGCTCTGTGTGTGTGTGTGTGTTCATGTGTAAGTATATGTGAGCAAACATGGCTGAGGCGGTATAGCTTTTAAAAAAAAAAGCTCTGCGCTATTGTGATCTGTTACAAATGATGGACAAGCCTGCCAGAAAACACTTTGAGACAACTTACAGCTGTCTTTTTATACACAGAAATTATATTTAAATACATTTCTGAAGAACTGTAGGAATTTAATTAAATAAACTCTTTTTAATCTATCATTTTAATATTTTTTACATTTATGACAGCAAAAATTTCAAGCATTTCCTCAACTTAAACTCAGTACAAGCCTTGGTGTGAAATTGAACAGAATGAAGTAATTTTAAGGGGGAGCAATGGTCGTAAAATTATGGCAGAAACATAATTGAGACAGAAAAGAAATGTTTATTCTAAACTATTTGGACTCACCAATCTGTTTGCAGTTACAGCTTTAGATGTTATAAACAGTCTGACTAATGAGATTAGAAAGAAAAGGTCACCCGAGAGTGTAAAGCAGGTCAGTCTTTTGAGTCTTCCTGTGATTTTATTGCAAAAGCAATTTAAGATGTGATCCCAATCAACCACCCAGTCAATGTTTAGTTAATTAGCTGGGGGCCTCCACGGTGACAGACAGGGATATCTGGCTTAGTGTGTGTGTTTGTGTGTGTAAGGCATGTCACTGAGGTTGTTATCCCATACATGGGCTCTGTGTCTCCACACACACTCTTTGTTGGCCAAGCAGCATAAGCAACTGTTGTATCTCTAAAGCTTGTAAAAAGAGTGTTTGTGTCTGTATGTATTCAGATGTTTAAGTTAGAGATGGGGTGGTGTTGGTGTGTCTCAACGTGTGTGTGTGTGTGTGTGTGTGTGTTTGGGGGGGGGGCATCTTGAAAGGTAGTGTGTGGAAAAAAAAAAGAGGGAGGGAGGAAATTCATTTGTGGCCAGAGAACACAGAAGACAAATTGAGGAAGTGTTGTGTTGTGCTAATGTGTAGGGGTCAGCAGCAAACACACACAGGTTTCTGACTGACTGCCACTTGGGTGGCCTGCTCTCTCTCTGTCTCTCTCTTGCTCACCCACGATCAGCCCTCAAGCCATGAAGCCACCCAGCTACTCAGCCAACCCCCAACCCGGAGCTCAGACTCCACCCCACCTCTCTGCGCATCTGTGTACGTCTATGTATCGCACATTTGTCTCCACCATTGATCCAAATCATCTATGTAAGACTGTGGTTCTTTATTTTATATTACCCACCTTTTTAAGGCTCGGCAGAGGCAAAAGTAAGACATCCGCTACTTGCAGAAGATGTCCCAAAAACCAGCATGGGTGAAGATGTTCAACATGTTCATATTTCATATTTTTTGTTGGTTAGCATTTAAGTTGTTAAAACCATTTATGTCCATAAGGACAGTCTCATATATTCTGTATAAACTATCCCTGCGAGTGAAATAGTCACTCTAAGACTTTGCATTTCTGGGGTTGTGCTGTAATGTCTTGTGCATCATTTTATACACAATTCCCCAAAACACTTACATTGTATCTTTCTCTATTAAAACTTTAAGTAAACTTCCGTTGGTTGGGAGCAGTGACAGCAAAGGTTGAGTTTGTAAGTACTGACCCACCAATGGGCTGCTGCTTAAGAGGTTAATATTGCTTGTTTTATTTGAGTGGAAAAAGTAAAAGAAACCAGAGCCAAAGTATGTCTTTGCTCTTTCCCCGTTCCTAAATTGCGTTGTTTAGTTGTTTCTCGGTCTCAGTCTCACTTCATAAATCAAAGTTGAGGAAGGTCAAACACTTCCTCCCTAACTTTATCTAACTTTCTCTAGATAATCCACAGACTTTACTTTGGATAGTTTTCATCGCAGCTTCTTTCTCAGAAGATAGAAGTGCCAACGAAAACTATTGCCCATCAGACATTTGGATCTTTGGATGATCCAGAGTAACTGGAACATTGTTTCCTGAAAAACACATAGCTACTGAATGTTTAAATGTAATTTTTCACCAAAAAAAATTCCATTCACCTCTATTGTACTCAGGTGAAGGCAGAGGTATATATCTCAAAAGGGTGATCCATGACACCAAATTCATCATGGCCAGACACCATTTGGGATAACTTTGAAATAAGTAAGAAAATATGCTTTTTGTGATTTCGGAAAACTGATCCTTTGAAATACTAACCAAACAGCTGTACCTCATTTAGAAAATGTGTTTTGGTGCTAGCAGTGTGGTAGAACACATTTGTCTTGCCTAAAAACATCAAATATTGACACCCATTTGAATTTTACCCAACTTGCTCTGGGTCCCCTCCCAGATTTCTGTCAACTTCTATGATGTTAATGTCCTACAGAGGTCTGCACACAGAGACCCATTTAATAAGTGCAATGAACGCAGATCTAAATAAGTTCATATTTTGACATGGGAAAAAAAATTAAATGTCACTGCAGATGTGCAAGAGCATCTTCATTTGTTAATATGCTGGATTTCATCCTTAAAACAAATCTTGTGGGCAGATGTGCTGCCAGCGAAATGGGTAACTGATGATAATCTGAGCATGAAAATGTTTTATTTTACAGATCACTTCTCGTCTCTCTGGTCTCACATAGATTTGTTTGGGATGCATAATTGGGTGAAAATCTCCTGCAGGGATGTCAGTGAATTCCACGAAGCCAAAGAGTGACAGACAGCCTGATATACGATCTGCGGCTTGACATCTGATCTCCACATCTGCAAAGCAAACACGCAGGTTTGCGTATGCATGTGTACTCACGCAATGCATGCATGCGTTCACTCAAAGAGATGTGAGGCAGCATTGATTAGTTTGTGTGACAGAGGATTAACAATACTCACACACAGGTAAGCCTGCGCACATGTGTGCACATACACCAGCAAACACACATTATGCACTTGGAGGGCAGGCTCAGCCATGGTGGCGTTGTATTGAGGGGACTCGGGGGTCTTTGTGTAAATATACAAACCTCTACCCAAACACACCCGGCTGCCAGATCTCATCATGTGGTTGAAGAGAGAGGTCAGAGTGCGAGACCAGAAAAAAGGTTTAACACAGCCAAGACAAAGACCGTGGACGGAGTAAACCCAACTGTGGTTTCACAACTTTAAGCTCAAAACCCAGGTGACAAACATAGTGTGTCCCCTTTCCATCTAGTTACTCTTGTCTTCTCAGGAAATTACTGATGTGCAAGGATGAAGGATTAGGTATCTTTGAATGTAGAAGCACACAATTTGAACGAAATGGTAAAAGCAGGTGAGTCAAAGAAGAGAAGAAAAACTATGAAAATACAACAGTGAACAATTAGGACACAGGTAAGACAAGGGGCATGGAAAAGTACTGAACAAGTATTTCAGTCTGTGAACTGAGGCCACATCTAGAGTAAACACCCTGGGAAGACAATTCTGTGGTGGGGCCCAAAAGGCCATATAAAGAATACTTTGTTTCTATAGCAATTCATCTTTTCAGCTCGGGACCCACATTTATGGAATGTATTCTTATAAGGAAACCAGTCAAATGAAAGGGTGACTCCTTGTTCTGCATTCCATTGTGTAGTTTCAAGCTGAAATCTGTGACGTTTTCAAAGTTGTTAAAACCATCATGTTTCATCGGGTTGCACTTGTTCTGGTCCACAGTGCCAGTGATAAAGATGAAACTTGCAAACAAGTTATCAGGCAGTGTTAATGGCATTTTAAACGATGATAGAGACAGTAAACCATGAATTGAAACTACTAGCTGAATCCCAAATCCACACTATATTCTAATCATCGCTGTATATCACAGTTTGAGGCATTGGTATATATATAAAAAAAAATAGATAAATCAACACAGTTTTACATTTTATAATTGAAGGATGATGCCGACATGTCACTGCCAATTAAACCTTACAAAGACTCTCAAAATATCTTCCTCAAGATTTTGTTTTTCAAGATCTTTGGATTGTGGGTGGGGCTGTCCCACCACCACACACAATTTAAATTTTTCCAGCTGTGAGAAGTTTTTTCTTTGTGCATTGCATTATGGGAAAATAGTGTGGATCAACAACACACTATAGCAAGCATTCTGGTTAGTATGATTTTACTTCACTTTGTTCTTTTCCAGTGTGAACACAATATTCTCAGAACCTGTAGATGAAATTAGGAAACGGCAGATGTAACAAGCGTGAAGCCTGATATCCTGCCATCTTTACTGAAGCTTAAATTGGTCCATTGGTTCAGTATTGTCCTTCAGTAAAGCCAGGAGACTTGTTAAAGACTTATTTTAAAATAACCTGAGAATTCAAGTCCCTAGTATGGGTCAATCTCTCAAAATGCAAACCTAACTGTAACCAATGCTGCCATGCCAAAATATAAGTGTGAAAAAGCATCATATTATATTGCAAAATCAAATATTTTTGCTGAAAACAAATGACATATGTTGTCAATAAACATTTTACTGATGTGTTCAGTATACAACATTTTTGCAACTTGTCGCATCGGTTCATTAACAACAATTATCCTGGTATTGTATCTGGGCGGCCGTTTGCTTCAGAATGTATTTGGTGTATATAAATTTGCTTCCTAAGATGTTAGGTGTATTTCCAATAATACAAGTTTTAGGAGTACCGTTAATGAATATAATCTTAATGACATCATCGGTATTGTCAGACTGTCAATAGTTGTCAGTAGTGCCCGACACGGGTAAACAGATCTTGACGTGTAAAATCTGTAAAATGCCCCTCAAAAGAAGAGAAAACTGGAGTGCTTTATGAAACAAATTTCTGCTTCAAGAATCTCTTCAGGAATACAGTGTAACTCAAGAATTGTTGAGATGTACTTTCAACTATGCTGGGGACTGGGGATGAAAAAAAATAATGAGTTCATGAATTATACTTCATTGTATACCTGGCTTTATTATAATTATAGTACAGTATAGAGTACATAAACATTAACAGTATATAGTAGAGATGAAAGCCAAATCGGTAATTGTTATTATTTTTTACAGGAATAATCAGAAAAACATGTCCACCTCACCGACAGGCTAATGGCTGCGTCTACAGGACAGTAGGGATGGAAGACGACATGACATCATAATCTCCCTCTCTCTCTCACACACACACAGAGCAACATCACATAATCAGGCCACAAGAGACAGTCTAAATGACTCCTGCAAGGCCGCAGACACAATAGGAAACAGAGGACAGTAAATCACACGCACACACACATGCACACACACATACGCACAAAGTGCCCCCACATACATCCCCGTCTTCATCTTCTTCCTTCGTGACTAAGGAACTTCAAACCTGTAATTTAAGAAATGCTCTGCCAGAGGAATGCAATAAATCTTGTGACAGCAAAGGGAGCAGGAAGGGAAAGAAGAGGAGAAAAAAAGAAAGAAAAGTGTCAGGCGCGAGTCAGCTTCCTCCTATGCCGCGTTCGTGTGAGTGTGTGTGAGGGTGGGGTGTCAGTGTTAACTGATACAGGATCAAGCTGGGTGGTCCGGGGCCTACACATACACCATTTTTGTGTACAAATAAACTTAACCCCCACGCCATTGTGGTCATCCCTCCTACTGCTTTTTTTCCCCTCCATCTCTGGTCTTCCCAGCTGCACAGTGTGCATGGGTAAACACCCATACGCATTCAAACATGTGCGAGTCTGTGCTCCGCCCTCTCAAACCGGGTAGATTGAGTTATGAGACCTGCTATTAGGAGACAGTAACAATCTGATAATAACTAGTGTGGTAAAACAATTACAAACTCTAGCTAGAACTGTTGAAATGTCTCCATCTTGTAACTTGACAGGCCATTTTTGTCGATTTCCTCAAAGCGATGAAGATCTATCACTAAAAAAACACAACAAATAAAAACACCAACATACTGACTTGTGGGTTTAAGCACTTCTCTTTATTTTGACATAATGTACAAAAAAAGCTTATGAGAGGAGTGTAGAGCCGGCAAGCAGCATTCAGGCTTCTGATTGGTCAGTCAGCCTGTGACTTAGTTGGCCTCTGCGTTCGGCCGCCCTCTGGTTACGAGGCGTTACCACTCCTTCCCTCATGGAGTCTAGATCTCCATCAGCTGGTCGGTTCCTACGATGACCTCGTTAGTCCTCTCGGCTGAAAAAGAGAAAGAAACGTATGAATTCACACAGAAAATATATCAACAGCATGTATTGACGTTGTGCACAAATTCAAGATTCAAGTCCAATATGAAGCTACTTCTGTCTTTTTAAAAAAGACTTTAAATTCAGCTTTTCCTCCACATCCTGGCCACGAGTAGAATAATAAGAATAAATGTGCTAGAAAATACAATCAATAAACAGCATTTTTTCACTGTATACATCTTGAAGGGATGCCACCCACAACTGGATATGAATATTGCACTTATATGTACTATTGGTCAAATCATAAAAAGCCGCTATTACATATGTACAGATCTGAAAACCAAAAAAATAAAAAAATAAATAAGAGAAATGTTTTTCTGAGTAGGTCCCCATTTTCTGATTCACATTTAATGACTTCATACTATTCTGCATTGTTGGTAGCGGTGACTTGCGAAAGAGGCCGACAAAGAGCCCACAAAGACAGTGAAGAAGAAGGCTGCTTGGTGGCGAACATGGATGTAAACATTTCACAATGTCAAACAACTCTGCAAATGTTTCATGAGAAAGGAACACACGCACACACTGCTGACGAAGTGTTTCATGGTATGCAAACTCTTGAGCGTTGGCTGCCAAACAGCACTGCCTTAGCTGACAGAGTTATCAGAAAATAAAACCTACAAGATAAACAATAATCAAACATGGATGTCATGGTAATGATCTTTTAGTAGTTTCTGGCACTAAAAAAATTTTGTTTGGCAGGTGACAGTCAAGTCTTGGACGTCAGAGTTTCCTCAAACACATCAACAACGAGAGCTCTGTTAATAGTCCTTTGCTCGCATCTTTATTACAGCACTTATGCCAGATATGTAAAGGCACTAAAATGTTTACTCTAATGGGATACTAATTTCTGTAAATTAATTATGAATGGAAAATTTATGTGCAATTTGTACTTCATGGGCTCCAACATGCATACCCACTGTATGGTGGTTTAATATATTTGAAATCAATCCTGGAATCTTCAGTATGGTGAGACTTAGGTCACCCTGACCGCCACCTGAACCTCACAAAGAGAAATAGACTTTGCTTGAAAAAGTCTGCCAGCATTTTCTCGCTATATCTCTCAAACCCAACGCTGGTTTAGCATGAGGAGAGGAGCCGCAGCTCCTCCCTACATCCCTCCATCTCAGCGCAGCGGTACCGGTCCAAAGCAAACGGTGGCCGAGAGTAATGTTCCATCCACACAGACAGGTTTTAGTGTGAAGGAATCTGTTGCTCAGAGCGAGTTTATCCTCTGCTGTGTGGAGGACAAATGGAGCATGGGACAGCAGGAGAAGGACTGGAGGCAAAGGGTGGAAAGGTTACTCAATGTGGGTCTCTTGATTCATTAGTAACTAATATAGTGTTTAGATGTATTTAGACTATATATTTACATATTTCCCTTGCTGGGCCAGTGATAATACACAGGTGCAACTCAACCCGAATGAACAAATGACAGAGAGAAAAAAAGCCACATGCTATGGAACGAGACTGAATTGCTTTGTCTGTGCTTATTCTAACCATATATAGTTGATCGGAAGGTGAACTGTGTCTAATATGTATGCCCGCTGGTTGGGCTGGTTGGGCATGCGTGGTGTGTATCTGTGTGTGTGTGTGTGTGTGTATCTGTATCTGTGTGTGTGTGTGTGTGCGCTGTGTGTGTGAGTGTGAGGCTAACTGGCAGGGTGGTCCTGAGCTGCTAACAGCCTCAGCAGCAGAGTGGGTGTGTAATGTCTTTAGCAGCCAACAGTGGTGAGAGACAATCCTGCGCCTTCTTACAATAAGAGAGCAGGTTTATCATTAGCGCCGTGTCTCACACAGATGAATCTAATCTGACTTGATCAAACTGGCTGATGGTGACTCTTTATAAAACTGTCAAGGCATGTTTTGAAGGGGATTACAATAGAAGATTTTTAAAAAGCAGCAAATCAGCAAATCCAACTGATTATTTAAAATTTAAAATTTTAAACAAAACAACTTTGTTTTGCTCTCATTTTCTGCCTTGTCCAAGCTTAGTGTATTCTATCGACACATGATGACACAATGAGAAAAGATGGGGAAAATTACATTTGTTTCGGGTTTGTTTTTTTTAAATCTTTTTCTGACTTGGCTCAGGCTGAAATTGATTTTGATATCCACCACATGTGTTCGTGTGTGCCAGGAAGTGAATGCGCCAAATCTGAATATCACGACCAACTCAATGATTCATGGAAGAACGGCTGACTTTCTGTTGCTCTTCCTGAGGTTTCTCCCTGTTTTATTCTCCCGATAAAGTTTTTTTTCCCCACAATTTTTCTGTTTCCAAAATTGACAATGAGAGACTGTTGTATGCTGTACATTTTATAAAGCCTTCTGACAAAAAAAAAAAACGTAATACTTGTGTTGGGCTATTTAAATAAACTTGAGAGACAACAAGGCATTTTATAAAATAATAATAAAAGAGAGAAGAAATACAATAAATGCAACAGTACGAGTGCCATTTTTAAGTGAGACAAACAGTAAGAGAGACAGCGAGAGGAATTTTCTGTCCCTCAGCGCTTGCGATTGTTTGACTGAACTTTGGCTATACAGTGGATGTAAAACAATTATGCAACCAGGGCTCCAAGTTTCCAGTGTTCAATAACATAAGATTAGCAACTTGTTGCTGGCCAGTTGGGGAAAACCTTGCCAAAAAAAAAAAAAAGCTATAGTGAGATCAGATTTGTCGCAGCGATAACTCACAGGATGCCCCCCAAAACTGTTTCAAGCAGTTTTAGGCAAGTTTAGCTCGAATTCACACTGTTGTTACTCAGAGCACCCTGTTGTTCACTCAATTAGGCTGCTCAGTCTGGTAGCCGAGCCTGCTCTCTCTTTCTCTATATGTGATTGTGTGTGTGTGTGTGCGTGTGCTGGATGTGGCTGGAGGCTGCTGCTGTTGAATTCCGGGTGGTCCTGTTCTGGCCCTGCTCTCTAACCTCTCCATCAATGTGACACACACACACACACACACACACACACACACACACACACACACAGAGCTAGCTTTGGGGACAAGAGGATTAAAGAAATAAAAAAAAATCTCTGACAAATCTCTCTATCACACAGACTTCGGAATTAAGAAACTTTCAGAGCTGGCTTGAACACTTGGCACTTGCTAACAGATACCACACAGCATGGACATCACAAGCTTACAGCTTCTTTGAATGGTGCTATAATATGTGGTGTTTCTATTATTTTGTCCTTTTTTTGTTTATTCTATCTTTTCTTTTGTTGTCTAGTTGATTTAATTTGGGGGATGCAAAATGATCAAATGCTGTTTTGTTTGATTAAAAAGCCTACAGTGTTACGGTAATGAGACATGAGGTGTTGTTGAGCAAGACATGTGCTGACAATTACTATGAGGAGAAATTCAACAGAATGTAAAATCACTAAAATAAAGGAAGAGCAGAATCACATATTTAGAGGTCATCATTTATGTGTGCGTTTATGCCAGTGGATCTCACCCTCTGCCTCGATCCGCTGTCCGTTTCCCACCAGACAGTACTTGAGGTCTGCTCCTCGGCAGATGACGGCGTTACTGCAGATCACACTGCCCTGGATGTTACACCTGAAAAGCACACACATAACACAAATTACATTAATCACCTTCAGCTTATATTTTCTATAGCAGTGGTTCCCAACGTGGGATCACATGATAAGAAATATAAGAAATGATAAGAAAAAATATTTCTGTTACATATTTATTATGTTTTTTTATTTTATTTATTGCCATTTTCTTCTGTGTAGAATAGTTATTACTTTCACATCCTTTAGACTCTAAAAGCCCTTCAAATTAAATAATTTGAGGGAACGTCTCATAACATATGTCCACATTAAGGCCATAACAAGTGATGTGGGGTCACAGAAAGATTCATTTTAAGGAGTCACAAGCCCAAAAGGTTGGGACATTATACATATTTGATATATGCTCAGATGCTAGATTATAACTATAGCTACATCTTGCTAAAAAAATAAGTGTAATCTAAAAAAATCTGCATTAAATCCTCTTTTAATAAAAGATTAATGTTCAGGTTTTATTTAAATTGTTTGAGTGTCCTTGATTCAACTTTATGGTACAAAGAAAAAAAAATAAACTAATGAATCAATAATGAAATATTCACAGCCACTCAATACACACAGACCAGAAAGTGGCAAGCTAGTGGCTCACTCCAGGTCTAAACTGATTGTTTACAAACTCTTGAGTAATTAAAGATTCATATTTTGCTGGGATGGGTTAGTAGGTGTTAAAATATGATTTCCCGACTCTGCTGTTTGCTCTTCGGGCCTGCCGGAGAGCCGAACATGTTTATGGTTCGCGTTCTGTTTTTGTACTCGCACATTTTGTACATTCGCACACACCGGCATGCACACATAGTTAAAGACATTCATACTGGGAGCTGCCCAGTGCGGCCGCAGCCTTCCACTGTTGGCTGTTAAGCTTCTCTACTCGCAGAGCTGTGAAGTGAGTGCCATACTAGAGGTCAAACTGACAGTAGGAACATTTAGCCTGTTTCCCCCACAGGGATCCTCCCACCTGCTCCGAAGACTGAAACATATCCAATCAACTGAGCTTAATGACGTGACATTAGCATATATATTAAAGAACAACATCACGCCGCTCTGCATGCACATGTGTGTGTGTGTGTGTCTGTGTGTGTGTGTCTGTACAGTCATTGTTGGTCCTGTGCTACAGCCACACCTGAGCTGGCAGTGCCAACCCACCGTGCACGCTCTCATTCAGCCAAACCATCGCCATAAAATTCTTGGAGGGGAGACATAGACAGTCTTGACACAGACAGTGTGTCCTGTGTCAGCTAACCGTGGAGGGCGTGTACGTGTTTCAGTAGCTCGGGAAGCCCGGTGGAGAACACATGTTGGTCTTGCCCAGGCAGTGACGCACACACATTTGGCCCTCTGCACCTCACACACAGACAGGTTTGTATTGGCCCATTCTATTCAGGTGGTTAGGCCTGGAGGGAGAGGGAGAAAGGAGTGTGTGTGTGTGTATGCGCGTGTGTAAGTGACTACCTAGGAGGTGGTGGTGGTGGTAGTTGGTGATGGGAGATTACAAGATTCAGAGTTTTGTAACATTAGAGAGAGAGAGAGAGAGAGAGAGAGAGAGACCACCAAAGAAGCTTCGAAGCTGAAACACCACTAATTACTAACACCAGGGCTCCTCCTTGCCAGTGACCCCCCATCCTCCTCTCTCTCTCTCTCCCTCTTGCTCTCTCTCTCTCTCTCTTTCTCTCTCACACACACACATACACACACATCAACCCCCACCTCCTGTGCCAACCCCCCTGTAAAGTTGACCCCTACTATCCCCCTTCCCAAACACGCAGCGCTTTGTCAACAAGTTCTGGTCAGCTCCAAACAAAGAAACCAGAAATGCGAGGGGTTTCTGCGACATGGCCGGGGTCTGCTAATCCCCTCACACTGGCTCTTTCTTTCCTTCTTTCTCCTTCCTTCTTATGTCCTCAAAAAAAAAGAACGAAAGAGAAGAAAGAATTGCAATTTCTTTCTTGCGTGCTAGCTTGCTTTCCCCTCGCTTCTTTCTTCCCTTCTCCCGTCTCTCTCGTTCTTTCATGCCTTTGTGCGTGCACCTACATGGGCATGATGAGGGTCCCCATGCTGGCTGGCCGGGGTCCCTGAAAGGCTTAAGAAGAGATGGAGAGAGACAGAAAAGAGAGCGAGAGAGAGGAGAGAGATGGCGTTGAGGCCTTGATGGAGAGAAAAGAGAGGGAGGAGTAAGAAATTGAGATAAAAAGAAAAGGAGCCAGTGAATGAGTGCATTAAAATCCAGACTTGAGGCCAAGATGAGTCTCTTTCCACCGGGGATTCTGGCTGAGAGACTGAGCCGATCAATCTACATGCTAATTCTACAGTAGCTACAGGCGCTCTCTCTGTGCAAATCCTCTTTTGTTGCAACAAAGCAGTCAATTTTGAACACTTTAATGACGTTTGACAGAACCTGATGTGCAGTAACCTGGCTGGTCATGACGCATCACTATTAAGACTGTGGTTTGGTGTGTGGCCTGTCTGAGTTACTTCATCCAAATTCCTGATTCACCGAAGTGATACTTAAGATAAAAAAATATTGCTGAAATTTGGGGAAATGTGTACAAAATGATGTACAAAACCTTAAGAACATTTCCTTTTGGGAATAGTTAAGTCTTGAATATTTAACTGTAAATACCATAAAGCCAACTTTAAAGCAAATTAAAATGGGGGAAAAACAGTCTTTAAAAGGTTTAACCTAATAAATGACTTGAAAATCAATACCAACTAATCAAATGCAAGAAAATGTGTGGATGAAACTATTCTATTAAATCAATTAATCTATTAATAAATCTAAAAAATAAAAAAACTAAATCTATTAATAATTTCCATGCTTTTTAACTTCCAGAGTAAATTAGCGGCTAAATGAAATATATGGATGTTGTGTGTTTCAGTTCAGCAGCTTTGTGTTTGTTTGGAACTGATCTCTGGCTGGTTGCACACCAATAGATGCATTGTTAACTCAGCGCTCCCTGTTTGACCCCACAGAGCATGGAAAACAAAACCCGTTACACCTCCCATCACGGACGGACACACACACGCACATGCATCTGCTGAACATGCTTTTGCGCACACACACACACACACACACACACGTATGCACGCACACCTAGAAGATTCAATGGAAAGATATGCCATGAATGGAGAACTAGGCAAACAACTGCTTTTATATGTAAAAAAGAACCAGTGTTGATAGACGACGGGAAAAGGTTTGTTTTTTTTTTTTTAGGAGAGCAATGCTGCTATGAAAGTTCAAGTAAAGAACGACTGAATGAAGATAGAAAAGATAAAACATAAAAGATGTTAATTACAAGTTTTTGCAGGCAACATGGGATCATTTTATGTTGAAATCTTTGTTTACTAAATTCCACTGCTTTGTCTCACGCTGGATGCGTGTACGAACTCAACGTCGAACAAAATCTGATGTGAAGATTAAAACTCGAATTCATAAACATGCCTCCAAGGGTGAATTTTTTTTTTCAGGCAAAATTAAGGTGTCTGGAGAGGCACTCCAAAAGCACATGTCATCTACAAGTGTGTGCACGCGTGTGTACAGATGTGTGTGTGTGTGTCTCCTCACCCCTCCTCGATGGTAACCCCGTGCATGATGATGGAGTTGGTGACTTTAACCTTCTCTTTCACCACTGTGGAGTTTCCAAGGGTGGACCTCTTGATGGAAGTCTTATCTGCGACCTGGCACAGCGCTCCAATGATGATGTCTGATCCCATCTGAGGGACGCACACAAACAGGAACGTTACTCAGGCACAAACACTTACACAGGCCTCTCCAATGATGATAAAGTGCAAATTAAGACTCTGGGGGAAATTATAGCGAGTGAGCTATGATGCCGGATGATGAAAACTGCTAATTAAGAGGGAAATGTTATAGAACAGAAGTTGGAACAATATGAATCAAATTTGTGGACGGACTAATGATACTTCTACTACATTAAAATTACCTGACATCTTTCAGAAATTTCAGCTGATGGGTGGACTGCTGGTTCCTCAAACAGCTTTGGGGCCTAATAAGGAGAAGAGGGAAGAGAGGGAGACATCAGACTAAAAGCTCACTCAATAAAAGAAAGATGATTAAATAACTTTAATGACACCACTGAGAGAACTGGGTCACTGGGCCAAGTATGCAACATTCACATGAGCAAGCAACTCTTAAAACTCTTTTAAAAATGACAAAACAGAAGCAGCATTATGTACAATGTGAAGACGGTGACATCAACAAGAATGGAAGGCATAAGATATACATTATATAGAATAAATAAAAGTTTTGTATAAATGTGCATATATAAGCACTGAATTATCTCCAAACATACTCAGTTGTACATGCATGTACTATGTTCAGAATATGCACATTTGTATGTCATAAAAAACAAAGGAGCAGGTCAAAGTCTGACTCACCAGTCGGTTTGCTTCTATGTAAGCAGCCAGAGTGTTGACGCGGTAGCAAAGGCCCTGGTCCATAATGTGAACGTAGCAGCGGAGCTTTCCCCCATGGTAAGCCTCGCTCATGTCACCGCGGTGGTCGTTCCAACAGGAGCGCTCGTGGGCCAGCTGGAGGAGACGCTCGTCTCGTGACGAGATGAGGAGCTCTGGACAACACAAAAAGAGACAGGGGGAGAGAGGAGAGAAGAGAGTTAAAATGATGTGGGTTGCCCTTTTTTGTGTTAATTTAGACCAAATGCCAACTCTAGATGTTCCTATGAAGAAGATCAAGAGCTGTTCTAAATAAGTTTCAGTGCTGTGGCTGTAAAATGTTTTGCCTCTGGTTTTGATGCGTGAAATTGTGATGTGTGCAAACACCAACCGTGGTTCGTAGAGCTGTCATTCTGTTTCTGATTCTGATCCTCTACATCGTCTTTGATCTTCTGACTGCTGGTTGTTTTGGAAAACTGCTTTCGCACCAAATACGGTACCAACTCACCACGGATTGATGAGATGGACCTACAGGACAGAATGGGAAAACAAGATGTCAACATGCTGCAGATGTTCAGCATCCAAAGCCATCAGTATCAGGGAAAAGTCAGTTATCTGGGTTTAGACTTGCACTTCCAAATTGTCACTTGGTGAAAAGTGCATATCTGTGAGTACTTCCTGTATCCTTTATGTGCTGTGAATCTAAAACACAGAAAAGACAGCTGAGATTGTTAACACATTTACCGGGATGTTACAATTATTTGACTCCACGAGTTTTCCGTAATTACTTCCTCTTTAACTTGTAATATCCTTGGCAAGTATTTTGCTGCCATTTGTGCTCAACATCTGATTCTATTACAACACAGAAGAAAAGGCCACGGTTGTGCAAGGCACAAGAAACAGACATCCTAAAATGAATAAAGTGATTTATTAATTTAGCTACCGCAGTTCAAGTTCACACAAGACTGCATGTCAAGACCACAGGTCACTGATTTCTTGGTAATGAAATCATTTAGAGGATGATATGACTGCATCAGACTTGTGCAACTGTATAAAATGAATGAACAATTACAGTGGAGCATTTATCTGAGCCACAATATAAGTAGGTGTATATCCTTATTTTATATTCTTCTCTGGAGCTGTTGTTGTGAACTTTTAGGAATTGCAAGTTATTATAGCATTTTTGTAAGTGAGTAGATTGTTAGTAAAGCCAAAATAAAACTAATAAAAGAATCAGTAGAGAAAAAAATTAAAGCAAATATACAATAATGCAGTTTTTATGACAAGTACATTGACACCGCTGGTTCTTATGATGACTTTCAAAACAAAAGCAGATAAAGCTGAACCCTGCTTTCAGGTCTCCCCCTGTGTAAACCAGGAGGTAACTTCCCCATCTTAATTCCTTCTTCCTCCTCTTTGCACTGCGCTGTGCTCAGTGTTCCTCTCCACCAGCCCACACCCCCCCTTTCTTCACTTGCTCTCTCTTACTTTCTTTTAAAAGGGAGATTAGAATTTCCATCTGAATGACAGGAGAAAAACAACAGTTACTCTGTCCATTTCTCTCCTTGAGCGAGAGACAGAGAAAGAGCATGGGGGAGAAAGGAAGAGAGAGAGAGAGGACCTGCTAAAAAGAAAGGCCAAGAAAAGAGCTGAAGAAAGAAATGAGTCATCTAACAAGAGAGATGATATATGGTGGTGGCAGAGGTTGCATTAGTGATGTAATGATGTAAGATTTATATCTACATCTCTATAGCAAATTACTAAGTGCAAGTGTGCCCCTTGCTTTAGCCAAAAATATTTAGCAGGGGAGAAGAGACAGAGTGTAGTTGGGGGATTTGTGTTTGTTGGCTTGGCATTGGTTTTATTCATGTGTCAACTTAAACCAATGGAGTGAAGGCGCACACTCCATTTAAAATAGTTAAAATGTCAAACTGGGCAACAGCAGATTTCCACAATCTAACCTTTAGCCCCACTTTTCAATGGGACCGTTTCCAAAAAAACATTCAGAGTACACATGTCGACAAAGTCCCATCACCGCCCTGTTTTGAGAAGTTTGGCGTCATGCTGTTCCTAAGCCCGCAACCCTGTCTGGAATGCATCTGGATCTGGTCCCGGCGTTATCAAACAAGCTTGATATTTCTGTCAGCAGTCTTATAATGTGCTACCCCAGATCTCCTCCTTAAGTGTGAACTGTGTGCTAGAAACATATGATTGTGGTAGGAAAGGATGAGGTAAGACGTCTTCTGACAATATATCGTCTACAGGGAAGACCGGGGAAGACTTGGTCAGATCCGTTTTTGACAATCAACTATTAAAATGGTTGTGGCTCAATATTTTGTGATACAAAAACGAATGAATATGTGTTGTGGTGGAGTCTTCTTTCAAAGTTGCTTCATTAATGTTACTCTTTTACAACAAGATACAGAGCATGCTGCATTTAGATCAACAGTTCAGTTTCTGCTTTCATTGCTGGAGTGGTTTTTCAATGTGTTTTTTGGCCATGAGCAGTCAATCGACATCAACACCTTAACTGAGGTTTGCTGTGATGACAAGCAGCTCAGACGGACTGTTTTTTAAACTTAACAGAAACTGCCTTTGTCTTATTTTTCTTCTTTTGCTGCCAATCATGTCTCCTCTAATATCACATTTTCATCTTTACAAGTGGAAATTATTAAGCTGTTTGAACCTTTTTTACCCAACATTTGTTTTTCACACTATGAGGACATTCTTATGCTTATATTCTCAAGTTAATTAAGGTAAGAATCTACTCGTAAAATGCATTTAAGAGACTACTGTTTTGCATTTTACATTTAAATCTGTTGGGAATACTATAGAAAAACTAGTAACTAAATGCTGCGTGAGTCTGATTGTGAATTTAACTAAATCATGAGGTGACTCATGTTAAACCATTCATCCACTGCTCGGGCAGCTACAGAAGTCTCCCTGTGACACTGTTCCACTTCAGAGGCTAAAGGCCTAACAGCCTGCCTCAGTGGCACATAGTAAAACAAATTAACACCTTGCTAGAATACCCCGCTAACAGGACCTTTCAAAGCCTTACACAACATGCAACCTTGTTTAACACTTGCTACAGATTAACCAGCAAATGGGAATGTTTGTTTGACTGTGTGGGTTCATGTCAGAGTGTATGCATGTCCTTAATACTTATGCTCCTCACACTGTAAACGTAAACAGGTCAAGAGTCACGGTTAAAATTCCAGGTTGGATAATTAATTGTGAACTTACAGTGTATCCGGAAAGTATTCACAACGCTTCACTTTTTCCACATTTTGTTATGTTACAGTCTTATTCCAAAATGGATTAAATTCATTTTCTTCCTCAAAATTCTACACACAACACCACATAATGACAATGTGAACATTTTTTTTTTTAGATTTTTGTAAATTTATTAAAAATAAAAAAAACTAAGGAAATCACATGTACATAAGTATTCACAGCCTTTGCTCAATACTTTGTTGATGCACCTTTGGCAGCAATTACAGCCTCAAGTCTTTTTGAATATGATGCCACAAGCTTGGCACACCTATCTTTGGGCAGTTTTGCCCATTCGTCTTTGCAGCACCTCTCAAGCTCCATAAGGTTGGATGGGAAGCGTCGGTGCACAGCCATTTTCAGATCTCTCCAGAGATGTTCAACCGGATTCAAGTCTGGGCTCTGGCTGGGCCACTCAAGGACATTCACAGAGTTGTCCTGAAGCCACTCCTTTGTTATCTTGGCTGTGTGCTTAGGGTCGTTGTCCTGCTGAAAGATGAACCATCGCCCCAGTCTGAGGTCAAGAGTGCTCTGGAGCAGGTTTTCATCCAGGATGTCTCTGTACCATTGCTGCATTGCATTAATCTTTTTTCCCTCTATCCTGACTAATCTCCCAGTTCCTGTCGCTGAAAAACATCCCCACAGCATGATGCTGCCACCACCATGCTTCACTGTAGGCATGGTATTGGCCTGGTGATGAGCGGTGTCTGGTTTTCTCCAAACATGACGCCTGGTATTAACGCCAGAGAGTTCAATCTTTGTCTCATCAGACCAGAGAATTTTGTTTCTCATGGTCTGAGAGTTCTTCAGGTGCATTTTGGCAAACTCCAGGCGGGCTGCCATGTGCCTTTTACTCAGGAGTGGCTTCCATCTGGCCACTCTACCATACAGGCCTGATTGGTGGATTGCTGCAGAGATGGTTGTCCTTCTGGAAGGTTCTCCTCTCTCTACAGAGGTACGCTGGAGCTCTGACAGAGTGACCATCGGGTTCTTGGTCACCTCCCTGACTAAGGCCCTTTTCCCCCCGATCGCTCAGTTTATGCTGTGCTCATGAGCTTGTGCTCATTGGGACCTTCAAAGCAGCAGAAGTTTTTCTGTATACCCTTCCCCAGATTTGTGTGCCTCGAGACAATCCTGTCTCTGAGGTCTACCAACAATTCCTTTGACTTCATGCTTGGTTTGTGCTCTGACATGCACTGTCAACTGTGGGACCTTATATAGACAGGTGTGTGCCTTTCCAAATCAAGTCCAATCAACTGAATTTATGACAGGTGGACTCCAATTAAGCTGAAGAAACATCTCAAGGATGATCAGTGGAAACAGGATGCACCTGAGCTCAATTTTGAGCTTCATGGCAAAGGCTGTGAATACTTATGTACATGTGATTTCTTAGTTTTTTATTTTTAATAAATTTGCAAAAATCTCAACAAAAAAAAATGTTCACATTGTCATTATGTGGTGTCTTGTGTAGAATTTTGAGGAAGAAAAACATGAATTTAATCCATTTTAGAATAAGACTAACATAACAAAATGTGGAAAAAGTGTGTGAAAACTTTCCGGATGCACTGTATATGTTAATTCCTATAAAAGTCAGAAATAAGTGAAGAACTCACTTGTTTTCTACCAGAAAGTCGACGACTGCTTTTTTGAGACAGTAGAGGTGAGCGTCCACAAGGCCTGTTTTGATGTGCATCCTGGGATGTCTGCAAGTACAAAGAGAAAGAGTCAAGAGAGAAGAACCATATCAACATTAATTTTTTACGTTACCTTACTTTGTGACAAGTCAGAGTTTTTCACATTTTCCACACAAAGCTTTAAAGAATATATCATAATTTCCATAAGAATGTGCATTTGTGGAGTCTGGGTGCACTGCGTACACGCACCAACTTCCTGACAAAAAGCTCAACCCTGGCTGCTACTAGGAGGACAACTTGCTTTGATTCTTTTCATCACCTGCTGTTTTTATGTTTGCTTCTCATTTACTGAGACCCCTTTTAATTTACCCCTGCTTTGCACATAGGACAGGAACATTTGATGAAAACCAGACACAACCATGGGCTTACATAAAAGTCAGAGAATAGTGACATCTGTCTATTGTCCTCCGTCAGCTACCATAGATGTTGCCCCACAAAGCCGCTGTCATGAGACAGGTTTATGTCGACTGGGGGCACATGCACAAAGACACACATTTACACACACACACACACGGTGGCTTGAGCTTAGACATTTATGAAGCGAGAGCCAAAGAAAACCATTTTATCCGGCAGGTTTCAATAAACAAATCTGCCCTGGCCCCTTCAACCTCTCCTACTACCTAACCTCCTCCTCCTCTGCCCTTTTAATCACAACATCATAAAAACTGTGGGGTGCATTGTTCCTAAAAGGACCATACCACTGCTTTTACATGTTTTAGCCCATTTACTGCAAATCACATATACCTTCCATTAGTGCAAACCATTTTTCAAATGCTGCAGTGATTTGGATTTTTGAAGTTGTAAAAGCAGATTGATTTGAAAAGCCTGTGTCTCATTACCGCACAACAATAACGTAACTTTGACTAAATTAATAGCAGACATGATGCTCACTGTTCACATTGATACTCTGATCTGAGATAGCTGATTTATAATTTGATACTGATATCAAGTGAAACAAATGGCTGCCTGTAAAATAAAATTAAATAATAATAATAGAAATCAGAGATTATATGTTATGTACAATCAAGACAATCTAAGTGGTCGGCAAACTACAAATTACAATTGACTGCATCCACACAACTGGCAGAGGGGATGCAGCCATTTATGCCGACAAGGACATAACACACTGTAGTTGTGCTTACATCTTTTGAGTTCAACATCTGTGTCAAAGCTGTGCTTGCCTGACAAACACACAAAAAAATACAAAAGCCTGATGAATTAATGTAAAAAATCTACATTAAGATTATTAACATTTCTTCCAAAACATTCTCTCATTTAGTGTTTCGATGGTGGTGGTGGAGAGCAGTGTCCAAAGAGTTGAATCTCTTGTACTGGGTTGATATCAGTGACTGAAAGTGGCAGGGCATGTGATTCATATCATTTGACCCATAGTGTCCTTCAAAGAAACGCCCTTTTATGTTTCTCCGTTTCTCTTTTTAAAAGGTTTTTCCTTCAATTGTCACACATCAGTTTATACATATTTCTGACCTAGAGGGTTAGGGTAGGGTTAAGGTTAAGGTACTAGTCTATGTTAAAATATCCATCCATCCATCCATTTTCATCCGCTTGGTCCGGGACCGGGTCGCGGAGGCAGCAGCAGTCTGAGCAGAGATGCCCAGACCTCCCTCACCCCAGACACTTCCTCCAGCTCTTCCGGGGGGATCCCGAGGCGTTCCCAGGCCAGCCAGTCGAGAGACATAGTCTCTCCAGCGTGTCCTGGGTCTTCCCAGGCCTGGCCTCCTCCCGGTGGGACACGCCTGGAACACCTCCCTAGGGAGGCGTCCAGGAGGGGGCATCCGAAATAGATGCCCAAGCCACCTCAGCTGACTCCTCTCGATGCTGAAGGAGCAGCGGCTCTACTCCGAGCTCCTCCCAATGATGACCGAAGCTTCTCACCCTATCTCTAAGGAGGGCGCCCAGCCACCCTGCGGAGGAAACTCATTTCGGCCGCTTGTATCCATCCGCGATCTTGTCCTTTCGGTCATTACCCAAAGTTCATGACCATAGGTGAGGGTGGGAAGCGTAGATTGACCGATGGTAAATCGAGAGCTTCGCCTTTCGACTCAGCTCCTTCTTCACCACGACGGTCCGGTACACCGACGCGCATAACTGCGGACGCTGCACCAATCCGCCTGTCAATCTCACGCTCCATCTTTCCCTCACTCGTGAACAAGACCCCTGCGAGATACTTGAACTCCTCCACTTGAGGCAGGACCTCTCCACACTCACCCGGAGAGGGCACACCACCCTTTTCCGGTCGAGTACCATGGCCTCGGATTTGGAGGTGCTGATTCTCATCCCAGCCGCTTCACACTCGGCTGCAAACCGCTCCAGCACATGCTGAAGGTCCTGGCTTGAAGAAGCCAACAGGACAACATCATCTGCAAAAAGCAGAGATGAAATCCTGTGGTTCCCAAACCTGACTCCCTCCGGCCCCTGGCTACGCCTAGCCTAGAAATCCTGTCCATAAAGATTATGAACAGGACCGGTGACAAAGGGCAGCCCTGCCGGAGTCCAACATGTACTGGGAACAGGTCTGACTTACTGCGCCGGCAATGCAGAACCAAGCTCCTGCTCCCAGTCGTCGTACAGAGACCGAACAGCCCTTAGCAAAGGCCCCGGACCCCATACTCGCGAGAGCACTCCCCACAGAATACCACGAGGGACACGGTCGAATGCCTTCTCCAGATCCACAAAGCACATGTGGACTGGTTGGGCAAACTCCCATAAACCCTCTAGCACCCCGCGGAGGGTATAGAGCTGGTCCACTGTTCCACCGACCAGGACGAAAACCGCATTGTTCCTCCTCCTCCTGAATCCGAGGGTCGACTATCGGCCGAATTCTCCTCTCCAGTACCCTGGCGTAGACCTTCCTGGGAGGCTGAGAAGTGTGATCCCTCTGTAGTTGGAACACACTCTCCGGTCCCCCTTTTTAAAAAGAGGGACCACCACCCCAGTTTGCCACTCCAGAGGTACTGTCCCCAACCTCCATGCAATGTTGCAGAGGCGTGTCAGCCAAGACAGCCCCACAACATCCAGAGATTTGAGGTACTCAGGGCGGATCTCATCCACCCCCAGGCGCCTTGCCACCGAGGAGCTTAGCTTGCTGAACTACCTCAGTGACTTCGGCTTGGGTGATGGACGAGTCCACCTCAGAGTCCCCATCCTCTGCTTCCTCATTGGAAGGCAAGTCGGTGGGATTGAGGAGATCCTCGAAGTATTTCTTCCACCGTCCGACAATGTCCTCAGTTGAGGTCAACAGCTCCCCACCTGCACTGTAAACAGTGTTGGCAGAGTACTGCTTCCCCCTTCTGAGGCGCCGGACGGTTTGCCAGAATCTCTTCGAGGCCGCCGACCGATAGTCCTCCTCCATGGCCTCACCGAACTCCTCCCAGACCCGAAGTTTTTGCCTCCAGGACCGTCCGGGCTGCGGCTTGCTTGGCCTGCCGGTACCTGTCAACTGCGTCAGGAGTCCCACAGGCCAACATGGTCCGATAGGACTCCTTCTTCAGTCTGACAGCATCCCTTACTTCCGGTGTCCACCACCGGGTTCGGGGATTGCCACCACGACAGGCACCAGAGACCTTGCGTCCACAACTTCGAACCGCCGCGTCGACAATGGAGGCAGAGAACATGGTCCACTCGGACTCAATGTCTCCAGCCTCCCTCGGAATCTGTGAGAAGCTCTTCCGGAGGTGGGAGTTGAAGACCTCCCTGACAGAGGGCTCGGCCAGACGTTCCCAACAGACCCTCACAATACGTTTGGGTCTGCCAGGTCTGTCCAACTTCCTCCTCTGCCAGCGGATCCAACTCACCACCAGGTGGTGATCGGTTGACAGCTCAGCCCCTCTCTTTACCCGAGTGTCCAAGACATACGGCCGGAGATCAGATGAAACGACAACAAAGTCGATCATCGACCTCCGGCCTAGGGTGTCCTGGTGCCATGTGCACTGATGGACACCCTTATATGCTTGAACATGGTGTTCGTTATGGACAAACCGTGACTAGCACAGAAGTCCAATAACAGAACACCACTCGGGTTCAGATCGGGGAGGCCGTTCCTCCCGATCACGCCCCTCCAGGTATCACTGTTGTTGCCCACGTGAGCGTTGAAGTCCCCCAGTAGAACAATGGAGTCCCCAGCCGGAGCACACTATCAAGTACCCCTCCCAGGGACTCCAAGAAGGCCGGCACGGGTACTCTGTACTGCTGTTCGGCCCGTAGGCACAAACAATAGCAAGAGACCCTATCCCCAACCCGAAGGCGCAGGGAAGCGACCCTCTCGTTCACCGGGGTGAACTCCAACACGTGGCGACATGGCGGCTGAGCTGGGGAGCTATGAGCAAGCCCACACCAGCTCGCCGCCGCTCACCCTGGGCAACTCCAGAGTAGTGGAGGGTCCAGCCCCTCTCAAGGAGCTGGGTTCCAGAGCCCAAGCTATGCGTGGAGGTGAGCCCAACTATCTCTAGCCGGTACCTCTCAACCTCCCTTGCACGAGCTCAGGCTCCTTCCCCCCCAGTGAGGTGACATTCCATGTCCCTATTGCCAGAGTTTTGTTCCAGGGATTGGGTCGTCGAGAGGCTCCCTGCCACGACTGCTACCCAAACCACATTGCACCGGCCCCTCATGGACCTTCCTGCGGGTGGTGAGCCTACTGGAAGGCGGGCCCACGTCGCCATTTCGGGCTGAGCCCGGCCGGGTCCCGTGGGCAAAGACCCGGCCACCAGGCGCTCGCCTGCTGCGAGCCCCAACCCCAGGCCTGGCTCCAGGGTGGGGCCCCGGTAACTTGCCAATCCCAATCCGGGCGACGTAACGGTCCTTGATATTCTTCTTTTCATGATGGGCTTCTGAACCGCTCTTAGTCTGGCCCGTCACCTAGGACCTGTTTGCCATGGGAGACCCTACCAGGGGCGTAATGCCCCGACAACATAGCTCCTAGGATCATTCGGGCACACAAACCCCTCCACCACGGTAGTAAGGTGGCGGTTCAAGGAGGGGTATGTTAAAATATTTGCACAAAAAGGATTGTAAGAGAAAAAATTGTTTTTTCCTGCTAATATTTGGTGTACTTCAATGACTCTCAGCATTTGTAGAAACAAATCATATTCAAAGTCAGAGAAAAGTAATGGAGCAATTCTTAAAACACAAAACAAAACTTGTTTGTTTACACAAGAAAGGCTTAAAATACTGCTTTACTGGGAGCATATCTTACCCTATAGGTAGAAATGAACAATAATGATAAATACATGTCAGATCCAGGATATTGAAAATTTCTTTCTTTCTTTCTCTTCTTCTACCTCTCTGCTCATTTCCTTCCTGTCTCTTTCATAAAAAAAAATGTTTCCAGTTTCTTCCTCTCCCCTCCATTCAACTCTCTCCCCCTCTCCCCTCCAGGCTTGCAGTATAACTAGAGTGACTCAGGAGGATTGCTTGGTCACACATATTTTACAACCAGATGCTGAAAGCCATAAATCAAACTGTGTGTGTGTTAAGGTATTTTATTCAAAAGCATAAAAACACATGTGCGTGCACACACAGACACGCTCTGTGGGTGTCTGTCAAATGTATTTATTCATACAACATTTCTCAGGTGTGTGCCTGTGTGTGTATCGTGGGGCTTAAAGTGGAATTTATGGGAACACCCAGCATGTGACATCACTGTTTGGCACCTGCGGGCGGGCATGGGGAGAGAGCCGGGGAGAGAGAGGAGAGCGAGAGTAGGAACAGGTGCCCTTAAAAGTCTCGGGCAG
This sequence comes from Scortum barcoo, assembly GCA_023238725.1. Taxonomy (NCBI): domain Eukaryota; kingdom Metazoa; phylum Chordata; class Actinopteri; order Centrarchiformes; family Terapontidae; genus Scortum; species Scortum barcoo. The sequence goes on along the minus strand of CM041533.1, from coordinate 16,375,899 downwards.
CACAGCAAGTAGCAGATTTAAGAGATGTGAAGGATGTGCAGCACTTCAGGCTTTCATGACAAAACACATTTTACAGTAGATTGACCAAGTGTCAAGTCCCAGTATACCCAGGGTGAAACTGTCCCCGATGACATGAAATCCAACTGGTCAATACGATCTATAGAAACTCCAGCTCGATTCTGTTGTGTAAAATCCTTAGTCTAACTGGTAATTATCAAAATAACGTCACCCTGTTTTTTTTCCCCACAGTGCAGTGATGAGTTTTCCAGCACTTGATTGCGACTCACTTAGCTGTTTGTTTCTTGGCTCTGCGATACTGCAACGCGCTTCTCTGATTAATTACTGTGAAGCAAATGTGATCAAGCAACAATCAAATGTTCAGACAGATTCTAAAAAAAAAAACAATCAATCAATAAGTATGGTTACTGGATGGCCGTTAAAACCATCACCCCAACCTTTAAATATGTGTCCTTTATTGTGTGATGAAGCATCATTGCTTGCATCCCAAGAAACTAAAGCTTACAATTCCAAATTGTATTAATTTATTCTGTTGACAGCAGGCACGAGGTCAGTCACTTTCACTATTAAACCCTGTGGAAAACCCTACATTAGAAACAGCAACTATTACTGTGAGTATCAAAGTATAGGTGCTGCACCCTACATAGGAAATGGCTTGGGAGGGTATCTCAAAGGGTGTGGTGATTATACATGATCTCAGTTAGTCAAATTATCAATTTATTACCCATTAAATGGATGGGCCAGGAAAACACCTAATTTTCTCCACAATACTATGACCTCCACATCTGAGCTGTGCACTACACGCAGGGCATTAAGACACTTTTCAAGGTCAGGGAAATACCATCACTTATATATTATTTTATATTATTTCACTTTCACTTTCACTTTCAGTATATATATAAACTGCAGACTTATCCTCAGTTTTAAAATAAACACATAATCAAATAGGATTTTTAAACCAGAATTTGCTATAATTTTTTGGAAGCAACAACTTTTCTTTTTTTGCATTGTTAGTTTTTCTGATTCAAAACACTGGCCACTGGTCACATGCTACGTTATTAGTTTACACTTTTTGCAGAATCCAACTACAACAAACATCTTGCATTTCACAAACAAGTGTAAACATCTTGCTTTTCCGAACAACGGCATCATGTGATTTCTGGTTGCTGCGACTGCTGTAGAGCTTGGTGTCGAGGGGCGCAGGAATTTAGTGCCTCTGCAGGCAAGGATGACTCAACCTTTGGATTAATGACTGACTACTAAAGTCCTCAGTGGGAGAGAGGAGTCACATCTCTCTCGCTCTCAAACACACACAAACACACACAGCATAATGTCTTATTTAGTTACAACTAAAACCCCACAGCGGACGATGACTCAGACGCGGCAGATTGACTGTTAATACCCTCATTAGTCAGGTTTCCACTACAGAGCCAACAAGGCTGAAGGGCTTAGGACCTATTTAGGGCATTCAACTATTGCCTCCAAAATAAAATGTGTGTGATTCCCTTAATACCCTGCAAGTCTCATAGATGCTTTCTTAATTGAGCTGACTCACATATTTGAACTGCATTTATGACCTCAAGGGCTCATGGCACTGATGATGGACACATCCTACCAAATATTTATTGCTTTGTGTATAAAATATCAGAAAAGTTTTTTAAAAATGTGCATTTTTGTCGGACAACACAAATACATTCAAATTACAAAGACATAAAACAGAGAGAAGCAGCAAATCCTGACATCTGAGAAGCTGCAACTCGCATGTGTTTACCATTTTCGCTTGATAAATGACAATTAATTGATCATCAAAATTTACATTAATTTTCCGCCAACCAGCTAATTGATCAATTGGTTCCTAATGTTAATGTTGTGAAGAGTCAGAGATGACAGGTTACAGAAAAAGGGAAATGAAAACCAGACCTTACATGTATGCCAGCAATTAGATTTTAGTTTTCAAGCCTGCCAAATGATTCAGAGGTTCTGACATTTTCAAAAAAAGAGGAAGAGCCAGCAACAAATAAACTAATAACCATCAAACACATGAAATGGATGCACAAAAGAACTGTTATACAAGCGCATAAACAAAAGATAATTATGACAAACTCCTATCTCCATGGCTTCCAATCTCTACACATTAATAGCTTAAAAATGATGGTACTCATTACATCTAGTACAAAGAACAGTACATAGAGTACTGTCTAATCATAAGTTCTGCAGTAAACCTGACTGAAATCTTCTTATTTTCTTTCTCAAATGTGTTATTGCATTATAGTAATCTTGACCTTTTGTTGCACTGCAGTGGAAGTTATTTAATATTTGGAAGGTTCAGCATGTGGTATTTGTCTTGATTGGGTTTTAGCCTCTCTGTCTTGTGCCATCATTGCTAACAGATGCAAACAGACTCCTGGTCCAGTATCTTAAAGGTTACTGCACTTAAGATATACTCCTCAAAAATGCCTGGCTGTTTTTATAATGATCTGAACAAAGAGAACATCTTAAGCAACCACTTTTACCAATGTTACTATAGATAGAGAGGTACTGTTTAAGTATGGATTTTATACTAACTGTAGCTGATGACACTACCAACATGAACTTCAGTGGTTTTGCCTGAATCTTTACTGTGATCCAAACAATTCTGATCTTGAATGGACCCATTAATACGCAGCCAACCGCTCCTCCAGGCCTGCGTCCAAGAGACTCTGACAGGTGGAGCTGTAATGTATGAGGGGAAGCTCTGCTGGAGTTCTTTCACACCGTTTAAGCGATTTCCAGGTCAAACAATCTCACATGTGCAGAATGTTTTGAGCTAACACACCTCAACCATGTGGAAACTGTAGAGGAGAGGAGAAAAGTACAGAGGAGGGAAGCTGAAGAAGGATGAAAAAATGGATGGTCGTATGAAGGGATGCACAGAATAAGGGAGAGATGGCTGAAAGGAAAATAGAGGGAAAAATAACTTTCCAAAGACAATGGAAAGACTTAAATGACAAACTAAAATGTTCCCATTTGAAAAGTGGATTGGAAGGTCCTGATGCTGAGGTTAAAAAAAAAGGTAGTTTTATTTCAAACTTAAAGCAAAATTGTCTTATGGGATTTAGTTTTTTTGAGCCAATGTTTGGATCAAACTGCTGACTACAAATATTTCATGAATGAGGTAGCATGCAAATACAAAAGAAGGCACCTGCAGTTTGTGTATGATGTGCCATGACAAAATGACCTTTGACTGAATGGTACTGATGTACAAAACAGTCAGATCTTGTAAAACTTCCTTGTGGTAAGTTATGAAAAATCCACAACTCTGGAGTATATGCTGTTCTTACCTTAGGCGATTAATACTGGATGTCAAGTGATTTTTTTTTTAAATCTATTTCGTGTGCTTGTGTGACGTGTGTGTATAAATGATCGGTGGTGATTCCAATGTTATAAGTCTTTCAGTGTAAGCCATAAATGTTTAGCTGAGGGCTTGTGTTTCCATAACACTGTGACAACCTGTGACTGTTTTCTCTCCATCAATGATTCACCTCGAGGTCGTGTTATGTGTTTCTGTGTGTGTTCATATAAGCATTAATGTGCGTGTAGAAAAGACTAAATGTGTTTATGTGTGTGGCTGAAGATTTCCCTGTGCAGGGAAGCATGCAAGCAGCTGCTCGGGCCCCCCTCTTATTGGCCAGAATTTACAGTGGCTTTGGCTCCATGAAGTATTTACGAGCTCCCAAAACACCCGCTCTCACACATACATGCATTTTAGGACTGAGGAACGAAAACCTACCTAGAGTACTCTTCCTGTTACAAAAATCCCACACACTCACCACACAACCTTCAGCCTTAAACACACTGACTCTGATTAGAAAGCAAAACATCTGCTCTCCTAAGTTTAATTAGGAATTACAGATGTACAAAACATATTTACCATCGATCCCCGTTTACTTTGGGATGACAATCTTCTAATGACAACATACCGCACAGGGTTAGTAACTTATGGAGTCAGTTTTAATTAGATTTACGTGATAAAATCTGCGATGACAGATATAATTTGAAGTGGCATAATGTCAGCTGTGGATTAAAATTATGAAAGAGGATGATAAAATGATTAGATCAATGTTGGACATTAAAGGGCTTTATCATAAAAAGAGTCACAGAATTCTCACTTTGAACAATAGGTAACAAATACAAACACAATCACATTTACATACACCTATTACATAAACACTGATTGTTTCAAGTTTCATAGCAATAAAAAAAACAAATTGAATTTGCATTCATTGCTAAAGGGTCACCTTATTTTTTATAGTTAGCCATGAATACATCATGAGACTTTGCTTTACCCAAGACACCGCCTCTGGAAGACATCCTGCTGTTTCCTAAATGTGATTTTTTTTAATGCTGTGAGCACCACAAACAAACCACAAACAAACCACAAACAAAATTCCATTCAGTGTTCAGGGAGATATCTTGTGATGTGTGTGATATCAGTGTTGTAAATATTAAGAGCCTAAGACACAATATGTTTTTGTAATGTGGATGAACCCACCCATCAGGTATTTTAATTCACTTACTTCCTCATGATCGACTTCCTGATTAATAGCCCGTCCTCCAGATCAGCCTCATTGGCCATGAACAGCAGCCTCTTCCCTGAATGATCCACTCCCACAAAGTCTCTCTGCTCAGCTGAGGGAAATATACACAAGATTTTGTTAACACAAAATAACAGAAGCTAACTGTAAGTGACATAATTATCAATCTTCTACAACGATATGCTTTGTTCAAATTCATGAGGAGAAATTAATTTGGGGAGTAAATCAGTAACATTAAGATAATTATTACACTGACTGAAATAGATAAATGAAAAACACAGATATGAAGACCAATTGTAGATCATATCAAAATGATGTCATACATGTAATATCTCCAGTAATCCAACAGTCTCATCTCCAGTGAGGAAATGTTTCCTGTTACCTGTCTTTTTCTTGCCCTTCTGGCCTGGGACTGTCTCTGTAAATTCGTGGGCTTTGCTCATTAGCATGGCCAGTGTGGCATTGTGGGCTCTGAACAGGTCGACGACCTCGTGAAGCGCCACATCCGTTATCAGGTCACAACTCACCACCAGGATGTCCGTCTAAAGAGAGAGGTTAGAAAGAAAAAAGGAGAGTAAAGTGAGACTGATGGCCACACCAGTCTATTTATTTCACTGTTTGTAGTAAGAGATGACAACAATACCATAACATACTGAATATGATGTGCTGGTCTATGATTATTCCACCAAGTTAAGAGTTTTTAGACTTTCAGAGAGAGGTTTCTGGCTTGTACTCTATTTTGGATGAAAATCTTTCCACCTGATTTTGAAGACATCTTCAATGTCACCCTCACCCTGCACACACACACACACACACACACACACACACACACTAAAGCCCACAAAAACACAAAAATGAAATATAGTTTGAAGGGCAAGCTATGTTTATAAAGTGAGGTTTGCTCACTCACGACAGTCATCTCGGCATGCATGTAGACTAGACTACACATAAATATATGTGGCGACAATGCTCCACATAAACACCTCAGGGGGAGCTTGGACTGTGTTATTTTCAATATTCACAACAGAAACTGGCGCACTGAGCAGAATTTTGAAACAGACTTATGGACACACAGAGGGAGAGAGGAGAGAACGAAGAAATAACTGTTCTTGGTCGACAGCAAGCTCTTCCAAGTTTAGTATTATTTGTATAGAAGCCAAACCCACACACACACACACACTTGTAAGGCCTGCGTAAAGGCCTCTAATGACAGTGTAATATATCGTGCCTTGTTTCATCATTTTTGTTTAACATTGTGTCCGTTTCTTCTCAGCTGATCTGATTATGCTGTTTGAAAGTTTGTTTTATTATGAAAGGTTTGAATATGAGTTGCCCCATCATGCTTTCTTGCATAAATATCGCTACATGTGCAGTAACATCATAGCAATAATATCAAACAAATGACTGAAATTGAAAAGTTGTGACACTACTGAACCTTACGCAGAGAGGGAATCATGCTTATTCAGTTTATCTGCAGGGTCTGTAAACATTACAACACTTTTTGAGAGGAAACAGCCAAGCTTTGCTAAATGTTTTTGAAATGTTCTTTCTTTGCTTGCGCACCAGTTGTTATTTTCCATTTATTGGACCACAGGACCATTTAAGTGCTTGACATATGACTTATCTGATGTGTTTACTTTAAAGCTTGTGTGAGGGATCATATCACTGAAGAAATAAGTGGGTAAAATAAATCAAGGCCATCTCTAGCAACGCACTTATCCAAATGTGTTCGTAACCAAGCCAGGTTCAGTCCATTGGCACAAATTGACACGATGTCACATAAATAACTTCCTACTTTCCTCTTTTAGCCGGAGCATCAAGCTGTGGCTGGCTTTGAGCACCTTCCTATGATCTGATCCAAAAACAGCACTTATCTAATATCACAATGACACAAAGAAAACAAGGAACTCTGTTCTTCGTTTCCAAAACTCAAAACCCTTCATCACTTCAACAGATAGAGACTTCTTTTAGCATTTTCACCCTATTATAGACTATTTTCATCATAAACTAAAACTCAAACTATTTTCAGCATTCCAGCAATGTAATAAAATGTAAAACAATGTAGGTTTAAAGCTGTATATCAGTGCACAGCTTGTGAATTCCACAGACATATCACTTACTTCGCCGCCAACGACAGGGAGCACAAAACCGACATCAGTCATTTTAACTGGCCTCCACCGAACTTACATGTCTGCATGTGTGTGTGTTTACATGTGGGTGCACCCACATTTGTGTGCCTGTGTGCGGTATCCATCTGTCTGTCCAGTGATGAAGGCTGTCAGCATGAGAACTAATCCCGCCATTAGCACCAGCCGCCTTAATGACAGAGACATCTTTGCTCTGTCTGTGACGGAGGGAAGGGGGAAAAGGAAGAGTGAAAAGAGAGCAAAGAACCAACAACCACTGTCAACAATGATAAAAGAAAAAAGAAAGGCAATTTGGAAGTGTAAAAAAAACAAAAATGGATGGAGGGATACAGGACTGAAAATAGGGAGACAACATCAGATTCCTCAGATTAATCGATACGATACTGACAGAACTTATTTGACTGCATGCACAACCTTCACCTCAACTCTTTAGTCTGAAGAAACAGTCTGCTGCAGCACTATACATCGTTTTTTCTATCTTTCACTTTTTAACTAAGGAAAGAGTTAAATTGTAGTATAGTTCAACCTAGTTTTGCAATATTCAGCAAACTATAATATCAGGTCAAGTAAATTACTAGTTGATTTGAAACACTTCAAAATGAGGATTAAGGGGTGGGAAAACTATAGATGATTAAATAATTATTCACTTGATTCTCTAGCAAGCACTGTGGTTGAATGTTGAAGAGCTGTGTAGTGTGTGTGTGTGTGTGTGTGTAGAGGGCTGTATCAGTGGGGTCAAGGGTCATATAGATGACCTAGAGGTAACTCCCAGCATAACCTGGTCTGGACCTGGCGACAGGAAGCTGCGGCGGCAAAGCTGTAGGTGTCTGCCGGGGATCTACTGACATGGAGCTTCGGAGACCTAGACAGACAGACCTTTCAACTCTCCTCTATCACACACAGGCGAGCTCAGGCACATGCACACATGTTCAGAAGCAGAGCACACAAGTTTGCAAGCGCACACACACACACACACACACACACACATAAATAGGCGAAAAAAATGCGGCCGCACAATCCCCACACACAGGCACACACACCCAGGCGACAGCGGAGTGGAGTCAGCTGGAGAGACAGAGACACTTTGGCCTTTCAACAGCCAGGATCTCTGGACAGGTCAGGACCACACACACTGATGCTCACAAACACAAACACACACAGGCAGACAGGCAGGCACACACACACACACTTGTCCCCGTGGTAGCTGACATCAATCCAAAACTACTGCTTACACAATCTTGACCCACTTTAACAATACGTAGAAATTTTGTCTGTACCGCAACTGTGTCTTATTGTGTTTATGAACTTGTTGTGTCTTCTTTTTCAGTGTGCATAAACCATCTGTCACCTAAATAGTTGCATCATAAGTCGAAACATTTTTCAAATTAAAGATTGATAAAGTATATGTTTTTGGTGGTAACAAAAAAAAAACATGCCTAGTTAAGCCCACTGTGAATCAACACCCACATCTGCAGCTTTTAATTCTTTCCTTTTAGTTCTTTTGGTTGCCTGGTCTATATTGGTGAGTAATGTCAACTGTAACCCTTCCCTTTAATATAAAACTGTGGAATAAGAGCGAAACTGTAAAGAACAGGAATAAACAAAGTTTTCCACATATTTTAAGGGAGTTTGAATGTTTTAGAAATTCTCTGTTGATACTGTATCTATGTCAACGCAATCTTCTAATGTTTCTGTAATTATGATAACCTGCTTTTAATAATCCCTCCTCTCCACATGAAGGACAGCTTTTAACCGCACATTCAAATTTATCTAGTTCACAATGTATGAAAGACTTGGCTATCTGACAATGGCATTAAATTAGATGTTGCTCTGATGAATACAGAGGCTCTGACCAATTTGTCCAACAGACAGAAAGGAACTACCATCAAACATTTTTCATTGATCTAAAAGTAATGCGGACCACTTTTAACATGAACCGCACCCAAAACTTGAAACTGTGTCTGAAGAAGGAGGGAAAAAAGGCGGATGGGATTGGAGGTGGAGAGCTACACGGTTAAAAGATGAAAAGAAATAAAAAGAAACGTCATCTGAGTGTGTTTGCTGTGTCCCTCTCAAATGAAAAGCCTCAGCTCCATCTCCCTCTCTTCTCTCTCTCTTCACCTTTTGTCTCGAGTCTTACAAGCTGACTAACACATGTGGACCAAAGGCGAACCTTTGAATCAGCAACTCCAGTGTATATGTAGTTCTTTTAGTCTGCATACACTCATTCTGCTAGGTGATTAAGCCCAAATGATAATAAAAATGTCAAAGAGGCTTTGCGCATACAAAGCAAAAAGTGCATGTTAAGTACCCCTTTCACTAGTTTGGCTTATTGTGAAAGACCTGAGTAATAATCAGCCATATCCCACTTTTGTGTAACTTCGCTGTTTGAAGAGTGAACAAAATAAAATATGCTGCTTGTAATCTCTCTATTCAAAGATCAGGAGGAATGACCTAGTCTGCTCACCCAGAGTGTACACTGATTCCTGTAAGTATTTTGTTTTATAGGCTACACCAAATCCCCTCATGGGAGGGTGTTTGTGTAAAGAGATGAGTGAGTGTGCGCGTCTATACTGTACTCATGCATCAGTTTGACAGATTGAGTGATTTCTGTGCTGGGATTTGGCAAGCCACGGTTACAGTTCTTCACTCATCACCCTCCAGTGGGTGAGTGTGTGTAACTCAATGCCTCTAATCTAGCTGGCTGCTCGAAGGATTAGGAACCCGACTATTCTCAATGGGAGCATGCTGGAGCTAGTCCTGTTTAAGTGTATGTGTATATGTGTGTGTGGTTATACTGTGCAGCTATTAAAACTCTCTTGAGCAAAGAGAATAATAAGAATCTGTACAGACCCATTCAAATGCCAGAGGAAAAAACATTAAACTCACTTGTCACAACAAATTCGCAGTTTTAAGTCTCTGATAAATCTGTTTTCAAAGCTAAAGCCAACTGATTCGGCTGTGAAGAAGGTAATGAGCTGCAGTGGCAGGACACTTATGTCTTCAAATGTGCGTTTGATGTGGCATGCTCTAAACAGAGAAATTATCAGGAAGCACATTTCAGAAGTTTTTGAACTGAGACTGTTGCAAGTGGGAATCCTTGGAGATGTAGGGTTGCTGCAGAAAATAAAATGTGTCAAATAACTGCAGTAACCTTAAAGTTACAACCTCAGTGAATGTTATTTTGATCTATCTTCTGGTAGTCATCGATCTTTTCTTTGTTTGTTTGGCCTTTGTAAGCGTTTACTCACAATGCAAGGAGAGAAATTAAGACAACCGCTTCACACACAGGTGAGCTGAAGAGCCAGTCTGTTGCATTAATAGTCTTGTTAAAATTGTGCCACGTGTGGGGTTTTTCTGGGAAGTCAGAGCCAGATTGGTCAATCACCATTGTGTGGCATACTTAGGTGATAGATATCAACTTAACAGACATTTATCTAAATTAAAAACATGATTATATCTCTAACTTATTCAAATTTTTAAGAAAAAACACCACATGTTCGACCCACACACTATCCTGTGCTTTCTTTGTCAGCGTTCCAGTCAGACTGTGATCAACATTATTTACCTCACCTGTCAGTAATGTTTCATACTGCAGTATAGTGAATCCTTGCTGTTATAGTGCACATTAGTCTGCACTTAGTAACAGTTTGAAAATACCCCTAAAAGCTTACATATTGAATGAGTCATTTCAAGCTCATTCCCCAGGAGGTTGTTAAATAGAAAAAGCATCCGGAAGCTTGGCTTCTTCAACAGGTTGAATGAATTTTTCCTTCATAGCAACACATTTTTGTATTTGTACAACAATTCAGAATCACAGAGCATAACAGCTTTAGTAAATCAATACCCTTCACCCCCCCATGCCTACAAATTGTAGAGAAACCAAACAGGGAGCATTAATTACTATTAAATAAACTATTTCTATTATTCTATTATTATACTATTAAATACTACAAAGTAAAGATCTCTATAAAGTCAAAAATACAAGACAACCCAATGCAACCATTCATAGTAAAACACTAAGCAAGGGCGACTGGTTTAAAAATACATCAGTGTCTCTAAACTTCATAAACCCTCGCACAAACGTGTCTTTATGGTCACAGGAGGTCAGTCAGAACCATGGCATGCACGGAGGGATGACATGTACCCCAACATACCTAAACACAAATGTTGCACAGATGTGAATGACTACGGGATGAGAATAAATGGTGCACCGGGTAAACTGGCAGCATGGGGAGTTTGAGCCTTAAGCATGACCTCATCTGTTTAGAGAGAATCGGATGAAGGGAGGGATGGAGGGATCAGCGGGCAGGATGCGGAGGGGGTGTGGAAATTGGGGTTGGGGGGGTCACGGATACCATGTCTGCGTGTGTAAATGTGTGTGCCTCTGCATGTTTGTGTGTATTTTAAAAAAGTGAAATGAGGCACTTCAAGCAGCCTGGACCATTAGGGGGAGGAAAAGGTATAGCTCAGCGGTCACCCAGCAGTATACACAACGCCCACCTAAACCTACCCCTAACTCTCAGTCGTTTTTCTACTCTACCTCTAACCTCTCTACATTTTTGTTGGGGGTTGACATTACACAAGAAATACAGTCACTCTCATTATGAAACCTTGGCTTACAGAGCGCTGGCTATTGGTGTTGGTGAGTGTGTGACATATTGCTGGGCTCTCCCCTTCTAACCGCAGAATAAAGCAAGACTCCGTTTTTGCAGCTTTCATTACAAACAACTTAACCACATCATCTATCACAGTAATGATCGTTATGAGTCGACAACAATTAATTGTCAGCACTAGAGCACTTTCGGGGAACCGACACTTCGGTAATTCGCAACAGTCTGGTTACTGCTGATTAATTCAGCGCACACAAACATAAAGGTCAGAGTGAACTGGGAAAAAAATCGGTTCCTTCAACAATGGGTGCAGACGAGTGGGAGAAAAGTAAAGTTTGTCTTTTTATTCATTTTTATTTTTTGTGGGGACCTGCTGAAGCTTGCATTGTGGTTGCAAATTGAAAAACAACAAACCAACACAAATGCAGTTACTCCATTTTCCCTTTCTATTTTGATATGATTCAGCTTGTGGCCTGAAACACATTATTCTAGACATCAAGTTAAACAAAACAATACATTTAAACTCAGGATATTGGGGCAGCAGGGTTATACCACACCAGTGAAAAGATATTATTACCGCAATTATTATAATTATAATAATTATAATAATATATAATTATAATATTATAATTATAGTGTGTACATGTAAATGAACTGAATTTGAATTGAGGTCTTCTGCTTTCGTTTTGGTAATTTAATAGTACCTGACTAATAAATAAAAAACATCTGAGAATATCTTTGGTCGATGTACTTGCACATCTGCAATGATTTATTCCTGCCCAATCTGGTTTACTAATCAGTATAGATGATTTGGTTTGTAATTTGCTTTATTTTATGATAATCAACTTGACTTCATTTAAATGGGAGCAATACGGTATTTCATGTCGGTGGGCCAATATGAGATTTAGCTCCTTTTCTCTAAGTGTCAGATATATACAAAACCTAACACCAAACAACATACCATTTTTCTGTGTAGGGGTTACACTCTTAGTTTAGGCGCCTTCCTTAATTTGCTCAAATTATTGAGTATTACTGAAAAATAAACCCTGAATGTCTGTTCAAGGTTATGTTGCAGAGAACTCAGTTTTACCGGCACGACCTTGGCTAAAGCCCAAAGCAGTTAATGATCAATTTCCCACAAAGTCTAGAAACACAGAAATACAGAAATACACGCACCTTGATCTTCTGCTGGATGTGTCTGAGCGCATCTGCGGTGCCCATGTCTCCATCCTCCTGGATACACACCACTTCCAGTTTCATCTTCACGTCCAACTTCATTTTAGGGTCTGTGCTCATCATCTTCTGGACCTCTTTGGTGGTGATCACTATCACCTCTGACAACACAGTTCACAGACATGAAGTGTTAAGCTAAGACTATCTATCGTTTCTTCTAAAGCTATTGTTTCTCCCCCCCAAAATATGAACATCTTAAAAAAAGCAATCAAACACATTATGTATCTAAGCACACTAAATCCTTGCAAACCTATGTATGTATATTTTCTTCCAAATAAAAAGATGTAATTTTTATAATATGACATTTCTTAGAAAGTTCCTTGACCTGTATTTTCATATGATAAAAGAACTGTTAAAATAATGGTCTCTCTCACTCTCTCTCTCTCTCTAATTTCAGGACATTTTCTGCAGAGAACGATAGGTCTATTTGACTATTTGACCCTGACACGTCTTAAACCTTAAATCAGGTTAAGACCACTGCTCCACTTTTTATAAAGTTGGTAATAACATTACCAGCCCTCTTTATGAATCAAGAACATTGCAGAGTCCGTCTGCTTTAATTAGCCTTGTCTGCATAAAATGTTTTCTACCGGGCATTTGTTCACTCTAGCTGTGTCAGCCTAGTAAAACCAAATTGCAGGGCTTTGGCTAGCTGGCTGCACACAATAAACTGCTGGCCACACAGGGTGATTATGTATAGAGAGCTAGTTTTATTTAGGCTAGTGAGGACCTACAGGCTTTTATAACAAACAGCCCTGTTTACTGGCAAGAACAGCATACTGCAACAAATCCCTTTATAAGCCCAGAGTTTCTGGACCTACTGCAAGCTGCAGCTCGAGACGGCAAAAACCTGGACTGTAAATCTAGACAGAAAATGCACACCTGACAATGACCGATGATGTGATGACAAGCTGGTGAAAGCACGACGAGAAAAAGCAGCGTTTGTAAACTCAGTACATTTTATTCAGTGAAACGAGCGACCTTGTGTTGCTGGAGGTGATTTCAAAGTGTATTGGCCTGTTTTCTACGTCACGAGAAACTACCACTGAGTATGAACTGAATAAAAAATTTACAAAAGATATTATTCAAATATAACATATTTCAAATAACTGTTCATCTTCAATTAGAGTTCACATTTTGTTGTCTCTCTTTCAGTGTGACATTGACAGCTGGCCAACAACTGCTTGTGTTTCAAATATTCGCAGGCAATGTGACCTTAAATTTCTGCAAATTATCATTCATCACAATCGGTTAGTTATTATCATTGGAACTGCAGTTTGTAGTTCACTGGTCGCTCTCTGACTTTAACAGCCACAGTGAATGTCAAATTTAATTTTTATTCTTTTGTTGAATCACAGCTGTTATGAATTGTTTTTTGACTGGTGCATTTTCACAGCAGTCAAAATATTGTACTTTGTACAATCTTCTCTGTCATCCTGTTCTTGTTAAATCAAAGGGGAAATGATACAATCTGTTTTCCGGTAGGTATCTCACTAATATTTTCTCTCTAACTTTGGCTTTTAAACTGGCCATTTTACCTATACAGCACTTACAGTTAAAATGAAGAACAGTTAAAGTCCTTGTGTTTGAGTGGGAGGTGACCTTTTCTCTTAAAAAGGTGCACTTTCCACATTAATGCTAAAATGAAATTTGCACACTTTTTGTCTCAGGTTTCCCAAGTGACCCACATAAACTTACATTAGAGGTACTGCCTGTGCTTTTGCTTCTTTACATTTTATGTGGAAACCAACCAAGAATGCTGCTGCACTCCTGTAACACTTTCCACTCCCCCCGCCACTGACACACAGAACAGATGGAGGGCTAACAGCTCACACGCGGCCAGTACAATCAGATCCAATTAATGTGAAGCAAGAAATGTTACAGTATCAGACCTCACTGACAGAATATTGCATTTCTAAAATTATTTTTTAAGCAATGTTTTTTCTTATTAATCGTGTGTAAGATGTCAATCAAGCAAAGTCTGCCCACACAGTCCTGAGAGGAGGAGTAATTAGGCAGTAAAGTATTAAGCATTTTTAAAATCCTTTTTTTTTTGTGCAGTAAAACTTTTTAGACATCATCCTTACATGCCGACAACACGAATAACATTTCTCGTAATGTGCAGTTGTAGTAATAATAGAAGTAATCTGAAAAGAAACACCTTCAAAGCCCACCCTCTCCAGCAGGTTCAGCGGGTACCACATGAGGGGCTTGTTGCCAACAGGCAGCATCGGTTTGGGGGTGTTGTATGTCAGATCAGTCATACGAGAACCCCCACCAGCCGCCATCAACACCGCCTGGAGCTCCATGATGTCTAAGAGGGAGGGACAAACAGATGTTTCTTTAAATGCTTGTATGTGGAGACATACAGTTGCATAATCTGTGTGTAGTTTGTGAGTGTGTGCGCTTTTGTGCAGTTGATGCCACTTGATACACCTGTTGGTAACGAAGTGAATAATTCAATGTTGGTGGCTAATTGTTAAAGCTAAAGACCTACTGCACACTGAAGAAGGCAAAGCAAGATATCTGTACATTTCCCTCACCTGTCCAAAATATAGACACCATCTGACTGATTTGGGTGTGAAAACTCTTTTTTACTGGCTAAACTTGGGATTTTCTTTTTCTCTTTTTTGCCTTTTGCTGCGAGCCTTTTTTTTTTCTACAATGAAAAAAAAAGTCTCTGGAATGAATCAGAGATACAGTATATTTGGAGGAATTTTACTGTTTTCCAACTTTCCCAGAATATGAAACCAATAAATGCCTCAGAACAATTTTATGTATTTGGTGCAGTCAGACAGTAATATTAGGTTATCTTGGCTCAGTTGTTGAGTGTCTGTGGGGTGAAATAACATAGTTTTAATCACATAGGCATCGAGGAATTGAGCAAAACTAAGCAAGTAAGCTAAAAGTCTAAAGTATGCCATTTTAATAAAGTGATTATTTCCATGATCAATTAATCTGTTGATCGAGTTCACATTTAGTGTTAAGTTAGTTGTTGGATTCATAAAATGTCAGAAAAGGGAAAAGATGATGATCAATGTTTCCCAGTGGACCAAGGTGACGTCCTCAAATGTCTTGTTTTGTCAGCAACCCAAAGATATTTGGTTTACTGAAATGACTCAAAATGATCAAAATAGTTGGCTAAAGTTGAAAACGAATTACTCGATTAATCACTGCAGGTCAACTTTAAAGAGGCATCTGCAAAATACAATTTTCCCCCCAAAATTTCCCAGCATTTCCATATAAGTATTCAGCATTTATAAAAATACTTCAGACTATAATTTATTTCTCCTTTCCTCTTAAATTCCAAATTGTCAATCTCTTGTTCCCCATAGCTTTGTCTTCTTTACCTGTATCTACATTTAAATATCAATAGGAACAAGTCAGTATTTTATTAGTACCTGATTCACACAATCAAAAGCGTTATCCCTTGTTATTCTCTTTATTATTTTATTTCGGTGTGTATATTTTATGCAACAAGCAAGTGTGAAGGTTTCCAGCACAGCACATGCTTAAATTACTAACAAAATCATGCATTTTTTTTGTATATATAGCACATAAATCACAAGACAACCAGCATTTCTTCCCGCATCATGTCAAAATTAGACAGGTGATTCATACAGACACTCATCTGACACACAGACGTGGTCAAAACACGGAAACAGCGTGGCGTTAACAAGAAACGAACATCTTTACCAGCTGACCCACTCAATGGTAGAAAAGTGAGAGTAAACGTACCTGTCAGTGATCCCTTCTGATTCCCTTGAAGTGACAGCAGCAGTGAGACGCATGTAAGTTTGGCTGCTGTCACTGTTTATTAGCACTTGGCTAACGATTAGCCCGGAGCAGCAAACGAAAGGGCCGCTTTAGAGACAGACCTCAGACAACCGGACACGTCCTGAGAGGAGAAAACAGCCACTGAGACAAGTGGCGGAGACAAAAGTTAAATTACTCTTTAACTTCTCTGACACAGCTCACGCTAAAGAAGCTCACAGCTAGCATGTCGTATGATGACACCACGGGGCTGTCGGTGAAACACGTCCGGGTAGCAAACGACCTCCTCCGCAAAGTGGTTCCTACAGAAAAGAGAGGAGAAGAGAGGGGTTGTCTTTACATTTATTATCTCAATTTTACTGTTGCCTACAATAAACTAGAAGTGTGTAAAAAATGTCTTTTGTTTGGCTAACAACACACAGAAAACTCAGAAACTATAGACCCAACAACAACAAAATATGAACATTCATTAGTACACATTGAGGTCCTCTCCAGAATCAGTTTGTTTTATGAGAGAAAAAAAAAATTAATCCAAAAGTCATAAATGAAAATACAATAAAAACTAAGCTACAATCTCCTTTAAATGTCCAAATGTATTGGGAATGTCCTTTTTGCAAATATTCTTTTAAACACAGTTTTAAGAGTCACAGACATGACATTTTACCTTATTTTATATACAATAGAAGTGAACCGAAGCATAAAAACCATAAACCATAAAAAAGCCATAAAAACCATAAAAAACGAAGAATTCTCACTAAGTCTTCTAACTCCCGCCATCACTGTTGGCAAATAAAATACTGCTAATATTTGTCTTTTAATGACTCAACAACCTCGTTGACCCTGAAAGGAATCTCCTTTAAATTTAACCTTAGTAACTATAATGATTATGGTGATGATGATGATCATCAGTTGATGTTTCAAATAACAGACATGAGCAAATGTTACAAAAACCACAGTAAAAATACATAAAACAAGCAAATGCTTATGCTAAAAAAATTACTCACGTCAAGTTAAAATGAAATACTATCTAACATCACATAAAATCTGGAGCACATCCACATCCAGCCATCACCATCCAACCCAATTATTAATGGGTAAAAACATCATCACCATCATGGTAAACCAGTTGTTATATGGAGGTGTTATTATCAATCACTCCTCACAATGCGTTGGTCACACGCAGGAGCACCTTCAGACTGTTACCACCATGACGCACCACGGAACGCCTCAGGAAATCCTCTCTTCCTGTGGCAATCAAACTTTATAACTCATCCACCTCATGCAGAGAGATGGACTGAAGAAGCATGAAGTGGCTCCAGCATCCATCTCAGCTCTGTTCTGCTCTGTTTATTCTTTCACTGTTCATAACTGTGTCTCAGTGGATTCAAGTCATTACAACTTTTTGACTTACAGGACATGATGTGCAAAAAGGGGACATTAGGTGCAATATGATGGACCTAGTCATTGAACAGTTTGAACTAACCATGTACACTTGCCTGCAATAGAGATTTGATATTGTACATACTATATGCCACTTCTCACACATATCTCACCAAGAGGCATTTTGGGATATCAACAACTATCAACATTTGTATACTTTTACCTTTACTAACATTTTATATTTGCACTCTTTGACACATAAAGTTCTCATTTCATCATCATCATGCCATCTTATCAGCTTACACACTGTGAGCATTTAACAGTTTGATGGTTTGAGAAATTAAAAAATGACTGTAATAATAGAAAAGATGATGACTGACTCTTCCATGGCATTATGAAAGAGGTTCATGAATTCTTTATGCATCATATTTTTTAGACATTTTAGTTTCTTTTTTCCAGTTTTCATCACCTCAGTCGAGTGACTGTGAAACAAATAAAAAGCTTGAAATACAAGTGCATTGCCTTTTGACCACAGTAGAAGTAATTCCTAGGGTTCACACACACACTCACACACACACAAAGTGGTGTGAGCCGATTAGCAGCCAGAAGCCACCCAGCTACTCCTCCAGACTTCAAGCTTGAAAACTCCCAATTCACAGAGCTGAGACGTAACAGCAAATTGAGCTCGGGGAATGTGGCTTTGGTTTTGTTTGCTCTGGCCAGGAGATGAGCTTGACTGCTCGTTGCTGGTTGCTCGAAACCAGAATAGCGGGAGAAAGGAGGGAAGCAGGAGGGAGAAGAAAGAGAGAAAGAGACAAACAAGCTTGTCTGTCTGTTGTCGCCTGAATGCCAGAATAATGAAATAAGATAATAGTGGAAGGAGGGAGGCTGGCGGGTTGAAATGGTGGAGGAGGACGACAGGGGAAGTGAAAATAGGTTAGAGACAGGTTCCAGGAAAAAGTGGATCCATAAGTAATGAGGATAAAACAGCAGAGGTGAGAATGAAGAGCGAAACATCTGGAAGAGGGGTGAACCAACAATATAGAAAAAACATGAAGGAAAGAAACACATATGGAAATGGAGATACAAAAACAGAGCCGAGTTTTCCTGTAACATGTCACAAAATTTCCTGCTGATGCCGTTACATTGTAAGAGTTCAGTCATACATTGACTAGGGACATGTTCAGTTTGAGACCTTTTATGAGTAACATATTCAGACAGCTAATGGGAGTGTAGTGAAGTCAGTCAGGCCTCTTAGCGCAGAGATGGAAATAGGTTCACATTTCCTTTTTTCCTATTTCTTTCTTGATCTGCAAATCATAGATTGCTATTTATATAAGTACATACACTGGAGGGAGAACAAATGTGTTACAACAAATAATCTACAATGGTTATATAAGTAGTTACAATTTCAATTTCACAGCTGAATGTTAAGGACGTGTTATTAGTTAAAGTACATTTAGTTTTAACATGTTATAATCCTGATTGTTAGACATGCTTCAAGTCATATTACCCAGCACTTTACTGAGAAATCAGTGATGCTTGTTAGACCAGACAGAGAGTGGGATCATTTTGCAGGTACCAATCCAAGTATTAATGGTTGCATGATTAAGCACCCCGTATGTGCTGGCTGGGGTGACATTTAAATCATAGTAATAATTTGTACTCCACTAGTTTAGTACTGCATGCCCATAATTTAATAAAGAATGGTAAAAATAAAAACTACAAAGAGTGTCAAAATCAAGATATATACGAGTCAAGCTCATAAGAGACTTTATTTTACATTCCCCATAATGCAACCAATAGCAGTGTTTCAGTAGACCCTTTCTGCTAAACGCTCAAGTCTTTCAAAATGTATACACCAGTTTTTAATGCATTCTTCAAGCCCAAGCTTGAAAATGGTTTCATGGTTGGCTAGTAAATTGACCATAAATTCACCATTACATTTTTTACCTTCTGTTTGATGTGCAGACATCACTGAAACTCACCGTTTGCACACTCTGTGGCATTGTTTGGGTCATTTTCAAATTGTGAAGCCTTTTGACTCAAGCTATAGACATAAGCTTAACTTTAAAGGGACTGAACACACTAACTTACTAAAACAAAAATCAAACCATAATGTAAAACTGGAATGCTGTTTAGCTTATCAAGAGAGAAAAAAAGTTATTTCCCAGTGCAACTACTACAATGTAAAAATTGTAGCTTCGTGGATCAGCTGTGGCCATCACACTGATGGCAATTTGAAAAATGTACACTTATAACCAAGTAAAACAAAAACCAAATGGAATTATTTATTTGACAAACACTGTTATTTATAAATGAACTCTCTCTTGTGAGAGATTATACTTTCCAATATGCTCAAGCTACAAAAGGTTTATGTATCTCTGTTTCTCCTCTTTACCCGCCCAGTTTATAAGGTGTTGTCAGGGTACAGGTGGCATCCCTCTCTCTTCATAAAAAAGGGGAGTCAGGCAAAAAGCGAAGCTGCAATAAAAGTCAACCCAAACCACTGACACTCACAGAGATTACTGCTTGGCTGGTTTACCACACAGCACCGATGTGTGCGAGACATTCCACATAACTAAACCAGTGAATTGGGCTGCAGTTTACTGGTGTCACTGAAAGCTCACATGACAAGACGCAAATGTGTCCGTGAAAGACACAAAAGGTAAATGTCAGTGTCTTTTTTTTCTCTACATGAGGATATAGAGGCCATGCCAGAACATGCTGCTATATGCATAACCCTCTTTCTCCCCTACTATTGCATCATCTTCTTCTTCATATAGTATGTTAATCATAAGACGAGAAGTGTGTGTGTGTCTGTGTGAAAGACAGGGACAGATTGTTATCAAGATTTTCTTTCTCCCTTGTCTGTGGGAAATTAGAAAAGGAGGAGAAAAAAAGCTGAGAATGAGGGTGAGAGCCTTCACAGGCAATTGAAAATCCACTGATCCCTTGTATTTTGCATATCGTCAAAGCCCGGCTAATTTGTCAAATAAAGACATCCGTCTAAGCAATGAGTGGGGGCCAAATGAAAAAGACACAAACACAGAATACCGCAGCGCTGAGACAGAAACAGATGGAGATAGGCATGAGAACAGACGTGGAGACAAGTGTGCAGGTCTAGTCACAGAATGACTTGAAATGGAGCCCCAAGATTTCCTCTGATTTCCTCCTCCCCCCTTGGCCCTGTTGCTGCGTCTTGTAAATCATTCTCAATTCACTGAAACAAGCCAGTTGGATTAGCTTGGTTTAGATCATAAACATTTGCAGCACAGACCACCCAGGGAGAGAGCAGAGCCTAGGCAAGTGTGTGTGTGAGTGTGTGCATGTATGGGTGTGTGAAGTCTCCCTCCGAGTTTAGAGCACAGAGCAGCACCTTTGCATACACGCTTAAATGTGGTCTCATACACATACGTATGTGCACACATGCACACACACATGTCACATGCACACGCACACACACAATAAAGTCTAAGTCTAAGTCTAATAACACACACACATACTTATACTGTGGTTTGTGTTTGCGCCACTTCCAGGGCCAGTGCACTGTGGGGCCCTCACCGCTGCCGTGGAAACCAAAACAGGCCCGTTCACCCAATGTCAGAGATTAACAAACACATACACACACAAGCCACAGATAAAGATGTCTCATTACAACACTGCACATTTCTTTTGCTGTAAAAAGACATCCCTCTTAACACGTTCATTCATATTCTCCTTTATTGAACACAGAACAAGAATCAGTTGATTGCCTGGTGTGTGTTTTTAATTAGAGTGAATGCATTTTTCGTCATTGTTAAGTAAAGACTCAGAAATGCACAATCAGCCTTTTTGTTATGTCAGATTTTAACAAAATACAGGTGATTGTCTTATTGGAGCAAAACCCTAAAACTGAATATAATTGCTCACCATCCCTTCTTGAAACCAGCTGCAAAACGTTAAGTGTCATCGACCCAAACAACTGCGATATGAAGCATGTTTTCCAAGGGCTTTTGCAAATAAATGCTTTTTTTTTGTCTCCCAAAAGTTCAACAGTCTGCATCACCAGACCTTGAAATTCATTCTTTTTCACTCGAGCACAGTCGGGGTAATTCTTCTCTTGTTTCTCTCCACATGCAGAAATGATCTGAGAGCCAAGCCAGTGTCAGAACCAGGAAATATCTGGGCTGGGTTTTGAAGAGCCAGAGTGGGAAAAGCGGGGCAACTCCCTACCGCAAGACACTGGCACTCTTCTCTAAACGCTGCTTGTCTGTCTAACTGTGTGTCTAACTGACTCTCTAACTGTGTGTGTTGTCCATTTACCTTTCACTTCAGATCTTCTCTTTTACTTGCATTTGGTAGGAGTCTTATCTGTCTCACTGACATTTGTTTCTATGTTAACTGTCTATGGTGAATAGGCTCAAATATAATAAGGTGTTTTTTTCAAGAAAAAGTGAGGTTCATCTTGAATTCAAGGGCTGTACATCTGTATTCACAAAAGCAGATGATTTGAAGTGACTTATGGCTCTTGTGTAGGGAAATCTAGCTTGTGGTGTTACAAATATAGGATATTTAAGTATATATGCCCACCTTGTCTAATTGGATGAGAAGCAAAACTGAAAACTGTCAAATTGATGAAAAATGGTCATCTTATAAGGAGGCTTATCTTATATTTGAGATCTGTTGTGTATAACCAGGGTAAATAGGCCTCCTGTATACACTGTGTTGAATGTGTATGTGTGTGTAATGTGGAAATAGGTGCTATTGTCTTAATATACTTCACAAAGTGGAAGGTTTGTGAAAAGAAAAGACCAACCTAAGAAATAAATAACAATATAAGAAGAAAAATATGAAAGAAAAAATAAGTAAGAAAAAGGAATCCCCTCATTGTTTGACCATACATTTCCAACAGCAGCTTCCCTGTTTTCAGTGTGTGTGTGTCTGTGTGTGTGGGTCTACATGTTTGCTCTGTGTGGTTGTGTGGACCTCCCAGTCAGCGGACAGTCCATAAGACCTAATGTGGCCACAGAAAGACAGACATACATACACACACACACACACACACACACTGACACTCACACACACATACACGCAGACAGGCTTTGTAGATATATTGATTATTAGATATAGTTGTTACACTGAACATGTCTTCACTTTGATTTCTCCAGGGTTAATTTCAAGCAATAATTTTTGTGAAAATTTGGGGAAAATAATACACCCTTCCAGGATGGCGCTTCCAGTCCAAATGAAATTACCTTGGAGGAAATTACCTGTTTTGCTACTGCCATACAAGTGGATTTCACATGAGAAATCTCACTGTACAGAAGAAGGTAGTGGTTTTATTAGTTTTTATAAATTATGAATAAACAAAAAATGATAATTTACTTGCATTATTATCACTTGGAAATTTGGTGCAAAAATATATATATTTTTTTCAAATACAGATGCAACAAATTAGGATTATTATTTTAACGTTATTGTAAATTCAGAGAGAAGTACAAATCTTAACTCCCCCTAATAGCAAACTCCCAAAGGGATTAAAAGCACAAATTCTGGCTTTGGTAAATCATGTCTCTCCTTTTGAAATGTTTCATAGCCTAAGCAATGACTCAGCAAAGGGTTTAGCTCTTTTTATATGTAAACCTGTCCCATTTTTATGGACAACACACCCAAAATATTTGGTCATGTTTGATCTCTCTCTATCTGGTGGCCTGCATGTGTAGCTAAACTTTCCTCCTCTTTCAGCAAAAAACAGTACACACGGTTACACACACATACACACAAGCAGACACACACAAAAAAAATCTTCTTTTCAACCGAAATAAATGTTTATAGCATTCCAAACATTTTGTGTGTGAGACAGTATGTGTGGTCCTGTCTGCACCTAGCATGAGGTTTGAGGTTAAGGTGTTTGTCTGCTAGTGTGTGTGTGTGAGCAAGAAGAGAGAGAGAGAGAGAGAGAGAGAGAGACAGAAAGAGAGAAAGATGAACTGAGGAACACCCATGCATGCTTCTAAAATGTTTGTGTTTTGAAAAAGAGATAGAGGAATAAGAGGAAAACATGTCTGCGGTAATTTACTGGATGAAAGCTGTTTTGGAACACTGTGACATGGCGGTTAGTACACATACAAATGCTGAGGGCAGGTAACACGGTGGGTTGGTGGGGGTTTGGTGGAGCAGCGTTTGATGAATAAAGCCAAATAAGCTGCGATGAATACTGAGTAAAAAAGAAACAGCTGAACTGTCGGAGACGGCACGAAACGGTGAGGGAAACGACACAGAACTACAGCAAAAAAAGACACAATACTTCCTATTGTGGGATGCTTCCATAAATTACATACAGAAGATTTTTATTTCAAACTTAGCATTTAAAGATCTACTGCACACTTTAGGTGATATGTATTGCTTTAATACTGTATAAACATCAAACATTGCAAATATTTGAAGGCTGGTTTTCGGGGCAATGTTCTAAAACTGGTTTTGGTTTTTTAAGAGTAGGAGTTCGAAAATGATGTGCCATATTTGAAGTGGATTGGATCAAAGGTCTGTGACTGGTTGGTCACAAAGACCCCTTGTGAATTTCCCTTTGAATACGTGTACTAGTTTGATGATGTTTTGACAGATATACTTTGGAAAACTTAAAGTTTTTATAACATTAAAACCTAAAGCCACACCAATGACAAAGACCCCACTGGAGTCACTGATGGAAGCAAATACACATGCTCCACTGATTGATTATTGATTATATGTGTACACAGCCAGTTATTCACTTTGCAGAGATCCTTACTTGGAAATGGTTAAAAAAAAATTATTCTTAAACTTGGAATAACTAGCATCTCTAGTCTCTAGTCTCAAAATCTCAGCTTGAGGTCAACTCACTCGCTTGTCATGCAGCCTCTGACCTTCATGTCTTCGTCAGCAGGTGGACGGTGTCTTAGCTCAATGAACTGTGGGTGTTCAGAGCTGATTATATAAAAGTGACATACCTTACAGTAACACACATGTTGATCCTGCAGGTCTCCAGTCAGCTGGTCTTCCTCCATGCTTCTTATGGTTCCTTCAAGGTTCTTCAGGTTCTCCCAGCCATTGCAAGACATGCAGATGAGGTGAACTAGTGACTCAGCATGGCCTCTAGGTGTGAATGTGTTTGCACATCTCTCCCTGTGCATGGTTACTATCCATCCATCCATCCATCCATCCATCCATTTTCATCCGCTTGATCCGGGACCGGGTCACGGAGGCAGCAGTCTGAGCAGAGATGCCCAGACTTCCCTCACCCCAGACACTTCCTCCAGCTCTTCCGGGGAGGACCCCGAGGCGTTCCCAGGCCAGCTGAGAGACATAGTCTCTCCAGTGTATCCTGGGTCTTCCCCGGGGCCTCCTCCCGGTGGGACATGCCTGGAAAACCTCCCTAGGGAGGCGTCCAGGGGGGCATCCGAAACAGATGCCCAAGCCACCTAAGCTGACTCCTCTCGATGTGAAGGAAGCAGCAGCTCTACTCCGAGCTCCCGCCGAGTGACCAAGCTTCTCACCCTATCTCTAAGGGAGTGCAGCAAAGCCAGCCTGTGCGGAGGAAACTCATTTCGGCTGCTTGTATCCGCGATCTTGTCCTTTCGGTCATTACCCAAAGTTCATGACCATAGGTGAGGGTGGGAAGCGTAGATTGACCGGTAAATCGAGAGCTTTGCCTTTCGACTCAGCTCCTTCTTCACCACGACAGTCCGGTACACCGACCACATAACTGCAGGACGCTGCACCAATCCGCCTGTCAATCTCACTTTCCCTCACTCGTGAACAAGACCCCGAGATACTTGAACTCCTCCACTTGAGGCAGGACCTCTCCACCCACCCGGAGAGGGCACGCCACCCTTTTCCGGTCGAGAACCATGGCCTCGGATTTGGAGGTGCTGATTCTCATCCCAGCCCTTCACACTCGGCTGCAAACCGCTCCAGTACATGCTGAAGGTCCTGGCTTGATGAAGCCAACAGGACAACATCATCTGCAAAAAGCAGAGATGAAATCCTGTGGTTCCCAAACTGGACTCCTTATCCTTCGGCCCCTGGCTATGCCTAGAAATCCATGTCCAAAGATTATGAACAGGACCGGTGACAAAGGGCAGCCCTGCCGGAGTCCAACATGCACTGGGAACAGGTCTGACTTACTGCCCGGCAATGCGAACCAAGCTCCTGTTTCAGTCGTACAGAGACCGAGCAGCCCTTAGCAAAGGCCCCGGAGCACTCCCACAGAATACTACTGAGAGGCACATGTGGACTGGTTGGGCAAACTCCCATAAACCCTCAAGCACCCTGCAGAGGGTATAGAGCTGGTCCAGTGTTCCACGACCAGGACGAAAACCGCATTGGTTCTGGGGTTGCCCACGACAGGCACCAGAGACCTTGTGTCCACTTCAACTGAACTGCCGACAATGGAGGCAGAGAAACATGGTCCACTCGGACTCAATGTCCCCAGCCTCCCTCGGAATCTGTGAGAGAACTTCTCCAGAGGTGGGGGTGTTGAAGACCCCCTGGCAGAGGGCTCGGCCAGACGTTCCCAACAGACCCTCTCACAATACATTTGGGTCTGCCAGGTCTGTCCAACTTCCTCCTCTGCCAGCGGATCCAACTCACCACCAGGTGGTGATCGGTTGACAACTCAGCTCAGCCCCTCTCTTTACCCGCAGTGTCCAAGACATACAACAACAAAGTCGATCATCGACTTCAGGGGTGTCCTGGTGCCATGTGCACTGATGGACACCCTTATGCTTGAATTTGCATGGTGTATGGACATACTGTGACTAGACAGAAGTCCAATAACAGAACACCGCGCACTGGGTTCAGATCAGGGAGGCCAGTTCCTCCCGATCACACCCCTCCAGGTATCACTGTTGTTGCCCACGTGAGCGTGAAGTCCCCCAGTAGAACAATGGAGTCCCCAGTGGAGCACTATCAAGTACCCCTCCCAGGGACTCCAAGAAGGCCGGGTACTCTGTACTGCTGTTCGGCCCGTAGGCACAAACAACAGCAAGAGACCTATCCCCAACCCGAAGGTGCAGGGAAGTGACCCTCTCGTTTACCGGGGTGAACTCTAACACATGGCGGCTGAGCTGGGAGAGCTATAAGCAAGCAAGCCCACACCAGCTCACCGCCGCTCACCCTGGGCAACTCCAGAGTAGTGGAGGGTCCAGCCCCTCTAAAGGAGCTGGGTTCCAGAGCCCAAGCTATGTGTGGAGGTGAGCCCGACTATCTCTAGCCATGGTACCTCTCAACCTCCCTGCACACGAGCTCAGGCTCCTTCCCCCCCAGCGAGGTGACATTCCATGTCCCTGTTGCCAGAGTTTTGGTCCAGGGATTGGGATCGTCGAGGCCCCCCGCCACCACTGCTACCCAAACCACATTGCACCGGCCCCTCATGGATCTTCCTGTGAGGTGGTGAGCCTACTGGAAGGCGAGCCCACGTCGCCATTCATTTCAGGCTGATCCCGGCCGGGTCCCGTGACCTGGCCACCAAGCGCTCGCCTGCTTGCGAGTCCCAACCCACCCCGGAGCCTGGCTCCAGGGTGGGGCCCGGTAACGCATGTGCCAATCCGGGCGACGTGCGGAACGGTCCTTGGTGGTCTACTGTTCATGATGGGCTTGTGAACTGCTCTTAGTCTGGCCTGTCACCTAGGACCTGTTTGCCATGGGAGATCCCTACCAGGGGCGTAATGCCCCAGACAACAACATAGCTCCTAGGATAATTCGCCCCTCCACCACAGTAAGGTGGCGGTTCAAGGAGGGGGGTTACTATCCAACATGCTGAAATAAACAGAAGACATAATACGTCCACACCATGTATGAACCATAAGAATAAGAAACTGGTTTTGTTTTGTTGGGCTTTTTTTTGCATATAAAACAGACTCATGCTGTAAAACAATAATAGCCCAGCCCCGTAAAGCTACCGTAAAGCTATTCAGTAACAAATAGCGGAGCATGCCTTCCCAGCATTTTACAAATCTCTGTGTTATTTCCCCAAAGGGCTGTAACGCCAGGCACTATAAAATATGTGGAAACAGTTGTTTGCATTTAGAGACCATTATGCAAGTAAATAGCACGGTGCACACACACACACACACACAGATACACACACACCTCTCACATACAGATGACCACACACACCACTGTCAATGCAAGGACACACAAATGATACAAATAGTACCACTAGTAATGCTCAACCCCTGATTACTTGTACTTTTGTATAGTGGACTGAATTATGTGACCTGGGGTATGTTGTTCTATGCTGAGTTAAATTTCATTTGTGTTTTGACTTGAACTTTGGCTAACATTTTGGTGTTTTTGTTTTTTTTATGTCACTGTCCATGCCATCTCAAGTGTCTGCTCTTTCACCTCATATTTATCCACAGCTTATTCTAAATCCTTTCTGTCTCTGGTCACACTAACTGCATGGCTCTGTTGATCACAGTGTTGGTCAATGTTCGTGCTTTGGTCCAGGCTGAAAAATCTCAACAACCATTAGGAGGTTTGTCATGAAATTCATTGTCCCCAGAGGACGAATCCTAATGAATAACTTTTCCAATGTCATCATCAGGCCAGAGTTTGAATTGTTCTAATCCATTGGTTCATGAACGAATACCCTAAAAACTAACCACATTCCCCTCGTCTTCAGCTGTACTTTGTGATCGTTATTATGTCAGCAGTGTCCATGGAGCTACTAGCATGGCCATAAACTCTTAGTCTTGATGAATTGGTGACCTATGGGAACCATAGACTTTATATTAGACTAGTCTATGATGGCAACAGTGACTCCCTCTTACAAAAAGATTTAGGTTAGTCATAGTCAAGAGGCAGGGCCAGAATCTCTTCTTATTGAAACCTAAGAAACTAAGGAGGGTGGACACTTAACTGACACTAACAAGAAGACAGAGCTTTAATAATGAGACAGGATGGACTGATTCTCTGATGGGAGAGCCCAAACACATCGTAGTAGTTTGAATATCAGTCACATGAAATTTACTGCGCTCCCTTTGCAATTAATAACATCCTGTGAATGAATAAATCAAGATGAAAAAGCCTTTGAGTCTCTAAATGTATCAGCCCACGCACATATCTAATGCGCAAGGATGCACAACAACGTAAACGTGTAAACGTGTGTGTCTTGAGGTGAGAGACAAAGGGAGGAAAAAACAACATCTAAAAGATTTCTTCTTTCTTGTGAAATACGTGTACTGCCAGTTTGTGTTTGGGAGGCCGAGTATCATTTCAAGGGTTTCTGTATCAAAAAGAAGATGTTTTCATATGTGTGCACACACACGCAGAAAGATACGCGTCTGCTCCAGATGTTGAGAGTATTTTGTTTCAGTGAAGCTGGTGCAGCCTCACATCGGAGAGGAGATAAATCACAGTCCCCTGGACAGCAGTGAAGACACTTTTAGAGGCATTTGTAAACCCACTGCGTTCATTTTGTTCCCATATGGCAATATTCGCAGATGCTGTTTGGAATGACACTCATACACAGAGAGCAGTAGGGAGGAGTGGTGGAACGCAGAGCCGATTATTTTCAGTGCAACCCATCAAATTTTATTCTCTGGTCTGGAGGAGATGAAATGGAAATGTTGCACCACATAAAAGACAAAATGCTCCGACTGTTTCTGAAAGTCATGGCATTGTCAGACAGACTGTATAGTCTGTCTGACAATGCCATGACAATGCTCATGTTAACACAGTGAAGAGACGCATGATGATGCGATGTGAGAAAGAAGTTGATAAGATCTTTTTTATTGATCCCACGGTGGGGAAATTCCCACTGTTACAGCAGCTCAAAACAAAAGTAAAAGAGACATTAAATAATAGACAAAAAAACACACAAAGACACAAAAAACAGTATGTACAATAAATAGTGAATAATAATAATACATAACAATAGAAAAAGAAAGAAACAGAAACAGTATTTATATACACAGCCTCACCCAGTTAGATGTGCAGTGGTGAGGTGTTATTGCACAGGTGAATATGGATATTGTAGCAGATATGAATTAACAGTATAGTAAATGAGTGGAATGAAAAAAGACCATAAAGTGCATGGCTAGGACATCAGTAAACATCAGTAAACATCAGTGCAATGATGAAACATCAGTAAACATCAGTCCTACTGTGGTATGAAAGTGTTTGTTGTAATTGACAAAGATTCATAGAGCAGCATTAAACAGTCTGATGGTGTTTGGGATGAAGGACCTGCGGAAGCGCTCCTTCCTACACCTTCCTACACCTTGGAGTGTAGTGCAGTGATAGAGTGATAGAGGAATAGCATATATTATCTAAAGTGCTTTACTGAAGTAGAGGGTCAAACATGTTTACCTCTAGATGCAGAGTTTGCAACATTTGATCACTAATGCAAGAGAAACCACTCCTCATTTATAGAAAAGAGCCCCTAATGACATTTTATGGCCTTAAATGCTGACTTAAGGAAAAAAAAAAGTAAAATAAAAAAAAGATATAATATATAGATGTATTCAAAGATATCGGTCAACCCCACACCTGCGTGTAGGTGTCCGAAGCTGCAGTATTCAGGCTTAACCAGCAAGGAATTTCGGGCTCATTTCAGAATAAAAAATAATATATTACTGAATTATAATAATAATTATTAAATATTGTTGCAACATGTTCATCATCATAATGTAGCAGTTTAATTTCAGTTACTTAGTTTACTTTATCTGCTGGGTAGCTTGTGATGCTCCCGCATATACCTAAATATAAAGTATAAAAGTTAAATAACTTCTTCCTTTATGCTTGTATGGCGAGAGTAGAGGTGGTACATGCCCACCATATTCGACTCAAAAAGCCACATGTAAAAAGAGACAAAAGCTTCATCACTCTGGCTCCCGTCATTCGTGGCCACAAAGTTGAATTTTATTACTCAGGCATGATCAGAAGAAATTGTCACTAGTCTGTTTGTCCTCTCATCCACCCGACATCACAGGCAACACTCAGAGAGCCAAAACTTCCACTCCCTGCGTTGGATATTAGCCTATATGAGACATGCGGAGTAACCTCACACCTTCAATCAAGTGGGGGGATTCAAGATCACCATCGTGGTTACGTGAGTGAGAGCAGTTTCCTGGCCTTGACCACTAATATAGTTGTTTCTCCTCTCATATTGAAATGCAGCCCTTTTTGAGGAGAGGGGGTGTCATCAATCACATATTGAAATGTGGTGGTCTCTCTCTCTCTCTCTCTCTCTCTCTCTCTCTCTCTCACACACACACACACACACACCCATTCATGGGCAAGAAAACCTTTGTGGTGAAATGATTAGATTAAATGAAAAGATTAAAAGATGCCCCTCACTTATATGTTCATTTCAATGTGTTTTCGAGGAATACGCTCTACTTTTAAAGATAGGTAAATGCTGTTTTATGGTGACTGTAAGCACTCTGTGGAGTGAGTCTGATTAACACTTTTAAAGATCACTACTGATAAACTCAAGTCTCAATTGTTAGTTTAAATATTATTTAATTTACACTTTACCCGCATTGGACATGAATAAATTGAAGGCTGAGTGCTCTTTTGCTCTCATTTCTCCCACCATTTGTTTAGGAGGTCTTTACTCATATAAATATTTTTGTGGAACACTGACTGAAATAAAGTAGTAAAGTAAAGTATGAAGTAAGTAATAAGTAACTTTTTAGGTCACACTGTTAAAAATGTGGACATAAGATTCTGCTGAAGACGTCCTACTTCTGCAAGAGCCAGTGGATGAGCACTATCTGCTGGTGTGGTGGAAGTATTGCCGCTAACTTGGCAGAGCATGACAGAAAAAAGATTTGACCTGCACTCTGTTTTGAATGCACATGAATATGTAAGATAACATGCTTCCAACAGGTGTTACACTTTCTGTTCTTACTTTGTGTTGTTATATCAAATGATTTTCTGTCAGGGTATTACAGCCATCTTGCAAAAATGACAGCAAAGTGTCTTTTAATGTAGTTTGTAATACAGACGTTTCAAGGAATTTTTCATTTCTTAGCAGAAGCTTAGTTTGATGCAACTCCACACGAAGATGATGGCTGCATCGATCTCTCCTTTGCTTTTATTGTTAAGACTTCAATACAGAAACAGGTGCTTTTCTTTTATGACAGAAAATCTTCCTGTTGGCTTTGCAGGAGTCATGATGCACATCACCAGATTTTGTCAAAATTCCTTTAGACGGCCCAGACATATCACGAATCAGACCTGAATGCAAAAAATCCCTCTGTATGTCCTATTTACCTTTCATTGCCATGACTGTTTGAGCTGGGCCGCGGAGAAAGAACTTGCTGCTTAATTATTAAAAGTGTGCGCTGTCTGCTCCGAGGGGGCTATTCTCTGGACATGATGTGACTGACCTTGTTGCTTTCAACCCATTCACACTCCCGCCTTGCTTCGCTGGTGGATGTCACAGTGTCACCCACAGGGATGAGGGAGAGGGAGAAAAGAGAGAGATGGTCGGTAGACATTCCTGCACCGGGTTGCTACTTACAAGTTCTGGATTTATGCACACACAATAACCAACCTCCAACCCCCCACCCCCCAAACACACACACGCACGCACAGCAAGTCACAGCATCCTCACGTAGATCCCTGGCAAAGCCAAAGCGATGCAACTGCTACTCCATTGTCAAACCCCTTAACTCCCTCCCACCCTCTCCCACTCTTTCTCCTCTACCACAGTCCCTGCTAGCTGGCCCCGCTCTTTTCTCCTGGTCGTCATAGTGACGGCTAACAAAGCCATCACTTTTACCAATTTCCTCAGAGACAGGTGCTGGCACAATGACTGCTTCCTCGCCGGCTGAAAGGGGAAGGGGCAAGAGGGGTCCATGGGAACTCCAGGCGGACACTCTGAGGGCTGTCCAAGTGTCCTCCTCCCCAGGCCTTGCCGAGAAAAGAAGGCTAATTTGTTGTCCCTGTTTTCCCAGGGAGAGGGGGATGCAGGAAGAGGAGGGGGAGAGAGAGAGGCTGGGGGTGGAAGGAGGGCAAGCGAGTAAGAAAGAATGAGAGAGAGAGAGAGAGAGAGAGAGTATGCTGAAAGGGTGTCTACCAGTTTTCAAAACAGACCGCCTAATATCAGTCTCTTCTCGCTTTCTCCTGCCAATGGGTGGCAAGGTCCTCCTTTCTCCTCTTGTTCCTTCATCTCCTCTCGCTTCTCCTATTCTCCTGCTACAACTCTTTGGGCCCGGAAACAATGGCGAGTCATGGCATCATGACTGCAAGATGTTTCAATTTAGCTTTCAGCAAGCATTCACTTCCCTCTTTGTGTGTGTGTGGGTTGGTGAGAGTGTGTGCGTCTGTATCTGGATTGTTATGTTTAGTGACAAATAAGCTGAGCAGCAAAAAGAACAGTCCCCCCCGCAAGTTATCATCTCATTGAAAACTGAGCAACTGAGATTAGGTGCTTTATGGTGAACATCTAAGTGCAGTGTAAATAAAATATATAGTTTTGGGGGAAGATTTTTACATGACTATGTGATAAGCTGATGTTTTTGTCTCAGTCATTGTTTCCTGCTTTCAGAGCCTGGCCAACACGCTGAAAGAGGGGCTGTCTATTGGCACAGCTACAAAGTATTTATTGCCCCTCTATGGAGAGAAGCCACAGAGGGAGGTGTAAGTGCGTGCCTGTCTGTACATGTGTGTCTATGTGTCTCCATATGACGTTTGTGCATGTGTGTGGGTGTGTGGGAGCTCTTGTTTGAATGGACCATACAAACTTTTTGTTGGCGGCACAAAATGTTTTGAGGCTGCATGTAAAGCACTTACCTTCTGTAAAAGACATGCCATTCAGCTGCAAAAGACCTTAACAGCTATTGTATTGGCCTTTGTGTGAGTGTGTTCTGAAATTCACAATATCAGACTAAGGTAATGATTAATTTTAACTCACTACCTTAATTCTTATTCTTCTATATATTCTAGAGTGTGTATATATATATATATATATATATATATATATATATATATATATATATATGTATATATATATATATATATATATATATAGAGTAAAAATATTAGAATATAACCAATTTCTTGTGTCAAGTTTCTTTGTGAGGTGTTGGGCCACCAGAACAGCTTCAATCCTCCTTGGTATTAATTCTCCAAGTCTCTGAGCTCTACTGGAGGGATGAACATTATTCTTCAAAAAGATGTCCCTGATATGGTGTTTTGATGGTAGTAGTAAAGAACGCTGTCTAATATGTCGGTCTAAAACCTCCCATAGGTGTTCAGTTGAAGGTTGAGATGCAGTGGTGCCTGTGAAGGCCATAGCATGTGATTTACATCATTTTCATCCTCATCAAACCATTCAGTGACCATTTGTGCTCTATGGATGGGGACACTGTCATCACTCCCATCAGGATAGAAATGTTTCATCACAGGATAAAGGTGATCACTCAGATCAACTTTGTATTTATTTGCAGTGACTTTTCCCTTTAAGAGGACAACTGGACCCAAACCATAGCAGCAAAATGTCCCCCACAGTCTGAATAAGTCACTGGATCTCTAGGGGTTCAGTTTTTTCATTTAATTTGTCATTTTTCTATATCTAATACAGAAAAAAGTTTTTAAAAAAAAGCCAAAAGTTTTGACTGTATTTATTTTATTTGCTGAATCTAAATTGCCTCTAGCATCTGTCTTGGTTCCTTGATTGTTCTCATTTATCTACCTCTGTTAAACTTATATTAATAAGTTTCTGTTCAATAAGTTAAGTTCATTACACATTAAGCATAGTATAGAATTTGCACTGGGGTGCCTCTGAAGAACAGCAGAAACTCAAAAACAGACAAAAACAGTAAGTATTTATTAGGGCAGGATAAAAAATGTCATTGCCTATGCTTAAAAAATAACAGGGTTATTACTGAGTGCCTTTACAAAGCAGCATGGAGCCCTACATGTGAATTTTATGGGAGTCGAACATCTAACAACAACATCAACATCTGAGCCTATCCCAGAGTAAAAGTCTATGATTTGTGTTAACCTCATTCATTCTCAGTGTTCTTGAGTTGGATTGGCCCAATACACAGTGTACACTGCAGTTGAAATGTTTTATATCATTGGGGGGCGCCAAAGATTCAAATTCTCCACACATCTTGGCAGTAAAAATACTTCCAGTCCAGCAGTCATTAGTTTTTTCTTTGTGTTTTGTTCAAACATATTAAATTATAGACAGGTTTCCTAATGGTGATGGTGGCCCACTCTTCTAATAATAATGTGAGACGTGTGACGTTCGAGCAGGTTGCCATGGAGTTTACATCTTGGTTGCGATAACAAACATCAGCTGATCTGCAGGAAGTCTCTCAGCTGTCAGGGAAATCCTCATGTGTCACACTCAGATCTATGTTTAGCATCCATTTCACTGTGACGTGAGCCAACAGCAGTGGTCAAATGTAACTAAGGACGTTAACTTCCTTAGTTAATGCTAATACTTTTCATTTCATGGCTCTTTTCTACTTCTGCTCCATACATTTCAGAGGGAAGATTTGTTTTTTTTTCACCTCACTACAATTACTCAACAGCTATAGTTAATTTGAATGTATATATTTGCATACAAAACACACAAAGACTTCTTTAAATATGTGTGTATATAAATAACAGAGTAGTTTAACATTTTTGTATTCGTACTTTTACTTAAGTAAAGGACTTCAATACTTCCTCGATCACCACCTTTGACTCAAGTTCTCTCTTGTATTTATTACATACAAGAATCAAGAATCAAGAATCAAGAATAATTTATTGTCATCATGTTTTCACATGATGCGAAATTGGTATTGTTGACTTCCAGCTTTAGTATAGTAAATATAGTAAAAAGAATAATAATAGTAATAAGTAATAACTAAGTAATAATAATAATAATAATAATAATAATAATATGTACACACTAACTAAAGTCCAAAGTTGCAGCCACAATGCACAGTAGGGGGGTGGCTCAGTTGTTCAAGTGCAGTCAATAGGAGGGAAATGCATTGTACAGCTCTGGGGAAAAAGCTGTTTTTCAGTCTGGCTAGTTGTTGTCTTTATGTTTCTGTACCGTTTTCCAGATGGAAACGGTACAAACAGTCCATTTCATACATTTCATTCCATTTCCATACATACATTTTTTCAAACAAAACTGGATTACAACAAAATAGAGTGACAGACAAATTCAACAAACAATTACGATCAACAGTTTAAAAATAAATTGAGTCAATTAGAATACAAAAGAGTTATAAGAAGTGAGATGATGCTGAATATGCTGAATATGTTACCCTGAAATCAGGTAGGCAGATTCCCGGCCATCCTTAATAATCATTGTAATGTCATGCGGTGTCCTGTTGCCAGGGGGTTGTGTTGTTGGCAGGGTTGTGTCAATGCATAATATTTCACATGGTGCAAATACTCATGTGTCATAAACCGGACGAGCAGTTACTTCTCTTTCTAATTTCAGCTGTGGAGGGGTTGCCATTGATGGCATCCCGGCATACAGTGTCTTACGCCGCACCAAACACCAAACGCTCCAGCATGACAGGAAATGTCCAGTCAACACATCTTTTGCTCTCTTATTATTGAATCCCTGAGATAATGTAAAAAGTAATTTTTTTGTTTTCAACAAATGAAAATAAGACTAAGAAAGTCTTTTTTTAATGAACGGCCTTTGTCACACTTCATTATTTGAGACACGTCATTTCAATTCTGTCCACTAGATGTCAATAAACACAGATAGAGAAATTTCTCACAGCACAGAGGGAGCCCTGTCCCCACAGCAGAGGCTCTACATGATTAACCCAAATGTATTATCTAATAGTCACCAGTAGAGTTAATACATTCATGTGACATTTTGAGTTACAACATTCATCAACATGATGTATAAGTTTCACATGACATTTTCTGCTGTGTGATGTAGTCTGCACACTAAAGCTCAGTCTGCTGATGACTTGTTCTGTACTTTTACCTGCAAATTCTAAGCTTTCTGTATTAACCTTAATGCCTCTGGCTTGAATCTTGAGCCTAATATACTGCAGCTGCTACAGAACATCCAAAATCTGTGGTGAATGTGAGATGAACTTCAGGGAGAACAGAAAACGTTTCCAGTGTCTTTAAAAAGCACTCAGCACATCATTTGCATAATTCAGTTATCACATATCCTTCCACTTTATCATCTTAGAGAATTCAGGTCAAGCTGCTGTTCTCTCCCAAATATTAATTTTATGACGACTAATGGGAGACATCATTAAAATGCAAGCTGTGTCGGCTTCTTTATATTCCAGCTGTGCCTTTATAGCGGTTATTATGGACTCTAAATCCCAAGCTGTAAAATGCTGCACAGCAGGGAGACACAGAGGAAACTAACATGCGCTTTGTGTTTGATTTATTTTCAAAGGCTTTTCTTATCCTTCAGGCTTTTTTTTTGTATTCATGCAAATGTTGACTACCCATGGTCTTTAGAATAACTTGTTGTTTTTATCCATCAGGGGGAAGCATTGTGCAAGTTATTTCTCTGCCTGCCTGAGTGTCTTTTGTGAGTGCAGCTGTGCCGCTTGACCCTCACCATCCATCTCCTCCTCTCTGCCTCGCTCATTCCTCTATTGAACTGTAAATGGATCTGTTTATTAGCTTTCCAAATGAGAACAGTGAGGTGACAGTGGGGCAGTCTGATGTGAGGACAATACAACGTTGTGCCTGTGACCTACAATACATGTGTGTGCCAAACCTGACTCTTTTGGCCGGTTTGCATCCTCTGCTCCTCTGCAGCTCTTGTTCCAAAAAATCTGTTTTGCTCGCTCCAGTGGTCCAGAACCTGAAAGGGCCAAACAGCGACAGCTGTGACCATCTACTGTAAGATGTTGTTGATAAGCCTGATTCAGCTGGGGAACAACCAGTATCACATGTATGTTATCACATCACCAGTTACTCTTACATCCTCTGCTTTTTCTGCTTGAGTGTATTAATGAGAGCCTAATGAATGCTGCTGGTTCAACTGGCCTACATACTCAGTTTGCCTCGCATGTTTAATCACTCTCAGGAAATTAATATTCAACAGTTCACTGTTTTCACCGACATTAAGTACGTATATGTACATAAAGTTCATGGTCGTGAGAAAAGAAGATTATTGCAATAATGCCGGTCTCCTCTTGTGCTTTGAGATGAGATGAGATCCAGCCATGTAAACTGCATGTACTCTCCCTGCTTTAGCTTTCAAGCGTTGCACACAGGCGTATATTTGGACTCGAAAAGAGCAGAAGCGGAGACCTTTTACTTTTCCTCTTTGTGCCATTACAGTAATAACCCCTCTCCTTCCTTTGCTCTGACCCTGCAGAGTGATTCATAGACGCAGACAGTGCAAAGCTAAAATAGCAGCATTCAGTCAGTCTCCCACTCTGGAGATTATCTGGCTGTTGCCCTGCAGGACGAGGCAGAGGCAGAGTAAAACACAGACACTGACACATGCACACACAGTCTTTTCAGCTGATAAATTGCCACTCTTTTAAAATATTTGCCTGTGTCATTCATTTACAAACGTCAACATAGCATCATTTTATTGCCTTATCACAAACAGCATTTTGTTTCGTTGGAAGCTTGAATGTGCCCAAAGTTAGGAATGGCAGCTTTTCTATTTATGGTAAATTGGCATTTTGGTAAATCCAGATGCGTTTACGCCTGCAGATTAATCTTCAGAGTCGTTGTGCTGCGTGGTGATGTAATCATTGATGTGTTACTCTGTTTCCTTTTAATTTAGACCTTTGTGTGTAAAATTTGCCTTCTGCTCTTTGCTTTTTAATCTGTTCACATCCTGCGTCACCGTCCTACTTTTAGTTATGCATTGTTCTATTCTGGTAACATACACAGCAGGCAAGGGATTCACACACAGCTATAATACACACTCAGAGACTCTCTCAATGCTTGCAGAGTCTAAGTGCAGCAGATGTTTTAGGGAAAAAAAAAAGTGGGGGCAAAAGTATACACTTCATTTCTGGGGAGGATTTTCTTCACAGGTGCTCACAGAACTATGTACAGTATGTTTTCAGGTGACTGTGGCAGAACTATAAGTAAGCTTGAATGTAAATAAAAAGTCTGCAGTGTTTTCCTCTATTTGCTTTGCTGTGTGAAGGACACAGATAGCCTCAGAGAGATGAAGTCATCAAGTGAGGACAGAGCGCTCAGCCTGACAGGGGGACAGAGGGCCACATTCATATTAGAGAGGAAGGAAGGAAGGAAGTAAGAGAAGAAGGAAGGAAGACAATGACACAGAGTAAACGACAGATATGGGTTCAGTAGTTGAACTTTACTCCGGTGATCATGAAGTGCTTTGAGAGGATCGTCCTAAAGCACATCAAAGACATCATCCCTGCTGGTCTGGATCAATATCAGTTTGCATACAGGGAGAACAGGTTGACAGAGGATGCAGTCTCCATTGCACTTCACACAGCCCTGACCCATCTGCAGCTTCCTAACACCTACGTGAGGATACCATTTGTGGACTTCAGTTCAGCCTTCAACACAGTGATCCCGGACAAGCTGATACTGAAGCTCCACAACCTGGGACTGCCCTCATCGCTGTGCCATTGGATCAGGGACTTCCTCACCAACAGGCCTCAGGTGGTGAGAATCGGGGACAACACATCCTCTACACTGGTCCTGAGCACAGGCACACCACAGGGCAAGGATGCGTGCTCAGCCCAGCCCTCTTCACTCTCTTCACCAGTGACTGGGACTTAGCCCGGGTGGTGAAAACGTCACAGGGGATTGTGGGAAGTCCTCTTCCAGACCTGGACTCAATATACAGCTGCAAGCCGGATGCAGAAGAAGGCCTCGACATATTGCCGCTGTCCCCTACCCACCCGGGCAATGGACTGTTTGTACCGCTTCCTTCTGGAAAAGCGGTACAGTAACATTAAAACCCAAAACTACCAGACTGAAAAACAGCTTTTCCCCAGAGCTGTTCAATCCATTTCCCC
Organism: Scortum barcoo; assembly: GCA_023238725.1. NCBI lineage: Eukaryota > Metazoa > Chordata > Actinopteri > Centrarchiformes > Terapontidae > Scortum > Scortum barcoo. The sequence continues at coordinate 16,336,225 of CM041533.1, read as the reverse complement.
CATGCATACATGCACACACAGGCACACACAGGCACATAAATGAACTACAGAGAACTTGAGCCATAAACTGACTACACTTAAACAACTGACCCACCCCCCCTACTGTACATTGCTGCTACAACTCTAAATCTTTAGATATTTATGACTTTTTTATTTATGACTATGTACATACTACATATATTCAATATACTTATGTTTACAGCTGGGAGTCACCTATCTTAATTTCCATTATGCCAAAACATAATGACAAATAAAGATTCTTGATTCTTGATTCTTGACTCAAATATCACCTCTCATAGACGGCTGTCATACAGCAAATCTTCAGATCTCACACCAGTTCACACAAAAACCAAGGTTGCACATTCCTTTTATCCTTTCAAACATGTAGAATTACTAAAGGACTCATTGTATTTTATGACTTCAGCAAAAAGATTTTTCTTGAAAACAATAAAGCTTTATTCTTCTAAAATTAAATTAGTTTGGTTAAAAAAAGTCTCATTGTGTCTCTGCTAAAGTATTTAGGCAACTGTGAACACTTTTGAGTCTGCCTTTAAAAATGTTAACTTTGCCAAAGGTTGGTATCTTTTTTTTCTTTAGCACCACACGACCTATATGACCTGACAATTATGTTTTAACTCTGACATACTGTACTGGAACAACTGATGTCACTTGGTAAGGTTACAACCTACTTCTGTTCCAAGGTATTTCTCTCACATTTATTGTATGGTTTCAATATACTTATGTCTGTAGGCCGAGAAACAAGCGACAAGCAAACAAAAAAATGAATAAATAAATAAAATGACATACAGTAAACACACATGGTTAAACACTGATTTGAGAAATCACATAAAACCAGTGTTTAGTCACAGTCGACAGGATGCTGGAGATGCTGCTGCTGCTGTTGCTGCAGTGAGGCTACAAAAGAGAACAGGAAGTCTGTGCTGTGCTCTTGTGTGCTGTTTGGAAATTTCAGAGAAATTCACTGCTTTATGGTTTTCACCACATTATCCTCTGCCACCGTTTTTTGTCGCCTGTCTTCTGAGAGCCCTCATTTGCATTCACGCAGTTCATGTTCCCTCTTAGGGATTCAGGCTCACCGATTAGTCATTACTTTCACTTTTTTTCTTCATATTAGTTATTGGGTGTTTGGTTGTTTTGGACATGTTAGATCGATTGATTTATCTCCTCTGTGCGGCACAACAGTAAGTCTTCCTGCATTATAGTCTGTTCAGTGCAGCAAACATTGTGGTGCTTCTCTGTGTAAGGTCCTGCCACATTAAATGTCTTTACACACATATACTCTCTCTCTAAAACACACACACTACACACACACACACACACACACACACAGACACACACACACACACACACAGCCGCAGTTGTGCTAGATTGATCACTCAGCTGGCTGTGCTCCAGCATGCTCTCTTTTCTATTATCCCATGACTGCAGCAGTGTGATAGGGACAGAGACTGTGTACATCTGTGTCAGTGAATGGTTTATATGTGTGTATCCATCTAGAACAATATAAAATAATGATGTCCCCCTTCACGCCCATTGTAAAATACCACTGTACTGAGTCCCTTACAAAAGCTGCAAATTTGCTCCTGCTACGTAAGAGCTGTTGCTCGTTACTCACTCATTTTAAGGTTACAACATCTCAAATCTGGTGTTTGAACACATTACTGCTAAATCCCCCGTTGGATAACATTTGTAGATTTCTGGGAAACTGTGACAATAGGTTTTTTGGTGGGGGAAGTTAAAAGAGGCCAACATTCACTTCACGTTGACTCATTTTTCCCTTAAACTGTGATTATATAATAGAGAATGCTGTCATTTCTATCAGATGCCTTCATACAATTGTATTAAGGCTCTTTTGTTATTTCTACAATGCTCTGGGGACAGTTCAGTCTGCCAATGTGGCAGAGCTGTGTTAGTCAAAAAAGTAAGCTGCTGCTTTGACAATGCACCATCTGTTGTCATTTTCTGATTCTGGTTACATCCACCCTGTTCATATTTTGCATAAAATTTACATGCCGTTCGGCAATTGAATTCAACATAGCATGCGGTGCCTCCCCAAGTCATTGCCACAACAAATTATAAATGATGATGAATCCAGAAACTAACGTCACAATGGCTGTCTTGGGAAACATTGCGGATGTGTTGGATGTTTAAATCTTTACTGTGGCTACTTCAAAGTGGCACTGAACTTATCGTGGTCCTGTTAGTTCTCTGTGCTGAACATTGAATCACTGTACAGAGAAACTAATCCTCACAGTACTGGCACATTGCTTGAACCAGTGAGCTACACTTTTGTTTTGTTCTTTTTGCACTCTCTTCAATCTTCCATCTCTTCCTGAACTCCACCAGGGAACGACCGGCCATATGGAGAAGCTAGAGTTTTCTCTGTGGGCTGGTTATGAGACTAAAAACTCTAACAACTCCAGCATAAAAAGATGGCTGAGAAGGGTGGTCGACAAGTTAATGGGATGGATCTGAAACTTTGTGAGGAAATTTACCTATATTTCCGCTTAAAATGGTCATTTTATTTTGAAGACGCTATGTAAAAAGGGTACAGTATTATCTAACACTGTCCTTTTTTTGCTATTGTTCAAGCTGCATGAATCCCACATCCCCACAATGATGCTTTGTGACTGAAAATACTGTGCTACAAATGATATACAAAATGTGATTGGACACTCTTTCTTGTGTATGTTATGTAAGACATGAATGTGTCTGTCGTGCTCTATCGGCAGGTAGTTCAGCTGATGCTATACAAGGTGGAATAATAGAAGCTCTAAAAGCCTCTCCATCAGTTCAGTAATGAAAGCAGATGCTTGTCACTTCAGTGCACACTCACACAGCAGCTCCGGCGTTACGCTCTCTCTCTTTCTATCTCGATAACACAGCCACGTGCACAAACACAAGCACGCTGACACTGCACATACATCCACCCATAATCAGATATGCACCTGATTCTACCTACCCTCCATTATCTTTTATCCTCTTCTGTGCTCCTCAACAAACAAAGAAAAATGATCCTTCTGTGAGCAAAGACAATGAGTGACATTACACCATTCGAACATGAATTCTACTCCAATCACATACATATCACTGCATTTGCACACTCAAATAGGAACCAGCATTACTTCTCTTGGCACACACACTCGGCCAAATAATGATTACTTTTTTCTTGTTTGCACTGACATATTCATTTAAAGTATAACGTACCTTGCACATAGCATTTCTGAAAGTACAGAGTTTATTGAAAAGAAACAACCTCTTTGCAATGTTTTACAAACTAGCTTGAAAGTCATGTTGCTACTTCTTTATTATAGATTCAGCCCTCATGTTACTGTAATTTGTCAGCGCATATGTGAGTGTAATTATAGCAATTCACCAAAATAAACTTGGAGTGGATTTATAGGCTGTGCAGGACTCCTGAGCTAGATGAAGAGTTTGAGGGTAAAAATTATGAGATTGCAGTGATATGGAAAACTTGCATCTTCGCAGTAAACTCTTTGTGTTAATTTCAAGAGACTTCTGTCAAGTCAACACACAGAGGGCCAGAAATAAGACTGGGATGGCAAAATTAGCAAATCTGTTGAGATCAGGAACAATGACAAGCTATAAATTTAGCGTCTCACCTATAAAGCATTGTTGGACTGTCGATGGAGCAGCACCAGAGGTATCATCTATTTCATTCTACGCCTTCTCCTTTGTAGTGAAAACACGGTGCCTGCATTACCCATAATACAAGTCAACTACTGACAGTCTCCATTCAGAGATTCTGATGCTAGCTGGTGTCCACACGCCATAGTTTTGTCTTCAACCCCAACCAGCCCTAACCGAAGTGACATCACTTGAGGCAATTTATGAGCTCTCTGCCTCTGGAGCAATAAATTTGTTATACGTTTTTTTTTCACAGCGCTATACCCTATGACATATAAACAGACTAAAATTCATGCATTTCTCCTTTAAAGTCTAAGATGTCGCTACCATGTCTTCTAATAAATATACTCTGGCTCATTCTGACACTGTATGTTTTGTATTTAAGCACAGAGGTTGGTTGACCACCATAAAGACCATTTGTCAAAGAATTTTTAACATTAGTGCTTGATGATAGAACAGTAATATCGTATGTCAAGATTAGAATACCCATCTATTGTAAATTATTATGACACGCAAATATGAAACTTTACTTTGACTTACTATAAAAAACACCTCAACAACAAGTTTCACTCCTCCTCAACAGGATGACCGAGTGCAGACAATCAGACCGACACATCAACGGCACGAAACCTCTCTGCACCCATCTCTTAAAATTTCTCTTCCTCACGAACACACACAAACACACCTCAAAGCTTGGAGGGATGTTTACAGCTCAGTTTTGGGCGGTTGCTTTCTGTTTCCCTTCTAATCTCATTGTGTCTCTGCTGGCCTCTGATCTTTGGCATTTTCGACATTCCAGCCATCTGCTGGTCTCTCATTTGCCTGGCAGCGCCCCAGCAGCACTAAACCAAACAGACTGCAAGAAACCTTAGCTTTTATTTCTCTGCCTGTCTGCCTCTGCCTGTCTCCTCAGAAAGAAAGTTAAAACCGACTCTCATTACTCGTAATAGCATTTTAAAAAAAGACCAGCACATTCCATTACGTGCTGTGAGAACCACCGAAAGTGATGAACAGTAACGCTTAGGGTACGATGACATTGGAGATTTGTTTGGCCTGGTTTGAACCAAACATGTGTCCGCCACAGACAGAAATGATGTCTCCAAAATGATATTAATCTGATAGTGAGAGTCTGTGGGTGGGGCGTTGGGGCGAGGTGGCAACAAAAGGTTGAATATCACTTTTAACGGATCAGCACTACACGAATAAACATGACAAAAAAAGGAGTGATGAGCAATGAAACGCTGCTGTCACGTCAGACATTTTCCACAGAGAAAGGTTATGTTTGTTTCCTTTGGCTGGTTAAAGGTGAAAGGCATTGCTGTGGTTAGGAGGCAGGATGTTAGAAGGTCATACAGTGGTTCTGTCACTTTCAAAATCCCTCTACAGGGTTTTCTGTTTTCTCTCACTTTCTTTAACTTTTTTTTTTTTTTTTTTTGCGTCAGGACTTTTTTTTCACACTTTATTTTCCAGATCAGAAAGCTGAGAAGTTTCTCACTTATTTGAAAAGGATTCATTACATTTCAAGTGACAAATATTATCAAGATGAGAGAACAGCAATTTAAGTATAATGAAAATCAGACTGAAACGCATTTTACTGTATTATGATATATATTGAAAAAAAGATGACATTTTGCACAGAGATACAGCGATCTACAGGCCACACTTTAAAGCTGCAGACTAATATTTTAGCAATTTAGCAGCATTTCATTTAACTCATCAAGTGATCATCAAAAGTGCAATATGAGAGAGGCTGATCATTGTGAGCAACAGTATTACCATCCAACTCAGTTCCTTTTAGCTATACGGAGCAATTTACCATCTATCAGCTCATTGTTTTGGTTTTACAGCCCACAGCTTTACTTTACTGTTCGCCCTCTCATTATTCCAGCCACAGCAAGCAGCTGTTCAGACACCTCTGATAAACCCACTGTACACTAACTGCTCTGCACAGAAAAGCAGACAGATGAGGTTAGCAACTAAGTAGAGATTTTCTTTAGAAGTTAGCAGAGACCAAAACAGAGCTGAAAGAAAAGTGAATATTGGTCCATTTGTCAGGTGGCAAGAAGTACGACTAAAAACAAATGCTAAGGTTGTCGAATGCTAAATGCTGAGTGTTCAAATAGTTAGCTAACACGTTTGCCAGAACAACTTCATGAGGTGATAACATGACATTTTTGTGTTTGCAGCTTGCTGAGCTGCTCCCAAGTCGGCAAGAAATCAATAAAGTGAACTGTCTGATGTTTATCACTTGTTGATGCAGTTCCAGGGAAATGTAATAAAACCGGGATGCCTTACTTTGAAGTGTAAATGATTTTTTTCATAAAATGTTTCTACATTTGAAAAGACGTGTGTCATCAAAATGACCTCATATCACACCCCAATATCAGAGTTTAAATGAGTAGATATCACTTTTAGTAAATATCTGTTTACAGGCAGTAAGAAAGATCAGCTTATCTGAGGCTCCTGTATGACAATCAGTCTGACTATTGTATCCAGTGATAATTGCTAGAAGGACTCTCAAAGGTCAGTCTTCAGGGGAGTTTTTACAGGTCAATATTTGAATGACACATGACACAAACACACACACACCCTTGCACAATTGCTTACTCCGACCACAGGCGCGTCATACAAGGCATGGTTTGACTTCCTCTGTGCTGTTTACAGACTGCAAACGCCCCACTCTACACCGAAGTGCTTGTGGTTTTTTTTCACTTTTTTGGTTTGGGCAGATGTTTTTGCATATTTGAGTTATTACATGAGTGCATTTTATGAAAGAGAAATTGAGAATCAGGTTTATTGCCAGGAAGGTTTTCACATACAAGGAGTTTGTCTTTGACTGCAAGTCAGACATATAAGTTAAGTATAAAAAAGACAATATTATAAAGTGCACAGAAGGACTATAGAAGAAGAATGACAGAAAAACAAGAGGTACTCAGGGCAAAACAACACACCTGTTTACAAGAATCATTTATCTTTGATGTGAAATGTGTGAGTGTGTGAGACTGAGAGACTCAGACTGAGAGAAAAAGGAGACCGAGACAGAAAGATAAAATGACGGAGGGAGAGGAAGAGAGGGAGGGGAAAGAAAGGGCTGGGGTTTCCTTGTCTCACCCTTCTGCTGTCTAATCGAGGTAATGACGCAGGCACCAGAGATGATACTACACACACATATGCATACACAACTTACTCACACACACACACACACACACAGTGCAGTGTGCAGTTGCCCCAAACCATCACCCAGCATTTCGCAAACCGCCCATGGCTGCTCGACTGCTCCCCCCTGCTTTCTCCTTCCCTTTGGGCGAGTTCCCTCGCATGTCTCTCTCTCTCTCTCTCTCTCTCTCTCTCTCTCTCTCTCATTATTCCCTCTTTTATTTTTTCTCTCTCTCCCTCTTTCTCACAATCTGCTGCCTCTCTTTTATCCCACCGCTCTCCTTCCCTCCATCACTACATTCATTTATCTTTTATCAGCTCAGCCTTCTGCAGAGCCGCTTCTGGTAAATGGATTGTGTGTGTGTGTGTGTGTGTGTGTGTGTGTGTGTTTGTGTACGTAGTCCCTATAAATGTCTTTTGTTCTGAGCTGAGAGATATTCATTGCAGATGAACAAACATCTACAATCGGTGGCGGGTGTGTGCCAACATGCCGTTGTGCACATTTGTGTTTGCAGACATGTACGACTCAATCATCCCTCACACTACATCTTCAGCTCAAGGTATTGGAAAGAAAATGATTTCCTAGTTTCCAAATTTTGCGGACCATTGACCCTTTGCTAAACCCATCCCAAGCGAACGGCAACTGACCAATCACGGCTTGGCAACTGTGCCTTGTTACGTCAGGCCGGTTTAGCTCCGGATTTGTCCACACATTGACACAGTGTGCATGGAGCTTGGTTTAACTCAAACACAGGACCAAATGTGCAAAGAATACATTAACGAGCATGTTAATCTGTTCTGATGTAACAAGCAAACAGTAGCACGGCCAGTTAATTAGCTTACTACCTACAATAAGAAAACCCAAGTTTAACTAACTTTATTTTGTGGGATCATATCACGTAAGAATAAAACCTGTTCAGACAGTACATCCACTGTGTAATACTATGTATATATACTGCATTTTCCTATTGTGTGGCCTCTTTGTTTTGAACAAAATCATGTATGTAGCCATCAAGTGGATATTTAACACCTCTTTGCAGGGTTCTTGTTTTTAAACAACAGGAGAAGCATTTTCAACCTACTCATGGAGCTAAAATTATCTTAAAACAGCTGCCTACCTTCAGCTAGATAGTTGTCATTTTAGCCCACATAATTGATTGTTGCCGGCCACAAATTAGCTTTTGTCTCAAATCACTGAAGCATTGTTCTAAAAATGACTTTGACTTTGGATTGGTAAATCAACCACCGACACTGTAAACTTCATGTGTGTTGTATGAAAAGGGAAAGCTCGATAGATGGTCTGAATGTTGACATACAGCTGTTTGTGCTCTGTGTGACTCGTGGAAAAAACATCAACATCTGGAACGTTTGGTGGTGACAGGTGGTGACAGGTCATGTGTGCCACATCTCCTCTCAAATGCAGTGTTTCTTAAAAGCTGCAGTTGTGTAATGGTAATTAATGCTTGGAGGTTTTTTTTTTTATCTGTGTGTGTTTGTTATATTGCAACATACACCTGTGTAATGGCACGGCGTGCCCTGTCACTGGGTGTGTTAGTGATGAATGTTTCTTTGTGGTATGCCTCATATTCTTGCTCATAACATTTACTGTTAACCAGCTGAGTAAAAGGGAACAGAGAACAACTCTCTTCATTATAAAACCCCTTTTCAGTGACCTTCACTAAATTTGCATATCAGATACACTGAAGTTAGAAAGTGCACAGTTAAATTTATTTAAGAAAAATTCTTAAAGCAAACCAGCTGATAATGAGAATATACTTAATGAACGCAGCCATATCTCATGGACACTTACGTTCAGCTGTCATAACATGACAAGATGTAGCTTGTAGCTTCAGTACCACAATGACAGATTGCTGTATTGTATACAGGCAATACTTCTTTGGGTGAAAATAATTTGATGTATCTCACACATTTAATTGTCCAAACAAAGATGGCAACATATATTCTGATTCTTTCTTTGACTTAAAGAAAGTAGGCCCAGGAGTGGATGTGATTTGTGTTCAGTTCATCAGCTATGAACTGAGATGAGAAAATAAAAGTTTTATAAATGCCTTGGCCCACTGCACTTACGATTAAATAATAGTGACTGGTCCGTGCTGACCTACTGTATTACAGCTTACCTTTCACACAATTGCTCTAATCTCTTTGTCCTTCCTTCCAACGGTGTATTTGAGGAGGGCTAGACACAGTAGATTATGTGTTTGCGTATGATCCTCAGTAATCACACAGAGAACGCCTTTGTTTTCTCCCTGAATCCCTTTATATAACATTAAAGCATTAGTCAAAATCTCTCTTCCTCATTCCCTCTCACACACTCCTTTTATCACTGTGTAAACTAGTTTCTACCTGTCAAATTGTTTTATTGGCCAGCTGACTGCTCTGTACTGCACCACTTGGAATGAATTCAAAGCGTAATCCGCTGCCTCGATAAGAATCAGCCGCAGTAACGTTATATCGTCGCAAATACTATTATTCCAGAGGAATGTTTGGACTTTTCTGTTGTAAAATAGCGTGAAGAAGGAGGGGAACTCCAACTTAATATCCTCTGATAAAGGACACAGAGAACAGGGTATAAAAAGGGAATTTATGGCATGTGAAACCTGCCAGAGGTTTTTGTTCAGCTCTTTGAGATGTGCGAGGTTTTCAGCTGGAGCAGTTCATGCTGATTTAAACCGGTAATACAGTTTGGAAGATCCTAATCTGCAGATAGAGGGTTTGTCTTGTATTCCAAAGATTATTCTTGTTATAAACAGCACAAGCTTCGTTTAAGAAACAAAAAAAAACTCAGACCTAAAATCCCATTTGAGACAGACTAGGGGAAAAAAATCCCTCAATTAAATCAAATATTATCCCAACTTGACTGTGAAATTTGCGGATTTTGTTCATCCAATAGGGCCCAGTTGTGGTTTAAGCAGTAAAATCTGCTATTTTGGAGAACTCAGTCTGACAACATAGTGACTCTCATGGTTGTTTCAATGTGGACCAACAGGGGGAGCAGTGTCAAACTAAGAGCTCTGTCTCTGTTTCAGGCCTGTGTTGGCTTTAAGCTGGAAACATGAGGATCCTGTGGCAAATTGTGTACTAGTGTAACTTTTGATGAAAACATAAAGTACGGTATGTTGCAGCCTGAAAATAAACATTTTCTGTTTCGTTCAAAGCTGTCAGTATGTTTTCATTTCTCACATTGTCAGTTAAAACTGCGGTAACACAACACTGACCTGAAACCTACCGTATCTATACAGATCGGTTCTTCCATTATATATTTAGATGAATTACCATAATGAATTATTGATTTGCTCTCTAGTAAAAAACAAAAGTGGCATGGCTTTCAAATGCGATGCATCTGATTAGTGCGATCAAAGAGGAGGATGCACAGCAAACGTTAAGACCCTCTGGACAGAAAGAAATTAGAGGCGGATAAGAAGCCCGAGACATCTACGCAGCCTTGTGTGAGAGAGACACTAAAAGCCACTAGAATGACAGAATATTGTATTGCTCTTAATACCTGAAGGAGCGGTGCATAGGCTACATGATGCAGATGCACAAGGGAGCTCTCGCTTTCAAACTAGCGAGGCCATGCATTGCATACACACACACACGCTAAACACACCAGACGTACACGAGACGGGTGTCTGCATATAAAACAGCCGTATTCCTCAGAAGTGTGCCATAGAGCAGAGAGAGAGAACAACAGCGGAGATTAACCGAGTGAAAAGAAGCTTCCCTCCTCCACACAAACACACACACACACACACACACAGCCCTGAGCCCCGACCTTTGAAGGAAGGCGACAGATGGGTCTTTTTCTTTGGCCAGGTCCCTGCTGACAGCTGTCCAGGATATAGGGAGGTGGAGGTGGGTGGGTGTGTGTGTGTGTGTGTTGGGGTTGGCAATGCTGGGGGTGCAGAGAGAGACGGTCAAAGGTCAAACATTCGCTGGAAGAAAGAACTGAAGCACACGCAAATTTATATGGACGTGTACAAAGCGCCACACGTGCAAACAGGCGGGAGCTCGCGCCTAATCTTTCATTCATGTAGACGCATCCATATTCATAAATGTTTCTGTCTGCCCGTCCATCTGCCTGCCTCCCTGACCCATCATCATTTCTCTCTTCTCTCTAATCAGGCTATTGTTTTGTCCTGATTAGTCTGGGCCCCACCCTCCCCACCAGCTCAGAAAAAAAGCAGGACATATCCCAGACACTTAAATCTTGTAACTCCAATAACCCAAATCCAAAGTGTTGTATTTCTTCTGCAGATTGGGTCAGTCCTGTAATACAGGATGTGCTGCACTTCCCCACCATGTGCAGGGGTTTCCCTTCTCCCCAGCCTGGACATGTCTGTGCATGTATGAAAGAGAGAGAGAGAGAGAGAGAAAGAGAGAAAGAGGGAGGCGGAGAGAGAGGGAGGCAGAGGGAGATCAAAGAAGGAATGTAAGCCTTTTTAGCATCAGACCGCAGCCGAACTGGAGTTATTATACTGCCGTAATGTCATCTGTGCTTTGCTGTCAACACCAGTTTTCACACTCTCATCTGCAGATTTTGCAAGTTTTGTGAACAAGGTTAAGCTTCTGTTCAGCTGACCTTGCATTTCAGGGAGGTTCCACACAGACAGTGACCAAGTACAAAATATGAAGTGGCCTCAATTGTTGAAGTCGATGTTACTTTTTTCAAAATAATCCAGGCAAAATACCAAGCTCTAAAGTCTATCTGACTGTTAACATAAGTTGGACTTATGTGTGGACTCCAGTGTGGACTGGACCAATACTTGAACTGAATTTCCATTTTATTGTCAGTGAACAAAATCAGAGATTTGTTAGGCTCAGAAATTGGACTAAAGACCCTTACTGTATGTTCCTTAAATTCTGTCTTTAATGTTGCCCAAATAGACCTACAGTAGTTATGTTACTCATACCTCTCAGTGAACAAAGACACACTGTAAGTTTTTTAAATGAATTTAGTTTTATTTGTGCTTTTCTAACTGCTGGATGGAAATATAAAATATGTTTCATTGTTGGAAAAAAGTAAAATAATAAATTAGTAGCTGAATGTGAATATAGCTGAACTCAATCTTCTCACACACTCCCCAAACCTGCATCGTTCGAGGGATTTCTGTGGGGCTATTTTCAAGTTATTTCTGGAGTCCGTACTGTAGCTTCTGCCACTAGGTAATGGAAAACTACACAAATAAAATTTGCTGAACTGCAGGCATTGGCTGAGTGCTTCTGGTGACCCAGGTGAGGAATATACAGCAGTGTATTTTCAACTCTTCGTCTCAGAAATGAAGATACATTATTTTTGTTTTCATTTTTCTAAATACAGCTCGGGCTACATCACTTCCTATCTAACGTAGACGCACCAAACAACAATGTGTGCTGCAGTGGTGAAATTTCCATTACATGTTGCTAGGCAAGCTACTCTCAAAAAACTTTTTTTAGTCTCTTCTGCTTCACTTTTTTGTGTGTTGATGACAAGTGATGTGGGAAATGTCACATATGATTGCAGATCCTTCCACACAGGTACACTGCGTGGTACAGTTCAGCACTTAACATCATCCGAGGCATGTATAAAATCCTTAACAGGCCCAGTTGATTCTGATTTTGTATCAAGATGGAAAGAGGAAAAGATCTAAATTACTTTGAAACAGGTTTCATCTTTGGGGCACTGATGGCAGCAGCTTCACTCACAAAGACTGCTCAGCTGGCCAGTGTTTCAGTAGGGACAGCGACATGGTCAGATGAGTCATCCCTCTCCAGAAGTGGGCGTGCACGTGTGGGGCATACACCAAGAGAACAGTACAGACCTGAATGCTTACGCTGAGGGGATCTGGTGGCTCTGTTATGCTGTGGGGGGCATTTTGCTGGCATAGTTTGGGTCCACTTGTCCCTTTAGAGGGGAGGGTCACTGCAAATTGATAAAAAGTTGTTCTGCGTCATAACCTGTTTGCCATGATGAAACATTTCTATCCTGACGGGAGGGGTCACTGAATGAGGACGGAAATGAGGTGAATCATATGCTCTGGCCTTCACAGTAATGAAATCAGTGTTAGACAGTGCTCTCCACCATCATCATGAAAACACCAAATGAGGGAATATCTTTTGTAAGAATCAATGCCAGTTCTATTCTGGCCCTATGGTGGCCCAACACCTTACTGAGAAACTTTATGCTGTTTTTTCCTTTCATTTGTCACCCCTATGTATATACTAGCATGGCTGCTCTCAGTAGGTTATAACATCACAACTAACCTTCCCCACTTCAATAAATAAATGGCATCAACAGTTAGTCATGCCACGTGGGAAAGCAGAAGATGAGATACATCACATGTGCCTAGATTATAATACTCTTTTCTGTCAGGTGGCAGTACCCAGTAAAAAGGTTAACCTGGCACAACGTTTACTGCATTACAAATGTCACTGTTGGTCAATGCTCTGCATCAGATACTCAAATACATGCAAGCACACATTCCAGGTAGAACGAGATATTTCATTGTAATTCATTGTGAGTCGTAAAATCCCTTTTTTGTACTGTAGTAAAACTAACTGCTGTGAAATGTTTTGGCACGTGACAAGCCTTAAAACTTATGGTTATATTACTCAAACCACACTTCCTGGATTTTATTTCTTTTTTTTTTTAGTACCTATAGCAACACATCCACACCAATGCACCTGCTTACATTGTATAGGGTACTATCAGTGTCTTTCCTGTACTGAACTGATTGAAACTGCCTCTGTAAACACTGCTGTGAGCTTTTTTTGCACAAGATATAACAACTTAAGCCAAAATACTTCAGCTTGTGTAAAGAGAGCATACCCTTGAGCATCGGCATCCACAAACACACATATTGCATGAGCATGATCTTCACCTCAGAGCAGGAGTTTTTACATGAGAACACTTGAGGTGGTTTCAGTGGCGTTTCATAGCAGTTTAGGAATTTATGTAATAATTTGTTTGTATTACATATGAACACGTCTGTGTCATATGTAGATGTGGTTTGAATGTGTGTGTGTTTCGTGGGTATGAGTGGGAGTGTGTGTATGTGTCTGTTTGCCCACAGAACTGGATTTTTATTCAAGGACACCTCATAAAACAGCAAGGTTACATAACAGTAATGAAAAAGACAGCAGTGACAGAACCAACAGAGAAGGTCAAACAAGTTTGGAGCTGAAATTCTTTTTAACACAAGCTTGACATTGGAACATTGACAAGGGTGAAACTGATAAAGCCTCTATCTCTCTATCTCTAACAGCAATACATCAACCCCCCTACATTTATGGAGAATGAGTATTTTCCTGGTTATATTACTGTATGCTGAAATAAATGTATCACTAAAATAATGGCTAATGTCTTGCTCTGATTGGCAGTCATGTCTTACTTTGCTATCATAACCTTTTTTGATTTGTAACCATGCTTTTTTTCTTACTTTTGATCACTGAGATCTTACAAATATCAGATTTATACCCTTTTTTAAATATAGATATACATATACATATAATCATGTATTCATTTATAAAGATTATTTGAATATATGTGGTCATTTTTATTATTATTAATTATTATTGTGGTCAATTTTATTATTATTTATTCATTACAGTGGTGTTACTGTCACTTTGGAAAGACACATAAAGGCCTTTGCTGCATGTGAGCGTGGGAAGCTGCCTTGTTTTTTGTCAATTCCGTTGTCTGATGTGTTTTACTGATGTCTATCTGACAAGCACTACGTATTGATTGGCCTTGATCCCGTGTGAACCCCTTGAAGCTTGTCCCAACCTGGAAATCAATATGAGTCCCAGTCTACCAGTGGCAGAGCACACAGAGATAAATGGGATGTGCCACGATTAGTGGTCCCTTTGAAGAGTCTGTTAATACTGAAAACGCAGAAAGGGAAAGTTTGCCCGTGGAAAGCTTTTTATTTAAACAGGTGGTTTCTTATCCTCGACGTTGAGCAAACTGACTCTTCTGGCGAGTGCGACGGGGATCACATAAACACACAACATGGGAGAGGATAATCACACATAAATCCCTGAGCATGGAAGAGCTGTGCAACAGATGGGAAACTACAGACTACTCTCTAATGGCACAGATGAGAGTGACAATTGATATATCCTACACACACACACACACACACACACACTAAACACTCTCTGCTGCACTAGCAACAAATAGGTATTGCCTTGATCCGTGATCCTACATTTCTGCAGTATAAACCATTACTTTCCACGTGCGCATTTCATATATGCACATTTTCACACCATGTGTACACACACAATCTCTTAAGCTATTTATTGGACCAATAGCACAGAACATGTTCTCCACATTTTTAGCTACTCACAAAACAGCATTCCGGCCGAGGAACAGGTGGCTTTTTAGCCGGCTTGCAGTAAAAACGGCGACTCATCTCTGTGCTCCCAACTTTACTTGCAGAAAAAAAACATTGTTTTATATTTTTTATTTCCTCTTCTGGCCAGCACAGCCCCATTTAATTGCCCTCTTTCATCTAAAGTCCTGTTAAAAGTTTCAAGCTACTTCTAGGACACTGAATGTCTAAACTGTTCAAGTTCAGAGGAAGAGTACTGACACTAACTGTACTACACTTTGGATTAAAATTTTAAGGCAACTATTGTCTAATATATAATATATAACTCGATGTGTGTTCTTCTTCAAACAATAAAATGGTATTGCAGTAGAAGTAAAAGCAAAAACTCCTACAGCTCTTTTACAAACTCCTCAGTGAAAACAGCTGGTTTAGTAGTGCATCAACACATTCCTCTGCCCCCCCCCCATACACACACACACTCCCCACCCGTCTCTATCTTGTCTTCACGGGCAGGCATGCTAAGAGGACAGGTGTCCTGTGGAGCCCATGCACACAGCGGGACTGGGATTTCAATAATGTCATTCAGTGGAGCTGAATAGGAGTCAGTAGGGGCCCCGCTCTTTCTTGCGCCTCTAGTTGACAGACGAGCAGCCGTGTCTTTGTGCTGAGCCGGGGGGCCCCCGATCACTCAGCGGAGGGGAGGAGGTGGAGGAGGAGATGGTTGTTGGGTTTTATGGGGTTTTAGCAGTGGCAATCAGTGGAGTCTGTAGTCACTTACTGAGGACAGGAGGAGGAGGAGGGAGAGGAGGAGGAGGAGGAGGAGGAGTGACGGCGGTTACGGTTTTTGTGGGGCTGAAATAGTGGCAGCCGTCGAGGCTTAAGGTCATGTGTCAAGTCAGCGCCCACTGATTTCATCATAGCAGATGGAGTTTTTGTTCTTTCAACTAACTGTTTTTTTTTTTTTTGGCTGCATCCACTTTACTTTTTGTACCTCTCTGTTTTACTCTTCCTGTGTACACACTGTCGGTCTGTTAAAAATAAGCTTCTCTGTTGGTATCCATGCAAATATATATGTACTGTGTACTGTATATGTGTGTGTGTGTGTGTGTGTGTGTGTGTGTGTAAGTGTGTGTGCAGGGCAAGGGTGGAGGGGCGCTCTGGCTGATCCCACCTGCTGAGGACCATACAAAGCTTTGCAGTGCCGGCTTGCCACAATGCCCCAGAGCTGCTGCTCCTGCTGCTGCTTCGGAGCCTGCTCCTTTCAAAGACCATTCTCTTTTTTTTTGCGGCCTATCTGCTGCGACCATAATAAAAACTTCTCTAAAAGGATCTCTAAACACAGTCTGCCAGGGGTCATATGAATATTAATACATAGCACACGCAACTGCTGCTGCTGCTTGAGCTGCTCCGGTGCATCCCCCTTTACAAAGCTCAGTCTGGTTTTCTAAGTCCCTTGCAGCTTGAAGCAAAGACACCTATCTAGTTAAAAGGTCGCTCTGGTGAAATCACGACAGCCACAGTAGATGCAAGTGAGGCAATATATAAACTGAAACACAATGTTTGTCCACAGAGACTGACAAAATAAATACAAAATTAAATGTTCTTTTGAGCTGCTTCAAGTGAAACTATGTATGCTACTATGTATACTAAATGTACACATCCTCGCTAATTTAACAGCCTCCATGTGACCTCTTCAGTCTGCCTTGTATTCAATTAACGGTGTTAGACTTTGGTAGCTTTACTTTTAGCGTAGCTGACTAGCTTCTCCTACATTTGTGTGTTGCTGCTGGAGAACGCCGGAACGATGACCTGCCACTTCTAATAATCCAATCCTATCATCGCTGAACCTAAAGTGTCTGTCACACAAGACAGTCAATAAAAGGGAACAAAATAGTCCAAGTTGCAATAACATGATAACAAGCAAGAAACCATTCTACCTTCAAAGTTACATAACCATGCATGCATCATAGGTGTGCTCTGCAACTTAAGAAATGGCACTATACACCTCTGCTCTCCTGTTTTTTTATTATGGTTAGGGCTCACTGTTCTGCCCTTTCAGATCGAACATCTTTTCTGGAAAAACAAGTCTGTTGGAACAGTTAGTGCTAATGTTACTATGGATGGTGTGGCCAATCCCTGCTATCAAGCTTTTATTGGCCATATCATCCATGGTAACACTGGCACTAACTGCTTGATAACAGGCCTCTTAGCAGTAGCTCGAGCATGGCTTCCTTGGAAGATCAGGAGGGTCAGCAGTCACCCCGTCCAACTGCACCCAGTGTAGTCTCTGTTTCTTTATATTGTTATTTTACTATAGAAGTCTACTCTTTATACATTCAACTTCATCTGTTGTTCCTCCTGAAGTCTCATACCAGCATTTTCCAAAGGTCAAGCTAGACGGTAAAATTTGTGATTTGAGATTTCTGGCTGTATAAATGAAACTGACTTTTCTTGCCTTTGTCCTCTGGCGGGTAATGATTAGCAAACGTCCCATGCGTTTAGTTTCACAATGAATTATCATCCAATTGCAATACCAGAGGGATGAATAATAATAGATAAAGGTCTCATCTGAATGTGAGACTTTGGGGAACGTTAGATAAGATTGTTTGATGTATCACTCAGCCACATTCACACATTAGTAGGGCTGTCTCACTGCCAGATATGCTCAGGGCCAGCTCTCTAGACTGCATTTTTAAATATGATTTAGAAATTCACAGCATCTCACACAGTCTCGGATGAGTCACTGTTCTTGCAGGGAGTGACTAAAAGGCATGAGACACACCAGCTGCAGAGGTACCATGTAGACTCAGTTTGTTTTATTAAAGTTCTGAAATATTTAGACCCCCTGTAAGTGTGATTGTGTCAGGGCTGGGCAAGCTCAGGGAGGCTCACTTAAGAACGGCTGTTTAATGAAGAACAAGGAAAGCTACTTGACTGGCCACCGGTCATCCTCCTCCTTGTACAGTACGTGCATTTGCAAAAAGGATGCACAAAATATATAGACAGTCAGGCCGGAAGCTTTTGAGGACGAGAGAGAAAAAGTGAGGGTTAGTCTGTTAATGGTTTGCTAATGTCTGTATCGACCATTATCTGACACTTAAAACTCGGAGGTAGCAGGAATTATATTTAGATCCTGAGGCTTTGAAACGCATTAGACCTCACTGTAAATTGACTTACTGCAGCAATGCGTACAGTGTAACTTCCCTGAGCTGATCACGCTCCCATTCATGCTTATTTCCCATTGTTTTATTCTCTGCAAAGCATTACTTTATGCGGCATGAACGAATCAGACCCATTAAGAACGCTGTGATCCGTTAACCAGGGGAGGATGATGACAACGAGGATGACAGGTGTGCTGGTAACCCTGTTATGTAGGCAGATCACGTCCGTGCTGTGACATCATCGCGCCTCTCCCTCTCTCTCTCTCTTCCTCTCTCTTCCTGTCTCCACATCTTGCCCTCTATTTGGTATTCTGCAGCCACGACTCCAAAGAGACGCCGCTCTGCTCCCAGCTTGGTTTGAAGTAGGAACACAACAGAGGGAGAGAGGGAGAGAGAGTGGAAGTGGCTGAATCAAAGAAAATTTAGGGGTGGAGTAAAGGTCAAAACAAGAAGCAAAGAAGGGAAAGAATGAACCCATGATGATGATGATGATGGTGATGATGATGATGATGATGATGATGATGATGATGATGATGAAGGCAGCAGATTGGAAGAGACAGGCAGATGGGGGGACAAAGGAGAAAGAGACAGGAAGCAAAGCAGAGAGAGAAGAGAGAAGGGAGACGAGAAGAGAGACAAAGGGAAGGCAGGATGAGAGAGAGAAAATTGTGCACCCTGGCTCACCAAAGAAGCACCTATGGGAACTGCCTGTCTGCATCTGAATGCATGGATGGTCGGCTGGCTGGCCTGTAAAGGAAGCTATTATATTTCTCCCCTGTCTCTGGCTCCAGCGGGTTGGCACAGCAGGTCCTCTGTGCTGAAAGAGGCATGATGCACTCTGTCACACTGTCCTACTCCATCATTCATGCATTCCCTCTCGCTCTCTTCCTCTTCAAAACCAGTCTGTTTTACAGCACTGTAGACCAAACATGGTGCCGCAAAAGGACCTCCCCAAAAATTAAATTAAATTCCATTGACCTTAGTGTGAAGAAATGCTCATCTCAGTTCAGTTCAAAGCCACAAATGCAAAGCACATTTCTTTGATTGCAACCGCAGGGCAAGAAAATATGCGTGCATTCACAAAAGACAGGATGCTCTGTGGCAATATCTTCTCATTCAGGAATGAGAGGCCACTTGGCTTCGATATCTGCTCATTCAGGAATGTAAGGATGCTACTAAAACCTGTCTGTGTAGGACTGGAAGGAGACACTGCTGCACCGTGTCCAGTAAAGGAATCCATACTGGCAGTCCTGATTCAGTCTAACCTTATTTCCATCCTGTGTAGATTCACTCTGACAGCAGACTCATGACGTACTTCATGAGGCTTGTATTGATTACATGTCTGGTACGCTCCCAGACTATTGATCCGGGTGGGGAACCTCACAGCCCCCCCCAAAAATTAACACATATTTTGGGAATGTAACTCAGAGTGTTACGGAAAGGAATTGTTTAAAGAGATAGACACTCACTCACATAAATTATCATCTGACCCCTCATCTTTATGTCTTCTTTCAGCACATTGTCTTGTTTCTTCCTGCTAACAGACAGACTACAGACAGACCCCTATCTTCTTAAAATAGCAGCTAAAGAGCCACTTAGTGATTAGCTTGTAGAAATTAGCATTCAGCAGCTAAAAAGCTAGATAGTTTGTTGGTGAGGCTGGTGGAGCAGCAGAACAGAGCTTAAAAAGAGCATGAATATTGGACATACATTCATGAAGTGGCCAGAAACCTGACTCTAAATGAATGCTGTTGTTGCATTAATATATCTGCTTGATGTGAATATAAGCAACCTCTTGCTTACAAGTCTGCAACATCAACCTTATAAGGTGTTACAGTCATATGTCAGTGTTGTGTTCACAGTTTGTTTCCACTGCTCCTATGTATGCAGCAAAAGATCATGTATAGGTTTACAATAACAGTAAAGAGGTTAGAGACAATGTGGAGAACACTGTAAACATAAAGTATGACATTATTTTTGACAAGCTATAAGTCATTTTGAATGTAGAACAGAAAGTAAAAGTCCGATATCTGCTTGATCTCTCACTTAAAGCTAAAATGAATTTCCTGAATTTTTTCGTGATGTGTGAACAGAGATTAAGGATTAAAAGTTAAGCTTTGGGCTTCATCTGGGTCATAATGGGAGGAATGGTTTGATCATTCAAGCATATGCAACAAAGTTATAGAATATAAAACAATTGGCAATTCATAACAAATCAGCCCCTACAAATGCCCCGCCAGGTCTAAGATTAATCTGGCATTTCTCAAATGCAATGCAATGAAATCAATGCACGATGGATAAACCGTTTGTTCTCTTAATCTAAAAATGTGTGCATGCTGACTCTTTAAGCAGATGTTCTCTGTTCTAATATTTTTGGTCAGTTTTTACTTGAGGCCTGTGAGGATGGTAGAAGGTTGGTCATACTTTTCAACTGATAATAAGGCAAACATATCATAAAAACTGTTACCACCAATATGTTAATCTTTGCATCCCACATCTCTGATGGAGAATGTGTATAATTCTAATGGACACTGTGTGTTTGACCTCGCTGTTCACTGGATGCTAAAATAACAAAAGCATTGATCGATATGAGTCATGGGCTTCATCCACAAAATATTGCTAGGCTGATTAAAGCTATACCGGTGATGATTAAGCGTCGGTGCATGGCAACATTTGCGTACAATGCCTACGTCAGCTGTGTCTGGGTCCATTATGTACAGTCACGCTGCACGCACACTCCCATCCTACTGACCAACTTACAGCTGCTATGGCAACTGGATCTTGCTCCTCCTTTTCCTTTTGTCTTTTTCAATGAACAAACAGTGGCTGTGGAGAGGTACAGCAGCAGATGTTCAGATACATCTTCATAAGTTTCATATCTCCTTTCCAGTGAGTTTCTGCAGTAGTTTCTCTGTCATGCTTTCCTGTTTTCATACAAGTTTTTTTCTGCCCCTTTCTGGAAGATGCAAAAGTGGTGACATTTATGCGGAAATCCTCCATGGCTACAGTACAAGTTTAAAAAATCAGTTAGTTCAAGTTTTTCTTGGCCAATGAAACGACACACACATGTCTCATGATTTAAAGGCAGGCACAAGTTAGCTTTAAAGTGAAAATTACTCATACTAAAAAGAACACTAATTTTGGTATATAGGCTGTGGCTGTGCTGTATAAAATGTGGTAGAGGTGACACAATCACTCTATTATAATAACACTAATTCTGTTACGTAAGCTGTAGCTGCACAGTATAACGTGGGGCATCAATGTTTTTTCTGTCTGTTTTACAATCTCACTCCCCAGACAAATACTGTACACACATTTTGTACATGCAGTTCCAGCCCTCCGCCTCTCGCAGACCAACACAATAACTTTCATAGTGTTAGAGTGCCGTGGCAAGTTGCATCAGCTCGACTACTTCTGGATGTCGTGGGTGTTCATCCTTGTAAAGTGGAAAGTCTTATTCTCAGTGGGCAGTTTTTATGTGACTCATAATTGTCTTTATTATTGTCCCTCTTCTTATGTAACTCCTAAACACTCTTCCACAGTCGTCTTCATAGATCTGATGAGAGAGCTAGATCGTAAAAAGGTTCCCCTGATTATGATCTCAGCCTCCTCTGATGGTAACAAATCAGGTGGTTAGAGATAAACATGCCACTGTGTCTTTTTTATCACCTTTATATAAGCTTTAAATGAAAACAAGCTCTTACCATATGTGGGATTTAATATCCTTCCCTGGAGAGCCTACATACAAGTGCAGGATAATGAGTATGTACCTTAGCAGTAAGTGATTGAGCTAACTGGGAAAAAAAAGTTAGACATATACACAAAAATGGCAAAAAATAGAAAATGGGTGGATAGTATATATTCTCATATGGTTGTGGCTACCAAAGCTATCAGACAAACTGAGGTAGTTCTACTTATTTGCATGCTTGCATTGACATTTTCTGTTATTTTTGTGCACAACGCAGATATGCTTTGCAATTACTTTGGAATATTCATTGCATCACGAGAGGATTTCAATCATCTGCCATTTTCTGAATGGGATTGTTCTGAATGACAATATTTTCTCTGAAATGAAAACAAAAAGCCTACCACCTTTTTCCAAAGTTGAATGAATAATTGATTTACATAAATTTACAAAGATATAAAGACTTAAGTGATTTAGTTACAAGAATGAAAGATATTTGTTTTCTTTCAATTTAAGTTTAAGAATACTTTGTTCCTTCAGTGGGAAAGTACACGTCCCTCACAGTGTAGAAAAACAGGCACGGAGACTGATATTTTTACTATCACAGCTGTCTAAAGTCTAGTCTAAAACCCCCATTCCAAACCTCTGAACTCAGAACTGAGAAATTCCATTTAAATGACAGCTGATGTCTGTCACTGTTCTCCCCACTGTGACGTGTTGCATGTGGCCGTACCTGAAAAGTGGGGCAGAGCCAGAGATGCATTTTGTAATCATGCAAAACTGCAACATGACGTGGGATTTCCGCCTCAGACTCCCGAAATCACAAGTGTAGAGCTGCTTGAGAGAATAACTGTGAAGAGTTCACACCAGCCCGCCGTAGATCATTAGCACTGCATGAGGCCAGGCTCATGATTCACCCAAGAAGTGTTAAAAACAAACACACAGATAACACCGACCCCTGCAACACACATGCCCACAGACCCCTTCCTTCAGTAATAAAACAGGATGGGGTACACTACACTGTGCGGGTTGCAGGGGGTCTGGTCTAAAAGAAAAACACTTTGAGTATTACACAGTATTACACATTATTCTTTTAAATAATTAAACAACTCAAATTTTTAGACAAATAATACAGTTTAGATGTGGAATAGAAGGCAAAACCCCTTTTTGAGACTTGTATCTGTAACATTTCTGACTTCTATCTGTTTTAAAGGCATTCAACCTGTTTTTATTTTTTTTGCACTCTGGCAACAAACAAACAAACAACATTTTCCAAGCTCCTGTTTTTAGCTTTGCACCTGGGACTATACAAGACTCGTGGGGGGAGGGGGAGGGGGTCCTCAGGATTAAATAGTGGGGGACCTAGTTTCTGGAAAATACATCAGAGAAAGAGAACGAGAGAGAGAGAGGGAGACAGTGAGGCAGAGAGAGAAAGAAGCAGGTGGTCTCTAGAGAAAACATTAAATTCACTTTTCCACAAAGTAACTATCCCATCCCATCTTCTCTCTCTCTCTCACACACACACCAATCCATGAGCTGAATGGAAGAAATGCAACAATAATGGTTGTCCTGTGTCCAAATACTGAACAATAACCTCAAATAATAAAATTCAGCAAATGCCTCCAATATGAATATTCCCTCCAACTGTTACACAAATCCACTGGAAGACACACATGAAGGCAAATGTAGGAGAAATAAGGACTCGGAGGATTTGAAAATGAATTAACACCGGGTGACTCACCAAGACACACACTCAGAGTGAGATTATGGGTTGTCGCGTCACCATGGCAACACATCCTGTAACGTGCTAATGCCTGTGTTTCTGCATGTGTTTGTTTGTGTGTCAGTGGGTGGAAGGTGGCAGTAATGTCACACTTGCCCTTAATTGCCCAGAGTCAAACAGAACAGATATTTTTGAGGTGACACGGGGGCCGCATAATGAGAAGTTCATTGGAAAGAAATCGCTGTTGCAAAATGACTGGACACTTAGACCATGTTACTAATTTTGAAGTTGATACTAAGCCTCAATAATTTCTCACATAAATGTGTGAACACATTTGAATATGGGCTTAGATATGGAGAGATGCAAACATGCAGACTGAAAAACTTTGTTCATTCAGCCTGGCAATGTGTTCAAGTTCAATAGAAAATTATGTATCTGTCTCACTGTGGTTATTTTCACTAAACACAGAGGCAGTTAACTTACTGTGTACACTGATTAAAGAAATATGTCCTTTTAAGAGTTAGTTTTAAATGTAAATCTACCTTTATAGCAGATTTTGTCACCATTTTTCTCTTGCTTTTTTGCATTTATGTGGCAAGAATGCTAGAGAGTGACATACAAAGACAAAGACCCGATTCTCAAACCCGCCTGCCAAGCTCTGATTGGTCAATTGTTTCTCCAACAGCCCAACACCAGACGAATTGCGACGTTTGCAGTGATTCAGAGGTCTGATTAAGAGGCCTGGAACCAGAAATAACTGCAAATTATTATTTTCCTTTTGAGGCCGCATTCCCTAATCTGTTGTTTAGTTTTGAAAGCGTCATTTATATTCTCCCACCGCACATAGCTGAAGTTTTTGTCACTGTATGTGCAACTTTAACGTCAGTGAAACGAAAAATGTTCCCAGATAAACCTGTGACACAGTGTGCTGCAGTGTGAAATCCAAGCTTGAATACTGAGGTGATGGAAGATTGAGATATGTCAGCTATGATGCATATGTAGGTGTGTGTTTGTGTGTGTGTGTGTGTGTGAGCATATCTGAGTATCTGAATATGCAAGAATCTATATGTGATACTCTGCAGTTGTTTTGAGTTCAGTGATAAAAGTCAGCATTTAATTATGTAAGGCGAAGCTGGTGCGCTGATATGAGCAACCTCAGACGTTCTGTGCGTGTTTGTCTGTGTATCTGTCTGCAATTGCTGTCTCATTGTCAGACTCACACCCAGAGCAACACAGCTGTTGTAAAAGCAGACAGCCTGTGAGTATGTGCATCTGCATGTGTGTGTGTAGCCACACTGCATGAGTAATGGCATGTGTGATTTACACACGGCTGACATGTGATTAAGATAGGCTGAGTTGACACTATGTGGAGCAATAAATTCCACGG
Source organism: Scortum barcoo (assembly GCA_023238725.1). Taxonomy (NCBI): domain Eukaryota; kingdom Metazoa; phylum Chordata; class Actinopteri; order Centrarchiformes; family Terapontidae; genus Scortum; species Scortum barcoo. Next base: position 16,311,114 of record CM041533.1, on the reverse strand, counting down.
GAGTCACTTTTAACTACCGCGCCGGTGAGAACAGCTTCATTAACGACAACCTCTACTCAAAGCAGACTCACACACACACACACACACACGCATATAACCGCCGTAGATTAATATTCATGACTTAAAATATTCACGACAGATCAGAATACAGCCTTTCATGCAGGGCTGGGTTTCATCCCGGCAAAGACTAGCCCGGAGTTTCTGCAGCCTCTCAGAGTGGGAGTGCTGACTGCTTACAGGAAAAAAGTGCAAGAGAAAATTTTAGAGCTTGACACAGAGTGGTACAGCCTCCTGTGACTAAACTCTATCTAAACACAACACCTGAACTCAGAGCAATACGGTCCATTTATGACACTTTTATAGATCTAGACCGCATATACCTGTGTGATTGTAAATACCGAGCTCTGTGGAAAAACAATAAAGGCCGATAATTGATATGATTTATTGAAGTAGGATGATTGCAAGTAGGTGGAATTTATTCTGATGATCCTCGCTGTTTTCATTTCACCCAAAGCAGTTACCATGACGCTGTCTTTCAATTGTGTATCAACAGCAATGTGATAATGATTATGTAATCCATTGTGTGTGTTTGTGCACTCTCACTGGAGAGCAGGCTAGGACTGTAGATCAACAAAACCTTGGATGCTTTTGTACAAATGAGCGGCCTCCAAACTACACCAAAGGCCAGAAACACTCTCGCCTTCAGTTCACACAAGATAGTTCTTTCTGGGCACGCACTGCTTTGATTTTTGAGCAGATTTCTTTTGGATTCTGTTACCAGTGAAAACAAAATTCTCTCTAAGTAAGGATAAAAAATGCAGTCTAAAATGCAGTCATGGTCAGGGGTCAGTTCGGAGGACCTTTCCTTCCTTTTCTCAATCTCAGAGAATTCAAATGAGGTTCCTCTGGTTCACCAAAGCAAGAGAAAGTGCGCAAACATAATAAAGCATGAGTCAGTGACTGTTAGAATGGACTGGAATGTTTGTGGTGGTGTTTATTGAGCATACCATGATGTCAGTGTTTGCAGATTGTCATGCCAGGGAGCTCATTTGGATCTGGTGACATTAAGAGTTTCCTCAAAATGTTCATGTTTTGTGCTGCGTTACCAGTTCATTCTTGTCTTATCCACTGACTGCCCTCTCACTTCCCTAATCTCATTCTGTGGAATCTCTGCAATCACAGAAAGATCACTAAATAAAGCACAGAGTGTGATGTCACAGAAACTACACCTAATGTAGGTTTATTTAATCAGAATCTCCGTTTTACAAGAAGTCAGGCCAGACGCATGTGAGAATATGTCGGAATAGATGAAAACAGACCAATAAAGTTTTGTGAGTAAACAGCATCAGCAGACATTTACAGTAATGAATACCAGACTTATCTGTCAGCCATCATAAAATACAGCTCTGCCAACTTTAGCTATTCACACTCGGCTTTATCTCAGTTTGACTTACAGATAAGCAACATGTTATGAGCTGTTTCGATTGACTTTAGTCATGTTTTTCAGTTTTTGTGGTGCTAATTTGTCCTTTAAGTGTTATTTCCTACCATGATTTCACCGTATTTATCCTGCCAGACTGCTGTTTTCTTTAAACGGCGAAAAGCCTGCTGGTAACCCCTGAAAAGATTACAGGAAAAGAGGTAAACCCCGCAATGTCAAGCAGAGAAACCTTTGGGCCTTTCAAGAAAAAAGTTCTTCACTTCTCACTTTGGTTTCCCCCACACGCCAACGCACACACACCTTTGCAGTCGCACCAACACACAGTTCAGATGTGAAGCATGTTTTCTAGGATCCCCTTTATTGAAAGATTGATTATGAATACAGACAGTGGGTTGTTCTGTGGAAGGTGGCACCCACCCCACAGTTTATTGAAACACATCAAAGGTCTTTATGAAAGCAGCGGGGGCTGTGATGGGGAGATCCAGAGTCAGTAGCTGTGTGTTTTGCTGACTAAAAGAATTATTGTTGTCCCTCCTACACACTCACTTTTTTATGCGACAACAGTTAACCATATTATTAAATGGCAAAGTGACTTATCCAGTTCCTCCTCGCAGAATTTCCCTGTCTCATCACTGCTGCTAGAAGTCGAAGAAGTCACAGAAACTGAAATGTGAGAAAGTGAAAATGCTTTCAGCTGTTGGACAAATTTTTTAATGAATTAACATTCAAACAACATAAAAGTAAAGTTTTTGTTGTACCTGTATGTGCTCTGTCAGTATACTCTCATGTGATGGTCATGGAATATTGATCCTCTTAAAGACAGTCACTTTTAGTTGTCCCCCATTATTATACAGAGCATTGTCGCCACTTTCTTACTTCAGAATACTGGATACTTCAACTACACTCATCCAGCATCAACAAACTTATTGCTAACAGCAATGCTGCCTGCCCCACAAGGCTGAGTTAGTGCAACTTTAATTCAGAAGCAATGAAACGCTCACTCAAAGGTTTGTTGCCACAATCTTCCTTGGCCTGATATAACCAGTAGTTTATGGTGGCTAGCGTAATAAATAAATAAATAAATTGTGACAGATATTGCTCTCACTTCGCTGACACGTCTGTGTTAAACTCATGTAGAAACAGCTAACAAATAGGGTTTAACAAGGAGCACTACAGTTTGGTGATATGATGATGATCAATCCTTAGCCCCCCGATACACTCCTTTAACATAACCACGTGACTCCAAATCAACACCAGATTAGATCCTGGTAACAAAGTCTTATTTAAGACAACGCAAGGCTAAACTCTTCAACACATTATCTTAAATAAATTGAATTAATTATATCTTGATTGTTCTGCTGCAATTCTAACTGCCTTGCCTGTAAACAAACAAATGAACTTATAGAATATATGGTTCCTGGTGGTTAACCGCTACCATCGACAGTATCCCGTTTCTCAAACAAGCTCGGGATGGGATCCAAAATGGGTGTCAAACAGAAAAATCATTCATCGCTGTTTCAGCTCTAGGAGCTCACGAGGTCCAAGACCTCTCCTATAGTAAACAAAGTAATACAACTAAACTGGCTGTCGGCACAAGACAGCTTGAAATATAGCACAGTAATCCCATTATCACACAGCTCGTTGAGCTTGCTTCCAGTCAGTCAGTCAGTCAGTCAGGTTGAGGGGTTTTCCCTTCATTCCTCCTGGATTAGATTAAATTCTTGTTATCTCTTTATATTCATTGTTGTCAGCTTGCCTCTGGGTTTTATTCATAGACAGTGCGGCTGTGTGCTGCCCTGTCTGCCCCTGGTGTGGTGTCTTGGCTTTGTACAGCTCTGTCACAAGGTCTTAAAATGTGCTTCACAAGTACAGCATGTCACAAGCCTTATTAATAGACTTAAATCATGTTAATTTGTCCTTCAGTACAACTGAGTGTTGCTGCCCCATTGGTGTTTCTATGTAAATTTGCAGAAAAATGGGGATTTTATCAGCAGAACTTCTCCCTCATGCACAAGTCTTCTTTCTTTTTTCTAACTACCTGTGTATGAAGGGGAATCACATGGCAGGTACTTCCCACATTGTAAATCAAACTTCCCTTCATGTTTCCAAAAAGTTTTAATGCAGAAATAAATCTTTACTGAACTGAGTCTGAGCACAGTGCTTTTCATCTGAGCTGAACTTTGTGTCATGGTGAAACTTGGCTCTCTCTGTGGCCCTTTGTGTGTGTGTGAGAGAGAGAGAGCGAGAGCATATGTGTGTCAAATGATCCACGGCGTGGGAATTCCCCTCTTAACAGGCGGCCGGGTCTGGAATCTCTCTTCAGCGCTTTTGTTTGTTTGGGTTTGCGGAGAGCAGAGAGAGAAATGGCAAAAGAGGAATGAGAGAGAGGAAGGGAAATCGGGACGGAGGGCGAACATATCCTTTCGCAAAATCCTCTTCCATCTTATCTGTGATCTTTCTGCTTAATCAGAGTACATCTGCTGATCACTTTAATTAGCAGTATTACTTTGAGATCTTTTTGTTTTTCTACCACGTCTTGACTTTGAATTAGGAGCTAATAAAGCCTCTTGGAGGGGCAGGGGGTTTCAAACAACCCCCACACAGAAATGGACACGGGACAAAGTGTCCCATTGAAATGTGCGAGACGGCCCAGGGTGCCTTGTCCTACAACAAGCCCTTATTCTACAACAGACGGACCCCAAGCCCAAACATACTTGTAGTAGGAGGCTTTTCAGTGTCTTGATTGTCACACAGAGAAAGTAGCCCTCAGAGACTGTACAGAAAGAAAAAAGGCTTGTCTTGAGGCTTACAGAAACCCACTTAGCTGAGAGAGGCCGGGCCTAAATCTGACTTTGTGATCTTGTGAGCTGCTGGATCAAAGGACAAATTATATACAAAGATTACGTTTGAGATTTTTTAGGTAATTCCAGCCACAAAATCCCCACATGATTTTATGTGCTTCACACTCACCATGATTTGTCTTTTTTGATGTTCCTTTTTCTAGATAACGCATGTCCTATATATTCCCAGTGTGATTGTATGACGTGATCTTCACATGTAGAGTTTTGCGCCCACAAATCACAGGGGGATTTCTGTGCTGAGCTAAGCTACATGAAACTGAGTGTGAAAGTTTATTTCTGGCCTTGGGAGCACTGATGTGGCAAAACAACACAACTCGACAAAGCTGTTTGACTTGTTTGAGCAAGCGGACTGTGTGTTGGGAGTGGTGTGTCAAAGTACTACTGTATTTCCAAGATCAGTGAAAAACTTTTGTGCCTATTAGCCAACCATGAAATCCAATTGTAACAGCTACTGAACTCACATGTCAACAGGTCCGTCTCTGTGACAACTTATGAGAGGTCAGTTGATAAAGATAAAAATCAGGTTTGTATTGTTCTGTCCAAATAAAGTTAACAAAGCCAAACTAATGACGGTCTGAGCCACACATCAGGCTGGATCAGACGGCTCTCTGACCTACAGATGAGGTTTATTTGTCATTTAAAGTGAGGAAGTGTAGAAGAGACACTATATGGATTATGAACGGCAGATTTAGGCCCTGATGGTATTGTCTCTGAATTAAAGGGCAAACTCTGAAATGACATTTCTCAAAATTAAATTTTGATTGAGGACAGAACGCTCATGATTACAGCCTCAGGGTGACCTAAATGCTCTTATTGTCTGACAGTGACTGTTACAACGGTGATTATATCCACGGGAAATTATGTTAATGCAGACAAAATTGCTGCCTTGCTTGTCCTATGACGACTTCTGCTCAGTCACTTTTTTCAGTTTTGGTGTCATGTGAGTGGGTCGGCCTGACTGGCGGATGACCTTGATCAGCTGTCATATGAGTGACACGCCTGCTGATCTGTCCATTCTAAAGGATCTCATTCAGCCTGGGGATGGTTACACCGTCCCATCATGCTTCCTGTCACATGAGTATTGTTGACCACAGTGTGGTCAGGGCACTCATGCTTCTTATATGCTAAACTTCACTTTCAGTACATTAATTTAGCGCTAAAGGTGGTGGTGGTGACTGATAACCAAGAAAATGTGCTAAAAGCGGGAAAGCTATTACTATAGGGATGAAGCACATATCTACAAACTATCTTTTTGAGACAGAGGATAATTCTTATTAAACTGCACAGATATAATTAATCATCAGTTTACAGCGCAAGCCCTATGAAATCCCTTTAGAAAACTTAATCTGGAGCTTCGATGTACCCTCTGCATCTCTGTCTTCTGGCCATCTGTTTCCAGGCTCTGTGCGATTCTGTCTCGTCAGCAGAGCCTCTTCCTAGCAAAGACGTTAGTGGATTTACAGTCTCTCACACAAGGTTCAAGGGTGTGGACATGCTGTTTAATAAGAAATCTGTCTCATGGCAGGCTGACAGAGAGAATTTAGCTACTGAAGGAATAATAATGCTTGTCAAGTGGCAATACATACAGTATAGAAAGTATGTATATGAGCTTGATGTAATAGAAGTGAAACAAAAGAGAAAAGAGTAACTGAGTTTCACTTTTTTTTTTTTTTTAGAAAAAAACACTTTAACAGCTTTATTCCCAGCAGACATTTGCATGCTGAACCGACGTACCATATTTACATCTTACAAAGTCACTTTTCATGTGGTGCAGCAGCCAAGTATAAAAAACAGTGTGTGTCATCAGAGAGTCAGACTCACCGCTGACTCACTGAAGGCAGGATAGAGATTTTGGATGAGAATTAATCTATTTAAATACTTTTTTTTTATTTTTACATATTTGTGGATCAAACATTGAGCCAAAGTCCCCACTCAAAGTAAACTCACAGTTTCAGCAACAAGATCAGATAGTATCAGCGAGTGTGAGAGTCTCACCTGCGTGATACTGAATTTCCAACAGAATTCAACTGAAATACTACAGCTGCAGCTGATTGCATATTTGATGTTCATAACTGTAGGAAAAAATCACACTGTGTGGTGAATGTGTTGTTGTTTTGCTCTGTCTCACAAGTTTGTTGTTGCGTGGGCACTGTAACTGGCTTCCTCTGCACCTGACAAACAGGAAGGTGTGTGTGTGTGTATACCACAGGATGTAAGATAATCATAGTTGATCTTTCCACGAAGTACAACGCAACCCATTGAAGCCCCCCATGACTACTCAACTCTATAAATAGTCTTTCTTTCTGTTTCCACGTGTGCGTATGAGTTCATTGTGTAGACCTCTCTGTGTGTGTAGCAGCAACATGCCCACGCACACACACACGCACACACACCCAAGGCAAGTGAAGGACAGTCACAGTTTAGACTTGGCTCTGTGCTCAGAGGGCTGAAAGCCATCTGGACACTTGTGTTGTCATTAGCAGCACACTTGTGTCAGATATCAAAGACTCACTGTTTACAATCTGTTTCCACTAGACTGTCTCATTCAAAATGCTGTACAGGAGTCATGTGCATGTCTGTCCTGGTTGTATATTCAATGGCAGGAGTGACATAACCAATAATTACAGTGACTTTTTAAAATGGATTTAATGTTTATGCAAATATCTGGGACATTTGTTAGAATTTTGTATACAGTTAATTCTAATATAGAACGAAAAATGCAGAAGTGTTGAATGAGTTTTGGCCACCAAAGTTTCAGCACAAAATGTATAAGTGAGCTGTGACTGACTGACTGGGTATGACTTTGGTACTATAAGAGATAAGTGCAGTGTTACTGTGTGTTGTTTGTATCCTTGAGGGCTACGTGATGATGAATGTGCTTTTTTAATAAAAACATGTACAAAGCCAACATTTTACATTTGAAAACCTGCATTTTGGTGGTTCCCAGAAAGGAAGTTACATCTTCAGTTTTCTTTAAGAGTTGTGTTGCATGTCACCCCCTCTCTCCCCCAGTGTTTTCTGTCTGTCTCAAACTGTTTTTTTTTGCCTACACCACCAAGTATTAGTTGAATAGTATGAAAGAAGGTGCATCAGTTTACTTGTATGTATCTTTGTGGATGTAAGTAGAGCAAGAGATATAAACACATCGAGGAACCTTTGCTCCATAGCGCTACTGGTGGTCAAAGCCTCCACAGTGTACCTTTAAGAAAAAAACCTCAGGGGCTTTGGACATTTTTTATATTCTTTTGGTAAAAACCATTAAAACAGCTTTCAATGATAAAGAAAAAATCTGATCTTGAATGGGAAAAACAGAGGGAAACCAGGAAACATGTTGTGGGTGACACCTGAGCTGCTGTGAAAGACCTGGGACTATTTCTGTGTGAACAGATAATACCTCCTAAGGGAGACACCATTTCATGTGTTAAGGAGGTGGATAGGAAAGCCATAAACATGATAAATCTAACAGGGAAATGAATGTGCAGATCTGAACAATGCATTAGGATGCACCAGGTCTGAAGACGGAGTCGTGGGAAGGAAAAGGGTCTGATGAATGTGATGCAAATGACAGAGTAATGCTTGTTCCTGAGAGGAAACGGGTGTTAGCTAAACCCGTCAAAAGCAAAAACCTAACCGCACACACTCACACAGGCCTTGGCTTGTGGCCTTGGCTGGAATTCATATAAGGAAAGAGCATTACAATGGCCTCTCTCTCTCTCTCTCTCTCTCTCTCTCTGTCTCTCTCTCTCACACACACACTTTAGAACAGACATGCTGAAGTGGTCTCGGGAAAGAGAAAGCTCTTGAGAAAACAGAAGTTACTAATTAGCTAAAATTGTCCCACAGCAGTTAGATGTCTGGCTGAATTCTTCCTCTCTCTCTCCCCTCATCTGTCTCCCTCCAGATGTTTGACTTCCTCATGCTCTGACTTTGGTTTTAGTGCTGTTTCATGTTCTCTCGCCACAGCAGGAGATATTGTGGCTGATCATTAGTGGGGATGAATAATGAGCCCAGCTGAAACACCAAAGAGGGAGAAAAAGGACGCTGCAGAAAAACAGGAAAAATGCATTAAACAGGAGACATGAGATACAGGATACGTGATTTAATGGATTTCAAAGGCCTCCAACTGTGTAGAGAATATCTTGGAATAGGAATAGGAAGTCTATAGGGGACCAAAGGGAACTTGAAATGGCTATTTCTAATTTCCCTGAATGCTGCTTTAAACAAACTTCCTGAATAGGCAAACAATCATAAGTGACCCTTTGCTAAACCCTGCCTCAAATGGTCAAAAAATGGTCCAATCATAGCTTAGTGATAATAATTAGACACAGGAGGCCTGTCGAGCTTTGGAAATGTGTACAGTTGCAGGTTTACATATTCTCGATCAGATTGATTGTATTGTTTATTCTGTCGTAATAGTATTTCCACTGATGTTTCAGATCTAACCAAAGAAAATGAACTACATCTGTTAAATCTGTCTGGTATATGAAGAGTTTAGAGTAACAAAGGCTGCTCTGTCTCTATCTATCTTTATTTCCACTAGCCCCAGCCAAACCTTTGTAAAGGTGAAACAAACTTGATAAATAAATATGCAAAATAAAAAAACATAAATATAATCACTGCATTGCTTGTCCAAATCACATTTTCTATAGTAAGAACTCAAACTGTTATACTAGAGCTAAGTATCGGTAGCTCTACCTTGAACAATGCTGTGTTTTTATTTCCACATCCTCTACATGAATCATCAGCTTGTGAGGGTGCTTACTTTTAGCCCGGGATAGGCACCTTTTCCTTCACTCTTTTACCATTACATCACATATGTAACCATCAAGCAAATATTTAAGACACTGGATAGAAATGTGACTCCCACTTTCGACCCAGTGCTTGAGGGATGACTGTCAATTTTGAGTGGCATGTGCAATGCTAGAGTAGAACAGGCGTAACAACTGTAACTAAAGGGAACTAGTGAACAGTCAGTTGCAGTTGATGTAAGTATGCTTAATACAGCGGATCCTGTTTTAATAAGCTACAATTACTGACTGTTGTAGGGAGAATACTTGTTGCTGAGAAGTTTTGGTTTTATATCATTTCCATTTTAATAGAGAGACAAGTAAGATGTATCTTAAGCTCTAAAATGTTGGTTTTCTTAAAACTATTCAACAAATGGTCAAAGATTAGATAGAAAAGGCTCAGAAACAATGTTCCCTTCTTTTCTCAGTCTCTGTGGTGTGCGCTGATTCACGGAAATGTGCAGAGAAAATATCTGGCAGCACAAGAGTGGATGACATTCTCCTTTGTACTTTTAATAGGAAGCAGAGGGAGAATCGTAAAAGGAAACACACGTTTCCTGTAGGACTGGTGTGTGACATACGTAAGAGTGTGTGCGATGGCTTAACAGGCAAGAATGTGACGTCAGCAGCAGGATCCCACATGAAGGACAACACTAACACACCCTCGCACACATCGCAGTCAGAAAACGATGTGGCCAAGGGTCACTGAAACAGTAACAGAGGAAGGGAAGAATGTCTCCTCCTTTAACTCGTTTTTCATGCCACCCACTTGGCCTCGCCACACATTCCCCTCTTCAAAGATTTTATGGTGATTTCTTTCCCGTAAATGTGAGGCGGAAAAAAAAAGACCCCACAAAGTAAGCAATCTTCACAGGAACATAATTACCAAAGCATTTCCTTTAATAACTTTTCTTTGTAACTGTTTGAAAACACAAAAAAATGTGGAAATGCAAACACTTACCCTCGCATGGAAGAAACACAAACAGCTAGCACACAAAGCTATCATTTCAAATTTCCTCCCCAAATGAGAGGTGAATGAAGTCGTCCGAAGAAAACCAACGCACATAGGTGGAGAGGGATAGTGGAGGAACATCTGAGCTTTCAAGTGATTTCTAGCTGGATATAAAGATCTGAGTAACAGACATTAACAGGTCTGTCAGCAAGTTTGGAGAATGGTTTGAATGCGGTTTGTCTGTTTTAGATACAAATATGATCATATCAAATAAAAACAGCATCCATTTCAACTGGACCCACTGCTGTTTTGGGAGTGAAAAAAACCCTTACTGTCTGATGATTAGTCAGGAACAGGACAAGAGTCAGTAAAATATGAAGAGGCAGCAGTTGTTAAGGGAAATGCTTGAGTGAAACTCATTCTTATATTCATGACTGGGAGACAGGGGAGAGGCTTTTTAAGACTGATCAGTACTGCCAACTAATCATGGCTTTCCTTACATTAAAGTTAGTGCAACTATAGAAATTAAACATAACACCGCCACAGAGCGAAATGACTTCAAAAAAAGAACCCATGCTTAAATATGTACTTAATAATTAGATATTGAAGATTTCTTTGAAATTAATGTTAAAAAAATGATTGCAGAGACATTACTTAATGCCTTTCAACGTAAAGGAATTAAAATGGGGCTATTTTAGTGTCAGTGGAACTCAAAATATTTGAGGTTGTGTCTAAAACTTTGTATTCTAATTATACAGCACTTCTGGTGTCCATGTTGTAGATGTATCCCTACACAGGAAATCATTTCAGATTTGGGAGCGGGTGGGTGACCTGCTCACTATGAAAACATGATGTCATAGCATCCGTAAGTGGGACAAGACCGTATTTTCCAGTTAAAGGTTCAGTTGGTAACAATTTCAAACACTACTTTTAGTCATATTCACTCAAACTGTCACCATGTCCTGATAGTAGAATATGAGACACATCATCTGTGATAATAATCTGTGAAACAAGATGAGCAGAGAAGAAAAGAAGCTAAGGAAAAAGGATTTGAGAGGTGAGGAGAGCTGAAAGATTCACACTGATGGAGAGTTAGACACATTTCTGCTGGACAGGTAATTATCTCTGTTTGATTTAAGTTTCAATTCCTGTAAAAACTAACCACAAAAGAAGACGTGTTACAGAAACAGTCTGCGGTGAATCTCATGTTACTGTGATGTTGAAGTCGAGCTAACGTTAACTTCCCGAGTCTAATGCTAAGCGAAATATTTAAATAATTAAGTGAAAATCACTGCAGCTTCTTCAAATGTGTGTAAACCTGCTGATGATAAAAACTACCAGCTGACAAATGTTTGGACCGTCTTTGTTTACTTTAGGTTTTTTATTTTAGGCAGGTGAATTGAAATGAATCATGAGGCCAGTGAAGATTCACATCTCTGTTATGTGGTTGAATCCAGGTCAGTGTTATGTTGATCAGACAAGTGTTTATTTTTGTGAACAATGAAATTGTTCTTACTCTGTGTTACTTTTTATTATCTATTATATTGAGGGATGTTAATTTGGTTTATTTTAAAACAAATGTGTCCCTCCAAGATCCTCATTCATAAATGAAACTGTCTGATCATATTCATTTCTTTATTTCTCTCCTCAGGTCTGACAGAGGCTTGTTTTTGCACTTTGAAGAATCAAGAGTCCTGTCTTCATCACTAATCAAAGTTTATGTTGACCATAAATGTGCATTTTTAATCTGCAGTAACTTCACCTTTTTCTGTCATTCCTATGCAAAATAAAGCTTCTTAATATTTATGAAGTGTTATTAATTTTTAATAAGTCATAAGACATTTTTTAGACATTCATGTGGTTTGAATTGTTCCAAATGAAGGTTCATAGTGTTTAAAATTGGTCCAAAGATATTTCAGTAATACAGTATAACAGCAAAGTGGTGTATTTGATTTAACATTAATGCATTTAGACACAAATCACTGTAGAAAACACACTTTATTGGATAATAAATGATTCACATTACTTGAATATGTTAAAATACACATATTTTGAAGCTATATAATAAATCTATGTACAGCACAGCACTCAGACTGTCACATTATCACAAAGTTCGGCTGTTTAACGAACTGAGCACCAAACGTCTAGCTAACGTTCAGTCAGACTAAAGTAACTGTAAAGCCTGTTATATCTCTATAACAGAGTTTAATTCATATTTCTTACCTGTGTATCCTCTGTGTGTTTTCACCTGGCCGGCCAGGACCTGTGGGGGGCAGCGCAGAGGAGGGGGAAGGGGCCTTAAAGCTGTACTGGTTCAAATTTACAGGGAGAGAGAGGCTCTGCTCAGTGCTGCCAACTGCACCTTTAAACACCACAGACGCAGGAGTGTGAATACTCCTCTCGCGCACACACTCGTGCCAAGTATTGAAAAGACTCCCCCTCTCTCCCCTCCTCTCCCACTGTTGGAGCACCAGTTTCAACATCACTCCAGAGAGGATTAGGGATTTGGGGGAACTTCCTGACATGTCTGGACACGTCTGCTGGTCTCTCTCCTGTACACTGTACAACTCCTTTCCAGTGACACCCTGACCTCATTTAGATTATTTAGATTTGGAAAACTGATTTTTAATCTCTCATCAGTAATAATTAATGACCCATCCAACTCTGTTAACTATCACTTTTGTGAACTATTTGCAGGCATAATAACCTGAACAAAATAAAGGAGGAAGAAAGAGAGAAAGATGATATCTTTGCTAAAGGTGCCGAGAAATCAAGCATCCTGCTGAAAGGTTTTGGCATACTGCCACTTAGTTAAAGAAGGTACACTGAGGGAAAGATTTCAAGGTGAAATTGAGGTACAGTATCAGACATCAACAGTTTTTGGGACTTATTTTTTGTTGTGCTTTAGAAAAGAACAATTCAAATGAAAAGAACAATTCAAATGAACATTGTTATCAAAGTGTCCAAAATTCTATTTTCTTGTCCATTGTCTCCCCTCCATGTACAACACTGAGATCTTCTATTTATTCCAAACACACTGCTATTGTCGCTGTAGCTTAAAAAACATGACTTCCAATGAATCTGTGGATTTTCCCTGGAAAAGCCCAACCAGATGCTTCTCAACAAACATAAGAGCTTTCATAAACTGATTATGGTTTGCATTGCTAATGCGTTACATCATCCCTGAAAAAAGGAAGAAGCGAGCAGGGCATGTATGTCACAGATTATGTCACATTCGCTAATACTTTGTTTGTATGGAGATCTGAGTGGAAATACTGAGTCCGCACAATCAGATGTCCTCTCTTGGTAAATAATCATTACCGTTTATTACAAACTGGATCTTTTTTTCCCTGTTTGTTTGGCAATCGGTTCTTTCTGTCATGGAAATATACTCACTAAAAAGACTGGTGAGGTCATGGAGCACAGCAACATTGCAAAATGTTGAGAAGAGACGATGAGAGAAGAAACACAAGCTCAAAAAAGTGATGTAGGTTATAAACAAACCTATATGGAAGAGCAAACTAACACAACCACTTAGGTTATGGCCCAAACTGTCTGCTGTAAACATACATCACAGTTTACAGACCGGTTTCCAGGCTCAACTTTGACACACTCTACTTACCGTATCTGTGAGCGCATGGTTTTCCCGTGCAATGAGTGATAATTATAAATATGTTGGGTGCATTCCCTTTTGGTTTCATCTTTAAATATAGAGGCAGCTAACATGGCTGTGCTGTTGGCTAGTTTACAAGCTGTGGGATCATCTTGTGTTTATAGCCCTGTTGGACTTTGTTGTATTAATGTTGCCATGGGCCCAGTATTTCTTGAGGTGAGTACCATGTTACCGTAACAGACAGCTACAGAGGTAAGACGCACATTTACTTGAGAAAGAACAGGAACGTGTCCTTTACTATCACCTACACTGATTGATTTAGGGCATCTTCAGACCACATTCTGGACTGCCACTCTGAGCAACAGCATTGCAAGAGAAGAAACAGTTCAATGCTGTCTTAAACCTTCCTCCATATTTCTCTCTAACGCGGGCTCAAGTCAGCACAAATCACATCTCTTTCTGCATCTGCTCCTTCTCTCGGCTTGCACGTCCTCCCGAGTCACACTGGCACTAGTGACGTCAGCACACTTTGTAATTGATAATGACATCCAGGCAGCGGTAAAGGTGTCCTGCTCATTTGTGTGAGCATATTTCGAAATCCATAACAGTCGGGCTCAAATAATAAGTGAAGCTCGTCATCAAGGATATATATGTGATTTTGTTATTATGATTTATGTGATTATGCTTCACTCAAGTGCTCCTTCCAAATCCTTACATTTCATCATAGGAAGTGATTCACATCCAAATAGATGAGACTAAACAAGCAAGCAAGCAGGCAAATTATATGGATGTATTATTGATCAGTAGTGCAGTCTTTTCACACTAAATTTGCAGTGCAGAAAAGGCATGCAAAGTGTCATGTAATAGCGCAGAATCCAAAAAGAGCTCGACATCACAGATTCTCATTTACACCTCAGAGGTAAGTGGCTGAGTGGAGTGAACGTGTCACATTGCAATTAAAGATGTGGAATCAGCACATTTTGGCCTCAGAGTCACAGTGAAGCAGCCTTGTGATCTCCTGCTGCTGCCCCAGTTTCCAGTGAGCAGTCAGGAGGGAAGTTTGATGACATTTCACCCTCTCTGTGTCTCTATGGGTCTTCATAGAGAAGCTGCCAAGTGAGTCCTGTCAATCTGTGGGCTGTTTTCTTTTGCATGCACACAAACACACTCACGCAACACAAAACAACCCACAAACAAGGCTGACACTGGCCCCCGTTGCCTCTCTGATTGTGTTCATGGTTGAAAGGAGCACTGCTGCACCATAACAACAGCTGAGAGCGTAGCAGGGAGCCAAGCTGTATGTGTGTGTGTGTTTTTATGTTTGATTTTTGCTTTTGCCATTGCATGAAAACCAGTGTTGTCTGCTCATTACTGATCATGTCTATGTGCAATCATGTCCAAATGCAAAATATATGTAGACATATGTGAAATCAAATGTCTATATCCACATATTGGTATTTCATGTGTTGTGTGCTTGTTTTCTCATATTTCAGCCTTTTCAATCCCCCAGAATTCTGCCTGCCAACTGTCCCGATGACAGAAAACCCTACTGGCTCATAATAACCTTTACTTTCAGCACATGTGCAGATCAGTGTTTTCAAAGGTTTTGAACTGTCTCTTACACAATAGCCAGGTGCATATCAGACAGTTTTTCCATGTAAGCATTGTAGAATGTTTTCTAACCCTCGGGCTTCACATATGTTTTCATGGTATTCAGAGTGATGGAAACAATTACGGAGAACGTTTAAGAAAAATTTGCCTTTTTCTCGCACAGATAACATAACCAGTTTGACAAGTTTGAAACAATGACAGGAGTCTCATTTTGACGTCATACTTACACACAACTATACTTATTTGAAGATAGAATTTCACAGCTGATGCTGTATGCAAATCAGTTTTTTTTCTCATTTTCTGTGCAGCAGCAAATATGCAACAAAAGAGCAAACAGGGCTGCTTTGTTTTGACTACATTAAAATTGAATACATTTTTGTATTAATATTGTATTTTTATGCAAATGATATTTGATACTTTAAATGTCACAGTTGTTTTGTTAAAAATCTACTCTCTTACTTTCTTTTTGGCAAATGAATTACACAAAATTCATGATGTGACCTTGTGTGCCAGGTTCCCCACTAAATCGATAATTCAATATTTACTCATTTCCATAATGAAAAATATGTGATACATTTCATAGTGAGAATAACAAGAAATCATTTTGACATATTGGGTTTCTGTACCACTGATTACTAAATGAAGTAACACTTTACTGACACTGCAATGAGCTGCTGTACTGCAGAGTACAGGACAGTTCATTTTTTCTGTCTTTAGTGAGGTGGTGAAGAAAATTCATGTGTTAAACTGCATACACTGTTTAGTTAATGAAGTTAATTTTGCCTGTTTATAGATGCTTTGATGAGGACGTCTCTTGGGCGTGTTGGTGATGTCACTGCTCAGGGCTGCAGGGCAGTAAGAACAAGGTCACGCTTAGCAGCTCTGCTTTGTAAAGAACAGTCAGTCTCAAGCAAGCAAGCAGTAGAGCTGGTTTGGGACTCAATTATGTCACAAGAAACATGATTACACTTGTTTACAAAGGCTGACTAGGGCATGAATGTTCTTCCTGCATGACATTTTAAATGTTTTCCAGACAGGGGACTGAAAAAAAACAGGTTCTCTATAGAGAGGAACAAATATATCATTTTATGCTTGGAATTTGATGCCCATTATACAGACGAAATGGTAATGGTATAGAAGCTGGGATGCTCTTACCTGAAAGGTAAATGTTTGTGCACTGCTGTCTGCTATAGTGACATGATAAACAATAGGAATATTATACATCCACTTAACATGCTTTACAAGAAGAGGAGAAATAGGTTTAAGTGTCCATGCTGAAACCTGAGTCAAAGTTTGTGACTCAGCCCCAGACAGAACAATAATGACATCTCCAATTACAAGACTGTATTAGGCATTCCAAGGCTGTCTTTATGGGTTTGCATAGTCACTTTTAAGCCCTACTCTTCCTATGTAAAATATATCTTGTAGACTTCCTTACAGTTAAACACATCCAGAAGAGTAGAATATTAAAAGGATGTAGAAGTTATAGAAGGGCATTCATTTTAATTTGTTTGATTTTACTACTAAAAAAAAAAAAAAACAGGGACAGACCATGCCAGTTTTCTAGTTTTCTGCATAGTGCCCACCACTGTAATTTCCACATTCACTTACAGCTAATTGGGCCAATTAGCTTTACAGTCGTGGCAAGAGGCTCAAAACACTGAAGAGTAATGGGCTGAGAAAAAGCCAGAACAAAATAAAACATGTTTCAACATGCAACAAGTGAAAATTGTTCGTTTTCAATAAACTTTATTTTTATCCCATTTTCCCCCAAATATGTTACATACAAAAGGTGATCGGAATTGAACATTTCCTTGTGTCAAGACCGTAACATTTACACAACAATAAATAAAAAACATGTATAAATAAAAAATAAATAAACACGACATTATGTGCCAAAAAATAAAGACTCTTCTGAATGGGCAGATGGCTTTCACAATGTTGGGTTTTTTGAAAACACATGTACGTAATACTTGCATTCCAGGTCACAGTTTTTAGGATACAACTCTGGGTCAAGAAATCAATGTAAACCAATAAGGATTACAGTACAGTACGACAGAGTACAATGTTTTTTTCCATAGTTAGATATTACTGGGATATATACTTATGATACCAGTTGTTCTAAAAGCTTATACCAGGTAGTGAGTGTAGTGCTATTGGACTTACTTTTAAACTCGGCTCAAAGTACAAAAGTAAATCCCACCTGTAAAACCCATCTCAAATCTTGTTTGTATCCAGCTTGACATTCACAAAAGGGTTGTTATTGCACTATACAGACATCCCTCAGAAAGGCACTTTTACCCCCCCCCCCCCCACCCTCATTTTCCAACCAACACTTTTTTTGTTGACCAGCACATGTGTGGCACACACCCACACATTCACCTACTGTACGTGAATTTAAAACTGAATCATTTTAAAAACAAAGAAAATGCTTTTTGGCATCTAGTTAAAAACAAATAAAATATAACAAGTGGTAGTAAAACGTTTTGATTTTCAGATGAATTTACACAAAAAGGAAAAAAAAAAAAAGTGCAAAAATGTGTTGCTCCCATAGCCCCTTAAGTATGACGTGTACCAAGTCAGTGAAATTTGTTTCCAATAACTATCTAACAAAAAAAGACAAATAGGCCAGGAATGTTATTTTATTTGTGCATGTGAGGTCAAGATCGTAGTGTGATCCTATAGCTGGCTCAATTTATTTGGAAAAAAAAAAAAAAAAAAAAAAAAAAAACCTGAATGTGTGCACCATTGTCCAAAGAGGCCAGAAACCAACCGAGGGTAGGAGGGTCTCTCTCTCGGATCAGACCATAGTTCTTCCCAAAGCATCTCTGCTGTAAGACCACGGTTCCAGTGCGAGTCAACGGTCTGATTAACCTTGCTGCCAAAATACTTTTGAAAAACTGAGCCTAAAAAGCATTCCAGCTGCAAGATTATCCTTGTTCCGTTGCAAGCAAATAAGACAATTTTAGTGTTTAGATACCTTTGAGAAACCATGCCTGGGTTAACGCCTATCAGGGGAAGCTGAAAGCTGCAGGGTTGGTTTGTGGTTTTGAAAGATCCAGCCAAGAAGCAGTGGTTTTGAGTGAGTGAGGGAAGGTAATTGGAAGATAGTTTGGGTGTTCATTTAGGCATCTGCCTGTGAGGGATCCATCGTTTCAGGCCAGATAGGAGTCTATTTTAGGTATCAATACCTTCCAGGTGGATGCCTCGGAGGCATAAGCTGGACAGGCACAAACCCTTGAGGCAGATGCTGCATCGGGCAACTCCCTGACTGCTTGATGTTTATCAAGGTCAATCAATTTGATAATCAGCTGCCAGTCCATACAAGAATATTTTCTCAATTCCTCTGAGCAGCCTTCCATCCATCAGCTGAACAGGCGACGGCTCCTTATGGCACTGCCTTGACAATTTATATCAACCAGTCAGGCTGCCTAAGAAGGAGGTGTTTACCAGTCAAGTTGCCTCTAGGGCATCTGCCAGTCAGGCAGCCTGGGAGGCACTGAGCTGTGCTCTCAGGCATCAGCGTGGTGTTGAAGCAGCTGGACCACATATCGAAGTCGGTGTCTCAGCTCAGAGGTGCAGCCCATCTCAATCAGCATGCTGAGGAGGAAAGTGTACGAGACGCGTTCCCGGCTGATGTACGTAAGCAGATAGGAGTCGTCGGAGGACTTGCACAGGATGATCTTGGTGTGGTCTGTGTAGAAGTTAACCTGGAGAGGATTCAAAACAGAACATGAATGTAAGAAAAATAACTGTCATCAAATCACAAAATCAAATCAAACAGCATCCTACTAATGTTTGTTAAATAAATGCATCTAGGACTCTCAATATAGAATTTGAGCTTTTTCCAACCTGTAGAGTGCCATTGTTGAAGAGCATGACAAGAGCATGATCAGTCTTCACCCACTGGAGCAGCAGAGGAGGAGGACCTGAGATCTGCTCCTCACAATGAAGATTTCCACCCTGAGGACAGAAAATATTTAGTTTAGATCACAGAATGTCATCAAGTCCAATCGCTCTCAAACAATGTTGTAAATCAGTAACGTTTTTGTCGTCCTGCAGTAAACATCATAGAACACAATTAATTCTGATTCAGTGCACTCATTTGGTATTTGATAAATAAACAAGCAAATAATGGATGCTGCTTTTCCTCATACCTCCATGAGGTTCTGCTCCATGTAATTGGCCATGAGCTCTACAATTTGTCTTTGGCTGCGAAGCTGCTCAGGTAGAGAGTTGGCAGGGAAAGTGAAGTGTTTGTTGTTGGTCAAGCAGTAGTGGACTGTCCTGTTAGGAGAGAAAGAAGGAAAAAAAAATTACAAAACAGAAGGTGATATAGGGAGATGGCCAACTCGGCTGTGTGGAAACTGGCGAGCATCTTTACACCTATTAGTCAAATAACTGAACCGCTGGGAGCTAAGTCACTAAGTAGCAAGATGTTCTAAGCACAATGTAAATAATTACACCTTAAGTAAATACTGTAGCTTGTAAGGTACTGACTTGCGTTGGTCACAGAGACTGAGGTGTGTTCCCTCATTGAAGAGTACACCGATGCTTTGGTTCGAGAGCTGGTAGCCAAAACCATATTTGTTTGAGTAGTCGACCCATTTAGTCACCCACAGGAAGGACTGCGGCCTGGACAAACAGGGCGGGTTCCTAGTGGCTGGAGAGATAAAGATAAAAAAGTTTGGAACAATTTCAACTACACATGATATCAAGTCTGAGTAAAATGGAGTTTGTATTTCCAACTCTTTTAGTCAGCACGTCACAAAAAGATGCTATATAGGTTAAGAAAGATTTAAGCTTAAAAGATGCTCTAGGCAACATTTGTCAGCAGATATTCAGAGTCCAGTCTCAGGTGGAAAGACGCCACTCTGTATTTCAATCTACCGCCTTGAGGTTAGAAACAGTCTCAGTCTGACTTGCTAAACATTAGTATTACTATTATTATGCTGGAAGCCAAAAGTGGTGTTACAGTCTGTAAAGCTCAGGCTGCTTTGTGCTCTCCTACCTGCAGGCATGGTGGCCAAGCAGCTGTTGAGAACTTTCATGGCCGATTCAGCAACAGCTGCTGGGGTCAGGACATCCTCGCATGCTGGAGAGAAAAGAAAGGAGTGAAAATGTGGTCACAAAAAAAGAACAAAAGGGAAATTAAAATGCAATGAAATACATCTGCTTGGAGAAAAGTGATGGGCCCTACGTTCAGTGCTGCTGGCCATGGTGCCCTTGAAGGAGCGGGAGATCGACTTCCTGGATTCCTCCTCAGCAGGAGTCTGTTCCAGGGGCACAGAGCTGACCAGCTGTCCGGTGGGAGAGGGCGCCTGTGCAGCAACAGAAGATGGATTTAACACACACAAGAGACGAGAGAGAGAGAGAGAGAGAGAGAGAGAGACGAGAGACGAGAGACGAGAGAGAGAGAGAGAGAGAGAGAGAGAGAGAGAGAGAGAGAAACCACACCGTGACAGCGAGAGCTCATGATGGAAAAAAAAAAAAGCTAAGCTAACCACATAAAGAAGTACACGAGTCCTTCTGTGAACGTGTTCTATTAATGTCACCACACCACGCTTGCTTAGTGATGGTGGGTCTAAAAACAGGACCGGCAAATGTTGCTCTTTCGGTCTATATTCTGCTGTAGCTTTAAGCGCTTCACTGAGTCACTGGTTTTGAAGATTTTAATCCTGCGCATGTTACTACGCTGTGGTGAAACTACTTCTTGTAGCACAGTTTCCTTATGTGCGCTCTGCAAGCAAGGTGCACATTTGATTTGTAGGTTCTCATGTCATGGGACCGCAAACATGTTTTTGAAATCATCTGGAAGTTATGTTTGTCAGCAAGGCTTGTATTTCTGCAAACACACGCAACAGAGTGAAACACTTTGTGTGACTGTGTAGTAAGAAAAAAGAAAGAAAATCCAGTTCATGCCTCTCAACTACAACCTGGCTTCTCAGCACAGACTCATTATTGAGCTGACAAATATTCACGCCACAGAACAAAACGATGGAGTTGCTATTGGCCCCTATAAATAGCAGCTAGACCAGTCTGATTAGGGATTGGCCGACTGAGCTTTCTGCTGTTGTAGCATTTAATCTCAGCTCAGGTTCTGATTCATCATGTCAAGAGATGAACTGTGGTAGGATTACAATGATGTAGTAGAAGAGGAAAAGGGACGATTTCTGCCCAGACAACAGGCCTCAATTAGTCCTATATACTGAATATGTACAATCAATTTAACATGAATTGTGCAACACTTCTCCTCTGCATTTCACAAGTCTGTTGACAACCTGAAGGACTTCTGGGACAATGCAGAATCTTACATTGCAAGCTTAAAGCCAAATAGCCAGAAGCCAAAACACATTCCCAAACTTCTTTAAAAAGGGAGGAAGAATATTCCTTTGTAGAATTAAAAGTATAATCCATTGTTAATAATGTGGCTGCCCCATATTCAGTCAGTCCAAGAAGGTCTTTAAAGCTTTGCAATTCTAACTCTCTCTCATGGTTAAAGAGATGCGTGTGACCTGTTTCCATTGCATTGCCACTGTTTTGATTTACATGCTGCAAGAAGTGTTGCACTTAGTTCAAACAAGGGATGCAAAACAATTATCAGTCATAACACTGACATCTGCCATGAGAACATACACTTCTGTACCTCTTGTGGGACCTGATTTCCTTATTAGTAGCTGGAATTACCCCATTTTTTTCCCTCAAGTAAACAAGGCCAGCGTGATTTTCTCACAGAAGTAGGACACACACACACACACACACACAGAAAACAAAGATGAGATGTACCTCATTGGGTCCCACTGTCTTGTAGCTGATCTGCCTGTTGATGGAACATTTAACGATGCCCGACACCAGCTTGGAAATGTCTTTGTCGTCTTTTTCCTCGCATGGAATCTTCTCCACTGCAAACAAAAAACCCAAAGGATTCTTATATGTACTCACGACAAATATGTCCAACCACAGGAGCATTTGTATGCATACAGACGTTCTTGGAAATGCTTGTAGGAAACAGTTTACACCCTTTTTTCTTTTTTTAAACACCAGTTCTCACGAGGCAAAACCAGATTAACGAGACAACCGTGGTTTCCTCGTTCCACATTTCTCCCTTCCCCTAATGTAACTGTCTGTCCATTGAATGCTGTGCTGCTGCTTACCTTTTGCTTTCTTTTTGCCAAAGAGGCTCTTGGCCATTTTAGTGAAGAATTTCTTGGCAGGGCTGGGGGGGTGTAGCTCTGGCACCATCACACAGCTGCTGGGGGGAAGCTTATCGGGGGTAAAACCCTAAGGAAGAGCGCAAGGAGACAAGGAGGTGAGGGAGACGCAAGAGGGATGGAGACGCCACACAGCTAACTCCCAGCGAAAAGGATGAGACGCCAGGCGGCAACATGAGATATTCTCTGACTCAAGCATAAAGGATCTTTAGCAGAATCAAAATCACGTCACTGTTTCTTTAAATGCACAAGATTAATATGATTTTCATACTTTGGTGAAGAATTCATGGTTGAGGATCTGATCCAGCGAGAGTCTGTCGCTCGGGTTTTTCTGCAAGATGCCTGAGATGAGTTTATGTGCGGCGGGGGACAGCGTGGATGGCAAGTTGTACCGGACTTCCTTTATACACTTGTACGTCTCCTTCAGGTCCAGAGTCTCAAAAGGGGGGCTGCCGCACATCAGTGTGTACCTGGGTGGGATAAACAAAAAAGCCAACCATTGGTCAGCCCGAGATACAAAATAATGATGCAGATGTGGTCGGGTACAATGTCCAACCTGACTGTAAAGTAAAGATTCAAACAAGATCTGCACCTCCAAATTTGTAAAATAAATAAATCAACTCACATGACACATCCGAGGGACCAGACATCAGACTCTGTGCCGTGGCCCTGTCTGTTGAGCACCTCAGGGGCCAAGTAGTTGGGAGTCCCACAGATTGTTCTAAGACAAAAAAAAAGTAGGGGATTAATTTAATTTCTAAACTATTCAAATAATTCTGATGTGATGAATCATGCAGTCAAGGAAGTAGTGGTTTGCAGTTTTTTTTCTGACACACTCATTCTTCTGCTATTCCACAGGAAGGTGTCAAACTGGTACTGAAACTCTGCTACATTCAACTGCCACTTGGAAACCGGTTTAGTTAGGTACTTACTGGAGGAAAGCAGTGGGAGGAAATGCACTGGGTAACTGACGTAATGGCTTTAGGGTTAGTGTGCATTTATGTGAGCTGAGAAAATGGCTAAAAATTGTAATGTTCAGCTTCTCGGGTGTTTTGTTATTGTAAAAACAACATC
Organism: Scortum barcoo; assembly: GCA_023238725.1. Taxonomy (NCBI): domain Eukaryota; kingdom Metazoa; phylum Chordata; class Actinopteri; order Centrarchiformes; family Terapontidae; genus Scortum; species Scortum barcoo. The sequence continues at coordinate 16,287,564 of CM041533.1, read as the reverse complement.
TATTTGAACAGCAATGTTTATGGTTTTACTTCAAAAACCAAATAAAAAAGGGTTATAAATGAACAATTGCTCTCAAGAACTAAACTTGTGGTCAATTCTATTAAAAAAAAAAAAAAAAATCATCATCATCATCATATTTAAACTACTTTATTTCTATACTAACTTCTTCCTCTGCTCGACTGTCTCCAGCTTGGCGGCGAGGCCGAAGTCTCCCAGCCGCAGCTCCATGTTCTCGTTGACAAAGAAGTTGCCTGAAAGAGAAAAAGCACACATTTGCCCAGTCAGCATTCCACAGATAACGTACCCAGAGTCACAGCGGATTCCTGGGATGCTTGTTTCGGTCACATGCTCACGTACCAAGTTTGAGATCTCTGTGCAGGATTCCTCTGCTGTGGAGGTACTTGAGGCCGGATATGATCTGTCTGAGGTAATATCGCACTTCGGGCTCTGTGAGCGTGTGTCTGGCCTTCCAAATGTGTGCCAGGGACTGCAGAGACAGAGCAATGAATGTCAACCTCACATCCATCAGTGCAAATGAACAACACTGCTGCTTGTGCACGCCACAAGCACACACACACACACACACGCTAACGCAATAGCACAAACGTTAGATGCTTTAGATGCTGCTGTAAGTCAGGTGGGTGTCTGGGACCCTTCATCAGTAATCATTGGCCTGCTCTGTGCGTATTCATTAAATTAGGTTTAACAAAATAAATAAGTGTGTATAATCTGTTGTGCCACTGTGGAGCAACATAAGCTGGGGTGTATCCGTGCAAGCAAAACACAAGCAAGCTGTGCAGACTGTTCCACAGATTTCTGAGCTCTCACCTTCCGACTGCACAGCTCGAGGAAAATGTAGATGTTGTCCTGGTCTTCGAAATGATGAGAGAATTTCACCACATGTTTGTGCGACAGGGTTTTGTGGAGCTCGATCTCATTCGTTATCTAGTAAAAAAAAATATATATATTGACAAAACAATCAATTTGTGTGGAGATTTCAAATCCTAAACACAATCCAGATATTTAATTACAGGCTCTGCATGCCAGGCGCCCTCTGTATAACCAAGCACAGCCATGTACCTTGTCCCTCTGGTGTGGTTTGGACACCCTGCTCTGTGGGATCACCTTCACAGCATACATTTTGTTGTTGGAGAGGTCTGTCATCTCGTAGCATCGAGCAAAGCCACCCTTTGAGGGAGAGGAGGGGAGGGGGGGGGGCACACAAACAGGATGATCAGTTAACAAAGCAGCAGGTTGAAAACCTGCAATGGCCATAAATACATCTACCTCAATGTCAAGTATTTGATCCAATAATCAATAACTGCACAGCAATCAGACTGATTCCACAATCACTGAGGCCAAATGTGAGAGGCTAAGAACCCAGGGTTAATTTATTCACATGCATCACTTCGTAATCAAGACAATCAACTCTGCAGCATCTTTTGTCGCCTTGGAAGCTCTCACAATCAGCTCCTAATGTCACATCTGCTGCTGCTGCTGCTTAATCCTTCATGTTTCTTTTGATGCAATCACGACCAACACCGGGCTGGAGGACACGGAGGGATGAGGCAGACCGAGCTGCTGCATTCATTAACCGTGAAATTGACGGGAGACGTTTCCAGCTCTGCGGCAGGCAGCAGAGAGAGAGAGAGAGAGAGAGAGAGAGAGAGAGAGAGAGACTCTGGCTGGCCGCCCGACGCAGAGTATCGATGACGAGCAACATGTTGATGGAGTCGCTCCCATTCATACATCACACGTTCATACAAACACTGTGGAGGAATCTCTTAACGCCGCTGTCCTGTGCCGTGTTTCTCTGATCCGCCCTGAGCTGCCATTAAAAAACGCCAGGCTTCTCCTACACATGGATTACTTCGGCTTCTCTTCCTCAAATTACAGAAAAAAAAAAAAAAAAAAAAAAAACGGTGTCGCCAATCATGTGTGCTCACAGGAGTCCGGGCACACCTTGCGCCTGATTCACTCAGCAGTGACGCGCACACGAGACGGCCCACCACGAGGTCATTCCCTGTCCCCCCTCACTAAACACACCTGGAAACACAAAATGGCTAATGATTCAAAGGTTTTTTTTTTTTTTTTTTTTTTTTTTTTTAATAGAAAAATCAGCCCCCCATTAATAACGCAATCTCCAGACTCCTGCTGTTCGGCCGATGACAAACAGACATCCTCCGTACCTTTCCCAGCAGCTTCCCTTTGCTGTAGGATCTGCCCGTCTTGGAGTCCGTCACCACCTGGGCCAGCTCCGGTTTGCTCTGCTCGGGTTTGTTCCTGCTGGTCTTCACCGGGGCTGAGGACTGCGGGGCTCCGCGCTCCGGAGCGGGCTTGAATAAATCCGCATTCATGGTGTGGCACGAGATGCGCTGCGCCGCCGTGAAACAACCGGTATCCATTTAAAAACAGCGACGGTCCCTGGCTGTTTTTTTTTAAATATATATATATTATATTTATACAGATATATGTGTATATGTCCCTTTGGCTCAGTCTCTCAGCAGTCGGTCTGATCCGTAACTATGCGTCCGCCTCTACGTCCGACTGTCTCCATCTGGCGTGTCCGGGCACGGCTCCGCGGGGCTTTTATAGGCGGGTGTGACGTCACGGAGAAAGGGGGTGGGGCATAGAGGAGGAGGTGGTGGTAACACGATGGAGAAAGTCCAGACGACCCAGGGCTCAGACACAACATTCAATCAAAGAGCTGTATGATGACATGCGAGGACCAAAAAAAAAAAAAATAATATGAATGAAAGAGTCCATGAAAGAAAGAAGAAAAGAAAGAAAGAAAGTCTTCATGTCTGTTAGCTGCAGAGGAGCCAGTGACACCTGGGGAAGGGCTTGGGGAAGGGTGATGTATTGATCTGACACCTCTGAGGATTTTCTTTACTCCTTGAAACTTTGAAAAATTGCATTATTACTAGTGTAGTGCAAAAAAAAAAAAAAAAAAGACTGAATCCCCATGAACTCGTGTCTGAGTGAGGATGGCTTCACGTCCTCAGTGAGCAGCTCTGATGGATAGACGGGTCATATAACGTGAGCCCCGTGTGTGCGTTCAAAAACATTTAAATGGCCCGTGCGTTATGTAGCGCGTGCAGGTGGTAAAAAGTATCGCAGCAACGTCTCGTGACTGATTTCAGGAAGCTGCAGTCTGTTCATCTGCCAAATGCCTGCAGAGAGCAGACAAAATAAAAGCTCACATTTCCTCAATAAACTTAATGATGAATTTCCCTCGTGTGTGTGTGTGTGTGTGGGGGGGGGGTCCCCAGAGATAACCCACGCGAACTTCTGATCAATCGCAGCTGCCACCTGGTGGACAAAACGAGCAGCTCGACGTCTCCTGTTGTGCAGGACTTTGATTGCATGAATGAGTTTAAACGCCCTTAGTTCACCTGTGTATGTTGTGCTGTGACTCTGTGTAAGAGCAGCATTGACACTTCATCTGGGCGACCTGTGTCTTTAATGCTCTGTACATACTGTTTATATCATGCATATATTGTATATATTATTCATTGAATTTTTGCACACGATCTGCTCTTTATTTTTAGAATATTTTATTTTTTTTTTTTATACCTTTCTATTAATATTCTGCAGATCTGCAATTGTGCTTTCAATTTATTATCTGTATTGTATTGTTGATTGTGCTGCTGCTGTAATTTCTCTCATGCATAAATAAAGTAAATCTATCTATCTATCTATCTATCTATCTATCTATGGTCTGTATGGACTTTACGAGCAGTTTTTGTGGAGTCCTGGGAGTTCTGAAACTTGGCAGGGTGGTCACCATCTTGAAATAACATACTAACCCTTCTGGTAGCAGATGGGCCTCTGTGAAAGACTGTCTCAATTATAAATACAAAAAAAAAAGAACTTTTCAGGTCATGATGACAGCCAGCCAAACATTAACAAATGGTTGCTGCTTAAATTGCTGAATGAAAAAAAACCAGAAGACCAAAGGCAAAGAAGAGTCAGTTCAATGTCTGTATTTGTGAGAACTTCATGAACAACCTGAGGGCAACAAAACGTAAGATGATGACAAAAGCCAAAGTAAAATAATTCATGAAATTAAAACAGACATTTTACATATTCACACACTTAGGGAGGGAAAAATACCAACTTGAACAGTGCTGTTGAAAAATAGAAATTATAGTAGGAAACTGTCACATTAAGGAATGACAAAGGTGTTTTAGAGCTTTACGCTATGCAACAGGAATGAGTGAAATGTAGATTATTACACTGGACTCATGCATGAGCAGTACGGTCTTTGCAGATATTTCTATTTATGGAATGACAAAAATGAAAAGGCCGATATGAAGACTTTAAAAGAAGTCTGCAGAGCCCTCTGTTTATCTCCGTTAAAAGGAAATTATGAGCATGACTTTGGCAAATGTACGCTTGAAAACATCTTAAACATCAGCTGCACAGGAACAACATCAAGATGCCACTTTACAGAACATGTCTCACATATTTCATTTACCCCCGCCCAATTTCAACTATGAAGAGCTGAGAGACATTTATCTCAATATGAACAACTGTACTGTGGTCCTTAACGGCATTAAACCTGACTGTACAAAAAAAGTGATGAAATTCTGTGATTTCTTGCTGCGTTATTGTTGCCATCTGCTGCACAGCACCCTTGTATTTGTACAGAAAAACGGTAGCCTGATTTTTAAAGCCAAAATGAGGAAATCCAGAGAGTTGACATGCATTCCAACACCTTGTTCATGAACTGTATACTGAATTTCTAGATTGTGGAAATATGATTTAGATAGTGGACTTTAGTTTCAGCCCCTAACATTTAATATTCAAGTCACGTCAGCTGCATGCCCGGGCAGCTCTCACTTGGTCCTGCTGCGGGTGCAGCTCAGAAGTCCATCATGCCTTCACCCCGTATTTTATTCTCCTGGGACTCGGACCAGGCTTTGTTGATGGTCCTCTTCATCTCGTCATCTCCCTCTGAGTAAATCTTCTTCAGCATGCTCATCAGGCCCTCGCTGGGGTCTGTATTGTCATCTACACTGGGTTTACTGCTAAAGGGACAAACAAAACAGTAGGAGTGTGTTTATCAGAGTAGTGGGATTCTCATCCTCTGTGCATACAGCTGCATTACATACAGTGACACCTAGCGCACAGATATGGTACTACACATCAAAATGCAGGCTCATGTTTATTATGGTATGTTTTCAAATCGTTCTTTAGCTACGTTCAACACATTGACGTTAGTAGTTTTGACACTGGTCATCAGTTTTGTGCAAATTACTTTGAACTAAAATGAATGTTTTAACTTACTCTTTCTCTTTAGACTGCTTTTCCACCTTTGTTAGGCACTCCCACTTCTTTGCTGTCTGCTTCTTGCACATGACCAGAACCATGTCTGTTTTTATCTGTTGAAGGGAGGAAAGATAGTTACCACCCTATATATAAAACCCCGCTGCTGTATTTCCCCCAGAAGTAACCAGGCTGAATCAAAGGATAAAGCGCAAGTCGACACTGAGTCTGAATTCAGCACTTTGAAAGGAAAAGGGCTTGTTTGTTTGTTGCTCCATGATCTGTAAGAAACATGAGGACTTGATAAAAATCAATAATTAGATTGTTGCAAGTTTGAAATTCTGGTCACAAACTGTTTAAGTAGTTCAACAGTGCGCAACAGAAAACACCATCCACACAGAACAGTTTCTACTGGGTGATCATATACTAAGAATATTTAACAACAAATTGTTCCAAAATAAAGAGGTGAAACAAAACAGACAAGTTCCGGAAATTGGTATAAGATAGCGTGTTACGTCTTAAATATCTGCCTCCACTTATGACTAATAAGACGTTCCCAATTTTGTCCAAGTACTACCTGAAAATAACCCAACTCGATGGAAAACAAGCAACTCCTTTCAGTGACGAGGCTTTATTCACCTTCTTACAGCTGTCCTTTTCATCGATTGGATATAACAGGTTGAGGACTGTCATCTGATGGTTTTTTCCATCTAGATCCTTCACCAACACAGAAAACGACCTGCAGAAGAGAAAATGAAAATATATAATTGTACAGTTACGTATGCTGTGTGTACATACTGTATGTTGTTTATCATCTTACCCCTGTGTAAAGGTGACCTCCACATTTTCTGATGGAATTTTGTGTACATTCTTCAGTGTGAGGTAAATCTTGACAAATTTCTCTGACTGGTCCCAAGCTGCAAAGAGGATGGAAACATGAACAACTTTCAAACACTTTATCAGCTCTCGCACACATCTTAACTGTTGCACTTCTTCACAAATGACAGCCACACTGAATATTGGCACCATACCGTAGTTGGTGATCTTGACTGTGTACATTGCTTTAGAGGCGGCAGATGGATCTGCCTCCCTTCTGGCTTGTTGTTCCTTCTGTTGTCGTTTGACTGTGAGCTCCTTCTCCACCTTTTTCTGCTCTTGCTTCAGCAGCTCCTGCACTCTTTTCCTCTCTGCTTTCTCCAAGAGTGAGGCCAGCTCCACCAAATCTGCCTCCAACTGGTTGATCTGTGTTAGGAAAGGAAGTAGAGAAATGCACAAGTATTAACTTAACAGTTCATATACAGTCAGACAGGACATTTTATGTAGATGTGTCAAACCCTAACCGGCTCATTTTACCTCAGTCGACATACCAGATCTGCAACAGTTTCTCCACTGGTTGATTAGAAATGGCATTAATGTATCACAATGATGCTGTAATCAGGTTAAATAGCTCATTGAAAAGTCCTGCCTGACTAACATATTGTTTTCTTTCATCTAATTGTCCAACATCATCTCTAATGCATTTCACCATAGAAATGGAAATGTAACATTGTGCACTCAAACATTTATCACACAAAAGGAACTCTACCATGGAAGAATAACCATCTGGTGCCATTCACAATAGCATGACGGTATGACGGTAAATATTAGTTACTTCTAGAAGGACTACTTTGTCAATCCCCTCAAGTATAGAGATACACAAATGCAAGAGGCAGACATGGATGAACTGTTGTGGAGAGTTGTCAGAGGGATCGGACTGCCATTGGAGATCCTCAGCAGCTCTCAGGAGCTAAACGATACCGCTGCATCTACTGCAGATACAGGAAGTATCTTTACATGCAGTCCACAGTCCGCAATCACTTGAACGTACAAGGACCAGTTGAAAAGTCCTGCTCCCACAGTGTGAGATGTTAAGGCCCAAAAGGAGCTGCGTTGGCCGGGAATCGAACCCGGGTCAACTGCTTGGAAGGCAGCTATGCTAACCACTATACCACCAACGCGATGCACATGTGATGCAGTTCATGTAGAGTTGGGACAGCTGGATCCGCAGCACGACGGATGAACTGAAACTAAACGGTGATTAAAACAGATGGAAAAGATGGACTACTCCCTGCGCTTGTATAAAACATTAAAACCTATCCGCTTTAATTCAGATGCCATGTTGACAAATAATGACCCTGGACATTATCTATCGTTATTTGTGTAAACATGTGTTATTATAAAGTGCTTCGTTTCTAGAATATTCTGGTGAACTCCAGTCACAGCTTGATGCTAGCATGCTAACTAGCTAATGACACCCGCTGTTCGACATGACTCGGCAGTTATTCAGTTCACCTTTCAGTTTAGTTTAAAAATAGATATACATTTCTTGAAAAACCTACAGATATAAATAGCAAACCCCACTCTGCTGGTTCGCAGTGCACAGCTAAGTTAACTAACATGAGCTAATGTATCATTGCTGTCAGTGATAAACTCTGCTAACTCAGCTAACATATAAAGTATATTTTTGAGCCGTCAGCGTATTAAAGTGAATAAAAACATGCCATTTACCTGCTCGGTTAGATCCATTTAGGCTTTATCTTTCTCAGTTATGTCTGAGAGGGTCTCTGAGAGAGGAGGGTGTGTGTGTCAGAGAGAGAGCGTGTGTTCACTGAGGGACTGAACAGCACTCCTGCTTCTTCACTTTCATTAAAGGCTGTTACTGAGCCTACAGATGATCTACCGCCACCTACTGGGCGGCACAGTAGTGTAGTGGTTAGCACTGTTGCCTCACAGCAAGAGGGTCTGCGTGGGTTCTCTCTGGGTACTCCAGCTTCCTCCCACAATCCAAAGACATGCAGGTTAGGTTAACTGACAACTCTAAACTCTAAAAACTTATTACTTTGATGATGATTCTGCTATCTAGCTGGAATAAAATATCGCAGGACATGCTACTTTCGGTTTAGGTGATTCATTGGTTAGTAAACACTTTTAAAGGGTAAATAACTTCTTATGGTGCAAGAAAATAAGGTTTTCCTTATTTTATTTATGTTATTTATGCTAATAACACTACAACACTTTGCTAGTCTCTGTATCAACATTCTAAAATAAACCAAGACACCAGTGAAAAAAATGGTAATGTACAACAATATTTATTCATCCATTTTTGAATACAGTAAGTTATATGGACATTTGCTCCTCTGAGGCATCACATAATGGTTTTCTTTTTAAATATGATGTATTTTGATGAGCCATAAAGAGTCTGTATTGAATGTTTACATGTCCTGCTCTTCTGATTTTTCACGATCCAATCCAACTGGAGAGTCTGACAGATCTTCATTTACCACCTTGCCCTCAGAATCCCCGACATCTGGTTGTGGTCAGCCAAGTTACGGAAGACAATCCAGCTCAGTCACCACCTCCGCTTCACTCCCCGAGGTCTGGAAGTCATCACACACCTGTTGCGTATCCTCACGGGGCAGCTGTCCCTGGGTAACTCTGCAATTTCTTGATCTGTCAACTCCTGCAATGATTTTTAAACTGTTTAGGAATTCAGTGTTTATTTATATTTCAAATTATTTACACAAACATCTTGTGTATTTAGTTCTTAATTATAGCTTGCTCTAAATTGGACAACAGAAATTTTAATGAAAATTTTTAATGAAGAACAATCCAAGAAATAATCCAATCATCAAGGCTGACATTGAATTATTGCTCAGCCCACTGACTAAAAGAGAAATGCTTCATTGTACCTGAAGGTCTTTGGGCAGGATGTTGTTCTTCCTCAGCGCATTGATCCGTAGCCGCTCGTCTGCATAGTCAAAGGCCACCTATCTTCTCTTGACGTCCCTCAGCATCCTCCAGTCAACATAGTAGCTCCTCACCTGCTCCACCGACCCCCAGCAGCTCCTCAGGGCCTGCACACAGCGGTCAGCAGTTGTTATTGATTGACAACTAATATTAATGCCACTAGGAAATGGGGCTGAACGAAATGCAAAGAAAAAGAAATTGCAATTCAATTATTTTGACACATATTGTGATATGAGTCACACATTTAGTCAGAATATCTGAATTTCATTTATACTGAAAAAAAGATATGTGATTTTTGCTGGGGTCTGTACCAAATAAGCATTTTTTTTTCCATCAGGAGAACAGGATTTGTGAGTGAAGACATCTCTCTAACCCCCACTATTTCAGAAGCACTCTGTAATAGTCTATTTTTAGAAAAAAAAAAAGTTGTATAAATAAAGCTTTTACTTACTTACTTTACCTTCACTGATGTAGCCAGGTGGAACTCCTGTTGTTGCGGGGCAGCTGGTTTGACCGGACTTGTAATTCAGGGCACGGACCCTGATGCGAGATAAGGGGCACCTGTCGGCGGGCCGCGAGACATCGTGTTGGGCCTTGTCTCCGGCTTGCGTGGCAGGCACAGCGTGAGAAGCGGATTGGGGGAGAGAACCTGCGTGTGTTTTGGTCGGAGTCTGGTGGGGCAACGGAGTTAGCGGGTGGAACAGCGTTGCTGGTGGCAGGTTGCTGGCGTCCATGGAGAGTCCGGTTAGTGGGAGCCCTGTGCCTGGCCGGCGTCTCAACAAGCGGTGTGCTGCTGGATTACCAGCATACAGCAGGAGGTAGTTGTGAGTCGCTAGTGGGAGGGAGGTTCCTGTTGATGTTGTTTGCCTGTGTTGCAGGAGGTTGAAATGCGGGTGTGTAAAAGTTTGGGGAACAATCAGACCTAGGATCTGCTGGTGGGTCTTGATTATATTTTCTTTTTGTCTAATGTTTTTGGGTAGTTGGTCTGTGGGGGTAATTGTGTTTATTTTTTTGTTACAGCTTGTGAGCCACTGTCTTGGTGGTTATTCTTTTTTTTGTTTGTCAATGTGATTTGATTAGTGGTCTTAGTACCCACCCCTGGGCTGCTGTGATTGTGATTAGGGGCATAACGTGCTTGTGAACTCTTCTACACTGCGTCAGACGTGGCTGACGGGCGCCAATGGCCACACAGCCTGTTCGCTGTAAAACTGACATGTTTTAATTGATCAACTTATGGATGTCATTCTCATTGTAATAATAAAGAGTTAAACTTATAAACACCTATCGCTACTTCCTGCATATTTGTGCCTTAACAGCGAGTAGCTCCTGCTGCATTTGGCTTCTGAGTGCCACACTAAAAGTATGGCTCATGTAATTTGGATATTGCTGTTGGCCACATTGCGATAATATTTTGATTAATTGTTCAGCCTTACTGGTTACCACAGACACAACATTAAGCACAACGTTACAGACTGCTCTTAATTAAGGCCTCAGACTGAAACCACTGCTCACTGACATACAGGCCTGTTTTTTCTTTAGAATCACATGAGTTCATCTCTACCAGCTTACAGGAAAACAAAACATCACTTCCTACAGTTTTTTGTGGTCCTGTATATAACCAGTGTTGGTGGAGTCAAAATAATGGATTGGGACGAGCCTGTAATGTTTCTGCAGTTTATATAGAGAGATTATAGGTGGAAACGTGTCTTTGAAATAGACAAGCCGCTTCTACTTGGCATACACTGCAGATACAGTAAGTATCTATACATTTGCAGTCCACAGTCCGCAGTCACTTGAATATACAAGGACCAGTTGAAAAGTCCTGCTCCCTCAGTGTGAGATACTAAGGCCCAAAAGGAATTGCGTTGGCCGGGAATCGAACCCGGGTCAACTGCTTGGAAGGCAGCTATGCTAACCACTATACCACCAACGCGATGCACTTTCTTACTTTTGCCTGAAATCCTGCATGGTACATGTAGAGTTGGGACTGCTGGATCTGCAGCACATGATGGATGAAATGAAACTAAATGGTGATTAAAACAGATGGAAAAGATGGACTACTCCCTGCGCTCAGTTACTCATGTTGTATAAAATATAAATTAAACATTAAAACCTATCCGCTTTAATTCAGATGCCATGTTGACAAATAATGACCCTGGACATTATCCAGTCAACATAGTAGCTCCTCACCCGCTCCACCGCCCCCCAGCAGCTCTTCAGGGCCTGCACACAGCGGCCAGCAGTTGTTAATGATTGAAAACTAATATTAATGCCACTAGGAAATGGGGCTGAAGGAAATGTAAAGAAAACGAAATTGCAATTCGATTATTTTGACACATATTGTGATATGAGTCACAACTTTAGTCAGAATATCTGAATTTCATTTATACTGAAAAAAGATATGATGATGTGATTTTTGCTGGGGTCTGTACCAAACAAGCATTTTCTTTTCCATCAGGTGAGTAGGATTTGTGAGTGGAGACATCTCTGTAACCCCCACTATTTCAGAGACACTCTAATAGTCTATTTTGGGGAAAAAAAAAAAAAGTTGTATAAATAAAGCTTTTACTTACTTGCACATTTTACCTTCACTAAAAATATGGCTCATGCAATTTGGATATTGCTGTTATTTTGATTAATTGTCCAGCCTTACTGGTTACCACACACACACACAGACACAACATTAAGCACAACGTTACAGGCTGCTCTTAATTAAGGCCTCAGACTGAAACCCCTGCTCCCTGACATACAGGCCTGTTTTTCTCTTTAGGATAACATGAATTCATCTCTACCAGCTTACAGGAAAACAAAACGTCACTTCCAACAGTTTTTTTGTGGTCCTGTATATAACCAGTGTTGGTGGAGTCAAAATAATGGATTGGGACGAGCCTGTAATGTTTCTGCAGTTTGTATAGAGAGATTATAGGTGGAAACGTGTCTTTGAAATAGACAAGCCGCTTCTACTCGGCATACACTGCAGATACAGGAAGTATCTTTACATCCAGTCCACAGTCCGCAATCACTTGAATGTACAAGGACCAGTTGAAAAGTCCTGCTTAGTATCAGTGTGAGATACTAAGGCCCAAAAGGAACTGCGTTGGCCGGGAATCGAACCCGGGTCAACTGCTTGGAAGGCAGCTATGCTAACCACTATACCACCAACGCGATACCTTTTTTCGGTTTTGCCTGAAATCGTGCATGGTTCATGTAGAGTTGGGACTGCTGGATCCGCAGCACATGACGGATGAAATGAAACTAAACGGTGACTAAAACAGATGGAAAAGATGGACTACTCCCTGCGCTCAGTTACTCACGTTGTATAAAATATAAATTAAACATTAAAACCTATCCGCTTTAATTCAGATGCCATGTTGACAAATAATGACCCCTGGACATTATCTATCGTTATTTGTGTAAACATGTGTTATTATAAAGTGCTTCGTTTCTAGAATATTCTGGTGAACTCCAGTCACAGCTTGATGCTAGCATGCTAACTAGCTAATGACACCCGCTGTTCGACATGACTCGGCAGTTATTCAGTTCACCTTTCAGTTTAGTTTAAAAATAGATATACATTTCTTGAAAAACCTACAGATATAAATAGCAAACCCCACTCTGCTGGTTCGCAGTGCACAGCTAAGTTAACTAACATGAGCTAATGTATCATTGCTGTCAGTGATAAACTCTGCTAACTCAGCTAACATATAAAGTATATTTTTGAGCCGTCAGCGTATTAAAGTGAATAAAAACATGCCATTTACCTGCTCGGTTAGATCCATTTAGGCTTTATCTTTCTCAGTTATGTCTGAGAGGGTCTGAGAGGGAGGGAGGTGTGTGTGTGTGTGTGTGTGTAAGAGCGTTTGTTTACTGAGGGACTGAACAGCACTCCTGCTTCTTCACTTTCATTAAAGGCTGTTACTGAGCCTACAGATGATCTACCGCCACCTACTGGGCAGAATAAACATTTATTTTTACACAATGTACGTAGAGTTTGATCGAGTCTCCCTGTAGTGCCTCTGTCTCTAAAGGTTAAATTTAATGTTAAAAGCACATCTTGTATTCTAGGCAGTTTGGGACTCCAGTGCATAAGAACTCAACTTGATTTGGGTTTACCTAATTCACAATAGATAAATTCGTCCTTCCTTCTCCTATTTCCTTCTATATACCACCAAAATATTTGCAATTTGCACATTGTAAGTATTCATTATTCCTCAACTCACTTATATACTGTGAACCTTTGCACATAACTGCACATTTAAATAACAGCCATATTGTAGATATTGTCCTTCCTTTGTTTTTGTTTTTTTTATCTATTAATGCATCTGACTTGCAGTACTTGCTTTCATTCATAGTCATTCATTTTTCTGTCATACTATATTATCCACTGACACAAGACTAATTCCTTGTACGTGAAAACTTATTACTTTGATGATGATTCTGCCATCTAGCTGGAATAAAATATCGCAGGACATGTTACTTTCGGTTTAGGTGATTCATTGGTCAGTCAACACTTTTAAAGGGTAAATAACTTCTTGCAAGAAAATAAGGTTTTCCTTATTTTATTTATGTTATTTATGCTAATAACATTATAACACTTTGCTAGTCTCTGTATCAGTATTCTAAAACAAACCAAGACACCAGTGAAAAAAAATGGTAATGTACAACAATATTTATTCATCCATTTTTGAATACAGTAAGTTGTATGGACACTTGCTCCTCTGAGGCATCACATAATGGTTTTCTTTTTAAATATGATGTATTTCGATGAGCCATAAGAGTCTGTATTGAATGTTTACATGTCCTGCTCTTCTGATTTTTCACGATCCAATCCAACTGGAGAGTCTGACAGATCTTCATTTACCACCTTGCCCTCAGAATCCCCGACATCTGGTTGTGGTCAGCCAAGTTACGGAAGACAATCCGGCTCAGTCGCCACCTCCGCTTCACTCCCCGAGGTCTGGAAGTCATCACACACCTGTTGCGTATCCTCACGGGGCAGCTGTCCCTGGGTAACTCTGCAATTTCTTTATCTGCCAACTCCTGCAATGATTTTTAAACTGTTTAGGAGTTCAGTGTTTATTTATATGTCAAATTATTTACACGAACATCTTGTGTATTTAGTTCTTAATTATAGCTTGCTCTAAATCGTTATTTAGGACAACAGAAATTTTAATGAAGAACAACAAAAATAATCCAATCATCAAGGCTGACACTCAATTATTGCTCAGCCCACTGACTAAAAGAGAAATGCTTCATTGTACCTGAAGGTCTTTGGGCAGGATGTTGTTCTTCCTCAGCGCATTGATCCGTAGCCGCTCGTCTGCATAGTCAAAGGCCATCTGTCTTCTCTTGACGTCCCTCAGCATCCTCCAGTCAACATAGTAGCTCCTCACCTGTTCCACCGCCCCCCAGCAGCTCCTCAGGGCCTGCACACAGCGGTCAGCAGTTGTTATTGATTGAAAACTAATATTAATGCCACTAGGAAATGGGGCTGAACGAAATGTAAAGAAAACAAAATTGCAATTCGATTATTTTGACACATATTGTGATATGAGTCACAACTTTAGTCAGAATATCTGAATTTCATTTATACTGAAAAAAAAGATATGATGATCTGATTTTTGCTGGGGTCAAGCATTTCCTTTTCCATCAGGTGAGAAGGATTTGTGAGGAGATGTCTCTGTAACCCCCACTGTTTCAGATAATAGTCAATTTTGGGGGAAAAAAAGTTGTATAAATAAAGCTTTTACTTACTTACTTGCACATTTTACCTTCATTAAAAATATGGCTCATGTAATTTGGATATTGCTGTTATTTTGATTAATTGTTCAGCCTTACTGGTTACCACACACACACACAGACACCATTAAACACAACGTTGCTCTTAATTAAGGCCTCAGACTGAAACCACTGCTCACTGACATACAGGCCTGTTTTTCTCTTTAGGATAACATGAATTCATCTCTACCAGCTTACAGGAAAACAAAACGTCACAGGACCAGTTGAAAAGTCCTGCTCCCTCAGTGTGAGATACTAAGGCCCAAAAGGAGCTGCGTTGGCCGGGAATCGAACCCGGGTCAACTGCTTGGAAGGCAGCTATGCTAACCACTATACCACCAACGCGATGCACTTTCTCACTTTTGCCTGAAATCCTGCATGGTTCATGTAGAGTTGGGACTGCTGGATTTGCAGCACATGACGGATGAAATTAAACTAAACGGTGATTAAAACAGATGGAAAAGATGGACTACTCCACTCCTAGTTTAAGTTTAAGACTCTCTTGGTGAATCTTGTTGACAGGTGTGTCTAAATTATTTCTCCTGTCTTCACCTGACCTGCAGAAACAGACTGACATTGACTGACGTGATGGAGGCTCAACGGGTGTCTAAGGATGCTTTAAAGACAGAAATGACTTATAATCTAATAAAAACCGCCAATAACACAACACCGTTTTAACCAGAGCCAAGCAGACTATTCCCGTGATATTTTCTATAAAGAGGTAATGATTTAGCAGTAGCTTAAAAGGTGTTTGTCGCTTAGCAGGCTAACTAGCATTAGCTACCGAGCTAACGTAAAAAAAACTAAGGAGTCCTGAAAACGTCACTTTTTCCGTCCGTCTGTATGAGATATAGTCTTGATACCACATTTAAACCACAAAAGACAAAGTTAAAATAAGTAAGTTACCTGCTTTGGGGCGCAGACGGTGGAATAAAGGGCATTTAACCCTAGGCATGCTACCCTATGGGCCGCCATGTTGAATAATTTGTTGTGAAACCACCGAGGAAGAAAAAAATGAGTGTAAAGTGTAAATACTGCCACCTATCGATCAGGAGTGAGGATCAATATGTGGAGTGGAGGCAGAATTGGAAAACTAGGTGGACCAATTCCCATCCACCTTTAGCCACCAAAGTTATAATCAGGTTATCATAAGAAGCAGATATGAAATACTGCAGTTCTGTATAGGCTACATATACTAAAGTATGTTATACTGCTGTACTATATACTTCTACTATACTATTTTATATTGCTGTACTATATGCCTTTTTGTGATGATTCGAACTGTTTATTGTCATGTGCAAAACAAATACATGGAAACAGGATTCCTCCAACAGTGTTCAAAAATATGTGTTAACAAAGTCACACAAGTAAAAGGAAAACTTAAGACATTACATAGCCAATGAAATACTGTTGAAACAGGTGTGCTCAAATAGAGGTTTAAATTGTAGTTATAAATGGAAATTTAGACAATATAAACAGGTCTCCTAAGAGTTTGAAGAAATACTATGACCTGGATGAGTAAGAATTGTCACAGACATAAAAACAGAGATGTGAACGATATCTAAACGGAAATGTACACAGGTAAGAACTTTAAACTACATCTCATATTTCATATTATATGAGTATATTATACTATACCATGCAAGTGTTACACGTCTTTATAGACTTGTTTCTGTCTATACTGTATCTTAGATTATCTTAAAAAAACATGCCAAGCCAACATAACAATCGTATGATCATGTGAATCACGTGATATGAACACAAGGATGGAAATTGTTTTTAAAAGTGGGTTGTTTCTCTCATAATTATTTTGCTTTATAAGACTATTCCATCAAACTACTGTGGGAACTACCTGATTATTACAAGTTTCTTCAGGGACATTTAACTGAAGGATGAGATTTGGTTACAACAGCACTGGCACGTTTGACCGTTCGGCACCAGCTGCACCGTTCCTTTCTGCAGTTTTAGCTTTCAATCCAAGGTTGGGAGGACTTTATAGCCTTTGTGGTACTACTTAAAAACCAAGAGGTGGCAGTGTTGCTCTGTAAGTAAGTATTTGCTCACACTCTCTCTTCCTCACTGCCCATCAAGGGTGTGAGGTCCTTCATCCAGAATCT
Organism: Scortum barcoo; assembly: GCA_023238725.1. Lineage (NCBI taxonomy): Eukaryota > Metazoa > Chordata > Actinopteri > Centrarchiformes > Terapontidae > Scortum > Scortum barcoo. The sequence continues at coordinate 16,270,612 of CM041533.1, read as the reverse complement.
AAACCTTATGTCTGACTGAAATCCTATTCTTAAATCTTCTGAAACCCAGACCTATCCTCTTCCCTGACACCACTAACAATGGAACTCTTGTCTTTTAAGTAGTACATATATAAAACAGTGCACTGCGGTCTTTTAACATATGGTTCAGCAGGACACTGTCTTTTTAGAAAAAAAAAACATTGAACAATAGCCGCAAATTCCATTTGTTTTTTTTTTTTTAAACAATTCCCATTATTCTGGAGCCGTGAGGGGAAACGTTCTTGGATAAATATTAACACATGACTAACTGCAGGCAGTGCTTCCGCTATAAAGAGCAGCATTATGAAGCAGGATGGAAAATCTGTAAAGGCCCTTTAAACACTGAATCCAATAAAGAAAAATTACAGTAGACAAAGTGCATTACTGTAGCTTACAGATAGTGGTATTTGGAAACCTGGCACTGAATATATAACAAGTCATTAGAACAACACTACGACTGTGAAATGAAACAACAATTTCCTTCTTTTTTCTTGAGGTCAGATATTCAACTGTCTTTTATTTTCTGATGTTAGTAGGCAACAAATATTTTCAAATCACTATTATAGCAAGATAACATGGCTGTTTTTGAGTTTTGGAAAGTACAGCCTTGTCATTTGACAGCAGCCGTACATCATACTTAAACTGCTTTTTGGCTCTCAGTTGGTTTTGGCGTATTGTTCATACCCCTGAGGTGGCTGTTTGAAGATTATGAGGAAAGCAAAATAATTCCTCCTGTAATTTCTTTTACCTTCATAACACAAAGATGTCTCAGGCTTTAGAGGATCTGAAAGACGACCCTCTATATTTCCCTTTATTGTTAAAATGTATGATAAATCCCCGGCTGCCAGATTCGGCCGGCGAGAACGAAGCTTTGTGTCAGTTGGCAAAAATACCTCTCTGCTGGAGAAGTTTAAACATTCCTTCAGCAGACCTTAAACAACTTGATTGAAGTAAACAACACATCTCTGATTAAGTGATGTTAAGGGCTAGGCTCCCTGCAGGCCACTCAACTCTGGCACATGCTCGCACTTGAGCACACTTCTGCATGACAATCATGCTGCTGATCGGCCGCACTAGGCAAAATAAAAAGAACAATGAGAACATGTGGCATAAAAATTTCACATAAGCCACTGGAAAAGTTTTTTTTTTTTAAGTGGCAACATCCTTTGTCACCTTTACTTCCTTGAAGAAAGTGTCTATCCCCAGTTACTTATATGAACAGCTGTGCAGCCTTACACCCTGTTGTGTGCAGTTAAAGTACAGATGGTGGGAAGGATCTTTAACGATACAAAAGACAACAGAATAAAAATGCAGCCTCTTCAAAGGAGCCATCAGATATAAAGGTGTCATGTAGGCGGGTGTCTTGACAGCAGTGCATGTTCTGCGCCTTACAGGGGATCAGGACCTCAGGCTGGATCACAGTGAAGACTTGGGAGATTCAGGAACAAAGTGACGTGATACAAAACTGATTTGTTACTGAGATGAGCTAAGATTGCTCAGTAACACAGCCGGCAAGTGGTGTCATCCATAAAAATGACAGCTGCAGTGTGAACAAAATGATGAAACTGAGGCTGAAGCATGTGCTTTGGTTACACTTTAGTATTGAAGCACTGCATTGTAGACAGGTGAAAAAGCCACATGAAACACATGAAACATATGATGCCTCATGTATAGTAACCTTATGGTCATCCGATGCTCAGGCATATGCAGTGGTGGAAAGTAAGTACATTTACTTACTTAGTAAGTATGATACTTGAATATAATTATGAGATACTTGTGCTTTTCACAACTATTTCCATGTCTTGCTATGTCACACTTAAACTCCCCAATTATTAAATATTCTACATAAAACACAATATTTTGTCAATGAGGAAACTAATGGTCTGGTTAGTGAAAAAAAAAATCTGTGGTTTGAGCCCCTCATCACATGTTGTCACAGATGTCTATAAACTGTTCTACCATAGTGACATTTCCCCTCTAAATCTCTCACAAGGTTTCATTTAAATCACTGTTAGGTCCAGAGAGGTAAAAAAAAGACATTTCACAAAAGACAAAGATTAATGAAAAAAATAGAAATTTTGTATCAAAACTTCTTTCCTACCCTTCTTGTGAATCTTTGGAGGAGCCCTGACACTTAAATTGGAATCCACTGTATATAATGTAGTTAAGATGCTGCTACACATAGATGAATCCGCATTAACAGTTTATTATGTAGTATACAGTTGTATGCCAGTCAAAAACAAGTATTTTTTTATTTTGATACTTTAAGTACACCTTGCTAGTGATACCTCTGTACTTAAGTAAGATATAAAATGTGGGACATTTACTTGTGATAAGTATTTTTACATTGTTGTATTGGTACTTAGTAAAGATTCTGAGTACTTTTTCAGACCTACCTTTTTCAAGCAAAAGGCATCAAAGTACTGATTATGTACCAAAATTTATGTGAAACAGTCACACCAAAGGAAAGCTCTCTGTTTTCTCTAATAAGTACCACTAGATAACCTCTCTGCTGTTCATTAACACCACCTTCTGCTGTTGTAGTTTAGGCCTTCTCGCAGCCACCACTGTGTTAATGAATGGAGTGAAAGATGCAGGCAAAGACACACGTGTTAACAGAAACAAGTCTAAACAGCCGTGTCTGTCACCTCTCATCAGCATGACATCTTTATAGATACAATTCAACTTGTAAACAATAAACAAGCTGTTGAACTCTCCCACTTTCCACCTCACACCTCCACATCTTTACAAAATGACCATCCTGAACGTAAATCACACAGCCCACACAATTAGACGGCAACAGTCAAGAGCAGAAAAGAAGGAGTGAAATATTTAAGTTTAACTTGAGATAGTCACTTGAGACTATCCAAGGCCACGATTAGAGCATACCATCACATCTCAGAGGGGATTCCTCTGGTAGTTCAAATACTTCAGACCAGTTTCGAGTGCAGTCATCTCCAGCTGCCAAAACAAAATGTTCCTTATATTTCTATACCATAATAATAATATATAATATGGGGCCATAATATGAAGGAATTTGGAAAAGGAACTAGAGGTGTCATGCCTCTTTGAAACACTTTGGGTTATATAATCATTGCTGCATGCCCTGGAGATGATCTGATTGTTCTAAAAATTACACAAGCAAGTCGAAATCTGTTTGTTTTAATAAATATAAATTGATGACTATCCAGATATTATCCATACAGGCTATAGACACTGTTGCCCATACAGTTGGAATAAAATATTTTTTACCTCGTCTCATGAAATGATTGTGGTTGAAGGTTGACGTATATATTTTTTATTTTTCTTTACTCTAGTGTTTGCCTATTTTTATCCCCACCAAACACATTCTAGTCACCTAATGTCAAGAAAGTGTTATGTCTTGAAAGACCAGTCTATACAAATGTGGTGAAGTGATTACAGTTCATTTTAAATATTCCACTCTTTCTATGAAACCATAATCAAATGCATACAGTACCTGGTGCAAGAGGAGGAAAAATGTAACAGTGAGACATTTCCTGTATTTCTCTTGCCGGGTAAAATAAATAACTCCCTCTCTCCTCGCAATGTTGTAAACTTCACAAGCACAACCACAGTGTTCAAGCCTTCAACTGGACCATTATTTTATTCCGGATGTCTCGGACAAGCTCCTTTTGCCAAATGAAAAGAAGCAAGCACATGTTACAGTATTTAAAGGTGCTTTAATAAATCATTGACAAAGCAGCCATTCAGACTGGATTTTTGATCACGGAAAACTCATGCAGTCCTGCAAGTATATATAAACACTGTAGAGGTGCACCTTGGGAGAAACCGAGACAGCAAAATTAGAGAAAGAAATAGATCTTTTAGGCCTTCCAGCACTTAATATCTAAACACACTATTGAAACAAATATTCTCAAAATGTAAATGTAAATTGTTATATTATAATACAAAAATAGTATTTATGTCCCCAGATAGATTTTTAGAAATAACTGTGGTGTATTTGGTTATACCTAAAGCAGGTATCAGGCACTGAATCAGCAGTACCTTCTCTGACATGTCAGCATGGGAACTCCTTCCTCCTCTTAGTAATCAGTGTCCATTTGAAGCCGATACAGCTCATTTAGTGAGAGGCCTTGACCTTACCGACTCAGAGGTCTCTGCTTTCCAGACCCCAGGAATGTCTAGCATTCCCCCGAGGAGAGAGAGAGACAGCGAGAGAAAGCGAAAGAAAGGGTACTTGGTCAAATTTATGGCACACATGCAAGCTGGTAGGTTCACTCACATCCTTGAGGAATAAGTTCGTAGGCACATTTCAGGGCTATGAATCAAACACAAATACAGACCTATCACGACTTTCAAAGACATTCCCCTCTGCCCAGCTACATTTAGCCAAAGGCATGTTTATCTAAGAGTGTAAAGCACAGAGTCTTTTCTGGATATGGGATGGTTGTGCCAGATGTAAAGGAGGCGTGCAAATTCTCAAAAAGGTAATAGTAATTGAATTAACGGATACTGCAGGAAAATCAATAATATCATCAGGTTTACTGAGACTTTGTTCTGTGGTTAAAGTAATAAATATGTTAAAATTAATAATGTTGTAATTCTGAAGTAAATACATAATTTATTAATAATATTTATTATTTATTAATAATTTATTATGTCATATATCTTAAAATATTAAATATATGTACTGCAAAAATTGCAGAGGGTCAATGAGTAATCAATCTGCATACTTAACTTCAACACTTGTAGAAATACATGACACGGCTGATCAATATCAGAAAGTGAAGTTTAACTTAAGAATCTTACATTTCTTCTTTTGCCAGACTGAAATAATGAAACCACTTGATAAATTTGTCTGACTTTGTCTGACTTAATACTATATGGTGTTTCCAAAAAAAATAAGAACACATACAAAGTCTCTTCTAATCTTTGGCAAAATTGTGCCTATTGAATTTGTTAACTTCTTAAAAGGGTAGTCAGTCGTGTGTGAGATTGTCTCATAACATCTGTTTTACCATTTTCTTGTCCTGGCAGATAGATTACCTACTTAATATTATCAATCACAATATTGTGAGGCTTGCAACTGAGTCTTCTGGGTCAAGTAAAAATGATGAGTCCCATCTGCAGATATGCTGCATTCACTTATCTCAAGCTCTGCTGAGGGGAGGATTTTATGAAACCAGCAACTCCTTCCTCTCAGATTCAAGACTATTATTGTGAATAAAATGTTTGATACATACCCTCATACAGAAAAACATTAGCTGGTTTGTGCTGCACTACTGCGTTCACCCATTTAAAAAGACATACAGACATATTTGAAAAAGCCAAAACTGTATTCTCTTGATTTTATTGTTACATGTTCTTCAGGTCATTGTAAAGGAGAAGAGCAGAAAGTACTTTAAAATGATAACATCTGAATTCAAATGAGTCCAGCCGCTTTGCAGGGTAAAAAAGAAAGATACAGGGAGAGTGGGGGGGGGACACATCTGTGATTATACTTAGTTACAGAACCACCAACACTGTAGGAAGTGTAGTCCGTGAGCTTTGAAAACAAATCTTTCTTGACCCAGTGGAATCAGGTGAAGGGTAACTCCTGCCGCTTTACAAAGCTGAAATAATTTCCTTTTTGTATGTGTCTCAGGAAGTGATGATTCATGTGACCTCACCTTTTCCATGTTTGCCTTCGAATCGTATTAATACAGACAGGAAACAAGTTATTTAGAAGTCCCTATGAAAGAACACAAGCAGTGTATTAAGTGTGTTATTTGTCACTGTCACTCTAGCTGTAACTGGGTATCTCCACTTTCTAGTGGCCTGTCAGTCAAAGGCTAGCTTAACTTTGTTTTTACAGCTGAAATCATATAGCTCACACAGAGGCGATTTTTATTTTTCTACAAACATAGAAAAATGTAGATTATACAGCTTTTTGTTTCTTATTTAATTACTTTGACAGGAGCAGTCCCACAAGTCAATTTGTTCAAATAATGCAGCAAATTTTGGCCGGATGTGACGCAACTTTACCTCCTTGAGCTTGTCTGTCTCACTTCTCGGAGGCAGAGAGAAACCACTGTCAAGTCCCCTGAGGTGAAAAAGCATGAGCGGTGCTGGGTTATGTGCACCCGGAGGTCAGGTCTCCACACGGCGTCTCTTGACAGGATGACCGGACCCCGAGGACTGGTTTCTGCATCAGCCCTTGCAGGAAGCTCTGTAACAGCTGTTGACACCAGCTCATCAGTCAGACTGCTGTTTGACTCGCCTTGCCTGTTGCAATTAGTCTGACTCTGTGCACATGAAAAAGGATTATCATTGACAATCATTCTGGTGGAAGGTTTGTCATATTTTGTGAATTAGGGTGTACAAAAGTCCCCAATTAAGTGTAATCTTTTTTTAGTTAGCTTTTTTTTTGTGTGTGTGAAAAATTAGACAATAAATTTATTCACACTTTGTGGCTAACAGCTTCCAGCATACAGTATGTGTCACAGGAGACCATGTATTGTACTTACAACATCACAGGTCTGACCCAAAACCACAGCCATTCTTACATATCATTATCAGATCATTTTTGTTGGTCTTTAGCACATGCCGTCTAACAAAACAGGAGCCACATTAAAAATAATCTTTCAAAACAATCTGAAAGCCGGGTATGTTGACTGCTCCCAGAAGTTAAACAACATTAGCAAATAATCACGGTGTAGATGAACAATATGTTGCCTTTGCTGCGCTGTGCGGTTCACAGAAAAACAACATAAAATGCAACTGTGGTGTGCATTAAAGATAAGTGGAGACAGGGCAACAGCTTATAGTGATTGTCAATGATGAAGTATATTATGTGTGTATATGTGAGTGCTTATATGTGCCCGCAAGTTTGTTTGTATGTGCACAATGTGGCGGGCATCAAAGAAAGCTGAATGCACAACAAGGGCTTTGAGAGGAACACATTCACCAAATGTTCATATGGCATTCGTTTGCTTTCCCTCAAATGACTTCGGCTTTATCTACACTGCATCCTCTAATCTGATCTGCTTTCCACCAAAAGTCACACACATTCAGTTTACACTGGTTAAAAAAAAGCCTCCAAGACATTTCACAAGTGTAAACATGCAGAATGTGGCATTGATATCAGCTTTGGCTCAACTTCTTCCAATCTGATCTTATCACTTTCACGTAAACAATGAGAAAACATTTTGTCCCCCATGGTTAGACGGGAATGGAAAATATCTTTCTTTTTGCCACAACGATGGAAAATTATCAGCTTTGAGTTGGCTGTGTTAATCCAGCCTAATAACCCCCAGACAGGCCAGACATTCAGTCAGTCTTTATTTCATGTGTTAGATATCCGCGGGTACTATTTGGACCCATCTGTCAGTTCCCATTTCATACACAGCCCCTAATAGTGTAGCGCCCCTTCAAATCAAATGAGCACTCTCAATCAACAGTTTCTAGATCCATGAGGAAACATGCACTCAGCGATGTCTCAGTTCCCCTCCACCACAGTTAGCCTGTGCATGATTAACTATAGCCTACCATATGGTTCAAAGAGTTGCTCTAATGTGCTTTTTGTATATTTACTTGAAATGATTCAGTGAGTCAGGTTTGAGTTACTGAACGTGGCTGTCTGAGCACAGATAGACATGCTATAGTTAGAAATGGCTGATTCCTTAAAAATGTATTTACACTAATGTGGTCAGTAGCCTCAGACGCTCGTCCATCTTATAAAGTGTTTCCATGACGGGTGCTAACCTTTTATTAAAACATTACAGTGCCAGAACATTAGGGTAACTTTGAAGAAATATTTTGACATTTAAAGAAATGTACTTATTATCTTTCCTCCTGACATTTGGGTGAGAAACTTGATACCACTCTTGTGTTTGCCTGATAGATACGAAGCTACAACCAGGACATGATTGAGCTTAGCTTAGCTTAGCTTAGCATGAAGACTGAGGGCAGTTGCTTGGCAAAGTAACAACACATAATTTTACAGTTCCCCGCAAATAAAAAAACACAACTTATTGTTTTCATGCTGTGGTTTATGTATGAAATAAACAAAGGAGGTACTGTAATATATAAATTAGTGAGATACTGGTAGGTGGATTTTGTTACATTACCTTTTACATTACATTACCTTTTGACAGAGCTAGGCTAGCTGTTTCCCCACTGTTTTCAGTCTTTATGCTAGCTTTAGCTAGGCTAGCTGTTTCCCCACTGTTTTCAGTCTTTATGCTAAGCTAGGCTAGCTGACTGGCGGCTTCAAATGTACTGTACAGACAGTAGAGTGGTATCGATCATCTTATCCATTAGCAACACAACAAAAGTGCATTTCCCAAAATGTTACACTATTCCTGATAACTGATACCAGACCCACAAATATCAAAACAGGCCATGTCAACACTTTTTTTCTTTTAATGCAATTTCACTTTGTAAATGCCTAACTTAATAAACTGCAAAGATTTATTTTGTGTTTTGTGTGAAAAAAAAGCTAAAACTTTCAATCTATTAAGAAAGTTAATAAAGACAGCAACCACTTGTTTTAAAAAAAAAAAGCACACAGCAATAAATATTACTGTTATTAACTCACTTAACGACATCTGTGGCACAAGTGTTTATTTCCAAGTTCCATGTTAATTATAACAGTGCTTGTAAGTTCTCGCATATGGTTGTTATAGATATATGAGCATCAGGAGGGCTGCTATTTATCTTTGCTGGCATAATAAAACAAGATGATAGCAAAGAGCAGCAGCAGGCATCCAGGAGTGGACAATAAATTACTTCCTCTGTTTAGCAAGCACTGAAATCCAAAGACTGCTGAAGAGAGCACGTCGGGGGTGAAGATCGAGGGATGTCAGCAGTGCTCAGTTTGAGAATATTAATAGAGTCTTACATGCGTTGGATTTATTATTGCCTATGATTAATCTATAACAAATGACATTCAAAGAGACAGGAATGCACTGTACTATTTTATTTCTACTAACAAAAGAATAACCAATAAAATGACCAGGAATCTGCAGAAATATGAGAAATGAAAAATAAAAATGGCAGAAACTTCCTCTCTCTCCCCTCAGATGCCGATATGTGACCAAGGAGAAACCTCACAAAACATTTCTAAAAGTCTGCCCATTAATCTCTTCGGTGTGTCTTTGAAACTTTGCATCTGGGCTCAGTGTTTAAAGAGCATGAGAAAAAGTAAACCACATGCCATGACTGACCTTACCAACCAGATCCCACCCTAATTAAAAAGTAGATGCTGAAGTCTTGTCTGGGCCAGTTTTTTTCCCACTGTCATCAAGAGAACATGAAACACGGGAATTTATTGTGAAAATGTGTTGTTGTTATTGTACAACCCGTCTGATAATTTCCAGACTTTCTTCTTCAAATTTGTGCACTGTAAATCCATCAGTATCTACTACCAGTTTGTTTAGTTTGATTTTTTTTTCCCATCCAGCGTGTGGCCATCCATCACATAGGTTAAGACAGGCTGCAGATTCATAGTGAAGGACGAAGGTGCTGAGAATTTAGAGAAAAGAGAGAGAGAAAAGCATCACAGGAGAGAAGAAAACATCAACCAGCTCCATCTCGGTCCACCTTTAATGAGGACTCCAAGGCAGCGAAAGGCAGTAAAATAAACTGACTGATGAAGACAGTTGAAATCAGCACTTGCTTATTAAGTACAGGTGAGGATAGGGATAAAGGTGAGGATAGGGATAAAATTTGTGTGGGCACTTCTAATAAGTGCTTGGAGATGCTCTTTTTACCTCAAACAATGGAAACAAAGTACAGACATGCATCACATTAAAGGAAACATGATATAAAAGTCACCCTGCTGTGAAGAGCTCCGTTACATCTGCTGCTGGTGTGGGGTATACGTTCCCCGGCCTGAAACTAACCAGCGCTAACATTGGGAAACATTTCCCTGAAAGTATAATGACGTGCACGAAATATTTCCTCACAATCCCATGAAGCGCTGTAAATGTCATCACCTCCCACACAGCACAGCCCAGCAACAGATGAACGCATGAATGGAGTTCAATGTGCAGATCTGACATTCTGTATTCTTTATAGTCACTGAAGCCAAGGAGTCGTCTCGTTTTGTTAGGAATGATCGCCACATTTGTCGAGTTCAAACAAGGAAGGAGGGATGAATGAGGGATAGGGAGGTGGACTGATTTAGCATGAATGAGGATTTATGACCCTTATTATTTTCAAAGTTTCATGTAAAAGTAACTAATTAACTATTAGCAACTGAGAACGGAGGTTTCTGATTCTGCATGAAGACGATTTTTAAGGCTGAGCTTGGTCAATCTTTTCAACCAAACCACATAGGCAAGATAAAAAAAAAAAAAAAAAAAAAGTTTTGAACATGGAAGCAGTTTTTTGTGCAATGCCATTTGAGAATCCTGATTTCTGAGGTATAACTAATATTGCAAGGGGAATTGAGTCAATTTTGTCTGTGGAAAGGGATATCAGATACGTTTCCAGGTGATTTTACCGCCCACTCTGTCACAGTTAATTAATACTTCAGATTTTCATCTCCAGATTCCTCTCCCTAATGACAAAGGGCTTTGTACTGGTTAAAAAGAGTCTTTTAACATGATAGAATGAAATTCAAGGCAACTTAATTAATCTTTGAGTCTTTGTTCTCTTGGTGTAAGATAATTGAAAGTGTCCTAGTTTCATCCTTCTGTGATAATGGAAATGAATAAAATGTGTATGTATAATAAAATCTGAGGCTGAACGTTACACACACTGATGTTCCAAGGTTATGTCTTAACTTCCAGAGGAAGTATAAACTCTCTGTAACGACAATGTCATTATGGAGCATATTGCGACTCGTTCATCTCTGTCCCTGGTCCAAGGAGCAGTCTGCCTCAAAAATGCTGCAGCAGACTGACAGATATTATCTTTCAGGAGTTATGTTGCCTCAATATAGTCAACAATATAGTCTTTTTGCTTTCCTCTATAAACTGGCAAATATGCTGTTACAAAAACACACATAATCCATCCATGACTCACCCATCATCACCACTGCACCTTCAAAAGACACAAAACATTAGGACCACACCTTAAAGGGGCTCTGGTACTCTCTCAAAGACTTCACCAAACTGTGCAGTTTGTGATTGTTGTTTCCAGAAGCAGCAGGAACATGTTTTTAGCACATTGGAGCATTTAGCGGCTAAGAGGCAAATATTTCCCTCAGGAGTCAGTGCTGAGTTAAACACAGCTCAAAGGAAGGTGAACATTGGACTTGCATTCACCAGGAGCACAGAAACACAACTCAAACAAATGAAATAGTGATAATGTTGAAGAAATGGTTTGCTAACAAGTATCATATTTACTATATTTATCATATTTTCACCATATTTGACTGAAATGTGAATATATTGTGAGTGCAGCTTGTTGCCCTGCCCCCAAGTGGCCAAAAACTTGTGCAGGTTTAAATAATTATGACTGGGGGCTACCATTAGAAAATATCATTCTTTCAAGACAAGCAAACGAGAATATTTTTCAAAATGTCCAAGTGTGCCTATAAGAAAACCAGTTTACATTCATTTGTATTAAATACAAATGAATGTAAACTGGGCCTTTTACAATTTTCTCTTTATTTATAATTATCTTTGATAATTTGCTAAATCATTGTCCCGTCTCACTATTCAATTATTGCTAATTTCTTTCCTGTGGGCTAAGTTCTATGGTGCTAAGCATCTTCAAGACAGATGAACAAAAAACCCGTCCAACACGTCAAAGAGAGCAATTAAGTTTAAGCAGCATTTGCTCTGTACAAACAACCACACTTGGCATCTCCAGTTTCAACAGTTCCACAGTTCGCTGTGTTCCCGCAGAAATTCGAAACCTTACTTATATATTTAGAGACAAACAGCCCCTGTCAGTGTAAAATATTGCCAACCTTGACACCTAGGGTCTTTGGTAATGGTCATGGTGGTATATGCTGATGTGTGTGTCCCCGTTTGTATGCCTGAAAGAAATACAAACGGGGAAAGCAAACTGAAACAGATTTTTTTTTCTCTGCAAAGTGGTCATAATGCACTCTGAGGGGGTGGGTTTTAGATCGCGATGCTTGTGGTTTTTCCGTCGGCTTGAAGGAGTTAGCCTGCTATGTGCCCCCCCGTGCTTAGTGGCAACCCTTTTTCACACAAGTAACCTAAAACAATATTTCTGAGACAATAGAACGTAAATGGCAAAATTAAGTCAAGACTTTTTGGTGTCCTGCTGCCAATCATTCAACCGCCAATAAATGCTCCAAAGGACTCTTGTGATCATTATCACCATTTTCAAGAACCCATACTCCCAGAAGGTTTGGTTCCAGGAAATCCCCCTGTGCTCTTTTACGGTTTCCATCTTTAATACGAACTGTATGTCACTGTTGTGTCCCAGTCATTTGAATCCGAATGAGTTCCATTTTTAAAGTCTTCTTGTGTATTCTTGTGTACACTTTTGTATTCTGTCAAATACAACCTCTCCCCCGTGGTCCCGTCTGTCCTAGGCTGACTCTACGTTTGTCTTGGCTTCGATCTCGCCCTCTTGAATCCAAAGTTTATCCAGTTATTGTGGTGTTTAAGGCCCCGCTCCCTCTGCTAAAGATATTCATCTCAACCTCCTCTGCTACTGTAACCCAACACATACAGAGAAAGAAAAAAAGAAGTTATTAAAAAGTGAAGTAAGAGCTGACATGATAAACAAGCAAGGTAAGAGGCGTGTTTGGACAGAGAGCAATTCGCTTTAGGGGGGAAATGGGTAGTAAATGCCGCTCATTATTTCTCTCCTCCTCTTCTCCCTCTCCCTTTTCATTCAATCACTTGGGAAGAGGAGGAGAGGAGACACTCCCAAACTAACTGCCCATTGGCCTAAAGGCATTTGGGAGAGATTTTAACAATTGAAGTGGGAGGGAGAGAGCAAAAGTCACTGGCAGCGCAGAGGTCTTTGAATCACTGGCCCAGGCCTGTCAACAGGTGGCAGAGGGAGAGGCTTGGTGAGGCTCAGTCCTTCAGAGAAAAGAGAGCAAGAGCGAGAATAGAGGAGGAGAAAGTTAAAGAAAACCCTCAAGGGTAAGGCAACATTTTATTTTTTATAATTTTTCTCTGAGATTTAAACATGGAAATCCTGTTGACATGACATTTCTAAACATTTAGTGGGCTAAATGGAAGCAATTCTTGAAGGCTGTCAAGAGAAAAACAAAACCTTTGATGACAGTTGTTAATTGATTTTTTGTTGTAGTTGGACATCTCTCTTGTTTATTTCTTCATAACTCCAAGGGGACCAATTACATATTTCCTTCCCGTTAGGCACTCTCTCTCTCTCTCTCTCTCTCTCTCTCTCTCTCTCTCTCTATTTTCTCTCCCAATTTCTCTCATCCCTCTTTCAACCCTTTTTCTGTATCTGCTAGCCTCTGAACGGATGGATGGTAAGATGTGGATGAAACAATCCACCCCTCCTCTGCTCTCCAGTTACATGACAGTTGAAAGTTTAACTTGACACCTGGAATTTAAGCTGTTCTTATGTTAGTCTGGGTTTGCATGGCAGCACTTTGTTCATAAGACAGCTGTGTAAGCCTTGGTCAGTGATAAATATATTGCTTTGTGATTGGGTGTGACTCACGTTGGTAAAATATTAGTGGGGTAAGTGTGAGATGTTTTTCTGCTTTCATTAAAAAATTTAAAGTGCATTAGATGTACACTTACTCAAGTACTGTAGTTAAGTATAAATTTAAGGAACTGCACTTGAGTAATTCTATTTTATGTTACTCTATACTGCTATTCCTCTTTTCAGAGGCAAATGTTGTACTTTTTACTGTACTGTTATAGTCTGTTATAGTTGAATCAAACAGAATATATTAGCTCCACCTCAACCAACTACATTACAAGCACCACTATCTGTTAATATTACAAAACAAATATTTCAATAATATCATATTACGCTGACAGTGTGTTGTAGTGCTACTTTAACTTAAAATGTAAATGATCTGTATACATCCTCCACCACCGATATTTTTTTTGTGGCATGTTGCTGAATGCATCATGTCGTATAATAAAAGTTATTTTCTCTTTGGAGCAGTTGTGACAGAAGTTAATTTGTGCAAATGTATTTGAGTCACTATTTAGGATCTGTATATCCAGTTAATATTCACATTGTACTGTAGATAATCCTATATTGTCTGTCAACAAAGCTGCCAGCCCTAATTTTCCTCTATGATAATAACATAAATATTTATAATAACTGTGTGCTGGGGTGTTAGATATTCTCACAGGGCTGTCGATCCAGTAGATTTACCTTTAATGCTACTGTGCTGGCTCAGGGAATACACAGAAGCCTTCGCAAAATGAGCTACAGATGTGTGCCCTCAGCCATGCAAAATGATAGAGAGAGGGAGAAATGGAGAGACAGAGAGAGAGAGAGACACAAAGTTAGAGACACACACAACCCTGAGTGGGTGGCTTATAAAAAAGTGTTCAGATTGCATAACGTGACTGCTTTCATAGAAACCGCACAACTCCCGTTACAGAGTTTTTCATTTATTTTCACTGATTGAAAATGACCCCTGGGCATGCGAGAGCTACTCAAAACATATTTTTGTTATTTCAAAATCATATCTCTGTCTAGAACTTTTCACTTGGTTTGGTTTTCGTCTGACAGCCCCACAAAGGGGAACGGAGCCTCCAAGTTCTGATGAAGCGACGTCCTTATCGAGGTCTGCTTGTGGTCTGTATGGCAGCAGGAGGCAGACAGAATCATGAAGATATGAGCTCTGCTCTCAGACGATAATTGCTTTCAGCTTCGTTTTATTCATTTTAGTTTCCCTGCTCTGTCTGCAAGCTGCTGCGAAGGGTAGGAAAGAGGCAGGGATAGGAACGTGCACAAGTTCTCAACTCCTCCTCTTTCTAAATCCTCTCTTCTTCTCATTCTCAGGCTTGTAGATTTGGTCCGTTTGTCTTGAGTTGAAACCTGGAGAAACAGTCTGCCTTTTGTCTGCGTTATAACGGCTCCCTAGAGAGGATAGGGCAAATGTGCAAAGACTGATTCCTTATTCTGTCTGTCTCTCTGTGCGTATCTGTATTCTCAGTTTTCTCTGCAGCTGTTTGTTTTTGTTTCACTTGTGGTCTTCCCCAAATGTTTAGCCTTCACTCTTTAAAAAGCTCTGAAAGCATATGGAGATTTTTTTTATAAATACACACAAACACAGAAGCATCACTACAGCCTGTCAATAAGCTTTCAGTGAGAGGTGTCTGTGGGCCCAGACAAGCTGTAGGTGATTAAATAGCTGCTGTTTCCACTGGAACAACCCCCCTTGTCTCCGTAAGCTATAAACTAAAAGTTTCACACACATACTGTACACACATTGGTCCCATGCACTTCATTCTCCCATATAAATGAGTGAACACACATCACAGGTAGTCAACAAACATTTTACAGGCCCATTGACATAGCTCTGCTTTGACATGGAGAAGTTATTGTCAGGAAGGAATTTTTAACTGTGTTTATGGACATGTTGAATTTTACTTGGGAGGGATTGAGAGCCAGGTTGAAATGCTATCTGTATGGGCCATGTGTTGAGTGAGTGCATCCACTGGACTGAAGACATTCTGTGTTCCTGCTTTATCCTGCTGACGTGTGCATTTTGACTAATGACAGAGTTCAACATCTTTATGTTACTGGTCCACTGGAGAATATCCAGTGAATCCCCTCTGCTTTCTTAGAAATCGACCAGAAGCGTTCTGTCCTGCTTCGTGTCGTGACAAAAACTTAATGCTGCATACGTTCAGTATTTCATTCAGTGGTACCTCATTTCACCTGTTTAACCAGCATATGTTCCATTCATCTTTTTTATCTACTTTAATATTTAATATATTTCCAAGGGGCCTATACAAAATATTCTATCTATCTGTATATCTGTCTATAAAGCCATCCATCCATCCAGCCAGCCAGCCAGTAGCTGGCTCATGAATCCTTTAATCTATGTCAATCCATCTGTTCATCAATCCGCCTTCCTCTAATCAGTCCGCCATTGTTTACAACTTTATTTATCTCTCGACTCACCCATCCATCTACCAAACATCCATCCATCCATCCATCCATCAATTCATCTAAACATGTACACATTCACCTTCCCACTATTTCTTTATTCATTAATTAATCAATTTATGCATGTATCCATTTATTAATTGACCATTTATCCAATTGATACCCCCTCCACCTACCCATTCACTGATTTATTCATCCAACCACATATCTATCTATCATCCGCCCATCCACCCATACATTCAAGCATCCATCCACCCATCAGTCAAAATATCCTATTTTTGTATCCATCTATCCATCCATCCAAGCATTCCTCTACCCATTCATCCATCATCTATCCATCAATCCAACCATCTCTCTGGCATTAATTCTCAAATGTGACTGCCTCACTTCGCTCTCAATTCCCCATTTCCTCTCTCCATTAATCCCTCCATCCACTCCTTTTTCCCACACCGGGATGTTCTCAGCAGTCTGTAGTGGCCGTCTGCTATGCTTGGAAGGTCACGGTGCTATCTCCTCCAAGAGAAATAAAAAAAGGGCCCGAAAATGGTGAGCATCAAATAAAATCTTGACAGGGAGCTATAAACATACTTGTTAAGCATCTCTGTGCTCCAGTGCTCAGTGCCATTCCACATACTATATATATAGTATACGGTCTATAATGTGCCTAACTGCTAGACTGTCACTGATTCAAACACACTCTCTCCATCATTCCCTCTATCACCTATTCACTCTCTCACTCATTTTATCTCTCTCACTCTTCAGTTTTTTCTGTTTCCCTTACTTTCCACTTGTCTCCCTCGATCTCCTTTCTCCTAATGTCTCTTTTACCTCATCCCTGGTTTGCCCTCAAAAGTCTTGGCCGCTGATGAAACACCCACTAAAGTTTTGGCCACCAAAAAAGCAATTTCCCAGTGTGATGTCATAACTTGGATTTCTCGCACGAGCACAAGTCTCTGACCTCAAGCTTTTGACCAGCAGCAATCAAACCAACAGCTAAAATAACCAAACAGGGTCAGCCGTATTGGCTTTGGACTAGTTAGAAACGGGTCATGGTAATTACATGTCTATTTGTCTCCCTAAAAAAGGACTGGAGAATTTTGAATCACAGAGGTACTTGAGTTACATCCTGTAAATCATCAGAGGGAAGATTCATAAGCCAAAGTTTATTTTACTGAAAGCAAATGTACCTTTACAAACCACTCAGAAGGTCAGGTATTCAGAATCTCTGCTAATCTGATAATGGTATCATTATAGCGGCTGGAGGATTGGCAGGTTTGAGGTCCACTTGTTGACATTTTAATGTTCTGGCCAATGTTCACACAGTGTCCAGTGGGATTTTTGGGATCTGTTTCTCTCTCTGCACATTTTCCACTTTTCCATCTGTTTTAGTCTTTGATCCTCAGCAAGCAAATGTTTTGATTACAAGAGTTTCCAATTGGTCAGTTTCTACTCTTCAAAGTTGCACCTACATAATCAGGAGACGTCAGAATAATTTAACAAAATTGCAAAAGTACAAATATTTTATTCAACTTGTAGTTTCCACTGAAACATGCAGGGGATTTCTTCTATCATCACAAAGTCGTGCTCATAAAGTCTGGGATAACACTTTCCTGTCTTTCTTCCCTGTGTCTGTCTTCTATGGTTACCTGCAGTATGTAATTGCAATACTGTTACAACTTGAGGTTTTGCAGCACACGCATATTCCATTGAATAATCCTGTATGATTTCAAACAAATCCACCATATTTATTTAAGACTGTATGCTACTGTATATATATATTGCTGTACAGTTTTCCATTTGTCAAGTATCACTGCAGAGCCCCCAACACCTCATTACAGCTTTAGCTTTAAGTCACTCTATTAGAGGTTTAATGTTTCCACAGACCACACAAGTTCAGCACGGTTAGATCAGAAGTTCCTTCAGCCGCAATTCAAACTTTTACACCAGAATGTTAAATTCAAACCGAAGTTCAAAAAAAGACCTGCTGAAGGTTAAAACAGGCCTGATATTTTTGAAAGCATGTAATTTGGCTTCCCTTGAAGCTGCTGCAAGGTTTTAAGTTCACATGACATCACTGTCATTAGACACAATGACATCATCACTGTTTCTGCGCTCTTTGAAGGCTGGAAACGCCTGACTGCGCACAATTTATGGTTTACAGCATAAGGATCTCTGGCAAAGTGATGACTGCTCACTTTCTGCTGCCATACTGTGGAATGAGAGCCTAGCGCACACACAGACACACACACACCACAGTGACATGACGGTTCAGGTTTCCTGAGATTAAATATACAGCAGCGTGCCCCACTGAATGTAATGTAACTTAGGCATTGTCCAGATAGTATTTCTGTCATCAGTTCTCTATAAAACACTGACTGGAAAATTCAAACATGACCCTCTTTCAACCTGACTTCAGGTCCAGTCAGCCGTGACGACAAACATCTACAGTTTCGGTAGTCTGTTACACATGGTTCATGCCAGAGATATAATCTCTTCAAAATGTATATACTTGCACTAAAAAACAGATGGGATATATATTTCATTTCCATATGAAGCACCGTCTCATGCCACTCTGTGTGAGAATCTTGGAAGTAAATGTGAAGTGCCACCAGCCAGCAGTGAGGAATGGAAGACATAAAAGAGTAAATGAAAGTTTTATTCGTGACTGTTTCTACTCTGTAAGGTAAAAACAGCTTTATCTAAATGAATAATCCTGCCTCTTGGGAAATATGCTTATGAAGTAAGCAAGCTGTGCTGACCTTCTACCAACTTGTTTTTCTGAAGAGAAAAGCTTTTCTTTGAAAAGCTTCCAAGAATATTTGCCACTCTCATGCCAGCTATTAGCGTAGTTCAGCATAAAGATGGAGCTAGATTGAGCAAAAGTACACCAATCAGTACCTCTAAAGCTCAGCGATTAACATGTTGTACCTCACAGTTTTAAAAGTAGGAATGTCTTCAATTTTTGGTTTTACGAGAAGTTATGGGCTGTAACTTTTTTAAACAGCTGGGCACAGGGACTTCCAGGATTCTAGTCATCACAGTGAAGACAAGAAATGCTGCTGCTTCCTGTCTTGATGTTAAGCTAAGCTAATTGTCTCCTGGCTCCAGCATTTTTTTAGACATGAGTACATCATTTCTTGTATTCTATAGCTTCACTTGAAACTATATTCTTATTCTCCTTATGCTCAAGATAAAGTCTGCAGCCATGTGTGTCATGTGTAAATTAGATGTCAGAATAGAAAGAATATTCAGAAAAATTAACAGTCAACTGCTCATATCTTGTCCTCTAGCCATGACCACCAGACTCCTGTGGAGGGCCCTGTGCCTGCTGGCCCTGCTTGGCATCATGTCACCCCCCATCTCTGCCGACAACTACCCCGACCCCTCAGCCCCAGAGCAGGGAGTCACCTTCAGCCATGTCTATAAAATCGACATCCCGGGGAGCTCCAGTTGTAAACTTGAGCATCTGCCAACCCAGGACGAAGCAGGTCATAAACAAAAATAAAACTCAGAGCCAAAGAGAATACAAATGAGAGTAATTACAGACAAGAGATGGAGAGGCGTATGAGTGGAAAGTATGCAGAAAATTGTACTAAACTGGAGGAAAGACTGTAGATGACCACAGTGGAGGAAGCTAATGAATTAACAGTTTCTGTGAGAAAGATTATATGAGAGTTCTTTCCCATATTTTCAACACAGACATATATAATTAAATAGCATGTATGCCACTGTGAAGGTTATTTTGTTAAAGGCATGCAGTTTAACATTGGAAATACTTTTAAACAGTATTACATATTTTACCTCACATACTGCATGTGAACTGCAGTTGCACCTAATTCAAAAGTTTTTTTTTTTTAAGAATGTAATGTCTCACCTGGATTTTGATAGTATATTAAATATGCTGTATTGCTGTATGTAACATTACAATATAAATATAAATGAAAAAGTTTTTTGGTATTTTGTAGGTCTTCAGACAGAGGCTACCACAAATGGAGAGAATGACATTATCTTCAGACACAACATCCGGCTGCAGACACCGAAGTGTGACTGTGAGGAGTCAGAAAGCTTCAAGTCCCTTTTGTACAGAGTCAATGGGCTGGAAGAAGAAGTCAACTATCTGAAGACCCAGTGTACTCAGGGATGCTGTGGTAGAGGTGGTGCTGCAGGTAGGCTGCGTCACAACCTAATATAGTGAGAAGGATGGGTTGGGAAGTCACCTAACAATCTCATTTTAAATCATAAAAACACTTTATTTTCTATGAGGCCTTTATTATACTTAGAGTTAATTTTCAAAAACAGAAAAACACCATTCTCAGCAAAAAATCTGCACAAAAATATGACCTATAAAAACTGTTTTTAGCAAATAAACCCTTTATAGTGAGTATATGTTGAAGGAATATTATTAATAACAAGTAAATAAAGAGATTTGCAGGGAATTGGAACTAGAATTCGCTTTATATCTATAAACAGTACGATCATACAAAAATGTTTTCAATTTTTCTCCATTTTCTCAAGGAGTGGACTCAAGCTGTAGTGGCCATGGTACCTACCAACATGACACCTGTAGCTGCCTCTGTAACCCAGGCTGGGAAGGCCCAGATTGCTCAGTGTCCTCCTGCCCCGACGAGTGCAATGACAACGGCCGGTGTGTGGATGGGAAGTGCGTGTGCCATCAGGGCTACACGGGAGACGACTGCAGCCAGCTCATGTGTCCGGACAACTGCAATGACAAGGGTCACTGTGTGGATGGAAAATGTGTGTGTTTCCTGCACTTCACCGGCGAGGACTGCAGCATCCAGAAGTGTCCCAATGACTGCATTGGTAACGGCCAGTGTGTGGACGGCCAGTGTGTCTGTGATGAAGGCTTTTATGGGGAGGACTGTTCACTGGGTAAGCTATTCAAAACGTCTGTGGACTGTTTTCATTGTAAGCATAATAACTAGAAAAATGAGTGGTGCTAGAGGCTTGTTGGTAGTACTGGCAGGGCTTACTGGTGTAATTCTTACTGATGAGCTAACTGTAACTGATACTTTTTTAGGCAATTTCCTATTAAATGTCTCTTCAATTACTAATATAAATGATTGTGTAATATTTTTAACTAACTAAACAGTGTAAAAGGAGAGTCTATCTTCTTACCTGGTTAAATGAATAACTTTAGGACTAAACATCATTCAAAAAATAGTTAGGCAGAGGCGGAGAGGGAACTTATAAAAGTGTGTAACATAATGCTAGCTATCTAAGCAAATTCATTGAGAAATGTTCACACTGTTTATTCAAAAGAGCAACCATCGACTCCTGTCTCATAATTGTCAGCAAAACTCTTGCATTCAACTGCCTGGACTCCCTCAAAGAAGGTTTAAATGAAAGTGAATTGCGCAAAACATTTAATTTTGGGCTCTGCTGCTCTCCATTCAATAGAAGGGCACTTAGGACAGCTTGGTATTCCTGCTATTGGCGCATATTTACATGACCAAAGTTTAATATGAAATATTCATGCATGATCTTGTGAAACTAGTTTCCTGCAGCAAAGTCCATTCAAATACATTGATTTCACTGTGAAATCTTGCGGATTTATGGTGCTCTAAACCTGCCTTTTTGTTGCCTTGACGGTCAAACAATTTTGACAAGAATTTTGGTAAAAAATTCACAGAAGAAAAAACTCGCCAGCATATTTTACAGTCTATTGGATCCCTGCACATGAAGATTATTCATACAGGTTTTGCCCTTGAGGGCAGTTCCTGTGTGTGTTTCCTGCAAAATGTCCAATGGGTTCTTTATGAGTTGGGATATTCCATCATGATCTTTTTCGGGGTAAATTCTATATATTGGCTGCAGCCTAATAAGTGTTTAGGACCAAAGCTTGCATTTAGTTTGAGCTGTGCTTCTCATCAGAATTAACATTCACATTTGACCTTTTATTCAGTCACCTCTGTGGGTCTGCTGGCATTAAGCTGTGAATGTTGACTGCTATTTCATGGAAAACACAGATGCTACAAGGAGCTCTGGGACCATTAAAAATAAAACACTTGCCCCTAAAACCAAGTCACCTTCATATAAATTCCCTTCCTATATCATTCATTCAAAAGCTTTTTCGATTCACCTGAAGAATTCTTGGGTGTTTCTACCAGCTTATCTGTTGTCATCTGTTTGATCTCTGCTGCAGCATACTTGGCTCAACAACATGTCAGCAATAGGACTTTTTTACAGCAGATATTTCAATCTTTTATTACAGGAAAAGCAGAAAGGTGTCACTAATAACATGGCAATGGCTCTGGTCTATTTAATTGTCCTATTAACCCTAGAACACTAACGTATCAGTTAGAGTTATTATCTCTAATGTTGGGTATATTTTACCCGATATAAGAAATACTTCTCATTCATCAAAATATATTCAACAATACATGCATTGTTTTCCCCTATGCAATGTCTGATAAAAAAAGGTATCATGGGGGACCCTATAAAAACTATAAAAGACTACAATCGCGTGGGTGAAAATCACCCGATGTTAGTGTTCTAGGGTTAAGCACTGACACTGAGCCAGCAGGCACAATACCAGGACCTTGAAACTAAATCAGCCCAGTGGAATTCAGCCACCAGTCATTTTATTATTTACACCTGTTATTTACATTATTGTGACATGTCAAAATGTGTTCTGTGAATTAGCATTAGCATTTCCACTATTAAATTCAATATCAAATCCTTTAAGATCCCTCATTAAGTTAGATTAGGTTTCTACAACTCTGTAAATCTGCAGAAACACTATAGTTTGTGATATTATTGGAGTTGATATTGACAACCCATAAAAAGAGGTGAAAAGAGGTTTTTTCACTTTAAACTGTTTGCTCCGAATACAGTACAGCAGTTGAAGAGTTTAAAATACTAAAAAGAAAAGTTCATATGAGGTGAAGTAAAAGTTGCTAAGAGACTCTCCTAAAACTAATAAAGATACAACAAGCCTTTATTCATTCCCAGAACAAGGGGAAGCAGCACAGAGACAGAAATAATTCAGATACATAAGGAAAGTAAAAAAAAAAAGTAGGAGGCATGTGAAACTCAAATAAGACTAGAAGTAAAGGATGTGACAGGATCATCTAGATAACTTCTCTAGAGAAGAGTCATCCCTCTGTTTGTGTTGTTAGATAACAAAAAAAACGTCATATCCACAAGTGGTCATGGGGTGATGTTAAAGAATGTTGTTTATTTTAACTCAAAAATGACCTTTAGTAGAGTTCAGAGCATGGTCAACAAGCAAAAGGTAGCCATCAGGAATAAACAGCAATTTGTAACTGCGAATAGAGTCTGTTGCAATGGATTTTTGTCACTTTGAGCTATCACAGTTTCAATCAGAGCTAATAAAAATTAGGTCTACCACAGATGTTTCAACATTACTCTTTGGAAATAAAAAAATAATAAGGAAATATAAATGGTAAGTCGTTATTATTCGATCATAGTGATACCCACTACTATACCAATAAAACTTTCTGTTGCTGCTCTCTCCACCATCCCAACATACTCTTTCTTTTTTGAAGCCTTTGATACCGCTGACTTTGAGTCAGAGTGTGTTTCCGAAGCTACATGCCTCAAAACCACCACCATCATCAGTGTTTCAACGACTACCGTCTGGTAACACTCACTCCCGTCCTTATGAAGCGCTTCGAATGGCTAGTGTTGAAACACATCGAGTCTGTCCTCCCACCCTCCCTGGACCCCTTCCAGTTTGCATATTGGTCCAACCACTTGACCGACGATGCCATCTCCACTGGCCCTCCACACAGCCCTCACACATCTGGAAACAAAAGACTCCTACGTTAGAATGCTGTTCATAGATTTCAGTTTGGCATTCAACACAATCATCCCCCAACAGCTCATTGTAAAACTGGACCAGCTGGGAATTAACTCACTGTGCAACTGGCTGCTGGACTTCCTGACCGGGAGACCACAGGAAGTTTGGGTCGGCAGGAACACATCCAGCATCACCACACTGAACATGGGATGTGTGCTGAGCCCCCTCCTCTCCACTCTGCTGACGACTGCACACCGTCGCACAGCTCCAACTTCCTCATCAAGTTCGCAGATGACACGACTGTGGTGGGTTTCATCAGCAATGATAATGAAACAGACTCTACGGGAGCGAGGTGAGCCTCCTGGCCTTGTGGTGTGAACACAACAATCTCTCTCTGAACGTGGAGAAGACAAAGGAGATTGTTGTGGACTTCAGAAGAACGCGCCCCCAGAATGCACCTCTGACCATCAATGGTGCCATGGTGGAGAGGGTGAGCAGCACCAAGCTCCTGGGTGTGCACGTCACGGAGGAACTCTCCTGGACTATCAACACCACCTCACTGGCTAAGAAAGCCAACCAGCGCCTCTACTTCCTCCACAAACTGAGGAAAGCTAGAGCCCCGGCCCCATCATGTGCACCCACTACAGAGGCACCATCAAGAGCATCCTGACCAGTGGCATCACCGTGTGGTATGGCGTCTGCTCCGCGTCCTGCAGGACCCTCCAGCGCATCGTGAGAGAAGCTGAGAAGATTGTCGGTGCCTCTCTCCCCTCCCTGCAAGAGATTTACACCTCTTGCCTCACCCGTAAAGCCCTCTGCATTGTGAGGGACCCCACCCACCCGTCACACAGCTTCTTCAGCCTGCTGCCATCAGGAAGGAGACTGCGGAGCCTGTGGGCCAGGACCAGCAGACTGAGGGACAGCTTCATCCACCAGGCTGTCAGGATGCTGAACTCTCTCCCTGCTCTGCCCCTGCCTTCCACAGACACACACACACACACACACACACACCCTGGACTTTGACACCCTCAAGTTGACACCCTCAGGAACAAGCACAAACCCACTTTAATCACTTTAAGCAGACTATAAGCCAACTCAGTCTTCTTCTGTAATTTGCCTTGACTATTTATTATCATGTCTTATTTATTTTTCTAGTTTGATTGTACTTGTTTTGTTTATTTTGTTTATTGGCTTATATTTTTTGTATTTCATGCACCAAGGTTTGAGAGAACCGTAATTTCAATTCTCTGTTTGTCCTGTACATGCTGCAGAATTGACAATAAACCATACTTTGACTTTGAATTTGACTTTACGATAGCTATGACCAGCAGACTCTGAGAGCTCCTTCAAAGAGCAATCTGTCCTGCCAAATCTTACTCCTAACTATTTTACAATAAATGGTCAATTTGTTGACTTGACGTGTTCTGACTAAACCTAAACTCGGGCCTTTTCAGTGGGCTGACCCCATGACCACTGACAGCTAAGACCTCTAGACAATGTATGACATCAGGTCACATACTGTAATACCAGTATAAGAACACCCATCAGTCTTTTGAGGCTCCCTCCAGTTTTGACCTCCAAGAAGAATCATCACCTTTCCTACTAAGTGCATTGCTCACCAAGCCACTATTACTGTACTGCCTCAGGAGCAGAGTACAAAATTGGATTTTATGGCAATATAAGGCCGGGCAAGCAGAAAGGTGAGCAGCAGCAGCCAGGCATGGACAGTTTAATTCACTGAGCTCACACTGTGACAGACATTTCTGAGGAGATCGTCAAGATTTGTCTGCAGATGAAAGGCACACTTTGCCTTTTTTTTCAAAGCACTCATCTCTTGGCATGTAGAAGCTTTAAAATAATATTCTGTATATGGCAAGATCTGTCTTTACCTGTCTACTGCATTTTTCTGTCTTCATTTTACCAAGAGTAGAGAGCATATTTCTTAAAGCAGGAGGTTTTGAGGACCTGCTATAAGCAGGTCTACTAAAAGAAGCAACCAATTTCAGGTCCTGAACCACAGGTAAAGAAACTGGAATGGAAGCGTAAATGATACAGCCTTCACAGTAGCAGGTCAGGCTATGTCAAACCTTCGGTGGCGATTTAGTTTCTTCAAGTTGCATTTTGCTCTGCAGAGGAAGGGAATAGCTAGATACAGACCTGTGGCTTCGTGTGTAGGTGCTGTTGGATGGAATCCAACATCAATAGTGGCAATGTGTCAGAGGAAAAGTCAGGGTGGAAGGGAGAGTGGGAGGTAAGAAAAAAAAATACACTGTGTTGACTTTAGGTGTTAGTAATAATAGTGGTAATAAGCACCGGGAGAGGAAGATCAGAAAAGCAAAACAGTCAAGACATTCTTTGTTTTATGTGGCTACTTGCCATTTCAACACTTGGAAGATGGGTGTCAATCTGCTCCCAGGGTGATGACAGCAACGTGGCTCTTGAAGTTTAGCTTTAGATATGCTGTACATCCAGCATAGTGTGGTTCATTCCTTCCAATTGATGGTGCCATGTGGTTCAGAGGATCACTGGTGCTTTAACAATGAAAATATTTTTGTAGCCCGGACTCACTGTCTATCCGTCAGATTATAGTAAGAAAGGGAAACATTTAGCAACCACATCCAATAAGGTAATCCTGGTGAGATTATTCAGAGAACAGAGTAAGTTCCTTAGTGTTACATCAACACAATGCAGATGCTTCGGATTAACCATTCTTATTGTTGCGTCTTTGACTCCTCCAAAATGTTTTGCTTTTTTCATAGACGCATTTAAAGAGATTACGCTCAACATAATGTACCCTTTGAATTTTGACCTCAACTCAAAATGATTTTTGCCCTCCCTTTTTTTGCCCCAAGTTCTGTGTACTGTGAACCAAGACTTGATTCCCATTGTCTAATTTCAAAATATTTATAAATGGATGGGAAACTTCTGAAAGATAATAGGACACATAGGAACCACAAGAAAAAGTAAGATTGAATTTCCATTTCATTTGTCCTGAACTACATTAACACTGATACTTCCTCAGCGCTCGCTGGCCACAGATTTATAGTCTTTTTAAGAAGTCCACACATGTTGTTTCAGTCACGTTTTCCTTCTTCAAATTGTATTTCACTCCTTTTCAATTAGAAAAGACACAAATCACTTTGACTTTCCACTTCTTTCAATCTTAATATGTTAATTTATTCACCCCAGCTGTTCTGAAATATTATTCGAGGGTAAAGACTGTTGACGGTTGTGCCTTGAGTAGCAACCGGGGGATATTAACTGCTCCTGGATGGAAAAGGATTTCTACCTTTCAGAAAAGAAATACTAAGCTTCCTGACTTTGCCTTGTGGAACAGCGACAGAACCTGATGTGAAATCCTGCCCTGCCAAAGTTATGGCGGACCCCTTCACCACCCATTTCATTTTTTCCCCTTGAAATATGCTTACGTTTGTGTGTGCTGTGTTGCACTTCGCTTAATGTACCACCATCCACCATTTATCTCCCTCTATCGTAGCCACACAACGTTCGTCTTGTTTGTGGAAAGCCTTCCTCCCCAACACTGCTGACATGCTGTCTTCTGTCTTTTGGCTGCTGTTTTGTTATTGTACACCCCCGTAGTTATACCTTCTTATTCGTCCCACGTGCCAGATTGTTTCCATCATTTCCACTGAAGCTCTTTAGCCTTGTATAACCACTGAATTTCCATGTCACATTTAGGAAGAAACCAAAACTGAAGTGTTCAAAATAATGCATTGCTTTTGCTTAGTTTGTGGTCCTCCGTCACAGTGTAAGAGGGACTGACAGGTAGAAGAGAAGCAAAGGCAATGAAAGTGAGGAAATGTGATTAAACGATAACACCATAACACAACAGTGCAATATGTTTTTCTCACCCTCCAGGTAGCTGTTGATTGTCAGTAGTACACTCTAAACTTCAGACCTGAAACCTGCTTGACTTAAGTAATCCATCACAATGACCAGAAAGTCTATTTTTATTGTTGGGTTTATTTTATTTAGAAAAAAAGGAATTTTGAAATGTGCACTGAGCAGTTGATGTCCTCATCTATCACCTTGATGAAGGAAATGTAGTGTGTAATGTATTTGGACAGAAAAAAAACAGGAGAAAAGTTTTGCAACCTGAGTTTACATTTACTATATAATTGAGCATTTCATTTGGTTGTTATTTAGGTGTTATATTGTTTATATATTATAGTTATAGCTATTATAGATTGATTTTAAATGTCTGCCTTATCAACCATTTATTACATGGTTATATACTTATTAGAAGTAATAAAAAAGGAGACTTAAAGTCAAGTGTCTGAGAGAAAATTGGTTTTCAGAGCCATTAACTAAATGTAATAAGTTTGGGTGAAAGACATAAAGACTGACAGACAGAAAATGACAAAGGGAAACAGTCAAGGAAGCAATTAAAGTAACAGGACATTATGTTGAAATGTGCTGTAACCTCCATTAAAATTTCTCCCTCTGTCACTCTCTCTTTTTCTTTTTCTCTCTCAGTCTTCGGCCCTCAGGGTCTGCGGTTGGTCCAAGTGACCGACATCTCTCTCCTGGTTGAGTGGGAGTCCGTTCGCGGGGCAGAGTATTACATTTTGACATATCATCCCAAAGATGATGAGAGTGCCCTGGAGCAAGTAGGTTTTTTCCTCTTTTTTTTTTCTTTTTTGTGATATCATTATTTGTGTCAAATAAGGGGCACAGCACAGAAGCATATTTTTTCCAGAACATTTTTTAAAACAGCCCTGTGTGCCTCAGGTTCAGGTTCCCAACACAGAGAACTCCTACCTCATCACAGGGCTGTCGCCTGGGGTCACCTACATCGTCCAGGTGTACGCTGTCATCAAAAAAATCCAAAGCGAGGCAGACAAGATTGAAGCTACCACAGGTGAGCCGGCGTGTTTGGCACTGAAAAACAACAGTGGGGCCTTAAAATGTGTGCCTCTTCTGGCCAAATGAGCATGACGCAGAGTAATCCATTACTGGTGCAGTGGGATGTGGCTGGGCACAGCATGTTGCCTTTAAATGTGTCGGCGGTTTGGGGCAAAGGCAGATGTGACCTATTAAAGGCTGATGTGGCAAGGAGGGCAGGTATGGCCCGCAGGTCTCGGGGATTTAGTGAGATTTTCTGGGGATTACATGGTCACATTTGAGGTCAAATGTAAGTCAACGTGTGATGGGGCATGAAAACGCTAATATGTCAACTTGGCTCTCAAATGTTTGGAGGAAGGAGGTGTTCAGGATTAAGAATCTAGGTTTTAGGAAAAAGGCAAATACATGGCAAGGGGGTATACAGGTTGGAGGTGACGGGTCCCCACCATATTTTGAATATTGCACATTTGAATAACACTAACATCTCAGTTCTTCATATGGGCAGTCACATGTAAGGTGTACATACGTCTTTTCCAATTATGCTAAACAACTTGCAGTTACTTGTCTGAGATGAGCAGTTTCCGCAATTAAATCCACCATGATCTTTTACGCAATTGCTATGCTGAAAAGCAATGAACAAGCTGAAGGCTGTCATTACTAAGTGTTTCATTAAGCGCTGGTTTGTTAACCATTAAATTTAAAGATAATTACAAGGAAATGGCTCCACGGATGTGTTTAGCGGAAATCGGACTTGCTCACAGATGGTGGTAGAGACATATGTGAAGAGAACGAGATTACTAGACAGGATCGGTGGGCGTGAGTGAGTCGGACAGACAGAGAGAGAGACTGAGTTTGACTCTAATGTGTGGTTAGTCTGGTTAGCTATGGAAACCCTCACAGAGCATGGCATTCCCATATGGGCATGAGAAAACACGCCACCATCTGGCTTACGGTTGTGCGAGGAGGGCACAGCACGAGGCCGGCATTTCACTGGTTACATCATTTTCGACTTCAAACGATGATCTACTTCAAAAGAGGAGCTTAAGTGAATGTTTTCCTTTTTCCCTTAGAAAAACACCGTAGCTGGCATGAAGAAATGCTAACCCTTTTCATTTGGCACCATTTGTTTTTTTTGTTTTTTTTTTATGGTTTTGTTCTGTCACCATATGCTGAAAATCCTAACATGGCATCCTAACTCCTGGCCATGTTAATATTCTGAATGGTACTTATCCGTACATGCAGTTACATACATTTCACACATTTATGAAATAGCATTATTTGTGTAATGCCTACAGTGCCTTTAATCCATGGCAATTACCTCTGTCTGGATGTATAGTATCTCTCTCTCACAGTATCACAGTATTATAACACTTAACTGCTGCTTAGAATATGTGCATATCTTTGGCGCCTTTGACTTTAATGTAGTTTCATGGGCAGAACGTGACAGAAATGCGATGGATTTAGTACAATATGTACACTGTCTATACAGTTACACTACAGTTTTCTTTAGATTAAATGAGATTTTTAAACCATGTAAACTAGCAAACAGTCAATGCTTACAGTACCATTTTATGTCATCTACAGTGTCTTTGTACCATAAAATGGCTTCAACTTTCAGTGTGAAGTTTCCCTGACATTTAAGTGAGGATATTATCTATAGCATGTGGCAGTACAATAAGTGACTTGTGTTTCTTAACAGGGCACAATACTAATATTCTAACAACATGCTGGTTTATGATATTTTCTTGATGGCCAAAAGGGAAATTCCTGCATGTTCCTCTCCACATGAAGGTCGAATTTCAGACTGGATGTGATTCATTGTCTCGCTCAAGGACACAGGAGCAGAGCGGGGCAGATGCTTTTGATTTTGGGGGACAATAATGTGGAGTTTCCTGTGAAAGGGTCATGTCTGTACTCCCAGTTCCACCTTGTTGTTCAACACTTGTATCCCTCCCAGATGTCTCCGCTATTGATGACATCCGAGTTCTTGGCCAGACAGAAGTCTCCATTCAAGTGGACTGGAAGAACCCACCAGCTGAGGTGGATCACTTCAGGCTCACACACACCGACCCGGCAGGGCAGGAGGAGGAGCTGAACGTGCAGAGAAGCCAAGAGGCGCGCACCAAACACACTATTGTGGGTAAGTGTTGTAACAGACTGAGGCCATAAATACATGTAAAAACCCCTGAAGCCCCTTGAGTGTTCTTCGGAATATCTGTGTCCTTATATTAAAGCCTCTCAGGTTGGCTAAACAGTGTCTAATACTGGATCTTACCAGTTCACTTAAAATAAAGTCCATTTGTGTTATTTTGCTGCCAGATTCTGTAATAGCTTACCTATCAACATTAGATCATCCAGTTCAGTTGAGAATTACAAAGTAATATCACTACCTACATATACTTCATATTTGTTCTTGACTGATAAATTTGTTCTTCTACTGATGTTATTGGTTATAATTTCCTTATAACAAATACAAAAACACATATGTATATTAAATATGTAAACTCACGCACACACATAGTGTGTATGGGGTGTGTAGGTAAATATACCTCTGAGTTGTATCAAATGATCAATTATATGATACAGAATTGCATGCAAATCCATAAAAAGTAGAATGTCTTAACATTAACATGTGTCACTTAACATTATATCACAAACAGTTGACACACATTTACACATGGATGATAGAGGAGAACATTAATGTCATAGTATAGAGCAGCAGCACTTTTTTGTCTTGCGAGCACTTAAAATGAAGCAGCGTCTACT
Source organism: Scortum barcoo (assembly GCA_023238725.1). Lineage (NCBI taxonomy): Eukaryota > Metazoa > Chordata > Actinopteri > Centrarchiformes > Terapontidae > Scortum > Scortum barcoo. The sequence continues at coordinate 16,239,165 of CM041533.1, read as the reverse complement.
TGAGAAGCTTCATCATAGGTTATGGCCTCAGTGTGGACACAAATTATGATCAGGTTAACCAAAAAGTGAATTTGATTCTCAGATTGTTACACTTGATGGATTTAAGGCCAGACAAGATGACAGTATCCAGAGTCATCTGAGAAAGAAAAATCAGACAAAATAAACATGTGGTATTTGAGTATTATATTGGCACAGACTACAGATCATTACATCCTTCTAATTTTAGAGTTTTGTGTCTCTCTGCAGGTCTGTTTCCAGGAACAGAGTACCAGATCTCAGTGCAGGCCATCAAAGGACCGACAGAGGGAAAATCCTCCTCTGTCACTGGTGCCACAGGTCAGTGTCAACACATCAGCGATCCATTTAACCTGATGTGTTACTCAGTGACCACTGCTTTAGCAATTTCTGTATATTATCAGTGAGCACAAAATGGGCCCAATTTTCCTTAAATGTACTGCAAGAAAATAGCAGAAACTTTGCGTGTGTGCCGCCACTCAGAGTGTCTGAATTGCATGACACTTAAAATGATAGATTATCCACTTGTGGCAGTGAAACACATTAAAGAAACAGCGAGGATATCCATATCCCACTTACTTTTGAATTGGGTGCAGCATCAAAGACAGCTCTTAGCAATTGTCAAGCCACTTATAATTCACCAGCGGTCAGAACTTAATAGGAAAAACACATAATCTGTCTAGCAAAATACTGACACACAGTATGATACAACCTAGTATTACCTTCCACACACATCCAATGATAATAGCGTAATGAATACAGCCAGCAAGGAGCACGATTATGGGTTAGTGATAGGGGGCTGGAATTTACCGCCTAATAATCTGGCGAGGTCCTAATGACTGTGGTGAGCCTGGTCACCAAGGGTAACGTGATATGAATGGTGTAACGACTACAAGATGCTCCATGATGACTGAGGTGAGAAGGTCCGTGATTTACAGGGTCCATCTGGTAATGTTGGATTTTAGCGATGTGGCATTGAGTTTGACGCTTTTGGTCTAAGCGTGTTCTGGACTGGTTTTTGGACGTGAGGGGGAATTCATTTCACAGCCTCACTTTTACAGCTGGTCGTGACATTGAGTTGCTTCAGAGTTTATTATTTAAGTGACTGACAAATGGTCCGGCAAGGCACGACAGGTCTTCAGTTACTCCCGTTATTCTGCTCATTTGTGCTTTGTTATTTTCTACTTTTCTGTCTCTTGTTTCCCTTCCTTTCTCTCCTCCTTCATCTTCGCTCTCATCCAAACTCAGAGCTTACTCAGTTCAAAAGCAGTCTCCAGGTTGATGGCTCTTCGGTTTTTAGACCCTGAGGCAGCCAATTTAATGGTTTTTAGTCATCAGTGTTAGCTAGGCACTTTCAAAACTCACCTCTCTTCTTTTGCAGCCAGTCAGGTACTCAAGGGTCCCTGTCACTGCTAATCTTTTTTTTTCTGTGTGTGTGTCTGTGCCACCTATTTGTGCAGTAACTACGTGTGTGTGTGTGTGTGTGTGTGTGTGTGTGTGTGTGTGTGTGTGCGTGAATGTGCTAATCTACACCTGACAGACAGTGGCTTGTCTCCACTCCAGCAGCTGCAATCCTTCATTTTAGGTGTTTCATGAAATGGCTTAGAGGTGATTGAGGAGGATAGTCCTCAGCCCTGCTTGCCAACAAGAATGTACCAGTTTCATGATGACTGGCATGGTGCAGCACGGAGCGCACTCCTCTATTATCTCACCGAACATGCTGTTTGCATTGCTTATACACAGTGAGAGATAAAAGGAGGAAATGTAGAAAAATGCATATAAAAATGGAGCAAAAGCAATAAAAAAAGTAGACAGTAAGTGTTATTTTTGCAGCAAGAAATGAGGGTAAAAATTACTTGGAAAATAGGGGAACACAGGGACAATAAGGATACAGTGACAAATCAAGATATTTATGGGGAAATTGAGAACAAGAATAAGGCAGGATATTAAAATAATGGGTCACAAAAAGGCAATTCCAGTGACATTGTGTCGCAGTATGTAATTCATTACTTTGCAGCTACTGTTATAGTATCAAACTGAGCTTTTTTTCTTTTTGTAGAGGCTATAGCTGGCTCCTTCCATTATAGGAGCCCCATTGTAGAGACATTATTATATTTCTTCCTCTTTTTTACATCAATGTTCTTCCTCTCTTTCTCACTTTCTGCCTTAGTTTCTTTTCAAAGTTCAAAGTCAGCACAGATTTTTTTTATCAGTCTCTTTTACTTTTTCCTGACTTGGCACCACTAAAAGTTGCTAAATGAACACCTAAATTAATTATGTCAACTTAAATAACATGTTTTTTTAATGACAAAGTTGTGAATGTTGAACAAGAAGTTGGCCTTGCAACTTGTTTAATGTGAAGACTGGAGTGAACCTCATGCTGTATGTAATTATTGAATGACACTATACTTAATGTTTATGGTCTTGACTTCCATATGTTCTTCCAGTGTGGCTCTATAAATCATCCTCCCGCAGCCTGTGGGATGTTGGAATTATGCTGGTGTTGCAGCAAATGTACAGTCTATATGTGTTTGTGTGCGAGTGTGTGTGATTCTGTGGGTGGCTGTATGGCGTCCTATAACCGCCATCCGTTCCAGAGTGAAATGATTCAATGACAGCTCGGGGCAGACGTTTCACAGTCGCTAACCTGCCAAAAGATTATAAGCTGTATAAACACAACATACCACGGCTGCTGCTGCTGATTCAGATTCAATAAAGTCACCACCAAGGCCCCTGTAACTAAGAGCAGATGGACTTGGCTTTGGTGGAAGAGTCAAATGTTTTGTCTTTATGTTATCTAGACACATTATAGCACCTTGTGTGGTCCGGTGGGAGTACCCGGTCTGCTCAGACTTGTCCATCAGTGTTTGCTGAACCAACTCTGTATAGCAGATGTCAGAAAAATGACAAGTGCAAATGGTAGAAGGGACATTTTTATAATAGATAATGATAAGAACTCTAACCTCTCCTTATCTGTTCACCATATTGGTGTTGTAAGAGACAGCTCTTTTGGCCTGTTGGTGTGTGTGAGATGTAAATGTACAGGCCTGCATTTGTAGCAAGGCTAAGGTACTACAGGAAAAGATACTGTGTGTACCTTCCAGTTGTGGCATTTGAGGGATATAAAAGTATGTGTTTTGCATCTGTTACAGTGTACTATTGGGGGTGGGTTCGTACAGGCCTTCCTTTGTTTGTGTAGAATTTCTAATTATTATTTTGAGGGGTAATAATATATTAAGACTTCTTGGTGCATTAGTACAGGCTTAATTTGGCAGGAATGAATAATGAGAGGATGATTCATGATGGCAAGAGGGGCTTTTCATATCCACGTTGTATGTTACTTCTACTTCTGGATGTGGCACAACAGTCAAGTCAGGTCTGTCACGAAGAATTATGAGCTGCTTTCGGTACAAACAGATTGTTGGACAAAACTTGAAAAACGGTCTGAGGTAGCCAGGGGACTCCACAACAAAACATATGTCATACTGTATTCTCTAAAACAATGGCACCTATTGACACATATTTTTACCCCTCGCTCCATCTGCAGATGCACCGTATTGCTTCCACTGTACAGTGAGGCTGTAAATGATGAAAGATGGCCTGCCGCAGTGCGCCTTGTGGTCGATGCCTCTGCCGAACATGCCACCCATAATGGATAAGCTGTTTTCCAAATGGCCGAAGCCACAGCTCATGTTCTGTAGCCCGGTAGCCACTGTCGGTGCACAGCTAGTGGGGTAGAACGTCTGGAGAAACTCGATCCATCATGCGCTGTAACTTCAGAGCAAACGTGAGGCGCCCCAAAAAAAGTAGTAGCACTCGGAAAAAAAGATCTAATAACATACAGAATACACTGAATGGCCAAGACAGCAGCTATACCAGCTTTAAGAGAAAAAGGAACTGTGGAGGGTAGCAAAATAACACCAAAGACGGAGAAAGAAACCTTTGTTTTGAAGGAAAACAAAGTTGGTTACAAACCAAAGAGCAATTTCAGTTCATTTGTAGTGAGGGATATAAAGCAAAAGCAGACTTTTCTTCAAACCATCAAATGCTTTTAACCTTCATTGTTCATTTGGGCTGTCTGACGGCTGTAAATCAATTGGAAACCCATTCATTAAATTTACTCTTATTGAATTGAGAGGACATCTGTAGTCAACATCGCTTTGGGTGATGTTTTGCAAACAGAAAGTATATGAAATTTAAAAAAGCAGGGTTCATTTTATTCTGACAGTGTGTGTAGTAAAAGGTTAAAATATATCAATAATTGTTCTCGAGTCAAAATGTTATGCTATTTTCAGGCCTGTTTCAGTCCAGTGTTGTATTCACTGGGGACACATGGACAGAAAACACTGGTGGATGCATTATTTCTGGACTTTGAGGAAAACCACAACAGATGTTACAGGCTATACTGTATGGCAGTTAGACTGTTTCGGAGTGTAGTGGACAAGTTTTGCCCTCTGCTCTTAACAAATCGGCCATTAGACTATTACATGTACACTTTTTTAGATACAACCTAAAAACCACTTTGAGTGCCACTAAAATGGAATAACTGCCGGTGTGTAACAACCAGCAGCTGCTGCCAAATTACTACATGCAAACACAGTCTTTCACTGTTTGTCTGTGAAGTCATACACACACCGTTGGTGTGAAACAGTGAAGTGATTAGGTGTAACAATAAAACGAGCACAATCTGTGCAAACATTCAGCAGTAATATAATATTTACTTGTTTTTTTTTTTATTGAGAGGTAAAGAATTGAAAGGAATTAAACCAGACATTTAGATAGCTATATGCTGTGTCATTGTGACTGTGTAGTCTTGTAAATGTGTGTGTGTGTGTGTGTTTCTCTTCATGATGAGTGGATAGTCTCTTTCTGCGCTCCCTTAATGGCTCTAACTTGAGGTACTTAGACTACTGAATGACCTCTCTTGTTTTTTGGCCTTGGAAGAAACACTCAATCCTAATAAAATGGAGCTATTATGAATTCTTTCTCTGGTTTAGCTCATGACAGACTGTCAAGCGGTGCAGCCACAAGGACAGGAAAGTGACAAGACGAGAGGAGAGGGGAGGCAAACGGGTGACAGAGTTAGACAGTCGCATTGCTTCTTTCTTCTCCTGGATGCATCATCAATCAACTTTCATGATGCAGACTGCGCACTGACACAAGACTGACCTCGACTGAGCCGCTGCCACAGAGGAATAATCCTAAATGATGATTGCTTTTACATTTCCCTTCACTTCCTCTGTGTCTCTCTTACTATGCCTCTGTGACTCTTTTATTTTCTGCCTCCCTCCCTCTCTTTGTTGCGCTCTCTCTCTCTCCCTCCCCCCTCTTCACTTTCATCGAGATTCCCCCGGCAGACACTAACACCCGTCCACACACATGCACCACCAACTGCTCCGCCTGCGTCTCCCATATGTCTCCTGTGATTCCTCGAGCCCGCTGACTTTACGAACAGAGGCTCTGTGTTCTGCAACGCCGGCGTGTCCTCTTCCCACTGCAGCTCATCCTGTGGAGCTCAGTAAACAGGACCATGGGTTACTCTGTGTGCTAGTGATGTTCTTTTGAAGAGCTTTGCAGAGCTCTTCCCCCGAGTACGAATCAAATTCTCCTTTGGTTATTTTCTCATCTTCAGTGCCTATGCAAAGCAAAGCATAACAAGCTTGTGTACATTTATATTTGAAAAGTTTTACATCCCACAAACTCTAAGCTCTAAGCAACGGATGGAAACAGAAAAACACCAATCAGTGCCGCACAGTTCCTTTTTTTTTGTTCGCCTCAACTGTTTTTTTTCCGCACAACAATTCTGTGCTGTTGTGGCTGTTGTAAATGCCACAGACCCACTCTATCCATACTGTGCATAATACCATTGTCATTTTATGTTCACCCCTCTCCATGCAATCAAAGCTCATCCCTGCATTGTTGGAACTGTCCTCCAAAGAAAAACAACAAGCTCTCAGCAAGTGTCCCCAAACTACATATGTTCATGTGTTTTCAGCTAACAAAGCTGTCCACAGTACAGGCCATAGTAATTATGGTGGAAGTGAAGGAGGAAGTAGGGTGTGCCGCTGCATCCTACTGAAGAGTTGCCAGCTATGCAGCTTTTTCTGTCTACCATCCAATTATTCTTCTGTTTTATTTGTCTGGTTTGTTTGTTTTTGCTTTTAGTTCATGCTTGCGCAGTATGTTCTGTATCTCAGGAGTATGTGTCTGTTCTCTGTAGTTTGGGTACAGTTAGATTATGCTTCTTGCTCGGCTGAGTTTCTACAGCCAGTGCTGATGGATGGAAGCATCAGCAAAGAACACAAACGCTTCATGTTCAGTTTCTTTTTTCTTTTTTTTAATCTCTTCTTGGTCAGACATTGATGCTCCTACCAACCTGGTCACCACTGAAGTAACAGAGGACACTGCAACAGTTTCATGGGATCAAGTTCAGGCAGAAATCGAGGGCTACATGTTGAGCTACACCTCTGCTGAAGGCTCCAGTGTCAATATCCCCGTAGGACGTGACAGCACCTCATACAAGCTGGTTGGTTTGAGGCCTGGAGTTCTCCACACTGTCTACATCTGGGCCTACAAGGGAGAAAAAGTCAGCAGGAAGAGTTCAACAGAGGCTGAAACAGGTAAATGTTTGAATGGGACCCTGGTTTGTTACAGGAGCGATCAGTGTTTTGATCTTTTTTGTGTGTCGACACTTAAAGATTTTTACAGATGACCTTTATAGAAATGCTGGACAAATAAGCTTAAGGGGTCTGGGGTTTCATATGAATTCAACAAAGACTCTCCAAAGGGTAAGACACAAGAGGTAAACTATTAACACTTCAGTTTTAACTTAGTGGTATGTGTGCAATATAAAGACACTTTGACTGAGCATCTGCACAATGGACTGTTGTTCATGGATATCTCAAGTGTTCCAAAGCTGTGTGTTTTTTTTCTTTCTTTCTTCTTTACAGCCTGAGAAAAGATGTAACATGTTTTAAGTATCTCTTTTTCTTATGCTTCTTTGTGCGAGATGCTCTTACCTCAAATAGCCCTTATGTTCAACACCAACACCAATCTTTAACTTTTAATCTTGTGTGTGTTGGACTTCTGCACATTTTCCTTGTCTTGATGACAAGACTTAAAAGGCGTCAGTGGAGACATTGTAAACTTAGCACACTAATGACGCTTTTCCACTAGCACCTACTCGGCTCAATTTGGCTCGATTCGACTCGACTCAGTTTTTAGGGTTTTTCCATTACGTGTTAGTACCTGGTACCAGGTACTTTTCTAGTACCTACTCGGCCGGGGTTCCAAGCGATAGCTGAGTCGAGCCAAAAATGTGACATCGGCAATAATAAACGCATAATAACAGCAAACATGACACAATCAGAGATGGCTGTACAGAAATCAACCCCAGCTGGAGCAACGGCGAGGTGCAGACATTTCTTTGTCTGGTGGCCTCCATAGTTGTTGCGTGTTTCCAGTGTGTCACATAAGTAATGACGTCACTGGAGTTTTTGGCCGCATTGCTATGATTTGACCCCACCCACTCTACTCTATTGTAATGGAAAACGACGAAACCGAGTCAAGTCGAAGTCGAGCCGAGTTCGAGTAGTGCTAGAACTGTGTAATGGAAAAGCTCCATAACCCAGCTTTGCCTAACTGCCAAGTGAGAAACTTGAACTCTCTCTGAAAAAGCCTGTTTAACATAATTAGGCTGGACACCTCATTTAAAGGTTGAGCTTAGCCTCGGGCCAAATGTTTGAAAGAAGTTTGAGAAGAGCCAATTTAGCTTAGTCAATAAAGCCAGCTATTTTGCTTCTCCTGTGTTCTCCTGTCTTAATCTCTGCTGTTGTGAAGTTCAGCAGCTGCTGCTGTCTGTTTGCTTTTATGTCTCAGAAGAAAGGCAGCAGAAAAATGCTTTTGAGTTCTGACTGGCATATATCCAAACTGCTTTAAAAATTCAGTTGAACACAGGGACCAAAAACCTTTAGGACATTTACATACTCAACACTAAAGGAAGAGTTCTCCTTTCATCACAACATTTATACTCACAACAGTGTAAATGTTTGATATGGTCAGGAATACAGTATGAGGCAGCAAATCCACACTTACTGTAATTGATAATTAATTATCACTAGATTGTTGAATTTATCATTTGCAACTGCACTCCAGCAGTCGTGTGGTATGTTGTGTGTGTCTGTGTTGCTTTTTGCCAAATGGGTAAAAAAAAATTTTTTTACTGCTTTGAATTGCTATGTTTTCTGAATATACCTGATATCGTATTCCATTTTTTTCTATTTTTTCACTTTGGTTCAGTTTTCAGATTTGTGCTGGTCTCTTTTGATGAGGGAAGCAGACACGTTAGCACCAATAACCTCACTCATATATCAACCAGCAGGAGTGCACATGGATGCCAATACTTGAAGTGGCTTGAAACTCACTTTGCTAGCTGGTGATGTTAGCAAGGGAAATATGGGGGACGAGAAATAGCTATTATAATTATTTTGTTATGATGAGGGACAGATGGGACTTATACATATACATATATGATATATATATCATATATATCAATATATATGATACATATTGAAATTTTCATCTTCAGTGTTAAAATCAAAGGCTTGTGCCTTTTTTATGTGGGCACTTTCTTACCTATCTTTGGAGAATACTAACATTCGGAGTGATACAGAGCAGCAAAGACAACATATGTGTGGGATTCATATGTGTGGGCTACTGTATCACACAACATCAACTGTAACCATGATCTGTCACTATCTGTTTTTGCAATGGTAGTTTGCATGTTGTTTAATTAACATAGTATACTTACAGTACCTCTGCTTACATAACAATATGATATTATGTCAAACTTGGATTCAGGACCTCAGGAGTACAAAGTGTAACTTCTTTTGAGTAAAAATGATATAATTTCATCATTCATTTTAACAGTTCCCAACATGTCTAAAAAATTTTCATCTTCTTGATGATAAAAGTACTAGCTCAGATTAAAGGACCAAAAAAACATCAACCTACTTTGAACGCTTTGATCCAAGTTTGACATTCAGTATCAGTACAACTACACTATATGGATTTAGATCAGCTGTGTAGTTGTTGTTATGTTTGCATTGGATGTAGTCATGTCCTCTGGTAGCCTATACTAACCATAATTCCCCATGCAGAGCTGGACGCTCCTTCTAATGCGTTGGCCCAAGATGAAACAGAGTCCAGCTTCAAGGTGTCCTGGGATCACACCCAGGCAGAAATTGATGGCTACGTCCTAAGCTACAGCTCCTCTGAGGGCTCTAGTGAGGAAATCCCAGTTGGGTCTGACAGTTCTTCATACATGCTGACTGGCCTGAGGCCTGGTGTCCTCTACACTGTCTTCATCTGGGCCATCAAGGGGAGCAAAGCCAGCAGGAAGATCTCAACGCAAGCTGAGACAGGTTTCAAATCTGCAACTTTCTGTTCAAATCCAAAGCTATTAGTTTCTTGACCAGCTAAATGGCTAAATGACCAGGGGTTAAATGCTTGATCTACATGCTCTGCTATGTTTAGGCAAACATCTTGTCAGGACAGTTTCAAAGAAAAATAAGCTAAAACCTTTTTATTTTCTTAAGTGGTAAATTGACCAACACTTGGATGTTAGATGTAATCATTGTGTTATTAGACTCTATATGCAGAACTAGGCACTCCTCCTAAGCTCTTGGCCAAAGGTGAAACAGAATCCAGCTCCAGCATGTCATTATACCAGGACTTGGGATAAATTCATGGACATAGTAGACCTACAGCTTACCTGTAGTTTCATGTTTGCATCAATAGTGTATTAACTGCTTTCACTAACATGTTCCTCTAGAACTGGATGCTCCTGCTAACCTCACAGCTCGAGATGCAACAGAGTCCAGCTTCAGCATGTCATGGGACCCAGCCCAGGCTGAAATAGATGGCTACGTCCTTACCTACAGCTCTTCTGAGGGCTCTAGCAAGGAGATCCCAGTTGGACCTGAGAGCACCTCTTACATGCTGACTAGTTTGAGGCCTGGGGTCCTCTACACTGTCTACATCTGGGCCATCAAAGGAAACAAAGCAAGCAGGAAGATCTCGATACAAATTGAAACAGGTCTAAAATCTACCATTCTCTGTTAAACCCAATTATCTGACAAATTGAATCCATGCCCAATTTGAAATACTCACCTCACATATACTTTTGTGGGGCTGTGTGTCCTCAGGCACCCTGTAATTACTGTTAAACAACCCCCTTTGTAAACCCCAAAAGAAAGATATGTTTCTCACATGGCAGACTAATCAGAAAGAGCTTGTTTGTTTAAAGTTTTCCAATGTATTCATCCATCAGTTCATCCATCTACTTGCCAACTTCTCATGCGGGTCACGGCGAGCAAAGCAGCCCAGACATCCTTTTTCCCAATAACTTACTCCAGCTCTTCCTGAGCAGTAACATACCAGCTCAGAGGTGTAATCCCTCCAGCGTGTCCCAGGACTGCCCTGCAGTCTCCCCTCAGTCAGCCATTCTTTCCAAATGACCAAAACCTCTCTACCTGCTCCTCTGGAAGAGCTGCTCCATTCAGAGTTCTTCTCAGATCAACAGAGTCTTCACTCTGTGCAGACTGAGGTCAGCCAACATGGTGGGGAACCACATCTCAGCCTCTTTCATACAACAGTATGATCCTTTTAGTTACACGTACAGTACTGCACAACATTTGTGGCCACAGATGAAGGATGGATTGAAGATTTATCAAAATTCAGAGCTTTGGCTCAGCTGCCTCTTCAATAGCATGATCTGATATAATGTCTGCATCGCTTCAGCCAATTCCCTGAAAGGTTATGCTCCAACACCTGTGTAAAATCCCAATTTATCTGGATCCTTGGAGCAGCTGTGTGCTTCTTTTGGTATAATAAAACATCTTAACAGAGGACAAGGGAAAGACCATGAAGGACACCTTCCTCACATCATCCATGTGTACATCAAAAATGAATGTACATGTGTTTAGTGTGGAGTGTGTAGAGACACCTCTGGGATCCCATGCTGCTCTTACAAGTTTAGTGTCTGGGACCTTGAGTCCTTTACAGCTTCTACATTTGGGCAGAGAGGGTGACAAAGCTAGGTGGAAGATTTAAACATATGTTATATATAAAAACATATATATACACATATACAAGAGTGACCTTTACCTTAACTTTTTTTTATGATGCAATATTATAAAGGTGAAGATCACTCTTGCCCTGGTCAGCAAATGCATGCCAAAGGTTTTTATTTGTTCACCTCTGTGTGAGAAATGAAACAATACATCAGTAGCTCTTGTAGTTTGCATCAGTAGTGTATTAACCACTTTCACTAACATCTTCCTCTAGAACTGGATGCACCTGCTAACTTCTTAGCCCGAGATGAAACAGAGTCCAGCTTCAGCGTCTCATGGGACCCGGTCCAGGCAGACATTGATGGCTACGTCCTTACCTACACTTCCTCTGAGGGCTCTAGTGAGGAAATCCCAGTTGGGTCTGACAGCACCTCTTACATGCTGACTGGCCTAAGGCCTGGGGTCCTCTACACTGTCTACATCTGGGCGGTCAAAGGGAGCAAAGCAACCAGGAAGATTTCAACAAAAGCAGAGACAGGTTAATAAGCAATGAACAGGCTATAGAAGGGCAGAGGAGGAACACTGTATGGGTGACATACCAGGCAAAAGGAAAAAAAGTAATGCAGACAGATACTGGATTGTTTTTTAAATTTCTTTCTTACTAGGCATCAAAAAGCTGTGCAGGGACCATAAGCACCACAAGTGTGTCACTGTTTTGTTTTGGGGTTTTTTGCTGTGCTGTGATCTTGGCACAAAGCTGTCTTTCAGTAACTAGTTCCAGGTATCTTTTCATGCACAAACTCAAAGAGGTTACTGCTGTATTACTGTTAAAAACAAAGATCTTAGTCTGAGATTGCTGATAAGAATTTCCAGTCAGTCAGGATCTGCAACATGTGGCCCTAGTTTGGGGGAATATTGGTTCTACAGAGGCAGTAACTTGGAGCAGTACTATGTACAGATGTAGGAAAGCTGCTGCCATTAGGATGAAGTGAACAAGAACAAAAGTAATTTCATTCCTACAGAGTTAATGCGAATCCTATTATTTAAATTGATGCCAAAAAACAGTTATAAATTTGAATGTGATTAATGATTCCTTCAATTTTGGGTGTATTTGACTTCTTTAATGATGTTTTATATGACAGTGCTGGATATATTGGTATTAACAGGGATAAAAGCTTAAGTCCAACAGGTCAAGCAAAAAATCTGGACTCTTTTGCCAGGACAGAAACTTACCTGTGGTGTTTGCATCATGTGAGACCCTCTTTTAACTCATTAGTATAACCTTTAAAACTGCAGAGTCTTAAAAACAGTAATTAAGATGAACTATAGTAATCAGCCCCATTTTGTTGACGCCTGCAAAACAAGTAAACTTTAAAATTCCTTTATTTAGTCATTTATTAATAATGAGGCTTTTGATTTATGCACACGCAAAACAATAATCCATCAATTATACCACCTTACGACCTTTAATATGGTAAATTGTGCGTTTCTTACAAAGTCAAAATTTGTTTACTCTAAACTTCAGAACTACCAGGAAGCACCAAAACTCCTGCTTTGGCGGGAAACGTATCCTGCAGGCCAGGCTGAGTCACCGAGAATGTCTGGTAACTAGGTGTGGGGTAAAAATAGCAGCAGCAGCACATGGCAAACAGGTTACAACAGGGGCATCTTTGTGTGAGCCAGATGATCTGTAAAATCACCTGGGAGCTTTAAGTGAAAGCTGGATCTTTTTCAATTAGGCAGCAAATGGCCAGGTTTTGGATTATAAACTTGTCTCGTTGTAAGTCATTAGAAACCATCAGTGGCCACAGACCAACGCGGGGTTCGGAAAGAAACGCCTTTGTGTCAAAAGATATCATCTGGGACCCATAAAAGCACGTGTTGTGACTTTACTGAACCAAGTAACATGCACCATTAATATGTCAGCTAAAGCTCTCTCAAACCAACATCGCTGCACTTCACAGACTAATGGTGCTACTAAATTTGTCACCGTTCTCACCATTTACTCCTACTACAGTTTAATTACCAGAAAATAATTAATTTAGAAAAGTTAATTTTAGTAAAAGTAATAAAACCGATGATTGGATTATTCCTAAATATATAAACAGAAGCCAGATGACTGAAGGTAAGACTTTTGACTTATAAGTAATAGCTTGTTTGGCCAGATTTTGAACATCATGGTGACATACGCTTCCTCTAATTTCTTCAGCCATGGGAAGTTAAGGTTCCCACTGTTATAGCAGGTGTCTTCATGTCAGACAGATTATTTCAGCCTCTGTTTCAGGTCAAACCTCCAAAGCATTAAAGGCAGACCATAACTGCCAGTTTATCTGTAGAGCCAAATTGTAACTCTGCAGGCAGGTGGTAGTCGTCTCTGGTGTTGCACTTCGAGTGGAGAGAGGCTGCAGTGTCAGATACATTAATGTTGAACTTATCACTGAGGTAGATAAACAGAATAAAGGATGAATTCTCAGCTGTGCACCTATGAGGCTTTTACTAAAAGCTGAAGTGCAAATAAAATAAAAATAAAAATAAAACAGAGGAGGTTCAAATGAGGATTTAACAAAAACACTACACAATCTGTTTAATTGACGAGACCCAGATTTTCTTTGAGGTCACCCAAAAGTCAATATTTTCTGCAGTTTAAGTGAACAAACTCAAATGAAAACAGCACCAAAATCCTCTGGGTACCCAATCCAGATCTGAGTAGATAAGATGTATTGAGGAAAAAACAGTATATGTCATGTTTTTGTGCTGTAATCCTGTCTGATGTACACCCCAATCCACAGACATTGATGCCCCTAAGGAGCTGACGGCAACAGATGTGACGCTGGACTCTGCTGTTCTGACCTGGATTGCTCCCCTCGCTGACATTGAAGGATACATCCTCACCTACAGAGACGAGGAAGGCAACATGGAGGTACTTAGTTATGAGGTCTGATACGCACAGACATACAGACTGACACCAAACCAAAAGGTATTCACATATAAATGTCGACTATAATAATAACAGCCTTTAGACTTACTGAAAATATAAAATCTTCAGTGTCAAGACTTTGTCCAGGCAGCATAGTTTTGATATATAATACAACCACTGAGGCATAAAAGGCTTTGTCTTGCAAAATTAATCATTTACAAAGAATACAGCCTCATATGGAAAACTTTTTTTGACTGTGTAGGCGGAGGATGTCAAAAACTGTTATTTAGCATCAGGTAGAATCAGAGTGTTCAAATATTGAACTATATGATGACTACATTTAAAACCCTGCAGTCATGCTATTACCACGTTTCTTCACTGTTTGAAATAGACTGAAGCTACAGTCAAGGCGTGTGTTCAATTTAAGCTCTGTAGAACGCTGACCTCTTGTGGTCAAAAATAAAATGAATCTGCTATAACTAAGTGAAGCCCATGGATGAGCAGATACTTTCCTTGATTTTTTTCAAGGTTTTATAAGAATTGAGGAGGATTTTAACACTAGTCTCTAATTAAAGTTCAAGACAGTATCATCCCTCTTAAAGTGCAGCATTATACATCACACGCTATCTGCTACATCTACATCACTTTATAATAATTCAGTGTCCAATAAGATTAACTGCAGCTGTTGTTTATTGTGAATAGACAGTTGAAAAGCAGCTCGGAGCCAGCGAGAGACTTTTTGCTGTGTCCAGTTTGGAGATGGGGAAGAGATACATTGTCACCATCATTGTCTACAGAGGAAACAAGAGGAGCAAAGTGGTCGAGACCATCTTCAGAACAGGTCTGTTGTCAAGTACTCTGCTACAGGGTCACTCAGTGTATGATGCTCTTACGTTTTTCATTCTTATTACTTATTATCATATGAGTTTCTCTGACATTTATCAGGCCATGTTGTGTTATCCTGCGAGTGTAAAATATTATCTTCCCCAGTTGGTCTCCTGTACCCCTTCCCCATGGATTGCGTTCAGATCATGAAGAATGGCAATAAGAAGAGCGATATCTACACCGTCTATATTAACAATGACCGCTCCAAACCCATCGAGGTTTACTGCGACATGGACACTGACGGAGGCGGCTGGCTGGTATGAATTATTGATAATCTGCAAAAATGGAAAGGCTAACTTTGGAATCAGGTGTCAGGATATTAAGCATACTTGTTTACTCACTTTGTTATTATTTATGGTAACAGTCTTTTGTCTAATGTCTATATATTATGTGAACATGTTTGTACCAATGAATGTTAAAGGAACAGTACAGTTATTTTAGCATGAAGTTCAGTTTAGTTGCAACAGGACCATCTCAGCGAAAACAGTAGTATAATGTCTTCTGGGGCTTTTCAAAGTATGAAAAATGATCCTGACAGTCCACATGTTGTTGAATTGCCGGGACGTGTAGGATCCAGTGTTTTTGGAGCCAAGGACTAAAAGTCAAGCTTTTGTTTTCATTCTTTGATTTTGACCAATCTTTTTCAAAATATTCGCCCCCAGCCTTTAAGGAAATGCAGTACTAATTCTCCAGAGTAATCCTTTAGTGATAGTAGTTGGCAGTTATTGCTACTGGAATTTGGTAACCATGGTAACCAACAAGCAAACTGTTTGAAACGTTTGTGTAAAAGCTGTCAACAAAGCCCTTGTGCTCGCTCCTTTCAGATGCTCCAGCGACGTACCACCGGCAAGCTGGACTTCATGAAACGCTGGAGACAGTACATAGCGGGCTTTGGCAACATGACAGATGAGTTCTGGATTGGTGAGCACTCCACTGTTCTGGGTTTACTGCAGACACTGAAGAACATGCGCATGTGAAGAGCTGTGGAGTATTTCTTCTCGCTTTCACACCCTGTGTCTGCTCCCTCAGGTCTGGATAAGATATATGAGCTCACCAACACTCCCACTCAGTATGAGCTGAGGTTCGACTTGGGCCTGGGCTCAGAGAGAGCCTATGCCGTATATGACAACTTCAAGATTGCGCCGGTCAAGCAGAAGTTCATACTCACTATTGGCAAATACAGCGGGACAGCAGGTGGGCGTTTTGCTCCTAAAATCTTTTCCAAACTGCTCGGCAGTACAAAAGAGTGACACAGAGAAGACAACATGAGCAGCTCTCAAGTCGTGCATTTTCTCCCTGACACTTTGCTCAAATAGACGGTGTTATAAAGAAGAAGAGAGGGCAAGGGTGGCAATGAGACAGACAGGGGTGGGAATAGTGGGGGTTTCAAGCAGTGAGCACCCCACCCATCATTCTGCGGGGTGCTGTGAAAGCAAATACACACCAATGGTAGGTGGGAAACTTATATTCAGTCAGTTATAGACAGCAGCTATATGGGGAAGGTGGTATCTGAAGAAGCCGGGGTTTTCGTGTGCTTTGAAGCAGACAGATACAGACGCGCAGCAAGCGGGACGCTGTGTCTACACACACTGCTGTGTGCTGAAACAACACATACTGTATCCCTCTATTTTTAGCTTTCATTAAGTTTCTTCCATCAGGGAACACATGGAAGAAAAAGGAGTGAGCAGCTAAAGCATGTGGATATATTTTAGATAGAGGAAGAACATCCTATTCTTTGGTGTTTTTTATCATGTATCTCTACTAATTAATATTGTTAAATATCCTTAATGATGCCCAGGTGATGCTATGACCTACCACCAAGGCCGGCCCTGGACTACCATCGACTCAGATAACGACATTGCTCTGGGTAACTGTGCCCTGACCCATCGTGGCGCCTGGTGGTACAAAAACTGTCACCTGGCCAACCTCAATGGAAAGTGGGGAGATAACAGACACAGTTTGGTGAGTGAGCAGGCAGGCGAGTTCTGCATTGGATCATGGATACATTTATTTAGTCAGTCTGTGCTCTGTTCTTTTTTAAAAGAAGAAAAGTAAAAAATAACTAAACAAAAAGCAGCCAGTAGAGGTTTATCGAGTACTTGCAGGGTTTATGGTTCCTCCAGTCTACAAGAGTTTTTGAGTAAGATGCTCTCAAATGTTAGGTCAGCACCTTACTGTACATTTAAAGTGTAAGTTATCAGTTCATTTCTTTGTCTTTAGTTTCGTAAAATATGTAAAATTCTGCATTATCATACATGCACAAAATGTTTTATAAAACTAAGTGTATTAAATCACAATGTTCTGTGATTTGACATTAACAATCTTGCTAGCAAACATAAACATCATTCTCAAGGTGTGGAAATAAACTGATGTAGTACCAACAGGTGGTACTGACAGTATTATGAGGTGGTGAATTCATATTCAACACATATTCAACACAATTTACCAGTTAATGTTTGGATCCTTGAGAAAAGGCTCCGGGCAACATCATGCCCACACTCCATCCTGCATTTTATTCTCTAACATTGTGTGAAGTTCTAGCATTTAACTCTGCCTCATTAAGTTCAGCTACGCTGTAGACTTGTTGTCCAAATATTGATCTTTCACTCTTGTGAATAATAATGCAAGTGGTTCCCAAAATTGTTTTATTCACTGTGTTTGCCATTCCTAATCCCTCTCAGCCCAAAATGTCAGTGTTGTTGATTAATTCAGGAGTTATTGGAGGTTTAGTTACAAAGTTAGAAGGAGCTATGCTGGTTTCTTCAAATGATATTTTATTGTTCAAAGCTCTTGTTGAACTATCAGACATGACAAACTGCCTCTCCTGTTGCGATCCGCCGAAACGATACACAACAAATTTAACCAATCGTCACGATGAAATAATCCATCCTTGTTCTTTAGGATCCTTTCCAAACACACTGACAAAAAGACAGAAACAAAAGTGGGCTGACCAGGAGGCTGTTCCCTGGTCAGCAATCAAAGACAGCTCCACACCAGCCCACTTCTAGTTGTTTTGTTTTGGATTGTTGAGGTGAAGCAGAAATGGCCTGAATCCATCAGCAGCGATAAGAAAACACATTTCTCACACCAGCTATAAACCATAAGTGTTTTTTACCAGGCTGATAAGGTAACAACAACAGTTATTATGTCTAAGGGAGACTGATACTGAAGGAAATGCCAGGGGAGATCTCTGCTCTTGTCGAGATTTCATCCATAATATTGCCGCTGCAGATGTCTCCCGCAATGTTTGTCAGCGAAATGCAATAACAGTCAAAACAAGTTTGTACTCACATGAAATGAAGCCAGAGGCTGGTATTTATTAGTGTTTGTCATTCTGCCTGTCTGTCATGCCGCCTGCCCCTTCTGTCTCTCACCCTTTTCTTGTCTCCCTCATTTCCCCTCTCCTTTCTCCTTCATCCCTCCAACTTCTAACCCCACTTTGCTTTCCCCTCTTTCTTTGCGTCTGTGTTTCAATCTCAATCTGCCGCCAGGGAGTGAACTGGGAGCCGTGGAAGGGCCACCTGACATCCCTCGACTTCACCGAGATGAAGATCCGACCAGTGGGAGCCATGTCCAGCAGGAAGAGGCGATCGTTGGTGGCCAGAGAGAAGAGCAGAACCGCGAACCTCCAGAAGAAATAAAAAACCACACCGTCAGTCATCAACCTACCATCACGCTAGATTTGGGTGTTTCTGTACATATGTACATACATACTGTATGTTCCCACTGGTCTACATGCCTGTGTGTGTCTCAGCTCTCGGACAGTATATATACACTTTTTAGGCAGAGAGAAATGCTCATATGCAATAGTAACTTATTATCTGTTCGTATACAGTGAGATTCATCAGAAATTCCTAGTTTTAGTGTGATTGTGGGAAAGTGGCGAACAGAAAACTGCATTGGAGTTGTTTTGAAGTTAACTGAAGTTGAGCATTAACGAGTTTAGTCTAGAGTTTAATCAGTTATAATGCAATTGTAATTTTGAATAAACTCCTGTTTCACTGATTCAATTATAACTCAGGAAACAGTAGATTTAAGTTAAATTGGGAACCAAGAAATCCAATTTTTCTCCTATTACTGCATTCATTTTAATTTTTCTTCAAGACCTCAGGGCAGCAGCCCAGGTTATTTGTATTATATTTGTTTATTTTATGTCCTATGAAGAATTTGAGTAGCAACTTGTCTTGTGTATAGTAGTGTTGTCATAATAACATAAATGTGTTAAAAGTGGCTCGTGTGTTTTGTTGTACCATCAGGTTTGGGCAATTAGCGAGTTAGCACCCCAAGTTTATTGATTATGGCTGGCTGTGTCACATTAAGCTGCCACTGTGCTGCAGACAGTGTCACATCACATTAGTCTGCATGGGACGAGCCAGAGAATAACAATGGACGGCTGTCTTCACTGACCATATTGCTCCTGTTTTACATTCACACGACAGAGACAGCGCATATCAATCAATGTGATGCACCCGTATCAAACACCAATAAGGATGAAGTTTGTTTTCCCCATCCTCAGGAACTTAATGACCAAACTCTTGTTTTCAATCTGGAAAGCTGACAAAGGTTATTAATACTGCTTTGACTTTGACTTTATTTCATAATTACATTTTTTTTTTACACTTTTATTACAAACTGATGGTTTATGTGACAAGGACAGAGCACATCAATCAGCCTTTCTGCTGATCTGCCAGAATTGATTTGTAGTCCTTGTTCCTCATAAATTTTGCATTCACTAAAAATGTCTTTTTAAGCCACCATGGCCCATAAGGTTTTTTATTCCAACCAGTATTAATCAGGGTTTCAAGGTCAGAAATGAGGGAATTACAATCCTGTACATTATTTTTACTTTTTCTTTTTTTTACTAACTGCATTGTCGAACGAATGCTACAGCTTCACCTTCATATTCATGCCACACATTCACACAATAAATAAATAAAGGTTTTGTTACATGAGGACATTGTCATTCCTGTGATCCAAGGATAGCCAGAGCCAGAAGGATTACAGCCTGAGCTAAATAGTTAATGAGCTAGAAGATCCATATTTTTGCAGAGGTGGAAGTTTACTATGGCAATGTCCAGAGCTGTTTTATATATTAGAACCTGCTGCAGTGCTATTTCAATGTATCACTGTATTGTCATGTCTTTTGTCACGAGCAAACACAGTGAGAGTGTGCAGCCCTGTCGGTGGGTCTGTGAGGCTGCACTCACAGCACCCTGCAGAATGGAGATAAATGCTTACAACAGGGTTATTGCTATTATGCTCACTTAAAGCTCTCTTAAAGAATAGTTTCATATTTCCTTTCTAATACAGTTTCATTGTATCTACATTGAAATTTCTTTAAGAGGGGATCTCTTCAGAGCCATTGACAGGACGAATAATGACACCTACTTCAATATAATAACTGCAATACCTTTATATAATAACTTTTATAGATATTTGAACACATCCATGGCTCACAATGACAGTCTTAACATGCCATCTTAACTTAGTTTGACTAACTGAAATTTTGACCTGATGATGGTACTTTATGAAAAAACATATGAAAAGAAGTTATAGTTAGAGAATATATATAAGTTTCATGGTAATCCATCCAAAACATTTCAATCTGAACAAAAAATGTCAACCTGCTGGTGGCGCTAGAGGAAAAGTCAGGAGATGACCCGATTCACTGGGATTCATCTTCTGTGGACCATGAATGTTGATGGTATTTCAAACCAGTCCTTACAATAACAAATAGGTTATTTAATGATCTACATGATCCTAGTTTTGATCAAATCATCACTTTAATAGTTTTTTCCTTGCGTTTCCAACCATCTCACAGTGCTCAGCAGCAGATGGAGTTTTCTCAGGTTGCATTTTGAGTTTACATCATGAATCTGTAATGAATCTTGGGTGACACGATAAAGCTGCTAAATGCTAATTTTCTGTATGCAGAGCTTCAGTGTTTCCACAGCAGAACACTTTCATCACACTGAATTGAGCAACTACACTCGCAGGCATTGCTGACTGTGCCGTCTGGTCTCGTAAGAGTTTCCAAACTCTCTATCTCATAATCTCTTAGACGGCAACAGCTCCCCAGCTGTCTGGGTGGGAAACGTTTTTACATGGCTGCTAAATGTTCAAAAATGGAAAGGATATAAACAGCACATTACACTAAAGGCTGCTGTCAAAAATTTTGCAGCAAATATTTTCAGCAGAGCTTTTCTTTTTTTTTTTTCATCTTTGAAATGAAATGTCTCACAAAAGCTCATTGATGCGAGAGGCCTTTTCAGCCACAGTGGTTGCAAATTACTTTAAGGAGATTGGTTCCTGCCATTGCTCTGCGCAGCAAGTTCTTTGCTAGGGCCAGGATGAAGAGAGGGGGAAGAAACTTGCCCTCTCTCTTTCTTCCTTTCTCTCCTCCGTGTGGTTTCATGCCGTAGCTACAGCACATGCTTGCAGACGTACACATTTGTCTGCCCGTGTCACCTCGGCTGACACTCAGGCCTTGAGTTCAGTGTGATGTATTTTTTCCATGAGAGAGCTTGGTAATGTTGTAACAAGGGAGTGTTTGTTGTACAGGGGTGGAGTGTGAGCAGTTCGTGGAAAGAGAGATGTACTGACCAGACAAAAAAGAAGAAGAAAAAGAAGAAGAAGAGATGACATTTGCAATAAATATCTGTTTGTCAAAAATGTCAGCTGTCACGCATGCAAAAGTACCGTTGACTCATTTCAAGATTGTGGTGCAAATTCTTGCATCTCAAGGCACATTATAGATGCCTGTGGACCCCTGGTGGTCTGTGCTGGTATTTCAGGGGGTGTGTGGGACATTTTTAAAAATAGATATCTGTAAATACTTTTTTCCCCCTTTTTTTTTAAACTTTATTTGACAGGAGACAAGGAACAACAGGAGATAAAGAGGAGATATGTAATGCCCATGTCCCCAGCTGAAATCAAAGTGAGGACATTGCAGTTTTATGTGCTTTAACCATTCAGCTATCAGGAGTCCCCCTATATGTATATTGATTTTTAGATAGTTGATAGCTGATGTGAGAAATATTTGGTATTCTGAGATGTGTCCTTGCAGCTTCCTGGCTCTGTCACATCTCCATTGCTGCAGTTCAATGGGAGCATTTCACACACATCTTCAAGCAGCAACATTTTCAGGTGTTTTGTTGAATTTTGTGTTGGCTTCAGATGTACATATTACCAAATTGCATCTCTTATCACAAGCCTCAAGAGCCACAGCTGGCTGGCCTGCTTAGTTCATATTCCACACATATTCATCAGGTCCAGGTGGAGTCACAAATGTGCAGGGATAGCAGCTTTACTCAGGGAGCTGGCCATTGAGGAAATACAAGGGGTTGAGTACTGAGGCACTGTAAAGTGTTATATATAAAAAATCTGTTATCATTCTGATTGTTGTTTACAATTTATTACACTTTGGCTGAGCACACCAGCTATAGAAAGGATGTGTCAGAGAGTTGGAAACACTGCCTGATTGCGTGTAACACTTTCTTTTCACATTCACGCGTCACGGTTGAAAAGGCAACAAGTTGTGAAAGATCATTCTCAATGACACCTCGGGCCTTAAAGATTGAAATAAACAAACATGTTGTTTACACACTGGGATTTAAGTTATGCTAATACTCTGACAAAACCGAACATCTCACGCAGGTTAAAAATCGGGATCCGTGAGACGGAACAAATTTCCCAAAGTGCATGTCTGAGCTTTAACATTGTCAAAGATGAATTGCTCCTCAAGCCAAACTGATTACTTGCATCAAAGATTGCTCCGCTACGGCCATCAAACCAATGATGAAAATTACACGTTCATGGAGATCACTAGAGGCAGAAGTGCTTATTAATTGAACAGCCTGAACAGCTCTCAGTTTGGTTTATTTACACACCACAGTTTATACCATAAGAAAGCTTCATCCAAATCCAACCCCTTTTATCTGCTTATTTTCTGTAATTTACTGCAGTAAGAGAGGATGTTTATGCAATTGGAAATGTTGCAGATTGGAATCTTGCATAGCAGATGCCATTTTGCATGTGTGTGCATCGCAAACAAGTGCAACACTGTGTTTGTTTTTTCTCACATTTCATAGTTGCAGTTTCTCTGGTCTCAATGATCACAGAGTGTTAACAGTCTGCCAAAATAACAAGGAGCTTTGCTCCCATTGGAGTGTGCGTGCACTTGGAATAAATGCACTGGCTGCATAAGTATTGAATTTTTGTGAGCATACTGTTTGAGTCTTAGCAGCTACGTTGAATGAAGCGATATATGACATGTTCACACATATAGATAATGACTTTATGTCAAGACTCAAAGGCTCCGCTGACTTCTGTTTATATTAGAAATTGAAAGATGAGATTTCACAAAGCTAAAAAAATACTTTATTTCTCTTTCTGTCATCTTCCACATTGCACCCTCCTTTATCATTGTATCTCTATATGTCAAGATAAATTATGCATGCAGAGCTACCAACAAAGCCCAGTCAGGCACATAATTAAAAAAAAAATAAAATAAAAGAATCACCTCAGCATTTTTTTCAACTGTGGAACAACAAAAATGCATACTAAATGTACAATGTCATGCATAATTTTATGGGATTAAAAATGTGGCGCTATCATAGAAATCCAGGAGAGCAGGTTTGTTGTTCAAACAGATGACAAATCCTTCCAACTCAGCTCCCTCTGATCACAGCAAACCGCCGAGGGGAAAAAGCAAAACATATATATTTCATATTCACTGCCTTTTGACACCTGCAGCTGATTCACACTCTCCCTGGAAAATAAAATATGATCTGTTCAAAGTGAGAGAAGTCAAAACGCACTGAGGGTCAACATCACAAATTCTACCTAACAGGTGTTGGGAGGAAAAGCGTGGATGGTGTGAACATGCTAACAGAAAACAAAGTGATCTCATTAATGCGACCAACACTTTGGCAGAATATTTTTATAGTTTTCCATGGAGCTTTAAAAACATACACAATACTGTATGATGGGTTGAAAAACTGATAATGAGGGTTGGTAACTCAGTCAGCTGGTGACTGAATGTAGCTGGGAGGCAACTGAGATGTACTGAGTTTTAAAATATATATATATATATATATATATATATATATATATATATATATATATATATATATATATATATATATATGTTAGCATTCATCTCTGAATGATTGAACGTGTTTTGTAGAAATAGAGGGCCATAATTTTCCCGCCTGTCTTCATTTGTCCTTGTAATTATACCGATGAAACCACTGGCAGGATTCTGAAAGCAAAAGAGAGATTCCACTTTTCTGTAAGATCAACAACCACCCAACGTGTTATTTTCAACCATCCCGCAGTGCTTAAGATCAATGATCTGTTTAGTTTTAGATCTTTCAGCATGAGACCCCCCCTGCTGTGACTCCCTGCCTCAACACGTCTGGTTGGAAAGTCAGATTAGCCTCCTCAAAACTGGCTTATATGGGAGTTAGACAAGAGGATAGATACCACCCTTACGTCTGTATAAGTGGCTGGAGGCAGGAGCCCTTAGGCTTAGTTTAGCACAAAGAGTGGAGACAAGTGGAAGCAGCTAGCCTGGCTCTGCCTGAATGTAACAAATCCATCTACCTAAAACTCACTAATTAACATTTTATATATATCACGTGATTCATTTGTACTAAAAAAGTGTAAAAAAGTCAATTCACCAGGGAGGTTATGTGTCTTCCTGTACTTCCTAGAGTCTAGCACCTGTTCAAGAAATAGTATGACACATGATTTTTCACTTTTTTTGTACATATTCTTTGTCAGGGATTGAGCAAAAAATTCATATCGTGTCACTTATTAATAATAACTTCTGAACAGAGCCAGGCTAGTTGTTTCCCCTCATGTCTAGTCTTTGTGCTAAGATAAGCTAACCAGCTGCCGGCGAAAGCTACTTAGGCAAGAGATTAATATAAAGCTTGTCATTTAACTCTCTTTAAGAAAGCAAAAAAATGTACTTCCCCCAAATGCTAACCATTTTTTAAAAATCATTCCTTTCTTCTCATTATTTCCTCGGTGTTGAGAGAGCCTGTCCCTGCCCGTAATGACGAGACGAAACTGACTGTAAACCTCTTTCTGACTAATACAAACCACAGTGACGTGTTCAGCCAACCCCTGAACATGTCAATGATGTTATTTCTTGGCAAACACCACTTATTAGTGTTCATCCATTTCTACAGAGGCTTTTATTTTGCAGGGCATGCTTTCAAATTAAGTCCAACAAGTACAGTTTCTCTCTTTGAACATGAAGCAGAAGAGACAAACCCCAGTTTCCACAAGGGAATGTATCTGTCTGAGCAGTAATGAAATGAGTGGGGCCTGTTTTCCCAGGAGCACTTGAGCAAGAGGATCAACTTAGCGCCAGTATAAGCTAATGCATAAAGATGATGATACTGCTGAGACGCTTCTGCTTAATTGGGCTTTGAGATGTCATACACTTTGAAAAAAAAGAGCCTTCAGGCACAATCCATTCAAAGCCCAAATCATTTGCTTGTTTCAGGGTTTCTCTTCTTCTCGAATATTTAAAAAAATATGTTAAGTTGAATAAATTCGCAAAATGCCTGCCTTGAGTTCTCTTTAAACCAAATTCTTTTGCCCACAAAACTTTGTAAAATGTAAATGAATGCAACTGAAATGCTGCTGAATCTACAAACATTACTGATGTAAACGAACCTGAGCCTGTATTAATCAAACTTCTGAGAATTACGCTTACAAAAAGAGTGCTCTAGAGACAATAAGATAATTTTATTTTTACTGGGGTTTTTACAGACGGTAAAAATAACCTGCGGGAGAATTTTTTAACTGATCACATGATCAATGACATGTATCCTTAAAATCCCCTCGAGACTATTAACATGTGAAATGAACAACTCAACAACAGTTTTATTTTATAATGTGTTGAAATTAAATGATTGGATATTGGCTGAAATGGAAACAAACACTGTAGAACCTCACTGACATGCAGACAGTGAAGAGACGAAAAAGGTGATAGAAAACATAATTAAAGGCTGTTTAATTTGTGTTGTTTGCACCTCTGATAAATGCACGAAAAGTATCATTCTATTAAATGTTCAAATCAATTGGCAACAGTAGGCTAAAACTATCCTGCTCTGGATTACACATATTGCTTCAACTGCTGTGCTAATTACACCCAACTATATTTTGTACAGTCACTCAAAAGCATGTCTCAAAAGGTTTGTGTTCCCCTCTTTTTCTTTGACCCATGGAGCATTTTTAACTAATTTGATAAATAGACAATATTCTTTTTTATTTTTATATTTCACTTAAATCCAAAACTTCAATTAAAGCAGGCCCAGAAAACATCACTGATGTGGATAGGGTTTTTGTCTTAGTGTTATTTGGTGCATTAAAAGATCTGTCAATTAATCTGGGATTATTACACTTTTTTTCACTTATTGATGGTTTTCAATAAATGTGGTTTATGAATTGTGCCTTTGAGGCTCATTTGACCTGAACACTGCAACACTCTCAAAAATCAAAAAGAGACGTGCCTCTTACACTGTATCATAATATATACAATCAAAATTAAAGGAGTCAAAGTTTTCTGTCTGCATCCAGTGAGTTCAACTTTTTGGGATGTCACTTCAG
This sequence comes from Scortum barcoo, assembly GCA_023238725.1. Classification (NCBI taxonomy): domain Eukaryota; kingdom Metazoa; phylum Chordata; class Actinopteri; order Centrarchiformes; family Terapontidae; genus Scortum; species Scortum barcoo. The sequence goes on along the minus strand of CM041533.1, from coordinate 16,212,648 downwards.
AAAGTGAGAGTCAATCAGCAGTCTAGACTGCAGTCTGAAAGTGAGAAGTAGGCACTATCACAGCCATCTGAACAGTGGGCAGACCTTAAATTGGCTCTCTCTCCCAAATACAGACGCAATGAATTTCACATGGGAGCTCTAAGAACAAAGTGCTCTAAATAACACTGCACCTCTCTCTCTCTCTCTCACACACACACACACACTCTTTCTCTAACGCACTCAAGCACAAGCACACATTTGCAGGTATGTATATGCCTCTGTCAAGCATATTTCTTCCTTTATGTACCATGCACTAAAATGCTCATACAAAATGTTGTAAACATCATTCTCACGCAACACAGTATGAATACAAAATGAAAAGAATCTGTACACTGTTTCACATATTTCAACCACATCTGTGCCCATAACAATGTGAAGTCCCTCTTATTACTTTGAGAAATGTCTTTACCCTCATTGGAGTCCAGGCTAGTTTGGGTTTTATGCTTTTCAGACGCTCCATCAGCCCCACTGCACCAACTGGCCCCCAGATCAGCAATCTCAAACTAAAGAAAAAGAGGATTCCTACTCCATGGCCAAGGCGACCCTGTCTGGTGTCATCGGCCCAGTCTTGACAGAGATCCACAAGTCTTCAGTGTTGGCCGAATTCTTTTTCTTCTTCGTCTCTGCCCTTGAGGTTGCCATGGCGTCTCTGCAGCAGCAGGAACAGCAGCCGTTGGCATGGCGACAGCAGCAGCAGTGACAGCACACCACCAAAGTAGTGAGGAGGACCAGCAGGGGAAGTGTCAGAAGGACCACCAGGCAGACTGTGTTGTAGACCCCCTGGTTGTGTTTGTCTGTTGCGAAGCTCCACAGTTGGTTGATAAAATCCTGGATGCTGTCTGTTTTCCCATCCATGGCTTACGGATACGGAGCTGTGGCTCCTTTTAATTGAGTCTGTCTGGCAGTTGTAAAGTTTTAATAAATCCTTTAGAGGGTTGTGAAGAAGTCAGTAAACGTGCACATTAGGCTGCCAGAGACAGCAGAATAATTAAGATGTGGTGTTAATTTAAGATAAAAGTCCTTTTTACGTAATGTGGCTCCAAGTTGTAATATATCAAGTTTTCGTCTCAGTGTAAAAGCAATCAGCCATCCAACAACTTTCAGATCAGATATGTCCTTGTGGCCCTGAAACGCAGCACCACCTACCTAAGGGCCTTGTGTATGTGCTCAGGCTTCTGTTGTTTATGTTAAATGGAAACACTATAAGCACGGAGGGTGACTTCATGTATGCCTCCTTCCTTAAAGTGTCCTCTGAGGTGGTTACAATTCTTTAAACAAATCCAAAAGACCAAACGTTCTTTTGTTTATGACAAGGTTTTCTTTGAAACAGCCCAGATGTGATGATGCTGATCTTGATGTGAGAGGGAAAAAGCCCAAAATCTGCACTTCAGCTAAGTTTGTTTACGCTTCTTGGCATTCTTCCGACTGTTTTCTTGCTCTTTGTCTTCCCTTGTCCTGTTGCCCTTTGGCTTTCGGTTTAGTTTAATCCAGCTGCAGTGAGGTGGTTCAATTTGGGTGTGTCTGTGGAACGAAAAAAAACAGAGAAAGTGAACATGGTGAGAAATTTGGTTTCCAGCAGACAGCTTGTCTTCTCCTACCCCTCTTTGCTTTTCCTTCCTCCAATCCATCTTTCTGTCTCTGTCCTTAACGTCTCTACTCCTGCCTGCTCTCGCCCTCTTGTCAGTGTCAGCTTCGGATTTTCAGCTTTCCCCTCATTAATACTGCAGAGGAGTCATTCAGGATTCAGGGCAGATCTCTCTAAGAGTCCCACAGAGGAAGACAGGGCCAAAGAGAGAAGAGAGGAAGAGAAAAGGAGAGATGGAAATGGAGGGAGACTGTCTGAGGGAAGGCCAGACAGAGAGAGAGGTAACCAATCTTTCTAAGAGTCCCGCTGAGACAGAGAGTGCGACAGCACGTCAGGCAAAAAAAAAGAGAGAAGGGAGAGAGGTGGGCTATAGAAAGAGACTGGCTCCGGGAGATTCATCTGAATATACCCGGCTAATGGTTCCCATTGGAGGAGATAGATGGGATCTGGCTTAAGTTTTCATAAATGTCTGATTGTAACACTCTCCTCTGGCTTCGCATGAAATCTCCTCTCAGCAGCTCTCCTGGAGAAGAAACCATAAGGTGAGCTACTTCAGCTGGTGAAGTAGGTCTGCAAAAGAAAAAATCTGTCTTGGAAATAAAAGCCATAATGTTCCCCTTTTCTCTGAGAATATAGTTTGATTATGTCTGAGGCCTTGAGGCGACGTCTTTATATAAATGGTGTTAAACAACTGTAGTTTTTCAAACGATTTTGAACACCATTAGACTCAAGTAAGTCCCTCAAATTCTCTATAGCTCACGGCTACAGAGCTTCTTTGTATTCCAGATGCAGGAGGGAGAAAAGATTTTCATCTCACATGTGGCTGCTTCTTAGACAGAGAGGAAGAGAGAGAGAGATAGAGGGGGGAAGATGCACCTGCAAGTGGAGAGCAAATAGATTTGGCGTGGCTGTCGCCGTTCGTTGCGTCTCATGTGTGAAATTGGTTTACCCACAGACAGCCTGCTAACTTCCCTCCTGTTCATTTGCTCAACAGGAAGCTGAGCGCTTAAAGCTAAGTAGCAAGAGTCACCGAAAACGACAAAGGGAGAGTTCAGAAAGCACACTCTCATCTCTAAAAACAGGACTGATATATATATATATATATATGAAAAAAAAGCGTGACATATTTTTGTTTACTCTCGAAGTTAAAGTTAAAAACAAGGCCACATATGCAGTTGTGTATTTTGGGCCCGGGGTTGCTGAGCCGTGTGAACCTTAAAAGTACATTTTAGGTGCAAGCTGGTTATTTAATCTTTTTAATTCTTACATCAGGCACCTCTGGTTCCCAAACCTGCAGTCAGAACCCTCACAAGTGTTCATAAGATATATCTAAAAGGTCACGAGATGATACTGCTGCTGCACAAAATTATGTTACTTTCTTTATACAGTCTGTACTCATATTACACAGTAAAGTGTTTTTGCAGTTAGTACACAAGAAACCACTATACTTTCATACTAACAGGAAATGATGTAATACATGCACTGTGCTCTAGACTGTCACCGCCAGTTCAGCTTATTTTAGGAGCAGATGGGAGACTTAATTTATGCTTTCATGCCAATTTTCTGGGAATTCCTTTAATATTTGCATTTAAATGGAAAATCAATTATAAAATAGAGTGAAGACTGCACACATTGTTGGGAGCCTGTTGTCACCGCCACATTATTCTTGATTATTTCCTCTGCTGTTGGTACATGTTGTTGTGATGAGCTTGGCTGAGCAGCAGCAGCACCTCTGTGTACACTCTGATCTCCCTCACATTATGAAAACACTGTCAACATGACAAGGCAGAGCCACCGAACAATGGGTCTGTGGGAGAGAGACGAAGGCCATGAGCAGCTAAGAGGCGTGATCTAGCTATTTAAAATAAGGTGACTAACAATGTATAAGTGGCAAGGTCATTAAAGAGCATGGATAAGTCACTATGATTGCATGTGAGTGTTATGATTGTTATCATCTTTGGCCAGGAAGAATGAGATCACTGTGAGTTATGTTTAACAGGGGTTAAACAGGTTGAACTATTTGCACCTTATTAATGTCGATGATGCACAATTGAGCTGAAGTTGGTTTAGGATTTAGTGCAGGTATCAAACAGAAGAGGTCATTTTTAAAAAAGAATATCATACAAAAGTGTGACTCTAAATACATTTTAGATGAGGCCGTAGGCTTTGAATATTTCCCTGCTTCGTATCATCTCACTGAGCTGCAATTCTAAGACTCACTCACTCTGGCACTTCACTTTCTCATGACATTGTGCTCTCCTGGAACCATTCATATACAGGAAAAGGCCATTTCTGGGCCGCACAAAGCCAGGAAGGGGCTGAGAAAAATGTTATGATTGCACTCAGTTGGCCCCCGCTGCTCTTCAAGGAACATGTGCGACCTAAAAGACAAAGTTGTGACAGAAGGCAAGGCAGGAATCTTTAATGACTTGCCCCGAGCACACGGTCAGAGCAGATTCCTCATCAGTCACTATTAGTATGCAGCACTTGGACACGTCCAGTGAGGCTCGTGTCAGCCAGCAACAAACATTTACAAAACATTATAAAGCCACAACTCCCCTGTTTTTTTTTTTTTTGTTTTGTTTTGTTTTTCCAGAAATCATGCGCTGTCTCAGATCATCAAGGTGTGGCTGTTTCTTCTGGGCAGCAACAGGCCCAGGCTGATAGTGTGGAGGAGTGCAGTTCTCCGCAGTGAGCAAGAGCAATGCACAGTTCAGCCATGACTCAACTCAATCCTCCCAATGCAGAGGCCATTTTTACAGTATGAGGAGGAAAGTTACTCTATATGCTTGGCACAGCTGACACAGAGATGATAAAAAATGAGTAAGTTAACTTAGTTCAGCTTGACAGTTAAAATCAACCAAAATTTTAAGTAGAAGAATAAAAGGAGAAGAGTTGTTATTGTGACGCTCCACGGCGCTCAAAAGCAGGAAGAAACTTATCAGCATATCATTGCAACTTGTCAAGCATCATGTCAAATGTGACCCCTGCCAAAACATTATTTTTTTTTTTTTTAAAGTGAGCTTGTCACAGCAGCAACAATTTTGTTTCTGTTTCTCCACCATCACACTGGAAAAAGCTTATATAAACCACTGAGAACAGTTTCAAAGTATTCCAAGTTGTTGGCACTCAAGGTCTCTTTGAAAGGAGCACCTTACCCTGCAGGCACTTGTGAAGCGGCCGGTCAGCTCTCCCCTCCCGTCTAATCCAGTCAGCTGCTCAAACTTCTGTTGTTTCTGCTTTGGCATCTGGCTTCTGCTCTGTTCTGGTCCCCCTCACCCAGACATCTTGACAAGTCTTCACTTTCTGTTCCTGTTTCCCTCTCTACCCTTGTTTCTCCTCCTCCTCGTCCTCCTCCTCCTCTCTCTCTCTCTCTCTCTCTCTCTCTCTCTCTCTCTCTCTCTCTCTCTCTCTCTCTCTCTCTGAGTGAGTGTGTGTTTTGGTCACAACGTCACTGCACCCTGCCCAATTTGTGTAAGAATGGGCCCTCTGTCTGCGCTTGTGTGTTTCCTGCATGGCGCACCAGATTCTTGCGGTTGCTTTGCGTTAATCACACAAGCACTGAGTGATGTCAGCCAGAGAGAAGGAGCCAAAGGTAAACCGAATATGAAATGAAAATCGTGAGAAGCCTTTCCTGAATGTGTCCCCCAACAAATATTAAAGGTATGGCTCCCCCGCATACACTGATCTGCAGACCTTACAACACCAGGCTGAAGTTGCTGCCTCTTTGCATAATAACACTAAATTACAGCTAAAACAAATACAGCCAACACCCTTCTCAGGATCCTAAAATGGGAATAAAAATGGGAAATGAAAGCTGTGAAAACGTGTGTGTGTGTTTTGTGAAAACCACCAGGTGAAAGAGTGAGATGGAAGTGAGATATGAAGGAGTGAGGTCATGTAAAGTACACACACGCACACTTTCTACGCCTTTGGCGTTCTGGTCAATGCCCTCTCAGTTCAGTCAAGCAAAAGGGGATTTTCATTCAAGTAAGAAAAAAAAGTATTCTGCTGACATTAAATAGCCTCACTTCTCTGCAACCCTCAAAAGGGGAAGTTACGAGACGATGTGCATTAACTTGAACAGTACAGATGCGTTGATAAACAATAGAACGTGTGGCTGTGAACGTACAGTACAGCAGGCCGAATGCATGACCTCAAAACGAGGTTACTGTGGTTCTGCATGGTCAGGCCACATACACCACTGTGAACCACTGTGAATGTTTCATTTTGGAAGAACTGTTTCTGTTTTTGTTCTGTTTTCACCATGTCAGTCTCCAAGTTCACATATTCAAGATTTTAAAACTGAATGAATGAAACATTTCACTTTCAGTGCCCTTTAAAGCAGTTAGTGGCAGTGAAAACATCAAAAGTTAAAGAAATAATATTATAATAAAAGCAAAGATCAAATCACTTTAGCTATTTTATGATGATCTGCTGCAGCTACTGTGGATGGAAACATTTTATTCTGACAACCTTGGAGAACACACTTCATGACCATCTGACTGGCTGAACATGCAGTGTGTTTCTTTGTAGCTACGGGGCATGGTTACATGAAAATTGATGAGACAACCCTCACCATGTCTGCAGGTGTGTCTGAGCCATCTTAGACAAATAGCAACCACCCGCCCACACACACACACACACACACACACAGCCTGACTGGCAGGGTGTGTAGTGCTCCACAGTGAAGCTATATCACAGCTGCTGTTGAGGCACTACAGTGTCCAGTCACCTCGAGCAAGTGCTGATTAATGACCTCGGTGTAGCAACACTTTCCTTGATGGAAATCCTTCTTTACAGCAGTTTATATGAAAATGATTTCACTGCATATTCCATTCCCTGCTTGTGATTGCTACACTGCGGAGTCATCCTTTCACTGCACCGGTTCACTCAGTACACAGACACATTTTTATACAAAATCTACAATTTGATCTGCTTTTTCAACCATTAGAAAACACGAGGACTGGCCTGAAAAAAATCACTGCTGGTTGTTATGCAACAATGTGCCTTTTCAGGTCTGCATGTAATTCAGAAACACGAGGCTGCAGCAGCTGCCTCAGTACAAATGAGTAGTGGCTGCTGAAGAAATGCATACAGAGGAAAATTGCAGTACTTTTTACAATTTCCTTGATTTTGTTCTTATATTATAAGGACCATATTGTACTTTCCCATTTCTCTAAGGATACCTTATGTTCAACTTACACTGCAGTGACCCTTGCATGTGTCCCATTTCCTCCATGGAAACCGTACTCTCAGTTTATACTTCGTTGACCCTGAACTATAATGGGCGTCTTTCCCATCTGGGTTATGGAAACCTTCTTCTCAGTAGAGCTCACCTACGAGGCAAGGCTCAAACAATACAACCCTTTATCCAACCAGTGTCTGTGGCTGAACAAATTGCAGGAAAGACCACTGAGCTCACACTGGATCAATGATCCTACAGTCATGATGGCAAAAAAAGTGACTGTGACATTACCAGTAGCATTAAAGAAAGCCTCGTGGAGTTACTGGACTGTGCAAAAGGGCATTACAAATCACTACGACCTACTGGGTCTGCCACCGCACACTGAAATATGAGTGAATATGAGCCCAACACTGTGCACTCTGTGAGTTCTTGAATGTGAGCGCTAATGAAAAGTGACTAAAGGGTTGCTGTAGTGGAATCTGACAAGTGTCCAGAAATAGTCTGCTAATAAAACCAGTCCCCCAGGGGCAAACCTTAGCTGCCATTCAGTCCTGCAAAATGTTTTGGGCCCAGTGCTGCGAAAACAGGCGGAGTGCAGGACGAGGAAAGAGATGATTAGTCTATATAAGGAATTGCTTCTTGCTCTCGAGTAAAGCCATCATTGAAGAGCTATTGGCTGGCATGTAAACTTTGGGCTTTTACAAGGGCACCTAATTGCACATTCCAGCTATGAGGTCAGTCTGGGATATTTTAACATGCAATTACATAAAAATCGCAGCGTAGTTATATGACACAGACCGTCTTCTGGGAAAAGACGTTATGTTAAACATTTCTTTCTTGAGACAGAGGGAACAGAGCTTTGCTCTATTCTGCAGTATAAATAAATAAATGATGACACAGTGAGCTCGCAGTGAGGGAAGTATTTTCCAGTCAGTGCTTAAATTTAATCAATGGGGACTTTCTAAGTTCCTCTTTTGCTCCCCAGCATTTCCAAATTCAGCAAAATGAGACATCGTGGGAATAAAAAGTCAACCCAGTTTGCCAAAACCTTAAGTTGCCATATATATCTGTGTTTAAGGTAGCTGGAAATAATACAGAGGATGTAGGGGGGGAAAAAAGGAGATGATTCATGAAAAAAACTATGCAGCAGTTGATGGAAAGATAGTTCAAGCAGGACACAGAGAGCGTGTGTTTAAGCAATAGTTTGACATTTTGGGAAATACACTCACTCTATTTAGATTATGTGAGAAGGTTGATACCAAATTCAAGTCTGTACAGTAAATATGGAAGACAGCAGCTGGTTAGATTAGCTTAGCATAAAGACTGGAAACCAGGGGAAACAGTTAGCCTGTCTCTGTCCAAAACTGAGGTGTGAAAATGGCAATTTCTATTTTTACAGAGCGTTTTGTGCCAGACTACCTTTAAGCTTCAATAATCATTTTACATGCAAATCGCCTAGGCAACCAGCAAAGACTCTAGGAAGCCTGGTTGCAGCCAAGAAATAGTCCGGCACAAAACGCCCTGTAAAAATAGAAATTGTCATTGGTACAGAGTGGTATCAATGTGTTTAGGTAGGTAGGTAGTCCCTGTGTTTATTCATGACCTGGACAGTTGTTATGGCAGATTAATGCTACACTATAACTGCTGTGTCATTATCTTGTACAGACAGACATTGCCTGGTGTTTCCTACAAACAGAAAGGTCTGATGGTCTTACAAGAAAAACACAGACAGTGACACGACCTTATGTGGTCATAGGATAAGAAGTAGTGGAAAAAAAACACTTCCCTGTTTTGTTTTGTTTCTTTGTGACTGTTCAAAATGACCAGACTTGCATGCAGTGTCACAGCCGTTTAAGCAAAAAATGATAACAAATATTATTCAGACTAGAGCAGATTCTTAATTTCTAATTTGTAGCTACAAGAACATTCTGACACAGCACGCAGGTCCAATTAGAAATGTTCACCCTGCAGTGAGAAAAAAAAGAAATAAAGCAACTTTTCTTATAAAACCATGTTCAAGCTCAATTTATCTCAACATGACAGTCACTGAATCTTCTGCTTGAATTAATGGCCTTACTGTGTCACATTTTCTTGCCTAATTATTATCTCACTGTGTCTCCCAGATAATCGCTGTTAATCACCTGTTAACAAAAAACAGACTGGAGCCTGACCTTGACCACAAGTGTATTTTTAGTCACTGAGCTAAAAAGAGACACCGAAACAAACCCGTCAACACTTTCTTTCTGTTGGTGTTGACAGTCATGTGTTTGTGTCTGAGCAGATGGTTTTTTAGAAATGTTAAATAGTCACGAAAGAGTACCCTAAGCCTTTCAGAGGCAACTTAATCCACCCGAACCATGTGAAATTTTTTACTTGCATCAGTGGCTGCGGTTATGCACACGAGTTTAACCGTGACCTTTTTCTCAGAGTCTCATTTTGTGTAACTGAGAATAAGATGCTGAGATAAACTTCCGAGGCTGACATTCCTGGCATTCCTTGTTTATTCGCAGTCCTTCGCTATAAATGCAGATTAAGAAAAAGAAAGAAAGAAAGAAAAAGAAAAACAAAACAGTAAATACAGTTTACAGTCTTTCTCCCATGCCATCAGAGCATGCTTAACTTTCGGTTCAAATCAGTTCAAACTGTGTACTGATGCATGTATGTGTGTGTGTGTTTGTGTGTGCACTGAATTAAGGCTGAAATGCACTCTCAAATAGCAAACATGATCTTACTCTCTCACAAACACACACACATAAACTACACACTCCTTGCGCTGTGCCTTCTGCCAAAAAAAAAAGGAAAAAAAAGTCCTTATCCAAAGCCTTGAGCATGTAACATTGCTTTTCCTGTAGGTGATGTGATAAAGTACAGAACAAACTCTCCACTGAGCTCCTTCAGGTCACTGCAGCCCCCGAGAGACACTTTCATATGTGTGTCAGTTCTCATATCTGAATGGTTCCTGAGGACTTCTGTGTAGTTCGGCTGAGGAGTGGAGGTGGCGGCGGTGGTGGTGGGGCATTAAGGAACGCTGCTGGCACACTGAGAAAATCAAACTCCATTTCTTATTTGGCCTTAAATCATGAGTAGAAAATGGCAAAACAGGAAAAACAAATTGGAGACAAACAGAGGTCCAGGAAGTGAAAGAATCAAGCTGTGGTTAAACACAGTCATGGAAATAGCTTGACATGATGGAAATCAGTGTACCAGGGGGACATCTGCAGAAACCAGGAAGTATATGAAAATGTAACTAATTTTACACTTTTTATTTGATGATATATAACCACATATTTGTGTTTTTGGGAAATGAGAGCACAAATACAAAGTCAGAGAGTTTTCTACTAAACAGTTCTAAGTTGATTAAAACAGCAAGTAGAAAGGGGGTTAGACTGGAAAGTAAAAGTAATTGTCCAGTTTCTTCAAACGGTAGTATGCAAATACAAATTTGACCAAAAAAAAAAAAAAGCTTCAAAAGAAAACCTCAAATAATTCTAGGATAACTTGGGGATAACGTGGGGATTCAGATACAACTGAGCTTTCCCTGTGGGAAAATACCATCAAACAAGAGGCTGGGAACCACTAATGTAAATTACATATCAAACAACATACTACAACAACATACTAAAAGCGAAGGAAGGTTGACAGCATTTAACTGAAAAAGAATTGCAGTCTAATTTAGTTTAGTTTAAATTACAGCATGTTAACAGTATAACCAGTCTCTCTCTTCAGCATCTTGGTTCACTCTTGGTTATTTCTTCCCCTGGAGCCCAGCTGTCAGACTGTTTTTCTAGTCATAACCCCACCGTCTTAACCACGTCAACTCGCATTTACATTTACAGACCAGCCCATTCGAAATAGGTAGAGGCATGACTGCGATGCACTTAACGGTTGCTTTATCGGCTAGGTTTGTGGACGGATAAAGTCTGAACAGCAGCAGAAAGGAAAGACTTAATTAGACTGAAATTAATTATAAAATATATGTAAGTGTAGGACATAATTGGTCAGGAAGTATTAGCTGGAACAAAAAGAAAACAAAGAGAAAAACAGTCTCATTAAGCAGTGTTCAGGCTTCAGAGCCTCCATTCATGCACTTGTTCATTAATTAATAGTTCAAGAGTGCTGAAAAGCTCAATGAATGGTTTGATAGATCATTCCAATAATAGGCATTCTTCTCATTTTTGTCATCTTGCAATTACAACAAACAAACAGACAAAAAAAAACTGAATTGAAGATTAGGATGTTAAACAAGCACATCAAGTCTTACCTCATATTGGACTCCACTGAGGTTATGAATAGTCAAATCCTCATGCCTCTGTGATCTATGAGGCCTTGTGCACCCCCCCCCCCAACTCCAACTCATGGAGTTTTGAGCATCAATACACGGCTGATGAAAATCAAGCTGTTCACCGGCCGGTTTCCCAATTAAGTCCCGGTGTTTACAACACTATCACAGAGAGACTCTAACTGGGGGATCTGGGTTGCACCTCCCTCTTATTCAGATGCCTGCCAGGGCCTGTTAACTTTCCGGGTTCAGTGAAATGTAAAGAGACTCCACGAGCGCATGGGAGACTGGGGATGGCTCACAACGCCGCTTCTCATCAGCTTCACCCCGTCACCAGCTCTGTGCTCAATCCCTGCAGAGAGATGTGGAGGCATTACTGGATAGATGGTGCAAGCAGAGGAGGAGAAAGGGCCGACGGAGGATGAGAGCAGGGAGAGACGTGGAGGAGGACGGCTCGAAAAGAGAAGCCGATGCCTCCTGTTCCCTTGACCATGCAATATTCAGCATCTACGTTTTTTAGCTGCACAAAAATCATATTTTCTGACATTTGTGCATCATTTTCAATCTATTCAACGCTATGTAAGCAGATGGGAAAACATGAATAATGAAATCAGATTCCTCCATGTTTAGCCATTAAGCCTTGGAATGGAAATGGATGAACACATTTTTTCATTAGTTTTGGATTTTGGATGCATCTCGGTTGTAATAAAAAAGAAACACATTTTCATGCATAATTTGTTAAAAGAAAAGTGCTGCAATTAGGAAATATTTCAAGCAATATTTTCAGCTTTGCAGACTCACTGAAAGTCTTACCTGAAAGTTCACACCAGAGGCCTTTAGCACTTTAGTAGGGGCGAGTCTGGTGATTTTGCAGAGAAACAACCACAAGCCCTGTTGGATTTCACCTAAATGCACCAAAAAACCCATGAAGCCCTGCAAGGAGACACTTACTGAGCAGACTCTCTGGAGTCAACAACTCATCTTATGTTTGGGACATTGGCAGGATGGACATCCAACAGTCCTGCTCTTTACCTGACGAAATGGCAAAATGCAGTACATAATCAAAAAAATAAAATGTGTCATTTACATACTTTCATACAAAGCACTGTACTTAAGTGACCGCATAAATATTGCTGCACAAGTACTGTATGACAGTGGTTTGAATATTTGAAAAGGCTGCAGACTGATGTGGCCAATAGTTTTGACTTCAATATGCACACTGTGTGAACTTTGACTTCATTCTCCAAACTGTAACACTTCCCTCTGACTTAGAGGGACTTAAAGGTGCAGTTGGCAGCACTGAGCAGAGCCTCTCTCTCCCTGTAAATTTGAACCAGTACAAGCTTTAAAGCCCCTCCCCCTCCTCTGCGCTGCCCCCCACAGGTCTAACGTGAATGCGCGCAACCAGCTGGCCGGCCAGGTGAAAACACACAGAGGATACACAGGTAAGAAATATGATTTAAACTCAGTTATAGAGATATAACAGGCTTTACAGTTACTTTAGTCTGACTGAACGTTAGCTAGACGTTTGGTGCTCAGACGGCGACACTTCGCCCGCAGCTCCGGAGGGGGAGACGACGACGATGGAGCCGAGCAGAGGAGAGAGGAGGCCGCGACATCTGACAGAGAAGGCTGGCAGAGAGAGAGTCCGCTGGGCCAAACACCGGAGGAGCTCTGGCGCTGAGGACGCTTCTGTAAACAGTCTGAGTGCTGTGCTGTACATAGATTTATTATATAGCTTCAAAATGTGTATTTTAACAGATTCAAGTAATGTGATCATTTGTTATCCAATAAAGTGTGTTTTCTACAGTGATTTGTGTCTAAATGCATTAATGTTAAATCAAATACACTTTGCTGTTATACTGTGAATTTCTCTTGGAGATCAATAAAGTATCTATCTATCTATCTATCTATCTGTATTACTGAAATATCTTTGGACCAATTTTAACACTATATTCTTCATTTGGAACAATTCAAACCACATGAATGTCTAAAAAATAATGTCCTATGACTTATTAAAAATTAATAACACTTCATAAATATTAAGAAGCTTTATTTTGCATAGGAATGACAGAAAAAGTGAGTTACTGCAGATTAAAAATGGACATTATTTATGGTCAACATAAACTTTGATTAGTGATGAAGACTCTTGATTCTTCAAAGTGCAATAACAAGCCTCTGTCAGACCTGAGGAGAAAATAAAGAAATGAATATGATCAGACAGTTTCATTTATGAATGAGGATCTTGGAGGGACACATTTGTTTTAAAATAAACCAAATTAACATCCCTCAATATAATAAATAATAAAAAGTAACACAGAGTAAGAACAATGAAATTGTTCACAAAAATAAACACTTGTCTGATCAACATAACACTGACCTGGATTCAACCACATAACAGAGATGTGAATCTTCACTGGCCTCATGATTCATTTCAATTCACCTGCCTAAAATAAAAAACCTAAAGTAAACAAAGACGGTCCAAACATTTGTCAGCTGGTAGTTTTTATCATCAGCAGGTTTACACACATTTGAAGAAGCTGCAGCGGTGATTTTCACTGTAATTATTTAAATATTTCACATCCTTAAATCAACTGTTTCTGTAACACGTCTTATTTTGTGGTTAGTTTTTACAGTAGGAATTGAAACTTAAATCAAACAGAGATAATTACCTGTCCAGCAGAAATGTATCTAACTCTCCATCAGTGTGAATCTTTCAGCTCTCCTCACCTCTCAAATCCTTTTTCTTTAGCTTCTTTTCTTCTCTGCTCATCTTGTTTCTTCTCTCTCAGTATCAGCAGTAGTTGTCAGAGGAGGGAGGCTCACTTTTCTCTCTGCTGCTGCTCCTCGTTGAGTAAACACGTAAGGTCGTGACCTGCCATGAGCGTCACCACGAGAGCTGCTACGCTGACCGGGACGCCGCAGCGTGTTCACGAACTGCGTCAGACACTCCTCCTGCTCTGATTGGTTGGTTTGACCCGGGCGCGGTGGATTTTAAAAAACGGCTTTAGAAGCCGAAGGCGAGCGGAGGAGGCTGATTATTATCACAGATGATCTGTATCATATTCTACTATCAGGACATGGTGACAGTTTGAGTGAATATGACTAAAAGTAGTGTTTGAAATTGTTACCAACTGAACCTTTAAGCCAACATGATTTTCACATGATGAAAACTAGAAAATGCAGCCCACAACCCAAAGATGTCCCAAACACAACTAAATAAGAACATCTCGTCAGGTGCAGGGTCTCTACACACATGCACACTTCTAGTGATGATTGAGAGGGATTATTTTTGTAGTCTATAAATAATTTTTAGGAAAATCCTCATACTGCCTTTAAGTTAAATGGTTATTTCTGTTCGCAGGTTGTAATAAGTTAACTTTTTTAGGGAGACCTTTGTGCTACCTCCCTCGAGTTAAAAACCCAATAACTCAGTCCACATTGATAAATAAAAACTACTACTACTTTTCTCATTCCTAACATTCAAACTTTCCAAAATATTCCAGGTTTTCCAGGAAATTTTTCCCATTCAAATGAAGCAAAGCAAACGGACTGAGCAGACTAGCTCCAGACCCCTCCAAGCGAGAGGAGCACCAACCAACTGCCCCATCTACTCCCATTATAAATCAGACTTGACAAAATGGAAGAAAAGAAAAAAAACACACACACACACAGTGCTCAGACACCTTCCAACTTTGTCAAGCATTTTTAAAGTCTTATTTACTCATTCAAAATTTTAAACAGGACATTTTTAATGCAGTATTATAGGCATGTGGTTTGGGTAGCAGTCGTAAGTGGCATGGGCGGGGGCCTCGACGACCCAATCCTCTGGACCAAAAACTCTGGCAATAGGGACATGGAATGTCACCTCGCTGGGGGGGAAGGAGCCTGAGCTCGTGCGGGAGGTTGAGAGGTACTGCGGCTAGAGATAGTCGGGCTCACTCTCACGCATAGCTTGGGCTCTGGAACCCAGCTCCTTGAGAGGGCTGGACCCTCCACTACTCTGGAGTTGCCCAGGGTGAGCGGCGGCGGCGGGCTGGTGTGGGCTTGCTTATAGCGCCCAGCTCAGCCGCCATGTGTTAGGAGTTCACCCCGGTGAACGAGAGGGTCGCTTCCCTGCGCCTTCGGGGTCGGGGATAGGTCTCTTGCTGTTGTTTGTGCATACGGGCCGAACAGCAGTACAGAGTACCCTGGCCTTCTTGGAGTCCCTGGGAGGGGTACTTGATAGTGCCCCAACTGGGGACTCCATTGTTCTACTGGGGACTTCAACGCTCACGTGGGCAAGCGACAGTGATACCTGGAGGGGCGTGATCGGGAGGAACGGCCTCCCCGATCTGAACCCGAGCGGTGTTCTGTTATTGGACTTCTGTGCTAGTCACGGTTTGTCCATAACGAACACCATGTGTTGAGCATAAGGGTGTCCATCAGTGCACGTGGCACCAGGACACCCTAGGGCCGGAGGTCGATGATGATCGACTTTGTTGTCGTTTCATCTGATCTCCGGCCGTATGTCTTGGACACTCGGGTAAAGAGAGGGGCTGAGCTGTCAACCGATCACCACCTGGTGGTGAGTTGGATCCGCTGGCAGAGGAGGAAGTTGGACAGACCTGGCAGACCCAAACGTATTGTGAGGGTCTGTTGGGAACGCATGCCTGGCCATGGAGGAGGACTACCATCGGTCGGCCTCGAAGAGATTCTCTGGCAAACCGTCCGGCGCCTCAGAAGGGGGAAGCAGTACTCTGCCAACACTGTTTACAGTGCGGGTGGGGAGCTGTTGACCTCGACTGGGGACATTGTCGGACGGTGGAAGAAATACTTCGAGGATCTCCTCAATCCCACCGACTTGCCTTCCAGTGAGGAAGCAGAGGCTGGGGACTCTGAAGGTGGACTCGTCCATCACCCGAGCCGAAGTCACTGAGGTAGTTCGCAAGCTCCTCGGTGGCAAGGCGCCTGGGGGTGGATGAGATCCGCCCTGAGTACCTCAAGTCTCTGGATGTTGTGGGGCTGTCTTGGCTGACACACCTCTGCAACATTGCATGGAGGTTGGGGACAGTGCCTCTGGAGTGGCAAACCAGGGGTGGTGGTCCCTCTTTTTAAAAAGGGGGACCGGAGAGTGTGTTCCAACTACAGGGGGATCACACTTCTCAGCCTCCCGGGAAGGAAGGTCTACGCCAGGGTACTGGAGAGGAGAATTCGGCCGATAGTCGAGGCCCTCGGATTCAGGAGCAACAATGCAGTTTTCGTCCCGGTCGTGGAACACTGGACCAGCTCTATACTCTCCGCAGGGTGCTTGAGGGTTTATGGGAGTTTGCCCAACCAGTTCCACATGTGCTTTGTGGATCTGGAGAAGGCATTCGACCGTGTCCCTCGTGGTATTCTGTGGGCAGTGCTCCGTGAGTATGGGGTCCGGGGCCTTTGCTAAGGGCTGTTCGGTCTCTGTACGCAACCGGAGCAGGAGCTTGGTTCGCCATTGCCGGCAGTAGTAAGTCAGATCTGTTCCCAGTACATGTTGGACTCCGGCAGGGCTGCCCTTTGTCATCACCGGTCCTGTTCATAATTTTTATGGACAGGATTTCTAGGCGTAGCCAGGGGCCAGAGGGAGTCCGGTCCGGTTTGGGAACCACAGGATTTCATCTCTGCTTTTTGCGGATGATGTTGTCCTGTTGGCTTCATCAAGCCAGGACCTTCAGCATGTACTTAAGCATGTACTGGAGTGCGGTTTGCAGCAGCCGAGTGTGAAGCGGCTGGGAGGAGAATCAGCACCTCCAAATCTGAGGCCATGGTTCTCGACCGGAAAAGGGTGGCGTGCCCTCTCCGGGTGGGTGGAGAGGTCCTGCCTCAAGTGGAGGAGTTCAAGTATCTCGGGGTCTTGTTCACGAGTGAGGGAAAGATGGCGAGCGTGAGATTGACAGGCGGATTGGTGCAGCGTCCGCAGTTATGCGGTCGGTGTACCGGACCATCGTGGTGAAGAAGGGCTGAGTTGAAAGGCGAAGCTCGATTTCGATTTAACGGTCAATCTACCGTTCCCACCCTCACCTATGGTCATGAACTTTGGGTAATGACCGAAAGGACAAGATCGCGGATACAAGCGGCCGAAATGAGTTTCCTCCTCAGGGTGGCTGGGCGCTCCCTTAGAGATAGGGTGAGAAGCTCAGTCACTCGGGAGGAGCTTCGGAGTAGAGCCGCTGCTCCTTCACATCGAGAGGAGTCAGCTGAGGTGGCTTGGGCATCTGTTTCGGATGCCCCCTGGACGCCTCCCTAGGGAGGTGTTCCAGGCATGTCCCACCGGGAGGAGGCCCCGGGGAAGACCCAGGACACGCTGGAGAGACTATGTCTCTCAGCTGGCCTGGGAACGCCTCGGGAGTCCCCCGGAAGAGCTGGAGGAAGTGTCTGGGGTGAGGGAAGTCTGGGCATCTCTGCTCAGACTGCTGCCTCCAGCGACCCGGTCCCGGATCAAGCGGATGAAGATGGATGGATGGATGGATGGATGGATGGATATTATAGGCATTATTTAACTTCTGAATCCCATTCATGTCAGTTACAGTCTTTTCTATTCATACTTCTTCAACTGCTTCTTAATAATAATTCAAAAACCTTAAAATATTCCACATTCCTAATTTATTTTAGGTATCATTCATCTTTATCATTCAGCAATTGTTAGGGTAGGTGCTAGGTGAGGCGGAGTTGGACCCAGGATGCAGACGAGGCAGGAGGCTGAGTAGACGTTTGACTTTTTATTGAGGGCAAACACGGGAACACAGGGACAAGGCAGGAACCGAACAGGAAGGCAGGAAGGCAAGAACCGAACAGGAAGCGAACAGGAAGCGAAGCAAAGGACAGCACAGCACAGCACAGACGACACACGACAAAGAACAAATGAGAAGGACTGGCTTAAATACACTGGAGGACAGGGAAGTGGAAACAGGTGTGGAGACTAATTGGGGACAGGTGAAACCAATTGGGGCGGAGCAGGCAATCAAAATGGGAGGGAAACACGAAAGGACAGGAAGTAAAGTATGAAGCAAGTGAGGAGAGACGAGACTACAAAATAAAACAGGAAGTGCAGGACAGAGAACATGCAAACCCTAACAGCAATCCAGGTTAGGGTAAGCCTTTTCATTCAAAACAACTTTAAATATTCCACATACTTCATACATTTTAGGGCATCATTCAACTTCATTATTCAGCTATCCAGTTTAGCATAAGCCTGTCATTCAACAAATCTTCGGATATTCCACATCTTTCATATATTTCTTCATAAAAATTAAAAAACCTTCAAATGTTCATTATTTCCAACATTTCAGGACTTATTCAACATTTTACTCAGCTATCCAGTTTAGCGAAAGCCTTTAAATAGTTATGTCTTAAAATATTCTTCATACATTTCAGGCTTTATTCAACTTCAGCTATCCAGTTTAGGGTCAGCTTTTCAGCAGGCAGCATTCACACCGCATTTTATTCAGAAATTGCATTCTCTAGTTACATTATAATGTACCACTTTGTACCCTGTAGATTAGTCACACACAGCATAAATGAATATAAACTAATATACTGTAAATAATGAAAATGTGTAAGATGCACAGTGGCTTTTTGGCAACTGTGTTGTAACTTATTATTATCAAGGTCAGATCAAGTTCTCCTAATTTGTTTTGAGATGACTTTAGATCTCATTTTGCCTCAAGCGAGGAAGGGTGGGCTCACTTTGTGGTCTGTGGTTTTGTTTTTAAATCCTGTTCTTCGGGCCGTTTGACATCTAACTGCTGTCAGCTGTGAGGCAGTGTACCACAAGTTTCATGCTCAGTCACCATAGAAACACATAAAATACATCAACAATAGGAACGGAAATAACATAAACAGTTGCAGTGTCGTCAGTGTCAGCTGCAGAGTGATGAGTAATTAAATAAAATCAAGCACCAAGATTTATGGATTAACATGAAAAACTTCAAGCTATAGCAAGTGAGAGGAATGGAGGAAAGTGTTAATTTACCCCATCTGCTGGCTGCAATGAAAGACAATAATGATATTCTATGTATACTCATTTGTGATAAATGCATGAACATTTTTGGTTGACAGCAACATAGAAAAGTAAATCTTCTCACTTTTTATCCACAGGCAGCAAAAGTAAGATACATTTCCTGTAAGAGCTACAAATCGAGCCACGGCTGCACTGTTTGAACCCAGCAGACTGTGACAGTGTTTGCAGACAGTTTAATTGATCATACAGTGCATCCGGAAAGTATTCACAAAGCTTCACTTTTTCCACATTTTGTTATGTTACAGTCTTATTCCAAAATTGGATTAAATTCATTTTCTTCCTCAAAATTCTACACACAACACCACATCATGACAATGTGAAATTTTTGCAAATGTATTAAAAATAAAAAACTAAGAAATCACATGTACATAAGTATTCACAGCCTTTTGCCATGAAGCTCAAAATTGAGCTCAGGTGCATCCTGTTTCCACATTGATCATCCTTGAGATGTTTCTTCAGCTTAATTGGAGTCCACCTGTCATAAATTCAGTTGATTGGACTTGATTTGGAAAGTCCTGTCTATATAAGGTCCCACAGTTGACAGTGCATGTCAGAGCACAAACCAAGCATGAAGTCAAAGGAATTGTTGGTAGACCTCAGAGACAGGATTGTCTCGAGGCACAAATCTGGGGAAGGGATACAGAAAAACTTCTGCTGCTTTGAAGGTCCCAATGAGCACAGTGGCCTTCCATCATTCATAAATGGAAGAAGTTCAGAACCACCAGGACTCTTCCTAGAGCTGGCCGGCCGTCTAAACTGAGTGATCAGGGGGAAAAGGGCCTTAGTCAGGGAGGTGACCAAGAACCCGATGGTCACTCTGTCAGAGCTCCAGCGTACCTCTGTAGAGAGAGGAGAACCTTCCAGAAGGACAACCATCTCTGCAGCAATCCACCAATCAGGCCTGTATGGTAGAGTGGCCAGACGGAAGCCACTCCTGAGTAAAAGGCACATGGCAGCCCATGCCTGGAGTTTGCCAAAATGCACCTGAAGAACTCTCAGACCATGAGAAACAAAATTTCTCTGGTCTGATGAGACAAAGATTGAACTCTTTGGCGTTAATGCCAGGCGTCATGTTTGGAGGAAACCAGGCACCGCTCATCACCAGGCCAATACCATCCCTACAGTGAAGCATGGTGGTGGCAGCATCATGCTGCTGTGGGGATGTTTTTCAGCGACAGGAAGCTGGGAGACTAGTCAGGATAGAGGGAAAAATTGAATGCAGCAATGTACAGAGACATCCTGGATGAAAACCTGCTCCAGAGCACTCTTGACCTCAGACTGGGGCGATGGTTCATCTTTCAGCAGGACAACGACCCTAAGCACACAGCCAAGATAACAAAGGAGTGGCTTCAGGACAACTCTGTGAATGTCCTTGAGTGGCCCAGCCAGAGCCCAGACTTGAATCCTGGTTGAACATCTCTGGAGAGATCTGAAAATGGCTGTGCACCGACGCTTCCCATCCAACCTTATGGAGCTTGAGAGGTGCTGCAAAGACGAATGGGCGAAACTGCCCAAAGATAGGTGTGCCAAGCTTGTGGCATCATATTCAAAAAGACTTGAGGCTGTAATTGCTGCCAAAGGTGCATCAACAAAGTGCTGAGCAAAGGCTGTGAATACTTATGTACATGTGATTTCTTAGTTTTTTTTTATTTTAAATACATTTGCAAAAATCTAAAAAATTTTAGTTATATCAAATTTAAGGAAAAAGAGAGACCAGAATGCCCCCGTTGATGATGATTCTGATAAAGCTTACGGTAGTCTCTGTTTGATAAAAGCCACACTCACTCTTGGTAATCCACAATTAAACTTCCAGGTGACTGCCAGAGAACCTCGTCAAACTGTGAGCACTGTCTGGACGCAGCAGCTCATGTGAAGTTTTTTGTTTTGATAAAGGCTGAACATGAGTTTATCTCCCTGACCTTTACTGCACAATTAATCCGGTGTTGCTCATTTATTTGTGTCTGACTCTAATATATTCACAAACTTCACACAGCCTCATTATTTACCAAGTTGTTTCTGCTGACCAGACATTTGAATGGATAATTAACGGATAATTAGAACATGCAGTAATTAAACAATGAATCTTAAAACTGCTGATTTGAGGGTTTGCGAGTATCTGTTAGTGTGATAAAATCTGAGGCTGCATACAACGTGTGTGGTTTTGCATATTTTTTCTGCATGAGTAAAGATGCTCAAACTAGCTGTTTGTACAGCTACACCGGAAATGTGTAGCCTTCAATGTTATCTTTTAATAAGATCAGATAACTCAGAAACAACCTAGAATTGGTAGCTGTAGATTTGCAGCTTAAGAGATGAGAATATTAACTTAATGCAGTCAGCAGTCTTGATTATTATTTCCTTTTGTAAAGCTTGACTAAAACTTTGCTCATTTGCTTTGTCAGCTTTAAACTCTTTCAACAGTGTCACACTCATTAAATGATGTTTTTGGTATACAGGGACGTGTCCAGGGGGTGGCCTGGACCCCTTTGAGTGGTTATCTGCCTGAGGAGAGTAAAGTAAACCGGACTTTCATTTAAAAAATATTATATAAAAAACATTATTAAAGAGCTAAACAAGAACAGGACAATTAAACTATTTTTAAAGTCCAGGATGGTTGTTATCTACAAATATATCTATCTTTTTGTCAAAAATTAGCATTTTAGGAGCTTATTACTTTACTTACTTATTACTTTGTTTACTTTATATTATATTAGTCTTGTTGTGTTGTGATTGGTGGGTCTGCCAAACTCCCACAGCAGTTTCAACTAACACTGCTACATCCACGATTTTGTCGGGTCCATGACGAGGCAAATATTGACACACATTTTTTATCCACTCCTCAGATGCCCTTGTATGCATCTGAGGAGTGCCACTTTATTATAACTGTTTCATAATTGTTTATTTCCCCATATATTGACTTTGTTTTGCAGTAATCATTTCTATCAACCAGCTAACACTTATACTAGACTACTATTGTTGGGCCTAATTGTTGTCATTTTTAATGACTGTGTTGTGCTTCCTGTAGGTGGTATGGAAACTGCATGCAAGAGTTTTACATTTTGGGAAATATTCAAATATAAAGAATTCCTTGTGTGAGTTAGATGAGAAGATCAAAGCTGCTCTCATGGCTGTACAGTGAATATATAGTTGCTGTAGTTAACTTAGTGGAGCAGGAGGACTGAGAACAGATAGTGTGGCTCTGTCCAAAATTAAAATAATCTGCAAATGAGCACTAAAACTTACTAATTAACACATTTTTATCTTTTAGTCAGCAACTTCCTGAAGTCTCTGCTGTGACAAGAGTCAAGAAAAAGTTAGCTTTATATTTAAAAGACAAACTAAACACAAGCATTTTTCTCATTCTGGCAAATTGACCTAAAATCAGACCTTTGCCAACATATTGTTCTTTTCATTTGGATGTGGGGTGACTGATAAGCCAATATGTTGTAGCCAAAGTCTTCAGGTGCGTTTTCACGTCCATACTAGTCTCTCTAAATTGGAGGCCCTGGAGCCAAACCACACTGGCAGACCTTCATTACGGCACCTTTCACTGCTTGCTTGTAACTGCTGCTGGCCTTACTTCAGTTTTTTAATGGCCTCCAATTAGAGGTGAAGACACTTTGAAAAGTTTATGACATGAAGTCGGTCGGCTCTTGGTACTTCATTATTTCTTAGGCGTTAAAAGGTGGAGTAGTTAGAGAAACCACAGCTCGGCTTCTTTTATATAAAACCTGACTCCAAAAAGGAACAAACTGAACTCAGGGTTTTGTTCATGCACAGACGTCAATGGCCTCACCCGCAGTTCATATACTTTACATAGACCGGCAACAACAAGAGAAACAAAATACACCAAGTCAGACTATTTGAATGTTTTATTAATATGTAGAAAATGTATTAAAAAAGGAACTATATAGTACATGTATAAGTCAAACTAGAGCTAAATTTGACAGTAATATCCAAGGTTATCCAACAATAAATCCTTAGTTTCAGCATATATGAGCTTTTCAAACAGTCAAGATCACATTTTGTCAACATTTACATTTCCATGGCAAGATTTCAAATCAATGTATTTGCAGTATCTGGCTTATATAACAAATACCACCATACATGGTGGTTGTATAAGTTGATTCACTTGTAAAAGTAAACCCAAGAAATAAAGCATTTACTCTTTGTGGACGTTGTGTCATTATTAAATGTATTTTTCTATAGAGTAAATGCAAAATAAATAATGGTGAAATAAATAAGGGGTACAAGTTTCCTGCACTGTAAGAAGCTTGGTAGAAACAAACTGTATTCCAGTGACTTAGACTGCGTTTTACATTTAAATAATTGCAGAGATGCTCTTTTTAAGCCTGATGCTATACAATAGATTGAAGAGATGAACTTTTATCGTACAGTACAGAGAAAGAGAAAACAAAAAACTTCATCCATCTTACTTGCTGTTAGAGGGAAAAACAGCAAATTATTCACAATATCAAGAAAATGATTCTGACTCTGTGTAATTTCAGGCATGTTGTCTCCATGACAAGACTGTTGTACGGTTTCAAATGTTTGTTTTCCTGAAAGCTCTCAATGAAGAGTAGTATTACTAAGCTAAAAATTACACTAAAGTATATAATGTAATGTAATGTTTGTCCAAAGCAATAAAACTGTTTAAACTAATGCAAAAGCAAAAATAAAAATATAAATAGATGATTATCCTGAAATGAGAGGCAGGACGGAGGCTTTTCTACAGGACCACCTTACTCACAACAATGTCTTTTTTGTGGTTTTCTTGCTGATTGACAGAAAAAAGTTTCAATTGTTGAGGGGTGGCTGGAAGGATGTGTGGAATAAACTTAAATATATATCAGCTTTCCTCTTGAATGATTTAAGAGCACCTCATAGTTTGCTGCGAGAGAAATCCCGCACAATACAAATAACATTCTGTTCCTTATCTGCAAAGCTTCACAACCTTTGTTCCTTGTACAAAAAAAATGCACTGAGGCAAACTTCATCCAAGTAGTTAATAAAATAAGTACATAAAGAATTCCCTACTCTACTATAAATCACTACAGGAGATGGATTGCATGAGAGGCTCTGAAACTGTCACGTTGACACTGAAACATAAATCAGATCTGGGAAAGGTCACATGTTGAAACGGTTTGTTGTAAATAATGTTTTACGTTGGTTTTATTTCGCCAATGAGGGATATTCCACAATGTCGCAGAGGCCTGATAATCTTTTTTTTTTTTTTTCCACATCTTCCACTGACCAAACCATTTCAAGAGTGTCTTTTACCCAGATCAGCAAAGAAACGTGTCACTACAAATCAAGTAAATACACATTATGACATTTTGTTTTTTACTACCAGACTCTTGATTGCAGTTTAGTCAACATGCAGTAGGCTCCATCCGCCCTTTAACACAACAATGGTTAAAAATACAGTGGTTAAAGCGTAATGTTTCTTTCTGAATTAGTTTGCATCTAAGGGGGAACACATCAAAAGTCACATTATCTTCAACTCTATATCTACACAACTATATTAGTAGTAGTTTATAGAGGGGTGAGTCACCATTGTTTTCAAGTCTAAAAAGGACAAAAAAAACCCCAAAACAAATGAAAAATATACAGTAATATGATACAAGCCAGATTTGCTGGTTTGCTACAGTGAGATAACTGAATTGAAGAAACTGACAGAAGAATGAGATTTCCAGCAGCTAATATTTGGATTATTGAATATATATGAGACCAAATGTTGCTTGCAGCGATGGTGACATTGATTTCCAAGATCATATTGGACGATAAATTTAGTTTTTATTGATAATATGAAGCTGGAGAGGAGGATTTAGCCAGTTTTGTGTGTGTGTGTGTGGTTTGTCTTCAAACTCCGCGGAGATAAATTTCCCTCCCACAGAAGAAGCAGGAAACTAAAACTAAAACTGTTTCCAGAAAACTGCAGTAAACTAAACGCATTGGCAACTGAACGCTTTGTGCAACAGTGTGAACACTGAATAGGACAAAATGCTTGGTGGGCACGCTGCAGATTACGCCCGCCCCACTGAAAGAATACATTCTCTGCCATGTTTGCTGATTTTGTTGTTTCACCGGGGAGCTTAAAGAGCGAAGCAAGTAAAAGAAGGGCACAGAAGAAAGATTTGGCTCCACTCCACCTTCTGTTCTGCTTTCTTTGTTAAGTTCATTTCAGCTAGCAGCGGGGGAGAGGCAAAGCTAAAATCTGCAACGTGCCCACCCCGACTTTCTTTTGCATAGAATTTAGTGTTCACATTGCATTAAATATCGCCAGAGGACGCGATTACCATGAAAAGACCATGAAAAGTGAGAATCTATTAATACAGGAAAAAAAGCTCTTTCAGTGACTTTGGTGACAGAACTGAGTGGCGTCTTTCCAAACAGCAGACAGCAGGCCTCAAAAAGCAGGTCTTTGGTTAAATATTACATCTGTCAGCACCATCTCTGCAAGCAATCACAGCATCTACTATAGCAGTGAAACAGATTCCAAACGTCTGTAATTACCTCGAAAATAAAGTCTAGGAAACTATATTAAATGCCACGGACGACTAAAGACATCATTTGAATTGATTTGAACAATAGCTTTGCTGTGTTCCCACTTGTAGTGCAAATATTGTCTCAATGTGGCTACCAATAATAATGAAGTTAAATATTGATGATCTTCATTCTGCGTTAATAATTAACACATAGGGTGTTGTAATTAACACAGACAGAGAGACACAAAATGAATAAACTTGTTGGTAATGAAGCTGTTGCTGGTGCACTGCTCTGTGAATGATGATTCTGGATGTGTGAATTCAGCTTTTCCATGTTAAAATTTGATTTCTCATGTCCAGTATTTGTCCTCATGTTTTATGATTAACTTAATACAGGCTCAAAAACCAAGGCATCAAATCAGATTAAGTAGATGGACTTTTGTCACAATATCAGTTATAAAAATATATATATCTTACAGTTAAGGGTTTTGAGGGATATACAGTATACTTTCTTGTTAAAAGTGTTATTATTTCGTAACGGTTAAAATAACGTTAGCTCTCTTGAGGGCATTTCTGAGCACATTTCCTCGCATCCCAGGGAAAGGCAAATCACAGACTTTAAAAGAAAAAAAAAGAAGCTTCTTGGTTTGCCTTTCCATTTTTTTGTGTTTTTTTTTTACAGCAAATACAACCATTGTCATTCAAAGTATTTAATAAATTACATACAGTGTCCTCTATCATCAGGGTAGAAGTACAGCAGGGAAAGACAGCTAAAGCTGGGCAGGAGGCAGCCAAACAGAGTTCGGATGTGTGTTCACCTTCTCTGCTATTACACGATCTCATCCATGGTTATAACGGTCTCTGATTGTTGGTAGTGTATTAATAATAACGTGTTTTATTATTTTACAACAGAATATTAATAACATATTAGTAGCTTTTTTTCATAACCCTCCTTTTTTCTCACTAAAATCCATTAAAGGGTTTATGAGTGAGGCACACAGACAGCAGAAACTCATCACCGTACATCGTCCAAACTCTGTTTATCCGCGACTCTGGGCTGGGTGGAGGCGGTTTGTTTATACAGGGGCAGACCGCCTCCTCTTGCTGCTGATGCTACGGAAGTTGAACGGCCTCATCTTCATCTCCACGAAAGGGATGGAGAACTCATGGCCTTTCCAGTGGTACCAGTTAATACCCTGTAAGAGCGAGAGAAGAGCGAAAGAGCGACTTCAGAAGCTGCGTGAATCAGCAGGGCTTTTCAGGGCAAGGCAAGGGCAACTGAGAAAAGTGTATTTTAATTTCCACTGAAGAAAGCAGGACAAAAAATCTTGACATAAGAATGAGCACAATTACAAATTTAGCGCAATTATAGTCTCACTCTAGCCCCGCTGATCTCCGTCGCTGCCAAAACCCTCCCATCGGCAGCATTATTCTGAGAGGCAATTTCTCCACGTGTGTCTTTCAGCCCGTCCATCTCTGCTCCCACCTGTTCTCATTTAATGTCATCGAGCAACAAAGAGAAAGGTACAGAGCACAGCGAGGGAAGCAGTGATGCTCCTCAGCCTTTGTTGTTCAGCCTAATCACAGCTTCACACAACACCTCACTCTCTTTCTCGATCAAGCTGAGAGGGAGCGCAGCACACACTCGTTAAAAAGGACCAGACAAGCCCTCGACACTCTCTCCCACCTCATAGTAGTAAACAAAAAAGAAAAAGTCCATTTCAGTGGGAGAGTGGGGTACCAGTGTTTATTATTCTTAATCAAACGCACATGCTTGCTTGCTTCATGCTTTGAATAAACTCTGGCCTTTTTTCCCCACATATTTCAGTAATTTGAATCCCTGCAGATGAACATGCACTTTCGACCAATCAATATTAAGATGCAAGTTTCATTAAAATTCCACAAGTGGTGTAGCAGTGATGCATCAAGCCAATCAGCGTAATAAATGTGGAGATGGATGTCTGTAGCAGGTTTGCTGTAATTTAATTTACAAATTACGAGCCTTTTCAAAATGAGAAGTTTTAACCTTTAATCACACTGTCATAATTAGGCCAGTTGATGTGATTTTTGTAAATGCCAAAATGTATTTTCCAGTAACTGCGCCTCACTAAGTTTGAGCTTTCTGTTGCCAGGCCAATGCCATGAAGGTGAATGGAACATCTGTGGTGCTCAATGGATTAAAAAATTACATTTAATACATGTCACAGCAATGTGCGTTTCCAAGAATAGTGTTAAATTTCCCTGAATAATTCACAGAAATAGGCGTCAGCAATTTTCAATGGAATTACTTTGACCTGTGAAGTAGCTCAGAGTGCGGTGACACAGGGACATTGTTTATGGAGAGGCACCCTTCTGCTGAATTTCTTAGCTATACTTTTTTTAATCATATCAGCACCACAGATGTGTTTCACCCCCTGTATCGAGGTGGCGGCTGAAATCTCAGACTAATATCTCACAACCTAAAGAAATTAAACCAAAACCATCTGTCTGGCCAGGGGACCCCGAGGCAGGAATGAGTTGCTGCCCTCCCCCCCAAATTCCTCCCACTGTCTGTGCATTGCTTACAGCTTATACACCAACTGGCCTCAGATCTCCTTTGTGGTATTTGCTTAAACTCAAATTAACCCATAAGAACCCAGACCTCTTTCTCCTTCAAGGAAAATTATGGGCGACATATCACAGACTAAATAGTTCACATAACATGACCTGTCACATGACCCACCAGGATGTTCAGCAGGGGTCACTTAGGGACTTCACAGGTTAAAATCAAGGATAAAGCTATATAAGGAACTTTCCAGGTCATTTAAGTGACTTGTGACACCTGTGTCACCGTGGGTTCTTATGGGTTAAAGAAACATGACAACAAAACAAAAATAATAGATTTGAAAGATTTTGACACAGAGCCCCCGTCCGTGAACGGACCACAACCTCACCCACCTTAAGGCCCCGAACATGTCAGTTGGTATTGTGCTTTAGTGCTGCACATGTTTAAGAAAAATCTGAGCACAACCACATTTATATTTGGTAAGTCTGGAGTCTGGGGTCCTGGAGCAGTTTTCTACTTTGCCACAGCAGTAATTCAATAAGTAGTAGCTCAATTGCATAAAAAATATTTGGCTTAATGATTAGTACAATAGCTGACTATTTGTCATATTCAGTATTTGATTAGCAAGTGCATTTGTTGGATGACTGACCTGACTGTGTCTGGACTCGCCGTATTTGCCGTTGAGGTTGGCCCGGTGGCAGTTCTTGTACCACCAGGCTCCTTTGTAAGACAAGGCACAGTTAGTGACAGCGATGTCGTTGTCTCTGTCTTTTGTAGAGAAGGGCCGGGCCTGGTGGTAGCTCAGAGAGTCACCTGGGATCTGGGATCAGAGGGAAGAGAGAGAGAGAGAGAGAGAGAGAGAGAGAAACATCACGCATTACGCAGGGCAACACCGGCATATGGCCGCGGTGAATAACGTCACGATGAGGGGATATAAAGGGCCGGGCAGGCAGGAGGGAGATGGAGAGTCATGACAGGGAGGGAGAGGAAAGAAGTCCTGCTGCAGGCTCTCTGAATTTATTTGGGCAGGGAGACTTATAATTATAAACATGAGGGGATGATGGGTAATTCTGGCATATGGTCATGTTGACAGACTGAGAGATGCATGGAGAGAAAGGACAAGAGTGGAAATGTGGAGGAGGGCTGAGGCGGGTTTCAGACATCAGGGAGAAGAAAAGATGGAGGGGAAAAGAGGCAAGATAAAAAACTGTAGATGTAAGAGGAGGGAAGGGAGAACATTTTCACTTAAAAGTTGGAGAAAGCCTGCACTTTGCTTTAGTATTTTGACAGAAAAAAATTGTTTGCCTATTTCTGTACAATAAGTGCGCAAAATCATCATCCACAGAACCGAGTAAACTGCAAAATAATGAAGTATGTTAACTAAAAAAAATAAACGTACCAGCTGTGCCATTGTACTCTCCTATCCTGAGCTTGTACAGGTTTCTTGCATCTCCAATGGAGAATTTGTCATAGTTGGCGTAGACTGACTCCTGTCCGTCTCTCATGTCAATACGCAGCTCGTAACGGCCCTGAGCAGCAATCCTCTGGATGTTGTCTAGACCTGTGGATAAAACAACACACATCTGTAGACTCCAGAGACGTGAACCAATTCTTGACAGCTACACCTGCTGTTTGAGAACAGTTTTTATCCTCCAATTACATCAACTACCATCCACTTAAAGAAAGATCAGTGGGTTTGTTTGTTTGTTTTTTTTTAGAAGTCATTACGCTCACAGTTATTGGTTTTATGTGAAGTGAATGCGGCGCACTATCAATGGACTTCAGAGCCGAGGCATGGAGAGTAAAACAGGTGGAGAATTAAAATCATACAACCGCAGTGGAGGCACTGAATGTTAATGTACCGAGTGAAGAGATGAATTACCATCTTTAGTATGTCATCTGTAAAGGATTGTCAGGCCTCAAGGACACAAATTGTGGCCTTTGGTGAGAAACACTGAATTCAAAAGAAATTTTCTTTGTGTGGGAGAAAAACCCTGACGACAATGTACATTTCACTGTATGACTATCACATATGACTCCATTGGTCCAAGAAAAGCCAGCACGAGTCAACTCAAATAAAGCATCAAACATTATGTAAAATTACAAATCACACACTGTCCTCAAATGGTTTTATAATATTTAGAGCAAACCAAACTGTTTATCCTTAAAACCTGAATTCTGATGAGGACAAATAATAGAAACAGAATAGAATAAACATTTATTAGAGAATACATAAAGCCATTATACAAAGAATTTAATGTGTTGACTTTTGTGACTTGGTGACATTGGACCACCCGCAAGTACACTTCAATTTTTTCCTTCTGTCAAATACAGTTTGTTCCCACCAGCAGCTTTGCAGGTTAGAGGTTTGAATCCTGATAAGCACTTTGTCACTTTGTCACTGACGGTCACATGTACGTGGATGATTGACACTGTCGAGAGCGATGGACACCGTCACCACCAGCCCCCACTCCTGCCACCACTGCAAATGCCACACGCGGTAACTTTCGGAGATATGCGGCTTTGCTCTCTATCTCCAAGGCAGCAGATACGAGGCTCGTTTGAACCCCGTCAGGCGATAAAGCCCCACACACCGACCTGAGAGATTGGAACTGCCTCCACTATCAGATTACAACAAGCACCCATTTGGAAAAGAGTCTCCCTCCCTGCTTAACCTCCAACAGAAACATCGCATGTACACTTTTTCTGAACCCGGGAAAAATTTGAAGGAAAAAATAAAAATCCTCAGGACTTCGCTGATAAGGAGTTGAGAATAGAAATCCTGGAGAGCAGGGAAACTAAGTCTGCTGTAATATGTCAATGGAAAGCAGATAAAATCTATGTTACAACCCAAAGGCACTTAGGGTGACAGGGGAAAAGCAATTGTTGTAATAAAATTGTGTTTAACACTCAGTCATCTCTAATTTCTATTGTATAATATCACTGCATTATCAGCTATTAATCCTGAACCCATAATTTTTTACAGTTTTTTCCTCAAACAGCTTTATGGGATCAGACTTCTCTATTCCAAACTGCAGCGATTAAAAATGCATTTTGACACACTATCGCACTCGCGTCCTATTATACTACCAATATTATCATCTCGTCACATTTTATTACCAGCCCTTCTCTCACACTTGTGCAGAAACAAGGGGGGGAATTAAAAAAAAGAAAGAGAATGGGATAATGATGACAGCCGCCCTGGTTTCTCTCTGTTATTACATCATCAAACTGACATTGTGTTCAGCTGAGGTCAGTGAGTAGGGAGAACAGATCGCCCTGGAGCAGCAATAAAAATGACCGTTTTCAAACTGTAACATAATAATGAAAGCTTAATTTCCATATTCTTTACTGCTGCCCAGTTAAGTGTCTCTTCTTTTCAGTTTGAGAGGATTTAATATCTGTGTTTATGGTTCCATACTATTCGATATATTGCTGTTCTGTGTGTAGAGGCGATGATTAGCAAAACGCTGGCTATAATGGCTCTCCAGGGCTATGATGGTGACCTAATCTGGAGAAGGAAGAGTGAAAGTCAAATGGTTTGAAACTGCCGTGACCATCTGCACTCCATTTAGGATGACACGTTTTAAGGACATCACTCGTTGTGCACTGACTCATAATTCAGTCAAATCTGAACATACAGATATACATATCTCTAGAGTCAGTGTGTTTTACGCTTTTTGAAGATATCATTGTCGCAGATGTCCATAGCAAATTACAGTCCATTAACAGAGGAAGAAATCAAAACGCTCCTTAAAACTCCAGAATTTGCCTGAAAATCATCTGGTTTTCTTGAACATCAAAGTGAAAATGATAGTTGTCCGTACATCCATGGACACGTTGCTATTTTCCTAGATGTATACCAATAATGAACTTATACTTCCTGTTTTAATCCCGCACAGCATCATGGAGACTATGATTCCAAAATTTATAGCATGATTACCAAACACATTTAAGCAAGTCAAGAGAATATTGATAGGAGAATATTAATATTAACATTTTTTCACATTTGACCAAGAGTACTAAAGCTCAGAATTTCCCATCAACATGATCTGGATTATCAGGCAATTCCCAGTAGGGATGTCACTTTTAATTAAAAAATTCAGCACAACAGACTGTTTAAAGCACTTTTACTTGTGATCCAGCAGAATGAGGAGGATGGAGGACACTAGCAAGAAAAGCCGTCCTGGATCGAAAATCACAACACTAAATCATCTGAGAAGCAGAGTGTGAAAATATTTTCGGTTCCACACTGTAGATGGCAGAGTAACTAGTAAAGATAAGGCAGTTTATCGATTTTGTGGTGGTGGGTTTGAGGTTAAAAACTTGCCTTTTGCTGGCTGTCTTGACACCACTGATTTTTTGACAAAATGGTGAAAGAAGGAAGAAGCTTTTCTTCCTGACCTTCATTCACCTCCTTCAAATGCTGTACAACCCGCAGACAGTCCTCGCATCAATACCCCTCTAACATCACCCCTTTCATGAGGACACACAATTAAATTTCCCTCTGTCGTGTTCTGGTAGGTTCAGGGATTAAATTACATAAAGCTCCAAAAGGCCTTTTTCACAGAAGACACTGTGACATGTCACAGCAGGAGAAGCACAGATGTAAGTAATAAAATTAATGATTGCTGAATTCCATTTAGCTGCTTGAGTTTCAGGGTCCTGGTTTTGTGCGTGCTGGCTCACTGTCACGCTGTCATGACTTACTGGGACACTTGAACAGAACAGAGCCATCATTAATGTCTGCAGTAACACCTTTGCTTTTCCTGCTAGAAAAGCCTGTCGTCCCCAGCTCACGACTGCATTTTCCACTAGATCGACGGACTAACGGGTCAGTATCGTACAGCAGGCTCGCCACACTCCGAGGCTACCGTGTTCCCTGCTGGCATGTTATCTGTAATCTGGCATCATGGGGAGAAGCTTTCACAGGAGCAAAGAGCAGCTCTTGATGCTCTATGCCCTGAAGTCACATTAAGCTGCTTTTATGCACTGAGAGTACAGAGTACAGTACAGGACAGAAGAAAGGAGAGGTGGAGTGGGAAAGTGCATCCTAGGAGGCACTGAAAAAGTAAAGCAAGACCCTTAAGATGGAAGTGCCCCGGACTGGTGTGCGTCCAGAAGTGGTGAGAGGGCAGATTATTATTGCTGATTCAGCTCGAGTGGAAACGGGTCAGATGAAAGGTTGTACTTGCTGAACCAGATACACTCCGGCGTCTTTGGATCATATTGTGCGGACAGAGCCATTATATATCTGCCAGATATGAGGCAAATGCTTCTGTGTGATGCCTTCAGGTGTCTGTCAGAAACCGTTAAAACAGTCCTGCCACTTTATAGGTCGGTATCTATATCGTGTTATGTGCAAAGAGGGTGGATTTCTCCCCTGTATGGTGTGTGTTGTAGTGTCATCTTACAGAGATGTCTTTCCAATATTTTTATCAAGCCTCTTGTACTTTGGCGAGTCATTTTCTCCCACCTTTTTTATTGAAATACAAAAACCGATTTATTATTTCTTTTCGCCACGGCAGACGGCAATCCAACTTTTTCTGTTGTGTTAAAATGTTAAGAGGTACCTTTGAACATCCTCCCAGTGTAAATGTAACAGGAACAGCTGACATTATTATTCAATTCAACTCGACAACACTGCAAACTACAGCTTTAAAAACAACCAGCGAAGCAACAAATCCGACAGTCTCAACAAGAACTGCAGAGTTTTGTCTCGATCTCGAGTCTCGATTCCATTATATTGTCAGCTCTTGTTTATGAGAGGTTAGAGCTAAAATCTTCTTATGCTTTCACCTATTACAGTGTGCTTAGTCACTAATGGGCTAGAGTGTGCCAAAGCTATCTTGTATTATGATCCAATATGTGTCAGCTGCAAAGTAACAGCCCTCCTTCTGTTGTAATGTGGTGATAATGCAATGCCACAGATATTCCCCCCAGTGTTATTTAATTTCTCTAATCAAAAAGTTCAAAAAACATTCTTCTCAAGGTCCTGATTCATTTAATGAAATATTCATGTAATATTTCCCTTTAATCATCTGCACCAAAACAGTAACACAAAAACTGGCCGATGAAGAAACATGACTCATTTGCACATTTTCTAATGAATATAATTATTGTTTCATAATGAGATTTTTTTCCAAAGGAAGGCGGGGGGGATATTCACCAGTCCATCAAAACAATGAGGGTGTTCTGTTGTTTTGTCTTTGAATCACAGCAATGCTAAAAACAATTTTCAAGTCATTTGAGAGAGATGATCTTTCAGAGAATCCAGTAATGAATCAGATAGACTCTGTGAAGTCAAGTGCTGAAAGATGAGATGAGCCAAAAAAAAATCTTTTCAAAAAAACCTTCTCAGAATGAAAAATCTTAAATGGAAGGCTACACTCCCTGCACAAGACAGTGGAAACATCTTTCCTCTCCATAAAATAGATGTATCAATTGAAACCAAGTGAAAGCTATAACCCTACCTATTAAACCCACTTCAGTCACGGAGACAGCATGTGGATGAAGAGGATAATACAGCCTTCACAACACTGGTACATTGATTGAACAAAATTGGTGGCAGGCTGTGGCTCAATGTCAGCCTGCGGTCCATAAAGTGATGCTGAAACATGTTGCACTGGGTGACATGAAGTTGAAACGAGTCAGCAGCAAACCTGACCTGACCAGATTTTTGCCCAATTTTCTTCTTTTATATCCTAAACTAGAGCAGCTATTGTTACACCAGATGTAAAATAAACAAACATGGTGCTTCTTTGTCTGGCAACGAAAAAAGTGATGGACTCTGGTGAATCCATGTATTTGAAACCACTTCCTGTCTCCAGATAAATTATCTCTAAGTAAGAGTCTTACCAAGCCAGAATTCATCCTCCAGGTTTCCAAAGCCGACCCGATAGTCACTCCACTTCCTGGAAAAGTCTGTCAGGCCGTTCTGACGGCGCTGGAATACCTAAACACCAAAAAATAATGATGTGTTGATCAGAGAAACTAGTTGTGCAGACTAAAATGGCTGACATAACAAATCCTATTTCCACCCTTACTCTTCTCCCCTTTTCCTAACCCAACTGACACAGTTTCTTACATTTGCACATGTGATGAAAATGCTATTAAAAGAAGGTGTTATCTTCCCAGTGACTTACGATCCAGCCTCCCTCATCAGTGGTCATGTCACAGTACACCTGCACACCCTGGCTGGGGTCTCTGTTGATGTAAATGGTGTAGACGCCGCTCAGCGTCTCTCCATTCAGCAGGTGTTGGGCACAATTCTGAGGTGTTGCAAATAGACGACTCCCTGGAGAGAGGCAGGCGAGGCATGATGTTATGATTATGTTGGGATTTGAGGTGAGTTTTCTTTCCATCATTTGACTCGTTTTCAGAGATTCAAGTAGTTTGCATGAATAGATCTTCAAATAATATGCAATTTGACAAATATAAGGAATTTAATTCAAACCTGTTTTAAATGATATTTTGATATCTTTATATTGTGTCTCACAAAGAATTACTGACTGACTCTGAGGTTTATCTAAGCTCTGAGTGTTGTAGCATCTTTTAGCTCAAATGGGAGACAAAAAAACAAAGTGGTGTATTTAGCTGTTAAGGATCAGATCTGTCCCTCAGGAGTTGGTGGAGACCCAAAACGAAGCTAAAAATCAACCTTACTTTCATCAGGTGGCCAGTACTCTAAAAGACTGCTGCTGTTTCTCCGTGTCCGCTGGATGTGTGAATATACAACTGTTTGCTAACAAGTTTGCTATATCAACTTTACAAGGTGATAACATCCCAGTAGTGTATTTACAGCTTGTTCCTTTGCCCTCAAGTGGCCAAAAATATCAATCAAAACTGTTTTTAAATGAGAGTAAAACTGACAACCTGTAATGCTTTCATTACACAGCCTGCTGCTCTGTCAACTGCTTGGCTGAAATGATGGATATTGATATTTACTTTTGGCTTGTTCATATAAATTCCAGGTGATTAGAGACTCCCGGCATCCGTGTATACACTGAGCGCATTACAGATAAGAGCACAGTGTTCAGCTGTAGGATTGTAGGCAGCCACCCTGCAGGTGCAGCCTAATGGGAAGTCTCCCTCGCTGTGCTACAGGGAGGGGAGATAAAAATTGTGCCTGACTTTGGGGACCCATTATTGTGCACCTTTAGTTATGGTGACTGTAATGTGAAATGCGGTGCAAAAAGGGTAGTAAATCTGCGGGGCCAAGAAAACTCACCCTGTTAGAATCACTTTTCAAGCTTGAATCAAAGAGTGTAAATACATTATGTGTGTGTTTGTGTGTGAGGGCGTGGCTGTGTGTCCTTTACCTGTAGTGAAGGTTGTGGAGACTACAGCGCTGGTATCAAGTCCTCTTGCAGCCTGGAGCTTGACTGTGAACTCTGTGGTCTCAGCCAGCCCCTCCAGTCGAATCCATGTGTCCTCCGCATCTAGGATCAGCTCCTAGTGTACACACACACACACACACACACACACACACACACACAAGGGACCAAATTCATTCACATACAAGTTAAAAGATATTAGATAAAGAAATTGCCTTCCATAAAAGTAATAATTTAATGTGTATTCAGTATAAACCTCAGGGTAAAAATAAATTATATTAGAATCCCCATAAGTCGCTGATAAAACACTGAATTGAGCTTGTGAGTTTTACAAAGACCTATGGCAACAAAGAAAGCTTCGAGCTATTTTTGTTCAGGAAACACATGACAGCTTGCTTTGTGTTCCAGTTGAACAATATTCTCAAGCTGGCAAGACAAATAGGTGAGGGGAAAAAGGATATTAAGCCAATTTAAATACTGTAGTAGTAAAGTTTATGTAGGCTATTCAGTCATTTTAATTACTCACATTTTATCAGGGTAAACTTTGTCCTTGTAGCAGTTATTTTCAGTGTGCAGTTGATTTGGATTTGTCCACAGAAATATGTTATTCGGAAGCAAAAAGAAGAATTTATAATGTTGTAACTGATGTCGTTTTGTTTGGCTTTTAGTAAAACAGTGGTGGTTTTTGTAATCCCATGTGGGATGGACTAGATGTTTGGCATGGCACAGAAATAAAAAAACAACGAACTAAGCAGTAAAAGTTACTCTGACTGCAGAACAAGTCGGGCTGCCTGTTGTTTCACATGAGCCACAGAAGATACAAGTGGAGGAGCTGAGAGGCAAGAAAACAGACAGATAGGTGGGTGGCAGCTTGAAGGAGAAGTGGGGGCAACTAGACGGAGGGAACAAGATAAAAGACTCTTATCGGACAGCCAAGCTGAGAAGCTGCTAAGCAATCAGGAAACAAACGATTCTATTTTTGGTGAAGAAGTCATGGCAGTACAGTAGAGCTACTTCCCTTTTGTTTTCCACAAATCCTCTTTTATTGAGCCCGACTTAAGGAGCCAAGATGCTTGCTTACTTTCTGTGACATCAGTTTCTTAGACGAGTAATGAACTCACGCTCAATTGATTAACAGAAACATGGACTTGTCTATGCATGTGTGTGTGACTTTGTATGCAATGTGTGTTACAGTTTGCCCTGGAAACACATTAAATATGAACCAGTTATAAATGATATATTCAGCCAGTTTGGGGGGGAAAAAATCACACATTTTCAGGCAATGTGTCCATGTGAATTATGCAGAGAAGCAGCTGGTAAATGGTGTCTCGGTCTCTCGGGATCCGACATTTTCCCATGTGATTTTCAGGGTCAAGATAAGATTTTTATTGCTAGCGAAACAGCCCTGTCTTATCAAGGATAATACATACCTCCATACACTCGCTATCGATTGAGTGGCTGAGAGGTCGGCTGTTGGGTGGATGTGTATTTGCCCTTGTCTGTGTGTGTGTGTGTGTGTGAGAGAGAGAATGGGGAGATCTTTATCACTCTATGCACGAACATAACAAACAGTGATACATGCATTTACAAACGCTTAAGTAAATGTTAATCAGATAAGGAATTAATCTCTCAGCTACTTTGTGTAAATTATAAAAGTCCCATTATCTCTGTAAGAGGGGAGGCTGGCTGAACGTCTGTGAGGCTCACCAATATGCGGTTAGATTGCAGCTGAGGTAACGCTGCCACATATTTTCAGTTGAGCCAGACCTCAAGTACAGACAACCGTAGGAAAATCTCACAAAGAGCACTTCGATCTCCAGCTGCAGCGATCATTTCTGCTTTGAGCGTCAGTGGTATGACTCATATTTTGTTGAAAGATGTGCATTCAAAATGTGACATCTTGTTGCATCTCACAAAATGCTCAAAAGTGGTTTGGTTTTAGCTTCAGATTTTCCAAGTGGGTTATACCTTTACACTTTATCATTAAACACATCAATTTAAAAGAAAATGACTGCATGTAATAATGTTGAGGAACCTAAATGTAAGCAGTGTTCAGTTTTTTATAATGTCAAAATATTGTGAATAATATTTTTTTATTATAAAAAAATCTTTGAAGAAATGTCAGACATGTTTGTCTCAGCCCCTGAAGGAGCGTGTCCGTGTCCAGTAAACAAACTCGAGCTGGAAATTGTAGCGTACTAGCTGTGGGCTCTTTTTAACCAGTTAAATGTGCTGAAAACTGACATCTGTCTGTCGCTCCTTCAGCAACCCAAAGTACAACATAAGACATATGATTTTGTTGGATGGGCAAGCTTACTTTATTTGCAAATTAATTAAGAAGGAAATTTTAGTGTGTGTCGCTTGAGCATGCTGCTGTCTGGTTGTTAGTCAGTATGGTTTTTATGGTGTCATGGTTTTCCTATGACAGAGCAGGGACACTATTGCTTTATGCAAACATAGTTTAAAATGAAACAATGTGATTGGTTGAATGAAAAAAAAATCTACGGTGTTCTGACTAGTTGCTGCTCAAATAGGGAGCGCCGTAATGAAACCAAACAGTATTAAGTATTAATCTCTCCCTTTGGGGTGCTGATTTGTATGCTGTATGTTTATGTATTAGGCTGTATTGTTTGCTGTAGGAGAAAAAAAAAGAAATTTAATTTCAGTTGGACTTAACATGTAAATGTATGCAGAGACTTGGAAATGGCATACAAAATATTGATGTAATATTTCTCATATGTGAAAGCCATAACATTTTTTGTACCAGTGTTTCTGTGGAAGCCAGCCTTTGTTTCGAAATAGATGAGAAGGCAGAATGTGGATTCAGCAGTATCAAGATAGAGGTGTGTCTGCATTAAAGAGGTGAAATCTAAAAAAAACAATTTAAAAAATGGCATAATCTGAATTGTTAGTGTTGCATTCTTTGTGCATGAGTGACACCCGATGGTCAACCGCACAGCAGTACCACACATTCAAGATCAGAGGGTGGGTGTGTATGTGTGTGTGTGTGTGGACATGTGTGTATTGATGAGTGCAGAGAGAGAGAGAGAGAGATTTGTGGTAGATCACTCCTGCATTAGTATGGATGTGTGTGTTTTTCAACTGTTTACAAGATCACACCACTGCAGTGGGCATTGAAGGTGACAGTCTATTTGCATCTGTCAGCATGTGCGTGTGTTTTGCGTGTACGACACCTAATTGCCAATAAAAGGGAGCCTTGTGCAAAGCATCATGGGAAATGGTTCTAGTCAATTTGTTAAGAGGCATGGGGTGTTCCACACACCTCTTTCTAATGTGCTTTATTGCCATTACTCAGCTACATCAAAAGTTTAATCAAAATAAACAATCTCTCTACTGAGACACATTAAAGCAATATCTCTATTAGAAAGGCAATCTCACTGCGTAGCCCCCATTTGTGTGCATCAATCTGAGCGTGTGTGTGTGTCCAAACGCTCGCTCCACATCAAGGGATTACATGATTGAAAGTTAAATTTGAATTTGGAAGTGCTTGTCATAAAGTTGTGATTCTGCATTTATTTTCTGTCCCCAAACATTGTTCAACTCTTGTATAATAAGTTGATTAAATTGGGAACATTTTCTACTCTCTAAATCCAAGGAGGGGTTTCAATATGCCCCACAATATCTGCAGAATTAAGTTTCTATTTTCAGGTGTGCGGATTAACAAAAATACAGTTTATCTCCCCGACACGTTTGCAACTGTAGCGTGGATACTCAACAGGATTTCCAGAACTACCAGATATCGAAACACGTTTTGGCTGCAGATAAAATGTTAACACTTGTGGAATTACAGTATACAGGATAAAAATGTATGTGTGCGTGTAAGAGGCAAAGTTGAGATGCAAGAGTTCAGCTACGAGCACTACATACTTTTCGGCTGCCGTCGGTCGACTTGTAGGTGAGCATGTAGTTGTCAATTTCTGCGACTGGTGGTTGCCAGGAGATGAGAGCGCTGCGGTGATTCACTTCACTGGCTGTCAGGTTCACGGGTGCGTCCATGGCTGCCAGAAAGAGAGAAAAATATAAACTTTAACAATCAATTTAGTGCAAAAAAAGGAATGTGGATGAGAAAGGTTTTCTACATTTTTTTCCCCCCATTTTCATCTATACTTTTTGTGTTTCAGCTTTTTATAGGTGCTCAGTTGTTGGGGTGGAGTGAGCGAATAGTGTAAGAAAATTACTGAAAGGAAAGCACAGTTTCCATGCTTAGAGACTACTA
Organism: Scortum barcoo; assembly: GCA_023238725.1. Taxonomy (NCBI): domain Eukaryota; kingdom Metazoa; phylum Chordata; class Actinopteri; order Centrarchiformes; family Terapontidae; genus Scortum; species Scortum barcoo. Next base: position 16,171,916 of record CM041533.1, on the reverse strand, counting down.
GAGATATTGTACATTTAAAGATAAGATAATAAGATTAGATATCCTTTATTAATCATCAGAGGGGAAACTCATAGATCATAAATAAAAAATGGAAATATATAAAATATAAATAAGAACACAATAAAACAGAGGCTACACAAGAGCAATTAAACTCATACTCAAATGACAGGAAGTATCAATACACATATACTTACAGTCAGTGCTTTTGACCTAATTTGACCTGTAATGCAATACATTCTCAGAGATAGTGACAAAGTGGTGTATTACTGGCTGCAAAATGTGCTATGCATCACTACTTTGCTGGACTGAGCTATGCAGGACTTTCCCAGTGCAGGTGGGCGAGAAACAGAACCAAACTGAAGCCTATGATTCTGTTTGGTTTGAATTCCTTTGTTAAAAATCATACTCATGACAATGAAAGTATCTTTGAAGAAAATAACACACATCGATTGAGAACAGCTTAAATATCATCAAGGACGCCAGCTCACGTTATTGTCATTCCTGCCATCTGGAAAGCTCTAACCAGTTCATTAGTACACATACACACACACACACACTGTACACACACTGCGTCATCTAACAATGATTTGCATGCATTATGCACAGCACAATTAGAAACCACATACTTTTACAAAATGTATCAGCTGTATTAATATTTTATGCTACTGCTACTTTTTATTCCATTTTTAAGGTCACTGTCATACTTTATTGTTTTATTGATTATCTCCAAAGTTAAGGACGTGCAACTTTGAGGTATTTTATTAAATAAATGATTTCTAAATGGCAATAAGCTGAACTGAACTCAAGGTCCTGTGTCCTGCAGGCTTTTGATCATGTAATAGTTAATGAAGTCAAGCTGTGGCTACCTCCCTGTCAAGACAGAAGCACCAGGCTGGCACTGTCAGCAGAGATATTGTCAGCAGTAAGATGTCGGCCTTAAAGATATAAATCCACAACATGGAAATTAGAGCCATAACTGACCAACAGATAATGTGTCAGTTGGTATATTTATCAGCTGCAAACTCACAGTATCGGCACTCATCTGTATGAAGCTGACAGACAAGACTACAGCGCTGGGCCTTCACCTTTAGTCCACCAGCCCGCTGTGCTGCCTTGGCCTTGTTTTCTCTCTCTCAAAAAACCCAGCAGTCGATGAGGCAAAGCGGCAGTGACCGACACTCTTTAAGAATACCCCCAGAAATTAAATACACGTGTCTAGTTTATTTAATCTGTTATGCCTGTACTGCTTTGTTTATTTTCATTTTCGTGCCACTTGAACCAAAAGTGTGATGCTGCCTGTCGCAGGATAGAGCTGAAGATGTTATATATTTTTTCTTAAGAGGAAGAGACAATGTACAAGACTATATATCTATCTGACAATATGACAGTACAGAGAGATGGGAAATGCACAGCAAAGTTTCCCTTTTGGAACTGATGCAACAATATTAAAATGTCAGTGTTTATAAAAAAATGCAGGTCAATGACAATGAGGGATGAGCTATGTTCGACTTTCGCAACACAAATAAGAGAATAAGTACAGTTTTTTTCTTGGTCTTTTCATTTGTTGAAAATGAATAAAACATTCCCACACTTTTTCTTTAATATGTGAAAACCAACTAAAACATATAGACGAGTGCCATAAAATAAAGACTATGAAAAGATCTTTTTGAACAATTCAAAGAAAACTTGCATAAAATTAAGAAAGGTAGAGCACAGATAAATTATAAGAAAACACACAAAAAACCCCAATAAAAACCACAGGTTAAAAATGGCACATTCTTGCAGATGTACTATGAATGTATTCCATGAGGTGGGTAAAAATCTCCACGTCAGTAATCCTAAATCCCCGCAGGACTGAGTGAGAACAGCCGCGAGACACTTTTCCATGTTTAGTCACAGTGTATCACATCCTCAAAAGCGTTCAAGCCCTTGATCAGCGAGCCCACCCAAGTTTTACCTCGCATTACATCACACCAGCCGACTATATTCTCGGTCCCGGCGCAGCTTTAAACAAGTCTTGATTATAGTGCCTTTGTTGATGCTTTATCCACATCACAAGGAGACTCACCTCAATTTCCCCGCCTTACATCACCCCTTTTTTTGAGTCAATATATCTGACATCTTCCGACATGGTAGCAGAAGCACTGACTGACACGCCGCAACCTCATTTTAGTGTGTGATAAGAAATAGATGACCTTCTCTATTTTCGGGAAATCAGTTTCCCGGAGTTACATCATGACTCCGGGGCACATCGTCAGCCGGTCGCCCAACAGAGTGCCGTGCAAGAGAGGCAAGGGGCGCAGAAAACAAATGAAGTGCTGCGCTTTGTGTGCTGTGCTATCCCACGTCACCGCTGAGAATAGGAGATAAAGACATCTTCTACGTGGCTGTCTCTTTGCTGTGATTCCCTCTGTTTGACTCTGTGGCTTTTCTATTCTTCCTTCTGTAGAGGGACAAACGTTGGCTTTTATAAACAGCCCGAACTTTTAACTTCTCCTGACGACTTGAGGGGCCACGGGACTGTCAGCTAAACGTCTAACCCTAAACTGAACCCAGGCCTCACGCAACTCTGCGCACGCGAAGGAAATCCACGACATCACCTCCCACACGTTCTCTCCTTGTTTAAATCGCTGCATGTGTGTGCGCACGCATTTGGAAAGATTAATGACAGCTCTGTAATTAACAGCATGTACCCGCCTTGATAACCTCCTGAAAGACGCGGGGTGCCTTCTCTCTGAGACAGTGATAGGCAGATCCACATTGTGTGACGCGGAGATTGAGGGAGAGAGAGAGAGGGGGGAAAAAGAGGGAACAAAGAGTGTTTAAAACAGAGAGGCTGAGCAGTTTGAGATAAACACAGATTGTGCTAAACTCTGCGATGATGACGTGTCTCGTCTTCACTGACCTCCTCCGCATCTCATTTCTGCTTTTCCTGCTCCTTCTTTCGTCTGATCCCTCCCTCCTATTCCCACATCCACCTGGGGTCTTCCTCTCCTTCGCTCTCACTTCTTATCTCCATTTGTGCTTCAGTTTCTCTCTTCCCTTCCTTTGTCCACCTCCTCCCCTCCTCCTTATCTGACAGGCTGCCATTCTAACTCAACGTGCCGGAGAGCGAGCAGAGTTTATCTTTTGTTCCTGTCCTCCCCTTGGCTTGATGAACACTGTTGCCGCGTTATGTGCGCGTGGGGGATAGATGAGTCTTTTATTCTTTCTTTCTCTTCTTTCATTCCCCAATTAAACCCATCTCTTTAGCCCTCTCTCTCCCGCCTCTCTCTCACGCTCTACTACCTATGCATGGAGTGTGCCCATGCAGGTGAGCAGGTGTCACCTGAGCTCTTAGCGTCTGTGAAGCTCCGTCTTCAGATGCGGAGTTTTGAACAATGGGATTGAGATGAATAGGTTTGGCTATGTCTAATGTCTCATTAACTAACACAGGGTGTAAACAATGCAAGAGGGAAAAAATAACCCCACACACACTCACAGAAGCAGATGGGGAGGGCAGCACAGGCAGCCGCAATTCGTCGCAGGAAGATGAGAAGGGAGAAGTTATTCTTTCGGATATCACATCTCTATGCCGATTTGAAAGCAAGCAGGTCTGCCTGAGTGATGTGTGAATAATTCTTTTGTTTTCATGCTGCTGAATCAAATGTAACCAAATGCTACATGGATGGATCTCACAGAATTATGGAAACTACTTGTTTTTTTTTCTCTTTAAAGTCCTAGCTTTATCTGCTACATACATATGTGCTCTGTAAATCTCTTTTATTTACATTCATTCAGCAGATTATCAGGAGTTTTGAACAAAAATCAACATTAGTTTTGCTGCTGAGGTCATCTTCTTATGTGACTTACAAACATGCCAGACACAGTATCTTCTTGTACACTGCTGACATCAGTTTGCAGGCTAGATAGCTGCTTAGCTGCAGCACATCAAACAGCATGTAAATGCACGTGCAAAATGTATCTTCAGTCCGGTGCGTAACGCTGTAACATCAGCTCTCTGACAGCCTGCCAGCTGCTGTCAGTCAAATCTCTCCAGCAGGCTGAGATGAAAAGGATCTTTTCTGATATTTCCCCAAAACCATTTGCAATTGCTTCTCATAATAAAAACTAACAATATATTTAAAAGTTTACAACCTTATTTTTCACAACAAAAAGGGACTTTAGAATACACAATACAAGGACAATGTTTAAGAACAAAACAAAACATCATTAATGCTGGTAAAAAAAAAAAAAAGCTTCAGACAACACAGATTCTTGAATGTTCCCTTCTTGGGGCTGATTTTCAGCTTCACCACTTTTCAGCTGTTTCACAAAGTTATCAGACTGTAAGGGTGTTTTCACACTTGGTCCCTTTTAAAAGAACCGAACTCAGTCCTCTTTAAGTGGACTGGAGTGAAAACGAACTCAGTTCTTTTTGTGTTCACATTGTGAGTTTATTTCAAAGAGGACCAGGTTCTCTTTCTGGTCCAGTTCAGCTTTGATGGGGCCTTAGTCCTCTTTCTGTTCACACTAGGTCCTCTGGAGCTCTCAGACCCCCACTGCACTGCATTCTGGGTGGTTGTTCACTTGGAACAAAATGTCTGCTGCTATGCTTGCCCTCCTGTGTTTTCTGGTTAAATTAGCGCACATACATAGGGAAAATAGAGTTATTCAGATTACATATGAACACAAAAAGCGATTTAAAGTTTTCCCGGCTGCAGTCACGTGACGAAGCGAAGAAGGTTACAATACAATACAGTGCAAAAAGGCGAAGTGAACCCAGTGTGCTTTGTGTTCACAATGTGCAGATTAGGCAAACATTACCGCTGACTTTTTAGGGTGTTTTCACACTTGGTCCCTTTCAGCCCTCTAAACAAACTCAGATCGATGACTCAGCATTTTTTGTCTATATGTGAACACTCCAACCGTACTCAGACCCCTTTAAAACCAACTGTGGTCTCAGCACGGTTCGCCTAATCTAAAAGAGAGAACACCAAATCCAAAGTATGGCAGCAGCAGGTCGTGGTCGTGGCTGTGGTAATGGCAGTAAACGTAGCCAAGTATGTACCTCTCAAGATTCTGCTACGATACCAGAGGACCTAGTGTGAACAGAAAGAGGACTGAGGCCCCATCAAAGCTGAACTGGACCTGGAAAGAGAACCCGGTCCTCTTTGAAATAAACTCACAATGTGAACACAAAAAGAACTGAGTTTGTTTTCTTTTGGTCCACTTTTTGGTCTGGTCTACTTAAAGAGGACTGAGTTCGGTTCTTTTAAAAGGGACCAAGTGTGAAAACACCCTTAACGAACCGTACTTCTCAGTTCGCTTTTGTCTGAGTACGGTTGGAGTGTTCACATATAGACAAAAAATACTGAGTCATCGATCTGAGTTCATTTACAGGGCTGGAAGGGACCAAGTGTGAAAACACCCTCAATGTCTCACATCCTTATGCTCAGGGTCCTCTTTTCTGCTTCCTCTCCTCAGTCTTTCTCATCACAGGAACCAATGACAGGAGGTTATAACGTTCAATCTAGCCATGACCCACACTCATTCACTGGATCATCAATACTGTATGACCCTCAGTTTATCATCTCTTGTTTTATGTATTCCACTATGTATTCCACTAACAAATGTTCATTCATAGGTTTCTTGGTCTGACCATGGTACAGCTCTGGTAGTTAAAGTAATAGAAGCAGCGTGTATTATCTTATACTATGAATACCGTAGTGAATATTTCAATATGGAAGGAGATCTAAATATTTTACCGTTAAACAATTTACGGCACAGATTTTAAGTTGGCACAAGTACATTAAATAGTCACAGATGCCTCAGTCACCTGAAGAATGAAGATGTTCTTGTAATTGCTGCCCTCTCACCACTGGGTGAACAACTATCAGCCAGTGCTCAGTGAAGCTGCCCGCAGCAAGGATCTCTGCTGCTCCACAAACTTGCTGAGCACTTCTCAGCAAGTGGAAGAAGTCCTGGTGCTGCAGCCTACAGGCTTATAGAGACACCCGTAGCAAAATCCCTTATATTCCAGCCCTATAGCTTAAATATCGGCCTTTGGGGAGCTGTCTTACTCTGTGTTGAACTCTTGAGGCATGGAGGCCAGACAACAAAACGACTCTCAGCTGTGGTTAAGAGGCTTGGGAATCAACAAAGAAACTCTACCGCCCCCCCTCCCACAAAAAAAGACAGAATGGCTGAGGCAGCCTTGGCCACATTTTGATATGAGACAGACTCATCCCTTTCTCTCCTCCTCTCTATGCACTGTGTGCAGCATGCATGTGGACAAATCACTCTTCACTACAAGGAGTAAAAGTCAAAACCTGACAGCAAGAACTTTCACTGACCTTCCACCTCTTCCACAATACGCGGACCAGAAAAAACTCAGAGTTAACAACTCCTTTCCAAAAGTCATCCTTCAGTTTGTTATAAACCCACTATAAGCAAATACGAGCAAAAACACAGACACATACAGAGAAATGTTCCTGTACATGATAATGTTCGATTTTCATGCTTCTGTGGGGAGAAACTAGAATTCCTTCCTTGTAAAAAGGTTGGTCTGCTGGAGACAAGCAGGGGTATAAAAGATTGGATATCTTGTCCTACGTTGTGTTGATTTAGGCTAATTTCCTCTCCAAAACATTTTTGTCTTTCAACCAGTTATTTCCAGCATCAGCATCAGTCTCGACAACTCCAGACTGGTGGGAAAGCTGAAAAGCTCCTTCAGCTGTCTTAACCCCCCCTTCCTAATTCAAAGAAAATCAAATGGATTTACACAAGTATATGATCATAAAGTATGAATATGTTTTTCCACTGTACAATGAATCATGCCACTTTTAAATAATGTCTTACTACTCATCTTTTTAAAACTGCTTTGACTCCCCTAAATTATGAAAACATCTGTTATTAACTTGTTAATGTCCATTCATTTTGGTCAATGCTTGTCCTTAAATATACTCTATAAATAAACAGACTTGGCTATTAGTCAAAATGAATATATTTTTTCAGCCACATTCAGTGGGGCTGCTCTCATTTCCTTGCGTCTAGTTCTTCACTCTGTGGTTTACTAGACAGACGGAGGCGACGACTGAGGCTCAGAGAGCGAGAGGCCGACGGGAGCAGACAGAGACAGAGCAGCACACACGCAGAGATGTGACAGACCCGTAGCCAGAGCAGTTGACCAAACCAATCAATGGCCTCATCCTCTCTCACAGCCCCGTCTACAACATGATATTTTCCACCAGAGCAGAGCTGACCGAGAAAACAAGCTGTACAAGTGGCACTGGAACAGGTTTTAAGATTTCAATTAGGAAGTTTAATTAACAACAGGGACAGATCCCTGTGAAGTTTGGGATGACTAAGACAGCCCGTAGTTTAACATGCCATCATTATACAGACCTTCTTGGTCTTACATGGGTGCACATGCAATACTGTCTACTTCATATACCGGTAGTATGTTTGTAAGGGGAGATTAGTACCTGTGTTGTGAGGTTTTAAAATACAAAATATTTTCTTTAAAGAACAGAGTTAATAAATCTGATCAATTATATATCCATAGTGGAAAACAGAAATGCAGTAAAGACCAAGATACCAGTGTTGATTAATGACTGCATCATATGTATGTTAATATGGATATACCACTTTGTATGTTTGATTTTTCAATAACTGCAGATAACTGCAGGATATATTTGAATAATACTGGTATAGTTCTGAGCAGAACAGACATCAAGCTCCTGCAGACGAATTTGATCATGGCAAGAATAAATTTAAGCTATTCCACAAGAAGAGAGCAACAAAGGCAAACACCCGAGCATTTGCTTGATTTAAAAAGACATGGCATTCAAAGCAAAGCAAAATCCTTGTCCTCTGTGCTCACTCCATGGTGTTGTCGACATCACAGCAATTCTCCAAATTGTTTCTTTTATATGAGAGTCTAACCAGGGTAGAAATGCTTTTTTTTTGTTCTCTGGAGAAGCTGAGGTACATGACGTATGAGGCAGAGCATCTGTTTCCAAATTAGAACCACCTTAAACTGCCAAGAACATTTGTTTATGTATGAGTTACTATATGCATCTACAGCATTGACATGGTTGTAGGAACACCTCATTTTCCTGAGCCCCACTTATGTTTTGAAGTCTCTGCAGCCCAGAGTTTGTTTCCATTGTGAGCAGTTCGTCTCTGCTGCAGTGCAGGACAGGTAGGTCTGGTACTCCTTGGGGGATATGAACCTCCTCTGCTGACTGAAAAGTTTTTTTTTCCTGCAAGAACTGTAGGAAAAAAACAAAGTTTACAGAGCTGCAACTCCAGCTAAACTGGAACAATTCCTTCACCCTTCCTTCCTCTCAATGGGGCAGAGGATAGAGGTGAATATAATCATACAGGTGGGTCACCTGGAGGTGAAGCGGGAAAAAGTTCAACAGTTCACAAGTATAATCCTCATGACAGCTTGTGACAGCTGTAGCAGGATGCTGACCTGTGTGACATAAATGAAGACTGTCATCAAGAGATACAGAAGCAACGATGTGTCCTCTGAGTAAGAAAAGCTAAAATATGTTGTTTGCTGTAAAATGACCCATAATGATAATATTGCCTCTCCTCCTGTATTTTTGTCTTGTCTTCTTGCAAACATCCATCCCTGTGGGTCTGGATTTCCTGGATAAGAACATTCTTCACTGAATAGTTGATAAATTGCTTTGCTCACCCATACACAAACAATGAATTACATCAGAGATATAAAGCTATTTCTAAACAATCAGTTTTTTAAGAATGGACAGCCCTCTTCCCAATTAGGCAGACAGCAGGATTGGTTGAGTTTGCAAAACATACAATATGCAAGTATTGGTTGAAGAAGAAGGGAGTAACAAGGGTTCCTCCGGTGCATCACCAACCGTGCACTGAATTTATTTCACTTCATTTAGGTTAACATATAAATGCTGATGAGCACCCGAAGGAAGCTGTCCTGCTGTGAGGCAGTAGTAACCACTGATTCACGTACTGAGACCTGAATAAAGGATGAATAAATACATGAAAATACATAAATAAGCTAAAAAAAAACACTTACGTGTTTGGAGGTTGGTGATAACAGTGCCACTGGTGAGGGGTCCTTTGGTGGCGTAAAGGGCCACGGAATAGCTGGTGCTTGGCTTTAGGTTGGACAGCTGGTGCTCCTGCTTGTTGCCTTCCACAAGGAAAGTATCAGCTGTCACTGGAAAACAGAAGTAACACACACACATATTTATATGTAGACTACATTTACACCACCCCATACAACCTCTGTTTTTAGTTCTGTCTAAATGGATTACATTAAACTGCATCTCTTTGAAAAATGCAGCTCAGCATGGGAGAAAGTGTCAGATTTGAATCTCAAAGCCTGCACTGAAGGATTTCTACACTAATTATGCTTTTGGGGACAACTCTGCAAAACTATAAATGTCTTGTGCTCTAAAATAGGACTGAACACTCTTTAATATACCTAAAATACAAAAGTGAGAAAACATTTTTCATCACTGATCTTATCTAACTGCATATTCCAAGAATCATTTGAAGGTAATATATCCGTCTAACCAATTTAAACAGGGTGAATATGAATAAATTACCATTTAATTACCACTCTGCATTTCAGCCATATGAAGTCTCTGAATCGCTTTTGAAAAATTACAGATGAAGTAAACAATTGCATATCCTGAGCACAAGACTTCAACATGACTAGAAAAGAAATTGAATATCCTGATTTAGTGTCAAAGGCTCCCTGACAGCCCTTTCAATTTATAGTAATAATGAAGAGAGCTGCATCAACCTGCCAGTATTCCCCTCAGACTGGATTTTCTGACCTGCCAACTCTTCCTTTCAGTGACATACAGTGTGTGTAATCTTCACAGTGACAGTGGTGCCTGTGAGGATATAGACAAACCATATTTTTTCCATGTTACACTGTTAATCTATTTTATATGAAGTTTGACTGATACCATGATGGTTTGGATTTTATGTGGGTATTCCTGGTTGCCAGTAAAAATCTATTTTGTAATGCAGGACAATACGCGATGCAATTTGAGATTTATTGACCTTGATTTAATACACTGACACTCAAGGGAATTTGCCCACAACTTACATTGCACTTCTCTAAACCCTGGTCGTGGCTGGTTTCCAAGTATGTGTCCAGCATATAGATACTGTCTCTGTAACTCTGAGATGATTTGGCTGCTGTCCAGTCAGTCAGGGTGTAATTCACACATCGACTCCAAGAGCCGAGTAATACAGATTTCTCCGGATAACTCCAGGCATGGCTTCGGAGGTGGGGTCATGTGCGAATGAGAGAAATATGCTTCTCCTTAGATCTTCTCCAGCCAGTTTATAAAAGTCAGGGGAGGAAATGATAGTTGAGATCAAGTGTTGTTAAAGGCTTGACCAGTGAGTTTGAAAAAATTCTTTGCAAAGGCTAATGGCTGCCTACACTGGTTGATGTTTGTTTGAAAATACAAGACCTTTGAGACTTATTATAAATTCATATTCCAGCACTCTAGCTTTAGGTTCTATCTATGGCTGGTCTGCCCATTGTAACTTGGCAGCCATCCATTTGGTTCAGGGAGCAAATTATAAACAGACTCGGAGGGGCCAAGCAATCTCTTTTACCTATGTGCATATGGCTGTCAGACAGTGACGACACGGGGTGCATCAGAATCGCGTGCCGTGTTAAAACTGCAATGTTTGCGTCAAGGCTTAGCAGTTCAAGCGAGCATAATGACCTGTTCTGAAAGCAAGACAAATGGATCCATATTGCCTTGAAGGGTCCCACTGAAAGCCTTGATGGCACCCATCTCCACACGCTGCACCTGAATGAACCTAAAACAAATCTCCTCATCATGCTCTGACTCTTCGGTCTGATCTTCCTGCAGTCAGTGCTCCGACTCAATTTCAGTCATATGAGTGTGAAGAATGGGTGTAGAGCTGCTCTCAGTAACAAGGTGTTAAACAGTGTCTTTCGTAATGAAGGTTACAAACCGTGTGTAAGGCTCAGGGTCGCTGTACAATGTATTGTAGCCAGTGTAAGGAGAACACAATTGTGGTAGTGTGAAATTATCAGCTGGATTTTTCACAATTGTACTGTGCTGTGGTCATCTGACATCCCACAAATCCAGGCATTGAAGAGAAAAGGGCCTTGATGTTTTAATCCCAGTGACATAATTAGCCTGATTCCTTTGCTATAGTGGTGGTAAATCAATCCAAATGCAAATGACTGAAAGCCTCCAGATGACAGTTGACAACTCACCCTGGTTGTGTGTGAGGGTCAGCACGTAGTTGTCGACACTGGAAACAGGGGGGTTCCATCTCAGCAGGGCTCCTTGTGGAGTGATGTTGAGGGCCGTCAACTCAGCTGGCATGTCCATTGCTGCAATTACAGCACAACACAAAATGGTATTAGCTCAGTGTGTTGATGACAACAACAATAATAACAGGCAAGATTGGTTTTCACAACATTTCTGAGAAAGTCCAGGTAATGAGACCTGTGGAACACACACTAAAGCTTCAGGACATACACTATATATTAGTCACCATACTGATTACATTAGTATAATATATATTGGCAGAACGTTTTGGTCAAAACAAAACAAACTGATGGCATGGAAAAAACTGTTTTCTGAATTCACTGTTTTTTTAAATAAAATGACAAAAAAAATATTAAAATGTCTGTCGGCCTACAATGATACAGGGAAAAGAAGCAATTTCTGACATTCCTGACATTTAAGAAGCTGGTGAGAGAGAGAATGTTTGAACGATATGTCAATTATCAATTGACAATCATTATTTTGCCAATTTAGTGTTGCGGGACTGATTGGTTGATGACGTAATTGCTTCAGGTCTACCAAGCTGCTGCTGGGTGCTGCAGGATTTCTCATTCAGTTGATTCTCACCAAAAGGGAAACAATTTGTCTGGACATTTTTTTCTCTCATTTCCCATGTCTTCTGGAAAACTACTCTGCCTCTGTGTCACAGTTGCTTTCAGATGCAAAGAGGTTGTCATTTCGTACACAGTGGATTGCAGCGCAATTGCAGAGAAACGTTAAATATCATTTACACCTACACAATTCTGAGTGCTATTCGAATAGAAAACCATTATTCAACCCACCCCCTCCTTGAACCGCCACCTTACTGTGGTGGAGGGGTTTGTGTGCCCGAATGATCCTAGGAGCTATGTTGTCGGGGGCATTACGCCCCTGGTAGGGTCTCCCATGGCAAACAGGTCCTAGGTGACGGGCCAGACTAAGAGCGGTTCACAAGCCCATCATGAAAAGAAGAATATCAAGGACCGTTACGTCGCCCGGATTGGCGTTACTGGGGCCCCACCCTGGAGCCAGGCCTGGGGTTGGGGCTCGCAGGCGAGCGCCTGGTGGCCGGGTCTTTGCCCACGGGACCCGGCCGGGCTCAGCCCGAAATGGCGACGTGGGCCCGCCTTCCAGTAGGCTCACCACCCGCAGGAAGGTCCATGAGGGGCCGGTGCAATGTGGTTTGGGTAGCAGTCGTGGCAGGGGGCCTCGACGACCCAATCCCTGGACCAAAACTCTGGCAATAGGGACATGGAATGTCACCTCGCTGGGGGGGAAGGAGCCTGAGCTTCGTGCATGCAGGAGGTTGAGAGGTACCGGCTAGAGATAGTCGGGCTCACCTCCACGCATAGCTTGGGCTCTGGAACCCAGCTCCTTGAGAGGGGCTGGACCCTCCACTACTCTGGAGTTGCCCAGGGTGAGCGGCGGAGCTGGTGTGGGCTTGCTTATAGCTCCCCAGCTCAGCCGCCACGTGTTGGAGTTCACCCCGGTGAACGAGAGGGTCGCTTCCCTGCGCGCCTTCGGGTTGGGGATAGGTCTCTTGCTGTTGTTTGTGCCTACGGGCCGAACAGCAGTACAGAGTACCCGGCCTTCTTGGAGTCCCTGGGAGGGGTACTTGATAGTGCTCCGACTGGGGACTCCATTGTTCTACTGGGGGACTTCAACGCTCATGTGGGTAGCGCGACAGTGATACCTAGAGGGGCGTGATCGGGAGGAACGGCCTCCCCGATCTGAACCCGAGCCGGTGTTCTGTTATTGGACTTCTGTGCTAGTCACAGTTTGTCCATAACGAACACCATGTTCAAGCATAAGGGTGTCCATCAGTGCACGTGGCACCAGGACACCCTAGGCCGGAGGTCGATGATCGACTTTGTTGTCGTTTCATCTGATCTCCGGCCGTATCGTCTTGGACACTCGGGTAAAGAGAGGGGCTGAGCTGTCAACCGATCACCACCTGGTGGTGAGTTGGCTCCGCTGGCAGAGGAGGAAGTTGGACAGACCTGGCAGACCCAAACGTATTGTGAGGGTCTGTTGGGAACGTCTGGCCTGAGCCCTCTGTCAGGGAGGTCTTCAACTCCCACCTCCGGAAGAGCTTCTCACAGATTCCGAGGGAGGCTGGGGACATTGAGTCTGAGTGGACCATGTTCTCTGCCTCCATTGTCGACGCGGCAGTTCGAAGTTGTGGACGCAAGGTCTCTGGTGCCTGTCGTGGTGGCAATCCCCGAACCCGGTGGTGGACACCGGAAGTAAGGGATGCCGTCAGGCTGAAGAAGAAGGAGTCCTATCGGACCATGTTGGCCTGTGGGACTCCTGACGCAGTTGACAGGTACCGGCAGGCCAAGCAAGCCGCAGCCCGGGCGGTCCTGGAGGCAAAAACTCGGGTCTGGGAGGAGTTCGGTGAGGCCATGGAGGAGGACTATCGGTCGGCCTCGAAGAGATTCTGGCAAACCGTCCGGCGCCTCAGAAGGGGGAAGCAGTACTCTGCCAACACTGTTTACAGTGCGGGTGGGGAGCTGTTGACCTCAACTGAGGACATTGTCGGACGGTGGAAGAAATACTTCGAGGATCTCCTCAATCCCACCGACTTGCCTTCCAGTGAGGAAGCAGGAGGCTGGGGACTCTGAGGTGGACTCGTCCATCACCCAAGCCGAAGTCACTGAGGTAGTTCACAAGCTCCTTGGTGGCAAGGCGCCGGGGGTGGATGAGATCCGCCCTGAGTACCTCAAGTCTCTGGATGTTGTGGGGCTGTCTTGGCTGACACGCCTCTGCAACATTGCATGGAGGTTGGGGACAGTACCTCTGGAGTGGCAAACTGGGGTGGTGGTCCCTCTTTTTTAAAAGGGGGACCGGAGAGTGTGTTCCAACTACAGGGGGATCACACTTCTCAGCCTCCCGGGAAGGTCTACGCCAGGGTACTGGAGAGGAGAATTCGGCCTATAGTCGACCCTTGGATTCAGGAGGAACAATGCGGTTTTCGTCCTGGTCGTGGAACAGTGGACCAGCTCTATACCCTCCACAGGGTGCTTGGAGGGTTTATGGGAGTTTGCCCAACCAGTCCACATGTGCTTTGTGGATCTGGAGAAGGCATTCGACCGTGTCCCTCGTGGTATTCTGTGGGGAGTGCTCCTGTGAGTATGGGGTCCGGGGGCCTTTGCTAAGGGCTGTTCGGTCTCTGTACGACCGGAGCAGGAGCTTGGTTCGCATTGCCGGCAGTAAGTCAGACCTGTTTCCCAGTACATGTTGGACTCCGGCAGGGCTGCCCTTTGTCACCGGTCCTGTTCATAATCTTTATGGACAGGATTTCTAGGCGTAGCCAGGGGCCGGAGGGAGTCCGGTTTGGGAACCACAGGATTTCATCTCTGCTTTTTGCAGATGATGTTGTCCTGTTGGCTTCTTCAAGCCAGGACCTTCAGCATGTGCTGGAGCAGTTTGCAGCCGAGTGTGAAGCGGCTGGGATGAGAATCAGCACCTCCAAATCCGAGGCCATGGTTCTCGACCGGAAAAGGGTGGCGTGCCCTCTCCGGGTGGGTGGAGAGGTCCTGCCTCAAGTGGAGGAGTTCAAGTATCTCGGGGTCTTGTTCACGAGTGAGGGAAAGATGGAGCGTGAGATTGACAGGCGGATTGGTGCAGCGTCCGCAGTTATGCGGTCGGTGTACCGGACCGTCGTGGTGAAGAAGGAGCTGAGTCGAAAGGCGAAGCTCTCGATTTACCGGTCAATCTACGTTCCCACCCTCACCTATGGTCATGAACTTTGGGTAATGACCGAAAGGACAAGATCGCGGATACAAGCGGCCGAAATGAGTTTCCTCCGCAGGGTGGCTGGGCGCTCCCTTAGAGATAGGGTGAGAAGCTCAGTCACTCGGGAGGAGCTCGGAGTAGAGCCGCTGCTCCTTCAGCATCGAGAGGAGTCAGCTGAGGTGGCTTGGGCATCTATTTCGGATGCCCCCTGGACGCCTCCCTAGGGAGGTGTTCCAGGCGTGTCCCACCGGGAGAGGAGGCCCCGGTGGAAGACCCAGGACACGCTGGAGAGACTATGTCTCTCGGCTGGCCTGGGAACGCCTTGGGATCCCCCGGAAGAGCTGGAGGAAGTGTCTGGGGTGAGGGAAGTCTGGGCATCTCTGCTCAGACTGCTGCCTCCGCGACCCGGTCCCGGATCAAGCGGATGAAAATGGATGGATGGATGGATATTCAACCCACATCTGAGTTACAATTATAGAAAACCAGACACAGAAAGAGCTTTGCATTCATACTGATTAATAATGACTCTCTTTGGCATTTTGATCACTGTTTCTTCAATTCTAACACATCAAAGAGGAATTATGTAGTCAAAGAGGCTGTAGAACGTCTCAGATATTCTCTGGAGCCCACTGTTTCCCCACCCTCTTCCTAATTTCATTCTCAGACCGCTGGACATGCCAAAATTGAGTTTGAATTTAATTATACCTTTAACCTCAGTGTTTCAACCCCAATTTCTCCTCAGGCGTGTTATTTTGGCACGGTAGAGAGCATGGCAGGAGAACACAGAGCACCGCATGTGCTCCAAAGCTCTGCCCAGATGAGGTAATTAATATTGCCCTGCCCTCATCAGAATAAAAAAAGAATTGAGCTCATTAGCACATCGAAGTGAATTTTAGTCTTTCTTATCGCTACGATAGATGAACAAACCTGATTAAAATCATTACTTTAATTGCAAAAAGGTTTAAGTGGATTTAATGGAGGTTTGCCAAGTCAATTAGATTGGCAATGGAGATGGAGCAGAGATGGCCAAAAAAGGAGAAAAATAAACAGGTCATCTTCCTTCATCAGGCCCAGCGATAATCCAATCACCGCACTCCATCTCCTGATTGCACTGGTGAATCACCAACTCGAGCCAACTACGTCACGGTCGCACTGTGATCTGTGTCTGAAAGTCAAGCTCCAGTGCTTAAGATCATACCTGGATTCAAGACAAGAGAAAATCTTTGGAACAAGGGAACAAAGGCTGCTGTGGGGTTGTTGTTTGGAGCCGCGGTGCAGTCACATGCACAATTAAACCTTGCGAATCTGCTGCCAAAAAACACTGAACTTATAGGCTATATTGCCAAAATCCATCCATGTATACAGAAAAGCCTGGATGCTGAGATAATGACCGATAAAAACCTGCTGTTTCCACAGAGCAGTAACACACACAGCACTCACAACAAAGCAAATTACAAATCCTGAGTCAGTAACACGATAAAGCATGCACAAACACTGGCATGATCATCTTTCATACTATACAACATGTTGTTAAAGAGTATAAATGAGGAAAACATGAATTCATAGTTGTGTTGTGCTTCTAAAGCTAATTGCAGTGTTTACTAAGGTTGTCTTTGAGGGGGTCAAACAGGCCAAGTAGTGCTTTTTCATGGGTCACTGCCTAAAGGGGGGATAACAAACAATACAGCGAAAACTGTACAACCACTAAACACTACAAACAATATTATAAGGATAAGACTATTGATATTAGAAGTGTTATTGTTGACATATAACTTGTTTTTGATTACTCTGACATCTTTGGGGTAATGATTAAATCATATGGATTCAAAATAGAGCGGTCAACTGGAGACTTTGTTGAACTGCACTGCTGTTTGATATTTGAAACAGTATTTTCCTGTCAACTTCAAAGAACTCTAAAAATCTAGAAATCGATGTACTCAGGTTTGGTGATTGCTTTATTACTGTAAAATCAATTTGCCATCACTCTAATAATCACATTTGAAAGTTTCAGTAGTTGTCTAATCATCTGCTGAAGCTGGAGGTATGAGATGTCATCTAAGTGATCATGTCTCAGTCTCTTCCTCTGCCCCTGAGCTAATGTTAAGTAATGTCAGCATTATAGACTGAAAGAACAAGCTGCTTCTCAGCTTTGAATGTCCAGATGATCCAGTGACCAAGACACTGATGAGATCATCTTAAAAGCACAACTGGCTTTAGCTGTCGATCAGTCACCTCAGTCTGCTAACACAAGATTGTTGTTTGTTTATTGACTGACAAACTTATCACTCTGATGGTCTTTGGGAATACCAAAAGAGATGCAAAATGATCAAACTTGTTGCATGAATTGACATTGATGTTGTCAATTCATGCAACAGTTTGTTCTGTAGTTTGGCTAACTTTTTACTTTCCTTTACTTTCCTAACTTTACCTTAGGTAAATACCCTTAATTCAAGTCTGCTGGTGTTAATTTTTTAAATCATAAGTCAGAAAAACTTCAGGACAAATGTTTTAAACTGACTAAAAGCAGGATATGCTGTTTTTCAGGGACACCCCAGCTGTGGTGGTTGGCCATGAGGTCGCTCTGCTTTGTGCTGTGTTTGTGCCCATTACCTGGACCGGACTGCAGCAGACAGCACAGTTAGTAAGACACACTGGGCCATTTTACTCCCCTGTCAATCTCTGCATCCTGTCCCATTACTGTGGAAACTGCACTCACTCTCACTGTACCAAAAAAAAGCAGGTTATCAGTGTGTGAGTGTGTTTTCCACATTAACCCCACAGCTACACTGGATGTGTTTGCAGCACAATACTAACACTCATACAGGGCAGCCACAGCCTCGGAAACATTTTACCAGCTGCTATTATGCTACATGTGAGCTCTACTGCGGGGAAACTTGTGGAATTTACATAGTGAAGGTGCTGTAGGTTAAAATGCTTGCCAATGCATTTAATTGCAAAGTGAGCCATGGCCAATCATTACACCCAATCAGTAGGTAATGATTCGTTATCAGTGTTGTGCCATTTTAGCGCCTGAACCTGAAGGATTCATTAAGTAAATGATTGTTATGTAGATTCACAGGATGTAATCATTAGTATAACATTAACATCACGGTCTGTTCTTAAGCGTGAAATTAAAATGAGTTTCTCTGAGCCACGAGAACTTTGTGCTATCATGATCCTTTATTCAGGAACTACACATTAGCTATTAAATAACAGGCAGCTGGTGGCAGATTTGCACCTTCCCTGTTAGTAACTACTGTTTTCTTTTTTGCTTTTTTCCTTTTTGTTGAGTGTTACTGAAAAATAACAGACCACTTGGTTTAAGTGACTAGTGTTGTCCCTTTAATTGATGATTAATGTAAGTGGTCTCTCTCCCAGCCCTTAAGTAGAGGTGTCGTGCTGAGACTGTGACACATGTGGCAGGAAGAAAAGGAAACCTCAAACCTGTCGGCTGCTCCAAGTCCAGCTTAACAAGCCTGGCTGTGTTCTTACAGGAAGACAAAAGCTTTCAAAGATGAAAACAATGTGCTCTCTCTCTTTTCATTTTTCTTGACTGTAGATCCATATGCGTCAATATCCGTTGGCTCTCTTGTGTAATTCCCCTCTCTGATCGTCTCTGTTTTGCATCAGTTCTTCTGCCTGGCAACTCTTTCCTTTCAATTAGTTCCCTGAAATTTGTGCCATTTTGTAATTCAATGTTAAATGTGATTTTGTGTAATATTTTAACAAAACATCATTTTGGAATCAGAATCAGGTTTATTGCCAAGTAGGTGTCAAGACTTCCCTATTGGGAGGTGCAATATTTTACTCGAGGTCTTGACACTTTGCTAGACGGGTCTTCACGTAGTCCATTTAGTGTCCACCCTCCAAAAATTTGTCTTAGATTAGCAGTACCTGCTGTGTAAGCAAAATGAATTATGGCTGCCTGCTTTTTCATCCCCTCTGACAATAATTGATTACGGTAGTAAAGTAAATAGCTATTGCAGCGTTATTCAAGTCATTACATACTTGGCCAGGCAGCGCTGGATTACTCTTCCAAATCCCCTGTTGTGTATTGTTGTTGAAAGCAGCATTAAAATGTCCCTGGTTGGGCATTGTGGGATGTGAGGAAAATGTTATTTACCATTTCTAACAAGCTTGACTCTGGAGTTATGTTCTTTTCTCAGGCTATTGTACACTGTCAGTACACTGGGATTGTTAAAAAGGGAGCTGATAACAAAGAATTGGAAGGAAAGAGCAAGACAGAAATGAGAAATGAGAGTGACAGAGACTCTTTCAGCTCCCCCAACTCCTGCTCCCCCCTTCTTCTCTCCCTATCCAGTGCTCTCCTTAGCTCTCTCTCTCTACTCTCTCTCTCTCTCTCTCACACACACACACACAGAAGATTATGCATACTGCACTGCAAGAGTGTGTTAATCTTAGGTTAGTGGAGTTCTTTCACACAGGAAAGCGGTGTCTCATATTTACATGTATGTGAGTGCGCAAAGGGAGGTTTTTATGTTTTTCTTACTCATGATTCAGTGCTAAGTTAAAAGTGTGAAAGCAAGAGAGCCACAGAGAGACAGTAAGATTAAACAATGAAAGGATGAAGCAGAGAGGAAAGAGAAAGAGGGAGGAGGACACTGAGAGAGAAAGAACAAGAGAGACAGAGAGAGGTGGAAGGATACAGAAGCATAGAAGTGAGGCAAAAGTATAAAGAGATAAGCAAAGCGAGGCGAGCAGGGAGATAGAGTAGAGTGAAATGGAGTTGGGAGTAGGTTACCAATTACTGGGTCACAGAGTGGACAGTTTCATCTATTGCAACTGCAAAGATTGCACCTCCTGCAATGTCAGCTGCACCCTTAGATTTTGTCTGACGTCTGTGTGTGTGTGTGTTTGTGTGAGTCTCTTGCTCTTTTTAGCACACACCTCCTGACGCGCAGCTGTTATTGTTGTGGGAAGAACAATTGGTCTGAAAGTCTAGCAGAGCAAGAGAAATTCTTCATTCACGTTACACACAGCAAACATTTTGTCCCCCTGCCGCCCACTCGCAGCGGGACGTTTATCAAAGAACTGGAGTGGAAAAAAAGGAGTGAGGGATGTGGTTTTAATGCGATGCGATTTCCTGTTGTACAAGAGCAGAACATCACTAAAGCACACCAAAATGAGACCACAGCCAGTAAACATAAAGTCATTTTTTTAAGGTACACCTAGCTAAAACTGTTCATTCACACCTTTATAACAAGTCGATTAGATTACTTCTGTTCCTTTCTGTCTGGTAAAAAGATCATCCAAAACTCTGCTGTTAATATCTGACCGGTCCTGGCTTCCTTACACTGGCTAGCTGCTATTTTTAGAATTCATTGGGTTGAAGATATTATTGATCACTTTCAAAGCCCTGAGAGACCTTGCCCCAAGTTATTTGGCAGAGCTTTTGGTGCCCCATGTACCTTCAAGCTAACTGAGATCCTCAGATGTGTTCCCATACGTCTGGATTTATTCTCAAAGGCGATGGAGCCTGTGTAGTTCAGGCTCCCAAGCTTTGGAATGACCTGCCTGAGGAGATCAGGACTGCAGACTCTATCTTGTCTTTGAAATCACTTTAAAAAAATGGCTTTTTGGAGATTCCATTTACGTTTTATCTCATTTTAGGCTGTCTTAGATTTTAAGGCTTTTAGTTTCTATGTGTTTGCTTTTATTGTAGATTATTTTGTAACTGTGTTTTGACAGGTGCTATGTAAATTATGTTTATTATTATGACAACTAATGCAGTCTAATGCAACAGTCCTGAAATAAATCCAACCGTAAACCTTAATTTATTACCTTCATTCATTAAACCTTTGGATAAATAAATGCAAACTTCTAAAAGTCTTTTGTAGAAACTTCTCCTAAGAGCTGCTGATTCCACTTTATGATCATTTTGTAGTCTGCAGTTTGTGGTGCTGTTGAACTATTCCCTTATACTGTTTCTATTATTTTGTCCACAATAGACTGCACATGTAGTAGGTGCAATGGACATGGTTATACGAAGTGGTTAAAATAAGAAAAGCTTCTTCCATCTTTGTGAAAAACTAAAATCATAAACTACTTAAACTTTGATCTTGGATGAAAATTATGTAGGTACACAAATAGTAACTCACTACTGATCGGTAAGGGCCAAACAAAAAAATTTTTGATTATCAGGCTGGTTCAGGCAGAGTTTGTCTTGCTCGTCTATTCTCTTCTATTCTAAACATTTCCTCATAACATTTCCTTATCAGCTCCTACCTGTGAAGACAGAGGTGGTGACCACTTTGCTTTCCTGACTCCCTCTCACAGCGTTGAGGCTAATCTCGTACTCTGTAGCGGGAAACAGGCTGGACAAAGTGTAGTTGGTGACGTCGCTGTCAATCACCACGCTGTCCACTCGACCTGCCAGAGACATCAGAGAGAGGGAGGTCACATCAAAACCACTGCTGCAAAATCCTGCCTTTTTTTCATGTACAGGGCACACTCCTTAGCCAACTGCCGTGCGTTTTGCATCACAGGGTAAATATTTAATCAATACAGAATTTTAATTAAAAATTCAATTAGAATTCACTGATAAAACGTTACAATTAATTAGGTATACCAGGGTGTGTAACAAGGTTCCCTGCTACAAAGTATTTTACATCAGAGAAGGCTCCTACAGCAAATGCCATGTTCATTTAGCTGTAACATGAATATGCAGTGTTCTGATATAATAAATGTCATGTTATTATAATGCAATGTAAAGAATATGCTACCTCTGGCTGACTGGTAGGACAGCTTATAGTATTCAAATGGAGCCAGCGGTTTGATCCAGGAGATGGTCACTGCGTCTTCGGTCACGTCTGACACTGTCATCTCTTTTGGTGGGTCCATGCCTAGAGGGGAGATTATGGGCGGGGGAAGTGTTAGCATCGCATAAGGATAATCAGTGTAAACATCAACGCGTAAAACTGATGGTTTCAAAAAATGTCTTAAAGGATAATCTTGCTATCATGGCTGACAGGTGAGTTTAGAACAATGGGAGCATGTTATGTGGTATATTATGAAGAAAGTTAAAGAATTTACATAAAAATCAAAAAGAATCAGTGTCCTTGAAAGCCCACGTACTTCAGTCATCCTTGCTTTGACCATTCTTTTTCATCTTCTCTTCATTGCATTTACATAAACAGATCTGTCCTTGGTCTGCACAAGCATTTTTATTGCAAATTAGTAAAACAAATAAACGTCATCAAAAGATGTTCCAGGAGAAATCCAGCTCCATCCAGCTAAAAGAGCACAATGGGCGGTATTAGCGCAGAGACTGAGCGGGGCTTACTCAGAGGAGATTTCCTCCCCCCTGCTGACAGTTTGTTTTATGTGTCTCCTGAGACTATCGAGCTGCCATGGAAAAGGTTATGGCCAAAACAATGTGAGCAAACAATTAAACTGATGAAAGGTCCTTGGCTACAAGAGGACGAGAGAGAAAGAGGGATGAAGAAAGTTTGAGAAGAGGCAAAGAAAAAGACAAAAACAAAAAACAGGAGGAGGAGATTAAGAGATCACTTCCATCTCCTGGTGTGGACAAAAGGCGAAACGCAGCTTGTAAACCAACTGCTCCACTCCCTCTTTTCTGCTTTGAAAAGAATAATGGCTATTATCCGCGAGCAGAGGGGGCAATTTATAACTGCTGGCCTTGAACACATTTAAATTCCACTTGTATGACATACAGTAGCAGCATTTATAGAAGTTGTGATTATTCATGCGTGCATATCTGACTAATTATGTTTGCTTTGGCAAAGGTGGTGCCAAGGAATAATGGCTAAAAATGTGTATTTTCTCACAAAGCTTCTGAAGAAACGGGAACAGTTCCAGAATAGTCAGAGACATCTACTGCTATTGACTTTTTCCTCCTGGAAGATCACAATTCAATTTGCACCGTGTAAGCTAATAAATGAATGTGGCCCTCAGGCTGAGCCACATTTAGGCACCGTTTGAACTGACCACAGAGGAAGATTGACTACTGGTCTGATAAACCAAACAACCCCTATAACTGTGCTTAAAACACAGGACAGAAGAAAAGCTTAAATGCAGGAAATGTAACGCCGAAAAGAAGTCTAATTATAAAAGGAAAGCCAGAGTGCAGTCTTTCATCAAACGTGCCAGATCAAAGCAGGACAGCAGAATGATCACGGTGTAAAGACAGGTGCAAGAAATACTGTACAACTGTCTCATAATCCCCATAATTCACCCTCAAAATCTGCTTATTGTCACATGTGGGTGTATGTAAAGAGAGAGAGGGAGTGAGAGAGACTGCTCAGAGCTGCCAAGGTATTATATGAAACTGGCAGAGTAATCAGATGACAGCATACAGGTGTCTCTGGCACTGATGCAAAGTTAATATCTCTATTGTTCAATGCTGACTTTCATCTTTTCTGCATTTATCATCAGTACTCTCTTTTGTTCGCTTTTGATGACTTTTCCTTTTGTCCTAATTTCTTGAAAAAAATAATAAACAGAGATTCTGTTTTCAGTCTAGGCCATTGTCTCTTTTTCAGGCGGGTTATTATACTTACCCTCTCCTCATTCTTTGTCTTGCCACATGTTAAAAGCACACTTGTATTCAAAAGAAATGAGAACTCCTTCTCACAATAAGCCAATTAATGAGAAATTACACGGTAATGTTGTATATTGTATTAACAAAGAAAGACAAAGGTGTGAAGGATCATCGCGGCGCAGGAGAGAAACGATGGGGTAAACTGTGAATATGCGAGAGGGCATAAAAGAAGAAGAAGATTTAAAGGAAAAGCATCAATTCAAATGACGAGACAGAGAACATTAAGCAAGAGCAGACTGCTTTTCTCATACTAAATTTTACAGTAAAAGCTTTGGCCCTCACATTGTTCTCCCCCTCTCTGACCTTGTCTTTGGTAGAATCCATCTGTCAGCAGTTTCTCAAATATCTCCCAATGTTATACTGCGTATGAGTTTAGAATAAATATGAAAACACTGGATCATTATACAGACTGGCCATTGACCCTACTTTTATCTAAGTGGCAAACCACAGCCATCTGATGCAAGCAAGTATTTTTAGTGGTGTGTGTGGCAGGAAAAAATTGAAAATAAAACCTCCGAGGCAGATCTCTACTCACGGAATTCATTCTGCTGAGGTTCAAACAGCATTTTTGTAAATACATATTTAATTTAAAATCACTTCGTATTTCCATTTCTTACACTAATTTTTCCCTTTTCCTTACTCACTTTACCTCACATGTGCTATTTCCTTTCTTCCAAAAATTACTTTCTTCCCTGTTTTCAACCTCTTTTGAAGTAGTCTAACCCCAACCCCTCCAAAAGAACAGGGCAACTTATTCATGAATGTAATCAACATGACTACAGCTGAAACAACTGGTAAGTTAATCGGTTAAACAATTTAATTTAGACTGTTTATTCATTCATAGCTTTATTGCGTTACAAGGAAAAAAAATCCTTAAAAAACAATACCTTCCTCTCAATTGTGAGGATTTTCTGTATTTATGTCTTTGATGGTGATATGAATAACTCTGGGGTGTTGGTGGGACATAAAAAAAGCAATTTAAAGTATTGTTTAGATTTCCATTTGTATATTCTTTACATCTCTGTTAATCTTGGTTATACATAGCTGTATATATTTTTTACTACTGTTTATGCCTCCATTTTGTCACTTCTGCACACCTGCCTAAGCAGTACTATGTTTCTATTGTTTGTATTATAATTTTATTTCTATTCCCTTTCTTATTTTTGATTTATTTTATTTTATATATTCTATTCATATTATGAACCTTTGCACTATTTTATACCTAATGTCCTAACTTCTCCTTTTACTTCTGTGGTATTTTGAGCATCGTCAGAGGTCCTCTGGTTTGAGAATGTTGAATCCTCAAAAAAAAAAAAAAATCACCTTGTGCTGATGAAAGTTGTCATGATGTGACATTCTTTACAGTTTGACATTTTACAGACCAATTAATCGATTTATTGATAAATTCTTGTTGCAGCCTTAAACATTAAGGTATAGAAATATCCAAGCACATGAACGATGCAAAGAAATGTAATATGAGGCAAAAAACTACTACAGATACAGATTTCATTAGAAGCCATAAACCTTTAACATGCTCCTCCACTTTATCTGTTCTCATCTGTTTCATCCCCTTACCTTTGCCAATACTTGTCCATGATATCAAGCAGCTCACCTGTCGTGAGTGATGCTGTAATGGGCTCAGAGGTAACATCTCCCTGTATTGTGATTAGACTGATGGTGTACGGAGTGGACGGCAGCAGCCCCTGAACTAGTGACCTCGTCTTGGAGCCATCCAGCGTCACCTTAGAGGTGTCGGTGCCGTCTGCAGAGCTGTAGCTCAGGATGAAGAGGTCAGCAGGTGGAGCTGGGGCGCTCCAGGCCACCAGCACCGAGTCTGAAGTCACCTCTGACAAGTAGAGGTGGGTTACGGGCCTGATTCCTGGAGGAACGGGGGTTTAAAGGTCACCGGAGCGTATTCAAGGACAGGTAAAATGCTGGCCACAAGCAGAAAACGATGAAAAAAAAAAAAAAAAAAAACCCCAGCTGTCATCGTTATGGAGATGACAGATGAGCAGTTGAGTGATGGATGTAAGTGGCCCTGGATGGTGTAATGCCTCGTTTATAATACAGTTGAGAAAATTAGCCTTGGGTGTAATCTTGATGGGGAAGGTGAGACTCAGAGCAGACCACAATCATGTGGAAGTAATGATTTAATTGGTCATAAAAAAGAGAGACTGATGAGATTATCCGCCGTTAAGATGACGATGTGATGGGACCGTTCACAATAAGAAAACGGAGAAGTGATGATGATAGCAGATGCTGTTGTCAAAACGTATGACCTGGACAGGAGATGATGTAATGAATATGAACCGGTGTAGCAGCTGACACAGCAACAAATGCAGGACGATTTGAATCTAATTAGCCATGTGTGGATGAATAAACAGCAGGGACAGCGTGGCAACAGTGGCTTCTCCTTTTCTGATTAAAGGCGTCCTGTGGAGTTTTCTCTGTCATCAATCACCATTTGAGGTCTGCAATTGGTTTACACTTGCCTGCATTTATGGTCTTCTTCTCTTTTATTGGTGAATGGCCATCTTTTATGGTATGCATTTCCTACACTAACTGTCAACATGCGTTACAGCCCTGTTCAGTCAGCAGAAATTTGTAATGCTTAACCGCCACACTCGTGGTGCGCACCTGTGTGTGCAATCTGGTAAAATACTTGATACAAATAACACAGGGTTTGTTTAAATGAATAAACATCATAGAGTCTCAGCATGATGTGATGCTAGTGGTCTATTGTAGAGCTGGTAATGACTGAAAAGCCAGGAAAATTCAGCAACAATGACCACATGGAGAATATATATATATGCAGGTGATGGGTGATGACAAATTGGTGAGCCATCCTCTGTGGCTCTTATTTATAGCACAGATGACGCTAATAAACTTATACGTCAGTCTGCTAGTCATGAGAAGTGCTAGTCGGCATGTTAAAAAGCTGTACGGTGTCTCCCCTGTAGGAGCTTTGTAAAAAACCCTGACGGTGTTAGCAGAGTTCCTTGATTTGGGTTTGGTGGCCTCAAATTTATAACAGAAAGCTGCCTTAAAAACAGGGGCACAGAGTTTAAAAGGTCTTTAAGTCAGCTGCTCTACTGGTTGCATTGTGGGAAATGTAGGACCTAGCATTTCTGGAGCTCACCTGGGACTAAAAGCTAGTGTATCTCAGTCCCTTTAAAAACTGCAGTCCATAATATTAATAGATGGGATGTGAGAAAGAAGCCCTGTTATACATATATATATATATACACACACACACACACACACACACATATATATGTATATATATGTGTGTGTATATATATGTGTGTGTGTATATATATATATATATATATATATGTATATATATATATGTATATATATATATATACACACACACACACACACACACACAAGTAACAAGTAAATAGATTATTAAAAGAAGGTATGTTTTCTCTTTATAGGTGGGTTTTTTCACTCTTGTCGCTGTTAGAATTATGTCTTTAAAAAACCTTAAAAAGAATAATAATAAATGAATGAAAACATGCCATAAATGAAGACTCCACTTGTCTCTGAGTAATGTTCTGTAACAACACGTCTGCGATGAATAAATAATGAGAGGTTTGCAGATGACTCCTTGCTTACTTCATATTCAGTGACAAAGTGACAAACTGAGGACAGATCGAAGTGCAACAAAGGCTGTTCATATTTCATCATAGTTCAAGATCAAATTTTTGATTATTCACCAGGTTTTGTTTTTTAATTCCTTACGAGTTCACCTGAGCGCGGGCAGACAGATGTTGCCAATATGGCCAAGTGAACAGTAGATGAGAAGATGACAGGTAATTAATTATTTTTCCCTCTGATTCTCTTGATCTGTCACTTCATCATTCTCTTGTCTTGCCTCTCCAGATGGTTGGAGTGGTGTTACTAAAAGAGCCACAGATAACAAAAGATGATGAATGCAATGATGATCCCTTATGATGACAACAACAGTTATGTTGGTGACAACTGCCATGGTGGTCACAGTGAGGAAGAAAAATACGCTGATGATGATGATGATGGTAGTGGTGATGATAATGATGATGATGAGAGTGGTGGAGAAAAGATTGACAGATGTGACAGCAGGTAAGCACATGCCCGTCATTCTGACACCGTCCTTTGTGCAACGGAAAATCACATCAGGCTTTCTGTAAAAAATAACAAAGAACCAACAGTGCTGCATGGACTGACAGGCGATCCGACATACAGTCGGACAGGCAGGCAGGATAAAAGAAAACTTTGTTGTGTTTGAAATTCGCAGCGAGAGCGATGCCATGGAAGTGAGAACAAAAAAAGGAAGAGTGGTGCAGAGCGTGACAGCAAAATTGAGGAATGTGGTGTGGAAAAAGGAATCAGAAGAAACAGAAACACAAATACTTTTAGATGCAAAACAGAGGTGCAATTAGGGAACACTTGTAACAAGCTCATTAGCTGACTTGAATAATTTACCTCCGCTAATTGCTTCTTCAAAGTCTTTTAGGGTCCTCCATTTTCTTTCAGCGTGACTCACCTTACCTGCTGCCACACTTTAGTTGATTATATTCAGCATTTAACTTCATTACGCACCACTGTTGTTAAACCCTTTCTCCGACTTTCTGCAGTAATAGGCTGATCTTTCATGTCTTTATCTGAGCGAGCAAACCACTCGGGAGTAAATTTATCTTATTTCTGTCTGATAATTAAGTGGATTAAACGGATGCTGTACCGCAACCTTGACACTCAAGAAAAGTTTATAATCAGCTGTTGCAAAGAAAAAGACAAGTGAGGACGGCTGGAATTTAGTTGACAGAAATTATTTCTGCACAAATGTAACATTGATTGAGTGTATAAAATGTGCCTTTCTCTCTACCTGTAAAGGCATCTATGGTAGCTGCAGTGCTCTGTTGTCTTCCTCTTCTTGCTGCCACAGTGATGGTGTACTCAGTCCCAGGCTCAAGGTCTGTCAGGGTGGTGGTGGTCACATCTTTAGGCACAGTCAGCTAGAAAAGGTAATTATGCACAAATTCAATTAGATTTTTCTCAATGCTTTAAGACTACTTCATAATAAAACTGCATGTATGTGCAATATTGTATTTATTATCCATTCAGTGTTCATTTGTCCAATTCTTTACCTCAGTTGTGACGCCAGAGGAGGATGTGTAGGTGACCTTGTAGTGGTCGATGGGGCCCTGAACCACGCCCCACGCTAGAGTGATGGTGTTGTCTGTAGAAGCTGTCACAGTTAGATCCAGGGGCACATCCAGGCCTAACAGAGGGGAAGATTTCAGTAAAGCACAGCGCCTCTTAAATTTCTTCAGAAAAAATGTCAAAAACAATACTCAGCATAAAAGCTATAAAAAGCAGAATGAGTCAGTTGCTGTTTGTGAGCGCAACATTCAAAGCTGGCCCTTCCTCGGCTGAAAGCATAGAGCTTCTGATGGTCCCACATGCTTATGATTTCGTAACTGCTCACTATGTATTTGTAGAGTCCCGCACCTCAAATGCTGCGTGTTGTTATTGGATGGGGGCGACACACCCCTATCCAAAGGTTGTGGTCCTGAAATGCCACAAACACAAAAAAGGAAAATCCAGGCAGAGCGCAGAGTCTCTGCAGATACAGACATCACTCACTTCAAGTGGGGTCCTAAGTGATGACTGAGAGGGATTATTCTGAGTCTATCCATTAATTTTAAGGAAAATCCTACTTGTTACATCTTAAAGGCAACACTGTTAACCACTGTTACCCAGGAGAAAACACCTGTACACCAACTGGTTGAGTTAGTGATTACAATTGAACATATTATATGACTCATCCGTGAGCTGATATTTACCTTCATGGTTCTTTCTTCCCTCACACACCTGTCACTCAAGACACTTTTAAGAGTGTGAAAAAATTCTTTACATCAAGTACTCTTCTATCCAAGTTTGTTCTTATGTATATTTGCAATATGAGTTCAATCACCAGATATTCGGATAAAAAATTTAAAAGATTTTTCTTTAATCCTATCTTATTTATTTCTTACTTATTTATAAATAATATATATTATTTATTTTGCCTTCCTTTGGTTGGGCTACACCAAAAGGTTTTTACAGTGGAAAGTACAAAAAGCTGAATGTCTAGTATATAATAATACAACAATAATTCCTCTGTTAATTCATCATCTTCATGTTCTGTTTTCTGTTTGTTTCTATGTTGTTTCACCCTCATGTGTTTTCTATAGTTGTATTCTGCACAAAAAATGAAATATTACAAAAAACTAGCAAACACTTAACTGGCATGTAAAACCTGGTATGCTCAAGAAGAGAAGATGCAATGAATGAAGGCAGATGAACAGGGTTGTTCTGTTACACCTTCACACTACAGTACACCCCTTTGCTTATTGTGCTGCAACCAAAGTATTTGTGTCATGCCTCCACTCAACCAGAATGCTCAAAAAAATAAATATAATAAAACGTCTGCAGCTCAAGTCCAGGCAGAGACAGTTGTTGCAGGTGACGTCTTCTTTAATGTTCCCACATGAGCTGATCTGATGACAAAATGCACTGATGAACTGTTTCAACATTGTGAAGTATCTTAACAGAAAAATAACTTCTTCTGTATTCTTCTACTGTATATCTTCTTTGAAGCAGTCGTGACATCAAAAGCAGGGCTGTTACTGATTAAAATTTAACAGTCAGCTTCCAGGAAGTTCATTTCCAAAATGACAACTGTATTAACATAATGATTCCGATCCAGTATTAAATCTTTTTGTGTTTGTTGCGTTCTCATGTTTGCCATTTTCTTTCCTGCAGCAATGACCCAATGTGCCCAGTAGATCATCAATGTTTAATTGTCATCTAATCCCCTGCAGGACTGTTTGCATGAGGTCTCAATGTTTTTAAGCTCCTTGTCATGTTGAGTGCTTTTTTTTTTTTTTTTTTAATTCATTTATTTATTTTTTGGGGTGGGTGGGGACGGGGTGGGCTTTCAGCTTTCAGCAACACACACTTCTAACATGAGCACTGCTGTGTGCCGGGTGGACAGGAGGTGTTGTCATATTATTTAAAGCTCTTTTGGAACCATGTGAAAGCTGTAGTGCATTTTCAAAGTTCAAAGTGAGTGCACAAAATAGTGGGGTAGAAAAAGCTTGTTCGTAAAGAAAATGGAGGCATAATTTTGCAAAGTGCAAAATGCCTTCAGCCATTAAAATAATTGCAACTGGAGGAAAGATGTGCTTGACAGCCAGCATGATGGGAAAGATTAGCGCAGCACCTCCATGCACTAACATTTCAAACAGAAGGTTAAATAGGGTCTTTAGCCAAAAAACTCAAAACACAATAAAAATTCAAATAGCCAATCAAGTACTGAGGCAAAGAGAGAGCCATTAGCAAAATGGTGTGCATTATTACAGCTTTAAAATACTGTAATGGGAACTTTCACCCAAGCTGGTGAAATAAAACAGCCACACTTCTCCCAAAAATATCAAAAGTCCTGCAAAAAAATTGATTTGCTTAATTTAGCTAAAATGGCTTTTCACAGGAGCACTGTCCCACAGCATGAACTGAGAGTTACATGTATAATAACAAATGGGCCAGCCAGCCTGCTGTGAAGCTGAGATTTCCAGTACAACGCTGCTGTGACTCACTTACTGCGTCGTACATGCACGAGTGGATCACCAGCTTTTATAGTAAATATGAAGTACAGTAAATATTTACTCACCCGTCCTGGCGTTCATTGTTGCCGGCGTGCTCTGGTTGCTACCTTTCATGGCAGAAATGCCAATGCCGTACTCTGTGCCTGGCAGCAGGTCTGAGGCACAAAAATGGAGAGAGAACCACTTACAAATTTAACACACGTTAACAAGATGAAACATCACTTGGACTTGTTTCACTTACCTCTTCTCATGCAGAGCGCATGTCAATTACATGGAGTTTTACAGCCTAATTAACTGCACACCAGTGATGAGGTCCAGGCAAGTTTACATGTACATCAGTATAATTTCTGAGGAAAACTTCTTTCTTTGTTTTTATTTTTTTGCCAACTGCATATTTGATTAGTTTCAAATCAATTCAGTATGTCCACAGTGAGTTTCTCAAGTGACGGAGATAAAGATGAAGAGATGAGTAATGAAAATGAGCAAGACAGTGAGAGAGATTATTAGCAGAGAGAAAGAGAGCGAGGTGAGAGAAAATGAGAGTGACAGAGAAGGAATGAGAGTGGAGGCAGCATCGATTGCAATGGCCCGACAGAATAACACGAGGACCTGCTTCTATTCTTATGCCGGCCGTGCCCTTTCCAGCACTCTGGCCTTTCAGACAAAAAAAAAAAACAAACATCCCAGCTGACCCCTCCTTTCTGACAGCCTTTCAATATGCCCGCAGGACAACAAGCATTTCTCCAGATACAATCAGTAGCCCGTCAGCCAAGTGTTAGCTCCGCAGATAATCCTGCCATGTAAAACACACAGGCACTTCCAGGCTTTTTCATTACACATTGGATGCACTGTGATGATACTGAAGGTGTAAAGAAACACATCACTCCGAGTGCAAGAAACCTGCGGATATCGATAAATAATTCCTGAAAAACTGAGAACAAATGATTGAACCCATGACAGAAAAATCACCCAACACTCTTCCTTATTCACCTGTGAGGGTGGTCTTGGTGGTGGCTCCCTCATTGCGTGGCACGACCACTTTATCATACTGGTCTCCTGCTAAAGTGCTGTACACCACCTGGTAGCCCTCCACCTACATTTAAACACAAGACGGGAAGAATCAGATGTTACGAAAACTAAAGAACAGTCACAATTCTCCCTGCAGCTCTTATGGCTCAGAGAATAAATGGTTTATTTTGCATTAGCCCTGCCTGATATTTGTGTCTCTGCCAACACTCTGTGGAACCATGAGGATGAATACATTTGTAGTGCTAACAGGCATCAAGACAGACTAGTTTCATAAGTCTGGTTGTGTAGTTGCTGAGCGCCAGGAATATCATTGTGATTCCTGAGTGAAACAACAAGATTTATTACATTTTACTCTGCACTTGCACCTTGTAAATTTGTGCACAACAATCCTGTAATTGGCATTTACCAAGCTCACAAAATGCAGACCCACCTGCAGTGTTCAATGCAACATAACAGAGTTCAGAAAAATGGGCAGAATAAAAACCTGCTTTAGGGCAAGTATGCAAGAAAGGTTGGGGGATGGTGGCTAAGGTCAGGACTGAGGACAAATTAGTTGTTATTTTTACAAAAAGGACACAATTAACACACGCGCAGTGATATTCAAGATAGCCTTGAGTCTTGAATATATCAATAATAGATTAAATCAATGAATTAGGGACACCTAAAGTTGTGCTGAGATCCTATCAAATATTTATGAATAGTTTCTCTACAAGTATTTAAAAAAAAAATACAAAAACAATAAAAGACAAAAGTTGAGTTCTGCAAGAGGAAGAGTCTTATATTGGGGGCTGAGCATTAACAGCTGCCAGTAGTAGTAGTAGTAATGAGTAGTAAGCATTTAGAAGCTTTATTTGAGTAAAATAATAAATTGTATATATTAAAGTAGAGCATTTTATCTATTTATTAGTGTATTATTATTATTGATTCATTAACACATTAACAAGTAGTCAGCATGTATTTTTTAATGTTGTAGCAAATGAGGAGCTCATTTTAGCTGGTTTGTAATCTGTTATTTGATTTTATCTATTATACTGTATAATATTTTATGTTTGACATATGTCTGTAATATCATAATCATATGTAAAATAAAAATAGTGGGGAAAGAGGGTAGTTTTAGAAATAACAAATCAAAAGATACAAAACTGACCAAACTGACCTTGTGTCCTCACATATATAACGCACATAACATAACTAATTGTAAACTTGAACTTACCTCAGCTTCACTGTTATCCCATTCAAGCTCCAGGGTGGTGGAGGTCTTGGACACGAGCCGCAGGTTCTTGGGGGCATCGATCTCTGAGAAGAACGATAAAGCTGACAATGTTGGGGACACTGAGACCAATTCTCAGGGAGTGTGAACAAGTAAACACCAGCGGTTAAAACGTCACACAGATATAGAGTTCGTGTCCAACTGCTTATTACTACAGTTGATCTGCATATAGGATGACATAATCTCCTGTACAACAACATCGTCATTTACTTCATTTAAACAACCTTAAATTAGATATTCTGCAATTACATGCATGCATTTCACTTTAGATGTAGCTTAAAGTAATGTCACTTTGATGAAGCCTGTGTGCACTCAAAGCAAACTAGGATAATGTTTCCACAAATAATGTACCTTCTTCTGCACAAACGATGGGAAAAAATTACCATGAACAGATGTTCACGACCATATCCAATAAAGAACAACAGTATGGTATACATTGGGCCATATGTCATCAGCTGTTCCTCAGAGCCAGGCACAGCATCACACGCACCACTATTACCACATCTGCTTGCTGTCAGACCTCACCGGTAGTAAATTCAGTGGATATAGACCCGCTCTCATTTCCTTTCCTCACACCGCTCACAGACACCTCGTAACGTGAGCCAGGACGCAGAACCTGTGGAACAAAAACACAAAACAGGGACAGTTTAGTCTGTTTAATCTCTTTGCATGGATTCTTTTGTTTGTTTTTGTTTTATCTCAACACACAGACGGCAGGCAGACTCTGTGATTAGATCATTTAACAAGCATGACAAGCATACACACTAACAAATACACACACACACACACACACCAGCAACACTATACTTGTGGGTACAATGTAATAATCCCAAATACAACTCTCAACTCAAAGATAAATGGTTTAAGTTAGGAGGACTGGCTTTTCTGTCCCCAGATGGCAAGTATGTCCATGTATACATACACACACGTGTGCGTGTGTATGATCAGATCTGTGACCCCACAATGTGATAAACTGCACACAAATACCCCCCACCACTCACCTGCAGGGAGTACTGGCTGAGCGTGGGTTGGAGGCGGAAGGTGGTCCGTGGACCCTCCCCTCCCACCAAGCCGTAACGCAACACGATCTGATCAATCTTTGCTTTTGGCGGTATCCACTCCACAAATGCTACAGTGTCTGAAACATCCCGCACAATCAGCTGCGTGGGGCCATCAATCACTGCAAAACAAAGATAAACAGAGGCGGAATTACTGAATGTCCTGTTGTGATTGTTACAAAGTAGAATCACTGGGGAGTGGCCACTTTGCCAACCTTACCATCTACTGCTGCACTTTTTGACATTTCTATTGCAGATTTAATGGCTGATTTTTGGCTGTATACCAAAACTTAACTTTTTAATTATCTGTTCAATAAAACAGGCAGATCTCAAGGCACAGGCAGGGGCAGGATGGTGTCTGTTCTGGGGTTTCAGAATTGTTTCTTTGATCTTTGTAGACCAAGTGTGCGTCTGTCTGAGTCCAGCGTTCTTTGCTGGAAAAAGACTATTCCTTCCCGGTTGGGAGTTAATTGCTTCCATGAATGAAGAGGTACAAGAATCTCATGGTCTTAATCCCAAGTGGAGGGTAAAATTTAGCACATTTTGCAGGCGGTTTAGTTCAGGATTCAGCAGTTAAACAGTAGTGGAACTTTGTCGAACACTTTCGATTTTACCAGACAAGCTACATAGCAATCCTGACCTGTGGACCATGATGATCAGGATGTCTCCTGGGTTCTTTTGTTTTCTAGGCACGTTCATAGCCAGAACACACTGGAGAGATTATATATCTCATCTGTTTTGAGAATGCCTTGGAAACCCCTTGGGAAATGACTTGAAATCCACCAAGAGGAGCTGGAAAACGTTGCTAGAAAGAGGGGTGTGTCAACTACCTTGCTTTGCCTGTGGCCCCAGAGTGACCAGGCCTCGGATAAACGGCAGAAAATGGACGGATGGATGAATGACATAAGTCATGAATCAATGAACATTCACTCTGCTTGTTCTCATTGTTAGAGCATCAATGCCAATAAAAATGTATTTCATTCAAGGTAATGGGGTGTCTAAAACTGTGATAATTAGCACTCTATTTAATTAACCTGTTTATTACTTCTTTCCACAAAAGGTATGGTTTGACATCTGTTGCTTTAACAGATGTCTGGGAAAAGGCAGGTGCTTTTGATCAACGTTCTTGATGATTTCTACTGCAGTCAAATGAGGCGCAAAGATGTAGCTTTACTGATGCAGTTTATGATGATAAATTAGAATAATTATCCATTTCAATTTGGACAAGGTAACAACACAATTTAATGTTGTGGAATCACCAAAATAGAACAACACTTAATTCAACATACATGTTTATACTGAGAGCACCATAGTATGCTGTGAGAGCCTTATGTTTCTCAGTTGATGGCCCCATGGTGAGATTACATAAATGACACATTTTACACAGTGAGAAACATGTAATCATGATCTCCTT
The DNA here is from genome assembly GCA_023238725.1 of Scortum barcoo. Taxonomy (NCBI): domain Eukaryota; kingdom Metazoa; phylum Chordata; class Actinopteri; order Centrarchiformes; family Terapontidae; genus Scortum; species Scortum barcoo. The sequence continues at coordinate 16,135,886 of CM041533.1, read as the reverse complement.
TTAAGTCTTTCTTTGAGAATTTGAGATCTAAAAATGTCCCAGACTCAGGCTTTATATATTGCAGGTCCAACACGATCCTTGATGTATTAGAAATTGGCCCCTTAGGCGTCCTCCTTGAAAACATCCTGAGAAAGACAGTTGCAGAGAACCAGTTCCCACATCAGCTGTCCTCTCCCTCTGGATTTTCTTCAGACTCCTCAGTGCATTCCCTCCTTCTCCATGGAGGGATAAATCTTTGTTATAAATAATTAAGTAACTTAAAATTTGTCTTTTCCTCTTTCTTTATCCAATAAGGTGTCCTGCAGTGGGCCGCAGTGAAAAATTAATGAGTGCCATGAATTATTAATCGATACTTAATTACAACCCACGAAACGAACAAAGACTTGACAGGAAATTGATGGTGTTTTGACTGCTGACATCAGAGTTTGAATTGTTATGGACGAGGTTTGAATTGGATCTATTACAGCTGTCCAAGTAGTGTCAGCTGGGTGAGGAGTGGAGGCAATACCTCAGTGAGCTTTACATTAGGGATGTAAATGGTGGCACTCCAACAAATGTGTCAAGGTGACACTCAGTCTTTACGCCAGGGTATTTAGCTGTGTGTGTGTGTGTGTGTGTGTGTGTGTGTGTGTGTGTGTGGGTGGGGGGGGGGGCAGGGAAAAATATGCTATAATTGGTACTGAAATGACAAACTGATTTATTGACTGATTAGGGGAACATTAATTGCTGACAGTTATAATAATCACTTAATCATCTAAGCCTTTTAACAAGAAAAAGTGCCAAATATTTGCTTCTTCCAGCTCCTCAAATCTGAGGACGTCCTGTTTTTCTCTGACATGTAAACATTGCTAATTGTACATCTTTGGGTGCTGGACAGTTGACTGGATAAAACGATTAAACGTTATAACATCACCTTGGGTTTACTTATCAGATTAATTCAATAAAAGCACTAATAATAATACTAACAGTTATTACCAGAGTTTCGTACTCTACAGTATATGAATACATTTGAAAACAGCCGTGATATGTTGGCTGTATGCTTCCTCCTCAGACCCCAAATTTGCAATTCATCTCAAAGCTTAAAGTTTCAAATCTTTCTGTAAGTATTTCTATATTCCATTAAATGTCTAGGACTAAATGAGTAACAATTAAAGTTAAAGTAAATTCCATTTTCTCATTCATTAAGAGTTTGACACCTTTAAAATCTTATCTAATGTGTTTCATCAAGACTGTGTAAGTGTTGTTTGATCAGGTTTAATTGTAAGTGGCCCGGCAACACAAGCAAACAACTGTAATCACATTTAGATTTAAATGTTATACAATACCAACTTCAAACCAGTTTGAAATGAACAGATAAAAACACAGGTACAGAAATCTTGTGAATTAACCAAAAAAACTTTAAAAAATGGCCATGTGTTCAATTTTCATGAATGTTGGGGTTATTTTTTGATAACACATAACAGTAATATGTAGGACTGTACATGCTGTAGTGGACTACTGTAGGAGAAAACATGTATGAAAGCAGGTATACTAATTAATAACTATAATTCAAGAGCCCTCTTTAATCTGACTGTGACTGAACAATTTTTAATTTATATGACCAATGACATCATATTCTAACATCAAGATTTACGGTCTCCACGAATACATACATGTTGTGACAGTAGCAGTTACCGGCTGGCTTCGACCCTGATCTCGGAGTGCTACCAGGTTAACAGTATACTCCTCTCCTGGTCTCAAACCAGTCTGCACAAATGAAGTGATGGTACTGGGCAGTTGTGCAGTCATCCCTCCATCATTGTCCTGGGGAAAAACAGAAATAAAGGTGATGGGATGAAAAGAGACTGGAGATGATGATTTCATTTACTCACTGAGCAAATAAAGCCGCATTTAAAACATCCGTTCTGTTTCTTAAATGCAAAGATGCTTTTCTGCCTTCTCATCTTTACTAGTTCATGTTAGCCAGCTGTAGACAGCAAAAATCATTTCATTTACTGTGCCACTCAAAGACTGCACCAGCTGCTACTGAGAACTTTTCAGGTGGAGCGTTTTCTTGCATATTACTCAATGCATGAGATGACGTCGTGTCAATATGACAACTTTGACTATACCCTTTGTCTTTATTAGCTCTCTTGCTTGAAAAACTCTTTAGTCATGACTGTATCTTCAAGCGCTAAAAATAAATAACCTGATTATGTGAACTGAGAATATTCCACTTCTCACTTAGTGAAACTGTCTGAGAGTTGTTCCAGAGAGATGATTCTGTTGACCAGTTCGACTGACAGCAGTTTCTAGCTCCACTTCTAAATACCAGAAAGTGTGCTAGGTAACTCAACAGAGGGGTATTGCAAAAAGGGGACATATGGAGTTATTCTATTGGTACGATCCACAATCTCTGTCTATGAAAATCTGAAAATAACAGTTTTGAGGTGTAACGAACTGAACCGAACCGAACCAGACTACTTGGTGAAAATATGGATATCTGCATATATTGAGTAAATGTCAGATGCTATGTGGCTTAAACTTCTGCAATCAGTGGAGATAAGGGATCTGTCAGACAAAACATCCTCATCAGCAAGATATAAACAGTGACTCATGCAGTTAAAGTCTATGCAGCAGGCTTTCTGAACTATATATATATATATATATATATATATATATATATATATATATATATATATATATATATATATATATATACATACATATACATATATATAAATATATATTCACTCATTTTGTAAACTTCTGAATGGTTTAGCACACTAAATTCCCAAACCACTGTAAGCATGCTACACTGATATTACCCATGTTAAATTCTGCAGAGGCAGCACTCTCTACATTTCCAAAGGCCTGTCACTCATCCATATGGAGCCCCTGCTATTCCCAGCTGTTCTCAGAGAGCCAGTGTTGCACATGCACTTCCTGCCGACAGACAGATGTTACACCTACTGCTGCTCCAAGATCCCCAAAAGCCTGCGCTACCAAGGCTCGCATTAAAACAGAACATATAACAGCTTGCTGCTTTCCTAAATCAAACCTGTAATTAGAGATGTAATCCATTTAATCACCTCAACTAAATTACCAGGGTGGGCAGTAACACACAACGGTAATGTTCCAATAACAATGGGTGTTCAATCTCAATAATTATACAGTTAAATGAAGGCAATTCTAAATTATACAAAATGAATCACCATAACAGTATATCCCACCCTCATCTCCTGTGTCTGTTTGCTTGTAATTAGTCATCATTCTCTCCGCAGACAAGTTCACTCAGATGAGGAATGACAAAAGAGGGTTTTTTTCAGGTCACTGTGGAGGTATTTTTATCACTTTGATTTTATTGAGTCAAAGGGTGACAAGAACGTAGAATGCTTGATTGCCCATTCGTGCTTGGTTACTTATTAGTGTAATTTAGTTCTTCAGGTAAGACAACATACCATTTTATGTCTATCAAAAAAGAGTGGATGTAAAAGTGGTTCTAAAAATCCTCTCTCTAGTCATATAAAGCAATATAATATTCATTTTCAAATGTATCATAGGAGTGATTAATATCTTTTCAGCAAATTCAGATCAGATTTCTTTATGATTACTTTGTCTCCAAAATAAGGACAGTAAAACTTTTATATTGTGAAGATAAACTATAATTACCATCCAACAGCTGGTTGCCTCTGCCAATCAGTCAAGTTGTAGTTTACATCTATGTCTGTCCAGACTCATAGTATATATGTAGAGAAGACTTTTAAGGAATTTAATAAAAAAGTATGAAGTGTTTTTTTTTTGTTTTTTTTTTAATGGAAGTTATCACTATATTGACAACAGTGACAACAATCACCTGAAGCTCAATATCAACAAAACCATGAGCTTGTGGTGAACTATTGGAGACTATTGGTCAATAATTTGTCCTTTTAGATATCTGTGTGAAATTTTGTAATGTAGGAATATGAATTTTTTAATTACTGTATTTTTCACAGATCACAGTGACCTTTCACTAACAAAACCTAATCCGTTTATCCTCACACTGAAAGTATAGTAATTTTGTTTTTTCAGTAAGAAGCAGTTCCATGGAAAGCTGTTACATACTAAGATCTGTGGATTATCAAGTAAGAATGAATTGAAAAAAAACATTGTTGTTCAATATTGTAAATGTAATTTTTCAACGCTATGAGCACCAAAAATGTAATTCCATTAGCTTCCTTTGCACTGGGCTGGCACGAGTAATCTCAGAGGCAGACATCTCAAAATCAGGGCAAACAAAACATGGCTACATACCACTAGAGGTAAGTGACAAAAGATGTTTTTGAATTTTGGAGACACATTTTTCTAACTTATATATAATGTATATTAAAAACTCTTTCGGAATGCAAAGGGGTTTCTCTCACTTGTCACCTGATTTCTTTGAAAAGATTCATATTCAGAGACTTAAATGAGAAAGAAAGATTGATTTTTCTTGGAATCTGCCTGCACTGTCTCTTCTTCCCTGGAGTGAATGAGTGAGTCACAAAGTGCAATTTGAACACTGTTATAGCCACAGGCATGATTTAACATCATTTCAAGTTCATGCAGGCTTTATATGAACAAATGCTTTAAGTCAAGAGAATACTGCGGATTTGCGCAGCCTTATCATGCCTTGACCATTTGATCAGTATTCAATGTGAATCACAGTGCTGATATACTTTGCGGGAAACCCTAATCGTTATGCGTGGTCATGTGTGTGTTTCTGTGTGCATGTGAATTTAATTTCCAAAGAAAGCCACAGCAGCTTTCCCTACAATGAAAGAAAATGTTTTTTTCAAGAGACAGCCTCTGAAAAACTGAAATAGTCACATAAATGATATTAATCAATATTTCTGGTTGTATATGACTCGATACTACTGGAACTAGGACGGGTCTAGTGGCAGCAGTACTGACTGACTGATTGCTTTACAGCTCAATCGATTTATTACGAAAAGCCCAAAGTAAAACATATAAGATGGTGCGGTAGGTATGTGCTACAGAAACAGAGGCAGTATGGTATTTTATTGTAATGTCAAATATATACTGTAGCTGTTTCTAACAGCGTTAACGTCAGGTCTCAAAGCTCTCCCTCCCTCGCTTGCTCGCTGTTTCCTTTTTACACAGTAGCGAGTTCTGTGTTTGTTCGCGTAGGCCAAAGCTTTCATGCCTACTTCCATTACGAGATTGTCAAAATTTACAACCCCATTGCTGGATTAAATCCACAGGGGGCGGGACTGCCAGCTTATAATATGATTTCCCCTGTGGCTGGAGCGAGGGAGGGAAAGCGAGGAAAGATAGAGAGTGGAACATATATAGGGAAGGGAGAGAGAGGTGAAGGAGAAAGAGAGGGGTGGAGGGTATCTGAGGAGGTAAAGAGGAACGGATTGGAGATCTCCACCCAGAGGTGAAAAGGGAGGGAACAAATGGAGGTTGGAATGTGCTAGAATAAGAGAGATATGGAAGATTGGATAGAAAGAGAGATGAAGGGGAGGGTAAAAGCAGTAAAATGAAATCAGGAAGCTCACTGCTTTTTCTATTCAGAAACATTCTAATCTTAAAAGGGCTTGAAATAAACACAAAAAAAAAGCTTTTTAACATCAGATTTGAGGCTCGGAGTCTGGCCAGACCAAAGGGTATCTCCCCATGAGAACACCTTAAAGGAGAAAACCAATTACTGTGAGAGGGCATGAGATTAGAGTGTCGAGAGTACCTCGAGTTTACAGCAGGAATTAGAAAGAGAAAGGTTTTTGCTTTCTAGCTTTGAACCTGGCCCCGCTATGGTTCTACGAAGGGTTATTCTGGAAAAGGGTTTAATGGCTCATCCACCTAATAGCCAATAAGCTTAAGACAATCCGCTTGTCTAATTTGGTATGGGGCTTCAAGTTGAGAAAAATCCCAAGAAAACCGAAATCCATACATTTTCCTTTCTGTTTCTACACATAAGTTATCTTGAGTTTGGCACTGGTGAGATTTGAAAATAATTACTTTCAATGGCAAATATTTTGTGCGTTCGAAAAAAAAAAAAACAAAAAAACAAACAAAAAAACAAAACAAAACTGTCGTATGTGTGGTCGATTCATTTTCCTTCTGCCTTCTCACACACATGGACAGTGCACTCGTCCTCCAGCATGCTGTAGGGCAGTCTTACATCGGGGCTGACGGCGAACACACACACTCTGAGTGTTCACACAGCTTTACTCTACCTTGGGGATGAAGCTGATCTCCCATCCATCGAAGGAATAGTAGAAGGGCTGCCACTGGACCTCCACTGACGTCTCTGTGATGGATTTAAAGACTAAACCGTCCGGATTGGAGAGGTCTGGAGAGGTGGCCAGAGACATATTATTGTTCTTCAGTGACCCACACAGCCCATAAATCACTACTCCATCTCATGCAGGAGGTGTCTGATGCTGAACCTTTCTCTTTTACATTTGTTTTTCTGTTCTGCCTTAAATCATTTTCTTTCTTTCCATCATGAGGGACACTGCACTAAGGCTACCGATTGTACATGATTTTTAGCAGTTATTCATCAAAAGTTGTCAGATAAAACACAACCACTTCATAAGACACAATGAAATACCTTGGATTTGCAATGATTTGGGAAGCTCTGATGATAGTTACATATAAAACCCTTTAAAGATTAAAACAAATTACCCTCAGCCATGCTTTGATTTAGTAAAATGCTAAAACTGCATCCTCATAAATCTTCCCAGATAATCAAATACTACATTTCATAATTAAGTTTTGCAAAGACAACCTAACAAATTATACCATCACTGAAAAATGGTGGCATCAAGCTTTATTACCCTAAATGGACCTTATTACTCTGAATTCTGCAATCACTGAAATTACATTCACTTATCTGTGAAATAGAAGATAATTTTACCAGTAAAAATAGACCTAATGCAAACGCACTGTATATAAGCTGATGTAGACTAGACACGGTATTCAGGTCACTATTGAAAACATGCTTCTGCTTATTAAGGGGTATGGTAAGTGTGATCAGGATGGATGCAGTTGGTATGTTCCTCTATCAGGTCCAATGACCTGGACATTAACACCAGCCAGGAGGTACACAGTCAGAGGGGTGGTTCATATTTGTGTGTGTGTGTATTAGAGCATGAGTGACACCAAGCAGGTGTTACAGGTAGGAATCATAAACAGTTGGCACAGAGGAGCAGGTGGTATGCTCACGCTATTGACACTGAGGAACATCTTGGGCTGGATTTAACCAAAAAAAAAAAAAAAGGTGTGAGACAGAGCATGTGTGAATGCATGCATAGCACCGTATGAGACAGAGGACATTTTATGTGGTATTACATTTGTATTCTGTTGGTGATTGACCAAACATGGCCTCAAGAGGAATATCCCTTAGGCTTCCATGACAACAGTTTGTCAAAATAATCCCAGAGGACTGCACTTACAGGTCAAAACAGTAATGCTGGCAGGGACACTGATGCTGTTGTTAATAACAGCAAACACGTTGATGTTGTACTCCACGCCTGCTTCCAGGCCAGAGATAGTGCAGGTGGTGGTATTGCCTGGAATCCTTATCTCTAGCTGCACACCTGACAGAGAGACAGGTAAGAGTTCTTTAAAAAAAAACAAAACAAAACAAAAAAAACTCAAGACATTTTGAATCAACTGAAATTTTAGATTCTTTCTTGATTTTGAAAGACCTGCACAGCTCTGGACTTACCTCCAGCACTGCTTGGTGTGTAGGTGACCAAGAAATCTGTCAGCACAACTGACCCCTCCCACTCCAGGTCAATAGTACGATCAGTCACACCTCGTATCTTCAGGTTCATGGCCGGTGCCACTGTTGAGAGAAAAAATGCAAATATATTTAAACAATTGCTAATTCATATAATTAATAATTCATCACATCACTGTGTCTTACAGAGAGAAGATGAAAACTTGTGTTTTCCGTGTAGCAGCAGTGTTTTGGTTTGCTAGACGGAGCAGAGGATGAGACATTTTACCTGACAGCGACAGAGAGTCCACCTTCATCTGCTTTATGAGTATGGATGGAAACAGACACTGATGGATGTCACTGGACAATAAAAACTATATTTCTGCTATAGACACCTCATATCATTCCCACTTAAGTGTGTTTTTCCTTTGATTCACTGCATGATTTACTGTGCAGGGTCACTGAAGGTAGTAAGGTGAGCAATGGTAAAATTACCACAACCAAAAGATCTATAACTTGCTACAGTTGTTTTTATCTTGCTTACTCAAAACAGTCTCTGCATCTGTAATCTCAAACAAGAGAATTGACTGGATTGCATTGTGAATGTGCAATACAGCCAGTAAAGGGAGCTGGTGCTTGAGGCACCAAGAGGCTGGGTGATAACATAAGAGGGAGTAGCACTGTCACTCATGCGGGATGAAGTGGAGATCGTCAAGCCTTAAGCCTGAGAGGTGGAGTTGAATGCAAATGCAGAGGCATAAACAAGAGTGTTTACAGCTCCCACTGCCAAAAACAATGAGAATGAGGAGGAGGGGGGACAAGTGAAGGACATAAAGGAGGAGAAGACAAGACAGAAGGTACAAACACTTCGAGTTGGACAGAACAACAAGACAGATTCAGGAGGAGAGAGACAGAGAGAGAACTGAGGAGAACAGGAGGGAAAAAGACAAGAGGCGCTTCATGACTAATACAGACAGACGGTTAAATGAGACAGAATGAGGATGAAAGACAAGGAAAAGGAGCAGCATGCGCGATGGTGTGATAAACAACCTCTCACCCCCTCATCATCTCTACATCCTGTGGTACAGGACTCTACAGCACAGCAGTGAGTCCTCCTCAGGGGAACCTTTGGACACTCTAGTAGCCGTTTCAGCTACTTCCTCACACTCGACAGATGGTTGCATGCTGTACAGCAGTGTGCTCATTTCGAAAAACAGTGAACCTGCACTGGGGACAACTCCTGCAGCGCTCACTTAGCTCAATTTATTTCGCCAATTAGACTCAGCTTCGTTACGTATGTGAGGGAAATCACAAATGAAACAATGGAGCAATAATCCACGGGATGGAAGAAGACTGACTGAATGAGGTCAGGGAGGAGTAAAGACATTAACTCCCATAGAAAACTGAAGGACAAACTCTCAAGGGAGCACTTTGGAAAAATGTTCCTCTGAGGAGTTAGTTACCAACGTTAAAGCAGAAAACTGAAATTTTTCATTGAGGATACAGCAAAGATAGAGAAGCACTGAGTATCTCACCTTGTACCTGCTGCTTTGTGAAAGGTCATCAACGACCGGGTAACGTGAAGGCAATGTTTTGTTTACTCTACTGAAATCGAGACTCGTTCAAGCTGTCATCCTACCAACATTTCTGTTGAGAGTATCGAGTATCAAGAGAGTCTCTGACCTTTGTGATTGGGCCAATGTCCAACGTCAGCAACACTTGATCTCATGGTTTTCCTTTCTTTTTCTAAATTCAGTTTTGAGCAGGTTTTGTTCTTGGGCTGCCTACATGGTCTTTGGGGGAAGAGTTTAAAGAACTTCATGCCTCTACCCAGGTGGAATACATTAAAACTACAATTACCTTCCCACGGTTGTATGCCTCCACTAACATGTCAAGTTGCAGTTTACATCCACGTCTGTCCAGACCCATATACTTTGTAGGAATTTAATATAAGACATTTGTATGAAACTTTGTCACAGTTAGCTTACAAGGTTACTTACCTGTATGAAAGCTGCCCAACATCAGAAGCCTTATCTATCTATATATCTAAATATAAATGGGATGTTACAAATACACTTGTTATATCACTTGCTAACTAATTCGAATGTTCAAGGTTGTTGTCTTCCTAATATCTGGAAAATTGTGAGACCATTTCTCTGACATGCAAGTTTCTCAAGGTTTGCTTCAAAAGGGCAATTTGCTGAAGGTTGTTCAAGAATCTCGCCTGGAGTCTTTAAGTCTCATTAGGTCTAATCAGTATGCTATCATAGGCAGATACAGCAGTATCTAGTGAACTAAAACCTTAGAGGTAAAACTCAAGCTGACATCGGAGGTCAGTGCATCATCAGAGGACCAACTTGCCTTCAGGCTACTTTATCTAATGACATTTCTCCCGATAATATGTGACTAAAGTGACTAAACTAAAACTTGTAGTGTGAAGTAAAAAATTTTGGGGTTCGTTAGAGATTTCCTCTATTTTAGTTTCCCCTTATTTAAATAGGAATCAAAGGCCTTTGGGTTTATACAACCTAGGAGCAAACCAATCACGGGCCTGTTTCACCTTTTACTGTTGAGCCTCAAACCAACTTTCTCTGGTAACTCTGCATTTACCAGTCTAGCTGTAAGCCTGTTCATGTGAAAGTGGAGGACTCAAGAACAATACAAGAACAAGATCAATCAGGTTATTGTGCTGACCTTAAGTAATATCAACCAAATATAAGCCCAGAAACTGGACAGGATAACCAAATACTAGACCAAGTTTATTAATAATTATAGAACGTATTTATAATTATGGTGTGGAGGTTAGAGTTTATTGTTGTGGTCTTTTTGTAATACTTATTATCATACTACAGATTTGTGGCACTTATATGAGGTAAGAACTAAAAACAAAACAGTTTGTTAATCCAGACTGTAGTTAATCACATCATTTTTACATTTGCTATTTAAAGTTGGATAACAGATATCAGATATTATGTTGGTCTCTGGGAACAAACCCTTCCGCACTTCATGCTTCCTCCTCAAATTAAGCAAACTATTCATGTTTTCAAAGCTGAGGAGCAAATTTGGTTTCTTATCCCTCACTCTACTACAGCGTCCAAAAAGGGAGGAGTATGTTGGATGTTTGCTAAAAGATTAGACCCACATTCACGTCTATTTTGGCTGGAAAAGAAGGCTGCTCTAAAACACATACTGTCAAAGATGTTTTGTCATGAAGGAAAAAGGAGAATCACTTTCCATTCAGAGCAGGAGAATGGTTCTAGATATTGAAGGACTTTTGTCACAAGCTACAAAACAATTTCAGTATGTTTCTGTCAAGCTGCTGAGGCAAACTATGAATGGCACAAAGAAAAAATATTGTGTTATTTGCCTGTATGGCTGTCAGCTTAAGTTTAGGTGTGTGTTTGTATTTAAAACAAGTGCTTGATTGTCTGGTGAGGTGGACTGTCAAAGCCCTTTGACATCACAGTTAAAACTGTTTATCTGCATAAAGATATGACTAATAGAAACAAAGCTACTTTGTACTGTAGGTTAAAATTTGCTACTATTGACTGAAATAAAAAAGCCATGCTGTTCCATCCAATTTGATTGATGCAATACAGCAGAACGGGGCAATAAAATAACAGGAAAATCAACATGCATAAGAGCAGTGCTGAAATTCACAACTATGTGAGCAATGTAAATGTCAGTTGTCGCCACTGCTGCACTCACAGGATGTCAACAACGTGAGAATGTCACCGCCACTTTTCCACTGTAGCATCGGGACTCGTCGAAACGATGGTGGAATTCCTCCGCTGTCAAGATTAAATGCCACTCTTCAGCACAAGTTGATCTTTGCTTTGTGGGCGGGTATATATTTTCATGTATGATATACTGTATCCGACCCCATGCCTGGAACAGCCATTTAAATTCAACAGCTTCAATTATTTCTTATAGTGGGAAAATATAGGCCACCATAATTGAAGCAAGAATACATCCCACTTTCTTCAGCTTTTGATAACATGAAGCACTTAAGCCTGTCACCCTACAGGTCCCCAGTAATTGAACTGCTTAGTTTTGTATTCAGCAAACTATCTCCTACAAGCACTGGCTATTTTACCCTCTAATTGCAAAGAAATAAGCAATTCCAACTCCCTCTCTTGGTATAGATATTAAATGGGGGGGCAGCAAGAAGGAATCAGCCTCAGTAATATGATTTGCCGTCCCTGTCTTTCTACCGCTTGCTCTTCTCTCTGTCCTCATCCTTCACGTTGTTGACAGCTGCCTCAAATGGCAGAGGAGGATCTGATATTTTGGAGTAGAGAGTTTGAACAAAGGCAAGCACGACTTAGAAACTGTCTCAGCTGCAGCTAATGTGACAGTTCTCTCCCCCGGATGAATGTGACTTTTGACAAATGAATGCTGTTACACCTTCTGCTGTCCAGCGAGTCACGCGGCCCTGCTGCCTGCATTTGAGGCACAGAGGGGTTTGTTTTCAGGGCTGCACGTATACCACAAAAACTATGGGGGCTGACAGCTAATTGCTATAGCACAAAGAGAGAAAGCTTTGCATTTATCAATCTATGCTATAAATGAAATCTATCTACTTGCTCTGTAGGGCTCAGATAAGCCACCATGTGTCATGGAGCATCATGGATAAGAAGGTTTACTTTCTATCTTAGCACTATCCTAGGTGGTTAAGTTAATTACTTCCTTTATTCTTGTTAAATGTGTGCTGATAAATGAAATTCCCTGCCTGTAGACTGTAATCTTCATGCAAACTCTCAGCACTCGATGAATGCCAATACCTTTTGTACTGGCTACCTACAGTCATTTTAATTTAATTTCATGTTGTCTGTTGAATTTAATACTGACAAAATGAGTTGCTTAATCACTTAATCAATCTTCAGAGAACTGAACACAGTTCACTTGTTTCTGAAGTGTGAGGATTTGCTGTGTTTCTGTTTTATATATAATTGTACAATTTATATAATCAGTATTTTTACTGTTGGTCAGATAATTTTAATATGTCACTCTGGGATTGAGGGAATTATATAGACTAAAAAAACAAATGAAATAATTGAAAAAATAGAGAAATTTGTTGCAGCCCGAATTGTATATTTAACAGAAGATTTATAAAAATCTGCTCCAAAAACATCCTTGAACCGAATGTCACACATTGATTACATATAACAGTGTCATCTAAGAACATCTAAAGATAGATTTTCCTAATTTAAGAGTAGCCTGAGGGAAAATATCTTATTGTCTGTTGGTGTTATTTATCAAGTGGTGTAGACCTGTTCTTCCTTTTCTTTCATTTTTAAATTACTCCCACACGGTAAGTAAACCCGATAAAGAGACATCAAGATGCCTTTTCTAAAGATACTCACTGGACTGTAATCTGAAGCACGCAAATAAAACTCAGCGATCGTGCCAGCAATTCATGAACAAAAAATGTGCCCACATCACTGTAAATCACTCAGCAACAGAGGCACTCCACCTCGAATTCAAAAGAAAACCTGCTCCTGCTCAAGTATTCAGACTGAACTGTCGCTCAGAAATATGTTTAGGCCGGATTTCTGCTTCATCCTGGTCACACTGACACAAGTGCTAAGGGACAATTTTATGCCCCTGTGTTTCGACTCCTTGGAATTGAAACACAAATGCCAGACAAACTACTTTTTGTACCGGACAACAGTCAAAAGGATCAAACTGATGTGAATGACAGAAAGTAATAGCCTACCAGAATTGCAGTCATCTCCAGCAAAGCCATCCTGGCAGACACAGAATCCATCCTTGCACACTCCCTTTTTGCTGCAGTTGTTGGCACAGTAGACCAGCGAGCAGTCCTCTCCCACGTACCCGGGCCGGCACTGGCACGTCCCATTGACACACAGCCCCTGGTCCGAGCAGTCATTGAGACACCTGCCGACCATGCAGTCTTCGCCAGTGAAGGACTCCTCGCACACACACTCCCCGTCGATGCACAACCCGCGGCCCGAGCAATCTGAAGGGCACCGTGGCTCTGAACAGTTTTCGCCTCCAAAGTCACGGTCGCACACACACTCCCCCTCCACACACACCCCCTGGCCCGAGCAGTCATCCTGGCAGCGAGGCTCGGAGCAGTTTTTGCCGGTCCAGCCCTCCTCACAGATGCAGCCACACAGGTCAAAGCTGAAGGTGCCGTGACCGCTGCAGCCTGGGACAAAGTCCAAACGACCTGGGAAAAAAAGGTTATATACAGGATTTTGTTACTAAATGAGGCTTGATTCAAAGATGAAAAGATTACCATACAATCAAACCTAAAGGGATAGTTTGATTTGGGGTAATGTTACTTCTACTTTGTTGCAATAAATTATTATACAATATCAACTTTGAGAAAAATAGATCTTATCCTCTTTGTGTTCCTGTGGCATGAAGGATATTTACAGTACATGTAATTACCAACGTTCCTAAATGTGGTAATGTATATGGCATCCTTACAGAGAATCCTATTTATACATCAATTATTTGTTTAAATTAAGCTTAAATGGCACAGAATCACCCTATAAGCTGTGGGCTGGCACTGCACTCTTCAGTTGGCAGTTAAGCCACTGAAGGCCAGCCAACTCTCAGTTGTCTTTTTTTATTCTTTCAGAATAAATAAGTTTTTCTAAAACATGTTAACCCTTGTGAGAGTACACTCGGACTGAATGCCAAGAACCAAAATCTCATTGTAATTTGGTACCAGCAAGATGCCATGATTTTTTGTGTGTCTGTGTGCATGTATTGATGACTATGATAGTGCTGAATCACAGGCTTCTTCCTCAAACAGCTTTAAAACCAGTGCTTGTAGTGTTAGTTGGTCATTGTAACGTCGCTGTTATTATAGCAATCAAATCAAATTTTCACCTGCTCTGTTCTTTTTTCTGAATGGTAAACTTTGAGTTTGTAGTTCAGCTGCATGTGAAAATGTTTTAATTTAAAATGAACAGAGCAGCGTATGGTGCAACAATCATCCTGAGTCAGAGCAATGGGGCCAATGGCAGTGTGGCCTTCAACAAGTGGAGCGTTGTGTAAGATCTCAATAAGACCACCCTAATGTTACAACTAAATGTCCAAGAGCAACGTTCCCATTCTTCAAACCACTCAAATAAAATGCCAAAAAAGCAGTTCCCTGCCACTGCATGCTCAAATAACCTCAGGTCAGATAAATCCTTGAGTAATAATCATTAGAAAATCGTGGGAAAGCCTTCAACCTCAGTTCACACGCCTCAACAGCCTTGATGGGAGGAACAGTAGTCAAGACATCAATGAAAACCTGTCTCATTTTGTGCATTTCCATCTATCCACAGTCCTCCTCAGCTCAGAGTATTTCATCCTCATTCTGATTCACATCATGACTGCTGGAGATAATCATATTCTCAGCGCAGAGATGGAACGTTTTCAGAAAATATTTGAATGGGGTGATGGTGTCAATGGAGCAGATCTGTTAACCATAATATATCCTATAACTCTATCCATTCTAGTCCCCTCATATTATAATGGCGGCATCTCCTGAATAGTGAACAAAACTTTTACCAGTAGGAAAGGTTTCTCCACACCTTTCAGACAGAGACTGTGCAGCAGAAAAAAAAGTCGCCCTCCAGCATCAATATTCTGCCGTCGTCTGTCTCCTCTTCATCCATGGAATAAACAGTTTTTTTTCTGCCTGTTTTACCTCTAGTACTTTTTTTTTCTTTTAGTCACATTTGAGATAGCCTGTTTTTAACGCTTGCACTACTTTATATCTTTGCTTTGAAAAGCCTAGTGGATGATACCCCATGTTTTCTGTGCAAACTGGAGTAAAACAGCTTATACAAACAAAAACAAAGAAAAAAACAACTTCCTTTAGCTTTATATATTTGCTTCGTTGTCACTGTTAAACAGCACTCACCCATGGCTGAGCTCTCCCCACAGCACCCAGATCCACACTGAGCCCTGAGCAGGGATACCTCTCTCTCCAGCATCTCCACCCTGGTAGCAAGCTGCTGGATTGTGGTTGTTGCCGGACAACCACATGCAGCTTTTGGGATGTTGATGCGGTGGGTGAATGTTACCTGACGAAGAACAATGGCTGGGTCAAAAAGAGCATAGTGGCATCTAAGAGCACTTAATAAAGATTAAGACCAGTTAATAAAGCAATCAATTCTATAATTATGGTACAAACATGCATATTGTTCATTTTAAAGTCATACTTCACCCAAAATATATCTGTCAACACTCACCTGAAGCCATGTAGGCTTAGAAGGTGGCACAAAAAAAGTTCATAGTTTCATCTGTCATTGAAAACTGATTGCATAATCAGTTTTAATGGTGTAGTAAAAAGCATCAAAACATCTACAGAAACTTTTTAAACCAAGCCAAATATTAGTTAAAATATGACAACGGTCAAGTGCATTGTCTGCCTGTGTGTATGGCATGTATGCGAAATAGTGTTCGCAATAGTGAGCACTATTGGGATACACCTTAATTCAGTATTCGGTTTTAAATTTTTGACATCAACTCATGCTCTGAGTAATGTGTAACCATCTGACTTGTCCACTTTAAGTAAAAGTACCCATATCTGTGGTAGACACAGTGATGCGCATGCTTCTAAATGTTTGTTTAGTTACAGCAGTCAGCAGAAAGTGTCCAGATAAGCTCAAATTCAAGTAAAGTGGTTGTAAAAAAGACCATGTATTGTATTCGCTGCATCGAGTGAATAAAGCACCCATTTTATGCAACATTACCACGGCGTCTCCCCACCATTCTTCTTGTGCTTTCTCATGCTACTTGTCTTTCTTTGTGCTTCCCCTTTGTGCTTCTTTGTGCTTCCTTGTGCTTCTAGTGCTTACTTGTGCTTCCCTGTGTACCCGTGTTGCTGCGTTCCTGCCTCGTCCCTGTGTTCGCCTCTAATAAAGAGTTCAGCGTCTATCTGCCTCCTGCCTCGTCTGCATCTGGGTCCAACTCCACTTCACCGTGCACCTAGCAACTAACTGAACGACACGACCTCAGTTAAGTTAGGTGCACTGCAATGAAGTGGAGTCTGGTAAACAAACAGACTGGCTGAAAGATAGAAACTGACAACAGCTTTATGGCTAGAAGGCAAATTTGGAAGCAACACAGGCTGACAGGCTAAAAGCCTTTAAACTAAAGCAGCTAACACTAAAGGCACTAAGGAAGCTAAAGCTACTGAAGTAAGCACTAGAAGCTTAGCAGGGAAGCTTAAGCACTAAAAGAAAGCACAAGAAGCACTGAAAGCACGGAGAAGCACACGGGGAAGCACAAAGAAAGACAAGTAGCACGAGAAAGCACAAGTAGGAACAAGAAGCACGACATAACACAGATAGGAACAACGACACGACAAAGAACAAAAGGAGAAGGACTGACTTAAATACACAGGAGGAAAGGGAAGTGGAAACAGGTGAGGAGACTAATGGGGACAGGTGAAACCAATAGGGACGGAGCAGGCAATCAAAAAAGGAGGGAAACACGAAGGACAGGAAGTAAAGTGCTAAACCAGTGAGGAAAGACGAGACTACAAAATAAAACAGGAAATACACAACAGGTAACATACACACATAACAGGAATTAGAAAACATTCCACCTTAAAAGGTTCCAGTGGCTGCGAATTAATGATTTTTTGTCGATTCTACAGCTAGCTAATGTTAACCAGTAAAGATGAAAAGGCAGCAAAACATCCTTTAATTTTCTGGAACAGCTAAAACGGTAAAAGTTAACAATTATGTAGTTAAATAATGTATGTGAAATTTAGAAACCCCATAAATCTGAACAGCCCTATTAGAAAAATGAATCAGTTGTTAAAGACTTGAATTCCCGATGAACCCACTCATTCCTTGACACTGGAAAGTTTTTAAAGCCACCTTAAAAGTCTGCAGGCATTTTGGTTTTGGGTGAAGTCTCACTTTAATTAATTCTTGGTGACAACAAGTCACCATAAACATTAGTATGTAAATGACTGTGTGATGAAACAGCTGTTGCCCTTTTGAATAATTTCCATGCCACATAAGACATTCTGCACTAAATCACTGAAAAAAAAAACAACTCACATCTCTCGTTATACAACTGTTCTCTGCTTTTTATGCTTTACTGCTGATTACACAAAAGAAAACACTTACCTGGCTGTCAGCATCCAACGTCTGCTCAGTGTATTCTGTCGGTCCAGTTGGATCCATTGGACCCTCCATAGAAGGTCTGGACCCCAGCTCAGCACGAGAACCTTTGAATAAAAAAGAATAGGTTTTTTTAAAACTTTTTTAATAGACCATGTTTGTGTGTGTCCATGTGAACAAAAGGTGCCTCCAGCAGAGCAGATAAAATGCCCAAACACTAGATCGATCACAAGACCTCACCATCACCTGGGTCAGGTGGCGCGGAGGCGTCCAGGTCGACAGAGCACAAAGACTCCAAGGGTACATTGATGTTGTAGACGTGGTTAAAGACCAAGGGTTGCTCCCGAAGGGTTTGATTGGCTGAGGAAGCGGAGGGTGCTTGATCCTCCCCTGGGGTCTGTCTCCTCACTCTGGTGGTGCGAACCAGCTTGTTGTCTCCTGATGGAGCAGCGTGAGTGGCACCCTGGAGAGAGAGACACGTGGTTTGGACTCAGGGGTTTCCAGTTGTTTTTGTCTTTTATATCTCGTCTGTACAGAATAATAGAGCGACTAAGAAAAAGAACCGAGGGGGACACCAAACAAGATGACACTAATGTACTGCACATGAGGGATTTTCTCACAACTAGCTGCAGCAAAACCCATTTTCACATTAAAAATTAAGGTCATGTGTAAAAAATGTGGTGACACAGAATTTTCAGTTTGTGCTTTTTTTTGTCTGGCAGAAAGTGCAGAGTATTTTGAACATTAGATAAAGCAAGAAACATTTCAAGGGAAAAAGAATGATAAGCAGAAAATATAGCCACAGGCAGACACATGAGATCCACTGTATCTACAACATCTTGTCCAGTGGGAGGCTTGTAGATGTCTTAAAAATGTTTGTTTGAGAGAGTTATTTGAGTTATTTGTACATCACTATTAGCACTAGCTGTGTGCAACTGATCATTTATGAGATCCATTTCCTGAACAGGCAATCATAGGTTAGCAACCATAACTAGGCAAAGCAGGTCTGTCAAGATCTATATTTCTCTGCATGTTAAAGAGGTGCACATGGGCACAAAATAAGCTGACCAAACTGACAGTCACTAGTTAGAAACAAGAAGCAAGCTTTTGTCTACTTCGTTCTGACATCAGGACCTAGTCTTTATGGGGAATTTCAAGTAAATAGTAAGTAAATCTGCCACCATCATTGCACATGTAGATATGTGAGAATGGAAATCTTGACAAAGGTAGCAACAAAAGCATTGTGAATGTTACACTTTGTGCTTGGTCCCATAATAACTAACCTTATGTGAGAAATGTGCAGGAAAACAACAACATAAAAAATTAAAAACATGCAGAAAACATGCGGGTATTCTAAATGATCACTTCTCACTGGCCAGGAAAGAATTTGAGTGGATTTGTGCCCAGAGTCAAGTGATTAACATGGCTGCCAAAAATAGTAGACTGGAAATTCATAATGAATATAAAAAAAAGCCCTGGGCAGCTCTACTCTCTACTCTAGGTATTTTGTCAGAACAAATTTTACCTGTAGAGCAAGAAACAGAGCCAAAGCCAGGATCCAGCCGGTTGTGGGCACAGTGGCCCCGCGATGCTGCCGTGCCAGTGGCATGCTGGGAAGAAAACCTCGCCACCCCTGTCCACGCACACTTGTAGAGGAGCGAGAGCAAAAAAAAAAAAAAAAAAAGAAAGGTATAAATGAGCTTTAAGGGGAAAAGCAGTCAGTTTGTCTTATCGCTGTTAGCGAGCCAACATGGGAAAATATCTGTTCATGATTGTCTATTATCTGTGTGTCTATTGTGTGCGTGTGCTTTTGTGTGTGTGTAGGGGGGGTCCCACAACCATAAGCTTACCCTCTGTAAATGGTAAATAAATGCCTTTGATCTGATGTAAAATAATTGGCTTTAGGAGGGAAAAAATAAACTCTTCCAGGGATTGTGGAACTGGCTAAGAGCCTCTGAATTTATTTCACTGCGCAATACCAAATATTTGATCTTTCCACTTGGGAGGAATACAGAAATATTGCTCAGGGATAGAGCTGATAGATGGATTTCAGTGGAGACATGGTTTGAGTGATGCTGCTGTAATCCTCTCTCCACCGAGTGGGGAAGAGAGTGCAGGGACACAGTGAAATAAAAGCTGCAGCCGAGGAAAAAAAAACTAGCATGGATCCTTCAAGCAGGCTGGAGTTTGCTTTTAATGTGGCTATTTGAATGTATTGTCACCATCAGCTGAATCAGACATCTTACTCGACCTGCAAAGATGTTTTCTCATGTATGAGTATGAGGACGGCTGATTATGCAAGACCGAAAAGCAATTATGTATGGTATGTGTGTGTGTTCGTGTATCCTGGCAGTCATTTTACACATGATTCCCTTGAGTTTATGTTTATGTTTATGTATGTGCCGGCAAAAAAAAAAAAAAAAGAAAATCTCACAGATGAGCCTGTGCTGTCTGTGCTCAAAAGCCTCTTTTATCACAACAATGCATCTCATGTTGGTAAAGCAGGCTACAGCTCTCAGCTGGCGCCTTTTGTGAGAGCCAGATGGAAGTCTTCTTATCACACCTAACTGGCTCTGGCTTTTTTTTTTTGATCAGTTAAAGGTGGAAATGTTGAAATATCAGTATATTTGCACATAAATGAGAAACCGAGAGAATCCCAGCACGTGAGCCATACGTCGCATTGGGGGAAACTAAAATGTTCTTTTAAAATTGATGCATACTCAATGTCCCAGTCTTCCTGCTCACATGCTGAAGATTCCTCACACTTCACTTTCAAGATCTTTTTCGCCCACCTGAGCACCTTCATCTCAACACAAAGTCGAACAACCCGTGTGTGTGCCTGAGACTTTTTGTACGTGTGCTGAACAGAAACGGTCCCATAAAAAGTGTTGACACATCCAGTACATCATAAAAGACCCCTAGGGGAAAGATAGCTGGTCATATGTTACAATCTACAGCATGCCTCGCTTCAGACAGTGCTGCTAATGCTTTTAAAAATGGCTTTGGCCTTGCTGGAATCGACTCCCAATGCCGCCTGCTCCATACTGAAGAGATGGAAAATGTTCTACTTTGAAACCTCCCCTCAAGCGTGCAGCTGCTGTCTGACATGACACGAGCCGTTTAACCGGTGAATTCACCAAACAAATGAGGAGCATGCGGATGATGAAGGAGTGGGAAGAGCCAGCTGGAACCGTCTTGTTCACAGGCATTAGCTAAAGCAGTGTCCCCTTGGTTAGCGTCAATAGATGGCTCACGTGCATGCTTAAAAGATGTGATGATGATAAATGGCACTACATGGATGTCTCACTCACTTCCTAGTACGATACAAAACAGCTTGAGGTCGACCCTTGCCAAAATATCATGTTGAATATTAGACTCGGACTGATACAAAATTAATAATTAATAATTTGGGCCAGTAGATTCCAATGACAATATATCGCTCAACATTTGTTTTTTGCCAAATTTCTTTTAAATGAAAATTAATATTCATTCACTCATTATTGGAAATAACAAACTGTGTGATTGTCAGTAGACAAATTTCACATTTTTGCATGTTCAGCTGATCAGTTGTGCAGTAGCGAAAAGACTCTCTATGTTACACAAGCATTTATTGGACTTAATTAACTAAAAGTGTACCAAATCAACACTATACAAGTGAATAACAAATAACAAGATTTCACTTTTTATTCTTGAAAATTATTTCATCTTGAAAATTATTTAAAAAATAAATACCACTAATACCATAATAACTTGTTTTCTAAAGAACAAGTTATGTGCTGCTCAGGTTGACTTAAATAAAAGACTAAATATCCTTGGACAAGATAGACAAGATATAAGTGATGAGAGGAATAGGAATTTAAACTTAATTTTAATGGAAACTAAACAAACCATCCACTGATGAAGATTGCATGTTGGATTACTTACATATATATATTTAACTACATTATATATTTAACTATGTTAAACATATTTATGGCATTTCTCTACTGCAATTTCTTGTTACTTTACTGCTGGTATATACGCTGATAGTGTTATTTCCTTTCTTCTTTTCTGGCATCTGACCAAGGAAAAATGAGTGAAAAATAGCCTTTGGGATAACACTGATTGTGTGATATTGATTAATGTCCTGTAAAAATAAAGATAAACAAATAAACTTGCTTCAAACTAACAGTGGCTAATGGTATCACCCAATGTCAATATATCAGTTCAGCTGTATTTCATACCAGTTTCTCAAACTTTATTTTTTAACAAAGAAACAAATAAAAATACATGTATCATGAGATAAAAGTGTCACGCAATCTTTTTTATCTAACTATAGACAAAAGAGATAAAGGTCTTGTGTATGCATTATGTAAGTGGCTTGCTGTAAGGCATACTGCTTTTAAGTGTCTACCAGAAATAGACGCATACGTTAACACAGCACCATACATAGTTTTACACTGGCAGTGATAAAAGTTTGAAAGAGGTTCAAAGTCACAGGCTTATACTTTAGTCATAGGGTCATGGTGCAGGCTGATGCCCACAAGCATTTCCACACACAACACGAGGAGGTTTTTCATGGAGGCTCAATTAAGGACAGGCCCACTCATTCAGAGTGAAGAGAATCTACATGCTTCAGGCACTAAAAACTGGCTTAATTTACTTGCTTCATTTTCACGAGGAGGGAACACACAAGCCCGTCAGCCAACATGAAACCAAGTGGACTGATCCATTAGCAAACAAATCTACAGTAGTACTCCACACACCCCACAAATACGCACGATAGAAATACTCACTGGCACGTGCACAAAAGCACAAAAACTCTCATGTATGAAGTGTTTTTCATTTTAGTAACAGTTTGCCTGCCTTGATGGTAATTAGATCTGTCAGCAGGCAGCCTCTCAATCTGAAGACAATTTGTAAAGGCGTAAGTACAAAAATACTTTGTGGAGTAATCTAGCTGCACAGGAAACCGAGTGTGCGTGTGAATGTGTTTACGTCTCCGCTTATTCGGTACTAAAATTGTGTGTTTGAAAGAAACTATACTACCCTGGCTGAGAATGCTACGAAACAGCGCTGTCACTTTATGTGTTACCTGGTGATTTTCTTGAGAAATTAGGTGAATTCACCCCCTGTGGGCCTGAAATGAAACTGCCTGCTCCAATTATAATAAAACCATCAGGGCACTTTATGCCAGGTCACAAAGAAAAAAGGTACAATATTCAGCTTATACAAAGGAGGCCACTCGGCAAAATACCTCAACTGGAAAATGAATCACAAAACCCAGCATGCTTAAAATTTTATATTTATATATATATATATATATATATATGTCTTTGATCTTGTCTGTTTTTTTCCATCTTTGTTAGATTATGTTTCTCTCTGAGGTGAGCTTTTGATTTTTTTGTCTTGAATCTTTGACAATATCTTTCTCTTTTATCCACAATGTGGTTAACGGGCAGGCGAGTCGATATGAAAAGAGAATTGGATTTTAAAATGCACGGTATAATTACACTGAGATACTAATCCAATCTTTGTCATGTGGATACTTCTTCTTTTCACATACAGTACATTAAGATGCAGTGCTGTGCATTTGGAGCTGCGAAATGACAAATATATCTTATACATATACTAGACAGCATAATAACAGAGCAGAATAAAGAAAGATTTGCAAAGATAGTATAGATATGTTTTACATGTATGTACAATTCATAAAGCTATCCTTTATTTACATGAAGTTATCGAGGATCATGCTCAGCCTCTCGACAGATCCCGGGTAAACAAAGTCAATGGCTTGTTGAGAACATTAGCGCTTCATTTAAATAACAATAGTAAACCACTGAGCTTAGTGCCTTTTTTCTGATGCCCCCAGAGTCACAAAACATTTACAGATTAATACCACTCCACTGGGGTATTATCTTTCACAAATATCCCCCAAAGGTACAAATGCACAGCCATGCATACATACACACAAACACACACAATACCCTGTGGTAACACATACACACACAAGCAAAGGGAGGGAATGAATAAGAAAATGGAAACATATTGTGGATGTCAGCGTGAGTGGAAGGAAAATATACATCAGGTATTTTTTTTTTTACATTACATTACAGCCTTTGATGTTGGCATTTATGTGGATGATACTGTTGTTATTTTAAGTCAAGCCAACATGACAGAGACAGAACTAAGGAAAGGAGACAAATACAGAATAACAGAAAGGAGACAAACAAAAGATGGAAAAAAAATGTCTGGTGCCAATAACTGTTAATGTTGGATTTATTAATCAATTCTAGTCACTCACTCATGGCAACTTATCAGCAAACTGCTTTCCAGGCTTTGATTTTGATCCCTTATTCCGAGCTAGCTAGCACTCCCTGGGGTCAAATCCCCCAAAGACCGTGTGATACCGACTTGCCTACCAGCTGAGAGACTGACACTGATCACATCAGATCTAGAATGATGTCCTGTGGAGATTGCTCTGAAAAAAGAAGGCCAGGCTAAAAAGATATAGTACACTGTGCTCTTCAGACTAGAACCCACTGTACAAACTGTTTCCATGATGCGCCAGTGGAGCATTATTTCTTAAATAGACTGGACCTGTCTGCCACTTTGGTAACTCCCCATGAAGTCTTACTGCACTAAACTGTTGGGAGAGGTGGAGTAGGAAGGGTGTCAGTAACAATCCCGCAGCGAGATGCAAATTTCACTTAAGGGATTACTGGGATTTATGGTTGCAAACACAGGTCAAAGCAGCTCACACTGCAGAGGGTTTTATGCAGCTTTATGGCCTTATCAAGCAATATTCATGCTTATAAACAGGTGCTGATTTATAGGCTTACTTGTCCTTTTTTGTGGATTAAATAATGGCATTTTTGACCTTGATATACACTCTGTAAACACTTTATTAGATATCTGTACGTGGTGGTGGAAAAAAATCCCATTTTCCTCCAGAAAATAACAAATTCTTCGAGGCACAAATGGCGCTAGTAAAAGGTGCTGGGGATGTTCATTAGGGATTTTGAGGATTGTGTTGTATACTGGCTGATTCTGGCATTTCAGCCGTACATTCACAGTCTTAGTTCTGAGCAAACAATGGATGTCACTGTCATGTTTCTTGAGTCATCCAGAGATGACTCACAGAGCTCTGTTATTTCCTTACTCTTGTCTCTCCTTCCTTGCTCCTCTGACCTCTCTTGATGACAGCGTGGATTTTAAGGACAGATCCGCCACAGGAGTTGTGTTTACTCACTCTGGACTTCATACACTGTACTGTGGCAATAACAGCAACTCTGCTTATATTGCACATCTTGCTGATTTTAATCTTTAGTCGAGCAGTAAGTGAACCCCTTGACCCTGTCTGCATAGTTAATATATTCAGCTGCAGTCACATTATTCACTGTTTATAGGAGCTGGCAGCTTGAATTAACGAGCAAGTTTACCTCATAAAGCCGCCCCTGACTCTAAGTTCCTCAAGCAGGAGAAAATAGTTCATTTGTTTTTTGTTCTAACTACAATCCAATGTGGCTGTGTTATGACTGTCGCTGAATAAAGTGTGGGGGACAGGTGTCGCATGCAGAGGTGGCTGCATGTTCTGTAGCATGTCAAGATTGGTTTCGAAATAGGTGATTTTATTTCACCTCAGAGGCAGCTTCAAAAGGTATTTTAAGACTCAAGGTGGATTACATCATCAACCAGAGATGTCATGTTTCGTTCAAAGTCCTGTTTGTTTTCTGGTTTTGTTTAAGTTTTGTATGTCATGTTTCTGTTTCCTTGTTCTGGTGTGTCATGTTTTATTTTGAAATCAACTCTCCCTCATGTTTCAGGTCCCTTTACTTCCTGCCATTGTGTTTTCCCGCCTGTGTCTGATTGTCCTGCCCCGCCCTGATTGTTTCCACCTGTTGCCCCTTTCCTCATGTGTATATATAGTCTGCGTTGCCCCTGTCTCGTTGCCAAATCGTCAAGTGTATCTTTATGTGTCAGGTGTTTCCAGATCGTGTTTCGTCAGGTGTTGCTTCATGTGTCATGTGTGTTTCCTGGTCAAGGGCACTTCTGAGATCTAGCCACTACCAAGCTTGTGAGATCACTTTATTAAAACCTTCAAAACCATTCTGGCCGTGAGTCGTGTCCTGCATTTGGGTTCTCCTGCCTGGTTGTATGAACGTAACAAGAGATCATATTTGATATCAAAACTTCAAATAAAAAAAAATCTAATTTATTTATTTAAAGCCCAAAATCACAAACATCGTTTGCCTCGGAGGGCTTTACAGTCTGTACAGGTGTGACACCCTTGCTATCACCCAAGACGATAGCACATTGCATGGAAAAGTCATGGCTTATATGGCAGCTATAACTTACATCTGTCTTCTGGAAAAAAAATTGTGGTTCAGTTAATTTTCAACTTTGTTTTTTGGGGAGGGGGGCTACACTTGTGTCAGCAGAATTATATCGTGCCTCATGGTGCTGTACAGCTTGTACTTAGTTTCCATTGGAGGTGTGGAGAGCTGTCTTTCATGACTCCTTCATAGGACACAACAAAAAGATGACAGCTTGTTATTACCACAACAGTATTAACAGCTGCTGTGAGCATTGCTCCTTCCCTCATCCATAATGATTCCCTCACCACAGATGAGTGAAAGGAGCCATGACTTGTGGGAGTGTACTGTGCTTGCAGCTCTTCAGCGAGGCCGAGGGGAAAGCAACATTCACAATGGGGCATGACATTTCAGAACCTGTGAGCTTTCTCTCAAAACATGAAGCATAGGCTGCATTCACGCCCAGCAGAGTACCTCTGGAGCGGCAGCATAAATGTGCTGTTTTCAGTATCTGCACACACACTTGGACATCAGGTTTTCCATATACAGATCATAATTAATGTTAAGAAATGCTAAATAAAATGCATGGAAAAGACCAACAAAAGAAAACAAAACATGCACAGAAAGAAATGTCAGCAAAAATGTAACACAATGTAATTACAGTGCGGGGTGAAGTGGAGTAAAATGATGACAGGGATTTAATAATGAACAGAACAGGAGCACTGACAAGAGGGTTAAAGAGACACAGAAAAGAAAGCTGAAGAAACATGCCTCTCTCATCCCAACCAGCTGCACCATGAAACGAGAAGCGGCCACCAAAAGCCTCCCCTCCCACACACTGTTCACAATCATGGTCTCTCTCTGGATAAATGTGTGTGTAGGTGTGTGTATCTGTGTGTTTTAGCGGCTAAGAGCCCTGCAGGAGATTAACATCCCTGTTGCAGTATGGAAGGGGTACACACAGGAAAGCTTCATTAACTCTCCCTCTGTGTGTGTGTATGTGTGTCGCTCTTTTGCCATGGCCACAGGGCTTTTCAGACTGCTGCCTTCCAACAGTTGCCTCCAAAGTGCTCTTCGTCTGCCCTGTAGACATATGTCTCAATCTGTGTACTGTATGTGGTCTCTTTCCTCTCTGCGGCCCTCGGGGGGCCTTGGGAGCAGCTCATCGCCACTATCCCTTTCCAAGTCGAGGGGCGGACAGTGAAAATGTTTACGAAGCAAACGCCTTCTGTAATCCAGCTGTGATGGTAATCTCAGGTGCCTCCCCAGCTGCTGAGGCACAGTCCCTCAGGGAGACTCAGTGATCATGAGCAGTCAGTGCGAAGGAAGGCTGCTCCTGGTCCAAAATGCTGCAGGCTGGATGTCTGTCTCAGTCCTGAACTGGTACCAGGGGGCAGAAAACATCCATCTGCTGAAATCTTGTCACTGCTCGGCGGCGTCACGCTGATGTGTCATCTCGCAAAGTCAGGAGAGAGAGGAGCGAGTTTTCTGCCGTGCTCACACTCTCTCCTCACAGTTTTATCCACCTCTTTCAGAAAATCACCTTTGCTCTCTGCTGGTCCGTCTTCTCTTATTTGCCGCTCGCCTTTTTCATTATCTCTACTTGTCATTCTCACCATCTCCTTTTATCTCTCTGACAGGGTTTTCATTTTCTCTCTTTCTCTGAGGATTTTCTTCATCCCTAAAAGTCATTCTTTTACACTCTGCAGGGCAAAACTGTTCTTCCAGAAATGTGCTGTATAATGTCATATCTATGGCTGATTGTCAGGCTGAAAGCAAGATACTGTAGAGGTGGAAAGACTATGTTTCTTCTCTGCTTGCTCTCTCTCTCTCTCTCTCTCTCTCCTCTGGCAGCAGCTCTGTTGTCGCCTCCTTGCTCGCCCTGTGGAAGTAAAGCCATAACCTCCATTTGCACAGGTTAATGTGCAGCCACCTCAACATGAACACAAAACCAATACCAGGCCTTCTTGCGTGGGTGATCACTCACTCTCTCGCTCTCCCGTCTCTTGTGTTCCTTTATTCCTTCTCCATCCCTGTTTCTTTCTTACCTCTCTCTCTCTCTTTCCACCTTGTAAATTGGACTCTGGCAACATTACGATGCTTTTCTCATTATTCCCATCACTCTGGCCAAATTACCTTGTCTTTCAGGACCATTGGGCTCTGCTCATTGGCTGCTCCCGCAAACCAGAGGGCTGCACAAGTCTTTTCCTCTGTCTCACGGCTGTTTCAGAGCAAAGATGGGACCAAGAAATGGATTCCATTCTACAACAAATAATGCAACCTCTGGCCACTGATGACTGCCTGCTTTGTGCTGCACACTGTGACTGATTTATCAGGGAAGATGTAAACAAATGTTCACAGGAGGCACTGAGATAACATGCAGTATAAAAGGGCTCGACAGCATTCAATCTTCTAAAAGCTTTGTCATTTAGTTTATTACATGCTGTTCAATTGAATGTATTTCAGGTAAGTGATCACAGCACATATATAAATGAAAATATCTTTTTATGTGTGATTATCATATTTAATTGTTTATAGCCAGAGATCATAAATGTCGACGCTAACATTTCTATTACTGCCAAAAAGATTCTGCTGACTGCCATAAACTGACTTTACTGTTATTCAGTTAGTCAAATTACTATTTCACAGTTTTTAAAATGGTTGTGTATTGTATAATGTTTCAATGAAGCTTTCTTCAAAGAATCACATGCAATTTGTTGGTTAACTGACACACTGATTTACTACATTACTTGATGACTAATCCAAACAGGTAGTAAGGTCAATTTTTATCTTTTTTCTGTTGTCCCAAACTCTTCTGTCAGTTGAGACAGCGGCCACATGATCCAACCAAGAGCCAAGAATTGTATTTTGAAAAATAAAGGTGCAAGATGAGTGTATCTATCCTCTGTGGCCACAGTCTGTGAAAGATGATAAATGCAAGATGACAAGTGCAACCAATTAAAGGAAGTTTGTCATTTTCAATTTTATAGTTAGTGTCAAAAGCACTTGTTATGTATATGTACCGTACCAGATTGCAGTTTACAGTCTGTGCACAATTCCATAAAAGGGTACACGACTGTTGATTTCCTGATCCTTCATGATTAAAGACAATATAATGAATCTCTAAGGTTTAAATCATAGATAAAACTCAAAACTGAAAAGAGAAAAATTTGTTGCATCCTTGCTCAAGGTTGGTCTTGGGAGAGGACTTGAATTGACCCAGTCCCGTGGTTACTACTTTTTATTTGACCTCCACTCAAGACTTTTCTTGGACTCGGCTCGGGGAGTCTTCCCTGAATCTCTGGTTCGGCTTCAGCAGAAAGATTATTGGTCCCACCACACATTTGAAACAAAGAGATGAAAAGAGAGCAGACAGAACAAAAGAAGCATTAAGACAGACAGACAGTAGAAGAAGTAAAGCACCAAGTCAAAAGAACAAATGAGATAAAAAAGCTACCAGAGGGAAGAAGCAGAAAGTGGACGAGAGAGATCTAGAAAATGCCCACAGGAGAGAGAAAGAGAGAGAGAGAGAAAAAGAACAGGAGAGACAGACGGACAGATGAAAGAACGTGAGAGGACAGTTAAAAACGTAGACAGTGAAGGTAAATGCTTAAGTCCTTTTGAGTTCACTCAGCTATGAGTCAGGAGGAGCTGAATGGGTTTTTCTCTCCCTCACTGTCTGCTGCAGCTGAATACCCACTGCTCTTCTATTCTGCCCTGACACAATGCATGGCTTTTAGCAAAGTAATTTTCCATTTCAGAGCTACCCGCTGGTCATTATAGAATGGGCAGAAAAAATAAAATAAAAATAAATAAATATTAAAGGTAGAAAATGCTGGTAAAACTAAAACTGATAACCTAAACTAAATGTTGCTTTGCATTTCAGGCATGACGCACTAATAGATGTACAAAAAAACAATGCTTCTTTTGTCCCATTCTGTAGTGTTTGTTATCTTGTGTACATTAGGTGCAAAACACATGTACAGGACTATACGAAAGCTGCACTATCTTACGTGTCCCTCCGATATATGGTACCTGCACAAAAAGCATGAAACAGCATGTCACTGCCTGAGTTTGACATGTATTTGTAATCCTCTGCCTCCTTTTCCCTTGATTTTGTCTGAATTCCTTTCTTCTTTTCCTATCTTTTTGCTCAGGCATGACCTAAAACTAAAAAAAAGGACAAAAAACTTCAAAAACCTCCTGTCTGTCACCTCATGAGCTGTAGTTGTCTGTTGGTTTCCCTCCCTTTCTAGCAAGCCATTTCTCTCCTTTCATCTTCCCCTTTCAAAGCCTTCTGTTTCTTGCACGACAGAAATGACAATGCGTTCTCCTGTACCTTTCATATACAGTAAACAGGTGAAAAAAACAAAAAAAACAAAAAGAAGTTGGCCCCTTCCCACCTGTGCTAGATGTCTTTCTCTCTCTTCTGTGATTTAAAGGTGGGTTGAAATGACACACAAAACGCAGCGACAATCCAACACCATAAGCTGTGCGGAGACGATAAAGCAACTACGGAGGATCAAAAGGATTGACACGTTCTTCTGTTGCTGCTGTCTGTTTAATGTTACGACAGTGAGGGAAGACGTGCTCCCAGCGCTCAGTAGGGATTGTATTCAATTACCAAATAAACAGCTCAATGGCAGAGAACCACAATAGGTGGTTATTTTAAAGCCCGCACTGCATTATGTTTTATTGACAGGCATTATTAAGAGTTGCTGTGACACTGTCCTGCTTTCCTGAAACCTGATTCTAAATGTAGTGTGCTCTTTGGATTGGGAAAACACAAATAACACGGGATAGTTATGTCATGTTTCACACATACTGAAACAGGCTTGTCAATGACTTTCTGGGACAGTTTCTTTTTGTAAAATATACTAACAGTTGATATGATGTTCTTCGACTGTTCCGGCACTTTTATAATGTAAATCCAGTGCAGGGAAATGTACCATTTTAGTAGAAAGCTAAGGAGTAAAAAATGATCTTGAAGATTATCTTGCCCATCAGCTGTAATCTGCACCTATTTTATATCAAATAGAAATAAACATCAATACCATTGGATAACAAATCTGATATGGACTGCCATTAAATGTGTAAATTACCACCAGCTATATAAGGTAAATTTCCACAGTCAGTAGGGAAGGAGGTGTTATTTTGAGAGAAAATTAACCAACAACCTGTCGTAAACTGGAACTACCAAAATATTTAAACCTTTTATTAATTTTGTTAAGTTTGTCACATAAGGGTTAGATTGGTTGTACCTCCACTATTGACTCAGGTCAGGTTGAATCACGCTGGTAAAACATATATTATTGATCAACCTATGATTGGTCTCGCAAAACTTTTATTATTGATTACGCTAGACACTGTTTGGACAGATTGGCAAGCCTTTCATTATCGATCAAGCTGACGAGAGATTGGTTAAACTTTAATCCCTGAAAGGATATCAAGAGTTTCCATTATGAAATGTAAGGCAAGCAATCTGATGGGCCGATTCCCTTGACAATCACCACTATTGAATCTTTAAAGGTGGCTATACCCTGATTTTGTCAAAAAGCTTGGTCTTATAAAATACTAGTCCTTACCTGACTTTACTGGCAACCAGTGCAAAGAAGGACTCTTCTAGAAATGTTATTCATTAGCTTTAAGACACATCTTGGACTAGCGCCTAGTTGTATCTGAGCTTTTAAGCCCTTATGAGCCTGAGCACAGCTTGAGATCCTGAGGCAGCACTCTTCTGGTCATTTCACAGTCCAGACAGACGACCACGGATTATCAAGCTTTCTACATCAGGGCCCTGGCAGACTCTTTGAACAACCTGTCTGATGAGATCAAGCCAAACTCTTTAAAAACTTACTCTGAGGACTGAGACTTCTTGAGCTGCTGGTCTGCATCTGGTTTGTACTGCTGTGACTGCCCTGCACTTCTGCAATTCCGAAACAGCAATCTTTATAGCATCTTCTGTTAATGTCTGATTTGTTTTTTTGCTAGAAATGTTTCATTGCATTTTCACAACTACTACGAAACAGCAATCTTTATAGCATCTTCTGTTAATGTCTGATTTGTTTTTTTGCTAGAAATGTTTCATTGCATTTTCACAACTACTGCGAAATCTATACTCAGGGAAATGCTTTTGCAAGTTGTGTTGTACCAGAAGCCCAGCATTACCTAATCTGACTCATCCATGTGAAACACAGTGAATATAAGAGTTTCATTTATGTTGACTCTCTTAGTATTGAGGAACCTATATGGCATTTTAATGTAAGAATAATCATACATACGTATGAGTAACTACTGTTCACTGGTATTTTAAAGCTATAATTCTATTGCAGACATAATTTATTGCACCCAGATATAATCATCATAAAGAAAACCACTCAGGAATTACTATCATATTTTAGAGGAAAGTTCAGATTTTTAAGAGGTGGGTTCAGACTGTTAAGACATTCAGTATTGATCGGGCTAACACAGGGTCAAATTGGCAAAGCTTTCAGTACAGAGGGAGGTAAGGTCAGATTGAATGGTTTATCTCGGCTACATCTCTGTACCAGGACATCAGATTGTGTTGCTATCAGTTCCAGGAATAGCCTGGTGAGAAGGAGATACAGAGGTCTAGTTCATTAGCAGGGAGCCTGTCACCATGACAGACTGCTCTGACTGCTTCCAGCAGCATAGTCTTGAATGCAAAAGTAGAAATAGAACAAAATCTCACCAGTAAGGGAACCACCGTGGATTTAAAAAAGAAAAGCATAATTCAAAGAACAGTTCTTGTTTCCATGTGTTAATTAGATAGTTCAGAGGATTGTATGGAAAAACTGAATGGTTATAAATAAATCTTCCCTTAATAAATCTTAAATTTCATCAAGTTACCACACTCAAACCCTCCATTATGATGGTACACATTACACTCTAGGTGGCACTACAGTCACAAAAGAAAGTTTACATTTCCAAAAGATTTTTTAGCCAAACTTTCAGTAAAAACTTTGATAACGTAATCAGTCGATAACGCTAAACAATTTCAATTAGAAGTAAATCTCCAACCTAAACCTTCTCATCTCTGCGAGTTTGGCAAAAGATTGTCAAGGAACTTTTGAAAACGTCTCCTAAAGCCTTAAACACAAGGTCAACAAATGTTTTGCTCCATAAACCCTTTTCTCCCTTATATATAATGTGTCTCGATATACTTTGTGGTTACTATTTTTAAGTGTATATAGTATTAAGTATCTATTTTTGTTTTTCAAAGCTTAATTTTGCATATACATCTGTTTTTCTAGCACCTTTTGGTGCTGTGCCATTTCCCATGCGTGGGAAGTTGGCATATTTAACACATGATCTATAAGCATATTATATAACACTGACTTAAATGATCAGTTAGCAATAACCTTTTTAACTATTTTTATATGTTGTTGGTTTAATACTATTGAGTGAAATCCATTAAGTTACTGTGATAGTGATTTTCATCTTAATTTTGTCATATTACCTTACCATACCCTAACAACACAGAAAAAAAAACAAATTGAAAACTGTGTTTTGTGCTTTGCAATGTTGCAATGACAAATGAGGGAAAAACAATGAGGACAGGATGCATAATCCATCATATTGCAAAACCTGTCTCTGGCAAACGTCAGTGAAAATCCTGACATCTTAACTCCCAAGATGTACTCTGTGAAATCTGTCTACTGTCAGTGGAAGTTCAAAGAATTCACATTCAAAGATTTTCAAGTCGTTCTCCGGGGTCTGTCTGTCCTTCCGTTGCAGTTTATAGTCTTCTGTAACGTTATGTTTCATATGATTTCCTGTGTCATGTATTCATACTGTTTACTCCCAAAAGTGAAGATGCTCTCCCACACTGCTGGCACATTAGAGTCACAGTGTAGCATTTTGGTTGACTACGTGTGACAGTATTGTCTCTGCAGGCTCATGCTTGGGTGTGACGACGATTTGCACACCGGGGTTGTATTCACACACTCTGCTGTTTCTCTAAATGCAAAATCCATCCACATGCTGAATCTCTGAGTCCCGTCAGACAGTACAGATGTCTGATCAGATGCTAAGAGATGAGGTTGTGGAGAACGCATCTTTTCGGACTAAGGAGGTGTTTGTCTGCTGGTTTTCTGGATGCACCACTGTCTCCTGGTGCTGCCGCCATAATCAGGACTGACAAAGGCACACAGACCATAATCCCCATTGATTAGAAACCTGAGATCAAAGGCTTCCACTGCTGTCACTCTCACCTCCTGTTTCCACTCTGCTGATGCTGCTCCTTTCTCCGCCGAATTTCTTTCTCTTTGATGGACCTCACTCATTTGTGAGCGTCTCTGTTTTTGCCTGTTTCTCGTGCGTTTGTTTCACATTCTTGTGATTCTATTCCCATCATCCAGTCATTTGTTTTCTCATGTAGTTGTTGTTTCAGTAGCTATTGTACAGTAAGTTGACACAGAGGCTTTCATTCTGCTAATAAACAGAAGCGAAGCTGAATAAAAACACCTCGTAAGAATTAACTGAGTTCTGAGATAAAACCGTTTAGTCAGAGGAAAGTATGGCATTAAAACAACAACAGTGACAAAAATCTATGTATCTGCAATCCCTTTTTCTCCCTCTGCTGCAATCAACACTCTCCAAGTATCCCATTAAGACACTGAAATGTTGTGTCCCCAAACAGCTTTCCTTCTTCATTCAAATTCTATATTCCCTTTGTGGGAAACAAATCTATATACATATTTGCAGGCAACAATGTGCTCTTTGGTGCTGACCTTGTTTATTTACAATCAAACCACTGACATAAGAAATCTCTCAGCCTCCACACTGTTCGCACACATAAAGCAGGTACTGACAACATTATGTAGTAAAACCAGCTCAAACCTCCAGGTGCTGGATTGATTGTTCAACATGCACAGTAGCTGTTGTGTTGGTTGCCATGGGAGAGTTCATATGTTTGAGCTCATCACAAATAAGCAGGAAAACAGTCCCATATACTTCAAAAGAAAACCACTGTGAGACTGCAAAGTTACTTCCATACATGCAATAACTAGTAGTACTTTAAAATTAGCTTTATATTGTTTGTTGCCCTTTTTCACGTTCACTAAGCGAAATGTTGCATTAAATTCTAGGTAATTAATATGCACACAATAATGCCACTACTCCAAAGACTGTGAAAAGCAGTGGTCATAGAGCATACGCTGAGAGCTCCTCTTCATAATCCTGTTTATACAACTAAAAGCTTTATTTTCATTATCCAGAGAAAATGGTGTTCGCAGTTTTGAAGCTTGGGACATATCCCGAGGACACCTGCCACACTCCTGAAAATCAGCGTTCAAAACTGAAATCTATGTGGAATATCTTCCCAGTCCGATGTGTAAATAAGTACAGTAGGTCATGTACCTATTTTGTCATATCCCTGAGCCAAAAATTTAATTAAGTGATGAAGATACCCTCGTTGTTTAACCCATGCATAATTAGGCCGAGGATTGTGGCATATTCCCAAATCAGCAAGTGCAGATGAAATGTACACTACCAGTCAAAAGTTTGGACACACCTTCTCATTTAATGGTTTTTCTTTATTTTACCTTTGGATTTGAGGACAGCTTTGCACACTCTTGGCTTTCTCTCAGTCAGCTTCATGAGGTGGTTCAAAAGGTGGCTACTCTGAAAAATCTAAAATATAAAACATATTCTGGTTTGTTTAACACTTTTTTCTTTATTATATAATTCCATATGTGTTCCTTTGTAGTTTTGATGTCTTCAGTATTAATCTACAATGTCAAAAATAATAAAGAAAATAAAGAAAAACCATTGAATGAGAAGGTGTGTCCAAACTTTTGACTGGTAGTGTATATACCACTGCTGAGGTTGCAGTGCATTAAACAAGAAGCATCGATTAATCTAATCTGGTTGTCTTAACTGCATTGAAAAGTGTGTTTTGACATCTGTTGTAGTACATATATACTCCATGTAAATGCATATCAAAGCAGAGAGGCCATTGTTTTAGATGACTTTAGAAAGCTCTGTGTGTGCACCTCTGCCAACTCAAACCAACCAAAACAGTTGCTCCAAATGCTTATGACTCTGATCAAAGGTGATATGAGCAGCTGGTGGTATCTTAACTTCATGCAAAATATAAACTAAATCTCATCTGTGCCGCCTACCTTGGCTCAGGAGGGTTTGTTTGGAGCCACAAAAGATCCAAAATAGGGGGAGCACACACACACACACAAAAAACAACCTGCAACAAATGAAAATGATATCGAGACAATGTGCCAATGCCATCTTTGTGCTAGCACAGACTTGATTGACAGTCATTTGTTGTAATTTGGGGAGTTAGACTTTGACCTTATAGTTGTATCTATACCATTAGTGCAAAAAAAATAAAGCTATGTCTAATAATCACTAACTCCTTATGGGGACAGTTATGGCGTTGAAACAAAAATATAAGAAAAATTAAGAGAAGATCCGAGACCGGATACTTTCTGATCTTCAACTGCAACAGCTGACAACATGCTCTCTGACGCGATGGGCAACTGTTTTGTCAGCTTACTGAAATGATCCTTTTCAAGTCTGCATGTAAACAGTCAGTCCGCACTGTAGAGCATCAGTTGGTCTGCAGTCAGGCGCTCACATCTCTACTTGTATTTGTCTTGGACTGACGTTAAGCTTTGCTCTGTTTTTCCATACAGGCAGACCAGACAGACAGATAGACAGATAGACAGCGTATGTGTGTGTGTGTGTGTGTGTGTCTACCATGTGATAGAGAAGTGACAATCCATTTGTGTTCCTATTAGACAGCCAGTTATTGTGATGAATACATACATGGAAATTAGCCCAAGATGAGGGCTAATTGTCTGATTAGATGTGCTTCAGGTTGATAGATGCACAATAAGCCTGTGCACATAAAGCAGTCATTAAGGGACATTAGACCATTAAATTGAACATTACACTATAGCCAGAGGGAAAAATATGGATGTTCATTAATGCGTCTCTACACGTAGGAGTGTGTCTGTGTTTGTGTGTGCGCTGAGTACCTTCTTCTGTCAGTACTTTGTTCTCTTGTTGCCAGTCTCTCTGTGACTCTGCACCTGTCCAGGAGAGGGGAGAGATTGAATTAGCATTACAGCAATTACATATTTGAACTGCTCTCTACCCGACATAAGAACACAGCATTCCCTGGAAAGAATTTGAAATGCAAATTACTCAACGGCAACGACATACATGCTGTGGAACCTCTAACACGACAGAGATGTTTATTACGCCCACG
This sequence comes from Scortum barcoo, assembly GCA_023238725.1. Classification (NCBI taxonomy): domain Eukaryota; kingdom Metazoa; phylum Chordata; class Actinopteri; order Centrarchiformes; family Terapontidae; genus Scortum; species Scortum barcoo. The sequence goes on along the minus strand of CM041533.1, from coordinate 16,098,542 downwards.
CGCTACACACAGCAACACAAACAAAGATGTGTACAAACCACAGCTAGAGACGTACGCTTTTCTCTATCTTTTCTAGAGCGGCAACGTATATAAGCTAAAGCGTGAAGATGCTATCGATAATTAGCAAATGGAAGTCAGCGTTTACATTCAAAGAGCAAACACCTCCAGTGGCTCACTTATAACCACAGAGGAACAAAGGGGCACTGCAGGAAAACTTAAGGGAACAAACACACATGCATAAACATAAACAAAAGCACACATATGCAAGCCAGCATGCACACACAAGCTCACAGAGGCATAAGTAGGTACACTTTCCCCTGCTGAGAAAGGACAGAAACATATCGAGGCTCTTATTTCAACGTGGAAAAAGGAAAAAAAAAAAAAAATCAGTCATTTGCTTTCCCCGTCTGGTGTGCTGCTGAGGGTTTCTTTGTTGCAGCAAACACACATATACACACACACACACCCACACATGCATGCACGTCCACACACACAAAACTAAGCCCTGTTTGCTCTTGAGGGTGTCTTGCTCACCCTCCGAGAGATAAAATGACATGCTTTGCTGGCCGGGTTGTTTTCAGCTCAGAGGAATTGCAAATTTTCTGAAAATGGTGTCATTTTCACTTGTGTTTCCTACAGAAAAGACGGCTGATTAAATAAACAAAAGGAACTTGGCTCCACTGTTAGTTCTTCAAACATAGGAAGATACTCATCTCAGTCTGTGCTCTTCATGGGGGAAATCAACATGCAAATTCATACTGTTTACACGTTTTTTTGTTTTTTTGTTTTTTTTTTCTGAAAATGTATGCGACAATAGATTTATTACATATTTGACACTTTATATGCAGCATGGGGACTATCTGACTCTCCTGTTAACCCCTGAGGCAGCAGCAGTAAACTGCATTGGACAACAAGTCGTCCAAAATAACTACAAGAAAATACCACAAAATATGTGGTTTGTCTCCATGTAAACATTTTCTGATCTGCAGGACAGCATTTATTGTTAGTGCCGTCCTATTGTTAGAGTTCAATGTGACAAAAAGGACAGCTGCTCTCTAAATGTTTTCAGATGTGCCTCCGCAATGATTATGGCTTAGCTCACAAAATATCATGGGTTTGATTAAAAAACTACTTGGTTAGACCTGGGTGCATTGATTTTTTTAGCTTCTTGGGGGCAGCAAAACAAGCTTTAAAGTCAGCACTGACAAATGATCACCTTATAAAGCTAATAAAGTGAGTGCATTAACAAACTGCTGGTCATTTAGACATCCAGACACTGAGAAACATTAGCGTTCACCTGGAGTCCTGTTTCTGTCCACCTCACGAAATCTACTATTCATTGTCCATTTACCTTTGTTTTGCTCTTAACGAACTATGGATAAAGGCTTCTGGCTGACTAATTGTTCATATGCCTTCTGGTGGGAGCCATGACACTGATTCAAAACAATTAGTTGCATGCTTAAAACCAAAACCTCCAACTGAAAGATGCTAAAATGCTCTGTAGTGCTGAGAGGAACTGCACAGCTGGGTGATATAACAGCAGCCTCCATCAAGTCACAGGCTTTGTTGACCCTTTGTTCGAACTCAACCTCTCTGCTAAGAGGTTTCCCAGCTAATAACAATTTCTACCTTTTGTCCATGAAAAACAACACTCATAACTCACACATAAACATGGACATGGGTTTTATTACGAATTTGAACAAATGATTAATGCGTAATTTCTCCATGTGTTAGACGGTCTTAATAAATAAAGGACTGCTTTAAGTTTTTCACAAGATTAGTTGCATTGACTTTCCCATTACACAGGGTGGAGTATTTTGGAAGTGCAGAGAAAGCTTTGAAAGGCCCTGTAGTGTTTCCTCTGAAAACACAAACTTATGCAAGCTTCAACAAGGAGATGCAGACATAGATTCACAAACCCATACTCCACGCTGATTTGCTCACACCAACAGACATTTCAAAATGATTTGCACTGCAGACACACAAATATACACAGGTTTTTTGTATAACTTCCGTCCCACGGAGAGAGGAGAACATTACAGATGGTCCTGTTTCCTTCCTCAGATGGCTTCTGTAGTTGTGAGAGCAAGACGAGGAATGCTTTTGAGTGTAAATCACATTATTCCACAGTTTATTCGCTGGCCCAGCAGTCACTGAAAAATGCTGCTATCACCAAAAAAAAAAAAACTGAGCATGAATAAAAAATGTAAGACAACAGAAATGAATGTGTATAATAAAGAATTTGCATTCCTCCACCTTGGTTTGAGCCTCAACAAACAAAAGCAGAAAGTTTTTTAAGAAAAGTTGGGAATAATGGATTAGTGATGGGAGTAAGCTGTTCTTATAAAACAAGACAGGGAATGAAAATCATATTTTTGGCATGCCGATCTTGTGAAGTCTCTGAAGTCTTATAATTTAGTTGGGTGTGAAGGAGTAGGCTAAAGGGATTTAATGTTTCACAGCTCTCATCTGCAGTTGTTTTATGTCACAGTAAAAATGTTGGTTTCATACAATCAAAGATTAAAGAAGCTGACAATCAAAGCACTCAATAGAGAGTACAGTATGCGCACAACTGTGTATTTAATTTGAATAGCAGTAGCATGGAACTGAATGTGATTATTACTGACTTCAACTTTATCCTTTCAAACTCATTTACTTTTATTTGACTCATACTGAGCATCCCCGAACACACTTTATGGGTTTTCATTCTCCCTGAGTGAAGTCTGGAAGGCACTGTCATCTCCCAAAGCTGGCAAATGCATCTCATAGTGTTTTTCCATGTTGCCAAAGACATTTAAGACATATGAAAACAATAAAAATATAAAGATATAAACAGAATTTGCAACAGCGAATATGTTTCAAAGGAAATGCAACTAGATTACTTTTTTCTGTAAACATAAGGAGGAAATCTTGTTCATTATGCCAAAATATCAAATCTTGCAATACAATTTCTTCTTCCAGAAGTATTAAAGTTTTTTATGATTATGGTTATGACACTGACAGAACTTGGCTAAACTTATTTAACAAAAAAACACTTTTTGAGAAAATTGTAAGACTAATACTCATCAGATTGAGCACAAAGAAACTTTTACTTTTTAGCAGACAAATGTGAACTGTTTTCTGAATATAACATAACTGCAAATAATGCATCCAAAACTTCAAACTTCAAGCATATTCCGTGAAAACTTTTTCCAATCTAATTTTACTGTGTATTTAAATCTAAGAACACAAAGGACCTAATGTATATTATTGTCTATATTCTTAAACCTCTTTTATACCAAAGCTGCTCGAGCCACTACATAAATCATATTGGCTTATTGAATTGAGGAACTATGAAATATCTCAGATGATAGATAGTTGGTATTTAGTCAGGATGGCCAACAGCCACTGGTGAATTCTAGTGTGTGTGTGTGTGTGTGTGTGTGTGTGTGAGTGTGCATGTTGTTTGTGAGTGTGTGTGAGAGTAAAGTGCGAGAGAGAGAGAGAGAGACAGAAAGAGGGGAAAATACAAACTGAGAGACAGAGAGACACAGATTGAAAGCCATCCTCCCTCTCTTTCTCTCTATCACACGCACACGCACACACACACACAATCTATTGTACTCAATAGTTTGGGTCTTGTGTGTGAATTAGGGTTGTCTCTCCGTGTGCAATTTTTTATCAGCGGACGATCCCATTTCCGTTGTGTTGATGCAGCAGATGGATTCCCTCCCACTAACCATTCATCACTTGCCACACCAAAACCTGGCTTTGCCCCCTTTACACCAATGAAAAATGGGTTTCAGACTCTAGAAAATAAAAGTCGTTTACTGCGTCATCAAACAGGTCTCATCCCATGGTCCTACTGGAGCTTTTCAGCAGAAAAAGTTTTCATTTTATTTTGTGTTTCGCAGCACAAAGTGAGAGGGGAAGGACACAAATGAGCAACGAGGGAAACGCTTGAAAATTTCCATTATCATCAAATAAAAGTGAGAACACACAAAGAATAAATATTTCAATCCAAGTTACTGTTATTGGAAATCCTTTTTTACTGTTATTATGGATTATCTGCAGTCAAATAATTATCATTAGCCCGAATTGCTTAATTAAACGTACATAATCATATATGAACATTTATCATTTAGTGAATTTCCCCAATGTGGGCTTGATAAAGTTTTATCTCATCTTATTTGGATTGAAGATGATGATGAATTGTCATTAAAAAAAAAAAAGATATGTATTTGGTTTAAATATTTTGCTCAACAAAAGCATGATTTTTCCATAAAATAAATTATTTGTTACAAAATGTAAAAAATAACTTTTTTGAGGCCAAAAATGTGCATGTTAAATGAAGTATTTCTCCTCAAATGAAAAAAAAACCTTGCTGACCTTTTAATAAAAACATAAACCAGCGTTCAGAGTTCAATACTGAAAAAGCCTCACGTTTTCAATTATTCCATGCATACTTATTTACATGATAAAGAGGAATTTAATTTCGGAGAACAATGTTCATAACTCGTGCCAGCAGAGATGAGGGTAAAGGGAAGCTTTCCTCTTCCCATCGAGGTAATTAGTCAATAGTTGAATTTACGTAGATGTGTTTCAAATGCCAGGATTAATTTAGAAATCGCTCCGCTGTGTCAGTAAAAATAATGAAGCCAACACTGTTAGTGACACTGTTAATGCAATGAGCTCATTTATGGGAGAGAGGGCAGCTGAAAATGAGACATTTGTTATCTTTGCAGAGCAGGAAATGAGATTCTGAGCTAACTACACATACAAGAATGCCCCTACTGTTGCTTAATGCCTTTGTGAATTAAAACTGTGGGGATGTAAGGTAAAAGTTTGATTCACAGTGTTACGTTTACCACAGTCCGTAAAAAGGATCTGCAGGGCACACACAGTTTTCACTTATTTTGTACAAAGCAGGTTTTTTTCCACCATGTCTGAAACATCTGCTGTGGACCTTTATGAAGCACTTTTATGAAATATTCACATTAGGCTTCAGGGACAGGGAGCAGAGGTGCTACATCACACAGTGAAGTCCACATATATAATAAGTGACGGGGTGTGTTTAGGCCATCATGAAATAATCAAATTGATCAGGATCTATGTGATTCAGCGCAGGAGGTGACAGTGATTGATCTGTTCATGCGCTTTACTAATGAATAAGACCAATGTGTCTCAGTGTCAGTAAACCTGAGATTTGTGAGTTAGAAAAGATGTGGATGATTAGATGCAGGGTTGTGCTCTTAAGATTTAAATGCTAAAATGGGAAAAAAGTAAATACTTTAATGCGCAATCAGCATGATTAAAATAGTTTGATCCACTGTGTCTAATTTCTTCTTATTTGAACTAACAAGTGATCTAATCAAGTGTGTGTGCGTGTGTTCTTGTACACCTATCCTCTTTATGAAGACCAATTTCAGTATCAGACCTTAGGAGTCTTTTATGGCAAATGAAGACATTTGGGCTGAGCCTCACTTTGGGACAGACCTTTAGGGGGCTGTTTGTGGGTTCAGACTTGGTTTTAAAATTCAGATTAGAATTAGGTTTAGGCTAAGGTAAGGGTAAGAGTGGGACTAGGCATTTAGTTGTGATGGTTAAGATTAAGGTAAGGCTTGGAAATGCATTATGTTAATGATGGTTCACACAAGTATAGACAAACGTGTGTGTGTTTGCATGACTGTGTATGCAAATGCTCTCTAGAGCCGAACTTGGACTTTTTTGCCAGAGTTTGTTTGCTTCACTATGTTAAATGCTGCAGCAGAGATATTTATATACAATATTGGCTATTGCTTAACTAAATCAATATGATAAGGATGCTACATTTACTTTAACACAAACACACAGATAAACCACAGGAAAACATACAGCAGACCGCAGATCTCAGGTGCGATAAACCCTCTGAATCACCCAGTCATCGTGTAAAACTGTTTTTAACGACATTATGACTAGTATGACCAGTAGTCGATCCCACAGAGGCAGCTGAAAAAACAGAGACCAGGTGACAGGCAGCCTTCAGAAAGTTAGGCAGATAGGCAGCGCAGGTTGATAGTGCAGATCCTTGGGCTATCTGATGAGTCAGTCTGTCAAATGAAAAAACAAATTAAAAGCCTATAAATCAATCCTTTGCATAGGAAAAGCCTTGGAGTAGAGATCAGTTCAATAAAGCACACGGAGACTGAGGTGATGGCAGATCAGTATTAATCCAAGAAGTATCCAACTAGCTGTTTAACAATTTCAGAATTGAGATTTAATTAATTTACTGTATCTTTATATTGTCATTTTGTGACAATCTGAATTTCATTCACTTGATTGCACTACCTGTTCAACTCCTGGGAACGCCCAGACCTCACAGATTGGTCCACAGCTCGCGCCACAAAGCTGCTTCCGGTTGAATTTCATTTATTCATTGACTCATTCAAAGAGACACAGTAAGGACAGCGAGCGAGAGAGAGAACGACGTACAGAAAAACGGAGCAGCACGTGCGGTAAAAAAGTAAAATGAGGCTGCAAATCCCTCGACTCTAAGCATCCCATCATCCACCACCGACAGCCATCCTCCGATCATTGTGTCCCTCTGGATCACCACAATCCACCCGCTCAACAATCAGGAACCAGTAACGTTCACCTCCGCCATGACAGCAAAAACCTGGACTGGACTTACCTGGATCGACTGACCGACTCGCTGTAAAGCAACATTCCCTTTTTTTTATTTGAGGGTTGTTTTTTATTTCTTTGCTGTGGCCACATATGGACCAAATATAACTTCTCTCATTCCACTCAAGAACTTCAACTGTGTTTATTTTTTCTTTTTTTTCCTATGGAAAAGGCTAACTGTCACAACTTGCCCTAAGTTATGCAATAGATTTCTCATGTAAATCCCACAGTGCAAGATTGTCTTCGAGACATCACCACTGAAACTGCAATAATGCCAAACATCCTTCATGCTTATGGGTAAAGTATGGAAAACATTAGTTACCCTTACTAAGGCTTGTCAGCACACAGCAAACAAAAATTCCTTTGACCAATCAGATTGTTGGAAGTAAATAAATTAAGCATGGGGTCTATTTTCATTTAAGTTAAACCGGTCACTTTATACTATAAGTCTGCTACATATGCAAACAAAACATTTGTTTGGAGCTGGAGATAATTTCTCTCGCAAGCTGCAGTGTCTTGTTCAAGAGACAAACACAGAGACCTACTTAGCAATTACAATTAGAAAACAAAACCTAAACACCAGCAGCTTGTTAGACTTGCACAGTAACAAAGAGCAAAGATATTCTGCAGCACTGAAAGGACTCCACAGCACAGGATGAACACTGACTCTTTGTTTTTGTCACTCGCGTCACTTGCGTTTTCTCTTTTTTGTTTTTTGCCAGCCTCTTAAGTCCCTGCTCTCTAAAGTGCTTTTATATCACAGAGGCGCAGACAGAGGTCAATACACCGGCTATTCAAGTTGTCACACCAATTCAGATACCTTTTGTGCAGGTAAATACTTAAGATGAAAAGTCACATTTTACCTTTCACAGCCATGACATCACAAAAAAAATGCAGGACTTAACATGAGGTATGTGACATTTAATAGTTTCTGGTTTCTCAGAGGTATTCGGTTTAGAAATAAGACTCCATATTCAAAGCTGCAGGTTGCATTTCTCCTGTGGCTTTGGATGAACAGCGGCATCAATCAGAGGTGTGTGCAGAGGAATTAACAGCTAGAATAATGTGCTACATATAAAGGATTCACCTCCTGTGTACTGGGGCATGAAAATATTTTCATTTGTCAATCTTTTTTGTTGTTATTGCACTACATTACCTGCAGGAAACAAGACCTACTAACAATTCACTGAACGAGCCTTCATCTTACTGTCGACAGTTTGAGAAATGCTGTTCTATGTATCTATATAAATACAATCTCCCTTTTAAGAAAATAAAAACTTTCACAATGCAGTAACAGCTGTATTGTGAAATGTGTTTTCATGAGCGTTTATAATTTAGAGAAGAGTAACTTGACATTTTCTGTACCTAATAAATGTGTTTTGTCATTTCAGTTATCATAACATACTGTGAGTGGTTATGTAGAAATGAAACATTAGTTGTTTGAGTACACTGTGGTGACAAACTTCTGTCAAAAAGGCTCCTTACATCAAAGTAAGTGAGTTTCCATCTGTCTATCTTGATGCACTTTTTCAATTTGCACTTTTAAAGAACCTGAAGTTTAAAAACAAACGTCAAAATTGAACAAAGAAGGTTCGCTTGGTTGCAGTGGGCTGGTTGGTTCATCAAAACCAGGCTTAGTAAATAAATCATGACCTGGAGTCATACCTGCAGAGATGAAGAATGTCAGCAGACAAAAATCTGACCTGTATGGAGCAATGAGAAGACTGTAATGTTCCTTAAATAAATCCACAATACAAACACAGATGTAATATCTCACATTTTCCAAATCGTTTCCATTGTTTGAGGTTTGACTGGCTTTGCAGTGGAGAATTAGCACCACCAGCTGTTGATCTCGATTTACCAAATTCCTAATATTTAATAGCCAAGTACACTGTCTGGCCACTTTCTTAAGTACATCTGTACAATCTAAAGTGATACAATACACCAACTCCGCCATAAATTCTACTTTTACAAAGCTTGTAATTTTTCAGTTTTTGTTAATGCTGTCAGAAAGATAATAATTCTACTCCGCTTTTATTACTGAGGTTGTCATGGGTTGCAGTCTTCTGCTGGAGTGCATTTATATTAAAGGGCTTTTTTAATATTGCGAAACCGAGCTTCATGAAAGTAGAATTCATTAGATCAGATCACATTATTCTGATTTGATAGTACAGGTGTAATTAATGAAGCAGCCAGTCGGTGAATGTGACCACATACTGGGAAGTGGACTTTGTACTTGCACAAAGAATAATTTACAGCAAGACAGAAACAGACATACAACCAAAAGAAAGAACAACAAATATAAACATATTCGCTGTAGTAGTGATTAGAAAACACAACAACATTCCTTAATACACATTTTCTTTTGCAGATTTTCTGGAAAATCTGTCAAAATATTTCACTACATACGGATAGAAACCTACTAACTACTAACACTGACCAACCAAAACAAAATAATAGAAATAATAAAAAAACACATTTCTTTAAAAGTGTTTTCTATTAAAATGTATGTCAAATTATTTTGCACAAAGGGTTTTGTGTCATTTGTGAACGGATAACACTGTTTGCAGAAAGAAGAGTATAACTGTCTAGGAGTGTGCTGTCTTTTGCCTACACTGGCACAGTAACACATAATGCTCCATCCACTCACACACATATGCTGCATATCACACACCAAATATTACAAACAAAACCCCCACTTGCCTCATCCACTCAGTCTCGCTCTCTCTCTACATCTATCTCTTTTGTGCTCACACACACTCGCACTCATCAGCCAGGCAGCACAGTCCTGGTCAGAGCAGTGCGGAGATGTTAGAGCTGCAGGTCTGGCTGTGGATATCCTGGAGGATGACAGGGATTGTGAAGGGAGCGTGAGAGAGAGGCAGAGAGCACCACTCAATCAATTTCCATTGAATCTCACTCCAGTGGGAACATGAGAGGCGATGCAGACCATAGGGATATAACAAGCCTGTGCATTTCTTTATATCTGAAGGAAAACAGCCACTAAACCACTAAGTGGTGAAATTGCCTTAGTTGGAGAATTTGATTTAGTAAAGATTTTATGAAGCAATGATATTCATTTATCAGCTAATAGTAAATTCCTCATTCACTTAAGATCGTAAAATTATGCTAAAAAAAATGCACCACTATTTACACACAACTGCCCCCTTGTTATGTCCCAAATGACATATAGACAGCAAGTAGATTTAGACTCATATTGTGTAAATATTTCACCATTTAGTGCCATTTTGGCACATTTTCCTCACTACAGACCTCTTATTAGAGCAGTGAGGGTAAAAAATGAATTAGAGGTCATGTGGTAACAAATTGCGTAGAAAAGATTCCCAAAGAAATCATTTGAACCTTTTCAAAGTCGCTAAAAATTATGGAAATGCGGGCTTAACCATGGATGCACCTTGAATGTTGAGCAGGTAAAAATGTAAAACCCACAACAAGACTAGCATGAAATTAGTAAATTAGGTCCCTGGAAGGTTAATCATATTCCAAATGCAGCAAAATAAGAAAATGCAAGTGTAGCTGTAATGGCAGTGTGCTATTACAATAATGAGAAAATAATTCAGCAAAAATGTATCAGTGGTAATTATTCGTTGTTTAAAGATTACATTTAAACAACAAGTATTTTAAAAATGAAAATTAAGGCTGAAATGAATAAATAACTACGACAACTGTGACTGGTTAATAAATGTAACATTTACATTTGAGGATGTGGGGAAAATGTCAAATACCCGAAGCCTAAATCTGATTTCTTGGTTATTCAGATTGAAATCAGATTTGATCAAATCTGGACTGCAGAAAAACAAAATGGAACCCAACTATTGTCAGATGGAAAGAAAGGATGTCAAATCACATTAGCCTGCAGTCTGAAAATGGTAGTACTCTCAAATTGAGGTTCAAAATAATATTTTGTATATATTTCTGTACCCTTTTGGGTTTCTGTAGTTCCAACAATACACATTTGTAAAACTGAACTTAAATGTTTGAACACAAAAAATTTGACAAATACTTTTGTCAATGCTAGTAATCATGCAGATGCCAAACACGGTAGCTATAAATATAAAGATGAAATCTAAATAAACCCAGCAAGTCATATTATAGTTTACAACTGGCAATAATAATCAAGTGGAGTTGCTTGTTTGGGAAGGAGGATTTCAGAGAATTACAAATTGATTGGTTATCAGGCTAGAATCTCTTTAATGACTATCTGACTAGTCAAGCAACAAAAAAATCTCAAGGTAACTAGTTTTTCTAAAACATACATTCTACATTTGGCGGCTTGTTAAAGTGATAATTTGGACTTTCTTAGTCTTTTATGATTGTTGACTAAACATTTTGTGGTTTTGGACTGTTAGTCAGACAAGACAAGACATCTGAAGATTTTTAAAATATTTTTCATTATTTCCTCACAATAATTAATCGATAATGAAAAGAACTGTGAGATGCAGCCCTAGTCCTTATTTTAATCTCACTGATTGCACTGTTTGTATTTCAGGCTCAGGGTCAAATGAAGAATTTGAGGGGAAAGAAGTCCCATCACATTAAAGGACTGTTGTGATGGACCTACTATATTTTTTGGTCTCATGCTTGTTTTGACTGCGGACTTAGCCCTGCAACATGGCTTAAAAACTGCTGTGAAGTAAATCCCTGAACTGATTGTGAGGTAGAACAGAGAGACAGATGCATGTTCAACTGTATGAGTGCTGCATAAGAACTACATTCTTTTATTTGGAGCAACAGACTTTCCAATAATCTCGGGAGATGGCACTGCTTGCCGATGAGCAAAACTGCCTTTGTAAAGTAAGTGAGGGCTTTGATAAAAGTTTTTCTATTACCTCAGTTATTCAAGCAAAACCGGTGAATCAACTCTGCATGTTTCAGTGATTCCCAGGAACCTTTTCATACGTTTAACAGCCGTCTGCTTGAATACAGATTAATATTTTCAGCCAGCAAGCCAATAACGCTTTCTAGGAGAAATGTTTAAAACAGTGACGTGGGGCAAACGTAGGCGCTCTCTCCAGTATCATGTTCGGCTCATGCTTTGGCAAACAATGCTGTCAAATACTAGGCGGCAGCACCAAATCTATAAATAAAGTATTCTGATTCTGATGTCTAAGTACACTTAATAATAAGTATACCAGTGTATACTACTTATACCAGTGTTAATGTGTGAAATATGATACTTAACTGGAGCAGGCATGATTAACATTATGTGGAGCACAATGTTTAGTTTAGTTGACAACGCTCTCTCTATTTTGAGTTGAGCCACTAGTTAAAGAAGAGCAGACTTTCTGACACAGCCCATGAAATGTGACTCATGAGCTTGCAACTATCTTGAGATGTTCCTCCTCTCCGTACGTGATGTCAGGCAGCCTGGCCCAGTTAGGGAGACATGTCTGCTCACAAGATTGACCCAACGATTTAGCGACAAACTCGGATTCAAAATACCCAAATTTTATCTTTAACAAAACAGACAAAAAACGTGGCCTCTCTCTTTTTACTTTTTTTTTTATCTCTCCCTCCCTTGTTCACTCTCCCGAGCTGCCTATTTCTGTGCTGTCATCCGGCCTCAGTGATATTTGTTATACAGAGAACAGAGATCAAGAGTGCTTCTGCATTGATTCTTTCGCTTTGTTATGACACTAAATTCTGCTTCAGTGCTCTCTGCTAAATGAACAAGCCATGCATGCACGTGCACGTGCACGTGCACAGACACACAGTGACAGATAGCTTTGAGCACATAACTTGATACAAGATAATTTGTTATTTTGAGGCTATTGATTTGCGAGTTACGCAATGAAACAAGTCTCTTTCAGAAGCCTCCCTGCAGCAATCAATTTGAGCATGGTCTCCCATTCATTGCATTCTAATGATATGATCAATACATCTTCTAAGATGCTGACTACACAGAAATACGCTGTCATTAGCCAAAGAAAAAAAAAGACAAATATGACAAGAATGATACTGTGAGATGACATTGTTTTATATATGAGACACAGAAGCAGACTGAGGAGGTGCATGGCTCCCCTGAATATCATCCATCATCTAAACATGTCGGGAAAAAAAAAACGAATACATTATTTTATTTTTAGAGAGGTATGTCTACACTGTGGGGTCGCAGTATATGCCTCCATTATCTCAAAACAAAAAAATGCTCCAGTTGATATGTAAGTCAGCGAATTATCCTATCAGCAGGAAAGGTCATTTACATATGGGGTCACAAGCAATGGAAAGTCATTTTCACCAGGGGCTGTTTTCCATGTAGGATAGCCACCATGCTGCCAGCACAACTAGGACAAATGTCTGCCTCTTGCCCAAATCACTACGGTAACCCAGACTAAGTATCTAAGTAGCCCCAGCTGAGGGATTTGGATGCCTGAATGTTTCCCCTGACCATTGCCACAGTACTGTCTGAACAAGCGGCAGTGTTAATTGCACAGCGAGCAAGTTGTGAACATCAGGTTTCATCAAGCCCTGCGTTTTTTTTAGGTGTATTTTTAGGTCAGAAGGTTTGGGCCCACAAGGTTTTATTGATTAAACATTCAGCAGATCTTGGCACGGATACGATTTAGGATTAATGTCCAATAAAGATTTCTGGCAGATTCTTGCCAGAAAGGATGGAAAAGTGGTGGAGGTGGACATTCACACATCACATGTCAGCAGCTGGAACAGGAAGCATGGGTTCAGACCTGCATGTCCAGCGTTAAAAGAAAAGGTGGCTGTGTTGGTGGCGTGTCATTTCACGTTCCGGTGAAATAGATGAAATGCAATTCTGGATGTTTTACATGTGATATTTCTGGCTAACCGTGTCCATGTTTTACTTGTTCTGAAGCTGCTGTTTCTGAAGTAAACTGTTTAACCCGGTCCTAAAACCAACTCAGTTTACCACTCCATGTTTAGAAGAATAAAACTATTTTTACTGGAGTCATTCGCGATAACGTTTTGTTTGTGTAAGGCCAATCTAGGTTCGGGTGTAATAGCTTAGGATGGAGTGATGCCCTGACCTGCTTGTGTGGACATTTTAGAAACAATGCAAACACATTACTCTGAAGTATTTATATCATTATGATTATTCATTTAATTTAATTCCTCAGTAAATCCAGTAAAGTCCCGCATATAAGTGGTGCTGTAAAAATAAAGGAAAGACAAAAATCTATGCCAAGACCCAAGAGACCTGCAGGAATCCCACAGTTACTGTAACTAGGCCTTTAAACTAAACTTTAAAGCACATCTATACACTTGTGAGTGCATCCGCTCTAAAATTGTCAGCGTCACTTGAAGTAAAGTACCTTGGCTCTGTGAAATTTGAAAGTAAAAGTCAAGCTTTTTCATTTGTAAACAGTAAAACTGTGATTGAAGACAGATTAACAGTAGTTTCAGTAATAGAGTAAGTTTGCAGAGTCTTGAAATTATGCAAGACTAATTAGTTTTCTTGTAACTTGTGAATGTTGATGACAGCGGTGACTGGTAATGTATTAAACACTGTACTGGGTATTTTAATTAGAAACAATAATGAATTGGCTTCTGTAAATTTTTTTGACCTCAGCGCTCAGGATGCGGACGTTGTACATAAAAAGCTTCCACAAGTTCTTGTCTTTCGGAAAACTTGTTCCTAAATGCTTAACTTCACATTTTGCATGACAAACACTCCATTTTATTCTAATTTACTATTTTATTCCACGTATTAGGTGTTATCACTGTGTCAAGCTGTTATAATGTGTTCTCAGCCGAACATTCAAATACCATCATAATAGCTGCGCAGCTGCAAACAGGAAATGGGACAGAACCAGAAATGTTTACACAGATTATTTGAGTATTGCACTTGTCATAAATGCTGTCTGTCTCTCAGCAGTTTTTAGCCACAGACGGGGAATAAACTGCACACAGTGTGACAGTAAATAAAGCAAATTAAAGCTTCCTTTGAATTAAAATTGTGAATGGTTTTAACTAGATAATGAGAGCCTCTTAACAGTTAAGCAGTAAAGCAAGTAATTGCTTTTTCATGGACTCAAGATTTTGAATTTCTATCATGTGGTGAGACTAACAAAATCCAATCACATGGATAGCAATTAAACTCTTCAGTGAACTTCTGACATGGTTCACTTCCAAGGTAATCACATAACTTACTGAGATCCATACTTAATTTCCTCCCGGATGTCGATGATGTTTCTGTAAAGTCATGCACTTCTGGCATGTATAGCACCTGCAATTCCTTGTAACACATCAGTTATAGGTCTTAGTAGTGTGATATGAGTGCAGTGGCTCTGTGTGACTCTTACCTAAACCTCAAACAACGCAATGTATTCTCTGTGCCAAATGAACATTACAGATTGTAGTCGAGAAGATCACATTAGTGGTGGTAATCGAAAATATGTCCGTGTGATGTGATTTCATTCTGTTGCTCTCCAACTCCGTTTCATACTGTGAGTGTTGTTTATTTCATAAAAGAAATCTCGTTACGTTGCGCCAATGCAGAGAGACACTGCATATTGTAATCATTCTCACACCGTATTGTTTCCCACTTCTCTCCCTGTCTCGTTTCTGTTTTCTTCAATATTTACAATACTGTATTCTCTTTCGGGTGAAATGCTTCACAGCTGTTAAAATACAAAGTCAAAGAACTTGAAGATGCTTTTTTTTCTTTGTTTGTTTTTTTAAAATGCTAAAATTTGCTAAAGTTGCATTAAGCAGGTTGTTGTCTTCAAAACAAGTTTAATTAGCCAACAGTCTGTAAATCTGGTAAATTGCATATTATTGCAATTAACATTGATGTTATTTTGTTGTTGTTGTAATTAAACCGATTTATTACAAAGCTGTACCACTGTACCACAAAAATATTAAGTAGTTAAGCAGGGTAAAAAATTTACTAAAACATATATAATAATAATTTCCCAGCTTGGGATTAATAAAGTATATCTATCTATCTATCTAACTAACACTTCAGTTTCAGTGTCAAGTAAATTACCTTTTCTTTATTTGTTGAGCCATAGTAACTGGCAGTGTTATGGTTTGCATTATGCCTTGTTTTCTGTTTTCTCTGCCTTTTGCCCTGTTGTTTTCTGTTGCACTGAAGCCTTGTGTGATGCTTGTGATTATTCGGTCACCACTGACACCCAGGTTGCAGTACTATAAATGCTGCAGGCTCTCCTGACTGGGTCACAGGCTCAATCACGATCATGCTGTAATACATAGTGACTTAACAAATATTGATTTAAATGAAAATCTTCAAGAAGACTCTATTATTGCAAAGCCTGACCACAGAGGTAGTTCAGAGGAGAGTTATTTTTATTGTTGGCCCGGGAAATAATGGGTTTGTGTCCAGTCTATGACACCAGCACTGGGCCAAATACAGGAGGGTTCCAAGCAATCCTTTTAAATTTCCTGCTGTTTCCATTTTTGATTCGGTCTGAGTCACCCTGTGACCGCTTCCATATGGTGGCCTGTCGAACAGCAAGAGCAGATTGCATTATTTGGGCTGGTCACAGCGAATGGCTGCCGCTAACAAGTTGCTGTTCCTCCCTGACCCCTTTCTGCAAGAACGCGTGTGTGTGTGTTTGTGTGCGTGACCCCGAATGACTTGTTTCCAATAAGGAAATGAAATCCATTGTGAGATTTCCCCCCCCCAGCAAACCATTTTCTTTTATTACTTCACCTGCACTTCCTTGAGCCACTGGGTGTGCTCCCACACTGCAACCAACTCCCCGACAAGCATCGGCAGCATCTATCTTGTGGACAGTAGTGCTGAGTGGCTATTACTTCTCAGCAGACCACATAAAAACCACAGCAATTAAACGCTATTGGGCCATTCGACTTTGTCTTCTTAGAGGGAAAAAAGTGAGTGAGTGAGAGAAGAAAGGTGAGAGAGAGAAAGATGGGGTGAAAGCAAGAAAAAGAGACCTCAACTGATGCTGCTTAACAGAGAGAAAGATCTTTATGTCAGTCGTTTGAAATGGAGACGGAGGAATTAAAGAGTGTGAAAGTAGCTGTGAAATTAGAGCTGATGAAATGTACCTGTTCTCAAAGGAACACGAGAGAGCTCTTTAACTAAGGTACAATAGAAAGTTAAAGGAGGCTGCAGCATGGGCGTTACAGTAAAGTCTCCACTTTTAACCAGATTTATAGTTGAAGTGATTCTGCCAGAGCTGCGTTGTTGTTGCACCTTCCAGAAGGAAACTTAAATCATATTTTGTGCTCTTCAGACTGCTCAACAGAGAAACACTTTTTGAGTTATGGACTTTTTAAATCTATTTTGCAAAAGTGAAGAGAATGACTAAGACAGACCAGTGGTGATGCAGTTTGCAGGATACTCCAGACCATCTCTATGATGATCTGCATCGCATTCACTAGCCCAAAGTGGACACACAGATTATCACAAGATTATCACATGACACAAATGAAATGTTGCATTTCATCTTTAACCATTGATTAACTAGTGTATTAACTGTTGTAATGTACTGTAATGTACGATTGTAAAGGCCATTGAGGAAAGGATTTGTCATAATGGAACATCTAAATAATAATAATATATATTATTATTATAATATTATTATATTATAATAATAATACTTACAACCGATTTCAGGTCACAGGTTAGTAAAAGCATGATTTTGTCCTTGAAACTACCTCCAGAGGACTTTGACACGGGTGTGGGGTTTGTATCTTGTGATTGCCTAAACAAAACCACAAAAAGCTGTTAAAGGTTACTGCAGAGAAATCCAATTAAACACATCATCAGTGAGCATTTAGCAGATTCGTTCAGTATAATGATTTTGCAACTTCATAATTAACCAAGCAGCCAATTAGCAGTATGTAAAACATATATACTACTGAGACTTGATTTAAAGGTGGACAACAGCAGCAAACTCCAACAGCACTCAATACTTTTTCATTATGTTGTTACAATCAGAAAACAAAAGTTTTTTTTTACTGTACAACATCATTCCTTCAATTATGTCCATCATCACTATAACCATCAGTAAAGGAAGTTAAACAATTTACACTGATTGTAAAAATAGCTCAATTTGAGTGAAAAAGACTTAAGTAGCCAGCATTCCACTGAAGCAAATGGTTTCCTTTTAAATTAGACAGAACATACATTAGCTTGAGCTCCTAATTTACACATTTAGTCTAGTAAACAGTAGTCCTACAGTAAAATGTAAACATATCAGAATATGATCTTTATTACTGATTATTATTGTGATTTTAAAGTTTGGATCCCTCCCAGTCCCAAATGTTTTCCTCCTTGTTTCACTACAACTTTGTGTTTTTCCTGCCATCACTTTGCCAGCTCAATTTATCACGAGTAAACCTGGTAAATCTAAACCAGACTTTAAGCAAACAAAGACATGTTTTTCTCAGCGTGATGTAGAGACAGCATTTTTGCCGACGCTACAGTCAATCCTGCTACTGTTGTAGCTGCCACAATGGAAGACCGTCCCCATTCATCACGGCCTGTCTACATACGTTCCAAACGACTAAAAATAAACTCCTCCAACCTCTCAGTGATCAGGGTGGGGATGTAGGTACACAACGCAGAAGAAGCAGCATGACGAGCAGTAAAGTTACACTGAAAATTACAAATGGCTGCCTGTCTCATTACCCACGCAAATCATATTAGATATCCCTCTGAAGCCTAATATAGACGCAGCACTGTTTGGCCCACTCGCTCACGATCAGCCTTTCGATCCATCTTTCTTTTTAGTCTCTTCATATCTTCCTCTCTTCTTTGTCTGCCTTTTTCTCACTGACTCGCTCTCTTTTCACCCCTCTTTCCCTTTTCGTCTCTTTGCTTGTCTGTACTTCTGCCTCTGCTTCCGACCGGGCCGCTCTGTCTTTGTCACTTTCTTTCTCTGCTGACCAGACAGATATATTCAAATGGAAGTTAAGGACAGAGCCATGCATTATTCAAACGCCCCTCACAGGAACAAGAGCTGGGAACAATGACAGGTAAATTCCCATTAAAGCAGGCCATTTGCTGAGACAACAAATCCAAAGACCACAGCAGAGCAGCGGCAACACTCAGGAGAGGAGTTAACACATTCACACATGTGTGTTTTTGTCACAGAACCATCTGTTTTTAATCGTCAGTCACATTTCTTTTATTAAGACTTTGAGAAAAGGACATTATAGTGCAGTTTATCCACAACCGGCACATTTAAAGCATCACTACAGCTGGTTGGTTGTATCAAAAGATTGACACCTTTGAGTTTCGAACACTCGCCACGCAGTTAGTGTGGACTAACATGTCCTGTGAGATCAGGGGGCAAAACTGAGTAGCCAGTTAGCTGGCAGGCACAGAGCCCATCGTGAACCTCAGTGGAAATACCTGTCAGATCACAAACTTAATGTGGAAAATCAAGTGACTGGAACCAATATCCTGGATACTGCCAAGCTGGCTTACAGCATACTCTGATGGAGCCCCCGGGGTCGAAACACATCAGAAACTGTTTGGGATTCACATAATCAGCATCCTGCTAATTGTTCTCAGAAATGCCAATGTCATACATGGGTGTTCAGACTTAAGAGAGTGAACAGCTGGTTGTCTACTCAAATTAATTCACTCTTTTCACTGCCAATGTCGCTTTGATATTAAAGTTAAGTAATATAGGGTGTGGCTGGTTGATGTACATAAAGCATCTGCTTTAGAAAGGTGCTGCAGTTTGCAGCTTTTTTAGGTTGTTTTCTCAAGAACTTCAACTTTTTTTCAACATGAATTATTTTCTTATTTATGAATTCCACTGGCTCTTTATGTTGGGCTAAACAAGCAAATTGTTTTCTGCTGACTTTGCACTCTTTTGCACTTGACATATTCTCATCTCAACATGCAATGTAGGCATAATTCGCGAAGGAATAATTAAGGTCTGTATTGAACTGTGGCATCACCCAGCATTTTGTTACCAAAAATATTGAAGGAGACTAGCTGATTAATTGTGGCACTCTTTCTGACCTTCTGACATAGTGATCTGTTTAGACCACAGGGAGGGAAATCTTGTGATTTTATCCTATGAGAACAAACAGTTTGCCAATAGCTTTTGGCTATCTCGATGTGCAAGTAAGCACACTGTTGCCCCCGCTCAGATCAATGTCTCTCGATTAGGCTGCCTGGGCCAAAAGGAGTGCAGCAACTTTCCAATTCGTCAGCTTTACACATGAAAACATAAATATGCAGAAACACAAGTGCATGCACACACACACACACACACGTGTGCTTCTACACAAAAAGACATACTGATGTCACAGGCATCACCAACACACACAGACGTCATTTGTCCCATGGCATTTAGCACAAACGTCAAATAGTGTAGGGCCCTGCTAAAAATCAATGGGCATTTGCAACAATCAATGGCCAGGTTCCTATGAGAACTAATTAGAAAGGCAAACATGCAGCGCCACCTCCTTCCTCCTCTCTGCCTACCACTGTGCTTTTCCACCATGAGGATAAAACAGACTTTAAATGCAACAGTGATATTTGTAAGTGAAGATCAAATAAATAGACAGAAGTATCTCTAAAACATTACTGCCGACATAATATGAAAACAGACAAAAATATGTTGTAGAATATAGTATGTTGTAGACGTTATGTCTCTCTTGTGAAGAAACAAAGGACTGTTTATAACCATTACTCTTATCTTTAGTTTGGCTGTTATATTTGAAATATAAGTACAACTGCTAGCTTAAGAGACATGATTGCATAATTTCTTGGCCCAGGTCCTGTTTTCTGCCATTCAATCCACTATAACTAAAAGCCCTGTGACCCCTGAGTGCAGCCCAAAATCCTCTGCAGATCTTCTTTTACACATTTCAAAGAATGAAAACATTCTTCTCTTCCACGTCAAAGCCTCCAGACTTTTGAACAAAACATTTAGAAGGCAAATGTTTTTGTGCATCCTGTTATTTTTAAAGCTTGGACGGATGGATGGATGGATGTAATATTACAGACTTGTTTAATCTAATCTTTCTTCATTTTTGCATCCTGTTTTTAGCCTTTGAAGGGTCTCTGCTCTCCTCATCTGAACAATCAGTCTCAATTACTATAGTAACACTGGGTAACACTGATAATGAGTAATCTCATCATCCTTGTTAGACCCTGCAGTGTGAAACAGAGTAGTTTCCATTATTATCAGTGTGAAGTAGGTGGGCTTTTTGATGTGTTGAATAAGTGCTTATTTTGAAAACATTGAGAGGAAAGGCTTCTGCAATAAGACAAAACTGGTTATTTTTCCATCTTGAGGGTCATTATCTCGATCTATCCATCTCCCTCATATCCCCTATATCCTCCAATCTATCTACCTCTTAACTCGCTATCGGATCCACCCACAAACAACCTACATACCCTCATATCTACCAGTTTCATCCCTTTGAGTGTATTGTTATACAGTAGACAGTAAAGACACACGCACAGATAGACAAACTTTAATCAAATGAAATGAAAACTAGGCTGCGAAGCAAATCAAGCAGTGTGGAGTCATCACTTTACACTTGGCTTGCTAATTCTTGACAACTCTGAGAAGACTTTTCTGTCCTTAGGGCTGTATATTTTGTTTCAGTTTGATGAGCAGAAAAAAGGGGTGTGTATACGATATTGTCCCTGGATCCGACACAACTGTACGCACAGCACCAAAATCATGAAAACTGGGAGGCACCGTTGCCGAACAGGATAATGGACAAACTGTACAGTGATGAGGATCTAATTATTGACTAAAACGATCGGCTGAATGCAGAAGGGGAGTGGGTGATGTGCAAATAAAATGATTTTCATATTGCTGAAGAAATGGAAAGTTAATACATTACCTCATTGGATTCAGCCACACAATAAACCTACTGCAAGAAGAGTAATGGTGTCGCTACATCACTGAGATATGTAGCGCACAGTGATGGGAACAGCTCCTAAAGTATGTGCTCCATTGCTAATGTGACTAAACGGGGTATCCAGGGACACAAAACAGATAGCAAATGGGCTTCAGCTTATCTAAGAAAAAGTCTAGCCGAGCTTCGCACAGAAACCCCAAGCAGTGATAAAGTGAAAGGGTTTCAGAGGACATTAAAGACCAACTGAAAAAAGGTATGGGGCAACCTCAATCAAAGGATCGTTAATATGTGTATTGCAAAGCAAACGGGATGATTGCTTTTTTTCATGTCTTTTAATCATTTTAGGTGTCATGCTGAGCTGCTTTTCATTGCTGTGTGAATACATTTACATGCATGCTTCGCCTGCATGTACACACTCTCACACATAAAGGGAGGGAATGGAGTACACATTATACACACACACACACACACACGTGCGCACACTGTATATGCGCCCAAAGGTGTGCTGTAGAATGCATCTGAGAGAGCAAACTCACCCTGAGAGCACCTGAGTGGATCCTTTTAGTGGTTTGCAGTTCTGGCCCGCAGCTGTCAACAGAGAGGAGAGAGCTTGTTGATGTTTTAAACATGCAAAGTCTTTTGCCCATGCCTTGTTTTTTTTTTTTTTAGTTTATCAGATAGACCTGGAGAGACATTACTTCATTTATTTTTTCATTTGGCTCGGAGTGCCAAAAATATGTCAAAACAAGACAATTACACAAAGACTAAAAGTTCAAGACAAAAAAAAAGACATGAAACACATTAAATTGTGCATCCTCTCAAGGTGCTACAGTATGTCTTATAATTGCTCCATGACTCAACCCCATCCTTGCTATACAAATAAATAAAAATACCTAAAAACTAAACTCCAGGGGTCATTTTCCAAGTGGCAAAGATGGCAGAGGTTACAGTATTCAATATACTGGCAGCAGCAGGGACAAAGGCTAGATTCAGAATCAGATTTATTGGCCAGGTATGTGTGCACATACAAGGAATTTGCCTCTGGTTTTTACAGTTTTTCAATCTTGTAGTCTTGATCGTGCCTTTCAATATTCTGCTACTGTGTAGCTGCATATTCATTTAAAGGTAGGTCATTGTTAAGCGGCAGCACTGACATCTGTTCAGTTCTAATAATCTCACTCACTGTCTGTCTGTCAAGATATAAATAAAAAAGTTGAAGATGTTTATTTCACTAACACCACTCTAAAGTAACACTCTTCTGCATGACAACACTGAAAGCACATGCTGCACACAAACCTGCTTTCATTTGCATTTATAATGGTTTTGAAGGACATTAGAAATGACTCTCATTTTACACTTGAGACATGAGCAAGCACTTCATACAGATTCTCGATAGAGTCAGTGTGTGTGTGTGTAGGAGCTACTATTACAGTACGTGACCTTTCCTGTTGCATAAGGCACTCGTCTTATGAGCTCCTCTCATCCTAATTAGGCCACCACATTGTTCCAGCACTCAGCCAAACAATCAGTGTTTGGTCGAGTTCAAGCGTTTATTAAACGTAGGTTTAAAACGCCTTTGTCACATACTATATGCAGGCATGTACACAAGAACACACTTGTGCAAAACTGTGGCTGTTATAAATCCCTCCCCTGAGGGTCGTGCTGAGAAACCCCAACACTTCCAGGTTGTATTCGGGGGTATATACGGTCTTAAGTGTGATAGCTGGACTTTTCATCATTTATTGTCACTGTTTCTTTACAAGGTCAGGCACGAGTCTGAATTAAACATTTGTTTATCTCTCTTCAACTTGAAAGCTATAGAAACAAGCAAATGCAAATAAATACGCTGCAACTAAAATTAATATTCACAAGGACAAACAGAGCGAGGAAGAGAGTCTGCGGTGCTGGAAAAGTGTGATTTCATATTAAAGCAAGAATAAACTAATACATCTAGGTCAGCAAGATGGCATGTACTTTGGCTCTGTGCTGTTCAAGCATTCAGAGGTTTTTTAAAGAAATGAATACAGGTATGTTGCAATTGCAAATAAGAAAAAAAAAACACCCAAAGAAAATCAAGGCAGCACAGAAGGAGTTTCATATTGAGAACAAAATAATGTTGCCAGAAGACGGGTAGGTGAACATGTGCAATAAAGAAAAATGAAAAAGCCAAAAAGTTGAGGAGACAGGCTGCGATCGTTTAGGCAAAACACACAGTTTTAGAGACTTGCTGCACTGAGGTGTCCCATTGAGTGACAGCTCACATTTGAAGAGTTAACAAAGCCACCCAGTTTACTCTGCTGAGGAGGAGAATTTGGAAAACAACCAAAACCAACTCAATCAGTGAGATGAAACCATAGAATCAATCCGAAGCGAGGGAGATTAATTGTTAAGACCTAGTTTCTTTTTAACGGCATAAAGGACCCTTTACAGCTAAATGTTATATTGTATCCGTGAGTGTCTTTTTTCCATTTGCATTTATGTGTATCCATTTAATATATATAATTTTTAAGGAGATGCCAAGCTTTTGTTGTGGGGGGCTTTTTTCAAACTAAATACCATCTATTGTTCTGCAGCATTCAATGGCACTGCGCCCCGCCAATCTGGTAATGAATGTCCCTGTCTCTTTGTTTTGTTTAGTTAGAAAAGATAAAGAAAAGCCTCTAAAATGACTCAGGGAGACAAAGACATAAATAAGGGAATTTACAGATGGTGATTATAAATTATAAATTCCATTACGCACAGAGAAAGACAGGGAATATGCGACGGTGCTAACATTCATCCAGTCGCATCTGCTGCCGTAGCAGACAGTACCTTTGGTGAGAGAGAGTGAGGTGGTGTGTGTGGTGGTGATGGGGGGGTTATTATTTTCACAGCTTTCAATTCATCACTCAGTCAATCCTGGGGACATCCAACATGTAAAAGGAGAGGGTGACAGAACTAGAGAGGGAGATGAGAGAAGCACAAGAATGTGGGAGGTGAGACAAAGGCAAAAAAAAAAAAAACAAAAGAAAAAAATCAAAAGATAAAAAGAACAGAAGATGGTTGGTGAGGATGATTTTCACACCATCCAAATCCTTGAAAACAGAAGAACACAGTGACACGCCGGCCCCCAGAATCACCCGGCGGCCCTCCTTTGGCGACTCACCACTGCTCAAATCTGGCAGTGGAAGTAGTCAGCAGATGCTGCATGTGCCACACTTTACACGTGCATGTGTGTGTGTTCGATGGCGGCCAAAATCGCTGCAAAGCACACCCACACAAACACACAGTTGCAACAGAATGTGGAAAGAAGGAAAGGACAGGAAGCTAATACATTAAATGATCATATACACACAAGTAAAAATATAAATAGAACTGAGATCTATCAAATATTTTACGATTCCTGTCAAAATAACTTAATTACAATATAATTATGAGAAAATGAAAGGGTTCATTTGTTTTGATAACATCAGCATGATTGTTAATGCATACAGAGAAAGGTGTTGATGTAAGAGCAAGAACACAGGGCTGTAAAAGAATGCATGAAAAACTTTTCTTTTAATCTATTTTGTGATAGATACATTTTAAATCATGTAAATATGCAATCTCCATTTAATTATGTAAAAGCTATATTCATTCAATTTTATCATAATTAGTCATCAACGTTTGAGGGGGAAAACACAGGGACACACTGTACCAGTTTCAATGAGAAATGTTACCAAAGTTTACTTCCTCTGGTAGATGGACTCATTACCGTGGTTACCCCGATCATTCACACAGAAGTGCACTGGCAGGGGAAGGTAATTTCCAATTTTGAAAGGGAACTGATTGTAAATGATACAACTTTTGAAACAAACGGCGAGTAATGAGATACTTTTTGCTTTCAGAAATAAGCCTGATGCTGATTGTGTGAGGGTAAGGAGTGCACCCCTCACGGCACAGTGCTACAGCTTATTGTCTAATACAGTGGGACGTGTAAGGTGATAAGCAACCTGATTATGCTGCAGATCAGCCACTTAAAAGGAGAAGCTATGGGCATTTGCTGCTGTCTTTTTTTTTTTAACTAAATGACTGGTGTCAAATACTCTGAATAGCATTAAATTCCCAAATTTTTTTTAATCTGATAGGAAAAAAAACTAAGGCGGCCATAATGCAGTATATCAGTTGCTTTTCCTTGTCATTTTTCATCTTTCTGTTCTTAACTCATCCCCTCTGCCTCCCCCTTCTCCACTAAAGGGGCACAGTGCAGCTGAAATGTCACAGGAGCTGAAAATATTACGCTATGCATATTTCCCTGGCCAGCTCCGGACCTTCTGTCATACGACAAACTTCTCAGCTATTTGTCCTCATTACAGAACAGCCTCCAACTGCCCACCTTAGTTCTCCTGCCCGTCCCTCAGGGGGCTCTTTTCCACCCCTTCCTGGCATGACTCATTTTTACGGCCGCCGCTTTGGCTTCCGTCGGCCCAGGCCGCCTATGCTTTAAACCCAGCTAGGCAAGTAAATCTGCCAGCTTTAATTAAAATAGCTTCTTTTGTAACGCTTTCTCTCCCTCCGTCCTCTTGTCCCCGATGACATAATGGTGCTGGGAACTTCCCTCCACAGTGCTGACTCAAAAGGACTGACCCTTGGAAAAAAAAAGGAGGTGTGTTGCACTATTTTATGATGAGTTAGCGAGAAAAAAGTCACATCTCATCCTATCGCCTCATCTTCTGGCTCTGACCTATTTTTCTGAGTGAAAAGATAATTATGAAGGTCGCAGTTAGAGTTCCCCTGATACAACAGTCAACATTAAATAATAAAGAAATATTATAATCAATGTGCAAGAAAAATCTCCCATCGTGGTTCAATTTGCATGGGGTACTTTTAAAACACTCTTCTTACTGTGTGCAGAGACAAATGACGACCTTGCTATCTTTCAAGGTCAGCCTTTCTTGGAGAAATAACTATTTGTGAAGCTGAATCAATGAGGCTCATTCAAGCCGTTTTCCTACAATATTGTTCAGGGACTAACTTTGGTGCCATTGATTAGCTAATTTATAGCTTGCATCTGTTCGGGGCTCACTGTGAATCTAGAGCCGCTCATTACAGAAAAAAGATGGAGAAGGGAAGAAGAGAAGAAAAGGAGAGAGAAGAGAAAAAGAGAAGATACTGTGTCTTAAACTCTTTTTTTAAAGGTCTTAGAGGCATTTTATACATATCAAATGCACCACATATGCTGGAAAAGCTTCATCAGCAATTTTAATTTTTACTGTATGCAGAAAGGGACAGCTTTGGGTTTTGTGGTCAATTTGTCAAAACAGACATAGCTGAAATTGCAGGTCATGTGACAGGACTTAATATCAAGAATTTGATATATTAAACCATATCAGTAAACACTTTTCATGCCACTGATCAAAAGGAAGCCAGAGTGCATATGCTTTATTCCCAAAACATGGAAGCCGGGAAAAAAAACGTTTTGAAAACCATTTACATTGAAATAAATGATTCTACACATCACACAGTTTTCTTTTTATACGTCAACATCTTAACCTGGCAAAACAATAGATCTCATATCTGTGTAGACCTCAGTCTGGGGTTATATCACTGACTGAACAACATCATCCACCTTTTTCTTCGCCTCTCTACCTCACTCCTCTGCTCCTTTCCTATTTGTTCTCCTCTTCTGTCTTCCACTTACAACACAGGCGCAAGCTGCACTAATACGACGTCCTCCCTCTTCCTTCTCTTTTCTTCTCCTCTCCTATTTCCTCTCCTTTCTTATCTGCACCCCTGAAGGGGTTGTCTGTCTCCTAACCAGCTGAAGCAAGGCTTCCGCTGGTCTGCGCCTGGCCCCTATTATCAGAGCATGACAAGGAGCTGCAGTGTCAACTTGTCAGCCTAATAAACATCCTTTATGGCACCCGCCTGGGTGTGTTTGGAGGGGAGTCAGCCAGCCACCAAGCAGTGGACCATTGATTTCATGGATGCCGCACAGTGCTCAGACTTCCACCCGTCTATTATGCGGTGGACAGGCTGCAATTGTTTTGCCATGCACAACCATACTTATGACACATACTCTTTGAGGCTTTCCGTTTAGTTTGAGACATGTTAGAGAGAGACAGGCGTAAAAAGAAAGAAAGGGAATTAAAGAAGTCTCCGACAGAGGTCAAGTACGGCAGCACTCAGGGCAGCAGTGCATTTAATCACACTGCCATTTCAGACCTTTACATAAGTCTTTTTCCAACCTTTGTTTTGAGGTCAAGGTCAATAAGGCTTTCATATTTTCTTTTCGGCCCCATTCTAATTCCTCCTCCTTTTTAGAGCGGGAAAGGTGAGGGGTCACACAGCAGCTGAACAAGCCATTCAATCTCTTACAATAGTAATCACACTTTTTTTTTCTTTCCTCCTGCCGCACTTCAGCCATCCCGAGTAGCCGACAACATTAACCGTTTCAGGACCAAACAAGAAAGAGGAGAGAAACATGGAGAGAAAGGGAGTATATCCACCACTGTCGAGAATATCTGGATCACTGCTTCAGGACCATGGATAGAGACATTTCTCGACTACCAATCAAAGAACAGGACTGGAGCCAAAATCAAAATGTGCCTCTTTAACCTTTATCCATGTTATAAATATTCATAACAGGTGGGCAGGCAGATATGTCCTCTTAGCAAGCAAGCAGCGTAGGCTCAGACTGAAAGTTCATTAATATCAAACACAGAAGTGGAAAATGATAAAATATTCATCTAATACTTCACATAGCATGGACCAGGCGTGTGCTGTTTTGTTTTTGTTACTGGCTGTTTCCAACATTTTAATAGATGTGAAACTCTTGAAGCCTTTGATCTTTTTACTGTTATTGCCTTTGACAGTAAAAAGCAAAAGCTAAAAACATAATGCATTGCGAGGCCAGAGCCTGAATTTATTGAATGCTCACAAAGCTTGTTTATTGATCTGTGATCGGTGACAAATCGGGTCACCTTCGTCATCTCACTTATAAAAGCCAGCGTGACAAAAACTATTTTATATCCTGTATATCTCCAAGATAAATACAACATGTGAAGAAAAGCTCTTGAGCAGTGTAAGCTACTTTGTATTATCAGCAACCTATCAGGTACAAGCAAGCAGAGGTCAGTTTCAGTCTAATGCAGCTTTGATTGTATTTGCTGTCTTTTGAACTGGCCGTCTGTCACGATAAAATGCGACCAACACTGCTAGAAAAAAAAGCATTACAGAGCTTTGTGAAGCGATGGCAGGAAGGCAGGCAAACCTGCCAACCTGTAAAACTGTCAGAGCGACCTTCACTTACCCTCAGTATTGATGGTCCAATCATATAGAGAATATGAATTAGTACCTTCAGGGATTTCTTAAAATGGGGCATAATTCTTGGATATGTCTAAAGAAAGAGGAATAAATCACGTTGTGACTTTATGGCATCGCCCAGAGCTGGAGAAGATGAATTTCAAAAACATGTTTTCCTCACTCCTCCCAACTGTATAAGATGTGGTGGTCAGAATAGTGATTAGACCATCGACTACAAACACCAAAGACATAAAATGCGAATGCGTCTTGTCCGTGTGTGGATAGAACATTTCAGAATATAAATTTTGATGCTGAATTGCTGGTCAGCATCTCAAGCATTCATCTTGTCTATCCAGGGCTCTGCTAAAAAAATTGGGCTACCCTGGAAAAAGCACAACAACAGCTGTACACCATATTTTACAACCCAACTTTTCAGCTCTGCGACCCTGAATCATCCAGGCTTACCACTCCCTAAAGGCACGGTGTCGAGCCTTTATTCGACATCTTGAAAGTGACAGAAGTAAAGTAAAATGCTACCTGCTTAAAATGGACCTTATTTCTAAAGTCCTTTTCATGAAATACCTGACCTTGTTTTAAATAGTTAAATAGTTAACACACTGACCTCAGAAAAACATCTTACACGGTGTGTGTCCAACCACCTGTTGAGACAGCAAGAAATTTGAAAAAAATAAAATTCGCTTGGTAGAGCTGGAAAACGTTTGTGTATCAATAAAAACAAAATCTTGCTAACTGAAATGAAAACAGACAAGGCAAATAAATCATAATGTACACGAGACAGCATGAGACTTCATCACTTGTCACTGAAGAAATGAAAAACAGCAGCAGATGAACACAGATCTGTTTTGTTTTATTCTGCTAAGGTTTAATGGCACCTAGAGAAACGATTCATATTCACATAATGGCTGGAAATATGGATTAATTTGCATTTTCTTTTGCCAGTTATCTTGACACTCGGTCCATCATTCAATTTGCACTAAATTACTGCTTGGTTGATTGTCTCTGGTTAAATGAAAGAGGAGTCTAAGAATTTAAGTACACAAGTGAAAAAGGAATAGAAGTAAAATCTGAACTCTTTTTCACTATAAAGTCGTTTTGCATTAGATTATCTGTCCTGCAGTGTATGAAAGCTTTATAAAAACACTGCCAGTGGCTCTGCTCTCTCTGCCTCTTTGTTCAGCTTTCTATTCACCGTCTTTAGATGTTCCCACTATAAATAGATGTCAGTGTCCATTACTGTTTCTGGACTCCTAAAAGACCCTGTTGTACTTTCCAAGCTCTCTGTGCCCATCGTCATCTCTGCTCTCAGACACTGGATGTACCCTACAAAACTATAGTATTCTATAATTATATTATTGTGACTTTTCTGTGCAGAAGCCCCATCACAAATGAGTTAAAGAAAAGCTACTTTATTTGGAAAATGACGGGCAGTAATATACAGTAGGCAATTTGTATCTACTGGAGTAAAACATGGTCATTATGTTAAGAAAAGTCATGAGCATGAAATATAAATGGAAAAGCTGGTCCATATATTATTTTCATCACAAAATAGCAGAAACAAGTTTTATCACACCAATATTATGTTTTATACCGCAACTGACAAATAATGAATTCTGCTGACTGAATCATATATCAACTAATTATTTATTTATGAATTACCTTGCAAACAAGGTATTTATATAAATCGATAAACATAGTTCTACGGATTTCTAGAAGATTTCTAATCCTCTAATCCTAATCTAAAAGATTTTTTTTGATTAGACCATGTGTATCACCAGTATATCTATATATATTTATATTTTGGATGCTAAATGTCCACGGTCATTGAAATTTAACAACCTTTAAACTACAGAGATATACTGTGTTTGGGAACATGTACACATTTTAATTGTTATTTTGTTTTGGGATTTATTTATTTATTTATTTATTTGGAGCTTTTACCTGTTTCAATTTTATGTACTTATTTTTTGGGGGGAGGAAGGGTGACTGATGTTTCAGCTCTTTATTCAGGCATTATAAAGGGATGGCGAGCAATGAGGCTGCATGGCAAACTGTGACTCACAACTGTTTGATTCATCTCCTGCATAAAGGGGATCTCTTATGACTCATATTATGAGCTTTGATTCTCCAGTATAAAAGAAAAGATCAGGCCATGACAACAATGGACTTTGGCTGTTTGGTAGAAAAAGCAAAAAGATGGGGACGGCTGAAATGGAAAATCTGAAAGGCTTTTGTAGGCTGTGGTTTTCCTTCTGTAATTGAATGATTCTGAGTATGTTGATGCATTATCTATGATTATAACGCACATGAACAGAATATAAATAGGAAAATAAAGCACTGAAGACAGGAACTACGTACACGCATTGCTTGTCACGACGCTAATGTGGGAGCAGTAAGAAAATTGCACACACACAAATAATCATCATGTAAATGTTTGTGTACAGTAAATTTGTATTTTGACAGCATTGTTGGAGTCGGCATTTGACTGTGACAGTTTTGTAATCACAGTGACAGGGGAAGGATATTGGATTTAACTGAAATGCATTGTAATAAATGACACACTCATCTTCCAACTGAAATGCATAATAAATGACACACTCATCTATCCAACGTGCTAGCAACTCCCTCTCATGCCTTGAATGCATGTGTAAAATGGAAACACACACACAAACACACACACAGCGACTCTGAGAATGCCATAAGCGCAGAGGTGTTTGCTTGCTCGTCAACTCAGAGCTGAAACACAGAATTGCTGTCAAAGAAAAGCACAGCACAACTTGGGAGGCACATGACCTGAATATAGGACTAGATTCTGCATTTCTGCTTGATATACAGAATTCATTTGAGTGCAATATGAAAACAAAAGCTCCTTGTCTGATGCTTTCCATGTATCTCAGCTTTTCTCTACAAAGATGTTCTCCATTTCGACTTTTTTTTAACCTCTTTACGGTGGAGAAGCGCTGCTCTGACCCACAACAGCCCACGATCTCTGCCGCTATTCTGTCTGGTTTTTTGGTCTCGCTGGTTCTCTCTTGTTTTGCTGCCCTCTTTGGTCAGATGACTAATTGAACAATGGAATTCTTTTTCTTTTGATGAAGGTTTCAGTGCTCTTGTGTTTCCAAACTATTTTACACCGTCGGGCAAAGCTACCACCAAACTGTCTAAAAATCAAACAGCATTTTTTTCTTTTTTTTTTTTGTTTTTGGTAAAGGCTGAGCTCTGAAATATAGACAAGCATTGATAAATGTGTTTTTCTCTACCAAAAATTACAGTAAATTAAAAGGAGAGTCGCTGAAAAGAGATTGATTTTTCGTTAAAGTGTAAACATTTCAATCAAAATGCTACTTTGACTGTCAGGGTTACAGTGTGTCAACACATTCATGACATAAAAATGTTCATTAATCATTTATCACCATCATCATCAAAAAGTAGAAAAAGCCAAGCGGGTGCACTGTGATTTGATGTCCAAGTTTTATCTAAAATCAAAGGGACACAGACAGTGACTAATTCTTTTGATTGGGTTACATATTTTCACTGACAGGCAATTTGTCAGGCATATGTTTAGAGACTCTGGAGACTTTGGTGTTCCCTTCTGTAAAGGTTGAGTCATCACTGACCAGCAATCTTTCATCCAGTCAGCTGTTTCAAAAGAGGTCCCAGATGTATATGTGTGTTAAATTTACAAAAGCTTGATGAATGGCTCTATTGACACTGTTTAATTGATCTGAACTGTTGATTTACTGATTGACAGGATGACTAATGAGCATGCCGGTTTAATCGACGTTATAAATACTATGAAATACTGTCCCAAATCTCAAAACGTTTTTAATAATCTATGAACAGAATTTACTTCTGTGTGTGCACAGTATTACAAGTATGGTAAACAATCCCTGAGTTATTGAAGACACAACCTAAAAGGTACCATCACTTGCTGTGACTTTGTGCAATCAGTCACTTTGTCAGAGAATGTGGCAAGATGCCACTTTAATACAAAGGCTGGATATTGCATTTGGAGCCAAACGCTTCATATCCTGTACCCTCCGAGGGCCAAAAATTAAAAAACCAAATCAAGAAGCTGCTCCATTGGTAGTCATTAAGGGGGCATCTTTGTTGACAAGACAAAAGAAGGTCAGTTTTATGGCCAATATGAGGAAATATTCTGGGTCAGAGTGCAAACAAAATGCAGGTAGTCTAAAATTCACGGCCAAGGAGCAACTTCTGATTTTTATTTGTGTAATACTATGTGGCTGATTTTTTGGTACAAGGGCACTCCAGTCATGAAATTGGACCCAGTTCATCCACTGTGACTACCATGCTCTCATATGATTCACACAACATTATATCAAAAGCCCCATTAAATCAACACACGGATCTGGCTCAAAGCTCCCACCAAAAAGACAAGAGGAAACACTGCAGGGCAACACGGACTCTGTCCACACGTGGATCCTCTGAGAGCAACACAAGATCAATGAGAGTGCTTTCCTTTTTTTTTTTCAAACAGCAGGGTTGTCCTCCAGCCAGAGGAAGAAATGGTCTATGTAGATCTCATTAGCCCCCTATGATGACAGACGTACGACCAAATGATTAATGGCCAGCTGGAGAAACAGGAGAATTATTGACGTGACCTTTAGGGATGCCTCTGTTCAGGAGCGAACAGACCCACGTCTTCCACCAAAATGATCCACTTTGACATTTCCATCTTTTTCTCATTTGCCCTCCTCCCTTCCTACTTCTGCCTGTCTTGAAAGCAGACCATGAAAACCCTTACACATTATTGTCCCCCCTGGTCGTCTTTTTTTGTATGAAGAATATGCAGTGAAAATGCAGGAATTGATGTTTTTTTTGTTCGTTTTATTCTGTATTCATAACGTCTACAAAAGTGTTAAATTCCACTTTAATGAAACTGCGGTTTAATAGTCATCTGCCAATTGGATTTTATAGACACATCCTTTGTGGGCGGGAGAAAAAAAAGTGAAAGTCAATAAAGGTAGACAGTGTCATCTCAGATGATGAGCTTTTAATGATGGGGAGCCATCCAGTCACCTTTCCACAACCCCTAGAGATAAAGGACCACCGACGGTGAGCTGGAACGTTGAAGGAATTAATTCAACATTGTGTGTGTGTGTGTGTGTGTGTGTGTGTGTGTGTGTGTGTGTGTGTGGTGGAAGCAGTGGCAGGCGAGCAGCTGATGAAGATAAGAAGCCAAAAAAGAAATGACAGGAGGAAGCAAAGGACACAAGAAGACGATCTGTGAACTCCTGTACAAGAAGAGATGCTTGTGCCATACAGAGCACGGGGCGGCAAGGGAGGGATAATGAAAGAGGTGGAGAGGGTATGAAAAAGTGGAGGGAGGGAGGTGGAGGAGTAAGGGATGAAAATAGAAAGACGCAGAGAAAAACGGCATGCTTGTAGGGGAGGAAGGGGAGACAGATGCCAGACAGACGGGCCAAAAGACCAGCAAAGATGAAGAAATGGCAGGCAGCCTTAATGAGGGAGGAGTGGAAGGTGGGAATTTTCACCTATCAGCAGCGTTACGACCCCCTCAAATTAATTGGCTTGAAGGAACACAGATGTTTTTGCATTTTGCCTTAGGCCCGTGCTTACCTTCCCACTTTCTTCATCGCAGGAGCTGCTGACCAATTCATCTAACTCACTCTGAACATCCTGACGTGCCAGCCTCTAGTGGAGGGACGTAAGAGCACCGGGTCATTGATCTGGCTTTATCCATAGGAGGTGCATAATTTTTGTTTGTGCATATTTTTTTTGACAATGAAAAAATATGCTTCTTCCATTTATTGTGTGTGTGTACCTATACCTGACCTGAAAATCTTGAAAATCCATCATACTACGTTAAAGTTAAGATGCTGCTGATTTTAAAAGTCTGTTTTATGCATCTTACTTTGGCAAGTTCGGAGCTTTGTCTTCATTAATATTTAGCCGTACCTGCTTACCACAGCTCTCATGCAAAGCCTGTGATCACGCAGCGCCACTTAAGAAGTGAGGAAATGTCAAGGTTACAGGGAAAAGGTCTTGGACAAGCAGATTATGGGAGGAGCATATCAAGGTTTTGGATCAGATTTTGCCCCACCTCTCGGTACAACCGGTTAAAAAATTAATAATACACTAAAAGGGTGGATAGCATTAAATAAAGAACAGTCTCCGCACCTCGACAGGAACACTGTCCAGAATCTAAACCAGTTTCAGACAATAAGGAGGAAGAAAAATGAAGACCTTGCTCAGACCAGCCCAGAATATGCAGCTTTTTAAAAGAGGATCATATTTCAAATGCAGACTTAAGTAGCCGTGATGAGACTGTGAATGTGCTGAGTCTGCAATTACACAATGTATTATTAACATGGTCTGTGATAATACAGCAAATTGAAATCACTTGTCTAAAATCCGATACACAATGAGGAAGCGAGCTCATCAGTCTATCCCTTAAAAGAACCAAACTGGAGAAACGTTTTAGACCATTAACTGCAAATTGAGTAGAATTTACATTGTTGTTAACAACTTTCCAAAGGAGAACTTTAACGATTTATTTCCAACCTTCCAGGCGGTTTTATTTTACTTCAATATGCAAAACAACTAGCATATGTTTCCGTCTTCATTTTTTGGTCAAAGTTTTGCCATCGCTGGGTCGCTCTGCAGCTGTGAGAGAGGATAAAATTCTCCTTGGTGATGCATTCAAGGACATTTGAAAAAATGGGCGGCTTTTCAGAAAGCACTGTGGTAGCAAGCAGTTTGTTTGAAACTGGAAATCATCAAACAGATAATGTGAACTGGGTTTGCTTTTGCATTTCAAATGAGCTGTTGAGTAGATGATTCAAACTTAATTGGCTCAATAAGCTTAAACATGCAAAATCATAAGGACAGTAAGTACACATTCAATCAAAATATCGGAAAACTTAAGTCTAAGTTTTCCCTTTTAAAATAGCGATATATGCATCAATCCTCAGTCTTTAAGAATAAATATTTAAGCTTACAAGCATTTATCATATTGTTTTTGCCAGGAGTTACTGTGATTTATTACAAGGCTGTAAACTTGATTTGAAGTGTATTTTTATTAAGCTATTCACATGTCCAGTCTCCCAGGGGCCATTGTCTTTATTGACAAGCGATACAGGAGTCATATGTCTTAACCTTCAATATAATGGGAGGCCTGGGGCTTACTAGTGCGCTCTGCCGGCTCGGACACGCACCATAATATTTCTGGTGTCGTGAAATTGAGTGTTGGTCCCAGCTGTGTCGTATCAACATCTCTGTCTTTCCATCCATCTTTTTCTCTCTCCTTCATTCACCATTAAATAGAGATGCCACTGAAGCAATACAACAACAAAGCGCAGAGAGCCGGGTTTCATCTGCTCGGGCCTGAAGAGTGCAGCTTGATGTAGCGGGGGCTTTCATTTTCAAAATGGCTCTCAGAGCAAGTGTTACTGTAGATACGCTGTCAGGCCTTTGAAAAGAGCTGAGATAAATTCAGTCCTGCTGGTTAGCTGTGTGCTCCCAGTAGTCTTAAATCAAAGCCTCGCTGAATGTCAATAATTCTTTGACATGTTTTTTCTTTTATACATTATTTCTTTTATCTTTTTGTTTACATTTGTCATGACTCACTAACGGCGCAGTGCCTCTGGAGGTTAAGGGCTTCATGAGAGACGATTCCCATCTTTTGGCAACGACAGGCACCCAGACGAGAAATGAAGTCACGTAAAGGTGAGAAGTGCAACAGAAAGATCCCTCCTCCACAAAATCCAATAACCAGGGAGAGAAATGCGAGACAAACAACAACAACAAAAAAAGCAAGCAAGCTTAGTCGATGCCTTCAGATGAACAAGCATCCACTTTTTCAAAAATTTACTCAAGTAAACCTCCATCTAAGGATTTAGTAGTAAGTCAGACTGCAGCGTGTGGTGTTGTGTGGTGTTTAAACAAGCAAATATTACACCAAAAATGTAGGTAAATATATCAGTCAGTTCTATATTTAGTTTTGGCATACATCAAAAGAGTCCACTATTGATATGAACACAACTGACTGCATCACTTTCCATACCTGTAAATATCGGTATCTTTTTGTTG
Organism: Scortum barcoo; assembly: GCA_023238725.1. Lineage (NCBI taxonomy): Eukaryota > Metazoa > Chordata > Actinopteri > Centrarchiformes > Terapontidae > Scortum > Scortum barcoo. Next base: position 16,061,720 of record CM041533.1, on the reverse strand, counting down.
TGATCAATTGTGGAAAAAAGTGAAAATTACCGCCGCTAACATGATTAACCAAGTGACAAATGCATTGGATTGCTGGTGGCTGTTTCACAATAAAAGCCACACCCTTGGTTAAAGGCTACCACTGGTTAAATAAAGTCAGTGGGGAAACAGCAGCATCACTAAATGTCCAGTCTGCATTAGCAACCACTTAATGCAGCACAAAAATCACTGTAGAAGAGCTACTAGTAAACAAATAGGCTCTGACCAAAAAGATAAAAAATTACATAAACATGTATAGTTTCCTGTGAGTTTTCGTAATTTAAATCCCATGCAGGAATGGCTGAATCCAACAAATATATAGAAAGACAACAACAGATACTGTATCAAAATGTGTTTCAATGCAATGAAAATTTAAATGGATTATTAACTTAAATGAGGTGGCTGTCTCAATAATCTGTGTCTCAATTGAACAAAATCTCGTTATGCAAATAAATGTAGCCATTAATAATGTCTATTCATTGGCTGGTCTTGCTATGACAAACGGCAGATAAAGGAGTAGACGCTGGGTCGATGGAGCTGATAAATGACTCATCGTGCTCCCCTGAAAGGTCAGCGCTCTTATTATTTACAACACTGGATCTTTGTCACGGTTCGGTGACACTGACCTTGCTCGGGCCCCCACGTCGCTCTGTCTATAACTGTGAGCGTATGGGTCTTCATTTTCTCCGTACGCTTACATACCGCAGCTTCATAATACACATATAAACGCTGTTGTCTTGGCTTGCACGAACACCTACATGCACACAGAGGCTCACAGTCAAAACACAGAGTAGTTCAAGGGCCAGTGAAGTGACCTTGGTCTAGATTAACAATGGTCCTGGAGGAACAGACCTCATTTATAAATCCTCTGAGAGATCTACAGTGTATTTTTGTTTTTCTTCATGAGCATATACTAGTATACTACAATGGGATTTGGTAATCCACGTCGAAAAAACACACTTACCACACAAAATAATGAGAATGGGTTAAAATCTAACAAAAAATGGCTGAATGGAAGCTACCCACTTGCAAAGCATCAAAAGCTCTTCCTCTTCCTCTTCCTGATGTTGCCCAAGGACGAGTCAATGTTAATAGCTGTTGAGTAGCATGTCAGTTTAATGGGACAAACACTAACATTTTTAATCGCTCTGTGTCAGGTGATATTATCTGCAAGGAAAGTGTATGCCTTCTTTGGATATACACAAATGAGTGTCTGTTTGCTGAGCAGCTGTCAGACTGGGATCAGCTATTGCTCTCTAAACACAAGTATCATGTGTGATTATTGGATTTTTAAGAGAACGTTAAGTGGAAAGACAACAGACAGTTTAAAGTACAGTTTCCCTGTGCTGCATTATTGTACTGAGTAGCAGCATAGGGTAGGAGAGTCTATCTAAAACACCTTGTATTTGGATTAAGGTTTGATATGTATTCTGTGGCGACAGCGCCACGTTGGGAGGTCAACTGGAGGATAAAGAACATGGTGTTTATACGGAGCTGAGTATTTCCAGGATGTCAGCGACCTCATAAACAGAGACCTGTGTTATATTCCATTGCATCAACATCTCATAAAGAACGAAGAGGCTTGTAGGTCGTTTCAATAAAGCCATCAAATGACATCAGAGGACGGGAAAAGATGAAAATATGCATCAATCCTCGTAGTATAAAAGCACAGTGCAGAGAGCACTTTACAACAATTTTCAGCAAAGTTAAACGCCACAGATGCCACAGACGCCTCTCAATCACCTCGCACTTACTCTTTCCTGATTAAGTCTAATTCAGGACCAATAATGGCAGTAATGCAGGCCTTGGCTAAATTACTTTGGCTAGTTTATGAACACAAGGTATCAATCACTCACGCTGTCCCCATTTTATCTACCGCCGCCGACTACTGCTGATGATTCATGATAATTTTGGGATTTGTCTAACGATACTGCTGAGACAAGCAATCTCAGCAGACTGATGCTGCACCCTGTCATTATCTGCAAGGCCACCACAGTTCAGACGGGCTGAATCCTCAATGTCAAACCCTAGGTGTTGTTTTGATTTGGGACAAAATGCGTCCTTGATGAGTTATGCCCCGCAGTGGCACTCCTTTGGATTTATGGGTCGCGTCCAGCTGCCTGCAACACTGAAAAATGGCAAATCAGCATATAAATGACTGCGTTATTGAGAGTGCTAAGAAAAACATCAACCCACAAGTCCATTATATTAATTGGAATCGCCCTCGCCATGGCAGGCATTGGCTCCAGTCGGACTAGGGTCGAGTGGTGATAAATGAAAGGCTGGAATATGACTGCAGCCTTGGCCAATGATGTGGCAGAACATGTGAACAACTGCTCCCTTTTGTTTATACCGACCTTGTAATTAATCAGAGGGAGGCAGGAATAGAGAAAAATGTATAGGAGGGAGCCGTCCAGAGGGAGGACGGGGAGGGCGAAGTGGAGGAGCGGGGTTTAAGCCCCCTAAGAACAGACTACACCGGGAAATCCTGGGTAAACACCAACGTAGTCCACAGTTCTTCCGAAATGATGTCGATAAAGAGATGAAATATCGCAGGGATCAAGGGTTTATCACTTTAAACCGGGGATGTGAGCAGACAAGGGAATTTAGCTTGTGTTTGTTTGTTCCCGCAGATAAGTAACTCTTTCTCAGGCGCACCGCTAAAGACAGCAGTGTCAGGCTGCAGGATGCTGCTGAACAAAGCAGAAACGTTTAAGCTTTTCAAAACTGTTGTCACCTTACCTGTTTTAGGTGGTGCAGATCTGAATTTCTATCACGCTCACACATTTATATCACCTTGAGTTCTCATCCAAATTCTAAACTGTATGTTTTTAGCAAGTAAAGCATTAAGTAGCCTTCAAATTAGACAACAAAATATGCTGTTTGTCTTGGAGAAGGACACACTGAAATAATGTCTAACACCTCTATCAGCTGGATGGCATTATTTCTCTGGGCCCTCAACAAGTCTTACAAATCACTGCTGAAAAACCAAAGTGGTTTCATGACACTCTGTTTAGTTTGTTTTAATCGATTAATCAAGAAAATAATTGTCAGGTTAAGATAAGGTCAGGTGAAAAGAATCCTTAGCTGCATCTGTAGTTACAAAAGTGTAATTTGAGTGGTGTTTATTGATTAATGTGTACTGTATCTGCCAAGGAGCTGGGGACTGTATAGATGTCTCTGAGTGAGTCACTGACTCACGCCTACGAGTACACAACTACACAAGCTTTGTGGTGCTTGATCAGAAATGGACATGTAAAAACTCTACCCAAACCCATAAAAAGAGATCTGGACCCAATCCAGCCCACCAGAACGGACTTAAACAGAGGGGAACACCAGCACTAAAAAAGTTCAAATTTATTTATTTAAAGCCCAAAATCACAAACATCGTTTGCCTCGGAGGGCTTTACAAGTCTGTACAGTTGTGACACCCTCTGTCCTTAGACCCTCGAACCGAGTCAGGAAAAACCCTTTATGGGAAAAAGAAGAAACCTGAGGAAGAGCCACAGATGAGGGATCCCTCTCCCTGGGACGGACAGACGTGCAATAGATGCCACATGTACAGAGAACATCATCATCAATCATATAGGGAATTATACATGCTGAGTTCATGGGTTTAGTCTATGTATGAGATATCACAGGAAATGAGTCCGTGTCCAGGTGCATCTCTAGATATCCTCATATGGAGCTCTGCCAGCCACTCAACCTTCTCTCCACAAGCACAGACACAGATCACGTCCCCACCAGGCCGTGTGACAACAATATGATGTGCGACAAATTAATAGGCAGACAGGGTCAGAAAAAGTTGCAGTACATGTCTTTTTTCACCGCAATTGATGGTTCTCGATTTCTACTTGCATTTAAAAAAATCGTCTAAGATGATTATGAGGCGCCATGCGATCAGAGCTGACAGTAAGTTCACCCAGACCAGCTCAGGTGACATTAACCCAAGATGCTCTGTAGTACAGCTGGACCCTTAATTTAGCTGACTCAATTTAGACTGATTATTATTTGGAACCAGGCCCTGGGTAGGGTGTTGGTTATTACTGTACTGTGCTAACTCTTTTGATACATCCAAATTCTATCTTTGCATTTTTAAATGGAGTACTTCTTTGGGAGTATGAAATCCATTATCATCAGTCTGACCTCTGCACCGGCTGCTAAAACATATAAAGAAAGCTTCTTCCGTTCTGTAATTAAATCCCCTTCAGTCTGTCTACTGCCTCAACAGAAGGAAAATATTATGAAAAGCTGCCTTTAGAAAAAAACAGAGAGAAACGTGAGACTCCCTGTTATTCACGTGACCCAGAAACATATAGATTTATACTGTATATAGCTCTGTATACTGTGGGATTAAACATTCAGGACTGTGACTAAAACAAGCAGAAAAACATTCTCATGATGTATGCAACACACACCCTAGGGCTTGTTTATTTTGAATCTCGCATAACAAAATTCATTAACTAACAAGGTTAAACATTAAAACGTAGCTGCTGATCATTTGCATATGAAATCATTTGATTTACTTTTGCAATTATAAAAATTAATGGGACTTCATAGGGTGACCTCCTGAATCACGATCAGCCTGAGAAATACAAACAAGAAAACAATTATACAAACTGTCGTATTACTTACTTGCTCCTACAAGTTGCAGAGCTGCTCTTTACCAGTGGCACCCATGATTCAAGTGGGTAAAGTGCAGAGAGATACAGGTTTATCTAGCAAACACAAGAGATTTATTTCACCTCCACAAAAAAAAAAAAAAAAAAAAACATAAAATGTGGCACGGTTTTACAGCAGAACCATAATTCAGCCAGGAGAAAGTACACTCATGCACAATCTGATGCATTGCAGGAATTTATAATCACTTGCGCAACACTGGCCATTGATAAATATGTGGCTGCCTGAGTGCTACAGTGTGTATTTCAACACAGGCTTGATGAACAGTGTAATGGTCATGGTGTTGAGTTATTGTGCTAAGCTGTTAAGCAAAATGTCACCCACCGATTTTACTTTTCAAAGAGCATTTGATAAAGAAAACTCTCACATCTAAGTGACATACAGTAACATTTCCTCACAGGGCAAATTATCACATTCCTCCATTCTCCTCCATTCACTCCTTCATTCTTCAGTGACTTTATACAGCAAATTCCTCTCCATCATTCAGAATTCAGAGGCTTCACAAAGGAGCTACTTCATTTTTTTTTTCATGTAGCACTTAAATTTAAATATCACTCTTCATTTTCACTCACTTTACTCTACAACAGAACAGATTCATTTCAGTGTTGGACACTATTATCACCTTGATGAATGTAAATCCTTAACAATAAAGAAAGAACTACTTTTATTGTATCAGAATGAATCAAATGAAATAATGTATCTGAATCTGTATCTACATGTTAATGTTGTTATTATTATTTCGTGTGTGTGTGTGTGCATTTATTTTTGTACATAGCAGTTTATATCAAGCTGAGTTGTTGTTCTTGTTTCAAACTGTATGTATGTCTATTTCTGCGTACATGCAGTGAGGGCATCATGACAGGTCAAATGAGTCAAACTCCTTGTATGTGTACACATATCTGGTGATGCTGATGCTAGTACAGTACAGCATCATTCAAAATGACATTATAAAGGCCTTTATAATTTGACAGTAAAAAAGGAAGTGTCTATTTTGTAGACAGAAAATCCTTTTTTTTATGAAACAAACCACAGTAATAACCAAACTACCTTGTCCTGAGGGTCAAAAGTTTTCTAATATGGGGAACTGTTTACAATAAAAACTTCATATATCGACAAACTGTCAAGGAACTGCTGCTATCAGGCAATTTACAATTCACTGGCTCAGTGAGTCCTACATCTCAAAGAGTGAAGCAGTGTACAGAGTCAAAATTAGGCTCAACTGTGCAGCTGAGTTTGTTTCAAACACTCATACATCTGTGCCTGCCAAAGGAAGAAAAAAAATATCTGAATTACATTTTTACAATTTAATGAGTGCATACTTTTATTTAGCATTTGCAGGCCCCTTGTGAGTTCCAAACCCCAACCCACCTGAATGTGCATTTGCAGATATTCACATTAATTAAGCTAGTCTTGAATAGGCAGAGTACATCCTGAGAGCTAGTTTATGCATCCACGTGTGCACATGTGCTTCCTTCTTTTGTGCGTATATGTGTGAGTGTCTATGTCCATGTGCCTATGCTAGTCTGCTGTGTGTGTGTGTTCACGTGTGTGTGCGTGTGTCCATGTGATGTCCACTCCAGCCAGCCAGAGTAATGGAGCAGCCCCATCTGGACCTAACACATGGGCCAGACTGTTCGACCTGTCAGGGGATGAATGTGCTCCTGAGATAGTGTGTGTGTGTGTGTGTGTGCTTGTGTGTGTGTGTGTGTGTTTGAACTACAGACAGAGGCTCGGAGTGGTCAGCCAGGAGGAGAGGCTGAAAACCTGCAGCTGTTACTGCTTTCAAGACAGTCCAGTGAGGGGAGATAGGAGAAAAAGAGGAGATACAGTGGAGAGCAAAGAGGTGGTGGAGGGAACGAGGGATGGGTATGTTAGTGGGGTTTGTTTGCCCGTCTGTGTACACGCCTCTATCTCTCTGCTTGTGTGCTTTGTGGATCACAACAACATGATCAAGCCCTAACTTTATTATGGTGGCAGCTTTTGGCTACAGTTGAAAAGACTGATCAATTTGGCTTCTCCCTGCGACGTAGCCCTGCCATGCTGCCCATGACTCCGCAAAACATTCAGCTGCTTGGCAGTACAGAAGGGGCTGGCGGGCACCAAAAGAAACGAATTGTAGCTTTGCAAAATGAGGACTCTGGCCCAATGAATGAGCTCATTTTCTGCCCCCTCGCACCGTCTCATCTGCATTGGCACAATGCGGCGCTGTGATGTATACTCCAACACAGAGATATTCAACTTTTCAGCAAAAATTATTACCAATCTCTCTTTCTAATATTCATAAATTCATAGAATGGCGCCTATAAAACAGGAGGAGGACTAAATAATCAAGACCATTCTCCGATTATGATTTAAATGTAAATGTCCTTCCGCAGCATAAGTTATCTCTGCGTTTTGGGGGAGTGTGGACTCATTTGAGGATGCAGAGCTCATAAAACTTGGATGGATAGAGAATTTTCAGCTCATTTCTCATATCAGGAGTACAGCAGCTGACAAAAATAGCCAGGTGGCACCACCAGTTTAATAGACTTTACAGCCATTAAAATAGAGCTTCTTGTTAAATGTTGCTTGTGCATAAGAGTGATTCCCTCTGCCTTTCCAAGTGCCCTTCCAAAGCCAAACATACACACTTTATCACCTGCAGAAAATCCCGACTAGATTCAGTGTCGCAGAGCTCCTGGCTCCAAGATTTGCCTATGCTAGAAGGTAATGAAACTTGCCCAATCCCCTCCTCACAAACACTCATGGCTGCACGCTCACAGACACACACATGCTTGAACTTACATAGCTACACACACTTCTTTTTTTTTCGCTCTCTTACTCACATCGAACACCCCCCTCAGGCAGTCATACAAAATGGAGCTGCTCAGGTGGAATGATTTACCTGTTGAACGGGAGGATACGGTTTTGAGAGCCACCATTTTTCACTTGGGGCTGACACCGTCTCCCAAAAAGTCATAAAGAGACAGGGCACCATCCAGATAGCAAGCATAGCTCATTTCTATGTCTGTGTCCAGACGTGCTTTACAATGTTTTTTTTATCATTGTTGGAATAAAATGTCTGCAATAAATACATGTGTAATGCAGGCTGAACACTGTCATAAGCCAGACGGGGACACAAAACAGTTAGACTTGTGCTATATACCATATTTAATGTGGCCTTTCTCAAAATATCTGGTGTCTTCATATCCTGATGGCGCTCAGTCTTGGTTGCAGAACCTTTCTTTGGGCGTGTAACTGTGAGAGAGGGCTCAGCAACAGACCATAACCATTATCAACCTCATCACGTTAGATGGAGATACAGACTCAGCCTCTTGCCTCAAGTTATTACAGACCTGAGGGCCATTTTGGCACTATTCACTAATCAAAACAAACGTCATACTTTCATGCCGATGCATGAGTGCGCAACAGCCCCCGTGGGACTCACAAATGTATGTGCAATTTGCAGGCAACAACAATTTGTAAAATGTGACGCTGCTCTTTCTGCAATCTGAGCATAGGCTGTGCTTGCAAAACACAGCAATATTATAACTGTGTCCCTGATATACAAATCTCCTTAAGACCTTTTGCGATTAACTGATTTCAATTATTACATTTGTAAGGGCATCTGAGCATGCAAAATGCCATTTGTCAGGCAAGCGTATATATTTCAACATATGGAGGAGTTAAATAGCTGCTTCAGAACTTCTCCATTTTCTTGATAATTAGTAAGAAATGACTTTTTTTCAGGGATATGTCTTATGAAATTATTTGAAAAATTACAAATGCGTAAAATAAATCCAACCCCAAAACCCAAAATTGCCTGTGAAACGCTTCATACAATCCCTACTCTGATATATGGTTTGAATTCAGCAAAACAAGTATCCACTTCTTTTCATTTACACTGAGGTATTCACACTCAAACAGCAGCTAATGGACTTAATTTCTGCAGTAAAAATGAAGGCATTCAAACATTTACATATGGTTAGTATTTAATCTCAAACAACAAAAGGAAATAAGTCATGCTCCAATTAAATCACACTTACTACAACTACACACACTTACAGGAATTATAGTGAGCCTCAAGCACTCGAAGCACATTATGGTTAAATCCTGTATCTTCTGCAGTTCTTTTGAGTATGTAGATGATTATCTACAGTGATGCACATTTCACAGGTTTTGTAGCTTTTATTGAGCATTCCACACTGACACAAAAGCTGACTAACAATTGTTGGTAATAGGCACTCGCCTGAGTTTATATCCAAAACCTGAAGGGCAGTTTTGTCTCTGAGGTTTTCATTTTCCTGCAGCTTGACTCGACTTTGTGCATCCGCATCAGGCTGATCCCTAACTGCGGTCTTGGCCACTGAACTGTATTCAACTCTCCTGTCTCTCACTGGGCGGCAACCTTTCCACTTAACCCTCCTCTCGCGCTCTGCTTTATGACCACTGGGAAGCCTAAATTGTGTGTCCTCCGACCCTGCAGTAACAGCACCAGTAGGTGGTGGAGTCCTTGGTCCCGGCTCCCTCCCCAGCCTGAGAAAATCCAGGAAGAGAGAGAGAGAGAGAGAGAGAGAGAGAGAGAGAGAGAGAGAGAGAGAGAGAGAGAGAGAGAGAGAGAGAGAGAGAGAGAGAGAGAGAGAGAGAGAGAGAGAGAGAGAGAGAGAGAGAGAGAGAGAGAGAGAGAGAGAGAGAGAGAGAGAGAGAGAGAGAGAGAGCTGGGCACACTGTCGGTGTCCACAGCACTGAGTTTTAGGAAAGGGCCAGTTGGACTTGCAGAGAGAGAGAGAGAGAGAGAGAGAGAGAGAGAGAGAGAGAGAGAGAGAGAGAGAGAGAGAGAGAGAGAGAGAGAGAGAGAGAGAGAGAGAGAGAGAGAGAGAGAGAGAGAGAGAGAGAGAGAGATGACTTGGCAGTGTCTGATTTGTTACATGATTTGGACTCCATGGCTGCAACAGAGCCTCATTTAAATTCATGTGTGTTTTTTTTAATCCTCTTCCCTGCCTGGAGTTGAGTTCAGAGAGCGTTTTTAGTAAGTTCACGGATGCTTGTAGGGATGAGCCGATGAGTCCTCTTCTAGATACAGCTGTCAGTTACAATGGACAAATGTTGTTTGTTGGTGAGGTTAAATACTGTACAGTGCAGAGGAGCAGCACATCGTCTTGAAATGGTTAATAACTCTGTTTTACCAGTGACACTTTGGAGTCATTTTACAATGTATCTATTTTACATAATTTAATTGTAAATGTATATTTTATATTTATGGCTCTTCACTCTACAATACTTGTTTTCTTTTCTTTTTTATTCTCGTCTCCTGTTCGCGTCATGTTGCACAACACAACACCTAGGCGAATTCTCTGTACTTGGCAAGGAACCTGATTCTGGTTCAGTGTTCTGCATATTAAATTCCATTTACAGACTGGCTTTGTAAGGTTTGTTTTGTTCATTAATGTTGTCTTCATTACAAACCTCTGACATGTGATCCATTTGCTGAGCAGCCAACATCTTAATGCAAGAAGCTGCAAAACTCACATTTTGCATTTCAGGAACAAACAGATCTCTTATGTTAGAGTTTTTCATGAGCACAGAAATGTTATACAAAGTATCGGCCATAAGGACACAGACCAGCCAGCTTTCTATTTTATTTCCTTTCCACTGATTTTGATACAATCTGTGGAGCAGACACTGATCATGACACAGTCCTCTCAGGTCCACGGAAAACAAACAGCTCAATTTCTTTATATATACATATAAATATATCATCAAATGGCCTCTCCAGTGTGAAATCCTCCTGATAAGTGCCCTCTCTGGAAATTAAACTTGTTGTTGCTCAAAGGGTGTGTAAAGACAGAAGATGAGGCAGAGACATGACACCAAGACTACAAACATAAACATCCACAAAGGTTGAAAATGTGCCAACTGGATGAAATATTATCCTGAAGCTTTGTGACTTTACTTTATAAACAAACAGAGTCAAGAGGGAATAACTAAAAAGACTCCACACTCACACGCACATTGGTGGTTTGCACATCAATAGCTCGCTTACAGCTCCCATCTGTATAGTCAGTACACTGCGTGTTTGTGGTGAATAAACACAAAGTACACAAACAGTCCACTGGTCAAATATGCACAAATAATGCAAACCCACCACCCAAATAAAAACTTGCTCACACACCTCACAGTATCTCCCCTGTAATGCCTTGCTTAAGGGTGTGATGACGAAAAGGAACAAATCCCCCCCACTCTCTCTTAAGTGGCACCACAACACCTGTGTTCACGTTGGTGATGACAAATGACCCGACTGGTGGACGTTCGAGTCTCTCTCTCTCTCTCTCTCTCTCTCACACACACACACACACACACACACACACACACACAGTTTTCAACCTACAGTGCCCTTCATCTGGGCTCTGACACCTGTTCCCATGGCAACACTATCAATAGGGGACCAACCAGGGTCAGAAAGTCGCTCTCTCTCCGCTTCCCTCTCCTCTTTGCACAGGTCCTGACATTTGGAGCTCTGTCTCGCTGTGTACCTGCTCATCCCTGAACAGTTTTTCCTGCTTGTACATTTTCTCATTCCATTGATTTCTTTCGCTCTGTCTGTCGTCTGCTCGCCTCCATCTCAAGCAAGCACATGCAAAAACAGTCAACACACACACAGATAAGTACGTCAGTAAATGAACTTATTAAACTGGACTTATGGACATCCTTTTGACTGATCTTTCAGAAGTTAAGCTTAAAAATTCACTTTAATCTACAAAACAACTAGAAATTTAAGTAATAATTCCAAAGCATTCATGTTGCTCAAAACTGCTTTTTATCAGCACAATCACCATCAATTAGAATTAGCAATTTCCTAATAGCATTAATCTATACAATATATACCATGAATTCAGAGTGATGAATTAAGAGAAACATTCAGGGATTTATTCAACTGGAACTCTACTTATTGAAATGAGTTAGTGGATTAGCGGAGATGGGCGTAATTATGAAATGAATGCAACCGCATAATGGGCTTTGGCATTTTGGACAATACATAGCTCCTCGACTATAGTCCTTTAATTAAAAAAAGAAGTGTCAAACAAGAATTGGATGCACTGCTCCTTTTTCAATACAACTGTGCCGCTACTTTCCCATTGAAATTTTTTAATTAATACTGTAAATACAAAATATGTATTTTTAGAGCCCATTCAGTTTTCTAAATAACTGCATCTGGTACGAACTGATGAGGAGTCGCAACAGTTTCAGTGTTTGGGAAAGAGGTTTGAAATCAACTTTCATTTAATGGAAAAATGCAGATGGATAAAACCGCTGGGGCAGTTTGCCACCACAGCAGCAGAGTAAATCAATCCCTGTCCAGCGATGACAATCGGGACAGGAAAGCCAGCTCCACCTCATGCGATATGCAAAGTGCATGCTATAAATCTGGAGATGGTTAGGGATGTGTCAATAATAGTGTCACTTTTTCTCAACAAGGAGCCGGTGTTCTGGCCTCAGCTAACCCGGTTTAATCCCACTCCCAGCGGTATACTGCAGAGTTGATCTGAGTCGCACACTTTGTTGGAGAGAATGCCAATGGCTCTCAGACAGCCACCTGCCCGTGTGTCTCTGCCTGGGGAAAGGCTGCCAGGCCAAAACCCACTGATTAGGTTATTTCTGAATCTGATTTTCTCTGCACTTCCACACGGTTTGACTTTTTAAAGAACAAGAAAAGGACAGTTTTGGTACAAGGAGAAAGAAAAGGGGGAAATCTGATTAAATCCCTGATTAAATGTGTTCGTGCACGTACACTTGGCAGACTAAGAACTTAAAAAAAGAGGTCTGAACTCACTGTATCTACTCCTGAATGCCAACATATATCACACATAGACAGATGTTTGAAATGACTACTGTAAATTATTTTTCTCAATGTCACATTGACAAATTACTTTTTTTTTTTTTTTTTTTTTTTTTACAATAGTGAGAAATTTCTCTCTGTAAATAATCCCCAATATAAGGCTTTGTTTTTAATTGAATATTATGAAATGACAAAATAAATAAAAAAAATATCCATATCAAGTTGCTGGATAATTACAAACTCTGGTTTATAGGATTTTGTAGTGTGGAATAATCTCATTAATTCCAATAAAAGGAAAGAGGGCAGAATTCATGTTTAGAGCTGAAACAATTGCTCAATTTATCAATGTCATTCCACATAAATTTTATTGCCAACAATTTTGATAAGGGGGGAGCAAGTTTATTCTCTCTTCAACATCAGGCCCATAGTCAAAAGTTCACTCAAGTGAACAGGGCAGATGACTCAAACAAACGTAAAAGAATAAGATGAAGATAAAAATAACAATTTTCCTACTTTAGAGATTAAACAATTAGGCAATTAATCGATTAGTAGATCGATTATTTTTAGTAGTGAAGGAAGTGTACAGATCCAGCATAACAATGTAAAAACTATCACGTCTTTTATTCAAAATCCTACTTCAGTAAAAGTACAGAAGCATTATAAGCAACATGTACTTACAGTATCAAAAGTAAAATGGTGCCTCTGGCTGATATATATTCATCAGATTGCTAATAATGTTGAATCAATTCATAAGTAGAACAAAATTTTACTGCTGTAGCTGGTCGAGGTACAGTAAGTAGTCCAGTGGGTTCCAACCTGGGAGACGTGACCCCTCCAAAGGACATGAGATGGTTAATGGAGAAGAAAAAAAGAAAAAACAGTTCTGCTTCACAAATTTGTATTCATTTATTTAAACTTTTTTCTAGCCTTTGCTTTTTTTGTGAAATGTGTAGTGTAATGATAATTTAACCTCTTTGGCCTTTGTACAGTTAAATTAAATCACAGGGAAAATTCAAAGGGGAAATCTCTTTGGTGTAACTGCTAACAAGTCATAGCAAACGGGTTGAGGACAGTTGGCTTTGACATCACTTTGGGCATCAGGAAACTGAGATTGACATTTTTCACACAGCAATCAAATAATCAAGAAAATAATCAGCAGATTCATGAAAAACTAAAATTTTGATGGAGGGGCTGTGAAGGACTTTGAGGGTTTGGCTCACCTCGGGTTGGGCTTAAAAACAGACTTAAAAACATGACTAAAAAAAACCTACATCAAGAAGACTATAGAGGGGATTGTGGGGGATTTGAATAAAGCCGTAAAAAAAAATTGTGCTAATTAATGATACATGCATCATGCTGTGAAGGCTCTCACTGGTAACAGCTGAGAAACCTGTCAGCCCACTTCAGAAGGCTCCCATGTAATGTCGTGCTATCTATCCGGCTGCGCAGCACATTTTGATTATCTATCAGTGTGAAGACTTAGTTGTTTCAATGACATGACTGCCCCGCTCCCCGATGTCTGCCAAATGAAAACAGAACAGTGCCATCCCCAGAGGAGCTTAATGATCCGCAAACACACACAAATATACACACACGCATGCAAACACAGCAAGGCGCACACACTAACTCACACAAAGACAGCAGCTTATTGATCACTGTCAGATCTGTCTATAGACTGGAAACAAGCCTCTAAGCGACACAAAAATTAGGACACTGATGATTTGTTAGTTAACACAGTCAGGGCTGACACCCACCCACACATACATTCACCACACTGTGCCTCATTTTGGCACATTTACACACATTCAGAGACAATCGCCAATACCCCCAAACACACACACACATGCAGACACAGTAATTGACTGATATGGAACAGTGAACAAGGAGTTTTTTTGTCCGTTTTTGAATTATGTCTGGCGCTGGACAATTCTGGATGAGTCCCTGGCAGAAAAGACAGCACGGGTGTCTGAGAGAGAAAGACAGAGAACAAGGGAATGGGAGAATCAAGCATGGCAACTAGAAAACATTCAGGCGGAGAGGAGCGAACCGTGTGAACCTCACAACTCCCGTAGGTCTCCATTGTGCTGCACAAGAGCCACACTGGTCGGACAAAGCCATAAAATATGAACACACAAGCAGCAAATGACGCGATTGGTCTCAGCCAAAGTGGAACCAAACAACTTCAGTTGTCTGGACGAGGCATCTCAAGTTTTTGGACGGTAGTTGGATGAGCCTGCCTGCCTGTCTGGGCAAAGAACTAACTGTGACACTCAGTGTGAAAGAAGGCGCCAGAGAAGTGGCGAGAGAGAGGCGGGGAGGCAAGGAGTTAAAGATTCAATGAGAAAAAGAGGGTGTGAGAGAAAGAACGAGGACAGATGCTGTCTCTGTGACTAACACCGGCTGTAACTACCAGCCAAATGGCACGAAAGAACAAGGGAATTAGTGTCCACAGTCACCAGCGCTAACAGGTTGTTTCAGGTATGCATATGAGCTCAATGTGATTAAAACAAGACATGAAGCAATTATCTAAATTGGTCCAACAGGACCGATCTGCAAATTATTCATATTTTTACAAAAATAAGAAAGGGCGTTGGCAGCTTTTTTTAATCTTGTCTCTTAACAATGCTTTGTTATTTTTTGCAGTTTACATTAATCTTTTTCCACAGTTTTTTAATTATGTGTCGGTTTTTCTTACACATACGTTGGGTCTCACAGGTGTCTGCATACGATGAGGATTATATTGTCAAATACAAATATACACTAAGTGACTACTTTATCAGGTACACCTGAACTATATACTGTTATTCAATACAACAGCTCTGCTAGAAATTATACCCTTATGAAGTTTAAAATGTTTGGGGTTTTTTTGTTGACTTTGTCTGAAAAGTGAAAATTCAATTATATATTTTGTCACTGAGGTCACTGCCAAAGTTGTATTGGACTACAATATATTACGAGGAGTTTCTCATTTTTTGACCTCAGGATTTACAAACACGACGTGTCAGAATATTGGAAAGCCCTCTTACTATAATGCTGTCCAGTACAACAGCACAACCAACTATGACCTCAGGGATAAAATAAAAAAATAATTGAATTTCCACATTTCAAGCAACTAAAACTGAACATTATAAACGTCATAAAGGTAGAATTTATATAAATGCTACCCGGTGTAATGGAAACAATGAACACAAAGCCTTTCCGACCTTTAACCTCTGATATACCCGTTCAGATTAGGTAGAGGAGTTCAAGGTCCCCTTCATTCTTCTGAGTTTATTTTAAACTAGATGTGATTTAACACTATTAATGATGTCATTAGTGGTGTCATTGCTAATTGTATTGGTCAATTGGTCAAGTTTGATTATGTACTATTACTAACTGATGTGGCATAATCTGGAAAATGAAACACATTAACCATAACTTTTTTTTTTCTCACACATAGTCAATCACGGCATGTTGTGTTCAGGTGTTGGAACTGATGGAGGTTGGTGGGAGGTGCGTCCTGTGCCAAGGCCTCATCATGGCTGGTCATTTATTGGTTATTAAGACAATAAATACATAACAGATCAGCCTGACACCAACTATGCCTAATGTTTAATTTCCTCTTAAACATATCTAATTATACCCCTAGTCAGAAATCACTACTATCTACCATCTGATACTTATCAGGTACACACTACATATCATTTGGTATCATATCAGTTATCCATCCATCCGACACTACATTATGCCTGTTGGTATAACATCACCTTAGCTGATTTCAAAGGTAACCTGTGAGGGAAGAAAAGGGAGATGTGTTGGGATTGTGGGGAGTGAGGATTGAAACGCATCAAAGTATTAAAAAAAAAAAAAAAAAAAAAAAAAAAAAAAACAGCCCCAGAGGTGTGAATCATAGCTTTGAAAAGAGACGATGGCAAGAGATTGCAAACATGCAAGTTTAAAAAAAAAAATCACCTCTTTACTGCCGACTGCCTCACTGTAACTTGAGATTACAGGACCTGGAGAAAATATGAGCAGAAGGAGAAGGTGATAACGACAAACTGTGAAACAAAAGATGTGCATCACTGCTATTAATTGCAAAAAGAAATGCAAGTTGGTGAACTCAATTGCTCTTCACTTGAATTCCCTTTTATTCAGAAACTTGCTGTCCAATACTAAAGTCATGCCGCAGCCTCCTACCTGACCTCTTATTCAAATGTGAAATAACAGTCTCACTGTCTAAATTCGAACACCGGGAGTTTAAGTTACTCTCAAGATCACGGGGAACATTTGAATGGATCTTCCCACCCCTCCCCCGAGTTCTCCACAGCAGCCAGAGCAAATCAAATGCACCTAAAGTGCAAAGAGGAAGTCAAACACAATATTCTATGAAAGGTGATTTGCAGGAGAGAGGTTATGCAACCCTGAAAACACATGGGGTGTATGTACACACTCGCTTACACACTCTTGCCTCCTAGATTGTCTCAATACCGCCGTGGCCTCCACACCCCAGTAGCTTTCAATGCTCCCTGATTGCACCTTTCTGCGGTTATATTGAAAATTACAGTCAGTTTGGGCAAAATCAGTGACCTTTGAATTAGTCTGGAGTGAAGTAGAGTGATATCCCTGTGGATGCACTTGTATGTTCACACGCATGTGGCATGTTAGCGCATGTGTATACAACCTGTGGGTATTATGTATGATATAAACACTCTAAAAATAAGTATTATATGCAAATACCTGCATGGGAGACAATGACAGGAGCACCAGAGTTAACAAAAGGTGAATGCAGAATCTCCCATGTTCTGTTAATGTGTGATTTCACCCAATTTCAAGCATGGCTGCCTCAATAAGATTCCTGCATCCCATTTAAACGTTCCTCCAGAAATAACATTTATCCAATTTGTTTCATGGCTTCCTGCTTCCATGCTCTCGTCTCACACATGCCTGTGGCAGCCAGCTGGAGTAGTCTGGGTTGCCGAAAGTAAAGCCAGACTCCGAAGAAAGAGAATATTTGGTCCACTTGGGAAAACATATTTGTGGAGTAATCCAGTGTGACGTGCCTGGATAATATAGGTAATGTGATATTTGTGCAATGTATGGACTTGAAATTAAATGTCATTCTGACAATATGTAATACTTACTCGTGCATTGTGTATATCTTACACCGGAGCTTCATCAGGGAAGGTTTGCTTCAGCTGATATCTTAAGATTTCATGTGTTTGGCAACTCTCACATATCAAGCAGGTAATGAACACGGTCACGTTTTTAGTTCCCTTCGGCCTGTGCTCATTCCTCCCTAAGAATAGCACTCCGCTGTGCCAAACATCTATTCATTCAGCATTTTTTTCTGGCATTACTTCCCTGACCAAGGATGGTGCTGCTGGATGCGAAACCGCCGCTGTTTCCAGGCACAGGGCCTATCTCAGCAGCAACACACGGCAAAACACAGAATCCATCCAGCTAACAACCGCAACTCTCCCTATTCTGCTACATTCCCTGCACCGCTCATGTTGCTAATTAGAAATGAACTGGGTAATTAACTACCTTGTCTCATTGTTTCGAGATGGAATATTTCTCTCTCCCACCATGCAATGCTTCTGTTGTCAATTTACAATTACAATTTTTGTTTTTGTGTGCATCCCTCGCCCCGACCCGAATTACCAGCAACTCAAAGGAGTCCATATTCAACACGGTCTCAAACTTGGGATGGATGGAGATGAGCAGAAAGAAAGGGGGAAAAAATGGTAAAGCCTGGGGTCTGTGATGGTTTTCTGCCTTATCGCAAAACACAGCTCTCTCTTTTGACACGACAACTTATCTCTGGTTACTGCTGCCTTTTCACTTAGAGCTCAAGGAAACAAACAGAAATTCTATGTATTGTTGTGCAGGCAAGACAAATTTGGTGTTCCCCATTGTTGAGTGCATTTAGCATTTGTGGGAGTATGAACAATTATTTAGTGACACCCCTGAAAACTGTTTAAAGGCAGCAAGTTAAATTTAATATAAAAAAGACTTCCTGTCCTTTCAACAAAGATAAGCCTTGATTCAATGGTTTGATTTAATACAAGTGCAGTATACACCAATACAAGTCATCCTGTGGATTTTGAAAGGCTGCACTTTGCAGCAAGGTTAATCAACACAGGAACATTGAGGGTCGGTGAAATTACCTGATCATACAATATTAATTTCAATATAAAGCATCAGACAGACTAGAGCTCCAGAAAACATCAGAAATCAAAACTACCTTGAGGATCACAGGTAAAAGTAATATATAAGATCTACTGTAAAAATGTCCTGTGCTGTATGAGGTCTTCTTTGGCATCGCCCCTGTACTTTATATTTCACCTACAAGAGATCAAGGCCAAATATTTTTACTAAATGACTGGCAGTGCAGTAGGAAAAATAAAGTTTTATCTAATGTACACACTATGTTGCCTGCATTAAAGGTTAGAGATAAAGCCTGCAGTGATAATAAGGATAATTTTAATGAGGAATGTCTCTGAGTCTCAGTTGTGAGGGCTCAGCTTTGGATTACATTCTTTTTAAAGCCCGAGGATAGTTCGGTCTCACTTAGGCCTCTACAAGACTTTGACACAATCAGAGACAGGCGATTTGGAAGAAGTGGGGAAAATGACTGTAATAGAACCAAGAGTGATTTTGCAGGAAAGGGAGAAGTATGCCATTTTGAGATTTGGAAATGTGCTATCATCAAGAAATAACATTTTAAAATCCACTGTACAGTACATCCAGAAGGCTATTCACCATTACAGTGTCAATAGAGCGGTGGTAAGTGGTACATTGACTAGGCGGACACTTCAGTTTTGAGACAACACTGACTGTTAGATTTGAATACTTAAAAGACTTAAAACCAGCCTCTGGATACAGAGCAAATAATTGTGTTGTTTCTGAGAGGCAGAGCAGCATGAAGCTGCTGGAGCCCTGCAGAGGCTCTTAGGGAGGAGGTCGAGTTGGGTGTTTGGGTGTAGAAAGCATCTGACTTTAACTCCAGAAGCAGTTTTTCACATACAAACTCTATCAAGCAAATAACAACTTTTTTTTAACCATGACAATGATCTCCTAACCTTTATGGGTACTAATGTACTAATATACGTAGTATTTTGAATTTTATTTCAGTCAGTGACAAATAACAATAACAAAAATAAGGGTGTTTTTGCCCTCTAGTAGCTCCATGGAGCAGTTTTTCTGCAAGTGGGTATGCGTTTTGTTTCTTGTGCACAATCATGACGATGGTAGCAATGTGCAGTCCAGTGGTTTAATACAATTTCTCTGAACCACAGGGGGTGGTATCGAACCAAGATATTCTGTAATGTGTTCATAAAGGCAGAGAAGAAGAAGACTGTGTGCTTGAGAATGTGTATGTAAACATATTAAAATGAAAATGCGTTAAAAATGCACAATTGTTAGACCTTAAGGACACACCCAGTGTGTTCTGGTGAGTAGCACTAAATGTAAATATAATTTTGGTTTGTTTACAGGAAAACTCCCTACAACCCCTTTAATGACGGAGGACTTGTTGGTTTGTGTTTCTTGCCGATGGTCATTTTTGCATTTATATTAAAGTACTGGATGAGCTGATATTCTTCAACTGTTAATAATGAAAATACCCAGACACAATAAGGTTTATGATCAAATCTATAATTAGATAAAAGAAACATGTCAGCTTTGCTTTTCATTCAGATTTCAACAAGCCAGTGAAATATTTTTCAATGAACTGTTCTGATCTGTGTCCAACAAGCTTGATTAGAACAATGTTCTTTGCCAATTTTGGGCAGCGGAATAAAAGCTTTGAAAACTGACTGCAAAGTGTGACAAAGGAAAAGAAAGGGGGGGGAAACGGGAGGAAATGTGAGCGACAGACAGACGGACAGAAAGAGTGAGAAAAGAACAGTTCATTGTGTGTGCTCTCTCTGGGTGGACAGTCTTGTGTAATGAGAAATATTAACATTGCCAGACTCCTTTGGTCTTGGTAAAAAAAATAAATAAAAAAATCATTGCGCTCACACAAAAGAGTGCCCCTAAAATGCATCCAACCAATGAATGGCCTTTACAGGAAAAGGCAGTGCACAAAAAGAATGTGTTCACACGCATTTCAGTTAATCCTGCTAAAAGCAAATTCAATCATTTTACCTGAAGCTTACATTAGTACAACAAAACATCTTCTCCTAATAGGTGGGTGTGCGGTTTCAAAACAAGATAATGAATGGCACCGAAAAAGCCATCTGCTTGTCCTCATTTGTTTCTTTTTTCTTTTTTTATGGGTTGATAAGCAGTATACAGTCATTTCCCATTTACAATTACAAATCGTCTGTGACAGAGGAAGCATTCAAGTAAAAAGTAAAAGCAGCTCACCATTACCAGTAACATAACATAATAGTAATAAGTAGTAAGTAAAATTTTGTTTAGTTTTTGTTAGTGTTTAATATAAACAGCAGCATCTCCATGTTGGAGCTGGGGCAAAGCTCATTTTAACTTTTCATATACTATTGGGTAGATTCTTCTGAAAAATATATTGCATTGTATAAATAGATTATATGTTAAAGAAAGCTGGAAAGCCAGAGTAGAGCGTCAACCTTTGACAAAAAATTGTTCCTAAACATGGGACACCGTCAGTTTATTGAAATCTGCAATGGGAAGCTATTTCAAGTATTACTAAAAATGTAAAAATAGCCACAACCTACAAATAATGTGGGGGGAGAAAACATAATGCAAAAAAGAAATTTCAAAAACACTGTATGCCTTCCCTTCTTTCTTATGTTGGCCCTTTGCAGTTTGCACTGACAAATGCTTTTGCAATCACCAATAAAACATTGTCAATATTTTCTGTTTCATATTGTTATTCAGTATCGTTACCGCAAATTACCCTGAAAAATCGTGACATTATTTTAGGCTATATCGTCCAACCCTGGCCATCATACTTATATAACCCATATACTACTGTTTATTTACTGCAATGATACAGAACTGACGTCAGCTTCTTTTCCTCTCTGTACTCTCAGCACACGTGTAAACTGTGTGTGTGTTCATATCCCTCACTAACAAAATGTTACTGCATTATTCATCCATTTCCTTCCACATGGCGGCCTCATAATGTTGTTCGTGAATGACAAACAGAAAACACATAAATGGTCTTGCTTTTAGCGAGGCTGACATTTGGACGCGAAAGCTCAAACAAAAGAAACATCTTTGCATCCTCATGTTACACTTAAATGTATATTAACATCTGTTGCATTTTTAGGTGCTGGACACCTCATGCTGCTTGGAATAATTTGCCGCTCATTCTCATTATTAATTATTTCATTTCTTTTTTTTTAATGAAACAGCAATATTTAAATGTTATTTTCACAGTGAAAAGAATAGGAGGTAAAAATCTCAAGCTGTTGAATATTTGAGCATGGCTGGATAAAGGTCAATCCTTCCCGGTATTGGTTTGCTATCACAGCAGATACAGACAGTTGTGTGTAATGGTTATAAATCTTTTAGTTCTTGCCAAGCTTGTGAAAACTCTTCTTGACAAGTTTGGGAAGGTCTCTGTTTTTCATTTGATGGATATCTAGATAGATGTGACACTCGGCAGCAGAAGTATGACAGCTGTAACCCTCAAGGTTGAAACTCTGGCAGCAGTAGGAAGACTCTGTGCAGCAATGAGCCGAATATTTTCCACAAAATCAAACATGAGCTCCGTGTGTGATATCAGCGAGTCATTGTTATCACTCACAGCCACCATGAACGAGAAGAAAAGATTTTCTAACTCTCAATCTCTCTATGAAAGAAAACTTATTTCCACCGAGCTTTAACTTCCTTTTCAAGCACAGACAGTCAAAATATTTCACAAAAACATTTGTATATACAGTGTTTCTATTTGTCACATCATGATTTTGTGAACTATTCAGCTTTATGTGCTCAGATTTCAACTCCTTTAGACTTGATAAGATAAGATAAAACTTTATTAATCCCACCACAGGGAAATTCACTTGTTTAGACCTGGTAGCTGAAGAAGCTTAAGTGTATTCATGAAAACATCATCACCTACAAATAGAAAAAAAGTATATAAAATCTCCCTTTTTGAATATAATATTTTGATAACCTTGTTTTGTTAGCTAGCGCACATGATGACACAAGCCTTTCTTCAATCATGAATAAGAGTTACGAGTTAAGAACAAGTTGATTAGATGAGCTAACCACAGGTACAAAGCTGCTTAGGAGAACACAAATATACATTACATAATATAAGATTCAACAGACCACTGGGGAAAACAGGATAGCCATTTGTCCCATTTGGTTACTTCATAAGACAGAGTCTGCTGTCAGCTGAGTGTTCGTCTCTACAGTTTGAGATGTAATTTACCATTTTCAAACCACAAGAGCTTTAACATCAGCTGTCACTCGGACTGAGTCACTAACATCCCTTCTCCTGATAATTAATCATTTAACAGTAACATGAGGCACTTTACAGGACTCGACTTACTCAACAGAAGTTCAGCTGGAAGCGCTCATGATTAAACGGTGATCTATGACACTGGACAAAGGTTTAATAACAGCTTTCATAGAAACACTGCTGTTAAATTGCTCAAGTTTAGATGGTAGTTCTTGGCAGGAACATTCAGTTATGGCAGCCTGATAGAACGTTATGCACAAAATTTTGGATTAGCATTCACAGAGGCCAACATAGGCTACTTCAGAGTGTTGTGGTTATTTAAAATGATCTTGAAAAATAATTATCTTAACTGGAGCATTAGAGTTGACAAGCAGGAGGAGCCACTTCCTGAAGTTTTCATAACATCCTCAATATATCCTTGATGAAGCATGGGAGTCTCCTGGATAATTTACAGTACTACAAGGTTAGGTTATCACCAGGAGTTTTAATTATTTCAAGCTCCTAAAATCATGTTTTTGTCAACTAGCTACGGTGAAGGGCTCTAAATATTACCATGAGCCTCAGCTGTTGTTGCAATAAAGAAGAAGCCAATCTGAGGAGAAAATTAAAGCTGTAGCAAAATGCAACTGGGAACAAAAAAAAAGCATCATTTGGAACTCATCTAAAATGTGCTCAGTAAGTGGACTGATTTGAACTGCTACTAGTGTGATCTCCATTTGCGGTGCATGCAACAGCACTTTAAGCTCAGTTCTAAGTTTCATTTCTCACCAAAGCGCATCATGGTTGTAAAGGAGAGGCACATATGTCTTCTCTTTATATGTTTTTATGTCTTGCACATTTAACTTTTTATCAAGAAGATACGTTCTAATTATGCTGCTCATCTGTTGTACTAATGATTAAAAGGAAGAGTGTCATGCTCTTGCAAGCTTTGGAAATGCTCCAACTACCAGTCACCTTACACAGTGTTATGCAAAAGTACTGGACACCTACAACAATCCTTCCTCTTCACAACATTGTAGACAGTTTGAGGACCAACATGGCAGCAGACCATAAGCTACATCTGGTGCAAAAGGCTGCATATATTAATTTTCCTGCTTTAAATTTTATAACTATGTAATGACTTTCACAACACATTTGCATTTGCTGCAGTAGGTAACCGGCTTTAGTGGTTAAAATGCAGTGGCATTAAAAGTAAAAAAGCTTTTTTTCTGCCTGCCTCTGGTGTGTGTGTGTGTGTGTGTGTGTGTGTGTGTGTGTGTGTGTGTGTGTGTGTGCCTTCTGGTGTATGTGTGTGTGTGTGTGTGTGTGTGTGTGTGTGTGTGTGTGTGTGTGTGTGTGTGTGTAAAAGTGCACCTGTATGTGATGTGTGTGTGTGTGTGTGTGTGTGTGTGTGTGTGCACCTGTGTGTGTGTGTGTACTCCAGCTGCCCACACGGATGTGAGAAAAACAACACTGGCAGAAACAGACAGGCACCCACACAAGCATACATTTGCATTACTAAACTAATTTCATCACCACATGTATTAACTAACCTATAACCTCACTCTTATTTATGTGTAATTGATTCTTACTGATGATAGCATGAAGTAAATCTTATATTAAGCCCCAATTTTAAAGCTGCTGATTCCTTTTTTAAGTGTCGGGAGGGGGCTCTATACGAACGCAAATGTCTCAAATTGCTCAAGCAGTACATGATTGTTTTAGTTTGAAACTCTTACACACCACATTACTCTCACACACACAATCATAATCTAGGGTGCACATTCTCATTCCCTTCGATCGCTCTGTCAATTACATGGAGGAAGTCAGGGAGGAAGAAAATGAAGGGAGTCAACAACGCATGGAACATCGATGTGTCCAACCACCACTGTCTGTTTAAGTGGAATTGACTTCTGCTCATTTCCCAAATTACGCATATCTGACTGGCCCACCGCTGCAGGGGCTACAGGAAACACAGGGTGGAATTGACTTCTGCTCATTTCCCAAATTACGCATATCTGACTGGCCCACCGCTGCAGGGGCTACAGGAAACACAGGGACAGAGAGGGAGTCTCTCTCGCACACACACATTCTCCATTTCTCCATTTCTCTGCAGGGAATCAATGATGTCTGCTTAATTATTGGGTGAATTTAATCAGCGGCACAGCAGTACTTACTGCCTTGTGACCCAGTAGCTGTCAGGAAGTCATTCAGTTTCCAACAGCTAGTGTTCGAATACCACCGCAATAATTAAGAGTACAACAATTTAATTGTTCCAGAGGTGTAGAGGTAGCAGAAAAACTGCCTCTGCATTGTGGAGATTCAGTGCTCAGAAATTTACCTACAGGTATTTGCTGGGTATATTAAATGTTTTTGTGAAAAACAAAGCTACAAATGTCACTAATCCCTGTGACCTAGACAGCAGTGTACTGATTAATGACGCATGATGTCTGAATTAGTCTCAAAAACAGTTAATTAACATTTCTAGCCTGCTGAACTGTGCTCTAATATGTCAGTGTATTACTATCGAGATAAACTTTTGAGATCACTGGTCAGCTCTTGCTCCCTTTCATGCATTTTATCCTTATTTACCAGAACTTTTGCATTATCCGTGTACCAATAAGCCCCTGTTGGACGTGCAAAGACAAGACTGAAAATGTAATTTACATACATTGCGTACATAGTTTATGTAGCTTTTGGTGAGTAGTAGATCGTTATGATACATTACAAACTGTTGTTGTATATTATTATTGTTGTATATTGTTGTATACTGTTGTTGCTGCGACTGCATTTACCTCTGTCATGTTTATTAATTCCAGCTACTAGCAGACATCTGTGGCTGAAGTATATTGCAGATAACAAGTATTTGAACGAGACAAAACTGCTTTACTGAGCTGCAGTAGTCTCTTCGGGACACATTTCATCCAGCCTCAAAAATACTCAACTTACTTTGGTTTCATTTCTATTTTTTTCAACAGTAAGAAAAAAAGAAACACTCAAACCTGAAGAGACACATCAGTCCATGAAAACCTTGCCTGAAGCTGAGAGCCAAAGAGCTACCCTGCTTCAAGCGACGCTTTCTATCAATAGTTTAATCTTTTTTTATAAAAGCTTAAAGGAGCAGTTCTAGATTTTGGAACATGCAACAACATGTCTGTGCATGAAGCTTTGTAGCTATTGCTAGGAGCTAGGAAGTGTCTAGCTTGAATCGAATCATGGCAAAACAGCCAGTCCGGCACTCTCCACTGGGAAAATCCAATCAAAGATCTTCATTATTTTATCGTACTGTAACTTTCCATAAATTGACAGCCCATAACCAAAAAAAACAGAAGGTGTTGGGTGCCTAAAACAGTTCTACATTTTAGAGAATGATATGGGTGTTTGCAATAACGAGAAGTGGAAAGATTTCTTTCTTTTTTAATTTCATCCATACACAAACAGAAATGAATAAGCCGTTTTAAAAGGAGTCAAGTCGTGTAACTATTCCCAACAGTTTTTCCACACATGAAAGTGATGGCTCTCTTCTTGTTTGTCTGGGTAGCTACTTAGCAATTAAATTTGAGAATGTAAATATATATAGAAAAAATATATTTTGCTGGCATTTAACAACTACAGCCTCTTTGAGACTTTGACATATGTGTGCAATAAAAAGAATGATGAGGGGTGTACTTGTTTAATGCTAACAAACTAATTACCATTATGGCACGCCATGGTGATTTTGGATCCCGGACCACAAAATCTGATGACATCATAGATGATGACTTTTTTATTGCCCCTCATTCAAAACCTCATCATTTAAGCAGTCGGGAGAAAAAAGTACAACAATTAATCTATAGACTGTATTAGTGCAGAATTATGTGCTGAGCTTTGCAAAGCAACCCTATGTGCATATTTCGGCCCTCTGCATGTAGTCACAAAACTGATGACAAAACATGGTTAAACAGTGTGCATGCTGTAAATGTTCCATAGACCCCAGGGCACCCTATTGGATTTCAGATGGTAGCTCGGTCCTATGAAAGTAGGTTGAAAAATGTCTCATCACACTCCAAAGGGATAGATATTGATTGGGAGAGATCAATGGAAAGTCTGTAGAGTATGGGTAATATCATCTAGTTTTGAGCAGCAACAAAATAGCAAACAGAATACAGAGCGTGTTTTTGTGTAAGAACTGAGATACTGCATTGATTAAGGTCAAGGGATTGTAGAATAGGAAATTCTCTGATCCAAAAATACAGTACAGCAAATTTTCTGGTCTAAAATCCATTTGAAACAACAGGCAATGGCAACAACTCATGTATGCAAAAAATGAGAATAAAGCTTTTTTCTTTTTAAATCAAACTCATTATACATGGACAAAATTGAATAATAACTAATGAGATTTTTGCTGTCCATTTTTCAATCTATTTCAATTCTCAGCCAGGCAATTATGAAAGAAAGAATTAAATTTAGATTACATGTTCTAAGTTTAAGTTGAAAATATTTTACTTAGTTACTGTGTAACAGTAAATGGTGTGCAGTTGATGGGGCAGCACACCAGGCAACCAGTAAAGTCCAAATCAAAGTGGCACTATAAGACTGTACTATTGCAAGATACTTTAAAAAACCACACATATTACTTTCTGTTGAAATCTAGGTAATACTGACAGCAAGACATTTGTCGCATACCAAACAGATCTTTCTTTTTGTCCATGATGCTTGTGAAAGTCACAATCAAGCTATTGATGATGTGTTTGAGGAGTTAACAATGAAATTACTTACTACACCAAACACTACAGACATCACTGTTCTTTCCATCATGTGGCCTTTACATGTCAAGACTTGTAGGTCATTTTGCTTGCTTCATGTCAGGTGGTTTTAAGGTCATTTCTGATTAACAGTACAGATCCCCTTGGGGTATGCTGTAACCCAATGATGACAAAGGTGGCCATGTAAGCAGAGGACAATGCTACAACCCTTTGGAAAAGGTGAAATTTACATGCATTAAGTTGAGATATTTTTAATGTTATGACGCAGAAATATTGATTAAAATATATTGGTGTCCATGCCCTGTGGTAGTAAGGAAAAATCTAGCATTGCTCCATCGAGCCAATTATTAGGTATATCTCCTGCAAACCAACCCATAACAGCTCTGTTTTGCATATTAAGTGAAAAATCTAATCTATCAGAATGCATATTCTATGGAAGTATGCAAATGGCACAACTGGAGCAGTTCTAATTGCTCAGTGTGCGCTAGGAATGAAAATGGCTTTTTGTATGAGCTAAGGAGAAATTAAGTTAATGATACCATTCTGGTAAATGGCAGACAGATGGGAAGTTCACAGAGACAAATAGCTGTCTAAGTTCTTAATCACATGTGCAATTAACTGGTGTGTGAAGGTGCTGGTTTGTTGTAGTCATGTTCTGTTTAAAAAGTGTGTGTGTGTGTGAGAGAGAGAGACCTGGAGCTGGAGCAATGTACAGAGAGATAGTTATTTTTTATGAATAAAGTGAAGCTGGAAAACAGAACTGCGGTACGGTTGTGTCGTCAAAAGGGGTGGAAATTGGCCCGACTTGCACTGTGATACTTGTGGATGTAAAAGAATCCTGTGACACACCTTGACGAGTGGTATACGTACACTGAAAGAAGTCAAGTAAGCTGGAGGTTAGACTCAACCTTAACAAACACACAGTGCAGAGGTAGAAATCTTGCTATCATTATTTTCCTTGTTGTTTTCCTATTTTCCTAGTATGTCAGGTTCACCCCCAAAAAGAGTTACTGTTTATACTCGTCTATTCTACTTCGTATAGACTTAAGGCTTGACGTGGACTTGGCTGCTGTTAGACTTTACTTGAGATTTTAAAGATATTAAAGCCTCAACC
The DNA here is from genome assembly GCA_023238725.1 of Scortum barcoo. Taxonomy (NCBI): domain Eukaryota; kingdom Metazoa; phylum Chordata; class Actinopteri; order Centrarchiformes; family Terapontidae; genus Scortum; species Scortum barcoo. The sequence goes on along the minus strand of CM041533.1, from coordinate 16,032,993 downwards.
CACAGGATGTTTTTTAGGTAGAAAAAAGAGACAGCAACAGGAAGGCCTCCCAAAGCCTTGAATATTTAATCATAAGGCCCATGAACTGAAAGGGCCAGCAGTTGACATTATAAAAAAGAAACTATTAGCGACACAATTTCACAACAAGGTCTTAACTCAAGGTTCACGTACTGGCTTTTTCAGTAGCTAATACAGCGACTTTGAGTTAGAGCTTTAGTGTTACAATACTCAACGATTAACACTGCTGTGAAAGGAAAATATTCAATTGTGTTTTAATGATCAGCCTCAGTCACTCAAAAGTCCTGCAGTCGATTTGTTTGTCAAGACCTGACTGTACTTAACAGGACTTGGGATTTGGAATTTAATAACTTTGAGACTTGAGTCAGACTTGCCCCAAAAGGGTTAAAAAACGGATTTGGCCGCATGGCTTTCCACAGTATGTTCTCCTTTTCCTTCTCCACACTGACTTCGGATGATGTACTTGAATCATCAAAAAGACGTTTTTATTCACACCAGAGTTTGGCTCGCCCCAACAGACTGGAAATGAAAATGTCAGGTTGTCTACCATTTTAAACTTTGAGATATTTTTAAGCACTTCTGTCTGCTTAACTTTAAGTATGTATGCAAAGAGTTGACAGTTTATTAGTATGGTTTGTCTGGTTTTAGGTTTTAGGTTTGATACGTTCATTAGGAGAAGAGCAGACAGTGTGCAGTGTGAACCCTCTCAATTAGAAGTAAATATATATTTATTTCGTGATAATATCAGAACTCTTACACTGATTAATAGTCCAATCAGATCGTTTGGTTGCTGAAGTAATAAACTATTATTTCACCCTTGCCTGCCATTTGTCTCTTATTGAGAGGAAAGAGAAGAAGACAGAGGGGAGGAGGAGATTAATCTATTTGGAGGACGCTTGATGAGAAGGAATTTATAATCTCAATTTTATTATCATTATTGCCAATGCTACTTTATCAGTTGAGTATCTTCAGTAAAAGTGTGAACTACATTGGTTCCAAAAAATGTCAAGTTGAAAGAGTTTCACAAGCTACACAATTCAGACAACATCCCATGCTACACAAAATATAAACTTTAGCGCAATTGTATTTCTTTAACCTTTTCCTCGATCAATGAGACTTTTGCAATTACAAACCAAAAATGCAAATTAGACACATCTTAACAGAACATAGCGAACCTGTACTGTAAGATAATTCATGTATGCAGGGCACATTTTGGGCGACATTTTTTTCCCTCAGTATGCAGAGTGACTTTTCGTCCTAAATAAAGGTTACATAAAGACAGAACATTTAGATAAATATCAAAATGATTCTGTGTAGCAGCCTGGACTGTGCAGCTTCAGATAATCCCCAGTCAACCAGGTATCAAACAACGTCTGCCTCTAACTGCAGCACAGTTGTTGTATAAACAGAGCCAGAGCATATTTACCCTTCAGCTAAAGGTGTCTCTTGAGTCTACATGTTTGTATATCTGAACATCCTTCACAGGCTGCCTGGAGGGGGCTCACGCCTGAACTTTAAGCTTTTTACTTCACAGCGGGGGAGAAAAAGCAACTAGTATCAGAGGTCATCTGGAACACTTCCTTTTCTCGCAGGACACACACGCGGCACAGACACACACAGCCCCGTTCAAACACAGGTACACGCCGGTACCCGGGGACTTGCACTGTGCAGTAAATATCTTGAAAAAAATCCATCTGAAGAAGAGGTTGAAAGAGATGGAGGACCTTTACAGACTATTTCCCAGTGCTGCTACTCAGGTGGGAGAAGGAGGAGAGAGTGCGAGAGTGAAAGAGGGAGAAATGATGGAGGAAGGCGAAAAAAAAAGGAGGAGGGGGTTGCGGAATGAGGGGGATGTGCCGAAAGAAAGTGAGAAAGAGGGAGAGTGAGAAAGGCAGACAGGGGAGGAAGAAGAACACCAAATGTTAAGTAGCAGTTGAAGTGGAAGAATTCCAGTTTGGATTCAAGCTCCTGGGCTAATGAGGATCATTAACATGGCCTGCCCGGCTTTCTCTAAACGCCGGGGAGGACTGGACGATGGGGGATAAAAATAAAACCTCTCAAGCACATCCCCATAAGATTCATAAGGCAGGCACTTGTGGGGGAAAAAAAAAAGATAAAGCACATGCTGGCAGCGGAGAGTACTTTTTAATGCAACACCACAAACCACGAATCCTGGAAACGGGGATACTTACCCAACAAGAGCACTCAGGCGAACTCTGAACTCTTTGGATTCTGTTTGAAGCGTGGTGGCAAAAGAACCAATTTAGATTTCTTGGATTGAAATAAAGACTAAGGTGAATATGTCTCCTCGGCGCTCTACTGCATGATATAAATCAGAGGCTTAGATCAGTTCGACTGTGTCGTCCCATGTGAGAAATTTCCCTTATAGGTAACAGAATGGAAAGGGAAAGTGAATGATCTCCCCACTCAGCTCAGATGACTGTAAAGCTCTCCTATCACACATTTGCTCGTTCATTTCAAGTGGGCAGTTCACATTTCTCCCCACATTTTATGAACCTATGAGCTTTGTCATTTTCTCTCTTGGTCTCTCCCCGCTCGCTGTTTAACACACGGTAAAACAAAGCTCCCAAGAGGTTCAAAAACCAATTCAAGCTCCTGTCCTGTGTCTATAAATCATTTGTGATATACAGTGGACATCTTTTTTGAGCACTTCCGAGCAGTTAAATCGGACGGCATCAAAAGTGTTGGAAAACACAAATGTCTTTCATCAGTGGCCCAGCAGAGACTTGCTTTCTTGGACATCCTGCCATCGATTCCTGTTTTCCCCGCTCTCAGCACTGTCACTCTACACCGTTGGGGGGGCTGCGTATGTGAAATTTACGACATCTCGCCGAATCAGGCTTTCCCAACCAGCAAATACTGCAAATTTCCTGGCATTACTGTTATTACTGTTCCACTGCAACTGTCTTTTTTCCTATTATTCTAGACGGAAGAGAGAGGCTCCATCGCCGAGTGAGACACAAAGCGGTCAGACAAGCAACTGCCTTGATAAGATCATCATAATTGGCACATGTCTTTTTTCATCTAGTGCTTTGTGGTCAAAAGATCAACAGCGAAGAGTTGTTCGGAAGAGAGAGGCTCTTATTGTCTCTGGCGTTGGGTTTGAACAGAGCCTCAACTTAGTTAGTGCACAATACAAATACCTTTTGACAAATCAAGAGACCCACCAATGGGAGGTTCTTCTCACAATGGTAAAAATGACGAAGGAAAGGAAGAAGGATGTTTTCTGCGCAGGTGGAACTGTGAAAAAGAGAAAAAAAAGTTGAGTGATCTTCCTCTTTTCTGGACTTGTTTATTTAAATTCTTGTTCCTCGCAAAGCAGTCTGGATTGTGAAAGAGACAAGCTATCACTCATCAACATACAACATCTGTTGTGCATGTTGTTAAGTCAACTTGATAAGTCTATAATCATCATAATCAACAGACTGCATTAAGCAAATTGATTTAACATTAAAGCCAACAAATAAATCTGTATTAAAGAGATGCGTTTTCACTGTATTTGTTATCATTTTTTTATAATAAAGTGCTAATCCAACCATATTTTAATGTATTTTGCTAAAATAAAACCCATGACTGTCGCATTCAAGCGCACATCACGCCCATTGTCCAACCAAAGGACCCTGAGATACAATACTTGAAATCCTGTGGTTCCAAACATTCAAAAGCCAAAATTAACCAATTCACAATAGAATCTGTGAAAATACCATGTCATCAACAGCAATTTTATCCATAGTTAATCCAGTTGAGCAGAAGAGTTGAAGAAATACCTCCACCTTCACTGCTGGTATTGTCTCTGGCGTTGGGTTATGAACAGAGCCTCAACTTAGTTAGTGCACAATACAAATACCTTTTGACAAATCAAGAAGACCCACCAATGGGAGCGTTCTTCTGCACAATGGTAAAAATGACGAAGGAAAGGAAGAAGGATGTTTTCGGTGAACCACCTGTGGTTCCCTGAACATCACTTCCTGCCAGGTGGAACTAGAGCAACATCTTGTGACCAATCACGGAGGAACAGCTACCTAATGTTATCCGAATCTGTGTCGAAGCTTCCTGAAAAAGAGAAAAAAAAGTTGTACAGAGACCGAATGTCCAGTCGTTTCATCCCTCTTTTCTGGTACTTCCTTGTAAACCCAAGCCACCCTGTGGAGGGACTCCCAGGCAGTGCTGAGATCCAGATGTCTTGTCCTTTCGGCCAGTTCATATTTAAATTCTTGTTCCCGCGTAGATTGGGAGGCTGCATAACCTTCCCGAGTGTCCCCAACCTGAAAGGTGTCAAAGTCAGTGCCTCGCAGCTCCAACTCATGCCCACCAGTGGTGCCATCGGGACATCACCTGAATACCACTCCCACCATGGCCTCCACGGTGGGATTGAAACTCAGGACTACCTCCCACTTCATGAAAGACGACAAGCTATCACTCATCAACATACATCAACGGAGCCATCCATTGTCAACCCCAGGCACTCTGTTGTGTTTCTCATGTTGTGTCAAGTTAAGTCAACAATTTATGAGTCTATAATCGTCTCAGTTGATCTTTATGCTGCATACCTCTCCAACAGTGAGATCTCTTCCGGTCTCCTGAATAGGCCCATGGACCTCCCTCACCCAGTCCCCCTCCGAGCTCAACTGTTGCAGCTTGCTTAGCCAAGACAGCACCCTCCCAGACTGGCATTACCACCCACCTCCAGGCTTGTCAAAGCAAATTGATTTAATCGGCCACCCCTGTTCCTCCAGGTCCACTGCCACCTCAGAGACAGCAACTCAAAATTTAAAGCCAACAAACTCCTCCTAAACAATGGCCTCCAATGCCTACTGTATTAGAGATGCGTTTTCAGTATTTGTTATCATTTTTTTATACCATGGCGATCCAAAGACTCCAAGGAGTGGTCCAAACAGAGGCCACCAGCGGATGTCAGATGGTGTTGTATGGGTATTGCAGCTAATCCAACCATATGACGGACTCAGTCTTTAATGTATTGTACTGGCTAAAATAAAACCCAGGAAGGTGATCATCCAAGCGCTGTGAGGCCCCTCAGGCCATTGTTGACACTGGGGTTAACATTAGGCCAAAATTAGCCTCGAGCAAGTATCCCCAACCAATTCATAAGAGCCCAGGGTCCAGTTCTCATGGGCCTCCTCCTCCCTCCACAGTAATCTAAGCTTATCAATGGTCCGACCCCCCACTGGAACCCATTGCACCGGCCCTTATTGTTTTGAATCAAGAGGCGGGCCCGGCCGGGTCCCCCGGGTTGGGCAAAGACCCAAAGAAGCCACCAGGCGCCTCGCCTGCCCCAAGCCCCAGGCCTGGTGGCCCCAGGGGTGGTTGTCCTTGATGTTCTTCTTTTCATGATGGGCTTCTGAAGTCTGGCCCGTACCTAGGACCTGTTTGCATGGGAGACCCTACCAGGGGCGTAATGCCCCCGACAACATAGCTCCTAGGATCATTCATTCGGGCACACAAACCCCTCCACCACTGTAAGGTGGCGGTTCAAGGAGGGGTAATCGGATCCAACTGAAACAATATTTAAAGAACAGGAACGAGATCGGGACTAAAAAATCGTGATTGAGACTAGTCACAACCCTGCGGACAACTTCTCTCACCATATTTATGGTAACAGCCCTTGCTATCAAAGAGTGTAGTAACCACGGCACATTGCTCCAGCCTTCAGTAGTACTTTTGATGGTAAGAGAAGGAGAGAAAACAAAAAAGGAAAGACAGCATAACACAAAGCCAGCAAAAAAGAGAGAAAGGTAAGAGTTCACACATTTGTTCGGACAAATGCCCAGGTCTGGCTACTCCACCTTGGAACCATAAATCAGAGCGGTCTACTCAGGATTCATCACACAGACTGAGATGACAGTACAGGAGGCGGTTGAGGTGCTTCTTGAAAAGATGAACCATGGGTGGAAGGACAGAAAAATGCTCAGTTCATTGATCTCTCCAAGGCTTTTAAATACTTTACCAAGCGTGCGCAATGTATGAATCGTACAAGTAGAAATGAACAATGCACACACTACACAGGTACAAGGATTGTTTTCACATTAATAAAACTGAACCCTAACAGCGCCAATCTCATTAACAAACAGGGAAAGAAACCATGCTCGTGTGATCGATAAGCGTTTGCTCTTCTCTCAATTGTAATTCAAACATTTAAGGATTTTTGTCCTCTTACTGCAGTTTCATTTCTGCTACTGTGTTTAAATCTGTGCAGCATCTGATGGATGATACGGTCGCTAATGAGAGCTGGATATGTTCACATTTAACTGTCTTCCTAACGGTAAGTAATGACGGTAGCTTAGCTAACACAATTAACACTGGCGCAGGGAAAAATAAAATTCCCCCAGAATGAAGTATTATGTAAATTATTAATTACCACATAGACGATTGCAATCTTGTTCAGCTGCCCATTGGCACTCAAATAAATGTGAGTGATTTGGAGACAGAGAGAGGAAAATAGGGAAGATAATCCTGACACAGTGGGAATGTGAGAAAAATTCAACAAATACCACCTGCTCCTTCTGCAATTTATAGAAACAATTTGCATTTGCAATTTAACCACTGAACACACACACTCCATTCCAGACTGTCTAACAAACAGTGCAAACAAGAAACTATAAGCAATTAGAAGAAACATTTGAATAATTTTGCATTTGTTTGAGTGAGTATTACACTTCCATGAATCTGGCATACGCAGCTAAATTGTGATGCACATTTCACAAATTGAGACACAAAAAAAAAGAGGATTTCTCTCTTCACCATCACAGATTGTAAAAATATATCAGAGCTACAGTATCTGTATTTAATTATAATTTTAATCACATGATTTGCGCACACTCTCACTCTACATTAAATGAGGGATGCATGTTTTATGAGCAGCAGTTTCCACGAATGTAGTTACACTTGTACTTATGTCTCCTTGTGTGTGTGTTTTTTCATATCTGGACGTGTGAGAAAGAGAGAAGGGGTGTGAGTAATGAGCAGACGAAGAGCCAGCGAGAGGTAAAGACTAAGACAGAGAGTATCCAGGAAGAGAAAGGGAGACGGAGAGAGAAAGTGATCTCTCAGATTCGGTGTCTCAGCTTAATGACACGGGAGCCACATGGAAGCAAGAAAAAGCCAAGCTCTGCGAGAGATATGATGAATCCAGAGACTGATAACCTCAAGCCTCCCCACTCACGGCCTACACACACACACGCACCAAGTCATGAAAAAAACTGTCTCTGAAATTAACTGCTGAGCTCCTCTGTTTACAAGGAAACTGAATTGGTGGTTTTCTCTTTGCTTGTGTTTCTTGTTTTCACCGCTCCTGCCTGTTTTTCTGTCACTCTTGTCGGCGTCCTGACAATATGGTGTCAATACCTTATGCACTATCCCCCAACCTGTTCCCCTGCTGTGACCGTGGACAATATGTCCAGCATGACTTTGACAAATTAAACCAGCTCGATATATGGCAATAACCTCTAACCTTCACAGGATGACATGGGGGGGAGCAGAGGAGGAAGGAAGGAGGGTGGCTGTGTGGGAAAGGGAGAGGAAAAGAAACTGAAAGAGAGGCACATACAGATTGATGATGGGGCATATTGAGCGTGGCATGGTATTTCCAAACCAGGTACGGCATAAGAAAAGAAGAAAAGAAGGACGGTGTACATGTAGACTGACTTTCTAAATGTCACCACAATTAATAATAAGTCACTACAGCTGCAACACACTGAATTATCCATGCAGGAAAGGAGGTTAATTGGACTTATAAAGCAATGGTCCAGAGGCACTTTAATAATCTCACAACTGCAAAAAAAACAACAGTACTGTAGAATACATACTACTTTTTTTTTACCATTTTCCATGCTTATGTTGTTTCATTAGATGCAGGCAACTTGAAAACTACTACAACAATGTTTAAAGTGGACTCAGAGCTATGCAAGTTTCAGAGCATCATCACGCTTCAGTTAGAAAATCAAGATATTTTGTCAGGTTAAGTGTGCAAAATGACACCGGTCATGGTTTTCCTTTCCCTTTAACAACCAGAGTCTATTCCTCTTAAATGAGTTCAACTGTTGTTTGAAAGCAATTCCCTAAATGCTCATCCGAGACGCAGCAGTAACATGAACAAGAAGAAAATGCTTCCACTGTCACAAGAGGCTGTCTGTATAAAGAATACAGCAGTGGCTTCTTGAGACAAATATCTTTCCCATGGCGGTTCTGACAAATTAAAGCTTTTCTAATGACTCTATTAAATTGCCCAAGTGGCTGTTTCACCTGTTACAACAATTGCCTCCAACAATACACACATACGCACTTTGAGTACAAAAGCACCCACACACACACACACACACACACAAGCCAGCAAGAGAGGTCGTTAAGCTGCTATTGTTGTGTTCCTCTCTGCCCAGCATGATAACAGGTTGATTGATGCCAAGGTTCCCCAGTTAATCACCTTGCCACAACTAAAAATGCACACTGTCTTGCGAGTCATGCACAAACTAAAAAAAAAAAAAAACGCAGGAGACACACAGCGTTAACACAAAGGCAAATAACTACAGAACTGTATGTGAGTGAAAATACAGGACACACACACAAACGCACACAAATACACACTTGTCTCAAGCAGGATGCACCTGCCGACCATCCATCCCTGCTCTCCACGCAAGCACAAGTTAACTCACCTGCTCCGAGTGACCAGCTGAAAGCTTTCAAATTGGCCTTGGGTAATCTTCTTCCCTCTCGCTCTCTTCACTCTCTCTGTCCCTTTGGCCACTCTCCTCTCTTCTCTCTCTCTCTGTGGCTGTACACAGACGTCCTGCGGGCCGCTCACCCTTCCTGTGTGGCTTGGCGTAAGCGCATCGATCTCTCGGCCAAGTGGTACGCGGTCCTGCTGTTTCCGCGGGACTCAGATGTGCTCTCTCCTCCCTGCCGCTCACTCTGCCTCACACAGCTGCAGAGGGAAATATGAGGACAGGCAACGTGGTTGAGAGCTGCTCCACTCTCACTCTCCCTCTCTCTCTCTCTCTAGTGAGCTGAGATGCTCTCTCTCCCCCTCTCTCTGTATCTCTCTCCCTCTCAGGTGCTCAGCTGGTACGATGCTCACTCCCACTATCTCTTCACCCTGTCACTCTCTCTTGCTGTACTGAACCGCGTGCTATCTCAACATCTCGTTTTTGCTCTTTCTCCATTGATTCACAGTCTTTCTCTCTCTCATTACTGATCTATGTATCTGCGTCTTTGCTAGTGCAGCCTCTAGTGGCTGCCTTCTCACCATGCTGCTCACCGAGTCAGCATCAAATTTTACACAGAGAGCAGGACACTGTGCTGTGAATGTGCTCCAGGATTTGAGCTGGCACCCACGACAGCTGAAAAAAAAATGAAACTGATCATGGAAATATATATATTTGTGGAACTGATTAGGCTCCTACTCACTTTTAGATTAAAAAATTGTTCATTAGTGCATACACATTTTCACAATGCAAAAGGTGACATCTTGAAATAGCTTGTTCAATTTATACTATATAAAATTAAGAAAAGCCAGAAATCCTCACATTGCAAAAGCTCCAACCACCATCTTATTTGGCATTTTTGAATGATAATTAAAACATTTTGCCTAATAAATTACAATCAGTTAATTACTAAAATTGGTGTTTCTTATCAGTCAATTTTTCAACTATTCATTGATGGGCCAATCAATAGGAAATCCATTTACAACTATTCTGTCATGTCAATTCAGTCATTTTTCAAGCAAATGTGCCAAACATTTGCTGCTTCCAGCTTCTGAAATGTGAGAATTTGATGCTTTTCTTTGTCATACTTGATAGTAATCTGAATATCTTTGGTGTTTTGACTGATGGTTAGACAAAACAAGACATCTAAAGACTTGGAAATTAAAACATTTTATGGACAAAAATGATTAGTAAAAAAAACATTCTGCAGATTAATCAATAATTAAAATAATAGTTAGTTTGAGCCCAAGAAATCATACAACTGGGGATGCTTTCTTAACTAAGAAAAAAGAAAACATGCTTTGACTTTAAATTTCTGTACGTTTTAGAGCAGAGCATTTAAAGGTAAATGCCAGTTGTTTATGAAACTTTACTCAACGTGGGCTGCATGTTTTTACCTCTCAGCCAGGACAGATATTTCTACTGACTTGTGATGGACAAAATTTATTTTATTCTGTTTCTGATACAGGTTATTTTCTCAGTTCAGCTCAATCACTGGTTTATGTAAGACAGTAATTTTATTTATATCATAAAGTTGCAGAGTGCTTTGAGAGTAAACTGTAAAATATGCAAAGATAATTATGATCAGTGACTGTGAAGTGCTGCCAATCAGTACAAAGGTTGGAAAACTCTTTGTTATCATGGTAGATAATCTAAATTCATCAGCAATGTAAAGATAAAGGCCATATTAAAGTGCAATGGTAAAAAAAAAAAAACATTTTTGTTTTAGAGTTGTAAGTATTATAAAATAAGATATTACTTTATTCATCTCAGTGAAATTGCTGGGCAGCAATTGTAATACAAACTAAAAAAGAGATAAGATAGAGTAAAGATTATCAGTTAGCTGAAAAACAAATGTCCACAATGTCAAAAATGTCAGAGACCAGGTCAACTGTAGGTGCCATAAATATTTAAAATGGTAAGCTGAATGTTTAACAGCAAGGTGCACACCTAAAAATATCAAAAACAGTGCCATAACACGTCAAACAATATCACAATGCATTAATCGCTCACTGATTAGTTATTAGCTAATTAGCTAACGTTGACAGGTAGCTATATTAGCCTTAGCCAAATAGATAAGTGTGGTTTCTTTGTTTGCCGGCAATACTGTTAACTTTACAATTAAAGTCATACGATTCCCTGAAAGTTATTTAATGTAACTCGTTTGGCTGTCTGTTTTTTAAAGCGGAAGTGACATTAACTTAATGACATTCACTTACCTTAATGGGGGGATTTTTAGCAAAGTCACCGGAGACAGACTGAAGTCAATTAACTAAATTAGAGTTAGTATTACGTGCTGCTCTGTAGCGTCATCACGCTCAGTGCTGCCACCGGTGGCCGGAAGCTGTATTACAAAAATAAAGGTGTTGATATTATGGTGATGGTCCTGGATTGTGTAGGGGGGTTCAACCTGCAGTATGAAGTGGATTATGTCATCTTGCATTACTCAAAGGCATGTTTCATCGAACATGACTCACTGAGTGTATATAAAGACAGATGACACTTTGAATAACACAAAAAAAATAAGCCCTGCATAGGGGCGCTACCATCTTTCACTGGTGACATTATTTGTGATTCAGATGTTTTGGCTTAAGTGTGTCCTATACTCTCTTTAAAAACATTTAAAATCAAATCTCCACTCTTTTGTCTTCACTCCATATATAAACTTCTGCTGGAGCTTGAAAAAACGTAAACACTCAAGGAAAACTCCCTGTTGGCTCTCCCTCCAGTCAATGTTTGATTGGTAAACAAATCTAATGAAAATGGTAATAAGGACTTTACACTCATATAACATTACACTATTTCATTAATATAATCATTGGTTAGTTTGAGTCTTTAATTAATTGTTTTGTATTTCATTTATATCAGATGTTTAGTCAGCACAAAAGAAATACCAGCTAGCTAAATTATCATTACATTAACTGATGTAAGTGAAGAATAATGATGACATAATCACCAGTCCTTGATTTAGAGGGACAGAATCAACTGCTGGACTGCAGGAAGAATACTTTGTGTAAACTAAAAAGATTGTGTGCTTCCTTGCATGAGTGGAGGAAAATATTGCGACTACAGAGAAAAAAATAATCCCAAAAAGAGGCAAGAAAGTGCAGAAAAATATGTTTTTTAATGTTGCTGATTTGTTTGTTGATGTGTTTGTCAGGTTATGATAAAGAAAGGACCCAGGAGGAATGCTGATGTTTTATTCTTAGTTAGTCACACATGCATGCGCCTCAACTTGTGTTTTCAATCATCAAAACGACACAAGGAGTCAAAGCGTATTCACACCACAGGAGATGAACTAAAAATACCTCAGGCTTTCCAAAGAAACAGGATAGATAATAATTGTGTGTTTGTGTGGGAAAGAATAATGTGTGGGCTGAATGGTAAGACGCTGGCCTAGATAGAGATCCATAGGGTGCCATTAGCCAGGTATAGAAAGAAGAACCTGATGCTGGCTGTCACAGCTGATGAACAGACTTTGGAGGAAATCACTCACTGGCTTACACAGGGAGCATCGAGGTGAGCTAATTAGAAATGCTTGGCAAGAAAACCCCAGCAAAAGATAAACACAGTAACAAAATCACACCTCCAGAAGTGTGTCAAAAAAGAGGTTTTCACTTGTTTTTACAACATTCAAATATTTTTCATAGCTCTATTGTTTGAATCAGAGAGGGGAGTCTTTACCCACTTGAAAAGGTGATTTAAACATAAACTGTACTTGCCAGATAAAGTTAATCTGTGTGAATATAACAGGAGCAGGTGGAAAAGTCTTTTTGGCCATGCTAAAGATTACAGATATATTACAGATATATTTTTAATGCAATCTACTGAACGGAATTTTGTTTTTGAGAATTTCGTTTTTGAGATTACTTTGATGACAGGGCATACCTGTAATAATGATGACAAACTTTTATATTTGTGTGTATATTTCAAAAACTTCTTCATTCAAGATGTGAAAATGTCTGAAATGTACAGCAACTCTGCACAAATACAGGACAAACAAAAAAAGCACACACACACTACTGTCTATACATTTTTTACTCTAATGAGAACTTAGATTGCTTGCTCTTCATAAAAAGTGATCAAATTAAGACTGTGTGTTTTTCTCCAGGTGTAAATTACACATAGACTGAAATATACTGTCAGCTACACATATTTGTTTTTATACAAGTGCACCCACAAATTACAAGATACAATTGACATACACAGTTCAGTTCATTAATTCAGTAATTCCAGAAATACTTCACAGCTGGACCACACTCTCATTTAATCAGCAAGATACAACTCACACCATCCTCTGCTCACATTCACATCATATTGTGCTGAAACAGTGAAAAATATGAGTTGAGACATTTTAGATAAAAAATGCAGCTGCACTTTTAAGCCTTTTACGTTATCAACTAGTATGTCCCAACAAAAAAGGTGCTGAATACAATTTGGAAAAATGTAAGAAGAGGGTGATTTCTCAACTTCAAAACAGAACCAAAATCAGTATAAAATTGGTTATCCTCTAATACAAAGACTAATACTAGACAGCTTTCAGGTTTTCAAATATGTTTACGTTTGCTCACATCTCTAATGTCCATAAACATTGTAGGCCATTGCAGGCCTACGTGTTTTTCGTTATGATAGCTTAATATCAGACCAAAAGACCAATATTCTTGGTTACACAAAGTATTTCATGATAATATATACATGTATGGCATCTTTGATGTTAAAGCTGGATATGGTATTCTGCTTTGTCTCGTGTTGTTTGGGAAGTTATTCAATGCAGCAGAGCCTCATCAAAATTCAGCCCCCAATTGTAATTCATATACTGGTGTATATCTTTCCAATATCTTTTTAACATATCTGTAAAAGCAAAATAAAAACATCAGCTGGGTGCAGACACACAGGCAGACACTTGTAAACATAAAGTATTCACCCAGTCTGAGAAACTTGAAAAAAAGACTTGCTGTAGTGCTGTAGTATATTGTTTCTTCTTCCCGGGCTGCAAATGACGGCCATGATTTCCAAACAGCAACAGCGGTCTTGATTATTTTAAACAGCCATTTCCATGCAAAACGCAATAAAACAAGCTGTACTCTGCTGAACTCGGCACTCACTGCTGCTCCATCGAGTTTCCGATTTATTTACCTCTTGCGGGAAACATTCACGAAGGAATAAATGCGATGCCAATGACATTTCCCATATTGTGTGGCCATTCATTGCATCATTGTCATTTGTGGGTCTAAGAAAGTGGACTATTTCATGAAAATTTGATGGTAAGAAATGATTTCAATCACATATAGATAACCTCAGCCTATTTCTGCTGCGGCCTCTGCTGCTCCCAATATTCTTCTTCCTACAATGTCGTCAAACATAGCTAAATAGGTTTTATTCTTTATTTATGCCACTGCATATCTGCTAGAGCGCAGCCGCAGGCAGTGCTGTCTGTATTTACTTGAGATTGGATGCGATGCTGAACTAAATAAGGCTTTTAATCCCTTTTTTATCAACAACTTGGTTATCCTTAGCACTGTAAGCCCTGTTTTGCTTTGCTGTGGAAAAGGGGCTGTTGAGTAAAAAGTCAGCATGCAGCGTATATGGTGAATGAATAATAACACAAAGCTATAGTCTGGCCAGCTAATTCCATTGGAGAGCCACAATCCTGGGAAATGCAGCAAAAGCGGTAAGCCTGTGCTGAATGAAGACCTTGGTTCATCATAAGGCAGAGACAAGGGCATTACAAAAGAAATAGTATTCAGCGTTGTCCTCTTGCTTTTACATAGTTACTGTGTATGTGTGTGTCTTCCTGAGGATCAGAGGTGCAGACTAGCGATAAAACCTCCCACACTTTAATCAATAAGGCTTTTTCATTATTAAACATTAGTGCTTGAGCGTGCCAATAATGCAATTAAAGTATGTCTGGTTTGCACTGATCCTAAAAGTGAAAATGGGGAATCCCAGCATGGGAGCAAAGTAGCTGCATGTAGCCAGTTTGGCTGGTATAAAGTAAATTTTATTCGGCCATTACATTATACAGAATACCAAAACAAAAAAAATAAAAATTAAAAAAAATTTTAAAACGTACACTGCAAATACAAAATTAAACAAAGTTACACAAACTATGAATAGCATACAACGTAAACAACTTAACAAGGTATAATGCATGAATATTGTAGATATTATAGAGTGAGGCTGCACTTAGTTCAGTACTAACATCAGCATGCTAAGATGCTAAACTAAGATGTTGACAATGGGCTTAGTACCATTGTTGTCACTGTCAGCATGTTAGCATTTGCTAATTAGCATATGGTGGCCAGACTTTGGGGTTCATCTGGGATTGTCCTGGTTTCAAGCTGGGTATCGAAGTTTGGGGATTTGAAAGTATGGTCACCATAAACTAACCCCAAAGTGCAGCTAGGCCTGATGAGAACATGATTAGTTCTGCAGTTTTGGTCTTAAACCAAAGTATCACACAAATTTGACCTGATGGTGGTGATGGATGAAAAGTCAGAAGAACATCAAAATCATACAATACAATTTATTATGAGGTGGACCTGAATGTGTGTGAAGTTCACTAAAACCGCATATCTGGACCTCATGGTGGTACCACAGAAAAAGTCAGAGCAGAACCAGAATCATCAGGATTTATCTTCCTTGCACAATTACTGTCTGAAAAAAAAAAAAAAAAAATTCTGAATCCGTTGGTTGTCGAGATATTTCCATCAGGACCAAAGTGGCAGTCTGACAACATGGCAGAACAACATGGCCATCTTAAAAGAAAGTCAATTGGACTTGTTTGAGGTTCTTGGAGATGTTTCACCTCTAATCCGAGAGGCACTGCCAATCTGTGCCACTCTGCTAGCATGGCTAAAAACACTAAAAGTAAAAATAACTTGATTCACAGTGGCCCAAATTACAACAGCAACAACGATTGCAGCACCTCTGCCACATAACAGACTCCCCTGAAATTTTTGATGTGCACATTTTTTAATTCTACAGTAGCAAATACAATAAACTGTACATTCTCCTCTTTCTATTTTTATGTGGTATCTGGTAAGCCTTATCCAAATTTTAGCCCCCACTCACTGAAAGGACTTAGATTCAAAAGAACCATGTGTATTGAATTTCTTTTCAGTATGCCTGGTATTCTGGTCTGCAAACGTGTAAACTGTCTGGTGTCAGGATTATTTTGACATTTATACACACTGATTTTTGCTAAATACAAAGCCTTAGTAGCTATGTTTAACTTCTGTAATTATGTGAAATGTGCAACACTTCAGTGGGTCTTTTTATTGCAATCAAAGATGAAACATATCGTCAGGGTGGACACAGGGCCACTGAAGTGATGATTTGATTGAAGCCGCCTTTCAGGAATGACCAGAAAAGTTGTGCATGACCTCCAGTTGCAGAAAGACAAACTATCAGGACCGACAGATGGGCGGGCATGACTTTATGTAAAAAAAAAAAAAAAAAACTGAGTGCTGAAGATTGAAAGGGTTTTAGAAGAAATTTTTAGAAATGGGGTCTGAACATCTGTCACAGGAGTTTAATTGCCAAGGGAAAACATCCCGTCTATTCTAAATGAAAGAGGAAACATTCATTTCTTTACTTAATTAAACATGAAAACGCTGTTTCTGTCTTCTAATTAAAGATCTACTGAGCTGGCCAACTGAAGTAATCTCAGGTGTCTAAACGTCTCTCCACACTTCATTTCACTTCTTTTTAGCACCACTCCAGCACCGGGAGAGGGGTCTGTCACTGACTATTTGTCAATGCAAAACAAAGGGGTAGGTGGGGGGAGACTTTACCATGGTACTTTTATGTTCTAGCTGTACATTTTTAGTCATTAAAACAAACATAGAAGGGTACAAAATACCCTATAAAATAAAATAGGTCAAATGATGTCAAATATATTTCACTTGCTCTACATATCAACACCAAGCAGGCTCCACTTGTCATGGAACCTGAATAAAATTTATAAATAAATAAATAAACTCTTCATTCCAATGTCTGTCGAGTTTCTGGTTCCTTGTTCTGGCGTGTCACGTTTTATTTTGAAATCAACTCTCCCTCATGTTTCAGGTCCCCTTACTTCCTGCCATTGTGTTTCCCGCCTGTCTGATTGTCTGCCCCGCTTACCTGATTGTGTTCACCTGTTTCTTATTACCCCATGTGCTTATATAGTCCTTGTCTTCCCTTGTCTTGTTGCCAGATCGTCGTGTCCTGTTCTAGTGTTTCATGGTCCATGGTCATGTCATGTCAAGTGATTCATGTTCCATGTTCGTGTCGTGTCCTAGTGTTTCCTGTCCGGAGAGTTAGCCAGCCATTTGTGAAGTTTTTCTAGTTTAGGTTCAGGGTTTTTGATTAGTCTTGTTTTCCTACCAAGGATTTAGTTTTGCCCCTCCTTGAACCGCCACCTTACTGTGGTGGAGGGGTTTGTGTGCCCGAATGATCCTAGGAGCTATGTTGTCGGGGGCATTACACCCCTGGTAGGGTCTCCCATGGCAAACAGGTCCTAGGTGACGGGCCAGACTAAGAGCGGTTCACAAGCCCACCATGGATAAAGGAAGAACAAGGCGTTACGTCGCCCGGATTAGCGTTGCAGGGGCCCCACCCTGGAGCCAGGCCTGGGGTTGGGGCTCGCAGGCGAGCGCCTGGTGGCCGGGTCTTTGCCCACGGGACCCGGCCGGGCTCAGCCCGAAATAGCAACGATGGGTCCGCCTTCCAGCAGTAGGCTCACCACCCATGCAGGAAGGTCCATGAGGGGCCGGTGCAATGTGGTTTGGGTAGCAGTCGTGGCGGGGGGCCTCGACGACCCAATCCCTGGACCAAAACTCTGGCAATAGGGACATGGAATGTCACCTCGCTGGGGGGAAGGAGCCTGAGCTTGTGCGGGAGGTTGAGAGGTACCGGCTAGAGATAGTCTGGGCTCACCTCCACGCATAGCTTGGGCTCTGGAACCCACCCAGCTCCTTGAGAGGGGCTGGACCCTCCACTACTCTGGAGTTGCCCAGGGTGAGCTGGCGGCGGGCTGGTGTGGGCTTGCTTATAGCTCCCCAGCTCAGCCACCATGTGTTGGAGTTCACCCCGGTGAACAGAGAGGGTCGCTTCCCTGCGCCTTCGGGTCGGGGATAGGGCTCTTGCTGTGTTGTTTGTGCATACGGGCCGAACAGCAGTACAGAGTACCCGTCCGCCTTCTTGGAGTCCCTGGGAGGGGTACTTGATAGTGCTCCGACTGGGGACTCCATTGTTCTACTGGGGGACTTCAACGCTCACGTGGGCAGCGACAGTGATACCTGGAGGGCGTGATGATCGGGAGGAACGGCCTCCCCGATCTGAACCCGAGCGGTGTTCTGTTATTGGACTTCTGTGCTAGTCACGGTTTGTCCATAACTTGAACACCATGTTAAGGTGTCCATCAGTGCACGTGGCATGGCAGGCACCAGGACACCCTAGGTCGGAGGTCGATGATCGACTTTGTTGTCGTTTCATCTGATCTCCGGCCGTATGTCTTGGACACTCGGGTAAAGAGAGGGGCTGAGCTGTCAACCGATCACCACCTGGTGGTGAGTTGGATCCGCTGGCAGAGGAGGAAGTTGGACAGACCTGGCAGACCCAAACGTATTGTGAGGGTCTGTTGGGAACGTCTGGCCGAGCCCTCTGTCAGGGAGGTCTTCAACTCCCACCTCCGGAAGAGCTTCTCACAGATTCCGAGGGAGGCTGGGGACATTGAGTCCGAGTGGACCATGTTCTCTGCCTCCATTGTCGACGCTGACAGTTCGAAGTTGTGGGACGCAAGGTCTCTGGTGCCTGTCGTGGCGAAGGGCAACCCCCGAACCCTGGTGGTGGACACCGGAAGTAAGGGATGCTGTCAGGCTGAAGAAGGAGTCCTATCGGGCCATGTTGGCCTGTGGGACTCCTGACGCTTGAGTAGTTGACGGGTACCGGCAGGCCAAGCAAGCCGCAGCCCGGACGGTCCTGGAGGCAAAAACTCGGGTCTGGGAGGAGTTCGGTGAGGCCATGGAGGAGGACTATCGGTCGGCCTCAGAAGAGATTCTGGCAAACCGTCCGGCGCCTCAGAAGGGGGAAGCAGTACTCTGCCAACACTGTTTACAGTGCGGGTGGGGAGCTGTTGACCTCGACTGGGGACATTGTCGGACGGTGGAAGAAATACTTTGAGGATCTCCTCAATCCCACCGACTTGCCTTCCAGTGAGGAAGCGGAGGCTGGGGACTCTGAGGTGGACTCGTCCATCACCCGAGCCGAAGTCACTGAGGTAGTTCGCAAGCTCCTCGGTGGCAAGGCGCCGGGGGTGGATGAGATCCGCCCTGAGTACCTCAAGTCTCTGGATGTTGTGGGGCTGTCTTGGCTGACACGCCTCTGCAACATTGCATGGAGGTTGGGGACAGTGCCTCTGGAGTGGCAAACCTGGGGTGGTGGTCCCTCTTTTTAAAAAGGGGACCGGAGAGTGTGTTCCAACTACAGGGGATCACACTTCTCAGCCTCCCCGGGAAGGTCTACGCCAGGGTACTGAGAGGAGAATTCGGCCGATAGTCGACCCTCGGATTCAGGAGGAACAATGCGGTTTTCGTCCCGGTCGTGGAACACTGGACCAGCTCTATACTCTCCACAGGGTGCTTGAGGGTTTATGGGAGTTTGCCCAACCAGTCCACATGTGCTTTGTGGATCTGGAGAAGGCATTCGACCGTGTCCCTCGTGGTATTCTGTGGGGAGTGCTCCGTGAGTATGGGAGTCCGGGGCCTTTGCTAAGGGCTGTTCGGTCTCTGTACGACCGGAGCAGGAGCTTGGTTCGCATTGCCGGCAGTAAGTCAGACCTGTTCCCAGTGCATGTTGGACTCCGGCAGGGCTGCCCTTTGTCACCGGTCCTGTTCATAATCTTTATGGACAGGATTTCTAAGCGTAGCCAGGGGCCGGAGGGAGTCCGGTTTTGGGAACCACAGGATTTCATCTCTGCTTTTTGCGGATGATGTTGTCCTGTTGGCTTCATCAAGCCAGGACCTTCAGCGTGTGCTGGAGCGGTTTGCAGCCGAGTGTGAAGCGGCTGGGATGAGAATCAGCACCTCCAAATCCGAGGCCATGGTTCTCGACCGGAAAAGGGTGGCGTGCCCTCTCCGGGTGGGTGGAGAGGTCCTGCCTCAAGTGGAGGAGTTCAAGTATCTCGGGGTCTTGTTCACGAGTGAGGGAAAGATGGGGCGTGAGATTGACAGGCGGATTGGTGCAGCGTCCGCAGTTATGCGGTCGGTGTACCGGACCGTCGTGGTGAAGAAGGAGCTGAGCCGAAAGGCGAAGCTCTCGATTACCGGTCAATCTACGTTCCCACCCTCACCTATGGTCATGAACTTTGGGTAATGACCGAAAGGACAAGATCGCGGATACAAGCGGCCGAAATGAGTTTCCTCCGCAGGGTGGCTGGGCGCTCCCTTAGAGATAGGGTGAGAAGCTCAGTCACTCGGGAGGAGCTCGGAGTAGAGCCGCTGCTCCTTCACATCGAGAGGAGTCAGCTGAGGTGGCTTGGGCATCTGTTTCGGATGCCCCCTGGACGCCTCCCTAGGGAGGTGTTCCAGGCATGTCCCACCGGGAGGAGGCCCCGGGGAAGACCCAGGACACGCTGGAGACTATGTCTCTCAGCTGGCCTGGGAACGCCTCGGGGTCCCCCCGGAAGAGCTGGAGGAAGTGTCTGGGGTGAGGGAAGTCTGGGCATCTCTGCTCAGACTGCTGCCTCCTGCGACCCGGCCCCTGATAAAGCGGATGAAGATGGATGGATGGATGGATGGATGGATGGATTTAGTTTTGTTTATACTTTTTGTTAATTATTAAATCCTTAAAATCATTCTGCCGAGAGTCGTGTCCTGCATGTGGGTCCTCCTGCTCTGCAGTATGCATGTGGGTTAAAGTAAAGTGTTACTCAGTACTCAGCATCATCATAGAGATGACAGATGATGGAAGATAAAGATTTAAATGTAATGACACTAATCATGTCAATGTAATTTAAATTCCACAGCGGCGTGATGATGCAACTAATTTGCATGTGAAATTAATAAAATGAATGCAGGAACAGTAATGCTGCTTTAAAAACACTTCCTGTTCCTCCTGCCCCACACATACACACACACACACGCTGCTTTCACACACATGATTGCATTGCATTGCAGTATAATCAATAATAATCTATTTGAAACACGAAATCAGCAGGC
The DNA here is from genome assembly GCA_023238725.1 of Scortum barcoo. Classification (NCBI taxonomy): domain Eukaryota; kingdom Metazoa; phylum Chordata; class Actinopteri; order Centrarchiformes; family Terapontidae; genus Scortum; species Scortum barcoo. The sequence continues at coordinate 16,012,037 of CM041533.1, read as the reverse complement.
TGAACCTTGACAGGAAGGACTGTTTAGGGAATAATGTGTTACATATCATGACAAAAAAGAGCTCTATTTGCTATATTGTCTTGCATTTTAAATCAATTCCAATGAAAACACAAAATGAGGAGGGGTGCACTGGCTTGCTCATGCTAGAGAGAGTTATTATAGTTATTGTATGCACATTTGATCAACAAGTAATTCTTCTGCTGGTATGACTGCAGTGCTGAATAAAAGTAAACTTGTTCTTGCTCATATTCAAACATTGTTCCTTTTGAGGATGAAAGTCTGAGAAATGTTAACCTAAAAAAAGACAGACAAATGTTAGCAGAAAGAGATTTAAAAAAAAAAAAGACTTGAGTCACATCTACTGAAGAGTAACCAAAGTATCAGATCGACACTGCATATATGAATGTTGAGCCAGATGAGAAAGATCTGGCAACCCTGCGCTTGTTAAGTGGTCTTGGCTCAAAAGAGCCTCCTCGTCAGCTCTTCGAGTAGTGGCCTTCGTGGCTTTTCCACAAATCTATTTTTAACCAAGACTGTTCTGTTCATTGCAGCAGCGAGACAGTGAGTTATTTGTTTTGTAGTTTCTGGTGGATGTTAATTGTTAGTTTGTATGTCATTTGCCATGGTGTACCTGTCACGCTAAAAACTACAGCAAATACCAAAGTCTTTTATCATATATATTGAGCTATATTGATTCAGTTAGCAAGAAAACTCACAGGCCTTTATCTCTCAGCGATACTTGTCAAATTCAAACATACAGACACAATACACTAACTGCTACTCACTCTTTGTTTAAATGAAATTGGCTTGAAGTGACTCTTTTCAGTCTGATGATATTTATTTTTTTATTTTTTTTATTCGTTCAGACATCACAATCCAAAAATCTTTTCACAGTTCTATAGTCCAAAAAAAAAACCCAAAAAGCTTTTTTCCTGGGCATAATTTTGGCATAGTGACTGTGCCAAATTGAGGTAAAAAGCCAGGGTGTTCAAAGGGTTAACTGTTGTTACCTGACATTTGAGAAAGCACTTCCTTTAGAGCTGCATTTTTCTCATTAACACCAGCTGTATTTCTCACCAGGTAAAATTGTAAAGTTAACAGTATAACACAGCTTGTGTACCATATGTTAGTAGTATGACTATTGAGGTAAAGTCTCTAACAGTTTGAAGTGTGGGGAATAAAGGGAAATAAACAAGAACAACAATAATACCAACATGCATGCTAAAATGCTTTTGCAAAAGTCATCAGTCTAATTGATGCAACTGTGCAGTCAGCTGGTACATCTCTGCCTGCTCCTGATGATTGTTTAAATTCAAATGAAACACTTGGAACAGCAAATATGCCTACATAAATATGTGTTTTTCTGAAGGGATTTTACAGACAAAAGTATTGTGTTTTTTGTGCTGGTGCTGATGGACAATGTTCCACAACACAAAAAAATGTAATGTAATGTACAAAATGAATGAAAAAAATTAGAAATTGATATTTTACTTTGGCTTCTTGTGTCAATATGCAGTCTAACCTCTTTCCAGGTGTTCGTGTTGGAGAGGAGCTCATGCTCTTCACAACAACTGCTGATGAGACATGCAGGGACTCCTAGTGGACAGGTGAGGTCTACCAGGTTCAGGTAACGTCTAGAGGACATGCTTGTATTGCACCCAGTCAGCATGTAGCTAAATGACTTTCTTTGTCTGGGCTTTGTTTCTCTGCCAAAGGTCACCTGCCTTTGTAAGCCTCCACAGTGGTGCTGTTTTTTTGGCTGCTCTCACAGTTCTTTTATTGTGGCGGGATAATTTAATTCATTTTTTGAGAGCAGGCCAAAGGGTTCATGTTCAAGCAGAGAAGAAAATATTACTAATAATTTTGCCTCTACACTTCCCTCTATTTTGTCACTTTTTTCTTTTTTTTCCTTTTTTTCTTTTACATCTGCCGCCTGCAAGAGACACAAAAAGCAAATTAGGTGGCCGACAAAATATGGTCAAGGTTTTTACTGCTTCTGTTTAATTAAACTAATTTATATTTCAGAAAACAATGAATAAATTGTTAGTGCAGCCAAGAGTAGAAAGTGCATGAGTCAGTGTGTGTCTGACTGTGTCTGAGTGTGTGTTGATGCACTCCTGTTATTTTCCTTATTTTCAAGACCCTGGCTTTTACAGGCAAAAGTCAACTTTTGCCTCAGGTTTAGGTAAAGCTTGTGTCCCCCTTGTGTAGAAATTTTATGAAGATTATAGCATCTTTCAAACTACTCTTGTGGCACAGCTTTTCACTTGCAGGAAAATAATAAAAACAATCTTATCGTCAGTGTTACCTGGTCAGACTTGATGAGATTAGTCTTTTTTTTAACACTACCAATAGCTTAAAGGTCTTTAAGGTCTTTTGTTTGCTGAAAGCTAAGGTCAGGATCAGCAGTATCAGCAACAATACCATTAAAGGAAGATGTGTGTGTCAGGAAAAACAATTATTAGCCATATTAAAAGCTCAGGAGAAACACCTCCCAGAGCTGGGCTTTGTGTGGGTGTCCACAATGCGTTTTTCTTATGGAAATTAGTTTGCACTGTTTAGGCTGACAGAGCCCTGCATATATAGTTCGCGTTTGCAAATCGGGGAGAAAGACAGAGTTGATTCACTAAAGGTAAAGGTAAACTGACTTGCATCCAGTTAGTTTAGTTAGATGTTAGATGTAAATATCACAGTACAAACATGTAATACACCTTAATGTTATCGTCATTGGGACGAACAATACTGAATATAATAATAATACGTTTTTTACTTGGTTCAGGAAGTGAAACTCTATACTGGTTCAATACAAAATCTGTTTATTGTTTTTTTTATTGTTAAATGTGTAAAAATGTGTATTTTCAGTAAAGGATATTCTGTTTAGTGGATGGAAGATAACTCATGTTTTCTATTTGCCTCCCTTTTTTGCTCATACCTTTTTTTTATCATTTGTTCTCAAGCAGTGCTGATAAAATCTGTCACTTCCATCAAAGTGTGACGTTACTCTCACGTCTTAGTCAATTTGAGTGCACACACTGACACACACACTTCTGTATTTGATCACATTATGAGCAATGCTGCACTTGTTTTCGCAGTTGTCACCGGCTGCCCTGACGTCCTCCAGTGAAAATGATTTTTTCAGCATTTATACCCACAGAGAAGCAAGTGACATGACAGACTGCGGCATATCACACACAATGATACTTAAGAGTGTGTGGTGCATTTGTGAACCAAGAGGCAAACAGATCCATTGCAGCTGCTCAAAAGTACCGACCAGATCTGCTGAAGGAACTTACACTGCTAAATCAGCATCATCGATTGAACTTATTGTTCAAACTCTCTTTTATAGGGTTGCTTTTATATAATGGGCTTTTATTCATTTCTCTTTTTTTGACGTTCCTTTGCTCTGCTTACATGGCTTTTTGCTTTTTATCACTCTTATTATATATTATTGCATTCACTCCCTCCTTGGTAAAGCACTTTATAACTGTCCTTTGAAAAAATGCTAGCTAAATAAATAATAAAAAAAGATGAATAAGCTTGATTGTTGAAAAGTCTTGGAGCAGAGTGAACCAAATTGGATCAGACTGTGCTCAGCCTTTACTTCGATTGAAGGACAGCACACCAGTTCTCAGCTCTCGCTCCTCTGAGCTGGCAGCGACTGTCACTGCCTGTCAGACAGCACAGCCCACTCCTGAATGTTTTATCTGCCTGCTTGTGGCTCAGTGTGTTATATCCGGAGGTATGTCATTTCTTTTTGTGGCCTGCAGATTTAATCCCCCTCTTGCTCAGAGATTGGTTCTCTCGCTTTTCTCTGCCCTCAAAGTGTACCCTCCGTTCTTGAGTTTCTTTCCCCAAAACCATCTCGCCCGAGTTTGCAATTAAACCTGGGTTATATACTCACTGTTGTAATGTCTAACTTCTCAAACTGTGCATGTCCGACCATATTTGTGAGGCTGTTTCTTTTAGTGAAAAGATGTTTTTGACACCCTTTTTTGAGCTTATGCAACTGGAATAGTAATATCACTGGCTGAATAATGTAGAATGTGTTTACTGTGCATGCTCAGTATCTGGTGAGGGGAAATCAAATGCGCTACATCAGATCTGGAACAACAGAAACCTTTGCAAAAGTTTGTACCACTGAAAAGACGCTGATGAACATTTTGATGTGCTATAATCAGAAAACATGAGGATTAATCAGCTCCACTGAAGTGACAACATTCAACCTGTATGTTGATGTGTGTTTGCTTCAACGAATGCGTGCAGCTGTGTGTGCATGTGCCTACCTGCCTGCCCAGGTTTCTATGCAAATTGAAAAAGTCCCAGACTGTGTTCAATTAAAGTGCTTCCTCTCTGCGCTCCCACTGTGTTCCCCTTGAAGTCCACAATGTTGACAGCGGCGGCAGAGGAAAAGTTTTTCTCACACAGTGACTTTCACAGTTGTTGACTTTCTCTGGAAGATGCTTTTGAAGTTTTTTTTGTTGATGTTTTGTTGTTGTTGAGCTTGCAACTTCTCAGTGCAGCCATACTCGCACACAAGCAACCGCGGGTACACTCCTGCAATTATTCGAGCAAACACACAAAACACATAGATACATGCTTACAGATCTACTTTTTGCACATTGCATTTCAGCAGGGGTGAGGAAAAGAAAGAAAGATATGAGGAAAACTGAGAGTAACTGTGGACGAGAGGAAGGAGGGTGAAATTAGAGAGCTGCCGTTTCCTCTTTCCTGTCATCACAGGTTTGTGCAGGGAGCAGTGAACTGCGTTGATCATGACTGGAGCACTGATGGCAAACTAGTAAGCAGGCGGCTCAGAGAGGAGAGATGAAACCACTGAACTTTGACCCTGAGGCTGTAAATACAGCACCAATAACACAAGATGCTGCTGTGTGAATCCCACGTTGCCGCAGAATGCGTCATATCTGTAAAATCGTGCAAATAAAAATTAATGACGGTGTTTTGTTTAAGGTTTAAAGTTCTGCAGCCTGTCAAGCACATTCTAACTTAAACTAAAAAATCTGCTTCATCTGTTTTGGTGTACTCCTCTTACAGCCATGTTCAAACAAGATGTATGAGATTAGCCTGTTATGGAAACTGAAAGTAGGACAAAGGTAATGCCTCACCTCTCTCAGGTAGCCTATATAACAAGGACAGCACATGTGACAAGTTATTTATTTAGTTTTAGCTAATTAAAGTCGAGCTATATATTGCCTCATGAACCACACAGACTGAGTTAGAAAAGTACTTAAGTACCTAAAGAAGTAGTTATATACGTTATATACGTGTGAGTTTTAGGTCCTTACTTTAATTCTGATTTTAAGTTGTATTTATGTTTTTGTGGTAGATGACAGTGGGAACAGACAGGAAATGTGGAGAAACTGAATTTTACATTATGTTTACATGGTGCAATGTGTCTATCCAGCGACATTAATCTTATGGTTGTCGCTGCTGGCTACTTTGCATAATGTGGTTTTACATACATACATTTACATACAGTATGATGCAGTGATGTAACTGGAACAAGCCCATGTGAGTCAGCATCACAATCTTTTATCTCCAAATTTTATCTCCAGCTTTTAGTGATCTAAGAAAAAAAGCCCTCAAGAGCTCTGGGGAGAAGAGTGCAGCACATTGTTGTCAGAGGTAATGGGTGATAATGCAGATTCTACCTCAAGTCTCGTCCTTTTAGTTGCTATTGTGCTTTTTTTGGTGCATATTCCCAAAAAATGTGGAATTAATCAAACAACCCACCAATTAGCAGACACACAATGAATAGAGGGCCTTCGGGGCAGTTGCCTGGCTTTACCCGGTTGGCAACCAAACCTGAAAATCATCATGAGACCAAAACATGTTCAGTTCCCTGGATTAAATATCAGACTTTACATTTCAAAAGCAGGGCAGGTGTGCAGCGTGAAGCCAGCAACCTGTTGACATCCAGCTGTCTGCTCCGAACTCAGGCTGATGTGCAGAGGAGGAGGTCCTGTTAGATGACCCTGTTAGTTCATGTTATTATGGGAAAAAAATTCTGCTGTCAAAAAAAAGACTGCTGGTCCATTACAAAAAAACATTGAGTTAGAGCTGTAATGTAGTTATGGTAGATTATGCAGAGTGTGTTATGCAAACAGTCCTGTGTAGGCTGTGTGGTTACTTCTGCTGGTTCCTCTCTGCTTTCAGTGGAAAGAGATTTAGTGAGTGGAGGTGCAGCACTTTCTTGGCCGACTGAAACATAGAGTGCTGAAAATCCCCCCTGTGAAACCACTGACTAAAACTGTCTCTAAACAGCGACCAGAGAGCGGTGATTATGTGTGTGTGTGTGTGTGTGTGTGTGTGTGTGTGGAAAGTGGAAAAAACCTTCTCCAAAAAAATTAACACATAGAGAGGTATCATCTGTAAATACATGTGTGTTAAGGTTTTAAAATCCCCTTGCTGTCTTGAGTGCACAATGCAACAAGACAAGAGGCTAATTAGATCTTTTGTGTGTTCTGCACGACAAGAAAGGTATCATCATTTCCCTTGGACTCGTAAGGAGCTAGAAGCGATCATTTATAAAATATAATATATAATATCTGCTTGCGTCTGCTATCAGCCCATTTATAATGTTACGCATTTCATCTGTGTTATCTAAAGATAAAATCCAAGCTATTTTTTTTTATTTGCCCACTGCCAGCAAAGCTTAAAATGAAACAAAATACAAAATATCTTGCAAAAGCAAACACTTTATTCAGAAGTGTATAATCCCTTCTGAGAATGGTATTTCTGCATCACAGCTTTACAAACAAAAACACCAAATAAATAGCTCTTTCCACATGCGAGATATAAAACAATGTTATCTAGTGTTTGGCATTTTCATTTTCAGTATGCTGTAAATACTACGGACTATGAATGCAAATGCAATTCATGCAATTACTGTGAATTTTGCCAAGATAGGTAACATTTTTGTATTCTCTTAACTCAACAGCATTGCACCCAACATTGCTGACACAGCACATGTACTGTGCTGATACAATGATTGTGTCAGTGCAATATTTACATAACAGTTTTGTGTTACAATATGGCAACACTCTTTATACTGTATGTGATAAAATTATAAGGAAACCGTACACAATTTGAATATGTAACAGAGCCTCCGTTATAAACATACCATATATAAACAGAGTTTTTAATTTATCTCACTGGTGTTTAATTTATGTATTGTATTGTTTTGGGAAGAGAGAACATGGTTTCGAGTTGGGTGTTTCATTTAGCAAGAGATTTGTTTTGACGAAATGGTTAACTCTTTTAAGTTTTGCATTCAGAGTTTAAGGAAATTGAGCAAACGTTTCAGGGAACCTTGTTTAAATAATTTGTGAAAAAAAACACGATTTTAATGCAAAATGATGAACGCGAGAAAGATTTGAAGATGAGAATGAAATGAGGATGAATTAAAGTGCAGCTCAATAACAGGATAAGAAGAGAGAAGGAAAAAAAGCTGAGAGAAGAGTACAAGAGGTAACAGGGAAGGAGGGAAAGATCTAAGAGGAGAAATCAGAGGAGACAATGGAAGAAAAATGGATACAGGGAGGAGGATTATACGGGAGCATGCTTAGGAAAAGAGGAGATAAGACACATAGTATGAGAGTTTAAAGGAGGAGAATACAGTGGGGGATAATATGAATGAGAGGACATAGAAGTGGAATAAAGGTAAAGACCAGTGAATAGAGTGAGTAGATGCAAAAAAAAAAAAAAAGTCTAAAGATACACGATGTAACATGGACAAGTTCTGAATCACCAAAATACATTATGTGCAGGCTTGAAGGCTGAAATGCAAGAAAATTTCATTTTCAACTTTCAACCACTGAAACTGATCACATCCTTTTTTGTAGTAGTAGTAGTGATTGGTTGAGTCGAGTCTATTGGATAAGCAGGGTTGTTGGACACATCTCCGGTGTCTGTAGATGTGTGTGTGTGTTAGATAGGGAGGGAGAGAGGAAAAGGGGGAATATCAGAAAACATATTGAAGAGGAAAAGACTTGAGAGCAACATGAATGCCTTTCTGAGCAGCTTAGTGATGTGCCAGAGGAGAGAGCTCACAGAAAATAATTGGATTTCATTTTGGTCCGAGGGAAAGAAAAAAAAAAACAACAGATGCATGCTGCCTCTTCGGAGCTCCCGCCATAGGTACCATAAAGGTAGCGAAATGTTTAAATCCCTCGGAGAGCTCGTGTGGTACACAATGTCCAGCTACAGGAACAGAAAAATCCTTCATAAAAAAAGCCCTTTGCCTTTTTACACATAGAAAAAATGCTACAGATGTTTTCTGGAATGATACAGTGCTCATCCACACATGGGCACTGCTCATATGGAGACGCTTTATCACTGACAGTGAAATAAAAGCTGGACACTCCACTGAGTCAAGTTTATTTTTTATGTTTCTTTACCGCCTGATCCACAAGCCCTCCCTTCTGTCGACTAAGTCATCGCAATAAGCTGTTATTTGCTCATCAACACCTGCTGTTTACTTTGAGAGCAGACCGTGTGCTGATCTGGTGGATTAGTATGCATTGAGGATTAGCTGGTGCGCTGTAATGACGCCGGTAATGATGACAAGATAGTCAGAACTGCAACATCTGCATCAGAAAAAGTGCATTTCTGTTCCAGGCATCCATCTTGGATGGTAATTTATTTTAACTAGTGCAACACTCATGTAATGCCTTATTTTTGCACTATCTGGTGTGGACTTGAACACCGGTTTGTAAAATGATAGACGTCACTGCAGAGAGAGAGACACAAAAGGATTGAAGGTTTGGTGCAAATGGCTGAAATTGAGCTGTTTTATGATGGTCTGTAGCTAGTTATAAATTGACAAAACCCACCAAGGATGTTTCTTGGTGACATCCTCATTCCTATAACATTAACAGGTGCTGCTGCCTCATGCTAGTGGTGGTTATTTCATGTCATTTTTAAACTTTAAACCCATATGATGCTGACACAAGTGACATCACTTGAGGCCGTTTATCAGATTAAGGACCGAGCCAAGACAGCTGTTTTTTGTATTGACACTGAGCAAAGCTAACTGTGTGCACCCCTTGCCTTCATTTTGACATTGCAGATATGAGACTGGTATTGATTCTCTCATCTAACAAGAAAGGGAATAAGCATATTTCCAAGACACTATTCAAAATATTCCATCAACCAAACTTAACTATTGTGGTGTCACATGATTCATTTTCATCCACGCTGGAAGGCTGACAAGTAATATCAGAAAACACTAAAAACAAAGTCAAACTGCTTTTTTTGTTGTTTAATTTAAAAGAATTGTCATTGTAACAAGAGGCTATACATGAAAAATCACTTGTTACTGTGATCGCATGATTCAAATTCATTCAAAACTACCAAAAGAAATTTGAGCAATTGAAGCTGTCCTTTGCTTCTCCCCCAGGGTCCTGTGGTCAGGAGTCTGTATTTGAACGTCTTAATAATGTTTCTCTGCCACAGATTTACAGCTTGTTTCATCTTCATCTTCAGACAAGTCCACTTCCTCTGTAGATGTAAATGGAGTATCATAAATATTAATGTTAATGTCCAATAAACATTAATGGGAGAGTGAATAAATTGCACTGATGAAAATGCCCACTCTCTTAGAGAGACTATTTTCCAGTGCACAGCTGAAGGAAAAATAGGTAGTTAGAGTTATGGGACACAACGTGGCCATCTAGGGACACACACATTTTTACAGTCTATTAATCTATGAATAATTAAAGGCTCTCAGTAACCCCAGAGGAGATTACAGCACTTTGTCTTTCAATACAGTGACTTGTTTAGTGGTGTACAGCACAGTGCAGTCTCTATTGTCAGGAGGCGCCAAGTGCAAAAAATTGAACACCTGCACTACATTTTACAAAACAGCAGAACAAAATAGGTCAAAAAAGAGGCTGAAAACTTCAGATATTGGTTTTGTTTAATTGGAAGTGACAAAAATATGCATCGTCCAAATTCCTCTCACTTGTTATTTTTATTCCAAAGTGACACGAGATCACTTTCCCGCTCAGTTCCTTTTACCACAGAAGAGATTTTTCATCACTTCTACACAAGGAAGTATTAAAATCATTTGTCATTATTCTGTCACAATCATAATGCGGCAGAAGTTAAGCTTTTTTTTGTTTTTTTTTCCGCTTTCCTGAGCAGCGATGTCCAAACAGCAGATGTTATTGCTGCTTTGCTTGCTTTGAGATTTCAAATGCTCACTCGCAGCGCTGGTGACAGTAAACAAGTGCTTCTGCAGGCAGCGTGATGATATAAACAAATGGCTCCCAATCTCATCAAAGGCCAGGCGAACTGAGATGGATTCAGAGCCAAGCTACTGCCAGCGTCAAGTGTCTCGCAAATAAAAACATCCTGTATTTTCTCCACATTAATGGGCTGTTCTGTTGTGGGATAAAGAGAGCCTCCTCCACCGTGACAACCTGATTTGACCAAATTGTGCTAAATAACAAAGTAGCTATAAGAATGAATAAAAACAAAGTGAATGTTAAGTAAGCCTTAACATTCAGCGCCTTAAATCTTAGCAGCAACATTTTCCAAAGGGAGAGAGTGAAGTAAGGCAGCTAGGGGTGTAATAAGTGTTCTGTCTCCTCTAATTAGATAAAACGACTAACAACAGCATTTTGGATCAGCTGGAGGTGGGTGATTGACTTGTGGGTAAACCCAAAATAAATGGATTACAATAGTCCAAATGAGATTATGTTTTTTGAAAGATGGGTGATTGTAACGACAAAAAATACTTTTATTTTGATACTATGGTACTAAAAGGATGGAGTCAAATATTACACCCTCAAGTCTGAATTTATTTTATGATAGTGGATAAACAGCATGGCTGAGTGGGAACTGATGGAGAAAGGGAGCCTGTTATCTCAGATCTGTTTTCACTGTGCTGGTTCTGCTTCTTCTGGACTAAAGTGGCCTCTTAAACCAGATTAAATCAAACAGGGCTCTCTCAGACATGGTTTAGAATAATCCTAGATTAAGTTCTGGATATGAGCCACAGGCGATCTAAACCTTTTGTACAGAGGTAGCCATCTCTTAAATATCTCGGGTATTAGATCATTGCTAGGCAACGTCACACATCAGTGAACCGGGAGGCTTGATGGAAAAATTGGATTAACAGGATTTTTGCTTCGAAGTGCTTTGATTATTTCAGGTACATCATTCTCTGGAAAAAATGTGGTTTTATATAATATACGTAATATTTTATATTGCAATATCTCAATATATAAAAACAATATAGCATAATAATTTTCAATGTCATAATAGAAAATAATATATATAGATTTTATTTTTATTTTAAAACTTTAAAGTTTGAGTGGACTGATGACTGAGCTAAAGCTGGATCAATAACTCCACATTCAGTTTACTGTGTGTCACTTGGGTAGAGGTCAATTTATTAATTGTATATTTTTTGTGGCATGCTGTATGTATCACCTAACCACACAGAAACAGAAATGATAAGTGCCTCATAGTGTATTCTGCATTAAAACAGAACCAATGCAAAAACATGATAAAAACATGAAACATGATAAAAACCCTGCAGGAAAGAGGTAATTTTTGTGGGTTAACATAAAAACCTCTGTTAAAACTCCCATTGTTTGTCAGAGAAAGAAGATAAATAGATCACATGAATTATAAATGTGAAGAGATGGAGAAGCAATTAGAGTACAAAAAAAAACAGACAGGGTAAAAAACACGTACAGATCACGTTCACAGCTGATATTTTGAATGTTCAAAACAGGAAAAACAACAGGTGCACCTAATAACATTAGAGATGGCTCATTTCCATGTAGGTGTGCCAATAGCAGCGAGCCAGCATGAACAATACCAGGCCTCTGCTGCTGGCATGCATTAAATGGAACAGGGACATTACTAATGTTGTTAGTCTGAAGTGCAAGTTAAAATGTCAGTGAGAAAGGTGTATAATGGACCTTTTTTTGTTTTGTTTTTAAGCTCTTTAAATGCACTCACATAAAGGACAGCGAAGTTACTGACTGTCTGATGAATTAGTAATGATGTCCTGAAGACCCTCGGCTCTCTTCAACAGCTCAAGAGACATACTTATCATTGGTTTATCATCTTGATACAGAGGAGTTTTGTGATCATATTTCAGGAGGCTGCTGCAGAAAATTACATGTAATATAGATTTGTATTCTCTGTGTATCTGTGACTGATGTTGACAGTATGTTGTATGAAGCACTACCCCACACTAACACAAATGAGTTCATTTTAATTTGGTTTTATAACTTGAAGAGGATTTACCTGTCTGCGGTCTAAATGATTCCAAACATAACTAATGTCACTGTATAGTAAAGTAGTAGTAATGTGATGTAATGTATATTTCTTGGCCTGTGACTGACTTTTTGGTAAACTATATATAAATATATGTTTGCATATATGCATAGCTCATACAGGATATCTGGTATTAACAATACTTAATGGTAAGTTGTCTATTTTGACACTCACATGAAATGTGCCATTTCAATACTTCTGTAAATGGGTTGAGAACACAGAAGAAAAATGAAAAAAAATGACCCAAAAAAAAATTGAAATTGTACAGTTATTTACACATACAGCAGTGAGGGTCTTTGGTAAATAAAGGGAATAAATGATTAAATGACAATTTTAAAGTTCTTGTCTACCAGAAAGTATTGAAACACAACACTACAAACAAGAACAGTTTATTATCAAGTCTGTGGTTCTTTATTGATAAAGTCAAAGAATGAACTTCTTCTCCCACAGGAATGTAACAAACTTTGTGCCTCCTGCAGACAGGAATTTCAAATGTGCAAGACAAATTAGGCGGAAAGAAAACAAAACTTTCAGACAGCAGCACTAACTAGAAGGGTTTCACACAGTAGAAAACAGTCTGATGAAGCTATTTTATAACGCTGTCAAACAGAAGGAAGAAAAAAGACATTTGCAGTTGGTTCTTTATTCTTATTATTTTATTAGGAACAATATTTCATCATGGCAGACAATCATCTCATCATCCCACACTAAGGGACACCGCTTAAACCCAAAGCAGGTCTCCATACTTTTAATCACTTCAAGGCATCTACTTCCTCTCTGTCACAAAGCGGTAAGAAGAGGAACCATCCCAGAAATGTATTCATGAAAAATGTGGAGTGTCACAACGTTACTGCAGAGACTGTTTCATTTTTCTTCAGCATTATCAGGCAATTAGTTCCCTCCATTTATCACATACCGGGTTCAGCAGACAATCTTGCATATAAACAGACTCTGACGCACACACACATGCAGAGTCACACGCACTCTCTCTAATGACAGGAGCGCACGTAGTGGTGTCAGCATGGAGTCACAGACGCGCACGAGCATGCGCCAACAGGATTAGCATATCATTTCACAGAATAAGGTGGAGCTTCTGAATGGGAACAGACAGCGAAGAAGAAGCAGCAGGTTTCTGGAGATTAGACGCATAATCGTGAATACTCGAGGACTGACGTCTCCTGATGGAGCAGATAATTTGGCAGTAATTAATTCAGATGTTACCGTCTGTTATGGTGTGTCCTTGCGACTACAATGTTTGCCATTGTTGCAAAAGATCAACGCTGGTAGAGACAAAATGGCAAAGAACCTAGAATTTTCACAGATGAAGTTCGCTGATTACGGGTACACCGAGTGATGTCTACGGGCTGGAACAGGCTTATGTGGTTTAGTTATGGAGAGGGAGAGAGGAGGTGTTTGGGTAACTGCAGCTTACAGAGGCTGGCAGGGGAGCCGATGTTCGCACCTCCAAAAATCCCAGCTACCCATTATGTGTATCTGCGATGACGGTTGGTTGAGCAGGGAGGGATATCCAGGAGCGCTGAGGTTGGCCCTGCACCCAACGTTGAATTAATAAGAGAGCCAACAGCAAAAGCACACAGGCAGACTATTTTATTTATTTATTTTACAGACAGGAGTTTCACAAGGTTTTCATTTTTCGGGTTACTTCTTCATTTCCTCCAAGTTTAGTTTGGAAAAACCCAACACTGCCCCCTGGTGCTAACGCGATGTGCAGTAATGATCATGAAAGTCTGCCAAAGCAAAGAAGCATCAACGCATATTTCGCTGTGTCTGAACTGATTTCAGGGTGTTCTAAAGCAAGATTTTTAAGTTATCAAATGAGAAGGTTGATGCCACTAATTTTGTCTGTACAGTAAATATGAAGTCAGCCTATCTTAGCAAACTGTAAATCAGTAAATCTTCTTAGCAAACGGAAAGCTAAGTCACTAAGAAATACTGGAAGGTGGATTTTATGTAACTTTTAGACAGAGCCAGGCTAGTTGTTTCCCCCTATTTCCAGTCTTTGTGCTAAGCTAAGCTAACTGTCTCCTGACTCCATACAGATGTGAGAACGATATCGATTTTCTGATCAAACTCTTGGCAAGAAACCAAATGAGTGTATTTCCCAAAATGTTGAACTCTTCTTTTTAGCCCGACACAGAGGAAAATGAGAACTAAGAAGCAGCGTATTCATTCACGAGCAACTTGAGGAGAAATATTGTAATTTGAACCTGAACGCCATCTGACCACATACACACACACACACACGACAGGCATCACACCCTTTTGATCGCCACAAAACTACAAAACTCGGTTCACAGTGTGCAAATAATGGAGAAATCAGCACACTCTTCAGAGCAGAATTGAACCAAGTTGACGTGATTTGCATTCCTGCTGAAGTGCTGACTGAAGATTCATCTCCTGAGAATGCACTAATTTGTCTGCATCTGTAATTAGTAAAGAAACACACAAAGATGTGCAAACCTGATAGGAAACCTGGTTTAAGTGCTTGTTACAGAAATCAGATAAGTAAGCAGGAATCAAAGTGAGGAGGTTGACTGAATTTTAATGTAACAGATGGTGAGAGGTAATATAAAACTTTGTACAAGCAAATGAGCATCTTACCCGTCCACAGTGTAAAGGCATCATGAACAAAACAACTGTACAAAATATTCTACATTAAAACTTAAGTGTTTTGTCTTTTTTTTAATATAATAATGACAAAAATAGAAAACTCTATATTGCAATGATAGTATTCTGAGAGGTGTTTCTAGATAGTCCAAACATTTCAGCTTGTGAATATATTTCTTAGTCAGTAGTTATTATTCTCAGAGAGCTCTGAATTGAAACTGAGATCTAACAGCCGCTCTGATTCCAGCGGCGTTGAAGTGAGCAGCAGGGATGTCAGCCGCCATCGTGTAGCGCCGGAGGGCTTTTTCCACTCAGCAGTGGCTGACCGTGTGGACGTGTGAGCTCTGTTTGGCCTGTTTGGCTGTTTACCCTTCTTAAAGCAACTATGTTTACAGGACAAACACTCTCGACTGGACAGGCTCAACCAGATTATCTTCCACGCGCCTGAAACCCTGTAACAAGAACTACGTCTGAGGGGGAGAACATAGAAAAGCTTTGTCTCGCCACTCATGTAGCTTATTTGATGCTGATCGTTTTAGCACGATGGAAAACAAATCCCAGATGTGCAGCTGCCAGTTATCTTAGCTTAGCACAAACACTGGGAACAGTGGGAAACAACTAGCCTGGCTCTGGTCCAAATGTACCAACATCCTCCAACTAGTTCTCCTAAATCACTAATTAATAACACGTTACATGTTGTTTGCTTAATCTGTAAAAAGCAGATGTGTAAAAACATAAATTAGATGCTTTTGGGTTGGTTGTGTGCTGGCCAGGAACTTCTTGGAGTCTCCACTGGTTGCCTGGTGACTGGTTCCTGTCCAAATGCCAAACTATTTCTTCAAATAACAATCACAACAGCAACTAAATTGTATGCAGCCTGAGGTCAAACGCCTCGCAAATTAATTAGGCTGGTTTATGCTCAGAAAATAAACCATGCATATTTTGTATTTTTGTCTGATAAAAAAATGATTAACAATAACATGAATCTATATTTAATTATGTCCTTCACACATTTTTCCATTTTAAAGTGAATTTGGTAACATCACCATGGCCATGAGTGGGAAATAAGTGGACAATGGCACATCAAATTTCCATTCATTTCTGGCGAGGTATGGTGTATTTACTTTTTGTTTTACTTATGTGATAAAATCAGTTAAATCCTTCTTTGTGACACATTGAGATGTGTGAACAGAAGCACAATACATAAGAGCAGATTTGCAGAGGAACACCGTCAGTGTTCTCAAGTATGCAAAATTTAGTTTTAGTTCAGAAATGAAATATTCGCAATTATGTTTCGTGTTTAATCAGCTGAAACTGAGAATCAGAGTAAAGTTTTGGAGAGTCGAGATGCAGTTTGTCACATCCACAGAAAAGAAACGGTGAACTGGTTTGTGATTAAGGATTTAAAACTCACTCGTCACTCGAGCTGATTAACGGAGCAGAGTGGGCGGACATGCCACTGTGCCAGAAACATCTCTAAATGCACAGCAGGGCACATAATCTAGAGATGATTTTTTTTTTTATTATCACATCTTAGTTCTGATAGTAAGATAGCTCAGTCACCTTAATATCAGCCTAGGAAATAATGATGGTTGACCATCATTTAAATCATTGATGCACAAGCTGATCACCAGTCGGCAAAACCCCGGTGCGAATGGCCACCGTAGTTTCTCGTACACGTTTGTAAAATGAGCGGTAAGAGCAGGGGTATCCAATTAGTTACAATTCACAAACTCACTATAAGATGACACGAAATTCTGCACACTGGTCCTTTAAGTAGGCAAACACTGGCAAGTGGTCACCAGGTAATGCTGCACACCCCGAGTTTACATTGACTGTGAATTCAACTTTTCATTCAAATGACAAACAGCTTAAATTAACAAATTATTTTCAGCGCTTGAACTTACAGTGTCCTGCGACGTCGCAGCCATTATCCTCATGTAAAGACTACTTCAAGTTCAATAACTGCTACTAATTTACAAGAAGACAGAAGCTCATGATGACGATGGTATTAATAACTCTCTTTATAGCTGCTGCCTACAGAATCTGTCACCGTGAGAAGACGAGAGCAGAGGGAGTGGAGAGGAGGCAACAATCGAGGCATCAGAGAGAGAGAGAGCGAGAGAGAGAGAGTAAGAGAGTTTTGCTTCACTTCCATGAAATTATTGAGAGTGCACTCCTGGCAACATGCTTAAAACACGCAGCTCTTAAATGGACTCAGAAGCAAATTGGGGGAAATTAAGAAACACCATTAGTGTCGCTCTGTGCTCGTCGTTCTTACATGTGTGAGTGTAACACGTCATACAAATGGGTGGCTGACAGAGTGGAGAAACAGAGGCATTAACGGAAAGAGGGGGATTAGAATAGGCTTCTCACTTTGAGAGGTGTCTGCACTGGTCGCAGGCCAAAGCGTGGAGGATTCTGACTTTTAAGTAGTGTCATTTTCAGGTTTTTAAAGGAGAAGCAGTGATTAAAAGTGCATTCAGTCTGGAAGTGAAGTGTTAGCCAGGAAAGAAAGAGAGGAAGAGTTGAGTGGAGGGGAGGAGCAGCAGTCAAGGCCTGTGCCAGCCGTTCTGCTCTCACGTGGGCCGCCTGTAATTAATTTGGACACTTGGCTGCTGGGTGGCATCGATGATAATGTGTAATAATGCGTACGTGTGTGTGTGTGTGTGTGTGTGTGTGTACACACAGCCCTTTTACATATCAGCGATGACATATATCCCGCCCTCCTACTGTATGTTGCCCTTGAGGTGGCTATTTGCATTAGTGTCAGCGGAGAGCACGTAAGATAGCTGGCACGCAGACTCACACGCTCACTCATCCACTCACACATACACACACACAAAAAAAATGGAAGTGAAGATGCTTTAACTAAATTTCATTAATTTAAGACAATTTCCAATGTGATATTTTACCATAAATAGGCCTTATTCAGTAGGATTTGTTTAGAGTCAGAGTCTTTTTGTTTTTACGTTTGTGGAAATTGTCATTGATCCTGTACCTCTGCAGACCTCCAGTTTGAATTTAAAGCACGGTTATGAAAAATTCATTCATGCCTTTTCAGGGTCACAGGGGGGGCTGTAGGGCTGCAGCCTATGCCAGGATACAGTGAATAGAAAGCGAAGAGACTTCCTGTATAAGTCACCAGGCCATCACAAAGCTAGCATTAATAGACAATCAATCATAACTATGAATGAACGGGACAAGCAGCTCACCTGACCTGCATGTCTTTAAATTGTGGGGAAAAAAAGGTAAAGCAGACCTCGAAATCTTCCCTTGTACAGTGTCCTTAGGTTTTTCTTCTTATGATCTTTTCCATTTCGCACACCTCAGACAAGAATAAAACTTTATCTCTACATCTGTGTGAGGGCTAGGCACTTTTATAGCCACTTTCAATAATTTTAAAAAGGACATTATTTAGTAAATTGAGAAAATATAAAATAAAACTCAGAGATCCACCTGAGATGCAAAAGCAGGCACAGCAAATAATTAATACTAACTAACTAACTATCATCAAGCACTGATTTTTTACAGTCGTTATGGGAAACATGAGCGCACAGTTGCTTAATTACAACTCCAGCAGTCCAGGAACATTATCTTAATGTTAAAGTCTCTGAATGGATGTAAATCCAGTATTCATGCATCCATTTAGCTCTGCTTTTGGTCTCCACTAACCTGGGAAATATTTCATTTAGCCCTTTAGCTGCTGAAAGCTTCGCCGTACTCACCAGCTAGCCAACTGCATGGAGGTGGGCAGGTAGTGTGCAGCGGATGTATCAGAGTTAGTTTGGAACTGAGAAGAGCAAAAGGGAAGCAGAACAGTGAAGTCTGAGGTCGTGAAACTAAACAATGAGCTGAAAGACAGTAAAGCTTTTTACAGAGCTGAAGGGATCTGCACAGTTAGGTGGTGATAATGTGTGTGTGTTTCCCATTACGAGTGACACCTTTAATCCAGTGTTCACACAAAAGTACAGTGCAGCTTTAACTTCTACAAGAACTTCTGCCCGTCCGTTCATTGATATACAGCATATGATACTAATACGGCAGTGAGTGAACACAAGTGTAGCAGCGTTGTAAACCAACAACGGCTCAGCGCAGATGTAATTACATAGCAAGTTGTCACGTAACCCAGTGCTTTGAGTTAAAATGTTTCTGAATGCTTAGTTGAATATAAAGTGTAACTTAGCTGACAAATATTAAAGTTTAACTGATGAAATATCCAGGGAGGAGACCCAAAACCTTTTGTATGCATTTCCTTAAACTTTCATTTATCTGGTAAAACTCCACTGAGTACATTTGCTTCTATTCAGTAACTTTTTTTTTTTACTGTGTGCGACTGAGATGGATGTTTCTGCAGCTGGGACACTCTTGCCACCAACCCTGCAACCTGTAAGTAAGGATTTCACGCTCGCAACGCTTGGTTACTTGGACTCTGAAGTTACTTTAACGCAGGCCATCAAAGAGCAGGAAAGTCATTTGAAACGTCTCACCTCTGACCCTCCCCCACCCCGGGAACACTGTCACCAAAGGTATGATATTGAATAAGGATTACGCAACCACCATTGATGATTTCCACACACTGGTGTCAGAGGCTGCCACCGGGTTTCCACCGTGGCAGTCGGGAACTCCACTAGGAAATGTCTAAGCTCCTGTTGATGTTCTTCCATGTGTCACATATCGACTGCAAAGAAGTCCACAAGATGTCCTAAAACGCCTTGTTCCTATAGATCAGATATTGATTTAGACATATCCCAGGTGAAGAGATACAGCTCTTATTGTGAAATAATGATCCAGTTTGTGCAGCTGTTGCTGCTCTGGATCAAATTGTTAACGTGAATGCGAGGGCCTAAATGCTGTTTGTGGGCTACATAGTAATTGTTCTGGTGCAGTAGTGCCAGTCTGCCATGGTTCAGTGCCTCTCCAACAATAAATCATCAATAAATAATCATCATCCAGGCAGCCCAAACCCACAAACATGACAGAAACTCTGGGAATCAGGCACACAGGATCATGTATTCAGGAAACAAAGGGCGCTTCAATTCTCCACAAGGTGCAAGAGACTATTTAGCAGAGGACAAGTGGGAGTGGGCCCGCATATATACTAGTGGAGTAATCGGGAAGACTGGGGAGCAGGTAAGTAAGTGGGTGGAGCAGGTCAGATGATAAGCCTGGCGGGAACAGCGTTGACCTTTTTTAAACTTTCTAAAGTTCACTTTCATGCCACAGAGGATATTATACAACTGTTTTCACAGGTCAAGTGAAGTCCAGCCAGTATCACAAATCACAATCACAACCCTTGATTTCCTTGATAAGGAAAAATTTTATTATGAATAAAGTTGATTTCAGTGTTCAGACTGCCCCTTTAGCAATATCTTCAGATATTGCAGAAATGGTGAGAGAGAGTCAATTCAAGAACGTCTAAAGGAAAAGAAATGACTGGAGAAAGATACATGTCCACTGAATCCTTGACTGAAATAATTAAAGAAGTGGATATTTTATTCTGCAAAATGACTCAGGGACCACTCTCTTAGCCGCAGCATGAAAGGATGCTCTAAATGCATGTTTACAGGTTTTTATGATGACTGTAAAAAAAACTACTAAAGGCTATTCAAACCATCAGCCATGATCGGGCTCTTTTAGCAGTAACTCGAATATAATATGAACATGAGGCACTAAAATTTGAGTGCCTGTTCACTCTGTTTGACTTGTTACCACAAGGAGACCTTGATGAAGGTGTGATGAATGAGCAAATTCAAACTCAAAACCTACTATTACAGTACCAACTGCGGGATAATAGATCGAACTCTGACTGTGGCCAGCAGGCATAATTATAGGTATTCAGAGTGCCCCCTAATGGTCCAGAGGAGCTCATGACAGCCTGTAATCAAGAGTGAGTGCTGACATTAAACAGTATATCATGGAAAAATTCAATATCTGCTGCAAATGTTTAAAGAAATGTGGGGAGAAAAAAGTAGAAATGGGAGAAAGCTCTAAAAATGAAGATCAATGAGAAAATTTGAGGCAGAGAGGGAAAAAAAAGTAAAAAGGAAATGTGCATGTGCAACAGTCCTAATTATTCAACCTTGGACCATCTGATGAAGGACAAACTATCGACAGAGGCAGTCCTGTGCCTGCAGGCGGCCAGAAAAGGGTACACACAATGACACAAAAATACACACCGTCTCCCTCCCTCTCTCACACACACACAGCTTTAATTAAATTTACAGATGTCAAAGCTCTGATCACGATAGCAACCCTCCCCACCCTTCTGTCACTCATCTGTCCCATTTTCCCACCCATCCTGATCCACGAGGACAGCTCTGAGCGGTGTGACGGTTAATGCTGTGTCGTTCAAACCTACCGTTCTCTCCTAATAACCTCTCTCTCTCTCTCTCTCTCCTTAACACACAAACACACACACAGACACACACAAGTACTCTCGCCCTCGTACACTCTGTCATGCACACACACACACACACAGAAAGTGATTCCAGACAGCTATTGATCTGTTATGTGGCTGATAGGACAGTCATGAACTTCCTGTAGAACAAACGGCACCCTGTAGGAAGAGAAATCTGCTCTAAATGTCCCCGGCACATCACAGTTTTCTGACTAATGTTTTTATAGTTTTTTTATAGTCTGCAGTGACTTTCTCGGTTTTTGACAGCTTGTGTTTTTGCAGCACTGTCAAAGTGTTTTTGGTCCTAAAACTTAAAGTGGCATTTCAGCGGTGATTCTCCCCTCTAAGGACACGACAGATGGAAGAAATGCAGAGACTATTTCAAGTTTAACCACTTTTCTTGCTTCTTACTCCCGTTGTTATCATCTATAGAGCATATACCACACCGCAGGGGGGGAATTCTGCAGGTAGCAGGGGGGAAACACATGGAGAGACAGTGGAATAACTTAAAGGATATGAAAAATAGAAATGATGATTTTTTTTTTTTAAAGTTCTAGATACATCCATATCTTTGTGTTTAGGAAGAAAACATACACACACAAATAGGATTACAAATTGCTATGAGGATGATGTTTCTCCCTCCTACCTTTCATGTAGGCCATCAACTTAAAATGCATAAATAGTTAAATGAAAAAGTTCTCTCTGGAAAACAAAAATGATCCAGCACATTGCTTCACCTTTCGTGGTCACAAATCAAAAAGGTCTGGAACAACTGATAAATAAGGAGATGATTTTTGACACAGGGCAGCAAACAAGAAAAATCACAATTTTGCTCAAGAAAGCTATGTTTTTATATGTGACTTTCATTTATACAATGTAAAGTATAATTCTTTTCTATCTAAAAAGGGTAAATCAAACTGGTTTGAACTGGTAGAAGCTCATAGATGTGTCTACCTGCTGGGTAAAAATGTGTCGGGAACCACTGAGTTAAACCAACCAGGAGGAAACTAAAAACAATCTTAGACGCCAACTCTTGATGCTCTCATTTTCTTTCGCTATTAGACTCACAGAGAGCTGTTAAAATCCATAGGCTGCAGCACACACTCACTTAACCTGGCTATATGAGGATGAAGCCCCAGACGAGTGTCGCGTAAGCTCCACGAGCAACTCGTCAGGCACTTACACGGATGACCTGAAGTGCTGAAAAGCTCCATTACGCTCTCTAAAGGAAACCGACTGATCATGAAATCACATGGTAAGGGCTGACCTTGCCTCCCCTCTCCTTTCCCCAGCAGAGAACTACTTCTCTTTGTCTCGCTCGGCACCGGCTCCCTACTCTCCTCTCTCCTCGGAGCTGGATCACCATTAAGGTAATGGAGCCGCTGGAGCTGGAGTCTGAGTGTGCATGTGACAGATACAGAGGAGGGTACGTATGCCCTAAATGCCCCCGGCACATCCTCTGAATTTAGAAAGGAGCTCATCAATCTTCATGTCCAGCTGCCCGTCCAGCAGCAATGACACCACAGTACAGTATCTGTATTTGTGAGTGTAAATGTGTGTGTGTTTGTGTGTGTGTGTCCTGAAGGGCCTGTCTGCTAAAGGGAAGATAATGGGATGTAATGGAGATGAGGCTTAAGGCGCTTTTTCCACTCTTTCTCTTCTTCAATCTCTACCCCTCATTTATCCCCCCTCTCTTACACTTTCTTCCTCCCTGCAGACAACGTTTAACTCTCTGACTGACGGAAAACATGCAACACAGTTAATACTTCACCCTGGGCAGCGGCTGAAGGTAAATCTGAGGTATTCCTGCATCCAAGGAGAGGGTTTAAGAGCGAGAGAGCGCTTTATTTTCCAACCTGACTCCATGGGAAAAACAGAATCCAGGCAGAATTTTAAATGTGTGTATTAATTTTTCCTGCCTGCTCTCTCCTTCCTTGATCGATAACAAGCTTTTAATCCACTTAGCTTTTTTTTTGTCAGTTAAAAAACCCCACCAGTCGTTTTCAGCTTGTCAGGGATCATTCACTCCCGCCCCAACAACAACACACGATAATCTATATATATATATATATATATATATATATATATATATATATATATATATATATTTATTCACAGACAGACACATGCAGATACTATATCATAAACGTGTGAGTGACTTACACACACACACAGGGGCTCATGGAGAGCTTCAGATGCTGGTTTAATAGATAGGGATTTACCTTTAGAATTTAGCATAAGAGTCCTGTAATAAGAGAGACAGAGAGAGAGGAAGAGAGGGTAACAGACAGCAAACCGCGAGGAGCTGTGAGCTCCAGGCGAGAAGAAGCGATGTGTGGAGAGAACTAAATTATAATTTCAAACATTGCCTCCATTTATCTCCCCTCCTACCTCCTCGTTCCCTCTCAGTTCTTCTCAAACATCAGGCCTCCCCTCCCCCGCTCTCACCTCTCCACCCTGAAGTCGAATTCATACTTCTGCCTGTGTCAGGCTGTTGAAAGGATGGGGCCAGAGGAATTGATGTAACACTCCGACGCCAAACGGGACAGCCATTTTGACGCAATACTTATGACAGGGCTGAAACTGTGCGTGGAGCAGCTTGTTTTCCGTCTCTTGTTTATATGTTGTGACAGATTGAACTGGAACTTTATAACTTTTTTTTTTTAGGAGTTTATTTTTTCCACAGAAGTGAACATGACAGAAGTGAAGATGAGATGTGAAATATTTTTGCTCATTGTCCCTTAAAGCTGAAGTGCAAGATGTGTAATGTCCATTAGATGCACACACGCATAACAAACGGTGTGAGTGATTAAATATGTACGTCTGTCTCAAAGGCCTCTGAGGGTTGCAATGTGTTACATCACTCATCAATGTATTCCAACCATTCGATTATAAATGTTTCATATTGTTTAATTAAAATTCAAGCACACTGAAAATGAGTCTAGTTACGTATTGAAAGCTTTAGTGTGGAGGGGGTGGAGGATGTGCGCTCTTAAACACAACAGTCAGTTTCTTCTCAACCACGGCCTCATCAGCGAGGCCTGGGACCCCCGCTGACCCCAACTCTTACCCCACTACATGGACCCAAAACAATAAAGCTCCACACCAATTCTTCACATTAAAGCACATTTCTGGATTATTACCTTTGCACTTTGCACTTATTCTTCATACTGTGAACATCCGAACCACCCAAATAAACAGCATTTTCTCCCTGCTGTCGTCGAGAAGAAGAAGGATTGCCCTAAGGCTTATTATTCAAAATTACTATAGTTAACATGATTATTTATTAGCTATTTTATTCTTTATTCAGATTTTTTTATTGCATAACTAAAGGAGCTAACAATCTCGCATCTCATTGTGATCATAGCCAGTATGATTACGTGTGACAAATAAGTATAACTTGAAACATGTTTTACAAATACTTCAGTCAATATTTCACACATTCATAATCTTCACTATGCAGTTCTTTTTATTTTTGTTCTTTTCTCTTGCGCTGCATACTGTACTATACTATAATCAGTACAGTGACAATCAGGCTAGTGGCTGTACTGACGCAAAGCAGCGTTTTGAGCAACCAGCCTCATCTTGAAAAGATGAAAAGAGATCACAAAAGTTGTTATCCTGACTTAAGTTAATCACAATCCATCCAATAGTTTTTGAGAAGTTAACTCAAAGTTACAAATGTGATCCTCATGGTGGCAAAAGAGGAAGACCAAAACCAGTAGGATACGTCATCTGGAGGCCCCTTAAGTGTCTGCGCAAAATGTTGTACCAATGCATCAAGGCAGATGTTGAGATAAGTGAAAACTTTCCAAGGTTCCTAAAGAATAATTAGCTTCCTCAAAAACTTCCACAACATCCTTTCAGTTATTTCACAGAAGGATGTTCACACAGTGAGACAACAGTACAATAACTTGCAGTGATTCAAGCGTTTGTAGTGATCCAAGAAAAAACCTCAACGTTTACTCTTGACTTTGGAAATCTAAACTCAAGATCCACTTAATGTCTTTCAAACACATCTCAGGATCTTAAAAACTAGTGAGTGGACCTTGGCTGAAGCTTTATCGTCTATATCTTGACTTAACTAGTTCTTTTATGGTGGAACAGATGTGGTTTTAAGTGCATTTTATGCTACTGGGAGTTGTGTGCTGTTTATGCAACACACTCAAGTAAAACACTGCCTGCAACAGTAAAGGAGACGGAGAGCTTGGAGAGAGAAACAGATATATACAGAGTCCGCACAGTTCATACAGTATGTATAGCATAAGATATATTTACTGCGTAACCTTTGCACTTGTTGTCACTTGGGCAGCAGTGCATCATAAATAATTTTCACTTTCACTTTCTAAGCTTATTCTCACTTTTAAAGCAAAATGCGGCTCTACAGTACAAGTTCATCTGAGTACAGTGCACTGGAAGCCCTGTTATGCCAACAAGGTCAGGCAGGGTCAATGATAATCATTTCAAAGTGCTTATCAAACACCATTACACACACCATATATCCTTTTATATGATCTGTGAATTGACTTCACAGGGGAGGATGTCCACTTTGCCCTTGGTTTAATGGCACTGTAAGTTGATAGTGTCACTGCTACAGACGACATAATGTGCCTGATGTATCATATTCCTCTCCCTCGTTCTCCACACAGTCGAGTGGCAGTATGCGTGCCGTAAGGTCTTCACCGTGACTTCACTGTGGGTGGGTTCACTGCGAAGAAAATGACCCGTGGTCCTTGAAGAGGTGTACTTTCACCAGTATCCATAATACCATTCACAGCGAAATTGTAGTGGGAGAGTCCTCATTCTCAAATCCGAAAGCTGCATCGAACATCTGTTTGGAGCAGTCAGATCCCCTCATGTCCAAATGCTGTCGACCTCTATTACAAGAATAAGAGTAAAGTAGTAAGACTGGCGGCAGAATGACAGCAGCAGCAGAATTTCTATTATATTTCTGGACGTTAGCATGCACAGCTTGTACGTTAGCAGGCTACACTGAGATGGAAAGATAACGCAGACACTTTCCTAACTGTTATCTGCACTCAGCGGTGGTATTTAGCCTGACAACCCCTTCTTTGAAAGCGAATGATATTTCATACATATTCATGATTCCCATGGTGCATCCTTCCCGTGACCTTGGAATCACAACTCATCTGCAGCGAGCACGCCCTCAGACACACACCCACATACACTCACACACACTCACGCAAAGCCTTGATCTGAATAACATGTCGCCTCAGAGCACTGGAGCCAGCAAATGTCTGTTTTTTCAATCAGATCCAATTACTTCTCATGTGGCTTGTAAGGCAGCAGTATGGAAGGAAGGACGGGGGGCAGAGAGGCATGAGATGAGGAATGATGGATAGATGGAAAGGCAAAATTATATCCCTATAGAGAAAATGAGAGAATGGATGTGACAAAGGGAAATACATAAAAGAAATTAAAAACAGGTAAAGGAGAGAACAAAGAGGGCAAGGGGCATTATATAAGAAGAACAGAAGGGAACAAGGAAAGGAATCAATCTAGAAAGACAGGGGTGGTATGTTAATTATGTGAGGACGGAGTGAGACACAGCAGGATGGAGCTGAGGAACAATAAAAGCGCACATAATTTCAGTGCTGTAAAACTGAATCAAACTGCATTTTGTAATGTGGCATGAAATAGGTAACAGGAGAAGGAAACTGGTGAAGGTATTAGAGGGGGAATTGGGTCTGGCAGAGATATAGATTAACACTAAGGCTATTTAAAAAAAAAGATGACAGCACCTCTGTGGCCTGTAGATTGTTGTGTCAGCTGCCTGTTTTGGGCATTTGAGGTCAGTGAAAACGAGCTAAATGTTGCCTGTAACTGAACATCTTGCCCAGAATAAGAGGGACGTCTCGACAAGGCACAACAAGGCACTGCTCCCTGTAAAAGATTGCATCTATAAAGACACTGAAGTTTTAATGTGTTTTAGAGGAGATATGGTCAATTCTCTGAAGAGAAACGACCCCCATTCAGATGGGATTAACATTAAAAGTGGGGTGGGGAATACAATATTCATTGTGCTCCTTGAAATTATAACATACAGACGTTTCCATCTATTAGATGAGCAAAAACATATTGGGCTTCATTCATTTTCACTCAGGTCAAATTTCACACTGAGCTGTAAAAACAGCAGAAGGACAGGCCGAATAAAAGTCAGAGATCCACTTTAAATTGCTAGGACATCACTCTGGGATGGGATTTAAATTACAGGAAGACTAACGAGTTCACTGGGAAACAGCAGGTAATCGCAGCTGTAATTCTTACTGAGGTGGGGGTAAAAAAAAAAAAGACCCATATATGTGCTCCAGATGGGGTTAAAATCCCTGACCAGAGCAGGTAATATTAAAATCATCCCATCACCACTTTCGGAATAAATCCAGTCAGAATGGGGCCACGCCAGCAGCTCTGTGAGGTTGTATTTACAGGCACAGTGGCTGGTGCATTGAGCTAAATGCTAATGCCAGCATGCTAACACGCCCACAATGACAATAACATGTTGATGTTCAGCTGGTATAATGTTTACAACACCTCACTTCTGAACATTAGCATGTTGACATTTACAATTAGCACCCAGTGAAAAACTAACTGAGGCTGATGGGATTGTCAGTAGCAGAACTAAAGGTGTGACCTGATGGTGGCAATAGATGAACAGTCAGGCGATCACCAAACTCAGCAGGATTCAAGAATCAAGAATGTCTGAACCGAATTTAATGGCAACCCATCCAGTAGCTGTTGAGATGTTTCTGTCAGGACCAAAGTGGTGGAGATACTCGAGTGATGCTGCTGGCACGGCTAAAAAACAAATACACGAGTGAGTGACAGTAAATATGTTGTTTCATCTGTGTGACATATGCACAATAATTTGCAGCGGAGCATATGTATATTGGTGCATGAATTGCCTCCAGTTTATTAATATTTCAAAACTTAAGTTGCAAACAGAGGAGTGACAGCGTCTGTGTGTATGTGGATCCTGGAGGGACATATTAATCTGCTGCGAGGCAGCGAGTAGAAATGTAATATGCCGGTGTCGATTTGGGGGAACACAGTGGCCTTGTACAGATAACTGTCTCTGTCTCGGGCTGGCAGTGTCACAGCCACTTGGGGGTTTCTGTCACCTCGGATTTTCCACAGACTGCCGTTCTGCACATGTGTTCGCTTGCGAGCAACAGAGTGATTAACGTTCAAGCGGCTGATTAAAATTTTTTGATCCAAATGACTGTAAGCGAGGAATGGGAGGGGAACAGTATGCAGATGTCAGATTTTGCAAACATGAGCAACACTCTCATTTCATCTTCTGACACCCAAGCAGGTCTCCCCCCAGTGAGAGAAAAGTTCAAGTGACAAACAAGGTTGGGGAAAAATCAAAGATATTTCATCAGTTTTTTTCTTATCAAATATCAGCTGTTTCACTCCTAATTTCTCACATCCAATTTCTCACATTTTATAGCACTAAAAAATGTGCAAAAAAAAATCCAGTGAGGAAGCTGTAAAACCATGAATGAACATAAGCAAGTCAAAGCGCTGTAAAGACTCTGACACACGCAATATTAATAATATGAAAACTTAACATGGAAAAGTGGTTAAGGCGACAGATATCCCTACACTTTTACATCGTTATTTAGCCATTATTTAGCGATACATCCTATGACTTAAAACTTCTGTCACTGCTGTCTCTTTCTCTTTCATGTGTATTCATATTCATTAGTATGAAAGCCACCAAGAGCTAAATGTTTTTATATTATCTATATGTCACAAAATATTAATACGGCTTTTTTTTCTTTCTTTCCCTGGATTTTCTTATCTGCCAGAGTTTGAGGGTTTTATCCTTCCTGCCTTACCGAGGAGAGCAACAGGCAGAGGGATGCTGAATGAATTCAATATGCTAGATGTGTGTTGATATTATCTGTCAGGTATCATTGGTTTTACACTGGAAACTTGTAGAGCAAGAACATCGACTGTTCAGCGTCCCGTGTCAACTTCAAATATGCAGCTTCTTGCCTTACCATGAAACATAAAACTTGCATGATTAAATCTCTCTCAATTGCAGATACAAACCTTAAAATTTCGCCAGCATGAACAGATCAGATGAGGCGTGAAATCTGCCGCAGACAGCAACAAATGCTGACGACTGTTGCCGGCTATCGATACTTCTTGCTATGCTGTTGGTGTTCAGTCAGTGTGCTCTCCTCTAAAAATAATTCAATGTTTCATGGAGAAGTTTCTGCAAATAAGATTTGTTCCACTGAGTTTAACTTTCTGATTTTTAAGAGTTTGTTCACAGTGGTGAAATGTAACTTAGTACATATACTTAAATAGTTGAAGTACTTCATTTTTGCTTGCATCTTTTCTTTTTATGCCATTTCCTTCTTTTACTTCATTACATCTTTACAGGGAAATACTGTCATTTTAACTTCGCTATAATTATTTGACAGCTTCAGTCACTTTACAAATTAAGATTTGCATACAAAACATATGAAAATCTAATAAAACACCATGCTTATAAATGTTATAAATGAAACTACCTAACAGTACAACTATAGCTAAAAATATTGGTCGATTAATGGATTAAATGACTGACTGAAAACCAATTGGCCTCTTTTGATCATCATTTGTCATTTTTAAGGCAAACATTTCATGATTCCAACAATAAAATTCTACTTTTAGACAACATTTTCTGTATTGAGAACTTTTACTTTTAATACTTAAAGTATATTTTCCTGATAGTACATACTTTTACTTAGGTAACATTTTCAAAGCAGGACTTTTACATGTACAAGAGTAAGTCTGCAGTGTGGTATTAGTACTTTTACTCAAGTAAAGGATCCCAATACTTCCTCAACCACTGTTTAATTAACAAAGCTGAATGATTGCATATACATTTATGTATATTTGCAACATAAAAAATATTGGTAACCACTGGACGCTTACACACAGATGCTATGAAGGGTTTCAGTGTGTGGCTTTCACATGTGGATTTATATTCAATACTGACAACACTATGGATTTTTTGGCCTCTTTCCCATCAAATTTATGCTCATCTCTGACTAAGATCTAACACATCCCCCAACTCGGGGAAAAAACTTGCTGACATCCTTGACGTACTACTCGGTCCCTGCTGTGTTGGATTAACGATGCCGCACTATGACAGAGGGAGCAAAGCAATACTTGCCAGTCAAGCAGGCTGGATAGCAGGAGACAAGTGATTGCACTGTTGATGGGGGTAATTCTGCACAGATAGGGGGCGGAAGGTGGGGAGGGGTGCGTGCAGTAAATAACAGAATACAAATGCCGTGTGATTGATAAATACCGTATGACAGCACTCTGTCTCCCCTGTGACAGTCAGCAGAAGAGGAGGCCGCTCAAAATCAACGAGAACGACAGCAAAAACTGCTGCAGCAAAACTTTACAGGGGAAGAGACAGACAGAGGAACGCTTTTGAAGAACATTTAAGAGGAGACAGCAGAGAATTTGCTCCCATCGAGGGATCTTTAAACAGTTCAGATGGATAATCCTCCCATTAAAGGAACAGTTTGATATCTAGGGAAATTTGCTTTAATGTCGAGACAGAGAGGATCAATAGCACTTTGGTGTGTGAAATGGAAAATCATGTTCTATCTATACAAATTTTTGCAAAAATATTCTTGGTCAGCCTGACTCTGTCCGAAGGAAACTAAATCAGTACCAGTTCCAAACACAAACTCCTGTAAAAATGTCATTATTAAGATTTTTTCTGCAGATTAAACCAACAACACATCATTTGTAAATTACAGAAGCTGTAGCGGTGCTGGCTGGGATAATTTAGTTACCTTTGGACAGGCTAACTGTTTCCCTCTGTTTCCACTCTTTATGCTAAGCTAGGCTAACAGGCCTCTGGCACCAATTTAACAGTGGTATCAATCTTCTCACCTAAGTCTCGGCCTGAGAGCGAATTGGCAGATTTCCCAAAATGTTTTAACCATTTCTTTAGAGTATAATATCAACTGTAATCAACTCATTCGCTCACACAACCTGGCTGTAAATTTACATTGATTTAAAAAATGCGTTATTAAAAAATATTACACATTATTACTGGAGTTTAGAAAGGGTGAAATAGTTTATGACCAAACACAGAGACTCCTGAAAATGAATCACTGATATATAAACACAGGGACAGAAAATGGGAACTGTCCAAAGGCTGAGTGCATTTAAATAAACAACCAAATAAAGTTTCTTGGGAATCGGTGAGCGAGAAAATGTCATTGGGCCCAGGTGGAGTCTATCTGTTTGGCTTATGACATTTGGTGCCCATATGAGACCCCGTGTGGGAAATTCATCATCAAATCTGATTCCTGAAGCAAATATAGAAACCATAAAAGAAAAAAGAGGTTTCTAGTGGCTCTAGCTGCTCGTGGATATCCTCCTTACTTTCTGCTCTGAGCTCATTTCATTTCACTGCTAATGCCCCTCCCTCTCCGACTTGCAGGAAAGAAATGAAAAGAAATACATTGGATCTGCATTGTATCTCACTGCGTGAATTTATAGTGCCAAATAAATATTATCCTATCACTGATGGTGCCCGCTTATGCCAAAGCAGTTATTTTCTCCACGACTCACACTTTCGTCTGTAGTCTCGAAGCATCAATCTGTTCTTCCGTCGACGCAGAGCGGCTCAGATTATTTCACTGGCATCTTAAAAAGGCCGGCCTTAAATCATCAGGCCCAGGGAGGGAAGAGTTACACCAGTGGAAAGAGAGCATCGGGATGAAAAGGGAGAACATATTGGAGGAGAACAATCTGTATACAGCTACGACCTAATACGTAAACAGGAGACGGCTGAGAAAACAGCTGTACAATGACGTCCTTGTGATGCAGAAAATGACATCAGTTTTGCAAGCCTCAGCAGCTGGCTGTCAGGGCCGTCTTAGCTCCTATTTAATACTTTCACACTAACTATAGAGGGAGGGGGGGGCTTTAGAATATCTGCCAGACCATGAAGTCACCTATATATAGGGAGCCTATACAAGTGAAGTGAGATACCGCATTAAAAAAAAAAAAAAAAAAACTACTTTCTCCCAGAACCTCATACTGGTTTCCAGGGAGGATGACAGGGTGAGAGAGGAGAAGGGAGAGAAACGGGAGAAAGGACATTCTTGACTCATTCAACAGGCCTGCTCAGGTACGGCAGCAGGAATAACAGTTACCATAGTAATTGTGTTTTTGAGGCTGTGGTCTCACTTATTGCTTTGAAAAATGAGCCAGTTTTTGTGGCACGTGGAGGACATCTAGTGGTCGTTTTATAACCATCCTCGCCCCTGTGACGGGAGCCCGGACTAACGGATGTTGTTACACTGTAGTTTCAGTGTAAAACCTCACAGTATTGATGATTCTCTATCGCATTGTCCTTCTCACATTTTGGGATGAATAATGATGTTGCAAAGGAACACTGGGGGGAGTTAAGGACGTTATCTAGATTCAACAGTGTGTTGTTTTTTAATGTTGTGCCCTTACTGTGATGATAATACCTATAAATTCCTGGATACCTAACACCTTTAAGTCTTGACTTAGATCTCTGACTATTTCTCAACGCATGGCAAAACTATGAGACTAAACAGAGGCTTGTGTTGCATTTTGTGTCTTTCTTTTGACCTTTATCAAACTGTAATGAATGGCATGTAATGTCATTGTAATGTATTCACGCTCAGCTTCAAACAAACTGGTTAAATGAAAGGCTTTAGGAAGTTTCTTGTGCACACAGACTACATCCTTGTTCGACACTCTGAGATGTGTCGGTGTGACATCAAAGTACCAAGGTTTTGGCTCAGAAAAAGCTTGTCCTTTTATTTCAGCTCTCCAAACATTAGTCCACGTTTAGACCTGCAAAGTCTTTCTTATCCACTGAGGAGCCTTGAGTTTACCCGGCAACAGGCTGACTCTTTCCCAGAGAGAAAAGCTGAAGAAGTTCCAACACACGAGAAAACTTGAAGGGCCTCGAAGCAAGCTTAAGCGCTGGCACACGCAGAGAGAGAAAGAGAGGATAAACATGTAAGCGGGGGGATTCATTCAGGGTTTCTGATCAAAGTGGGAACTCTGAACCCAGATACACCCGTACATTTAAATTCAAGAATGATCAGGTAGGGAAAAAGTCAACTCCGTTGGCAAGACACTAAACCCACAGCAGATCCAGTGGAGTTGGCCAGAGACCATTTAGTCTTTTTTGTAAGTAGAAATGTGAATAACCTTTTTTTTCTTTAACATACTCTGTATGCCAAGTTAAGAGGATAGACTCTTAGAATATTTTTAAGTCAAAATCTGCAATAATTTAAAAGCCCATATTGGGTGTTTTGCAAGTTTTTAACTGTTTTCCATAAATTGCATATATTAACATTCTGTGTAATATAAACTTAAAGAGACTTTAAACTTACATGGTACATAATTTGAAACAGTCAATAATTCCCCAGACTTTTATGTATTTATTGATGTATTATTCTGTAATTTACTTTCTTATATACTTGTGTTCATATACAGCAGGGATTATTTGAAAAGTGCTCTTCAGTGATGCCTTCAGGGTCACAAAAGCTCACTGCCCAAGAAGTTCACACTGTGCTGATTAGGCCGATCAAGTAAATCTCTCAGCATTTTGCATTATATGTTTTTAAATCTGGAGTCTGAGGCAATGTACGCACACTGGTGTAGCCAGAGCTGAAGGGGAAAACAGCAGTGATGGAGGAGGCTACAGCAACTTGGAGTATGGTGAAAGAAGCGTCTGTGAAAGTTTCTGATGCTCCAGATAAAAAAAGAAACTTCCCGTTCAGAGGAAGGATTCCAGTCAAAAAAGGAAAGTGATAAACGGTGAGGACATACACAAATATCCACTGGTGTAGCTTTTCCTTCGAGAGGTTGGCATTTGTAAAATATCTGGAGCAGGCTATGCAGCTAAAACATTTCACTTCATAAACAAAGCATTGCTGTCTTGGATCTGTGGAAACTTCTTCTGTATTTTTGTAACATCATAAGCACACCTCCACAGGAGTGTAACTGTGTAATAACTCTCACTGTCAGAAGAGGAGACAAAAGTTCAGCACTGCAGCTTTAAGTTCGATAATTATGCAGCTTTATAATGTAAAGAAAAGAAGTACACATTTCCTGAACAGTAATACCCTTTTCTCCAACATTTGGTGTAGATAATTTGCAAATATTAACTCTCAAACAATTCACCCCAGTTATCAAGCTAAACAACTCAGCTTACATCAGCTTCAGCACTGAGTTGCTTTTCTTGCCATGGAACTTAAAAGATTTAAAGAGCCAACACTAATCTACCTTTTCCAGTTTAATTTGATGGTCTACACATCAGTTAAGATGTTTAAAAGTATCTGAAAATCAATGCAACATGATGTTCAAACAATAAAAGACTATGTGATTCACAGACCCGCACCTGTGTGGATGTTTTGTTTCTCATAATGGTTTAACATTTCTACTAATGAGACATTGATCCAGTTCCCTGTGACCCTCAAATCTTAATGGCTTCTTTCTTTTCAGAAGTGTTTTGAAAATGTTTTAGAGCATTAGGTTTTCTTTTGGTCTGCCCCTGCGCTCTGAGCTCTTCCCACCACTCGGGCTGCTGTACCTCTTCTTCTTTGCTTCTTCTGGGTTAAACTCAGTGTCACTGTCATTTTTTGGTCTTCCTCTTGATCTCCCTGTGCTCTTCCCTGCTGTCTCCTTCTCCTCCTCGTCTTCTTCTTCTTCTTCTTCTTTTTCTTCTTCCTCCTGTGCGGAGTCAAAGGACGTGTCGCTGTCTGACTGCTCGTCCTCACTTTCCTCGTAGCTGGAACCTGTTTTCTTCAGCTTCTGCACCTTTGATTTTGCAGTCTGTGTTTTTGTACGTCGGCCTTTTTTCCCCACTGACAGAACCGAGCAGTGTGCTGCATTTCTCTTCGGCCTTCCTCTCGGCCTACCTGTGCTTCTTTTTTTACTTTTCAGCACATCCTTCTGCACCTCCTCTTTTGTGTCTTGCTCTCCTTCTGCACCGTCAGACTCTGAGTCTGTGCCTTTTTTATCCCCGTTGTCCTCGGCATCACTGACGCCTTTTGCCGTTTCCTTTCCTTTCTTCCATTTATGTCCAGAATTGTCGGAATGGTAACGCTGGACGTGACTCTTCAGGCTCACGTTGTGATTGAAGCTTTTGTCGCAGTGCTGACACTTGAAAGGCCTCTCCCCCGTGTGCAGGCGCATGTGAGATTTCAGGTGGCTCGTCTGGTTGAAGCCGCGCTGGCACACCGAGCACTTGAAGGGTTTCAGTCCCGTGTGCACGACAGAGTGCCTCCGAAGATGATGCACGTCCTTAAAGTCAATCCCGCAAACTCCACATTTGAACTCCCTCGGGGTTCGATGGTTTGCCAGGTGGACGCCGCGTTCTTTGCTGGTGGCAAACGTCTCGGGACAGTCGGGACATTTATAGGGGTCTTTGCGATCTTGATGGATTTGCTCGTGTTTAAGTTTGTCCACCCTTGTTTTGAAGGTGATGTGGCAGAATTTGCAAGGGTGTTCGTAGGTCTCGTCGTGGATTTTGCTGTGAGCTTTCAGAGACATCTCAGTGACGCATCGTTTGCCACAAATGTTGCAGGAATAGGGTTTTATTTTGTGCTCACACGTGTGCGACTTCAGAATGTTGAAGAAACTTCCACACTCTGTGCAGAGCTCGTTAATTTTGAGGCCACCTGGGGGATCGAAATCTTCCTCCTTGTCGCCTTCATCTTCACTTTCCTCTTCAGACGCCTTTGTGAGCTCTTCAGCCAGCGAAAAATCCTCTGATGGATTCCATTCCCCATCCGAACTCGCCCCTCCTTCGTCACCTTCCTCTCCTTCATCTGAGGGATCGCTTTCTTCGTCGCTAAAAGTAACAATCTCAGAGAAGACTCGGCTGCTGGGCTTGTTATCCGTCGGCATTTCCTGTGAACAATGAAATGACGAGAGTGACAACCGAGCACGGGTGAAACTTTTCCAAGTCGATACAGCACAGAATATTACAGCCAAATTACCAAAAAGGAGGCGCAAGCAGAGAAAACATTGGGCTTTCTTCTTTCAATCGAACTGAATTACTTGTAGGCAATCGGCTAATGTGTAAAATAGTTTTTTTTTACATTACGGAGCACTGAAGGGTCACTCTGGGAATATTTAGACAAGTTTTGCATTCCCGCACGATGTGTTTGTCATCACGCTGATCACGTTGAGATGATGTGTTACGTTATGGGTTGGGCCAAAGCTGTTTCATCCCACAGTTAGAGTCATGATCTCACTCAGGCTGTAACACTCCCTTACTCTGTGTGCACTGAGTTTGATTTTCATACTTACCTCTCCTCTCCTTTCAGTCACTGTCCTTATGTGTCTCCCGTCCCCTTTGTCCACTCCTGGTTTCTATTCTCACTTGCCCCCTGATTTTTGCCATCACCCCCCGCCCCCCCCCACCCCACCTTCCGTTGTTTTCCTTGCTCACCTGCTAGCTCAGTCTTTGTTCTATCTTGTGTATTCATCGCCTTCCAGCAGTATTCCTACTGTTTTCCTCGGTTTTTGATCTTGCTTGTTCTCCTGTTTTTTTGGATTTTTGCCTCATCCCTGCCTTGTATTGTTTGCCTTTCTTTGGATGGATTACCTCCCTGTGCTTTGGTCACAAGCTGCTCAGAAATGCAAAATGCACTGAGGTAACACAACAGAAATTCCCACCTGTCGGGCCGTGTAGGATCGGGTAGGCTCTGAGGTCATTATACTACATGCAGAGTGTCAGGATGTGTTGTATCTCTGACTGACCTGTTGGCTTTCTGGAGTAACTTCTCCCGTCAGGCGTTGATCTGCAGCTGTCGGGACACTGGCATTGACTTGGCTTTTCCACTGATTTCTGTACTCACACTGAAGGCACTGTTGGTTCAAGACAAGAAGCACCCCGTAGACGACCTTCTCCATCTGAAGCTTACAGCCACATAACGGACACTTGCGGCGGAACAACTGAAGGAGGCAGCTTTCATTCACAACAAACTTTCCTTTCATTTGTAGCAGCGCAGCTCTGAAAAACAATCAAACGAAAATTTAAAAGGATCAGAATCAGATTTATTGCTGTGTAGGTTTTCACATATGGGCAATTTGTCTTGGTGTGTTGGTGCATAACAGTAAAGATAGTAAGTAGAAAATATAAGAAAAAGTGAAAGCAAGAACTGACAACTAGAAGCACAAATCAAATATAAAACAAAAAAATATAAAAATGAAAAAA
Organism: Scortum barcoo; assembly: GCA_023238725.1. Taxonomy (NCBI): domain Eukaryota; kingdom Metazoa; phylum Chordata; class Actinopteri; order Centrarchiformes; family Terapontidae; genus Scortum; species Scortum barcoo. Next base: position 15,974,433 of record CM041533.1, on the reverse strand, counting down.
AATGATAAAATAAAGATATTTAAATGAAAACTATACAGATTTGTGAAGGAATATATAAAAGTTAACTGTATTTAAGTAGGTTTAAGATAAATAATTATAATAAAGAACATTTGCAATGTGCAAAGAAAGCCAACTTCATGTAAAATGTAAGGAAACAAAGCAAAAATGTTGAGAAAGTTTAACTCACTTTTCCTTGTTCAGATCAGTCGTGACTTTTTGTTGCCTCTGGTCAGATCCAGAGGCGGGTAAATACGACACTGAGACGCCACTCGACTGAGGACTGGTTCGGAAACCTACAAAATAAAGGTAAGTGTTCAAATGTAAAGAAAGAGCTGAACAAATAAAAAGCTTCATCAGTGTTAACATGATTACCTGATTTTTCAGAGAAGACAATTGGACTATTACATGTGTAGAGGTCATCACACTGATCATCATCTGGCTCCTGCACAAAAAACACATGTAAAAGTTTGTAGTTACTCATACTCTGCAAACAATACACTAAAAATGACCTAACGTGTGGTGGATGGCTACATTAGCCTGTAGATGTGGGCAGTGGGATCACACAGTGCCACAGATCATGCTGTGTGCGTGACCTCAACAGCTCTATGGGGATAAATCAATGTGCCATTAAGCAGCTGTCAGTACAAGCAGCAGTTAAACTAGGCAGCACAAGGACACACAAGATGTCATTTATTAACATTTAGCACATGTGGACGTGATTTATTACATATATGCTGCACGTTGAATAAAAGGAAGTGGACCATAAATCTCTATTAAATCAAGAATGTTGATTTGTAGAGTTTACTGTGTTTATTGTGTCATACAGCGAGTTGACAGGCTGTTTATATGAGTACACAAAGGGCACGGTTACTTAAGAGCTGTAAACTTTTTAGGAACTTGTACTTTACTTGAGAAATTCCATTTTATAAAAATTTATACTTCTTTTCCATTGCATTCATTTTATAGTAAGTCTGCAACAAGGGAATATTTTCATCGATTAATCTGTCAATCATGTTTTTCAATCAGTTGATCAGTTACTGGGTCCATAAAATGGTTGTACACTGTTTCCCAAAGCCCAGGGTGACATCCTCAAATGTCTTGTTTTCTCTGCAACATAAAGACATTCAGTTAACTGTCAAAGAGGACTAAAGAAACTAGAAAATATTCCTATTTGAGAAGCCAAAATCAGAGAATCAAAACAATTTATTATCAAAATAGTTGTAGAATAATTAAATAGTTGACAACTAATCAGTTAATCGCTGCAGCTCTAACTGACACCATTAGTTACTAGTTACTTTGTGTATTTAGAGTATTTTCACAAAATTTAAAAAGATAAATTAGGATATATTATTGTTATTGGTTAAAGTACTCAGTTGTACATAAAGTAATTAAAATGAGCTCCACCTTCACCAGATGCAACATTAAAGTGATGAACACGTGAATGCATCAATAATTAACTATAATACAATAATATAATGATTCTGAAATGGACCATTCCTCATAATGCGTGCTGCTACTTTTAGTCCTCTAAGTTTGTTTTGATGCTTAAACTTTGATGCTTCAAAGAGATTTTAGATGAGGTACTTTTAGTATTTCTACTTTAGTTTCATTAAAGACCTGATCCTCCATCCACCTGTTATTGACTTCAGGTTTGGAGCCCCTGAAAGCACCTTTAATGAATAAACTCAGTTTCTGCTGCCGCGGTGTCAGCCGGGTCTCTGTGGTGTTCAGGGCTGATGTTGGGGGGGCAGAAGCGGACTCACCACACATGTGGCTCTCTCCAGATGCGGATCAGGCTCGTCCGGCTCTGACCTGACACTCAGTGAGGGGACAACACCGGGCTTTAGCTGGACCGTGCCAGGCGGACTCGGGTTAACGAAGCAGTCCTCTGTGAAGTGCTCGCTGCAGATGGTGATGTCGGTCCAGGACGACTCTTTGAAGCCGCTGTCCGTTGACCTCGAACAGGAACTGGACCCACTCCAGTCTCCTCTCCGGATCCTCCGGTAACCTGAACCGCTGCGCACTGCGACGCCACGAACCGCATCCGACCACCGAGCACATCCTGAGGCTGCCTTCAGTCCCTGCGGGTCTTAAAATGTCTGGACAGGGGTGAAGTTTACTGTTCAGGAGCAGAAGATGGATCCTCCGGGCCGCCTGCGCTGACGGCTGTCAAAGCTAACAGATAGCCGTTTGTGCTAGCGGCTGTCACAGTAACGGAGTGGGCGGGGCTCCGTGAGTGGGTAGGCTCGGTTTGACACTGGGCGTGTTCCGGCTACAAACTCAGGCTATGAGAGTACTGTTTTAAAAGTACTCATAAAGTAACACTACATTGTAGAAATACTCTGTTACAAGTAAAGGTCCCGCATTACAAATGTTACTTCAGTAAAAGCACAAAAGTAAAAGTATCAGAATACACTAAAAAGTTCCTAAAAGTAAAAGTATTCATCAAGCAGATGGGCCCATTTCAGAATAATAAATATTATTTTATTGGATTAATAATTACTGAGGCATCAACGAGTTTATCATTTGATGTGTTGCAGATGTTGCACACATCACTAATGTTACAGCTGGTAAACATGAAGCTCATTTTAATCTATTTATATATGTTTTATATATTCATTTACATACTGCTGCTGGTAGGCTATAATAATAATAATAATAATAATAATGATAATAATAATAATAATAATAATTGAATCTGCAAGGTAGTTTGTAGGTTAACTAAAGCTGTCAGTCACTCAAGTACAGTTAAGTAAAGTACCTAGCTAAAAGTACTTACTTACATAAAAACTAAATTCTACCGTATACACAGAAGTTTCAGAGGCCCAGGAATATGAATTTTCAACATTGAGTTCAATGAAAGCTGAAATACTTTGAACCAAGACGACCTCAAAACTAGTCAGGTAACATGAACTCTGACATTATCTAAGAGCAGTATGTAGGTGGTTTGAAGCCTCTTACTCCATCAGTTAAATTATTAATATGTACTGAGGCACCTCTTTACTTGAAAAAAAATAGTTTAATAACATTTGCAGCTTTGTTGAATAATAAAATAGTCTGCCTGTAATGCACATGTATATTGATATGCAGGTCCACAAAGACATCAGCTGGTGGAGCTCTTGAGCTTAGAAAGTTTTACACTACAACACAAATTAAAAGGTCAATTGACCCCAAATAACATAAAAAAAATCCATACTTTGCCCCAGTGGTTTCCCCCCCAGATTCTGAGACATCCAGCTCTGGCCTGTCTGCTGCTTGGTTAATATATTTGAACCAGACGCTGAATCTGTGCAAGTTCTCAGTTCCCTCCTATTGTACCGGGCTGGAGTCTGACATACTGGAAACGCATACTGCATAGTATTAGCATGCTGCATTTTTCAGTTGGATGGTGACCATGGAGATGACAGGCAGTCTTTACAAATTACATTCAAACAAGTCACATTAGGAAAAGCACAGGTGTAAATGTAATAAGATGATCAATGGCTGAATTCCATTTAGTTACTTCAGATTCAGGTCCCTGGTATCGTGCAGCCCACAGTCACACTATCATGACTCACTGAGACACTTGAATAGAGCAGAGCCATTTAATGTCATTTGACCCAGTTTGACCCCCATGGTTTACATGTCAGTTAACCAAAGTGTCTTTAAATCAAAGTGACATTATGTCTCAACAATAAAAAGCAAAGGGATTTGAAAAGCCCCCCGTCTACCTTTATCAAAAGCCAGAATTGTTCAAACATATCATTGAAACAATCCAGTTCTCTGTGATGCTTTGAGTGATATTACTATCATACTTTAATTTATTTATCACCTTCCCCTGCACTTCCCTGAGCTTTTACCACTTTTCTGGCTGCTGTGGCTTTTTTCCTTTCTTTTTTGCAAGTCAAAATCAGTCACCTTCAGAATTTTCTGCCCTTCCTCTTGATCTGCTTGTGCTCAGTGCCTCATTTTCACTCCTCTCCTCAAACGACATGTCGCCTTCGGTCGGCTCATCCTCGCTTTCATCATCGCAGCAACATGTCCTCTTTAACTTCCACACCGTCACTTTGGCACACTGGCCTTGAATTTCCCCTGCTGCTGCATTTCTCTTCGGCCTTCCTATGGGCCTACCTGTGCTCCTGTATGTTTTCTTTGGCATATCTGTTCCCCCTCTCTGCACCTCCTCTTCTTTATCATTCTCTTCTTCTACTTTGTCAAGCCCAGAGTCTGTGCCTCTTTTTTTCCCATTGTCCTCGGCATCAACAGTGTGACTCACAGTTTTGGATTTTATACCCTTCTTCCGTTCATGTCCAGAGCTGGCTGAGTGGTAACGCTGGACGTGACTCTCAAGCTCAAGCTCACGTTGTGATTGAAGCATTTGTCACAGTGCTGACACGTGTACTTGTAAGGTCTCTCTCCTGTGTGAAGACGCATGTGAGATTTCAGGTGGCTCGCCTGGTTGAAGCCACGCTGGCACACAGAGCACTTAAATGGCTTCTCTCCAGTGTGCACAGCCAAGTGTCTCTGCAGAGACAACGGCCAGAGAAATTCAATCCCACAGATGTGACATTTCAACTGTCGGGGGCCTCTGTGATCCTCCAGGTGGACTCTGCGTTCCTTATTTGTGGCGAATGTCTCAGAGCAGTCAGGACATTTATAAGGCTTTCCTTGAATTAAGTGAGTCTGCTCGTGAGTGATTTTATCCACCTTTGTTTTAAACGTAACGTGGCAGTATTTGCACCGATGTTCATAGTTTTCATTGTGGATTCTGCTGTGACAATTTAGAGCGACCTCACTGACACACCTCTTTCCACAAATATTGCAGGAATAGGGTTTCATTTTGTGCTCACAAGTGTGAGGCCTCTGTTTATTGAAAAACACCCCACACTCTGTGCAAAGCTGACTGTTTTTGGGGGCGAATGGAGTATAATCATTGTTTTCGTATTCACTTCCCTCATCAGAGTCATCATGAAGCTCATTACCCGGCGAAAGCTCCTTTACTGGCTTCCAATCCTCATCTGAATCCATGTCGCTTTCATCACCGGATTCCTCTATTTCCTCCGAGGGATCACTCTCCTCATCGATAACAGCAACAATCTCAGACACACCTGTGATGGTGCTGTGGGTGTCATCTGTTGGCACTGTCTGTGAAAGATGGGATGACAGGAATGGGTAAAGAGGACCATTTTTAAATTCTGTTTAGGATAAATATTACAGCCAAACAAGTGGAAAAAAAAAATATATATATATATATATATATATATATATATATATATATATATATATATATATATGTGTGTGTGTGTGTGTGTGTGTGTACACAAAATTGCAAAAAAAGTTATAATAATAACAAATATCCCAAACAAATAATCATGAAATTCTCAAGATATTGGACTGTGAACATTGTATATCATATTAGTTTTTAATTTTCTTAAGGATACACAATTCTATTAAAAAGAAGACTGAACTCTTAGACTGAACTGAGTGTCTGAACATGTTTTAGTATGTTTATCTGTTAAAGTCCTACCTGTTGGCTCTCTGGAGTTACTTCTGTGCCTCCTGTCAGGTGTTGATCTTCACTGGCATTGACTTGGCTTTTCCACTGGTTTCTGTACTCACACTGAAGGCACTGTTGGTTCAGGACGAGAAGTACCCCATAGGTGACCTTCTCCATCTTTACGTTAGAGCCACATAACGGACACTTGCTGCTGAACAACTGGAGGAGTCGTTTTTCGTTCACGACATACTTCCCTTTCATCTGCAGAAGCGCAGCTCTAAAAAACAATTTAAACAGAAGATTGTGAGATAAAGGTTTAAAAAAGTTTTTAAAAAGTTAACCTGGTGTGATCAAAGCAGAACTGTTAACAAAGATGAACTTACTTTTCCCTGATCATATCAATGTTTGCAATATTTTGTAGCATCTGACCATAATCATACATGAAAGCCTCTGAATTATCACTTGGCACTGGGCTTCCTTGAGGAGCTGCAAATTAAATGCAACGTTCATTACTCACATAAAAAGAAAACACTGGAGTGAATACCCACTAAAAACAATGATCAGTACCTTACCTACAGAAGACAGTTCTGATTCTTCACAATATGAAGACGGGCTATCACACATTTTAACTTGATCACACTGAAAAGAAACTTCTGTGGTTTCCTCAGGCTCCTACACAAAGTATAAAAAAATAAGAGCTTGTAGTCATAGCATCGACCATCTACAAACAACACACCAGCAGTTGTGTTTGTTTCCCGTGACTGCTCCTCACGGTATTCCATTTTTTATTTTATATGAAAATAAATGATTTTACTATGTATGGTGAATGGCTCAGTGGGCCTGCAATAACACAGAGTAACCACAATGTTTGCAACAATGAGACAATTAATCGATTAGCCGTCAACTATTAAATTAATAGGATACTATCTTTATAATTAAATAATTGTTTTCAGTGACTTTTTTGGAGAAAGTGTCCAAATTCTCTGATTTCAGCTTCTTAAAATGTGAATATTTTCTGCTTTCTTTAGTCTACTACAACAGTAAACTGACTCTCTTTGGGTTATAAAGAAAATAAGACATTTGAGGACGTCATGTTGGACTTTAATAAGCAGTGCTCAACATTTTTCACCATTTTCTGATTTTTTTTTTTTTTTTTTTTTACACGTATCTAGTTGTTATCTCTACACCAAAAGACACGGCAAGAACTCAGGGCACATTAGACACGTGTCAGTACAAAGATTTCAACTGGGGCAATGGAAATATGCAGATAAGAATCACTTTCATGTTTCTGATCTGCTAAATCAGCCAATATAAACACTTAACAGGCCTGCTCATTCTTATTTATCTCACTAATACAGATTAATACAGGGGCAGGGGGTCAAAACTTTTGAAAAATTAGCTCAGTTAAACTGTCACACTAATATATGTAACCCTGGTTTGTTAGTATGATATTTATTAGTTATTTACTGCTGTGTGTATCATGATGTGTAAGGATGATGTGTGTTCATCTTGATGTATAGGTACAATATGTGTGTATCATGATGTCCATCATAGTGTGTAAGTGTGTATCATGATGTCCATCATAGTGTGTAAGTGTGTATCATGATGTCCATCATAGTGTGTAAGTGTGTATCATGATGTTTACCATGTGTATCATAGTGTGCTGGTGTGTATCTTGATGCATAGTAGTGTATCATGCTGTGTATCATGCTGTGTATCATGGTTTGCAGTGTGTATTAGTGTGTGTATCATGGGTGTGTTGATGTGTGTTTATTATTGTGTGTAGGTGTCTTTCTGCACTAAGAGCCCATCACAGGTAAGTCACCACATGTTTTGTCCTCACCTGATGCGGATCAGGCTCGTCCGGCTCTGACCTGACACTCAGTGAGGGGACAACACCGGGCTTTAGCTGGACCGTGCCAGGCGGACTCGGGTTAACGAAGCAGTCCTCTGTGAAATGCTCGCTGCAGATGGTGATGTCGGTCCAGGACGACTCTTTGAAACGCTGCTTGTTGACTGTGAACAGGAACTGGACCCACTCCAGTCTCCTCTCCGGATCCTCCGGTAACCTGAACCGCTGCGCACTGCGACGCCACGAACCGCATCCGACCACCGAGCACATCCTGAGGCTGCCTTCAGTCCCTGCGGGTCTTAAGGGGACTGGACAGGGTTCAGGTTTACGGAAAACCTCGGTACCCACCCCTCTGTCAGTGTGGCTAACGGCTAACAGCTAACAGCTAGCTCTGGTACGATGTACGCGGCGGGGTTCGCGTGGTTTGATGTCTGGCGTGTCCCGGCCGTGGAGCCACTTTATGCGGTAACTCCAAAAACATATTTTAATAAGATTGTAAAACCTTCACGGGGGCTACTGAAGAACATGACAAGTCTTGTAGCAAAATGTCACTGAGACCATTTGTAAACTACATTTAGGAGATTAGTTTGCGCAGGTTATATACTATATATTGTACAAAGTCCTTATTTATCTTTACTCTTTAATAATATATCTCTTTTACTGTATTTTATATTTTTCACTTTTATACCTTGTGTTTCCTTCTTAAATGGCATAAAGAGAAGAAATCAAAGGAAGAATTTCATTGTACAGGGAAACATGTTTTTAACTGTGCACATGACAATTAACAGTTAGACCTTTGAACCTCAATAAAACACCTCAGGTAACATAAAACTATTTATAATGAGGAGATGTACACTATTGATGGAAAAATGTGTCATTAATTATGTTTGATTTTTAAGTGTAACTTTAAGGTAAAATGATGTGAACACTATATCACTATAATCAAATGCCATTCATCTGTTGTACTGGACAGAAATCTGAAGGACATTTACCATAAACTGTCGGTAAATGACACCAAAACTATCGTCTTTAATAAATATCTCCACAGCACAGTGAAGAAATATGCTTTAAAAAGATTAAATTAAACAGATGTCTCTGTCACTCAGCTCGTCCTCAGTTTCTCCATGTCTGCATTGCGCTCTCTTTAACTTCTGCACTTTTCTAATCTCACTGTTTGAACATTGTCCTTCCTCTTGAACTGCCACAAGTACATTGTCTGAATCATAACTCTTCTGCCTTCCTATGGGCCTACAAATGTCATAAAAAGAGAAAAAGAGGATGCTTAATGAGTGATTAAGACCTCAGCCTTGCTCAGCCCCATGGTGGGTTCAATAACCCACAAGTTCAAACAGGGCCCATTCTCCATGGCGTGAGCCTTACCAAGAACCCGGCCCCTCTCACCGCGACTCGTCCACCCAAGTGTTTTACAGCCCCAAGGCACCAAACACTCACAAACACACCAATGCCACTGACCACTTACCAGTGAGTGCTGTTGTAAATTGTTGTGTAATGACAATAAATTCTTGAAATGTTGAAATCTTGAAATCTGTCACTCATACACAGATACTGGTCAGTCACCTTCTACTGAAATAAGACCTCTGCAGCAATGCATTGTTAGCCAGCATGGTTCTCCATTCAGAAGAACAACCCCCTTATGGGTCATGACAGGTGCTGGACAAGGTGAGGAAAGAAAAAGCACAGGTAATCATAGTGGCCCCAAACTGATGAATTCAGTGAACCTGGTGGAAAATTTGGTACAGGTACCCCCAGAAGGCCTGAGAGCACATTCTGCTGGGAGTGTGGCTTCTTTCATGACACTCTTTAAAGCAGTAACATTAGATGATGTGTGTGCTGCTGCCTCTTGGACCACCCCACACACCTTAGTGAGTCTTCAGTAGCTCATTCAGTTTTGAATGCTGCCAAACGTTAGTTGCTATTTGCCACATTTCAGTCATTAGTAGTATAGTAGTGAGTAAGTCATATAAGTATTTTCATTTTTCACTTAAGTCTGGCCATGCCAAGTCTATCCAAAATGTGACAGGTGGTTATGTGCAGAGATGTACTTCTTTCGGGCCTGCGAATCAGGCATTGGGAGTATACATCTGGCATTAGCGCCAACTCAAGTTCCAAAGAAATAAAATGTTTAGGTTGTGCTCCAACCCTGGTTTTACAGATGAGAATGAGAGTCCACAGATTAATTCTGGGTACCTGAGGAACTTGTACTGTCTGTGATAGTATACATACTGCAGCCCATGCTCAGTGACGTAGGCCTGAGGGGCCCAATCACAGCCTGTCATGACCAAGTGCAGGCCTGGTTGGGTGGAAGAAATGCTGATCAAAATATTTCTGTACTATGTACCATATTGGAAGTTGCTCTGGAAGTTCAATGCTGTGAACTCTGCAAATCAAATTCCATTTAACTCTGCTGTATTGGACAAAAAACCCAGAGACATTTACCACAACTCACTGGTGAATTACACCAAAGCTATCTGTGTGACTAAATAAAAGTGAGGACATGTGCTTTTAACAGATCAAGTAAATATTTGAAGTTGCGACAATATAATTAGTCAGTGTCATGGAGATGGCTTCATTGCTTCAGTCTTTGCCTGGATGCCACCAAACTACAAAAGCACTTTATACTTTTAGTCCACAAAAATGCTTAAGTACACAACCAAAAGATTTCCTGTTAGATATATATTGGAAGTACATTTACATATGAACAGTATAATGAAGAACAAAGTATTGGAAATTTTACAACATAGGGGAACACAGGCAGTTCACATCAGATCTGTTTAATATATTTTTATCCAATCTGACTGTATAGAGTGTACATCCGGTAACAGGATTCAAAGTATTATAAAGAAATAAAACAGCTTCTCCAAAAAACTAGACCCCAGCCTGCGGGAACATGTTTTGTCATATTATGACATTTTCTAAGAAATCAGTCCAGTTCTGCGACAATGTCTAATTTTATGGCTCCCTTTTCACAGTATTTAAATCAGATATATTCTTTAGCTCTGTTTATTTTAATAATCCTCACACCAATAGATTTTTCCTCGGCCTTCCCCTGCGCTTCCCTGAGCTTTTACCACTGTTCTGGAAGCTGTCTCTCTTTTTCTTTCTTTCTTTTGGATCAAAATCAGAGTCACTGTCAGAATTTTTCAGTCTTCCTCTTGACCTCGCTGTGTTCTTTATCGCCTTCTTGCTCCTCTTCTCTTCTGCTGAATCGAAGAATTTGTCTCCATCACTCGGCTCATCCTCAGTTTCTTCATCAATGCATCGCACTCCCTCTAATTTCTTCACCTTTGTACTCTTACTCTTTCTACACTGTCCTTTCTCTTGAACTGCAACAACTACGTTGCTCTTTGGCCTTCCTATGGGCCTACCTGTACTCCTGGGTTTATACTTTGGCAGATCTTTCCTCTCTTTCTCCACCTCCTCTTCTTTATCATCCTCTTCTTCTACTTTGTCAAGCCCAGAGTCTGTGCCTCTTTTATTCCCACCATCCTCGGCATCAACAGCGTCGCTCACAGTTTTGGATTTTATACCCTTCTTCCGTTCATGTCCAGAGCTGGCTGAGTGGTAACGCTGGACGTGACTCCTCAAGCTCACGTTGTGATTGAAGCATTTGTCACAGTGCTGACACTTGTAAGGTCTCTCTCCTGTGTGGAGACGCATGTGAGATTTCAGGTGGCTCGTTTGGTTGAAGCCACGCTGGCACACAGAGCACTTAAATGGCTTCTCTCCAGTGTGCACAAGTATGTGTCTCTGCAGAGCCAGTGGCCAGAGAAATTCAATCCCACAGATGTGACATTTTAACTGTCGAGGGCCTCCGTGATCCTCCAGGTGGACTCTGCGTTCTTTATTTGTGGCGAATGTCTCAGAGCAGTCAGGACATTTATAAGGCTTTCCTTGAATTAAGTGAGTCTGCTCGTGAGTGATTTTGTCCACCTTTGTTTTGAAAGTGCCACGGCAGTATTTGCACCGATACTCATACTTCTGATTGTGGCTTCTGCTGTGAGAATTTAGAGCGGCTTCACTGACACACCTCTTTCCACAAGTATTGCAAGGATAGGGTTTCACTTTGTGCTCACACGTGTGAGGCCTCAAGTTATTGAAAAAGATCCCACACTCTGTGCAGAGCCGACGGTATTCAACGGTGAGTGAAGAATAACTATCATCCTGTTCATCTTCCTCTTTGGTTCTTTTTCTTCTCGTCAGCATATACTTCATTGGCTTCCAATCCTCATCTGAATCCATGTTACCCTGATCACTCGAATCCTCTGTTTCGTCATTGGGATCATTCTCCCGACTGATAATGGCAACAATTTCAGTGTCCCCTGTGATGGTGCGGTGGGTGTCATCTGTTGGCACTGTCTGTGATACAACAACATCAGTTAGTTTGGGTTTGGACAGCAGATTGCCTTAAATATTACAACCACAAAAACATAATGTGGCCTGCCAGCAGAGGGCACAATATGATTTATGGTTCTCAGTAAGCAGTTCATAAAACACAAAATCAAACTGAACACAAAAATTATTCATTGCAAGGTAACACAGTGTCTGGATATGTTTTAGTATGTTTATATAGTCCTACCTGTTGGCCCTCTGGAGTTACTTCTGTGCCTCCTGTCAGGTGTTGATCTTCACTGGCATTGACTTGACTTTTCCACTGGTTTCTGTACTCACACTGAAGGCACTGTTGGTTCAAGATGACGAGCATCCCACAGGTGACCTTCTCCATCTTTGGATCAGAACCACATAACGGGCACTTGCTGCTGAACAACTGGAGGAGTCGTTTTTCCTTCACAATAAACTTCTCTTTCATCTGTAGGAGCGTGGCTCTGAAAAAAAAAAAAAAAACATTTAAACAAAATGTTAAAACACCAATCTGATGGGAAAAAATAGCCAAAATAAGAAAAATGTTAATGTTACAAATTTAGTGTCAACTTACTTTTCCCTGATCAAATCATTTTTCACATTTTTTGGTTGCATCTGGCCAGATATGGATATAAAAATATCTGAAGTATCAGCTGAAGTGAAGATGCCTGTCGGGACTGGGCTTCCTCGGGCAGCTACAAAATAAGATTAAAGTATATGTGAGAAAATTCTTCACTTTACTTCATATTTAATAACATAACACATATTTACCTGTTGATTCTTCAGAATTGGAAGTTGGACCATCACATGTTTTGAGTTGACAATCGTCTTCTTTTTTCACAGACTCCTACACAAAGTCATGAAAATAAAAGCTTGTGGTTAAACAAAAGCTACATATGATATATTTCAAATCAGTGGTCGAGGAAAAGTAAGTACAGTTACTCAAATACTGCACTTGAGAACAAATTTCTCGTACTTTTGTGTAATTCAAATGTATAGTATTTGATGCTTCTACTACATGACACCTCAGAGGGAAATACTGCATTTTTTAGTCCACTATGTTAACCTGACAGTTGGAGTTTGTTTACTTCAAGATTTTCCAAACAAAGCATACGACCAATTTATAAAATATGACACTCTGCAACAGATTAAACTTAAACAGTATATACTACTGTTAAAATGTGCTCCACCTCCACCAGCTGCAATATAAAATAATTTGCCTATGTGGTAATAATACTGCAGTAATATGATATACCAGTATGTAAAGACAAAACTCTCAGAAAGGGACCATCCTGCCTAAAAAGTACTTTTATTTATTTATTTACATAAACTTTGATGTTAATAAAAGTGCTGCTTTCACCAAAAGACAGGAGTATTTCCTCCAGCACTATGATCAGTTGTGTTTGGTACCATGTGTTTTGATTTTATATGAAAATGTATAAAAGTGTGTGCACTGCCTGTATAATGTGTAGAGGAGGATGTTGCAAATGACTTCCTGGATTAAAGACGTTCAGTGGTGCAGAGCATCCGACTGAACTTCTACCATCTGCGGTGTAAAGTCTCTGATAGTTTCACTTAGCAGGATAAATGCCTGCCCTCCTCCTGTCACTCACCACACATGTGTCTCTCTCCAGATGTGCACCGGGCTCGTCCGACTCTGCCTGCAGACTCAGAGAGGGGACAGCACCGGGCTTTAACCGGACCTGGATCTTCCCGGCCCCCCCTGAATGTGTCGGTGTCAGCTGCACAAAGCAGTCCTCTGTGAAATGCTCGCTGCAGATGGTGATGTCGGTCCAGGACGACTCTTTGAAACGCTGCTTGTTGACTGTGAACAGGAACTGGACCCACTCCAGTCTCCTCTCCGGATCCTCCGGTAACCTGAACCGCTGCGCACTGCGACGCCACGAACCGCATCCGACCACCGAGCACATCCTGAGGCTGCCTTCAGTCCCTGCGGGTCTTAAGGGGACTGGAGGAGGGACTTTGGTACCGACTCCGGGCTCAGTTTCCCAAACAGTCACGCTGCAACAGCTTACACTCCAGCAGGGGGGAAGCTCCTCTTTGGTGTTTTTGTTGTTTTTTTTTTGGCGCAAACCAGCTTAAAGGCGCATTTCCGCCACCAGGTGGACTGGAGAAAGCACTGCAGAAAAAACCCTCCAGAGTCTTTTTATAATGAAGAGATAACCTATAGTCCCATTATTAATGGGAAAATATGTCATCAATTATGTTTAATTTTTAAATGTAACTCGTCAGCACAATGCTGTGAACACTGTCAATCAAATTCCACTGCAGAAATCTCAAAAAGTGAGTAAATTACACCTTCACTATCCAAATATCTCCACAGCACAGTGAGGAAATATGTTTTTTAAAAAGATTAAATTCAGTAAGCATTTTAAGTTTTGGTCAATATAATGAAGTGTCACGATGTCCACCCACTGCATGGCCTCATTGCTCCTTGCTGTCATCGAAAAACGAAAGTGGTTGAAACATCTTCCGGCCCCACAAAAATGTTAAAGTACACACCAAAAGGATGACCTGTTCGATGTACAGGAGAAATAAATGTACCTTTGCTCTCAACAGCATGTGTCTCAAGCACTTTACAGATCAATAATCTTTACATATAAACAGAATAAAGAACAAAGTACTGAACATTTGAAACAGAAGACATCACAGACAGTTAAAATCAGCTCTGTTTAATATACTTTTATCCAATATGCTTGTATAGTATACACATCAGGTTTCAGGATTCAAAAGTATTTTGAAACCAAAGCAAAAGATTCTCTTTAAGGGATAGTTTGGATTTTTTAAATGAGTGTGTACGAGGTACTTGTCCACAGTCAGTGTGTCACCTACAGTAGATGGAGGTCTGAATGCGCCCAGTTTGGAGAAGCAACCCAGAGTGCTGGACCGTGCCAGCAGTAAAATGTATTTTAGCCAACTGAAAATAGGCCCACCAAAAAACAAACAAAAAAACAAAAACAAATAATAAATAGAATGTACACTACATTACAAATATTTTCAACACTTAACCTTGCCATCACACAGTTCTTTCCTTTGGCTCTACATTTTCTCAACTTCAAAATTTCCAGATTTCTATACATAAGTCAGATTATTCTCCATCTGCAATAGTTATTCCTTCTGGTTCATACAGGTACCCTCTTGTCTCCACGGTGAGCAAAATTTCGTTGCTGTCCTAATCACCAATTTCTATTTCCTTATATGTGTCGTCTCTTCCAAAACAGCTGATTCATAATATAGAATACAGCAGTTCTATAATTGAGAAAACGCAGTACTGAGGGCTGTCTGATGGAAAGGTAAATATAGCGGACATTTAAACGGATTATTTGACAACTTTTTTTTAGGTGTTTAAAATATGTTTCACTGTAGTATATTGCTTAGCTTCCATGCCAGTACTCTGGGCTGCTCTCCAAACTGTGAGCACGCTGACCTGCAGCTACTACAGGTAATACACTGACTGTGGAGAGTACCTCATCAAACCCCACTTAAAAAAATCCAAGCTATTCCTTTAACAGTAAAATGTAATTGACCTGGACCTGGACCCCAGCCTGGGTGAACACGTTTTGTCATATCATGCTGTTTTCTAGAAAAACAGTCCAATTCTGTATGCATGTCCACTTTTTATGACTCTGTGACTTTTTTCCTTATTATTTAAACAAGATTAAATATTTAGCTCTGTTTATTTTAATAATCCTCACACAACTAGATTTTTCCTCGGCCTTCCCCTGCACTTCCCTGAGCTTTTACCACCGTTCTGGCTGCTGTGCCTCTTTTTCTTTCTGTCTTTTGGATCAAAATCAGAGTCACTGTCAGAATTTTTCAGTCTTCCTCTTGACCTCGCTGTGTTCTTTATCGCCTTCTTGCTCCTCTCCTCTTCCTCTTCTGCTGAATCGAAGAATGTGTCGCTGTCACTTGGCTCTAACTCTTCATCGCTGAATCTCACTGTGTTTAAGTTCTGTATTTTTCTACTCTCATTGTTTGAACACTGTCCTTCCTCTTGAACTGCCACAACTACATTGCCTGATTCATAACTCTTCGGCCTTCCTATGGGCCTACCTGTACTCCTGTGTTTTTTCTTTGGCATATCTTTCGTCTCTTCCTGCACCTCCTCTTCTTTATCATCCTCTTCTTCTACTTTGTCAAGCCCAGAGTCTGTGCCTCTTTTATTCCCACCTTCCTTGGCATCAACAGTGTCGCTCACAGTTTTGGATTTTATACCCTTCTTCCGTTCATGTCCAGAGCTGGCTGAGTGGTAACGCTGGACGTGACTCTTCAAGCTCACGTTGTGATTGAAGCATTTGTCACAGTGCTGACACTTGTAAGGTCTCTCTCCTGTGTGAAGACGCATGTGAGATTTCAGGTGGCTCGCCTGGTTGAAGCCACGCTGGCACACAGAGCACTTAAATGGCTTCTCTCCAGTGTGCACAGCCAAGTGTCTCTGCAGAGACAACGGCCAGAGAAATTCAATCCCACAGATGTGACATTTCAACTGTCGGGGGCCTCTGTGATCCTCCAGGTGGACTCTGCGTTCCTTATTTGTGGCGAATGTCTCAGAGCAGTCAGGACATTTATAAGGCTTTCCTTGAATTAAGTGAGTCTGCTCGTGAGTGATTTTGTCCACCTTTGTTTTAAACGTAACGTGACAGTATTTGCACCGATGTTCATAGTTTTCATTGTGGATTCTGCTGTGACAATTTAGAGCAACCTCACTGACACACCTCTTTCCACAAATATTGCAGGAATAGGGTTTCATTTTGTGCTCACAAGTGTGAGGCCTTCTTTTATTGAAAAATATCCCGCACTCTGTGCAGAGCTGGCTGTGTTTGGGGACGAATGGAGAACATTCATCCCCGTGTTCTTCTTCATCTTCGATTTCATCATCAGCTTTCTTTCGAAGTGCTCTAGCCAGCAAAAAGTCCTTCACTGGTTTCCAGTCCTCATCTGAATCCATGTCCCCTTCATCACCGGATTCCTCCGTTTCCATGGGATCACTCTCCTCATCAATAATGGCAACAATCTCAGGAACCCCCGTGATGGCGCAGTGGGTGTCATCTGTTGGCACTGTCTGTGATAGAACGACAAGAGTGAGTATGAAAAAAAACAAACATTTTGTTGTCTGTGCAGCAGACTCTTTCAAATATTACAACTAAATTTAGAATTATGTTCTGTGCCTTCACCAACCAGTCAAGTTGCAGTTTACATCTACGTCAGCCCAGACTCATTTAATAGTGAATAGACATGAACGAGATGTGGTCATAAAAAGTTATTGATTTGAAAGTTATCATCCGTAACGCACTGTTTTTGGTCCACTTCTTATATTTGGGTCAGATCTCCTTCTCACTGATAGTGAACTGAATTCTGGTGCACTTGAAAGCAAATCAAGACCCACGTTTTCTAGCAGACCGGATTGGTTGTTTGCACTAGAGTTTTATGAGCTGTCACACCACTCCATACTCAGTGGACTCAATGAAACGCTCCAGGGTTCGATTGAAATGTACCAAACAATGTAGGTGTAAAAGCATCCCAAGTAAACAGCTTATAAAACACACAGTCAAACTGAATGCAAAAAGTATTCATCGTGAGGTAACACCATTTTCTTGGTTGCATAATTCCTAAGCCCCAGAGTGTCTGGATATGTTTTAGTATTTTTATCTGTTAAAGTCCTACCTGTTGGCTCTCTGGAGTTACTTCTGTGCCTCCTGTCAGGTGTTGATCTGCAGCTGTCGGGACACTGGCATTGACTTGGCTTTTCCACTGGTTTCTGTACTCACACTGAAGGCACTGTTGGTTCAGGACGAGAAGTACCCCATAGGTGACCTTCTCCATCTTTACGTTAGAGCCACATAACGGACACTTGCTGCTGAACAACTGGAGGAGTCGTTTTTCGTTCACAATAAACTTCTTCCCTTTCATCTGTAGGAGCGTAGCTCTGAAAAACAGTTTAAACAAAATGTAAAAACACCAATCTGATGGAAAAAAGTGGCCAAAGCAAGTACAAATGTAAAGAAAACTTACTTTTCCTTGATCAAATCAATATTCACACTTCTTGATTGCATCTGGCCAGACACAGATATAAAAATATCTGAAGTATCAGCTGAAGTTAAGATGCCTGTCGGGACTGGGCTTCCTTGGGCAGCTACAAAAAATAATAAAAGTATATGTGAGAAAATTCTTCACTTTACTTCATGTTTAATAACACATAACACATTTTTACCTGTTGATTCTTCAGAATTGGAAGTTGGACCATCACATGTTTTGAGTTGATCACGCTGACAATCATCTTCTGTTTCCACAGACTCCTACACAAAATAATGAAAGTAAAAGCTTGTGGTTAAACAAAAGCTTCATATGATACATTAAAAATCACTTCTGGAGACTCACTTTTTTAAAATCTTATGACTTTTTCTTAACTAATAGTGTTTGTTGTAAATATTCAGAATTATTGTATCCTGTTTTATAAGTTGTGTTTTGTGTATTATTTATTTAACTTTCATCAGCACTTTGCAACTTGTTCTTGAAAGACTGCGTATAAATGAAATTAGTGTCATTTTATTGTTGGTTTTTTTTTTTTTGTTTTTTTTGTATTTGTATTTATTTATATTATTTACTATTTTATTTCGAAATAAAATACATTAAGTTAACATGAACCTACTTTTCATTTCCCCCGTGTATTTATCTAGCAAACACATATCAATGAAAGGGATGTTCGTCATTGAAGATGAACTCCGCCCACCAACTTGTCTTCGTATGTAAAAACAAACAAACCCCGATGTATCTGCTGTCCATCAGTGAGGTGATGCTCTCTGAAGTCTGACAGCTTCACCCATCCATCATCTGTGACAGCACACTCACCGCACATGTGTCTCTCTCCAGATGTGCACCGGGCTCGTCCGACTCTGCCTGCAGACTCAGAGAGGGGACAGCACCGGGCTTTAACCGGACCTGGATCTTCCCGGCCCCCCCTGAATGTGCCGGTGTCAGCTGCACAAAGCAGTCCTCTGTGAAAGTGCTCGCTGCAGATGGTGATGTCGGTCCAGGACGACTCTTTGAAACGCTGCTTGTTGACTGTGAACAGGAACTGGACCCACTCCAGTCTCCTCTCCGGATCCTCCGGTAACCTGAACCGCTGCGCACTGCGACGCCACGAACCGCATCCGACCACCGAGCACATCCTGAGGGTGCCTTCAGTCCCTGCGGGTCTTACGGTGCTCGGACAAAAATGTTAAAGTCCATAAACAGCCAAACAAAGACTGGTTTAATTATTTGCTGCCCTCACCAGCTAATTTAGCTAGCCGCCGTTGCTACGGTAGCGGTGGAGGCTGAGTGGGCGGGGTTCTACAGAAGGGTGCGCACGATTTGGTGTCAGGCATACACCGGCGAAACAACCGTCGTCAACTAGAAACGAGAAACTTTGCTCATCGTAGGTTAAAATCAGAACTAGCAGCGAGCTTTCAGTGAATATACCACATCTACGTTTACCATACTGTGAGGTCAGTTATGTTTCCTCTATAGGTGGTCTTTAAAACCCAGCAGAGTCGAGCTGACGGTTGCCTAATAACCGAAAGTTAACGGGAAAACAACGTTAACGATAACGTTATTTCAACAACACGACACCATGTTGTGTTTCAGGAAGTGGATTCGGACAGATAAAGTGGCCTGAATAAGAGGTATCTGTAGCTCTTATTTTATTTTTTCCACCCTAAATCTTTCTTACTGACAGTCGGCGGTGTCCATCCAGAGGAGAAAATGCAGTACAGCTCCACGGCACACAGCTGGGGCCCCTTTTATTGTTGTCGCTCCGGACCCTTAAACACCCTGCTAAACATGACTTCTGTCGCATTTAATGACGAAAGAGACAAAACAGGGTTTAGTTTCACGAAACTTTCCAAATGGACTGATAATGTCCCAGCTCTGAATATCTCCAGCAGGTGGCGCTGTTTATCTTTAAGAGTCTTGCCTGTTGGCACCAGTCTGAAGTAGATCACATGGAAAAGTTTTCTAAATCATTTGGAAGTCAGACATTTGGGTGACTGGTAAGATTTCTCCTTTGAATGTTTCTGTTAATATTACCCCTTTATATTACAACTTAAGTCACAGACTGTGTAACTTGTAACTATGTGCATGTATACAGTATGAAAGGTTTTACCAATATAACTGCAGTTTAATCACAGACACCTCATTGAGATTAAGATCACATTTTCAACAGAGACCTCAGTGGCTGTAATATAATACAACATAATGAAGAAAAATAATAGAGATATTAAGATAGAACATCAATTTAGATAAAATATTAAAATAATGATAATAAAACCACTCAGTTAAAACTGGTACAACGCTGAAATTAAAAAGAATATTCCTGAAATGCCCATACTTTGGATTTTAAAGGTGCACTGTAAGTTGTTCAGTGTTCAAACTAATCAAGTATCAGAACAATGTGGGGGATGATTTGTCCCAATCTAAACTCTTCACTGGCTCACCTGACTACTGAGGCAGTTTTAAGATACAGTTTCCTAGTCTGCTGTCAAACATGTTAAAATGCACACCAAATCCTCCTGAGTTACACATTCCCAACATGTGACGTGTATGTGTGCGTGTAGTTTTCTAAGGCAGTTAACAGATATAATCCCACAAGTCAAATAACACATGTTTTCCAGGAGGTGGAGCACATACTGTAGCTACAGTGCATACCTCATGTTTTGTGCCTTAAAGGGTCTGTAAGTGTTAATAATCCTCCAGAGTCATTGAAGTCTGTCTTTTAACTATTTAACGTCCGTAGTCAGAAGTAAAAAATGTGCCCATTCATTGACACAGTATACATCATGAACACGTTTAGTAATGCTGCTTATGAAGTTCAACAGCTTATTAAGCTTATTAAGAAACCCTAAATGCATAATTCACCTACATATCGAGTACAAAAAACTCCTTTTTGTGGAGACCTTTTGGATACCAGTTTAAAAATCAGTACACATCCTGTCCATATGAACGCCTCTCTCCCATCTTGTAGTACTGGCATTTTATCTCAGTCCACAGACGTGTGGTAGAAATACGTGCTCAAGGTCATCTCTGTGGTTTTAAACATATGGCCCCTGAACAAACAGGAACCCCATTCACAACCGCGGGCTTGTGCAGCAGGTGGTGACAAGTTATGCTCCTGTGCCCCTCTGGCCACGACACATGTATTACCAATGTACAAAAACATACTAGGGTTTTATGACACAGGAAAACAATGATATAGGGCTTTGTGGATTTACTTACCTTCCCGCTGGGTGTTTTGAGGATGTCTGCTTGCTGATATCTGACAAGTTATTCCACATGTCCATTAATCAGAGCCATGTTTATTTGCCCTGAGGAGGCCAGACAATCAATCCCTCATCACACAGACCGGACTCTACTTTGTATCCTTGTGTTTGTTTCTGTGTGTGTACATGCTTGTCATTTAGTACAGTCCCTTACAGAAAATATGTTTATTTGAAAGTGCTATTACAGTCATACGCTACTTTGAAACCAGAAATACATGAACATTGCTTTCACTTGGAATAGCGTACATGGTATATAGTGGAACTGAACCAGATTTTTTTTATGTCATGTAGAACTAACAGTGCACCTATAAGCTCACATGTAGAAGATTTTAAAGGAAGTAGTAAACTTAAAGTTTACCACTCTTACACATAAAGCATTCATAAACTAAAAAGTGGACTAGTATTACATAACTGATAAACCAAGAGTATGTGTAAAATGGCTTGAAGTATACTTCAAAGTAAACTTTCAAAAACTAAAAAGAGGGCTAGAATAATATAACTAGTATCTCTATAAGTCCACTAATAATATAGTTCACACTGTGCTGTACAAAATAAACCTTGAATGTAAACTCGTCATGTACTCAAAGTTTACCCCTCTTACAGTCAAAGTATACTTATATATACATTTTTGTAACTAAAAAGTGAGCAAATTTATTCCCAAGAAGCAGTGTCTAAGTACTGTGTAAGTATGTATAAGATACATATATATACAGACTAGGTAAAGAATACTTGTGAAATATACTTGAACATTATTTAAGTTTACTTTATAAAATAAACTTGAGGGTTACTTTTCTGTAAGGGGCAGCTCCTATTTGTGTGTGTTAGTGTGTCTCACAGTAATCGGAATTATAATTTTTCTTCCTTAATGGGTGTATGTGAATGAAGCCGTGGTAATTAACCATACCAATGTGAGTCGAGGACAGTCTGCATTCCAGAAACCTCCTCTCCACTTTGATATCATCGCTTACCATCAGCGTATTTGCTGAATGTGCTGAAACTTCAAAGGCTGATGCTTGGTAGGAATGTGCTGTTCAACTGTAAACATCAGGACATCAGGGCAATAAACCCAGCACTGCACACAAACACACAGCGTGAGAAGATCATTTCCACGGTTTACACCACAACAACCCCGTTCCCTTCGTGGCGATGGCGGTCAGCATGAGGCCCCGTTGTGACTGAGCCAGAGAGAGGAGCGAAAAACTGTTAGGAAATGTCATTTTCTTGGATGTTTGAGCGCAGTGGAATTTGACCCCTGACTTCCATTTACGCTCTCTCTCTCCTCCTTCATCATATCACTTCTGGGAACGAGCGAGAGAGCCACAGTCGAAACATGTCAGCTGCCTTTCACATTCGCTGAGGAATGTTGGCGAGTCTTCACAATGTTGTCAGTCAGTGAGCCAGATAAGAGCTCTCAGTTCATAAATAAGATTGATGGCATCGCATACCGCCAGTTCCTGCTCTGTGTTTTCCCATACAAGCCTCTCTGTCAGAAGCATCCGCGCTATCTCACCGGCTCATATCCTCTCCGCCCAAGTCCAGGCATGCTCAGGTGTTTTAAAATATACCCCGTCCAATTATGAAACCACACTGCAGCAGGATACAGTCTACCTTTGCTCGGTTGTGAGTAAGAGATGGAAAATGTTTCCAAAGCTGGCAAGCTGGCATGGTTTGCTGAGGGTTTCGGTTAATGGAATAACTTTAAAAGACTGCGTGTATTGGCCCCAAGATGTCACTCAATCACATTAAATCAGGAGCCTTCAGAACATCTTTAGAAAGGTGAAAACGGCTCTGCTTTCATGTACAGCGTATTCAGCAAACTTACTCACATAAATCACATCTACGGGCCAAAATGTTGCTAATAAAGTGGGTAAAGTGACCAGCAGAATACAAGGTTTTCTGTCTTTCTATCTACTTTCTTCTACTTTGATATATCTAACATATTATTATGTGAACGTAATAGAAAAGTACCCACACATTGGAAGAAAGCTCCCTTACTGGTGACATTTTAACATAAAACAGGTCAGTTTGTCTGAAGACGACGTGTTGGGTTGAAACGTTGCTAACAGAAGTGTAAAGGAGCCCTAACCTCAGTGTGTGAGCACTTTTCAGTTGCATTCTTGTGATTTGTTTGTGGCTTTGACCACGCTGAGGTTTTGTGAACATGCACACGACTGCTCGAGCCCACGTTTTAATATGTCTCAACCGGAGCAGCACTAACACACTGTGATGTAGGCCAGTGTTTGCAGACACGTTCACTGTTTGATTTCCTCACTTCACAGAGAGTTCAAAGCACTAAATCCAGACCTCTGGGGCCAGTGAGATTCAGTGCTCAAGGACACTTCAGCGTAAAGGTTGTCTGGCAAAGTTGTGAAAACAGAGACAGTGATGGAAATAAGTCCAGAATTTTATTGTGCAATCCTTCTCTAAGTCTGATAAGTGGGTTGTATGTTACAACTTCATCAATGATTAATAAACAATGCACTACAGCTTTAACAGGTATAAAAATTCCACTGGCTGCTGTTTATACCTTCGATTTAGTTTATAATGTAGTTACACATGATGGTAATAAATTCACCAGAGGATTTCCCATTTTATTATGAGCCATTAAGACTCAAGTTATACATGTTAGTTATTCATTAACAGAAAGATTTACTAAGTGTGCAGTTGTAAGTGTATATAAGTTGATAATAAATAGATTTTTGTCCAGATGATCTGTAGCACCTTTCTAGAAATAAGCTTATAACTGATTTACAACATGTTGGTAAATGGTTTAACCTAAAGTTATAACTTAAATCACCTCTATAAAAAGTGGCTGAGAGGAAAGTAGTGCTGGACGTATTATCAAATATTTAACTCAGCTCCTCCAGACTGAAGGCAGCCTCGCTCCATATTGCTCCACTCAATGCCACATGTATCAATTAAAAGGTGGGAAACAATCTTCACCATGGCCATATTTTATATTTCATACACGTGTTGCATTCAGTGTTATGGCCGGTGGCTGAATCATGTGAGCGGACACTGATGACACCGCGACGCTCACTGTCTTTGTCATCATCGTCATTGTCCTCCTGCATTGTGAGGTCTCATTGTCAGCGCTGCTCAACTGCCCTAAACTGGTACAAGTCGATATCTGTGCTGTGTGTGTGTGTGTGTGTGTTCACGCACACAAGGGAGAGAGAGAGATCCATCCTGAAACCGATACCACACAACGGAGGCCTCCATTCTCTCATCTCCCTATCCAATGGTGCATCCTGAAATAGTTCATAAACACCTCGGGTGTGAGTTAAATCGGAGGCAATAAAGGCGCTGCGGAATGCAGCACATGTTAGCAAAGGTGCATGGCAGCGAGCAGGAATTTCAAAAGGCATTAGCGGCTAATCTGGGAGAAACCTGTCTTTGTCGCTTATAGGGTTACGTGTCCCTGTGAGAATGTGATCTATGTCAAGCATGCTCCTCATGGCAAGAGGAGAACAAGAGAGCAGGCCACCCGAGAAAGTTGAACCCAGAAGAATGCAGCTCTGGTATTCATTAATGAAGAGCACTCTTCTCTGTGGCACAGCAAGAGGACGGGAGAGATGAGATAGGGTGACAATACAAGAAAGAGAGAAGAGGGAGAGAAATGGGAGGTTTGCAATGCTGACCAGAAAAACTCCGACTTCATGAGCATTTTTATGATTGTCTTTGAGTCGGCAAACAGAAAACAGTTTCTACCGAATCACAGAGCCAAGGGGACAGTTGATGTATATTAGAATATTTTATTGCTTTATGAAATGTCGCATGAATTCATCTGTAAAAACCTTCATATTGTTTGAAGTTCACAGAAATGTCTGTTTGAAGTCAACACTCAGTTGGTTGTGTACAGCTTGACATGACCGTGATTGTCGGCACATAACTTACAAACATAAACTCTTTGGCATCCTGCTCAAAGCACTAATATATCTAAAATAACAATACAAACATCTGTATAAAATATATAATAATAATAATAATTAACCTGTTAGTTCAAAGCTCACAGTAATCAAAAGAAAACAAAACAAAACAACAACAACACGGTGTAGTTTTCAACTTTTCTCCCCACAGCGGTGACCAAACCAGCAGAATCACCACACGGGGTAGAACACACTCACATACTGTAATCACACATGCAACCATACTTTGAGAAGTTATCGGGAAACAAAAAATGCAACAGATGATGAAATCAACACCATGCTGCAACACCCTCCTAAAATTACTTAACAACACCAGGTTTGTGTCAGTTTGGAAAAAAAAAAAAAAAAAAAGTCTTTTACACAGAGATGCTCCTTGCTGTTCATGTGCCTCCAAGCTCCTGCAGAAACCAGCTGCTAGAGCTTAAAGGGAAGTGGACAGCGAGAGCATTTCAATCAGCAGTGTTTCATGTGTCGTAAGCTTAAATTATTGAACGAAGGGAAGTCTTCCAAAACAGATAAGATCTGTGTGATGGGAATGAGGTTACTCAGATTGACGCCACATTTTTCTTCTTCTTTTTTTTTTTTTTTAGATAGGAGGGGAATGCAGGTCACATAGATAACCTTTTATAGAATATTTATCTAGAGAAGCACTAATTTGGGGAATGTGAGGCTTAAGTTAATATTTGGGGAATGTGGAAACCAGATAAGATAAATATGTAGCTTCTTAATTCACTGGATTGGGAAAAGAGATGAAGGGGTAATAATACATGGGGAAAGCAGCAGTATATATATATATATATATATATATATATATATATATATATATATATATATATAGTATATATTTATATATATATATATATATATATATATATATATATATATATATATATATATATATATATATATATATATATATAATATTTATATAAATATTTTGGCATACACCCTCTGAGAACATGTTGCCCTATTACAATCCACAATACTGTCCGTGTACCTCAGAAGATTCATCTTTCTCTGAGCCGGGCAGACTGCCTGCAGCTGTCCAGTTCAGTGAGAGTAAGTGAGTCGGAGCACAGCTCTGACTCTACAAATGTGAAAACAGTCCGTTTTTCTTTTTTCTTTTTCATGCATTGGCCTCTTTCCACGACATTCTTGCATCCAATATTTAATCAGTTCTCTACTCCAAGACTTGCACTCTTCACAGATTCTCAGAATTGTTTTTCCTCTCAGTTCTCTAAATGAAGATCTCCACCGCCTCTGACTCCAGCTCATCCAGACCTCTGAAGGGGTTTAACAGCAACTTCTTAGCTGGCTTGTCTGGAGAAAAAAAATTGGAAAAGAAGACAAATAATTAGATATAAATGCTTTTTAGGCTGAGTGGAAACAGTGGAAAATTGCCCCAGATATAGCTCAACTATCAATGACTAAAGGTTAACAGAGATTTTCCACAGTCAAACAGACCACTCTGGTAAATGTGCTCAGTCAACAGATCCACATTATTTCCTAACCATGCACATTCCAGCAGGCCCACATTATGAACCATGACCTGGACAGATGGTGTCTGATTGGCTGCTTAAGCGGTAGCGTGGTTAATCAATGTGGGCATCCATGAAGCCGAGACCCAAAAAAATACTATCATGCACACATAGGAGCGTGCTTAAACGCTGCACGAGTTCCTGCGCTGCATGTGTGCAAGCCATTTATCACTCAGGTTTTATTGGCCCCTCGTAAACAAACACACTCATGCATATTTGATAGATGACTCACCGCTGTTGAGCTTCGTTGTGCTGGCAGCCTCTTTGGCGTTGGGTCCCTCCACCTGCCGCTCCATCATTCCAGGTTCAGACTGAGCGGAGAACTGACGGGTTGGCAAAGTCTGATCGTCTGAGAGACTTTTACCTAAAAGACGAGATCACAAATTTGATTTTATTCACAAAGAATCCTACACTTTTCAACAGCTTGCAGTAGATCTAGAGAAGCATATTTGATTATATTGAGATGTGTAATGTAAGAAGTACAGTGGGCTGCTTAGCTTTAGCACCAAATGAATTATTAATAAAAGGCAACAGTATGCTCCTCACCTCTACTCCTTGTGGTGCTTTTCATGGTGCAGATGGAGGGAGTGGAGGAGGCGGGACGGAGAGGTGCCCCCGCTGCGTTCAGGAGGTTTGTGCGGGGGCTTTGCTCATCCTTCCGCCCTTGGTCCTGGTGAAGCCGCTGGTTGAGGATCTTGATCACGGCGTCCTTTTCCAGGATCTGAGCGTAAAGGGCGCGGATCCTGATACAAAACAGAGAGATTGAAGAGGGGAAAAAAACATGTTAGATAGGAAGCAGATGAGCTATTGAGAAACAAAGCCATGATTTTTAAAAAGATACTTCTTTGAAAATAAGTCTAGATATAGGTGTGCACCTGTTCTCCATCTCCTGATTCCTGTAGTCAGCAACTGGCAGGTCCTCGTTGAAGCTGTTGTTCGAGGAGTGGCAGGGCGAATGGTTGATGATGGTGGTGTCTCTGCAAAGGAAAACACACCGTTAAGTCAAATTCAAATTAGCTTAAAGAGTATGTGCTCACAGGACGTTGCAACAAAAGTCGAGGCCCGGCGATGTCTTACCTCTGGGCAGCGGCTGTGGCAGCCACCTCCATTGCAAACTGCCTCATGGTGCTCTCCTCCAGGTACTTCTGCTCCCAGCGCACCATGTCTGCCTCAAGGGCTAAGATTCGCTCCTCGCGTTCCCGCAGACGCTCTTGGAGGGAGCTCACGGTCACTCCTGGCGGCTGGGACTGCCTCTGAGGTAGGAGGGAGAAGACAGAGATGGTAAGACATACTGAATTTGCTCAGTTGATATGGCACAGAAACGTGAAAGTCATATATATTGTAGTCGAGGGTTTTTCGATTTCTGATATTTACCTGTTGTGCCCTCAGACTCCTCAGCTCCTGCTCTAGTCGTGTCCTCAGCTTCATCTCCAGGCTCTCCCTCTTCTCACAGGTGGACTGCAGCTGAGCCAGCGCTCCCTGAAGCCTCTCCACCTTCTCCACGTAGGCCCTCTTCCTCCTCAGCTCCTCCTCGAGCTGGCGACCCCGTCCGCGAGCCGCCTCCAGAGCCTCCTCAAGCCGCTTCGCCCGGACACTCTGCTCCTCTGCGGTGGCTCGCAATCGCTGCAGCTCCCGCTCTGCTCGCTCCCTCTCAAAGTTCTGCTCCTCATCTGAACAATGGGGAAAATAAAGAAAAGGCGGCCAGGTTAATCACATGATCTTAATAGACCCAAGTGCATCACAAATCTGTACATCGTCTACACATGGGCGTCAATCCACAATTTCTCCCTTCTGGAATTGGGCCCTGGTGATAAGCACCAGCGCTGCTACATGGTGGCCAGTGTTCCTCATTTAGCAAAGCGCTCCTGGAATGCTGAGAAGAGGAAGGAGGAGGAAGGGGGAGAAAGCCGCCCTATCCTTTTGACCCACATAGCACGGAGCATTCCTCATCAAGGCCGTACAAACACCAGCACTCTGCTTGAGTTCAGTTCCTTAAACAGATAACATAAGTCACACTAACAGGTGTGTGTGTGTGGGGGAAGGCTCATTTCTACCACTTCCACTGCTGCCCTGTGATTTATATGCCGTTTGTTTCCCCTTTGCGAGGGGGTGCGGGGATCCAATTCCCCATTATTGAGCCTCCTTACCAAATAAGCGGTGGTTATGTAAGGGAAATTCCTGCTTGCAGGATGTCCTCAGTTACAAAAAACAGGGCCCCCATGCTGTACTACGATTCAATCCAATCAAGCATGGTGATTACAAAGGAAGGATGTGGCAGAGAGCTGGGGAGAGGAATCCAGTCAGACAAAGTAACACTTACTTTGTTCGAGGAGTTTCGCCATGATGTGCTGGTTGTGGTCAGCCACTTCTACTTCCTTTGCCACGTGCGTTCTGGCATTCTCCAAGTTCTCTGCGACACAACAACATTTTCAATATTAGCCTGCATTGTCAACTGCATAGTTTCTGGATCTGATGTTATGGCAGCACCCGTTCATGTGGCGATACGCAGGTCTTGGTCTTGGTCCATACCTCTAAGATCTCTGTTGAAATCCTGCAGCTTCCTGATCTCAGCCACCAGCCTCTTCCTCAGTGTCTGCTCCAGGTTTTCCCTCTTACTGCTGCCCTGCATCAGTGTCTCGTAGGCCTCCGAAATACGCTGGATCTCCTGCTCCAACTGGAAAGGGAAGAACAGGCAGAAATGGAGAGGAGGACAGGAAGAAAGGAGCGATGAAAAGGAGAGAGAGAGGAGGCATATTTGGTTAACCTACTTCATATAGCAGGGAGGAGCTGGAATGCTGATTCATGGTGTTTCAGTACACAGATTCACATATATGTACTATATACATATGTAGAATTTACAGTTGGAGGGTCTGTAGGCAACTGTGTGTATACAGCACACAGTTTGGGTGTGTGTGTGTGTGTGTGTGCGTCTGTGTGTGGCATGATTCTGAGAAGGAATTCAAGTCTGCACCACTCCCTGTGAGACTGATTTATATCTACATTCCTGAGGGCTGATAGCTCTAGGTTCCAGGTGTGTGAGCGCACAAGAGCACGCATTTACACAGCACACCGCAATGCACAAGTTGCACACACACACACACACACACATACACACACACACACACACAGAGGTCTGGGAAGGCTGCCAGTGGAGGGAAGGTGTGCATGCCTGTGCCTGGGTTGTGGAAACGGCAAAGAGAAACCCACCATTATAGCAGTCACACAGGCATGTTTACTCAAGGCTGCGGCCTGATGGAGAAAACTTTCCAACCCTGGCAATTATCATTCTTTAAGGCTGAGACAAGGAAAGGGCCATGTGACATAACTCCAGCAGAGAGCGGAGTGGATTTTACAAAAGACTGGCTTATGTGTCAAATGTCTCCAAGGCTGTCTCATTTTAGGCCTGTTGCTGGTGAAAGAAAATGGCAGTAAAACAAACAGGGGTTAAAAGTGAGAGGGTGGAAAAAAATGTGCTGCTTGGTGCAAAAACAAAAGAGACCTTTCACTTTTTACCCACCACCTGCCACAGACCCCCAGCCCCAACCCCCATCAGCTGTGTGCATGGGTCACAACCCAATTGACTGCTGTCTGACAAGCCCTAGATTACACTGAAAATCTATGGCCTCCCTGGAAGTAAAGCATGCACACACACACACATGCTCTCTGGCCTCCACCAGGTCAGCTTCACAATGAAGGGAGTGTGTAAACACAGTAGCAGGCTGTGACCTCTGTTTGTGCCTCTGTGGTATGGAAGGCAGCAGCTGCCGATCTCATCTGTCCCCTCCAGATGAGGGAGTGTGCCTGGAGTTGGGTGTCGGGGGGGCCAACTGTCGAGTGTGCGGTTGTGTTTCACAGACAGGTGGCTGTGACAGAGGATGTTGTCTGGCTTTCCATCTTAAAATTCACTTTTTTGCAATTTCAAGCTGCTGTCAGTGACTTTTACTTTGACCGTCTTTTATGTAATTTCATGCAACAACCCCTTGTGAAATGTAAAGTTTGCCAATCTAGCATGAGTGTGGGTATTTTTGCTCATTTATCAAGACCTGTGAGAGATGTCGGTGGTACAAAAGTATGATTTCCTCTTCTTACCTTCTGAATACGGCCAGTTTTCTCTCTGTGTGACTCCAGCTCTTGCCTCAGCCTCTCGTTTCTCCATCAGCAGCAGCTCCACCTGGTTGGGCTCCTCCAGGCCAGCAGGTGGCAGGCTGTTGAAAGTGTTGTAGCAGGGCAGTTCAGCAGGCTGACCAGGCTGGACATACCTAGGAAAGAAGGCAAGGTTGAGTAAAAACAAACTTGTGTCTTCATTGTGTGTCTGAATTTGTGGTTGTTTGGGCTGAATCGAAGCATTTGGAGAAGCCAGCTGGAGTTAAAGAGTGCGGCATCTGAAATATCACTCCGTTCCCATCTATGAGCGAGCAGACAGACCGACTCCAGGGGCTGTGAAGAATGTAAAAGCCTATATGAGGAACATGCTTTTGTAAAAGCATCCAAGGCAACACAAGCATGTGAAACTATCCTGTTCCAGTATGCCAGGCATTACAAACACCTACAGGGCTGGACTTGTTTTCCTCTGAGTATTTCAAGACAGAAATGTGAAGCGGTGCGCAGCAACAGTGTGACTCACATTGATAAGTATGTGTTTACGCATGTGAAACACAATGACAAGTTCGGGAAGGTGATTACAAGTCTGGCTCTTGTACAAAAAAACTACACCACGAACATGATGTAATGGTAAAAGTAGGTTTAAAAAAAAAAAAAAAAAAACTTGCACACACACATTCGCACATATGATCCTCGCAAGTTGTCTTTATACCTGTGCTGCTGTGCCTGCACTGGCTCCTGGACCTGGTGGGGGATAAATCCTTGGCCCTGGATGGGGGCTGAGTACTCTGGAGGAGGGCTGCGCTTGTCAAGGCTCTGCCCCGCGCTCTGGAGGCTTTGAGGTGTGTAGTAAGGAAGCTCGGGGTAGCTGTGAGAGGTGCTCTTGATGGCCTCTGCTTTGGTAGCAGCATTGTTATATAGCTGCATACAGTGCTCGCTGAGCGACCGCACATGGCTGCACTTCAGATCCATCAGGTCTGCTTCCTCGTGGAAGACTCCCTCGTGCAGGAGGGTCCCCTCATGGAGCTGCCCGACAGGGCCTGTGGGTGCCCAGTGAGAGGCCAGATACTGGGAGTGCGCCTTGGCCTGCTCGTAAGTAGGCAGCTCCTCTCCGTGCAGCTGGTAGAGCTGGTAGCCACTCTCTGAGTGGTGGTAGTCCCCCTGGTGCTCCTGGCCCTGGGGCTCCTGCCTCGCAGAGAGCTGAGGGAACGAAGGGTCCTCCTGGGTGAGACTCTCCAGGGAGGAGCGTGGGCTCCTGCCCATGTCGCCCCCACTGCTGGGCCCACTGTTGCTTCCACTGCCTCCGCGCAGGGCCTGCTGCTGGATGGCTAATAAGGTGCGGGTGTCTGTGGGGTTTCCATAGCGGAGGTGCTCCTGGATGAGCCGGTGCAGGACCGTGCCGGACGGCTCTTCTGTGGACGCCATGCCGCTTTGTTATCTTCTCCAAAAGATGAATTGAACTCTTTCTACTTTTGACAATATAATCAGCTGTGAACCTGGAACAGAGCAGAATGAGAGATTCGGTCAGAGGTGGAGATTTGGTGAGACA
Organism: Scortum barcoo; assembly: GCA_023238725.1. Classification (NCBI taxonomy): domain Eukaryota; kingdom Metazoa; phylum Chordata; class Actinopteri; order Centrarchiformes; family Terapontidae; genus Scortum; species Scortum barcoo. Next base: position 15,942,291 of record CM041533.1, on the reverse strand, counting down.
CGTGTGAACAACTGCTGATAATGAGTTCAACATATTATCTTAACCTCAATAAAGCCACATGCAGGAGAAGGGCTGTGTTGTGTGCCTCTGCAGTAACACCAACACACACTTCAACATCACGGAAACACGTCCCCCTTTCAATATAAAAGCTCTCTGATTTAGTTATCCAGGTTTATATGGAAACAGCGCAGCCTGGCTTCTGCCTCAGCAACAGCGACATCACAGTGAAGTGGAGACTTTTTTCCACAGCAGCCGAAAAAAATGCGTGCGCCAAAAATTTCGATCTCACGGGGGAGCAAAAGCGCACAAACCGCATTGTAAAATAACTTCATCTCTGCTCTCATTTCGCCTCTAAAACACCCCAAACACCGCCTAAACCTCTCACAAACACACTACAACACCGTGAAATGTTGAACTAAAGATCCGCGGTGGAGATACTTGGGTTAGTTTCGTGTTTGTGGCGAACAACAAAAAAAAGACGCTCCTCTTACCAGCTCACGCGCTCATCGCCGCTCAAAAAAACTCCTGTTCTCGACGCGGAGGTGTAGACAAACTCTTCACATTAATCCCTCTGTGTCCATGAGTCTGATTTCTCGAGTCAAGCGTGTCTCATCCCCCGTCTCCCCCCCTGGACGCGGAGCTCTCTCGCTGTGAACTGATTGTGGAGAGAGCGGGCGGCGATAATAAGTAACCGAGGAGGGACCGAGGTCGGAATGCCAGGAATGTAAAACGCGAGGTCCCTCTGGGATCAAAAGCGTAAAAACCACACGGGAGGAGGTGGAGGAGGTGGAGGAGGAGGCTGCGGCGCTCTCCGCTCACCGGCGAGGAGTTAAAAAGAGAAGTGGACACAGTTTCTCAGTTTTTGGATGCTTTCTGGGGAGCAAACGCAAAAAAAAATCTGCTTCAACATCTAATCATTTAAGAGGCTCATTCCTTTAAGTAAAAGAAGTTGAAATATCACACTGTAAAAATGCTTCATTACAAGAAAGGCTTCAGTAAAGCAGAAGTAGGCGCCTTTCAGTAACACGTGCTTCACTGATCAAAAGTTAAAGTGCTCAGGCCATGTGATTATCATGATCATTGTTTTTAATGCATCTGTTCATATTTCAGTCTATCACATGAGACCTGACTCTGTGTTTTTTTCATGCGTCTCCTGAAAAGTAACTGTAACTTTTAAATAAAATTAGTGGACTATAAAGTGTGCTGCTTTTAAAGTGTGTTGGAGTATAATGCTGTAAACTTCTATTTAAGTAATGCACTGAAGTAGAAGTACTTTGTGTAATTGCACCGCTGGGAGGACATATGAAATGTGGTGCTTACTGAAGGGAAGGTGACACAGAGTTGTTTTATTTCAGAGTTAGTTGTATGTGTTGATTAAATATTCATTCATTAGTCAGTTATTGTTGGAAACCTTATTCCTCATACTGTATTTGTTGAATTATAATCATGTCTATAGATACATTTCACATTTTGCATGTTCAGCTGACCTGCTGATTCAAGACTTTTAAGGTTATGCAAGTAGTTTATTTGAATTAATCCATTCCTTAAGTATTCCACCCACAATTAGTAAATGTCATAGTTGATTTTGTGAGACTTCATACAAAATTATCTTTGTGACCACAGACTCATAAAACAAAGTGCTACCTTGGATCACTGTTACACTGACATCAGCAGTACATAAATGAAATAGTTGGTCAATGTGGAGCTTATTTGAGCTATTCTATAAATTGTTGGGGTAGTTTAATTATGTCCCACCATTTTAAAAGTGATCTCATATTTTTCATGTACAATCTTATGAGAAGGGAACTACAGCTGTTAACAAATACAGCAGAGGAAAAATATACTATATATTTCTATGAAGGGTAGAAGAGTTGTAGTATAAAGGTGCGTGAAATGAAAATACTCAAGCAAAGTCCCTCAAAATTATGATTATTAATGTCATTACTTAAAAGTAAAAGTACTTAGTTACTCCCCACCACTGAATTCATAGTGTCTCTCTAATGTGTAGCGTTGGATTATTCAGGATCTTAGTATGTACTGCAGGACACTGTGCATAAATAACTCTTATCTGTGAGACTGTGTTGAGGCTGTGCATGCCTCAAGTGTGTGTGTGTGTGTGTGTGTGTGGCAGCTGTCCCCTGGAATCTGAGGGCTGCGTATGCCCCATTACTACAAACACAGTGGCTCTTTGTACCCCACATCACACTACACGGTGCAGAACGCCACACATGGGCACTCCTCCTCCTGCTGATTTACAGGTTCACATCTCAAACATGCAGAGGTCGTCCTCCCCGCCGAGACGAGGTCACGCACACAATCACAAGATGCGTGGACGGATGGACAGTCAGGGGGATGATTAACCCTTCTTAAATCCACAAATTGGGTCATTTATTTGGTCATGCAGCCCAACTTCTTTCTGCATATTTTCCAGATGATAGACCGCAACACTACGACGGCACTGCGACATCCATTTTTGTTTCCTTGAAGAGATAAACGTCCCGTCTCGAGGGAGGAGGCAAATCTTTATGACAGGCTTTACTTCTCGAGCTATTTATTACCTGCTTGCATCTAACTGCTGCTATTTTCAGGACTTTAGACAGGGACTCTGACTTTTACAGTGGGCCCTTTAAATAGCAGAGATTTCAGTCATAACAAACTAATCGTGTCTTTGGGGCAGAGGAGGGAGAGGAAGACAGGAACAAGGAGGGTTACAGATGCTATCCTGCTCCTGGGTAACCCACAATTCCCTCCAAAAGCTCTCAGCAGATAAAAACACACGCAAACTCTCACTGAATGGGTAAAGAAATTGGTGCAATCAAAGCAGAGCAGGCCACAGTAATTGATTGTTGTACAGTATGCAGACACTGGCCTCAGGCTGGTTATCTCATTAAACCTAAAAATCTATAGGCCCGATGAGCTGGTAATGAACTGTTGGTATAACCCATGGTATGTGTCCGCAGTCATCTCTGGCTCTCCTTAATTAAGCACACACACACACACTCACACATTCCCGTCATGTTTCAGATGCTGCATATTCATAAATGGGCTCTTTTATATGAAACATGCAGACACCACGTCTGTGTGGGCGGCACTCACATGAAGGCGACTGGTCTGCAAAGTGGACCGTGTTTGTATTTCCTCCTGCAGGTCCACACTGTGAAGCAGCATGGTCTCCACCTTTTTAAAAGTCTGGTCATGTCATTTAACACCACCTCACGACTTCCTTTACTCCCTCTGTGTATGTGTGTCAGCATGTGTGTGTGTGTGCTGGTGGACAACGCCTCTGGCCATTTTGTCCTCCATTGTGCTACACTTCCTGTGAACTTCCAGAGGAATGCAGGGCTGACCCTTTGAAAATTATGGACCCTTTCAAAAAGTCATTACAGAAGATGGACATCTAAAATGGAGTGCCACAAAAGAAAATAAAACCTCTCAGTCTGTAGACTCCACAGCAGACAAAACTTTGCATTTCATGAGTTATTCCTTGTGTTGTGCAAAGAAGAGTGGCAGGGAGGAATATTTGAGGACACCCTGCAAAATAAAACCCAATTGTGTTGCTGCTATACGCAGTAAAATCACATTGCTCTTGAGGTTTTGGTGGAAACATGAGCACAAATGAGGCAACAGTGAGAGTAGTCAAACTACCAGTTACACAATTGGAAACAGTCTGACTCTAAATTTACTCTTCTGAGCCGTGTGTTAAAGTCAGTATAAAAATGCCTTTGTTGAAGGGAGGGAGGCAGGAAGACAAAATCTGTCTGTGTGTTCACTGAGGGGGAGGGAGGCCTTTAAAGTACAAATCACTATTTCTGTTATTGTATAAGCTTTTTTAAACAAAAAAATATATATATGAACTTTATTGTTTTCAAATCCATCATTGCCCCTCCAGAACAATGTTTAAATAAGGTACAGATCACAAAACAATACAGTCAAATATTACACACATGTTGTGTGTCTACAGCAGTTTTAGTCTAAAGAGATAAACTCAGTTATGTTGCAACTAAGAGGAGAACAAATCAAGTAGCTGAGTGGGCAGAAATGTGTTGCATTTTACTTCAACAGATGTTGGAACAGATTACTCAATGACTTATTACCTAGTATTTCATTTCTTCAGGAAAAGAACTTGTGAAAGTTGATTTTCATTTTATTTTGGTGACATTACTGTGGGTGAAGACTAAGATACTATAATGTGAGCTGGAATTTCAAATTAGAGATCAGAATTTAGTTTTCAAAGTGCTGACAAAGGCGTCACCTGGGACAGGCTATTAAAGGATTTTAGTTTTTTAGTTGCTGTCTATATATCAAATCTCCTAGGGTGCAATTATTGTACAATCATATCTTCTGTTATTATGTGTAATTTTCAGCAAATACGGAGAAAAGAGGGCAAAAACAAACAGTTTGTCTTGGTCTACTGTAAGATTCAAATTAAGTGCCAAGTACATAATAACATGAATAAATACAATTAGACTGAGAACATTAGTGAAAATTATTCAGTATTCAGAGTGTCCAGAGAAAGTTTCAGACCGGTGTTTTACAAAATTGGGAGTTGGTCAAAAAGATCGGATGGTAAAAACAAGTAGACATTTGTTTTACAGTGTCACAAGTCGTTTCAGACGCATCAGTCCCAAAGGCTTCGCGCTGTAATACTAAACTTATTCAACCTTTCTGTCAAATGAGATCCATCATTAATGTGGAATTCATAGCCACGTTGAATACATTTTCACTTGACACATACAGTACATATAAAATAAGAATAATACTTTTAACTTCACCAAGTGTAGCAATTGTTTCACCGCATCAACACATTTAAAACAATCCATCCTTCAAACAGCAGAAACAAACTCAGTGGGTTTGTAATAAATATAACATATACATCATCCCACTATAATTAGGCTTTCTTTTTATGTATTTTACTCTTGGACTGTTTACTGTTAGGTAGAGTTATTATGGGTTACATATCAGGACATGTTATGTGGGCTGAAGGCTGTTTCACTTGTCAAAGTTTAAATAAGTGATTATGTGAAGAGAGATTTGTGTTGTTGTCACACTTGAGACCAAACAGTAAGATGTTTGACGCTCGGTCTTGCTCTTATCTCCCTTTATGTTAAGGTCTGTAGATTGCTTTTGACTCAGGGATGATCTGAGGGTGTGATGTCTGTATCTGGCTTAAAATTCACATTACAGTGGTGGGCCATGTGGGAAAGAATCACACAGAATAGCAGATGGGGTCATCCGATATGGCCGGATTGGTGAGGAATGTAACTGATAGTGTTGGAGGGAGTGGGATGGATTCCCATCCTCGGCTCTCACATCCATGGACGGCTTCCTCGTTCACACAGGAAAACAATAGACGAGGACAAGGTGCGCTGCACTCAAGCCGTATCCTGTTCATAGGAAACCCCTGACGATGGGCTTCCCATGTATTCGTATTTCACAGCAGCCTAAATTGTAATGCAAGAGTTAATTTCTACATGAAATTATGTCGAAGCAAGCAGGCGAGCAAGAGCTAACTTAATTCCTCTCTGACACCTTAAGAGTAAAAGAAGAGAAAATAAATAGGCTGCTGGTTACCTGTTTATTTAAAGTGAAGAGTGAAAAAATCTCTGCTTGTTGTGGCAAGTCAGGCTGCGTTGAAGGGAATTTCCAGACATTCGCGGCAAAACAGACTTCAGACGTGAGTCACTAAGAGATGAATCTGTTAAGTGCGCAAAGATGACAAAACAGATGTGTTATGGGCTCATAGCCAGGGCAGGTTTTCTTGTATTGACTCCCACAGCTGATCAAAAGGAGATTAAAGTAATTGCCCCGATGCTGCATTTTGGACCTTGTCCTTATTTGAGCGTTACTCATGACTGTACAGTAAATATAAAGCTATAGCCATAGCTGAGTACAGGTAAGAGAATAAAACAGCACATAAAAACTACAACTCTTTTAGCTCTTCAGTTTCTGTAAAGAAATGAGATACAAAGTGTTCACTAGTGAGCTTTAGAGGAGCTGGTGGGCGGATTTTGTCACCTTTGGACAGAGTCATAACTGTTTCCCCTGTTTTCAATCTTTATGCTACGCTAAGCCAACAGGCTTCTGTAGCAGCATTTTTCATCACACACCCGTGAGAGTGGTATCGATCTTCTCACCTAACTCTTAGCAAGAAAACAAACAAGGCTATTTTCCAAAATGTCAAACCATTTCTTTAATGTGATTTAGTAATATTATGACCCATACATCCTACAGTAATAGTGGATGTTACAACTATTTTTGAGTTGCTTCGGTTGGCCCCCAACTATGATGTTCAGGTGTGTTTTCAAAGAGACCACATGCACCCAACCCCGTCTGTCTGCAGAACCGGAAAATCCACATTTTTCTCCTCAGTCATGATATCTGAGAAGTCTTCTTGTGTATTGTGCTTCGCTGCGCGGAGGTCAGTGTTACCAGTCCACTGCCATAAGAAATGTTTAATGACCTCTGTTGGCAAATGAATGACCGTAACATTAACCAATATGACACACTGTGGTCGGTAGTTTTGGCAAACGATAGTTACAAGTCACCCGATCACCAGAAAGGAGCGGGCAGGCTAATTAGAACAGACATTAAACAGAAATGCCAGAGACACTGAATACAACAGTAAATGTATATAGTTTTAAGTACTGCTTTTTCACACTTGAAATGCAAACCTGTGACACAGGCTGCCCACATATTTGATCTATTGTTGTTGTTGGATGTTGTAAATGTGACACTATGGTGGACCTAAATAAACAATGCAGGTTGGTATGTGAGTTTTGAAAGCAGAGAAATTTCCCTGACCTGGTGAACCAATACTTAAGGTGTTTATCAACAACCCGTCCAACATATATTTTATGGACATTTTGAACTGTTGAGCAATAAAATGCTTACATGTTGCGCCTTTGACACATGAAATTTATATGTTGACATCACCATAACAACTCTACTGTTTCTTTTTGTCTCAAAACACTCCAAATATTTGGCCTCTGCTCACAGGCGTATTAGTCATACAGCACTGAGAGCAAATAGCTGAGCGTCACTGTAATGATGTTCCCTTTTCCATTTTATTCCCATCCCCTCTCCTTCATTTCTCTGGCCTCTTTTTTGTCAGTTCTCTCTGAGTCAATGCAGAACTGCACACACATATCTTTGCCTCAAGTTAACTGTGTTTCTGGTATGTGATGGTGATCCTGGCAGTGCAAGTTTCAAGATGGAAAACTGGTCATAAAGCTGTACAACAAGAGCTATCTACCACTGGCTTGCAGCCAGACAACAAAAGAATATTTCAGTTTTCTAAAGGGCCATATAGAAACCAACATTTAGCTTTAGCCCACATATATCGCTCTCTCAGAACGGAGGAACTAGTTTTGAAACACAACAGACATCCACTTAAAGTCTCTTAAAGTTTATCCCCTTCTTGAGGGCGAAACTGTACCAAACTGCACACCGTTCCTCTGATTCGTAGCTTCGAGGCCTTTTATAAATACCAGCCCGAGCTGCCCTTTAGAGGTGTGAAAACATCTTGCAGCCTTCTGCCCCGGAGACAACATGCCTACCGCGGATGAATGACACAGCAACAAGTCATGACGCCCTGTACTAAAACAGCCTCCACCACAGTGGTCGGCTGCCATCCTGGGAGGTCACCAGAATGCCAGTCATTCATTCGGGCCCCAGCATGAGTGCCCCCAGCAAATAGCTGTGCTCCTCTGCTGCTGAGGCTGCACATAGCATGTGATCTGATGGCTGCCCTTTGGCCAGCGGCACCGTGGAAAGAGAGCGAGAGAGACAGAGAGAGAGAGGGCTCTGTGTCTGTATACGGGCTCAGCAGCTCTGAAAATGTACCAGGGGCTTTCCATGGTCCAGAAGCAATGAGGGGAATGTGGGCTGGGATGGTGAGTGTGTGGGGGGGTGTGTGGTGGGGTGTGTGAGTTCAGGGTGAGAGGAGCAGGTAGGTGATAGGCGTGAATGCTGGAGGGGACGGGAAAGAGGGATGGAAATTTGTTGATTGGAGCCCTCAGCTCTAAAATAAGCAAGGAATGTGATCATGACCTCACAGTTCATAGTATTACCACAGTCTGACACGTTTTCTGAACACAGCAGGGCATATCCTCACCACGTGGCGTGTCAGGAGTTCAACTATTCATTTGAATGAGGGTGTTTGCATCCAATCTGCAGGTGAACGTGATCTACAGACATTGATCCATTCAGTAGTCTTTACTTAGTCACTGCCCAGCTGTCTGCACTCCTACAACTGTCATACTGACATTGTGCAATAACATAGTCTGTCTTAAATGACATTGTGCAATATCCCTATTGTCGGATTGAGCAATATTACATACCAAGCCATCAAACTGTGTACAGTCACTGGATACACCCTTTTTTTAACCGTTTTATTTTATCACATGACATTTCTGACATATAGGTGGAGACAATTTAAAGCAAAAAATTGAACAACTGTAGAGCAGAACAAAAGCAGATGCCTCTGTACGAGACTCGAGAGGTAACTGAACGTCAGCTCAACTGACATCTGGGAGATTTTGGACAGATGTCTCAAAACGGAGCTGGAGAGTTTAAGAGACACTGAGATAGATGTTTTGGCAGCTCATGTTGGAAATACATCTTACTAAAACACTTGTTTTATGTTTTACTTTAATTTGTCGCCCATCTGTTTCCTCTTTTTTAACATTGCAGGTTTAGCACATTAGCTTGTGAAAAGCACTTTGTTTGTGATTTAAATAAACATTATTATTGGAATATTTACTTTATGTTTGTGATGTAAATAAACATTATTATTGGAATATTTACTTTATGTTTGTGATGTAAGTAAACATTATTATTGGAATATTTACTTTCAGAATATTTTAATTTAATTTAATTTCAGAACATTATTTGAATACCTCAGCTAACTATGAGGCAATTACTCTGTTTGTTTTCAAATAACTCTTTTCAACAACGTGGCTTAGATATGTTACTTATTTATTGACTTAATGTAATTATTGACTTTGGTTCAGTGCTAGAGCCCAAACAATAGTCGTCATGTCGGATACTGTGGACTGATGCTGTTTTAGATGGGGGGGACGCTGTTCAAAGAACGCTCAACTGATTGTCTCTTAAATATCAATGTTGTTCTCTACCTCTGAGCTCCAGCATTGGTCAGGCTCTTCTTTCATACCTCCTAACATGTGTGAGCTAGACATGAAATAATGTCAGAGCAATTATCAATATTATTATTTTGTCTCTCTCTCTTCCTTTCATCTATTTCAGACATGCACAGCTGTTTTAATTTTGATCCAGTCTTTCTTTATCTTTTATTTTCTGTCCATCTTAACTTTTATTTATTTTTTACTTTTTTGTTTGTTTTTATTTGCATTACTGAAACAAAACCTTTTGTTGTTGTGTTGTTGCTATCTGCTATCTATCTGTTATTTTTCACCAATAATTAAACAAATGATGGGTCCTGGTGTTGTAGGTTTTAAAACAAACACGTACCTACCTCTGCTTGGATTGCGGTAAGCCAATTGTGCAAATCAAACAGTTTCTAAAAGTGTCAACTGGAAAAATCCATTATCTTGCGGATGACTTCCAGCTTTGGTGTTACTACCAGTAAGTGATGATGATTCAGCTGTGAGATATGTTAATGGTTGCAACTCAAGGCCTGGATGTGTCTGCTGACACACAAAGATGCTATTGTGTTGAATAAAGGCGCTCATTGTCTTATTTTACACAGACTGTCTATTTTTAAGGCTGGAGGGGGGAGTCAAGGGAAAAATATCTATTCTAAGATTAATTCAAATGGCCACTAACCCAAAGTGGGGAAAAAAATCATTTGAATCACTTTCAAGTTAATGAAAAGTCACATTGTGCATTGACCCAGGTAGATAAAGTCAGAAGAGATGTTGGAGAACAAGCAGAATCAGTGAGATGTTTTAGATGCCGACAGAAAGTCGTTGCATCTTTCTTCATTATCTACTTGTTTACAATGTCTGTCACTGATCTGCCATCTGGCATATCATTTGATCAAAAACATTTCCTCAATCGTCATGCACATTACACGCATCAGTGTAACTTTGTTCTGATGCTGAGAAAATGTCAACAAGATAAAAATAAGAGAACATTCACCAATGTTTTTTTTTAGTTTTTTGTTTTCTAACTAAACCTAGTGACTGCTTGGCTGTATAGACGTAACAACTGGTTATTTTCAATCTAAATAACACTTGAGTAACCAAACTACTTTTTGAAATGCCTCACACGTCCAGCACAGTGACAGAGCTTCAGTTATATTACAGTTTACTTGCTTCAACTTTAACAAATCCATCGAGTGTGAAGAAATTATCCTCACATTACTCTGTGTAATGGATGGATGGATGGATGATCCAAATGATGACACTGAGGTCACCTCTGTGCTCAGATGACCTTATTTCAGCTGAAGAAAAATGTCAGAGGCCTTTTTGTGCAGTTTGGGTTATCCATCGAACATGTTAGCAAACACATTCAGCCAAGACTCTTTTAGCTCTGTTTAAAAGTATAACACATAGGATTTGTGCGTTCCTGTTTGTAAACTCAACATCCAAAGTTGGCCCCTCCTCTCCGGCTCAAAGGTCACGTGCTTCTGATGGTATTACGTGCTTACGATGTGGCACCTGGTCGCTACGTTTTTTTAGATTCTTGCCCTCACATCCTGCATGTTGTTTCTGACTGGTGGCTACACACAACTGCTCAAAGATTGATGCCCAGAAACATCCCGTGAACAGCAAAATAAGACAACCCAGGCAGAGGGCAGAGTCTCTACAGACACCACCAGACACTTCTAGTAGCTCTTAAATGATGATTGAGAGGGATTATTTATATTTGTGTCCATGCATTCTATAACTTTCTGGGTTAATCCTACTTCTTGTACCTTTAAGTCTCCACCAACCTGTCTCCAAATTATCCACAAGCAAGTTGCAAATTTGTCGAACTGCTTTTTGGTGCTGGGCAGGTAGTCTGCAATTGGTTTTAAGGGCTTTTGTATAATGGAAATTGTAAACAGAGTCGATGAGAACAGTGACACTGAACCAACAGCAAGGCCAGGGCTGTAAAACAACTCAATGATATGAAGGATGCTGAAATACTGTGAGCTGAGGCAGACTGCAGAGCTGACGATAATTCTTCATGGGTTTGTCACTACAAGCAACCTGTTGTACATTACACACAGTCATTTTACCGGTTGGTAGTTAGTACAGCTTGAAAGGACTACTTTGGACCTTTTTCAGAAGAAATAAGACATTTTCCTCTTAAACATAAATAACCACCAGTTTATGGTAGCTAATGTTAAATAAACAAATTTTAAGGACATATTGCTCTATAATGCCCATAACTGAGCCACTTTGCTTTCTGACTCTTCTCCAGTTGTGCCACTGTTATGAAATCGTAGGATATCAGCTAAAGGCTTAAAGATGGTTGAGCTTTTAACATTGCAATCTCTTTTGACATTACATACCCTTGCTTTGTTTGTTTAAAGAAACATCACTGGGTTAATCTTTTAAAAATGATAAAAAATTATGCTATCAAAGCAGTTTTCAGCACGAAAAACAAACATTTACTCTCCGTGAATGATTGGCTGTGCCTGCGTCACCACTGTCCAGTTCACAGTGTGGAGGGGAATGCTCAACATCTGCTGGCCTTCATTTCTCCTCATATGATTCTCACTCGGGACAGGGCAGTGATCACAAGGGACGCTGTCCCAAAGGAGGAATGCAAACAGCCGAGCAGCTCTTCCAAGAATTCCCTGTTGAGGACCTTTCTGGAATGTCCTAACGAGCCTTCTCCGCTGTGTTTACAGTTCCAGACCGATGGCAACCCTGCAATCTGCCCTGCCAGTATATCATTATCCGGCCTCCTCAGGGGACACACACAGAAACAGAGAGAGTTAGAGGAGTTTTCTTCTCCCTAACCAGAGGTTTAGATGTTTGTCTTCAGAGCTGACCAGATTACTCTAAACAGCAAGGGCAAGGCAGAGACGAGAGGCAACCACAGACAGTGACTTCATGAGTTTTAATAAATTGCTGCAAACCTCCTCAAATTATGGAGATGTCTAGACAAATAGCTGGATGCTAGGGAGCCACTGTCTTGTCAGAGTGATCCCGCTGTGTGGCAGTGACTCAGTCCGATGGTTCTCAGCCTCACTGGTGAGAAAGAAAAGGCATTTATTCATTGTGAAGCCATGCAAAGTGATCATTGTTTTTGACTTAAGTCCCGTGTCAGATTGCAGGTTGAGCATCACTCAAGCCAGGAAGGAAAACTGACCTTGACATTTCACTAAAAGTGGAAACTTCATGTCAGGAGAGAGAAGAGAGTGAATGTTTCTTGGCAGAATGAGAAAAGCATGTGACACAGCTGTGTTGTTGGTGGTGGTGTGTGTGTGGCTGTGTGTGTTGGCACTGTGTTCACCCCCAGCTAACAGTATGTTCTGGTTTACTTCAGTGAAATCAGAAAACACAAATAAGAACTCAGACCTTATTGACTTCAGACCACTCTTACGTAACACAGGAATGTTGGAAGTGGACCATTGCACTAAAACCAAAACAAAGGAAACTGAGGCTGCAATCTCAAATATGTTACAGTATCTCTTCTCAAATATACAGAAACCTTCAAATGTATTCTAATTAAAGGCACTTTCAACAAATACCTCTGGAGTTTATGGTGTTCAGTTTATGGTTGGATCGGTGTTGAGTAAACCCTGTGAAGCCACAGATGTATTGACTCCCTTTGGAGATTGTTGCTTTATTTGTCTGCTTATTTATACAAAAAAGTACTCAGATCCTTCACTTACAGTAAAATTAGCTATACCACAATGTGAAAATATTCCAGTACATGTATAAAACCAGCATACAAAATGTTTATTAAGTAAAAATACGAAAGTATTATTTGCTAAATATTCATTAAATTAAAACAAATGGAAAAATACTCCCTTTGAAGACTGCCTCCCCTCTGTGTGTTAAATTTATATCACTGGATTACTGTTGTTCATGAAATGATGTGTAAGCAGCATTCTAATGTTTTAGCTGCTATCTGCAAGGCAACTAGATATGTCAGATAAATACAGTGGGGTAAAAGTATAAAAATTAAAATTCTACAGTGATTGTACAAATCAAAGTCTCTTTACAGGTTTTGGGGAGTCATTTAAGTCCTTTAAAGCCTTTTGTGTAAGATGTCTGATAAATTGACTAAAATGATGTCACTTAAGTCAGCCTCGACTGGGGCTGAAAAGTTTGAAAATGAAAACATTTTGGAGGTGTGGACTTAGAAAGAATTGAGTCCTCGGTAGCTCCTCATCTCTGTTTGAGGCTCAAGGCTACTTTAGCCACTAATATCACAACACACCAACATGTCTGAAACCACTATGAGTTGCATTGTGGGTAATGCAGGTTTTGACAAGGAAGAACAATATGTGACAATATCTCTGGTTTTGCTATTTCAAGTTTAACACCTTTATAGAATAATAATGGAGTTTAGTTATGACAAAGTCACTTAAAAAAACTTAAAATTAAAACTCATTAAGACTGTCTGGTGTGTGAGAGTTTAATCTCTTGAATAAACACAAATAAAACGCACAATGTTATATTAAAGTTAGATCACTAACACTTTCTGCTCTGAATCTTTGTGCCACAATGGAGGGCCTCTCGCAGCTTCCTGCCCACAACAATAGTATGAACAGAGAGTGAAGGGTCCTGACTGGAAGTCGTGCAGGCTCCACCTCTCTAAAAACCCTCAGACCAGTCGTGTCCCGGCAGGAACACTAACTGGAGAGCTGCCCACACTTATGAAGTGCCAAAAAATGTGGAGAGAGGATGCCCAAAGCGTGGGAATTTCACCTATCATATTTTTCCAAAGGATTCCGGGCTGGTGACCAATGGAGTCGTAACAGGATGTGTGTGTGTGTGTGTGTGTGTGTGTGTGCGCATGTATGTGTGCGTATGTGTGTGTGTTCAAGGAATTTAACCTTGTGATGACACGGAAAACTGGGTGTTTATTCAGTGTGTGTCGTACTATTTTTTTGTAACTCTTGCGCACTCACTTCCCACACATGAACCTGTCATCTGACTCTGCCTCCCAAAATAATTAAGAAATAAACATTTTCTCCTATTTACCACATTCAATATGTAAATATAGACTTTAAAGGAGTAGTTCGACATCTTAAATCTTGGCCTGGACCAGTCGCCGGCAACGAGCAGAGACTCCAGGAAGTCCGTAGAAGTTATTCACCTCATAAAAACTACAACTTGCCATCTCTATTTGAGGTTTTTGTGCAGGTTACGAGACGCATAAGGTATTAAGTTATGAGCTTTAAAACTGCTGGTTGGATGAGTTTGACATTTGTACAGAGCCAAGCTAACTGTGTCAGACTATGTCTTTAAAACAACACAAGGTGAAAGTGCAGAAACAATGACCGAGTCCTTGCACAACACCCTAGTCATACTCTTGATAACATCTGTGACATTTCTGCCTCATTAGACATCATATAGGAATGCAGTGTGGCAGGAAATGAAATACACAAGATTGAAGAGAAGATAACAGAGGTGATGAGCAAGAATCAGGCCTACAACACAGAACTATTAAGTACACAACACACTTTAAAGTACATATCAAATGTCATAGTGTAGAGAGCATTGTACCAGGTATGGTCTGTTTCACTGGTGGAAAAAATATCAAGATTTTTTATTCATTAAAAATGGCACTAACATTAAAAGTGATCCACTTCTAGTAAATGTTCTGCATTCATAATTTTATTTAAACAGGAGTACAAAAGTAAAAGTAAAAGTACTTATGCTTTGACAGCAGAATGGCCCATGTCAGTGTGTTATGTTACAGTTATTACTGCACTGATATCAATATATAACAACAAATCACATTTTATAAGGTGATCACATGTTCTGTAAGTTAAATATTGATCTTCTGAGTAAATAGTAGCTTCAAATAAGTGTAGTGGAAATGTAGTGCAATATTTCCCACTGAAATGTAATGAAGTAGAAGCATATCATGTAATCAAAACTGTACTGAAGTGAAGTACTTGAGTAAATATATTTCACCAAAAGTAGTGCAGATTATCAAATGTTTATCTTTACCATATCAAAGCATATTTTCTTCACAATCCATGTAGTTTTTCTGCCATATAATTTATTTGTGTTGGAAGTAGCTGCAACTTTTGTTCTGAATCTGGGTAATTCCCACTTATCTACAAACACAAACGCTGTTTCGTAAAAGGAAATGCTTCCTCTTATCACATTGTGATGGTTGCTTGAGAATCATGGTCCAGCGAAATACTGTGGAGTATAGCCAACTCTGTTTTACTACATTAGTCACAGCCCGATGCCACCTAGTGGTGAGAAGAGGGAGCTCTTGGGATGTTTTATCAGTTTTTCCATGCGGTCTCTCATGTGGTATGCAAGGGGAAAGATATGTGATTTTAACTGCTTGAAACCTACATAGTGAAGGAAGTAATGTAAGCAGATTTTTATGTTAGATGTCCCCCACAGACAGAATTAAAACAAAAATCATCAAATCATTAGGACTGCAGTTTGGACACAAATTAAGAGAGCCTATCTGAGTACTGCAGAGCTAACTTACTTGTATTTACATGCACTTTGTCACCAATTAATGTCAGATTTATGTATCTCACTGCATGAAATCTTATTTGATTTTCCTCTCTCTTAATTTGGCAAATATTCAAAGGAAACTGTTGTCTGCCCTGTCACAGATGTGGCTTTCCCTTGCAAGGACACGGAGCCCTCAAGTATGCAGGATGTTTCATGATCCATTTAGACAGCGGGTCCATAAACAAACAGAGACACACAGTGGAACGAGCGTGTTTCTCATCCTCTGTTTTGGGCCTGTAGGAGCTGGGGAGCCATGGCAACCAAATACCAAGGGGAGAAAAATCTGTGTGCTGCCTGGCCGAGCTCCATCCCTCTGGCAGTCATGCTTAAACTCTCGAATCCCATGACAAAAACAACATTCCACATCTAAGTGATAGTCTTCAAGGAATTCCTGTTAAACAGAGGCATTTGTCAGTGTGCATACCTCATCGTATTGAAACCATCTGGTGTAACGTGTGAATGTGAATTCTTCTGCAGGTCCACATGGCGAGGGGGAACATTTCTTTGTCTTTCTGCACACACGTGGAGGTTTGCATTGTTTCTTTTATGTAGATACATGTGCGTTCATGTGATCTCCTCTGACATTAGTGCGACTCCAGGCATTAGTCTCCTCCAAAAGTTCTCATCAGTTATTATCTTGTAGTCTTGTTGTCAAAAAATAAAGTGCTGCATGTCCCAAAACTCTCTCCAGCCAAATGAAATCAAATCTGAAGTCATACTTTTTTGGTCCTCCAAAGTCTTTCCCTATTTTTTTTTAAATATATCTTGGCTGCCTGTCTACAAAATACCAAACCTGCAGTCAGAAACTGAGAAATAATATCTGACACTGACATTTCATTTTCAAAACAAGTTACAAAAAGTTGTTTTTGTCAACTGAGGATGATCAGCATCTCTTTACCTGATTTTGAAAGGTTCATTTGGGCTTTAATATCATCTTGGTTTGATTACTGTAATTCACTGTATTCAGGCATTAAAGCCAAAGAACAAGCTCACACCTACAGCTTGTACAAAACTGCTGGTCTGCTTTTAACAGATACAAGGAGATGAGATCAGCCTCTGTTCTCTGTTTACTGAGTTTTGAGTTTTAGAAATTATATTTTAGATTTTACTGATCACCTTTAAAGCTTCACTCCATGGTTTACCTCAAAATATCAAACTGGATTATGACTGTTCTGGTTTAAGATTAAAGGTGATGTTTGGGACTCCTCAACTCTGAAATCTAAGGCACTTATCTTATCTAAAGCTTTTATTAATGCTAGAACAGACGCAAACCAATCTATTACAACCATTACAGTAGTATTTTTTAAAGTTAGAATCACAGCAATTTTTATTTTGTTGTCTTTCACAGCATCTGTGGTGATTGCAGGTAATTGCAGGTGTTTAGTCATCTGTAGTCATCAGTTCTGTTTGTTCAGCCATAGACACCTTTAGCCTTGTTAAAGGACTTACTGTGCGTCACTTTTTATTTTTCTGGGAAAGTCACCACAGACACTGGGTCATAATACAACAAATGCAAAGGGCTTTCATCAGTGGGTCAAAGGCTCAATGACCATTGTTTTGCATCATTAGCGATAGATAGCAACTTAACAGACATTTATCTTAAGGAAAATTATTACGATTATAACTTTAATCTAAAAGCCTCTGTGAATGATGAGTTCAGTCATCTTTTATAGTTTGTGCCTGAACTCAGAGTCACCTAAGCACATTTTTGAAAAACAATGCCATTTTTTTCTTTAAAAATATATTTAAAAAAATGTTGATACATTAAAACAGACTCCAAAATCAAGCACTACTACACATATACTTCAAGTAGAGCAGGAAAAGGAGATCATATCCACTATATTCAATTATCTCTGTTTAATTAGCTTTATCATCGTTTCTTTGCAGTGAAACATTGAACTGTGAGGGCTCACTCATGAGTCCATCTGTCACTGGAAGCATCCTTGAGAGTCTGGAAGAGGTCGAGAGATGTTGTGGAAAGCCCACTGCAGGATGCCATCTATGGAGCCCTGCTGAGATACAAACACAGCAGAATCAATCGTCTCGAAAGACGAGCCCTGATGACATCATTATTACTGCAACTATCAGCTTATATCATCTTATGTTTTTAGTTTTGAGAGCATTTTTGGGCCACTCTGTCAGCACGTCAGCTCACAGTTCTAAGAAGTACAACCCAGGACACAAAATGAAATCATCTTCATTAAATGTGTTTAGAGTTATATATTTTAGCAACAATTCAGAAAATGAAAACAAGGATGAGGTGAATGTGAGGGCCCAACCAGTCTGCTCCCTGTGATCATAAATATTCACCTCATTAAAAGGTAACTTCTCTGAGAGCAAAATCATTTTCACCACCAGGAGGCCGGTGCTAAGAAACACATTCTGACTTTGTCGGTGAAAAACAAAAAAATCTCTCTGTATTATAAGAAAACAAGATAACAAATGAATCTTTCCCTCCTGCAATGTTTTATAGCTCAGTCTATCATTTAAGTGATCGTACTGTACTGTTACATTGGGCAAGTACACATTTCTCAGTTCTTAACAGAAACATTACAATTAATTTTATAGTAGCCTTTCTATTCCTTATTATCTATATTTTATTTAATTCTGTTTATCTTGTTTGAGTTTAGTGATGAAATAAAAAATTAACCCTAAATAATAACAATAATGCACTACTTCACATCTGTACCAATATTTCTGTCATAAAAAGCTAGACACATCAACACAATGACACATCTCTTATTGTTTAGTCCTCGCGGCTACAGACAGGAAGTGAGCTGTCACAGTAAAGACAACTCATTCCCCGTCTGCGTGATAAGACCTGCAGCCATCTTGGGTCTGACATGCTTATAACGCTTTTATCCATATCATGTCTGCATCTGCGGTATCGACATGTAACTGAGCCTCACTCACGTCTCCCAGGATGGAGTCCAGCTCGTCTTTATGGAGGATGGGCTCAGAGATGGAAGAGGGCTGATCATGTGTGGTTTGAACCACCGGGGTGAGCTGAACTGAACACACACACACACACACACAGGAGGGATTACACTCCATCATATCCTGATGATGAAGATGTATATATAGATATTATCTATACATATGTACTCATGTGCGGACATACCTGCAAGCCTCTGGATTCAACCTCCTTCTCGGCCGAACTGCCCCACGTCCTGGAGCAGGACAGGCAGATGGATCTCCCTCTAGAAAACACAGGGACACTGAGTGAGACTGTTTTCTGTGGTGTAATGTTACTGTAAATCAATACTTGACTTCCAACACTCAAGAGGATTACAGAGGGAGAGGTTCAGACCGTTTCAGATGGCAAACTAACAGTTTAGATGGGACCTGGACTCTTTATTTTGACAATATTATCCTGTTATTTAATTTTTCAGATCGTTTTGGATGAAAAAAACTGAAAATCCTTAAAGAAATTGAGGTAATGGTTAATATTCTTCTAAACATTGTAATGGAACCCTTAAATATTCATCAAAGTACCACACAGAACCACAAAACAACAACAACAAGTCAGATAAATAAGTGGTGCTATAAGAGATTATATGTATCTCTGGTAACATTTTGTAAAATCATTGATCTTCATTTACAGTATACATTATATTGTACACCCTGCTTCAGCTGGCCATTTATGATCCATTAGTCACCATTAGCTGGATAATGATCAGCGTAAGCACACACCCTTAGTGCTCATGGTCGATCAATACCAACATAAACAGGGATCCACAGGAAGTTCTGCCAGTAGAAACGTATGTTCACACTGATGCTCTGATCATACTGAACCTGAGATTAGGATTTGTCAAGCTTGTGGGAAGTCTGTCATCTCCTGAAGACATCTCATCACGAGTCTACCACAGATAATACAGCCAGAGAAAAGCTGAGGAGGAGTGGAGGTCTTACTTGGAGAAGTGGCAGTGTGCATGGAAACTCCTCAAACACTGGAGGCAGTGGATCAGGTCTCCCCCGGCAAGGTGACAAACACCACACACCTCCCTCACCCTAAGCAGCTCTCCACCTGAGCACTGAGCACATTTTGGGTAGTTTAGCAAACAGTAGCATTAACACAAAATGACAAAATACAAAATTTGCAGAGAGACTAAAAGCAAAGCTGTCAGTAGGTGCCATGTTAAGTCTTTACCGGGTTTCTGCCACTGGGCCCGTTCACAGAGCCTGTGGTGACACCGGCGAGAGACGAGGAAGACAGCGAGGAGAAGAAGGAGACATCTATGATGGAGTTACTGGAGCTTGTGTTTGTTTGCTTCATCTGGGCAATGAGTGACTGTGATATAAACAATTATGATCATTACACATTGGCAGAATATATTTTGTAGGTGGATCTTATTACAGATTTGGGTGGAGGTGATTGTTGGGGTCCGTGTGGGCTCAGTTTTCAGCTCCATGGCGTTTTATCTCAATTGTGTTAGCTGATACAGTAATCCCAGTACACTGTCTGGACATTACATTGATCTCAGCACAGTACACAATATCCTGAGATCATTTCACACAGAAATAACTCTTTAAAACTCAGCATGTATATAAAAACCCTTTTGGTGGGTATTTAAGGAAAAACAGCTGGCACTTTTTTCAAGTAAGCAAAGAAAATACAGAGCATCAGTCTTGTCCAAAACCCTGCAGATGAAAAACTAAGCTTTCCAGAATTGAGGAGGAGAGCCACATCTGCTCTGACTTACATTCAAATGTGACAATTACTGGAAATGTGAGGTTTATTTCTAGTTAATTTCATCACCTTCGTCACTCAGTAAGACATAAAACAGTAACCATTATCAAAGAAGCCATTGTAATCTGAAACTATTTGATCATCAGAGATAAAATAGAAAGAGATCTTCAAAGAAAAAATGAAAATAATGAAATAAAAAACAGTCTATGTAAACTGCTCTTATATACATACTTGTACAGGTAGTTGGTCGTTCTCTCTTTTCACTCTGTTACCACAGCACCACCCACACTGCCAAGGGCCACTGCAGATTAAAAGCTTTATGTGACATCAAAACTGCCTTATTAGAGCAACAGCTGAAAAAGGGTGTCCCTGAACACACATGCTAATACATAGAAGAAAAATCACACACAGACAAAGGAAGTGCTCAGATCTTCTGCTAAAGTAACAGTTGCAATACTACAGTGTAGAAATACTCTGTCACAAGAAAAGGTCATGTGTTCAAACCTTAGGTTAAGTGAAAGAACAGAAGTGTTAGAATCAAGTGTTACTGGATTGTTATTATCAATCCAATTATTATTATGTCAATGAGCATCACTTTTATTGCAGCTGGTAAAGGTGGGGCTAATTGTATTACATTATGTATTGCCAAGTAGGTTAATCCACAGTAATACGTCATAATTTATGCGATATCTGAATCTGCAAAGTAACTGGTGACTAATGTTATTAAATAAATGCAGTGGAGTAAAAAGAGCAATATTTCCAGTTGTCAGTTGTAGGGATGAAGAAGTATGAAGTGCAGAAAGTACAATACTGGAGTAAATGTACTCAGTTACATTCCACCTCTGGTAGAAATGTATTTGAATCTTTCACTTTTTAACCTTGGTATGGATGTGAGTGGAGGATCCAGGCAGGCCAGGTGAAAAGCTTGAGGACAGCCATCACAACAAATCAGCTCCCCTCCGTCTTTGCACACTGCACACTCATCATCGTTATAGTGAACCTACAAAGGTGCATCACATATAAGACACAAAAGCGAGTGTTCAAGTGGAAAGACAGGTAATTGTGACTGAGTGGATCCTCTACCGGGTCTCTGGTTGTCTCCCCCTGGTGGTGAAACGTGTCCTTAGCAGCTTTGGACTTGGACTCTCCATTGATCTCCTCTGACTGAGCACAAGAGTAAAACTCCCCACCAACTTTAATGCACTTTTTGGCACTCCCTGTTGAACAACAAAGACGTTTAAAGGAAGAGAAGCACAGTTTAATCGATATTTGTGACCATGACGGTGGCTTACCATCTGGGGCAAACATCTGTTTGATGTGAATCTTCTCTCTGGCTTCAGCTGAGGAGGCAGAGGAGGAGGAGGAGGAAGAGGCAGAGGAGGAGGAGGAGGAGGTGGGCAGGGTGACAGGTCTTTGGACTGAGGAGGACATGGTTTGGACACCTGTAGAAGAACAAATGTTAAATGTCTCTGTAGTATTAAAACAATGTCTGTGTATATTTTAAATAATGACTCATTTGTAATTACTATTTCCAGATGTTAGCAGTGGGACTGGAGCTTCATTCTTCACTCTGTAGAGCTTCACTTTACCCCCTGGAGAAAACATATCAAAATGATCATCACTAGGAGATTAATCATGCTTTTATTTTCACAGCTTCCCACACTCTCTTTATTGCCTGTTTTGTCATTTTAAATATAATTTGTTTTGGCCGCTACACAGTGAAAAAGATTTAAACAAAATGCTCTTGTGTTTTCTTTTGTTTCTCATTGAGGCTGCTGTGGCAACAGTGATACTGTATGAATGCAGAGTCTAAGAGATGTATTATGGGAAATAAAAACCTGGCCCATCGCTTGTCTTGGCCTGATACTGTGGATGTTGATTGTGTGAGTTTGCCTCTCTGTCCTCGTGGCTCCTCTTCTTGATGTGAGGTGTTTTGTGGCCTCCTGAGGATCTCTTCTCACTTCTCGACGCTGCAGCATCCCGTCCTGTCAACAAAATGTCAGCAAAGACAGAAATCATAACGACTAAACTCAAAATCCAAATAATTCTCAATGATGGTAGTGGATGGGATAAGACTAGACTTATTGAGAGATGAGAAATGGGATGGGAAATGCCTGTCTCTACTTCCTACAAATGTCTTAATTGTCGAGAAACTGTAACCTATTTCAAATAACAGAAACCTTATTTTTAAAATTCAATTAAATGAAATCTCAGACTGTTCTTGAGGTCACAGCGCACTGACATGAGTTGGGTTTAATAGCAGGTTTGTTTTGATCAACGTGGCTGTAAAATCAATCAAATAAGATATTACATACAGAAGTATAAGGATGATATAATGGACAGCATCCTACTCAGGTCCTGAAGAATACAGTTCAGTCAATCTTGAATGATTAAGTAGACAAATATTCCATCGACCATTACATACTCGAGTGTAGGTTAGTGAGCAGCGTCCGCAGCTTGGGGTAGCTGTCCAGGTTGTAGTCTTTGGACAAGTTGCTCCAAAAAGCCTGGGTGGTGGACCTGCTCTGCTCCAAGACCCAGGACAGGAGCGAGTACATGGCCTTGTGGATCCCTTCTCTGCCCTCCTTCTCCAGAGTATCCTGTGAAAACAATGATCTGCAGTCTGAATGAAACATATTCCTGTAAATGAATGTCATGATCTGAGTTCAGGATTACATGGAGACAAGCAACATAACCTTTGTTATTATATTGCCTCGGTAGGTTTTCAGTGCATAAAAAACCTTGTAATTCAAATGGAAAACAAGTGAAAACTGACATTTCCAATCCGTGTTTTACCTTCAGTAGCTGGTCAGTGATGATGTTTTTGTCCGCCAAACCATACACGAGCGGGAAAGGGTCGTCTACAGCCATGGCTATATCGGTCCGCAACTCCCTCAGCAGGGAGCGAAGATTTGTGTCCCTAAAAGCTTCGACTCTGGACATGATCTGCTTTGCGTTTAAATGAGAGCCAAAGTGACCCAGACGTGAGAGGACCTGGGATCACACCAGAGGTATTTTGGATGGAGGAGGTGTGTCCTATTGTACAGGTGC
Organism: Scortum barcoo; assembly: GCA_023238725.1. Taxonomy (NCBI): domain Eukaryota; kingdom Metazoa; phylum Chordata; class Actinopteri; order Centrarchiformes; family Terapontidae; genus Scortum; species Scortum barcoo. The sequence goes on along the minus strand of CM041533.1, from coordinate 15,918,915 downwards.
ATCGTTCCATGCTGACTGATATCTGTGACATCTTAAATCATCCATCCTTCATGTCTCTTTTCATAATAACCAGTTTTCTGATCTGTCTATATATATATATATATATATATATATATATATATATAGAGTATAGAGTATGTATGACCAAAACCACTGTTCTCCACTGTTCCTATATGCTGAGAGTTTCAGAAACTCCACATTGAGGGTTTGACCCTTTGAGCGAAGCCAATCTTGACCTCTTGCCTTTACAGAGTCCACAAACAGCACTAACTGTCTCTGTCTGCCCTGCTGACCCTCAGGGGGATCGAATGACATGCTGTCCATCTAGGGGAATACCTGTCCTCTCACATTAGGACTGCTGAGCGTGAGCCGGCTGACACATCACGGAGGCAGTTTCCTTCTTAAAAGGTTCTTTCCACCTCAACTTCCCCTTAACTATCAGGTTTTCAGACACTGAGTCACCGCAGGCAGCTCAGCAGACAGGAGAAAATGAACACTGTGAACAGTCAACTCATTGATAGATTGAATGGATGGCTCGTCGATTGTTATGTTCTCATGTGGTTGTCACTGTATCACTTTTTTCTTTCTGAATAAAGCATAAAGTTAAAAATCTCATCAAAACAGTGTTTCCGTTGATTTTCTACCTTAAGGCTTCTTTCTGTTAAAAATGTTGGTAATTTGGATGACTTTTGATATAATTTCATTATCCACCAACAGAAACTCAGTAGGCTCAGCCTGACACATTACAATGACGATGAAACCTTTTTCCTTCTCCAATATTTTCTCATACCTCTGTGAGAAGACTTGTCAAGAGATTACGTGTTCGTATGACAACGTTTCAGCAGGATATAAATGCACAAATCAAAATAATGCTGTGTCACTTTGATGTCATTACATGCCAGTTAAAGCTAATTGTTAGCCAGCATGACTTAAAGGTGTTGTCTGCACTTCTAATCCAATACAAATTCAGCAAACATCTCCTCATGATATGCTAGCTATATGTTGTGCACTACAAGATCATTTGTGTTTATTATTCATCTGTCTCTGGTGAGTGTCAGTTTCATAATAGCTGTGTCAATGTAAAAAAATATTCATTGTATCTGGCAGATTATAAGTATGCTGAAACAATCGGGCTTACTACAAGCTGTATGATCCTAAAATAAACAGATCTAGCTGTGATTTAATTGCAATAAATGGATCAAAAACCCGTCCTCTTCTACTTTACTTTGTTGATTTTAAAACCGCGTGTTAAATCTGTAAAACTGTAGATAAAATCCGAGATAACATTGAATAGAGTAGACCATTTTGCTACCAGGTAAATGTGGATGGTTAGGAGAGTGAAGCCCTTTAATCTGTAATTTATTAATCATTAAACAATATTACATTATTCATACTGGTGAACAAGGACCACTTCTACAGAGGGACGTTCACAACATACATATTACATTATTATATACAGTGCAGTGCATTACAGTGGATCATTATATGTGTATTACCGGGATGGAGGCATGGGGAGACTGGAAGGAGAGAGGGTTTGAGGACAGGAGGAAAAGGAGAGGAGTGGTTGAAGGGAGGGGGAGTTGTGATAGTAAGTTGTCTTTTTATTACTTCTCTTTTTTTTTTTAACCACAGTACAGTTTCTTCTATAAAAGTTAAACCCATACAGAGATAGAGTGCCACATTTTCACAGCTACTGTTAGGTGAACCTACTGGAAGTTGACTCTTGTGGGAATATCAAATGAGATACATTTTGTCATGAGATGCTATAGAGAGATGCTATAAAACATTCTAAGATAGTCAACCTCCTTCCAGAGTGCGGAGACCCTGGAGGGCAGGCCAAAGGTCAAAGGTCAAAGGTCAAAGATCAGATCAGCATGCATGCGTGCTGCAGACATTCAGACGTGTACGGCCATCTAGAAAAATGGCCGACCCCCCCACTATTTCTCTTTCAATGTTTAGGCATCATTTTTGGTGCTTTCCCTTTTTATATATAAAAAATACAAAACATAACAGCGAAAAGAATTCCGTTGGTTGTCCCCGTTTTTCTCCTTTATCAGTTTTCCAAAACTGTTTTTTGTTCATTTTCATTTCATTGTTTTTTTTTTGTTTTTGTTTTCTTTTTCCCGTTTCTCCTCCAGTCACTTACATATTGACAAAGTATACAATATTTTACAACTGAACAAGACTGAAAGATAACATTTGATTTGTCCAATCAGATACAAGGCCCGCATCCTATATCCAATTAGAGAAGTCAACTGGAAGCTAACCAGTAGTAAGCAACACAACAAGCCTATGGTGTGAAGGGAGCTGTCTGGTTTCAGCTCTGCATTAACATGAGCACCCGCCCTCGGGGACAGTAGGCTCTGCTGGTTTGTCCAGCTTGATGTCGATCACTGGGAATTGTCCGGTTAAGGAAAAGTGAAATATCACGACCTGACATGTCACAGTAAAAAAGGTAATGACGATTAGATTGCAGACCTCAAGTTACAGTGTAAATGTTTATTACTTGCAGGGAACCAATGAATATTCATTGGGCAGTTATACTAATATTCTTATATATTTACTTTCATTGTGCATGTCTCTAAAACTACTGTTTGGCAGTATATTATCATAATCTGAAATCATATTTCACAGTCACAACTTGCCTAATGATTGTTTCACAAGGAACTACATTGCTCACAGTATTGATAATAATAGTATTGTACTCCAGACAATGTAAACATTAAAAAAATGTTTACAATGTCTTTGCAATGTAATACTGTATATTGATTCTTTTTGTTTTAATACCCCTGTAATCTTTAAATAGGTTCTATATTTACAATATACATAACATAGTTACTGTACAGTGCAATTTATGTCTAATCTCCCTTAAACACACTGTTGTTACTGCTTTAATCCCCTACCCTGTGTCTTCTTTCCTTGTACATATACCCAGGTATTCAGTAAATATTCTTATTTTATTGAGACATATCTAAATATTTATATAGCTAAATACTTAAACTGTAATTTTCAGTCAAATGGAAAATAGAAGCTTCTCTATTTAAATTACATTTACATTTCTCAACAAGTTTCTCTCTTCTCAATCAGTCCCTCACCTTCCTTAAACATCCGTCCTCCATCACACGTCCTCAGTGAATGTCAGTTCCCAGACAACCACTATGTGGTGCCATACCTGCACCTACACACTACCTTCCTGGCTCTGTGCATTTCTTTTCTATTAAGCTGAAGAAAAAAAGGTTTTAATGGCCGATGCCTCGGTAGACAGTAGGCTGGGCGGTCTGTTTGTACTAGCGCCAACAACCACTAAGAGATTAAAAATAAGCTGCCTATTTCTTGGCTATTTGGCTCTCGGCACAGTGAGTCACAGCGGCTGTAAAGGATACTGCCTTCAGGATTTGCATCGTCCAAGCTTTCCATTCCAGGTAGGGCGGCTGCAACCCGACGAAACAGCTAGGAGGAGGGAAAATGTGGGAGGAAGGGAGGAAAGGAAGGAAGAGTTAGAGATGAGGACATGTGAACATAAGAAGCAGAGAGGACAGCAAGGGTAGGAAAGTAGAAAATATGGAAAGATTTATCACATTTGACGTGTATAGACTACAGCCCTTATTGATGGAGCTGTCATGTTTTGTTTGTGTATGTGTTGACACAGATGTTTGCCTTATGAAGATTGTGCAGGTCGACATGTTGCATCATTAAATTTCTGACATGATGATGGTGGGGAGTATTTTATCTATGAAGTAAAATCCTAATCTATAAAAATACTGCAGTACAGATAAAATATCATGCATCGATTATGTTACTTAAGCATAAGTATAAAAAGTATTCAATGCAGAAAAATGTTTATGATGATGTTTACGAATTATATTTTCTAAGCGTGTCATAATTTTTTTAATGTAAAGCCTTCATTTGTAAAATAAAAACTGAAGTTGTCAGCTAAATGTAGTTAAGTAAAAAGTACAATATGTCCTATGTATATATGTAGAACGTTATATGAAATGGAAATATTTAAGTACAAGTACCTCAAATCTGTACTTGCAGTACTTAAGTAAATGTATTATACTTATATTCCAGCACTGTTTTTGTGGAGCTTACAATGTTCAGTGTGCATTTACTACTTTCGCCCTGCACCCACTTGTGTTGGATGTGCACACTCTATCCACCGCACCCTCTGCACAAATACATCCTCTACTTTACACAAATACATCTAATTCATTCACGTTGGCGACTCGGTCGGCTTGGAGGGACGCCGAGAAGCTGAGAGCAACTGACGCCCAAAATGCTGCGAAATATGGTGAAACTGCAGGGATCACCTGTTTGACATTGCAGCCTGTCTTGGCACTGGTCTCGATGAACATGACGTTCAGCTCTTTGGCTCTCTGCTCTCCTTCCTCGATCATGATTTGCCTGCAGGAAAATCAGACCAGTCTGTGACGTCAAAGGCTGATTTATTCAGCACTGACATGTTGCTTTTAACAAGATGCTCATTTAACAAAACATATCTATGAAAGGCTACATGAACTGCTGAAAAATGATGTTGATGATGAGCCATATCTGACAAACTCACCTCTTCTCCTCCAGATCTGTTTTGTTGCCGACTAGCATGATAATGACATCACTTCCTCTCTCTGTCCTGACATCATCAATCCATTTACAAGTCTGCTGGAATGAGTTCACATCTGTGGACACCAGAATCTTATTTAAATCCAGTCTTAAACTCCAATATAGTACTGAACGGTCCCTGTGTACTGCATTATGTATTTCAGACAGAAATACTCTGCTCACTTGTAATGTCATAGACAACCACAGCTACCGTAGAGTCTCGGATATAGCTGGGGATGAGGCTCCTGAAACGCTCCTGTCCAGCAGTATCCCACAGCTGCAGCCTTACCTGCATTTACACACAGAGACATACACACCCTCAGCAGCTGCTTCAACATCACACTACACGCAGACTACATGTAAGGCCTTGTAAGTGCACACCCCAAGGGATAAAGTCAGTATCAGCGTGTGTGCAGGCGGACAGTGCATAATATCCTTACAAAGAAATGGTATTAATACTAGCTAAAGTAGATGATCCACGGGAAAGGCTTTGGGTTCTTAGGGCTAGAAAAGCCAACACACCAAAGCTATTACTAGCAGAAATAACCTTAGGATAATCATGTTCGTCTGTGAAGAGAGCAGTAATTAAGCAAATCAAATCAAGGATTAGTGAAACCAGAGTGGAAAGTGGGACATTTCTTACTTAGGATGTTGACGAGCAAAAAATTACAAATACACTGATTCATCTTTACATGCGTGTCTTATCTGCACGTGAATTTTAAATGACAATCAAAGCTTCCTACTGTTCGGTCTTCCAGATACATCGTCTTTGATAGGAAATCTATTCCGATGGTGGCCTGCGGGAGAGAAAGGACAAATGAGGGAGAAAAATGAGTGTCACCCAGGCTTTATAGGTTAAATGTCTCTCTGCACCATCTGTTGTTCCTAGCGGACGGACCGGCGTTTAAATTAAGAAAAATACAAAAAGCTGTTAAGTAAAAAAAAAAAAAAAAGCCAATAAGCACCGAAATTGAATCAGACTGAAAAACTAATTTCATTTGTATTGGCCTCGGGGCTCAATTATTCAGACTTGTTGTGTATCTAACATCTATGGAAGGAAATAGAGAGAATAATCTGTATTCTTTTCTTAACATCCTTTACTTTTGGTTAACTGACCTGACAGCATTCAAGTATTTATGCAAACTTGAATTACATGGACCCTGATTGCAATGTGTTTTTCAAGCAGACATTTTTGGCCAAAAAGCTTTCACTGTAATGTAATTAAGTTGTTAATCGGTCACTATTTAACCAGAGGAGGCTTAATATATTTTAATCATACATGGTGAATTTGTGCCGTTGTTTCATTTGCTCAAATCTAACTTTTGGAGGATAATTGGTAGAGGATTTGTTTTTAAAATATGGCTTTGACTTGAAAGAAAAGTGGTAACTGGGTTTATAGAAGAGCTCATCCTCTATCTCACATTACACTTATTGCTCATATGCATTTTGTGTATTATGTTTATTATGTTGTCTGATCTTTGTGGTTCTGGATCTGGTGCAGGTCTCACCTGATATGTGTTGTCGAAGCTGTCATACATGAATCTAGTGATGAGAGATGTTTTTCCCACTGAAACACAGAACAGACGAGGATTGTAATTGTTAGTTCAAATCAAAAAGAATCAGGAAGAATAAGGAATACACAATTTCCCAAATAAATTCAACATGATGACATGAAAATGGGCGACCACTGTGTTCCTTCGTGCGACAAAATGACAGAAAATGACTGTTAAGAATGGGCGATCCACCAACCCACAGCTGCCACTGTAACCATCGCTATCAACCCAACAATGAACTCGACAGTTACAATGAAGAAATAAATAAGCAGAATTTCTATATTATGACATAAAGATTAGAAATGATTAAAAGAAAAAAACATAAGCCATCTCATCTACCTTAGACCAAAACCTGCCTGATTATTCAGCTCCATAACTTTCCTCACAACAGAACAAAAAGCCCAAAAAATCTTCAAAAGTTTTGCCAGGTTTTTCTTCTCAAGAGTTAATTTTTTCTCATAGTAACATCTGTGCTAATCAATCAAGGAACACCCTGAAATTCATCCATTTTGTTTTTCCTGCAGAGAAGACATTTCATTGTAACCAATTGTTAACCACAATTAGTATTCTGCATTTTCTGATCTAAAGAGAAATATCAGTATTGTAAATGTAGATTTAAGGGACATAAAAATGAACTTAAAGTGAAATTAGTATCTGACACCAATTTAGTGGAAGCATGAAGGGTTTTTCCACCAGTTTTCACACTTCAAATGTTCTCACTATCAAACCAATAAGAAAGAAATGTGTGGGGATAAATAATCTCAATAATGGGATACAAAGTAATAAAGCACTTGGGTGACTGTGACAAAAGATATATTTTTTTTATCAAATGATCTGTCAATCACTTTGTCGATGAATCGTTTAGTTTATGAGATGTTTGTCACAAGTTGTGAACGTCCATTGCGATGACTTCAAGTGTGTCATTTAGCCTGATCAACAGTGAAAAACCCCAAAAGATAATGAGTTTACGGTGATACACAGCAGAGAAAAAATGCAATGCCCTCACATCGGGGATGCTGCACCCTCTGAATATTTGACAGTTTGGCTTAATTAAAGAATCTGAAGGATCAGTACATTATCAAATTACTTTCATTATCATAATTGTATAATTACTTGTGTTCTGTGTTGTCTTGTATGTTTTCTTGTCAGCACAGTTATTTTTTGTATATATATTTCTTTAATTTATGCATTTTGTTAAGTTTTGTATATATTCTCTTATTAAGTCATATGTTATGTGCTGTTTTGTATATATATTTTTAGTTATGTATGTATTTTGTGCAGGTTTGAGTATATTTATATTTATGTGTTTTGTGCTGTATGATTCCTTGTTGAGTTTTGTGTATTTGTATAAAGGGAAGTGCATCGCTGACCACCTTAGGCTATAAATGCTGTGGTATGTGGCACTGCTCCATACTATATAGGTCCCTATAAATATAAAGATTAATAAATCAAGATTGAAAAATAGCAGTCAGTTAAATTTCTTACAAGCAACTAATTGATTAATTGACTCACTTTCTTTCTGCCTCTTTTATTTCCTATTCTTTCTTTTAATATGATGAGGATCATTTCTATGAATGAACGTGTCCAGAAAATGATTCCCGCTCAGTAAAAATGCACAAGGCCATCCTCAAATACACAAATACAAAACACATCAGACATTTAACGGCTGGATGGCGACTTCCCAGAGGATCAAGGTGAGCCCAGTGAGCTGGATCTGTATTTACCACCATCTCTAGCACCATTTTATATCAGATCTACACCTAACCGAGGACCGGACTTCTCCAGCAGGCCCTGGGCCCTCATGCAGAGACAGCAGTAGTTTTTTTGAAGCCAGCGATGGGCAGTGGCCACGCCAGGCCTCCATTCAGCACCGTGGACAGCAACTATGCAGTGCAGGCCACAAACAACACAGGGAGGCTTGTAGTTGACACACAGCCTTCAAAGACATGCAGCACACACACACACACACAGAAGTACCACAATGTAAGGCAAACAGCAGTCAGGCTGCAGTCATATTAGGCCCAATCATGTGTGGTGTGCTGCTGTATTTTACGGGATGTGTGCTCCTCTGCTGCCACTCTGGATGTCTCCTGTCTGAACACGTATCCAGGCAGCCTCAACCATCATCGATCAGCACCTCCCGAATTTGTGCCATCACATGAAATGACACACACGCAGCCATTGTACCCACCCTGAACAGACGAGCATTACTGAATAAATAGTATAACGTCGTGGCGCTGTCATGCCGGTTTTTTTATTGGATTATTTATGGGACCGAAGCGGAGACTGCGAGGTTTGGAGATGCTACAGACATCGCCAGCCTAGGGTGTGTCCCGAACTGACACATGGGGGACTGTTTATTATCTTCTCTATTAAGAGGGGGAAAAACACACACACACGAGTGATGGGTGGAGGGGAAATACATTTTCAACCCTGTCATGTAGTGGGGAAAAAAGGGATTGTTCGTGTTAGAAATGAGCGATGTGAGGGGAATAAGCGTGAAAAGAGGCTGAGCATATTTGTCGGTCACTGCAGCACATCAAAACATCCCAATTCACGTCGGCTGCTCGGATGTGACCATCTGCGGCAACCAAAGCGACCCTCAGAGAGAGTCAGCGCGCTCATTCTCCCCTCATCACGACCCAAAACTGCAGTTTATATGCATGCGGTTTTTTTTTTTTTCCTCCCCACCATTTCTTTTTTTTTTTTTTTCTTCTTCATCCCCGTCCTCGCATAATCAGATTCTCACACACTGTGCCAAGAAGAGCTACACGGGCGTCGCATCCTTGAGGATAAAAACCGAGGCGGCTCACCCATAAACTTTCAGAAAATCAACGCGGATTACATACATGGCCTTCGAGTATATGCGCATGTTTGGCATTAAGGAGGAGGAGGGGGGGGGGCGCGGACGAGCCAAACCTGCCCCCCCACCACCACCCCCACCCCAAGCCCTGACTCACCGCTCTGCTCGCCCAAAAACACGAGTTTAAATTTCCTCAGGGGGTTCCCCAAATCTCCTCCGGCGGACATGGCGGCAGAGAAAAAGAGCTCAGCTGGGGCGGTTTTCTGTGTTCGGGGCGCTCGGCGTCTCCTCCGTCGTGGGTGCGCTGAGGGATCCTCCTCTCCTCACAGAATGATGGGAATGCAGCTCAGCATCCTCCTGTCAATTCAGGGAGACTCTGCGCATGCGCGACCTCACCTTTCTATACGACCAGAAAGTTTTTTTTTTTTTTTTTTTTTAATGCCTAAGCTAATAAAGCTATTATTGCTGGTACATAAATGTCAATAAAAGATAAATAAATAAAGTTGTACTAATAAGAGTTCATTTATTCATATTTGAGTATTTTCAGTGGTTGCAAGGCCTACCTTGTACTTCTACTTCACCTGTTTCTAAGATTATTATTGTGCTTTTCTCCCCACTACATTTATTTGACAGCTATATAAGTGACTTCAGAGATTTAAAATGTTCCTATAAAACATATCAACTTAAAATATATAATAGCACATGTCATCATACAATATGTGTAGTTATAGGTAAAAGTGCCCAACACTACGTACTGTATTTAAAATTAGAGCTGAATCAATAGAGAATTAATCTGCAACTAGTCTGATAATTGATGAATTGTTTTGGTCATTTTTCAAAAACAACAAAAAAACTTGTTTCAGCTTCTGAAATGTGCAGGTTGGAGCTGTAAACTGTAAACTAAATATATTTTGGTTTGAGACTGTTTGTCAGACAAAACAATTTGCAATGGACATTTTTCATTACTGACATCTTATAAATCGATCAATAATGCATTCTCAACCGAATTTTATTCAGCTCCCATCATTTTGCCAAAATAACACACCAACATATTACCATTTTGTGCAAAAATGTGCAATTGAATCCTTGATACTAACGTTCAAAATCAAACAGCTCTGCCTCCTTCTCTTTCCAGAAGGCAAAGCTACGGTCAATATATCTGCAAATGTCTTCGTTGTTGAAACAGGAGAAGTCTGTGTCGCTGCCGCACTCATCTGGAGTCGCAGTTTGAACTATCACCTTGGGCACAAGTCTGGAATCCGACAACAACAACGATGGTGATGGACAGCGGCAGGGTCTTGAGTCCCCAAAGAAGCGGATTTTGATGTCCTCGAAGCCGTCGCTCCACTGCCGCTTCCCAGCCTGGATCTCCTGCAGAACGGCCTTGTGGAAGTCCCTCACTGTCTCCCAAGTGAAACTGCCAACATGGTCAAAGACTTCGAAGCAGAGGAGGTGCCTCATCTTCCTCTCCTCGGGTGATAAGTCCTGCTCTAAGATGTGGAAGTATCCCAGCATAAAGAGGTCAAGGGTCAAGCTGTCATGGCTCACTGGGACACCATCCACATCTGGCAGGAATTGCTCTGGGGAGTAGGTCTCTCGAGGTGGTGGATTTTGTGATGAGTCAGAGGAGGACAAACAGGACTTTTGTGCATCTTTGAGTTCTAGCTTATTCCTCCAGGAGCCAAGCATCTTGTCCACGGCGCCTCGTTGTTGGCAGAAATGAAACATGGAGGTGATTTTCTGTGGGGGTGATGATCCCGTCACTCTCCCTGACACTGCTTCCTGTCCCTGTCTCTGCCTTGCTGCTCTCACTGAAATAGCATATGCAGATTTCTTCCAGTGGCTCAAGAACAGCACCACTATACGCTCCTTCCTTAGGCTGGTAGTCTCCATCACAGGTATGAGTGTTTTAGGAGGATCACAGTGACTCACCTTACAGCTGAGGCCTGTGTTGGCGTTCTGGTTGTTTACTCCTGAAGCTCCAAACGCCACCTGGCCTCCTTTCACAACCCCAGCAAAGGGATAAATACCACCAATTTGACCTTCAAAGTTGGATCTGAGGTTTCTGACCGACACCCCAGACTGCTGGATCTCCCTCTCCACCCTCTCCCTCCGTGCTCTGCTGTAGCTGTTAGTCTCCAGGCGATGGCTAAATGCTGACGCCATCCCGATGTGAGGAATCCTACATCCACCAAAGGTCTCGCCATGTGTTGGTACCGTCTCTCGGAGTGGTTCTGCCAATCCCTGGCCTAAATCAATTCCTGAACTATCTCTTAACCCCTGCAAACCCTTCATCTCCTCCATCATGCCCTCCACTATCCTCCTGTCACCCCCTTCTTCTGTGGTTTGGGTCAGATTACCTACCAGCAGGGACATACTCTTAATGATCTCCGAGACACGGCTGCACCACACTGGCAATGTCAGCTGCATTTTCCCCTCTGCATCCATCTGCTGAAGGACCTCTTTGTTAAGGGAGATGTTCACAATTGGATCAGGTAAAATTGACCTCAGCTCCTCCATCAGCCTGGTCAGCTCAAGCTCATAGGCCTGGCAGCGCTTCTGCAGTGAAACACTCTCGATCTGCTGCTGCAGGTACACCAGGTCATCCTCTGTTAGGAGTTCACCAAAGGGCCCCAAGACGGCGTTGTGGGTTTGAGAGTACTTCCAACCATCCACCAGAGTGTAACCATGTGTCATGTCCTGTTAGATGGATGAAGAGATTTTAGCAAACAATCTTGAGAGATTTTAAATAAATGAACATTTGGGGAAGTTAAACAAGCGTTAGATGAGAAGACACGTTGCAGTGTTACACTATATTATGTGCCAGACTATTTCTTTTGAAAGAACTGACTTCCTGAAGTTGTGTCATCATTGTAACATTGGAAATTACTGTTCCTGGCCAAGAAACAGTCCACCCCTATAACACAGAAATGTGCCATTTTTACTCCTCATTATGTGCTCATAATACAAACAAGATGTAATTTGTGAATAAGTGATCTTTATAGGTGCTAGTAGGCAGATTTAGTCACCTGTGGACACAGCCAGGCTAGCCATTTCCCCTTGTTTACAGTCTTCCTGCTAAGCCAAGCTAAGCAGCTGCTGGATGTGGCTTCAAATTGAACAGACAGATATGCGAGTGGTATCAGTCTTCTCATCTAACTCTTGGCAAGAAAACAAATTAATGCATTTGCCAAAATGTTGAAATATTCCATTGACAAAATTCTCTTTGAAAATCATCTTTTGCTAAAAAGAACAATACGGTTTATATACTTTTGAAATGACGCATTTGATCACTAGTAGGACATTTACTTAAGTTTCCTTCACTATATCTCTTTGGTCATATGTGTTCTCCTACAAATATGACTGTGAACAGAGATTTGTGGTCATGCATGTACGTACACTTACATATAACACTACAGACTGACACACGGCTCTTACAGTCCAACAGCAGAGTACCTGTCTCCTCTGTTCCTCCTCATCCTGCAGCCTGACCTGCAGCTGCCGCACCATCACCTGTCGTTTCCACTCTGCTATAGGGCGGCCGGCTTCGTCGTGAGTGGGCACCAGGGAGTCGATGTCAGCCAGGATCACATCGACGATTGGTACCTCCTCAAACAACTCCTCGCTGTCAAGCTTCTGTCAGTGTTCAACAATGGAGGACAGTCACTTACTTTGCCTGGTCAGGCCACTTGTTTACATGTGTCTGAACTGCAATTGACAGGCTTTGATGCACCTCATATTCCTTCATCATTTCTATTTTCTTATGAAGTTTGGTGACCTCAAATATCTCCCAGCATATTTAAGCTCCACCCAACTAAAAACTGAGGAGTGTTCTGATTCACTGTTCGCTAACCACCTACCCTGAACAGTGATTGTCCAATCCTAGCTTAGCTTTAAGCTTTATAGCTTTCACTGGGTTCTCATTTTAAATTAAGTAAGCCGGAAGCATTAAAAAGGCAGCACGAGAGTTTTCAACCAACTTAGTTGAGTTGTATTCCATATTATGATATTTTTTTTTAGTAGAACAAACACCACATCATCAAATCTTTTAACCATATACAATACAACGATTCCCCATTCATCCTCACCGTTTGTCCAGTGAAGACCGCAGTGAAGCCAGCGTGCCTCAGAGACTTAATAGACTTCATGTGGGACATCAGGGTGAGATCCCTCTCTGGAGGCTTCAGATGGTTGAACGATGTCACCACTGTTACAGATAGAGAACGAAGGCCAATGAAACAGTTTTAAAATGAGTCAGTATTTCTATTTATCTTCTTTATTGCCAGCTATATGTAAAATACACTTTCCTCATGTGTTTTTATATAGTGTTATTATTGTTTTCTCGCTGATTCAGGTAGTTAATGTGGCATTAAAAATGTATTTCTAGTACATATGTAATCATATGATAAATAAATTAATAGACAGTTTGTCATCAACACACCGTGAAAGGCTACAAGAGATGTGTCCCTCCAGTATATAGTGATTGCAGTCGGATTCATAAATTATACCGTGAATGAAATGCAAATATGTGGCCTCTCTGTTAATCACCTGAGGAGGCCACCTGCACATGCTGGATGGAGCCTGTGGTGTGTTTCCTCAAAGTGGCAGCAGGGGTCAGAGAGGAAGAGGTCACAGGAGGTGGAGACGGGTGGCGAGGCAGGGGGAGCACCTCCTTCACTGGCTGCTGGGGACACACACACACAGCAGGGATGAGTTGTGCTTAAAGGGACAATTCAACGTCCCACTTACTGTAAATACTATTTTGTGTGTGTGTGTGTGTGCAAAGTGATTTTATTTATATGCTAATGTACTAATGTAATTCACCCACATTGTTTATTGTTTGCAGAAAGAATGAGAATATTAAATCATCCTACATATTTAATTGTGCTGATATTCGTTTTAACTAAATCAAGTCTTTTTGGTCTTTTTTAGAAGCATTTCCTGTTCAGATGTTTACCATCATAACAGGAAATGTGTAGTCGATTCAGAGGATAAACTTGTTTTTCTTGAAGACTCTGATTCCCATTTTCTTTTTTGTCATGCTACTCTGCAGGGCTGAGGCCTGCCTTTAGCCTTATATATAACCCGGAAAGCACACGTCGCTGATAATATTAATAATCGTTCATTTCGATCAGTTAGTGGTGTTTTAGTTAGACTCGTGTTTGATGGGTTAAAGTACTGTTATTTCAATCCTGTGCTGATAATTGGTCACCTTGCTGTTCTCCATGTTTTCTCTGTTTATTCACAGTCTGGAGTTTTAAAGCAGCAGCAGGAGCTCTTCTTCCTGAAAATGACAACAAGAATAACAACAGTGACAACAACCAGATAAAGTGATATACAAGGAGAAAAAGACAAAAGGAAAGACCGCTCCAGGGGAGAAACGTGACACAAGGCATCAAAAACGCACACAAACACACACTTTCTCTAATGTACACTCTCACACACATGTACTCTGCAAAGAACAAAGGCTGCTGCTCGTAGTACTTGGAACAAAAACAAGACGTGGTGAAACAGGACCCCAGTCAGTGAAGGTAGCGTAAGCCCACACAGAGTGCAGGAGAAAGTGTGTTGGAGTTTGGAGAGACATGATATCCTGCTTCAGGTAACCTTACTGATTCACAGGGCTTCTTCACAAGCGCCAGGCCATCCAATAGCCTAAATACTACAAGTACAATTACAGCATTTCTCCCAGTTAAATGCAGTGTAACATCTTGTTAGTAGTAGCTTTGTAAAATTCTTTATGCAGAATAGATGTTATATAAGTTATGAAAGATGTAATATTAAGTTTATGTATCATCTACTATCTTCCTCTTTTCTGTGAAAAGCTAGCAACATATTTGATTTTTTATTTTTAATAATTATAGAAGTATTTAGTGCTTTAATCAACCCAATGTTTTTCCATTTATTACTTCCAATGGTTTTCAATATATTTCCAATTAAAATATAAATCATATGAAGGTAGCAGCACAAAAATGAAATGATTTCTATTTTGTTGTTAACCAGGTCGAAACCAGACCAAATCTAAATTAGGCTTTGCTAGTTTAAACAAACCTTGCATTAAAATGTCACCTGTCTAACATACAATATACATAACCATGTGCATTTTATTTTAAATAGGAATGAAAAGTTTTACTCAACTAACAGCTTAACATAAATTCAAGATGTTTTTTTTTTCATGTTTCAGTGCCAGTATATAATAATAATGATATATAATGACATATTTTTCCCACTTAGGTTCCAGGTCCCCTAATTGTTTATTCATTATATTTCCTCCAGTCATCATAATCTAAATGCCTACAGTATACATACAGTACACAGTATACAGTACTCACAATATGATCCAGAAACTGTGGAATCACCAACGATGTGAAGGTGGATCGATGCCAGGAGGTTTAAGAAAAACAATTAAAAATGTAATAGTAATAGTAAAAAGATAAATAATAGGGCAGTGCAGTCCAGAAGCTTGTGTCTCTTTACTCTGGAGCAGCCAGTGAACAGTAAGACCAAGGAGCAGCATCACCTGGACCAGAACCTCAGATGGGGGGCCTTCTTAGCATGCATAATTAAAGAAGTGGGATTGGGTGACCTGCACCTAGAAGTATAGAACAATAGCTCTGTGAATGTATGTAGGAGACAACATACTGTCTGCCTGTGGGGCTGGTGTGCGCGGGTGTACTTGAACGCCTCCTCATGTGCTCAGAAGTGTGTGTTTGGTGTGTTCACACTTATGACACAAGATGACAGCCACGGCTGCTTGACCACTGCTTGCTGCTGCATGAATTATTGACTTGTTGCAATGCAGAGATTTGGCTTCAGCACAACATGGAGTGTTTTTATTATAAAGTATTTTAAATAATCTGACACCAGCAGTTGGTTTCACTCCTGTTGGTATAGCAATCCCTACTGGCTCAGTTCAATAGCAGTTAAGTTAACGTCATTACATCCACCATTTTGTCAAATCTGTCATCAAGCAAATATTGACATACATCTTTCATCTACTCCCCTAATGAAGTTTTAGTACTCATTTTATAACAGCTTTTTTGTGATTTGTTGACTCATTTTTCTTGCTTTTATTTTACTGCTAACCAAGCATGCCTAGCTTGAGCGTTTTGCTATTGATGACTGTTATTACATCTACTTTAACTATATTTTAGTCATTTAAGTTTTTATGGTTGTGTAGTAAAATGTAGTATATGTGTTTAGTTGTATTTTTGTGGACTTTCTTTGTCCAGAGACAACTCATCTGACAATTAGTCTATGCATACTGTACTAATTCATTTTTATGGTAAAATCTTTAATTACATTTTTTTTTCTGATTTGTAATCACTACTTTTTACTTTTTGCTGTTTAATACTGTGCACCTACAGTACAGTCATAGTAAAGGCAGGGATATGGAGAAACACAACACATGGTTAAATATTCAACATCCATTACATTGAAAAGACCTGCAGTTATATTACCAAACTTATTGTTCATCAATAGTCTGCTGTAACCTCAGCGCCTCATGGGAGGTGGCTGCCCCTCACTCAGTCCGGGGCCTTTGTGTCAAGACCAGTATTTCTGTCTCTTTTATTAGGGGATTAGTCTGATTGGCCCTGCTGCTGCAGCTGAGCACATGGTGAGCACATAATCAATAATGGAGGGCTGCACAATCGCAGAGGAACAGTCTCACACAGACGTGCATGTGTTCACCTTGAGCAAAAGCACAAATTGTTATGTACCACACATGAGATGAGCATTATGTTGTGTTTTCCATTTATTAGGTTGATCTGTCAGCAGAACCACTGTCTTGTTGTTGGGGTTGTGTTTCATCACATTTCCTTTTCTCTCTTTACATGTTGAACCTGATGAGATTTGGCAAAGCACAAACAATTATTTTTGCAGTGGACATTATCAGTGAAACACGATGTGTGCAGAAGTGGTCACACCAACTCAGGATAAATGTATTAACAGATTTTTGTGCCTCTGAATGTAACAAAGACTTTTACGTTATTTACTTTGTGTATTTATAAAGGCTTTTATATGTGGAGATCTGCTGATCTCCCCTCCAGAAATGTTTTAAAATATAAAAATACTCTGCTTCGAATAATAATTTCACTCTGATTTGTGTTTTACCACAAATAAGCTCAATTAACTTTAGTTAATTAGATGGCTGCATATTCTGAGAAGTGAATTAACAAAAGCATATGGCTATTTCTTGGCCAAGCGCAGTGACTTTTTGAAGTCTCCACAGGTTAATCTGGCACATAATTTAATTTAATCAAACAAACAGGATGTTATATGTTAACTAGATAGCCTTAGAGGTGCTGGTAGTTGAATTTAGCCAGACTACCTTTTCCTATTTCCAGTTCTTACGCTAAGCCAAGATAACTGACTGTTTTACCTACTGCATGTATGACGTGACACCTGTAAGAGTGATATCAATCTTCACTGTTAGCAACAGGCCAAATAATGTCAACCCACTCTTTTAAGGTGAGATCCAAATCAAAAAGGTATAACTGACAGTAAGACTGAATTCAAATCCAAAACTCAAACAGACTCAACAATATAATCACAATTTACTGTGAGATCCCTGATTTCTTAGATGGGAATTTTTAAATATTATGAGCACAAAAAACTTTGATGACATGTTGGACAATCATGTTTTCTCCTTAAAAGCACTTAATTTAGGAATTCAGTATCTGATTGTCATAATTCTGTTTTAATCAGTCAAACTAAAATGAAAATTAAATGTAACACTTTAAGACAGTTTAAGCTTTCTTCCATGAAAAATGGAATTATACAGTTGTTTTTGTAATTACACATTTTATACATATTATACATATATTATGACCAACATACTTTCAGACTATTATATCTCTGTATGATTGCCTTTTTTCTTATAATCATCATCAGGTATATATGCAGTTTAGTGAGTCACTGGGACAATATAATCAAAACAGCAGTCCTACAGGATGATTGATATTGTGCATAATAGAGCTGCAAACATGTAATAAGGACAGAAATGCAAATATCTACCATAATCAATGGTTTCCTGTGAGATTAATGAAATGATAAACAAAACTGATAAAGGCAACAATCAAACACGTTACACGAAGATATTGCATAAGTTTCAACACTCATTTATTTATTCGCCTTATTTTTTTTCTTGACAACTTTTGTTACGTGTCCACAGACATAAGAAAGAACTCCAGAACACTCAAAAGATAAACGTGAGCACTGAGATTAAGACTTGATCACAGGCTGGGACCTGGGGTTTTTTCTGCCTCCGTCAAGCAACTCAGAGCAAGAGACAGACTCAGGATCATTTACCCGGTCCAGTGTGACCACTTCACCCACACTGAGCTGAACTGATCCACAATCTGCACTCCTAACTCTGAGGTGACTCTTGGCGGGGCAGCAGGCCAGTTATTCTTATTCATGGTATAGAGAGGAAGAGAGAGTTAATATCATCTGTGTGATCAGACCCAACACAGAAAATCTCCATTTATATACAAGACAGAGCCAAGAGGAAGGTTTCCAGTTAGTCATTACAAGGATCATGAATGACAATACTTTACAAGCAGCACTTCGGGGGGGGGGGGGGAGCTGTTGTCATTAGCAAGCGGTAAGGCAGGAGAGAGAGACAGAGTACAGCAGAAGATAAGTGGACCTGCATGCTTTGATCCAGAGCTATGACAGTTAAAAAGCAGCCAAATATAAAATAATTAACTCATTTACCTTTCCACAATGATTGGCCAGTGCACTAAAACTGTCTCACAAAGTGTGTGTTTTTTTAAACATGATACCCCTGAACTATAAGGGCTGGAAGCATTGCAAGTCATGTGCCAGTGATAAACTAAATGTAAATCAATGCAATTTGGTGCAATGTTGTTGTTGGTTTGATTGCTAAAATAGCACAGTTTCAGAATTGAATCCTCTCCTAACTTCAGGACAGGGGCGTAATGTATTTGAAACACAAACCAGTCTTATCCATACATTCTTAAAACATCATGATAAGAAATAATAGTAAATAAAGATGCTTTGTGCATGAGTGCAATATATTTTAAGAACATAATCCATTCCTTTTTTTTTAATAAATAAAACTTTCTTCTGTTCCAGCAGACAACATACAGTATATATCTATTTTTACACACAAAAAAATTGATTATACCAAGATGACCACCAGATACCAGACCACAAATAAATGAGGTATCATATTTATTTCTTTGCTAACAGAATATATACAAATATAATTTTAAAAATAAGGGGGTCCAAGCAGCACCAGATCTTGAAATATGAAATACAACTTTTGTATTTGTCTAATTTTGTATAGATTGTTAAGTATTAGGCTGTGTTGCTAAACAGGTTGGTTGGCCTGTGGCATACAGAGTCCTGAATACTTTATTTTCATTGATTGTAGGTCAGGTTTGACAAAAAATTGATCATAACCACTCATAAACAATAAATTAAGAGGAAAATGGGAAAGACAAAATGGTTGGCTGACCATGTCTTTGATAGAGATGAACAACAGCATATACAGATAATATCTCTTTAAATATAAATTAATGTCTGCCTTAAATATTCTTGCAAAGGCAAGGTATTGTTTAGTTACACTTCTCCTAGTGATAAGGTTGATTCTAAATCAACTTTTGGGGTCATCTTGGTATAAAAAAAAAAAAACAGACAGCAGATAAAAGCAACTAGAAACCAACCCTGGACATAAAAGTCATAACACCACCAAACTAATCGTACTGTAGTGGTTTCTGACACGAGCATCAGGCTGTCAAATATCTAGCAGCTACAGTACAAAAGCTAAGAGGGGGGATTGCTTTTAAATGCAACAATTACAGTCAATGATAATGAGTTATACGCCATACTGTACTGTTACAGGCTATACCAACATACTATATAAGCATCATTGATAATATTCACTCTCCAAAACATTGACATTGATCGTCCATATAAAAAAGGATCCATAGCATCTACTTTAGGTCTACATAAAAGCTTAATCCTGGAAACATGAAACTAACTTTAGTGCTGATGTCAAAGACAAAGATGACAGAAGGGGTGAAGAAAAAAGTGGTGAAGAAAGGGAGGCACTATCTGGTGCATGGACAACGACCTTGCCCACTCAAAGAAACAGCCTTCAACAGATTACAGGTCCATGGTCAATTACAACTTTCCATTTAGCTACTAAACAAGACGTAAATAGAAAACATATTTAATGTAGCGACTCTGCTGGCCCATAGCAGACAGAATAAGTGCTTTCTTGATCAAAGTAAAAATTACCCACATAATGTACAGTTGTTCTACTGGTGTATTTAAAATCTTAGGTCAATTCACATGTGGTTGATTAATTCAGAAAACGTTCAGCTCCTGTTAGCTTTCTTGCCAAAAGTTACATGTAGAGGATATAACATATAACCGATGTTCCCTGAGGGAGGGGAACTCAGCACAACACTGCGTCTTCGCCTGGATGGTACACTCAACTCGACTTTGGTACAATGTACTTTTCTCTACTTTGTTTTCCACCTCAGATAGTACCCATTCTCAGTTCAGGGGAACATGTAATAATGAACATAGATACACTAACACATGGAACAACAAAAGCACTAACTAGTGTTATATGCGTCTGTGTTGGCTTATTAGCTCGCTACCTAGCTTGCTCATCAGGACTCCATAAAGTGGTCATCGTCGACATGTGAATTTTAAACAATAAGTTTCAAGAAACAAGACGAATCTTTGACCAATCAGTGGTCTGCGTGTGGACGTCACCTTTGTGACTTTTTAATTTTGTGTATGGGCTAAACTGATGAGATATGACGTGTTATTAGTGAACTTCAGAACTGCTGGTAGATGGATTTTGTTCCCGTTGGACAGAGCCAGGCTAGCTGTTTCTCCCTGCTTACAGCCTTTATGCTAAGCTAACTTTATATTTACCATACAGATTCGTATTGATCTTCTCATCTAACTCTTGGTAAGAAAGCAAAAAAGTGTGTTTCCAAAAATGTTGAACTACGCCTTTAACACCCTAAACGACTGCTAAAGCTAACTGCACAGTGGACAATGATTTGAAACAATGAAAACAAGAAAATAATGCTTTGGTTAAAACAACTGAGTAAATGATACAATACATTAACTCAATAAAGACAATAAAGTGCCATGCAACAAAACTGCTCAGTGGTTCTGTCACTAATAAAAAACAGTGAAGACAACTTATGATAGCAAATAAAAAAATAATAATAATAAGATACTGAGACGAGGCAAGGACATGAGTTATCTCTCCTGATAATGGATTATTCATGGACAACAACTTACCCTTCTGTCCTAACAAATCCCTCATGCTACTAATGTTGTTTGCTATCTGAAACCTTCGCAGTGAAATAAATACTCTATGCTGTAGAGCACCAAGCCAATCCAAACTGAGGTAATGTACAGTATATGATCGATGCATGTGGAGCTATCATCCCTGCACTTACATGTTTGTGTTTTCATGTTCCCCCTCACCTGATGGCATTACTTAGAAATACATGAATGGCTGATTTAAAACTAGGACTTATTTTTAGTTACTATGAAAGAAGGAGGGACTGGCCATACACTAACTTTCTACAGGGAACTGGTAGCTTCACAGAGGACAGATTTCTACATGAATAAAAACTAGTCCCAATGCCCAGCAGAGGTTAAGTTAATCAACGGGTTTGGGTGGTTAGTTTGTCTTATGTTTCTTCTAAAGGTCAGGAGGGGGCACACCATGCAGGGTTTTGAGTTGGCGACTTCAACAGAGAAAGGATGGTTTTGTTGGATTTCGGGGATGAGCAACCGAGTGATGTTTAGGACCAGGACGGTCATCACATGGAGGCTTATTTAAAGGTTGTATGTATAAGCTTGTTTATATGGTCTATGTTATTTAGAGCAGGATGGTGAGTGGAGCTTTTAGATTGTATTGTTTTGTCTGCTTGTTGCCTCTCACATCCTCTGAGCAGACGGAACCGACTGCACCGACTGCACCGACTTTCTCCGTGAGAGTTTTGACCTAAGGAGGGGAGATCAAAGATGGAAAGAAAAGGGGTCAGATAACAAAAATAGTACCTTGTAAATATTTGGACTGCAATTGTGGTAATGCTTTATTTGGAAATCTACAGTAATTCCCCGTAATTAGTACAAAATGGCATAGTCTTTTTCCAGGAAACTCTCTCATTATTTACACTTACATCTAAGTTTCTTTCTAGGAAAACCTCAGAAAACTATTATACTAGTAAAACAGTTTTCCATGATGATCCTTACAGTTTCTCCACCACCCACCTGATGGTGCCGGCTAACAGAGGGTTAAAAGCATACAGCCAGTCGTGCATCTCTTTGTCATTGGTGGCCTGCAGCAGGATCCCACGATGCTCAGTGCACACAGCAAATGTGTTGGGAGTCTGCAGACATTTATTTATTTATTTATTATTATTTATTTATTTATTCAGTCGTCTAAAAATCTGTTTTTATCATTTAACTGAAGCGCAGTCATACCCGCAGTAGGGTCTGCTTGTCTTCACTGTATTCCACCTTCGCAGACGACAGGTTGATGACGGCTCTCTCCACGCTGTCCCTCTCGCTGCGGTACAGGTAGACGTAGGGTCTGCGCACCACCACGTAACGTTTCACCCAGCCGCTGGTGTGAGGCTCCAGGAAGTGCAGGTAGCCTTTCTTTGATACAATGGGACTGCATACGGTGAAAGGAATACAAACGTTAAAAATGAAAATACTTGACCACAACTTTTTTGTTAAATCATGCTTGTTCCCCAAATGAGAAGAGCAGAGATTACAAATAAAATCTTGTGTGTGTGTTCTGACCTGACACGAATCTCCTGTATGTCGGGAACAAACGTGCATCCTCTGAGAGCTTTCTTTCTGTCCACTGGGCTGTATGGGTCCAGATCTGGTGTGGAAGCTCCTGAACTGGGTTCAGTATGTCTACACAACATAAATAACATGTTCATAACGTGACCACAGTTTAACTAAACAAAAAGCACTATGCCCAGGCCTGTTCATCTGACTAACTCTTCTTATTAATTCACAACAGAAAACAACAGAAAAAAAAATTCATTTCTCATTTTACAAACGTCTTTGTAATGAGTGAGTACACTTACAGGTTTACACAAGCCTTTTTTATTTTATGACTTTAAACTCAAAATACGTACTGTACTTTATACTCTACTACATAAACTTAGTTAGCTTTAGTTACTAGTTACCTTATTAAGATTTGCCATATAAAACACAACTAGCTTGTAAAATATTTTGTCAGCACTACCCAAGGGCAAAAAAATACAATTAGTTCTATGTCAACCTGCTTCGACATTAAATACTTACAACTTACCGCTTACATGTTACTGTATAAACAAAAAAGATCCAATAATATATTATACATAATACTAAAACACACTGCACTGCATAATGAGTATGTTATAGTGCATATAGTATAGTATTTTTATAGTAATTTCACATTGTGGTATTGCTGCTTTTAAATTAATTAAAGTAAATTATTTGAAAACTTTTTCCACCACTGCCAACTTCACATTAAAATGTCTGTTTTGATAATATTACTAATTGACACCATTCACGAGTCAGTTAGCCTATAAAAGTATATTGGAGACATACATGAGACAGCAGCAACAGTAGTTTGGTTAGAGTAAATGAATGGAAAATATGTATTATACTGATACTGTGATAAGTGACAGCATGTAGCTGCATACCTGATGTCATAATGCCCCTCAACCAGTGAGGGGCAGGTAGAGGATGGAGTGAGCGTGCTCAGTCCGGACGAGGAGGAGTCTCTCATTAGCGACGCCGACATCTCAGAGAGCTAACACACACACACACAACCACACACAGAAACACATATTCACAACACATCATGTGTGGAGAAGTACACACACACACACACACAAAAAAGACAAGAAGGACAGGTACAGATACAGACAAAACATACCAGCGAACAATTAAGCACGTACAAACACAGACATGCATTCAGAAAAATATTCAATCAGACAACTTGTCATTTTCTTGCTATGTACTGCACTACCATCTCTGTACCACTCTAAATAAAATCCTCATTATCTAAGAGCCCCTCGCTGGTTAACATGTTAAAGAGGACATGCAGGAGTAACATCGGGTTAGTGGAAGCCTTGCAGGGTCTAAAGAGGAGGGACAATGTGGGAGGAGGCTGGGTGAAGAAGGAGGGGAAACTGAATACTGAGCGGCTATAAAATCGGTTAAGGCTGAAAAATCTTCAAATAAAACAAGACTCTTGGCTGAAAAACAACTAAATAATGAATGATAATGGAAGAAAGTGGTTGGGGGCTTAAATATTTTGTGAAGGAAAATGCTAAAGGTTCAGAAGGATCAACGGGCCGGGTTAGAGGGCCTAGGCTGGGGCTCACCTTGCTCTCACTGGCACTGCTGCTCACCTGGCTGTACTCCCTGTTGAAGGTGTGCATCAGCAGACGCAGACACTGGAGAGAAGGAAGGGAAAGATTTTTTTGAGATTATGTTGAAACAAAACACAAAAAAATATAACAGTGAAGTTGAGACAAAAGCTCTGGAGGCCTCAAAGAGGCAGTCACCTTGGCAGCCAGCTCCCTCTGCCTCTGGTTGGGGCTGTCAAGAGCAGGGCTGCTGCCGGGACTGTAGCTAAGGACAGGGCTCTTGGCAAAATCACTGATTTCACTGCTCTTGTAGAGAGCGTCCTGTCCCGCCTGCAGAGTCGCCTCCAGCTTCTCCCTCAGCAGCAGGTAGTGGCGGGTCTTCTCCACCTAAAAACACCAGCAGATAAGCCAGCAGGTAAGCTTTTACTTCCAACGGTTGTGGTCCTGAGAGGGTCAGGGGGTGTCTGATCTGGGCCAGTGACATTTCAAGGTTGCAGAGAGGATAATCCAGGTGTCACCACAAATCTCTTGAGTCTACAAACTGACCTCCTGCAGTAAACTGAGCTTCTCCAGCTCCCACTGGTGATCCAGGATGAGGCTGTCACTGCGAGGCCTCCATCCAGCCAGGTTCTCCTCTCCTCGGACGTACGCCACCGAGGTGTCCAGGACACGCCTGCGACGACGCTGCATGCCTGAAGAACAAGAAGAAAAAGAAAAAAATTTCGTGCTGTAAATCAAAATAAATTCATGTAGAGCTTCTAGGTGAAGAGGAAATGCTTGTGTTATTTTTGATTATTTTCTTTCATCTCTGTCTTACCTGGACTACCATTGTCTGCTACATGGCAAAGGGTGACTTCATAGACTCCAGTAACACGGTTACTAAGAAGGAGAGACAAACATTTTTGTATCAACTCAATACATTTCTTAGACAAAGAGGTAGTTTTGTCTAGAATCAGTGTAGGATTCAGACTTTACCTCTCAGAGGGCCGGAGGCAGCCAGTACTGAAGAGGTTTCTGATGGAGCGAGAGGCCGGCAGCTTGGCGTCACGAGAATAAAATACCATGCAGAAGTCTTTGGTGATCACTGTTGGTTGAGTGCAGTTCTCCATCTAGGTTAAATATATCAGACAGCAACAAATCAGAGTCTTTTCATGAGCGCAGCAAAGTGCCTGCATACTGTAATGTGACTGATTTCTGTGGTTTTTAAATATATAATCTCTCATACCTCGAGATAAGCTGAGAGGGTGATGTAGATCTTCTCGCCATAGGGAGTGACTCTGTTCAGAAGCAGAGAGTTGTGCATGGAGCTGTCCCATGCCGCCTCAAATCGGTAGAAAGTTCTGGAGCATCACAAACAACAATGTTATCATCTATCTGCATTAATTTTAAAGAGGAAAAGGAGTGAATCTGATGAAAAGCCTGAGAGCAAATGAATATTTTGTTATCAGAAATAATGATTGAAAAAGATAAAAATGATTGTCATTTATACCTATGATCAACTCCCAAGGAGACGCTGCCATTAACAAAGGATAAAGAGAAACAGGACACGAGTTAGAAACTTTTAACTGCGGCTGTTAAAAGTTTGAACTCAGCAAATCATAATTATCCATGCAAACTGAAATTGAAGCCAAATAATATAATTATAAAAGGCACATTGAAGCAATGTTGTTGTTACTAAACAAAGCAGTCGATCTGTCTGCATGACAAAGATCTGGAAATGAATAAAAAGAGGAGACTCTTCTTAAATATCAGGTAGTAATTGCTACATTAAACATTTAGTAAATTAAAAATGTGGGTAGAAGTCATACTTGTCATTGTGTTTTGGCCAGAAGTATCCAGAAGACAGGATGTTGAGGGAAAGGATGTTGGGGTCTATGATGGTCTCATCAGCCTCGGGTGTGTTTCGAATACGACCTAAAGACAACATGAAGTCACAATTAGCTATGCATATAAAAATTTCTTTCACTAAAGATTCCTTAAAATAGATATTAGATCCACTTGAGAGAAAATGTGTTCATGAATTCTCCTCACTCACCAATAACAAGCTCCTTCACCTCTTTCCACTCAATATCATTTCCTGTTTCATGAGCGATGGTGACTGTGATCCTCCTCTGAATGCCCTGCAGAGTCGAGAGAGAAGATGGGAGATAAACCAGGTTGTTACTCTAGTTCCAGCAGATAAATATGTAAATGTGATATGTAATATGTATGGCGGACAGACCTGATGTAAGAGGAATGTGCCGTGGCAGGGCATCCCCCCTCTGTGGTCAACAACAGCTGGGATGTAACTAAAAACAGAAACGATCAACAAATTAAATGTTACGCATTAATTCTCCACTGCAGAAACAAGTAAAGAAGTAAAAAGTGCATCTGATTTATTATGTGCCTCAGTTTGTGGCGTCATAGTGAAAACAGACTCACTCTCCGTTAGCTTCCAGTTCACAGATCTCAAAGAAGACCATGAGGTCGTATTTGGCGTGACACGGTCCTGCGGTGGAGCGAGTCAGAGTGCTGAGCTTTGTGGCTGGCACTGCAGGAAAGAAAAGAATAACAGATTAATGTGTTGCAGAGAGAACATAACTGTACTAAACTGAATTGATAAAGACCATGAAAAAAATAACAACTTTTGATATGATCTCGCGTACATTAAGTGTCACTGCTCACCTGGTTTGGATAAGGGCATCACTCTGGGGAACTGCCTCCTAGAAGGTCTCAGTGGACTAAAAGACAAAAAAAAAAGATATTAACATGAAGAAACTTTCTTTACATATAAAAATAACTGGTATTTAGTCATCAGCTGATTAAGATTAAAGGTCAAATTTCTTTCTGACCTGATCAGGTCTTTGCAGAGCGGAGGGAAGGGCTGTTTCTGATAGTGTCCAAACACCTCGAAGACGATGGGCTGAGTCTTGATGTACTCCACAAAGGACTTTGTCACCTCCACTGTGATCTGACAAAGATTAGAGGACATTCAAATACGTAACTATCAGATAAGAAAATATTCTAAGAGACTAGTAAAAATATTGTAATCAGTAATATTTGTTAATAATGGGTCTGTCTGTACTGTTCGGTGTTTACATTTTGAACGTGGTAGAAGCCCAGCGGAGGTCCTCTGCCCGTGTTCTTCAGCGGCTCAGTGGAGAACGCCTCATCATGGCGGTGGATGAAGCTGAAAAGAGTGAAGTCGTTATAAAGACTGAGCTCCCTTTGCTCCTTCAACACAACCAAAACATTTTAATACATGTTGTTGTAAATGAGAAAATGCAATCAGTCCATTAGTTTCAGTCTTGTTTATCTTTAACTGCAGTTTAGTGATTAAACATTAGACAGACATTACTTAAAGGACTTTGGGGCTTGAACTCACTTGAACTGGCAGAAGATGTCAGCATACTCGGCTGAGATGCTGGAGGCCTGTAAGACAGTGACTCTGAATGTGAAGATGCTGCCTATCTTCAGGTGGGAGAGCGCTTTCTCTGGGGAGAGGTCCAGAGGTAGATCCAGACCCAAACCTGGAGTCTTCGCAGGACTGCGGGGAGCCTCTATGGTGGCTAAATGGAACAGAAACACATGTATCTGGTAATTTAGATAGTTCTCCTATTAGTTAAGTACCATGAACATCAGTTGGGTCAACATTGAAATATATCAAGTAAGAATTGGTGCCGCAAAGAGGGATTTTGGTTGTTTTTCAACAAACATATGTCGATGGAAACATACACTGTGTTCCAAAAAAGACAATTATTTCACCAGTAACTTTGGCATTTGGTTCTTCCTGTCTGGCTTCCGCCTCACCTGGGCAGGTGTTGTTGTTGACTTCATCAGCAGAGATTCCCATCTCTGCATTCTGTCCTTCTCCCTCCACAATTCGGAGCTCCTCCTGGGATGTGTTGGAGTGGGACAGACCACCAGGACATGACTCAGTCTGGAACTGGATCAAGACAGAAAAAAATCAGTTTGGATCCCATCTACACCGAAGGTTTAAATCAACATTCATCATCAACATTATATCTGATATTAACTGGTTGTAGAGGACACAGAGCATGCTAGCACAAATCTCTGGTACCTTCTCAAACTGTTTGTCTTCAAAGGAGATCTTGGCGGTGCCTGACTGCCTCACACCAGAGCCATAATCAGGGGCCTCTTCATCAGCTGAAGTGAGGAAAGGTACAGACAAGACAGAGACAAGACAATAAACCAAAATCATTCCTCATTAGAAAATAACACAAAACAACAGCTACAATGACACCATTTAACTCATTTTAAACCTTTATTTGTACCTGAGATGGCCTGCACAGCCACTCTGAGGAAACCTTTAACCTCTCCTTTCTCACTGACAATGGCCACACGATGCACCAGGGGCACCGGGTACAGCAGATTACTCAGGTAGACAAAAGCCCTGAGCAGAGGGAGAAAGAGATTTTAGGCGGAGGCATTCATTGTTCAATAAAAGCGAAGGACTTAAATCAATATAGCCTCCAGGAGGTGAGGAACAGCATCTGTCGCTGTTTAATGGCTGCCAGACCTGCCAACCAGACGGAACCAGGGGAAGCGGTCGTAGAAGGGGTCGCCTCCAGTCAGAGTGTGGTCACAGTCCTCCACGGCGCTGCTGGGGAGCTCTGCAGCGCGGTCGTACATTTCTCTCATCAGGTCCAGCCTCTGCCTGCAGGGGGCAGTACGAACAGAACAAAAAGACCATACTAAGGGCTTTCCTGTCTGTAGCGTGTGCGCTGATGGATCAAAACAGTCCATACAGACAGAGCCATCTATTCAGTTTTCCTGATGAAAAAGCAGTGTACCTGAGTTTCTCCAGAGTCCAGTAATGTGTGGCTCCGTTCTTTTGATCCTGCACCTCAACGGCCACGATGGTTTGAGGGAAAGGCCGCCTCTCCCTCTCTTTGGCCACACTGGGGGGCAGCAGGTCGGGGGGCAGAGGGGAGTAGAGAGTGTCTGTTAACAGGACGAACTGGAACTGCACCTGTGGATGACACGAGACATAAAACATGAGTGACTGCTCGTTTCCTGTCCTCCAGCATCATGTATGCGGTATGAAATTAAGATTCAACTATCCTTAAATGATTTCAACAGCAGTGACTTGGAAATATTAGAGTGAAACCTTTATTTCAGAGAAGAGATCTGGTATGTTGTGCACAATGCACAGCATCAGAGGGATGTCTTAGCTGGACTATTAAGAATAAAAGTAAGAGTTTGATCTTTTTATCCAATACAACACATAGTTTTGAGGTTGACATAAAAACTGTGTGAAATATGAAGCAATAAAGTTTCATTTTGGCCTAAGAAAGTCTATATCAACTTTCATCTGGCGCATTCTTTATAAACTGGATGACTGGACATAGGTTAGATTCAATATAGATATTCCAATGGGAGGACTCACTGGACTAAATAATTGTGGTGAGTCCAGAATTTCTACAGACACTTAATAATCTGCACTCCAGTCTAGACTAAAGAGAGAACTCCTCATGGACCAGCATCACATTAAAATGATGCTGGTCTGGCTTAAAACAAAAGTATCATTCACAACTAGTGCAAGAAAGATATTTTGATTTTATCAAGAAAGAAACCAAAGAAACAACAAAAGCTAGATCTGAGTCAATCTTAAGACTAATACAATAAAAGCCACTGTACATGGAAGTTGGATTATGTTATTTAGAAAAATATAAAACAAGATATAAAATTAACGGGTGACATGTCATATCACAGTGCTGAATAGGACCATGTTTGACAGTTACAAACACCTTCTTCTTCAGCTCCACACTGATGGCATTGGCCTCTTTGAGGAAGATGGCGTTGCCCCAGAGCAGATCCCTGAGAGAGGTGAACTGGTAGAAACGCCACTTTCTGAACGCCCACAGAGCCAACTCGGTTTCACGCTCCGTCCACGGCACTGGAGGGCAAAACACATGTGATATGTGAGTGCATTTTGATCAAAAATTTAAAATTCAGAGACGATTGTGTGATGAGCCAGTGACAGTTAAAAGTGACAGTATCACCTTCCTCTTCAGGCTCCTCCTCTTCCTCAGGAGACTCCAGGTACCGAGAATCCACTTGTTTCTGAAGGGCCTCTAGTTTACTCTCATAGTCCTGAGGGAAAACAAAGGATCCATGTCAAACACAAACATCTGAAACGGGAATCTCCTGTATCAAAAAGAGCTCTTACTCACCAGCCTCTGCTGTTCTAGCAGGTTACTGGCTTCTTCTCTCTCTTTGCGGTACTGGTCTTCGAGCTCCTGAAGCCTGAAAGGGATTCAGAACTGTATGTTAAAAAAGTAATACGATTAAATGTAAGCCAATAATAACGTAATCATCATCATCAGCTTAACGTCTTCTCGCACACACCTCTGCTCCATCTCCTGCTTCATGTCGATGCCTTGTTTCTCCAGCAGCTCTCTCTGAGCGAAGGCCCAGTCGACGGGCTCCACCGGCGTCTCAGCGCACGGCGTCCTCTCTCGCTCCAGACGAGCTTGCTCTGGGTCGTTGAAGCGAAAGACGTGGCTCTTTCCCATGATTATGCGGTTCCCTAAAAAATGCACATGACGGACATTAAAGGACAAATGCTTTGGCATAAAAAAATGACATTAATTAGAGATTAGACCTGTCTTATGATAAATTCATATTTTATTTAATGATTTTATGCCAAATTTTCCAAGAAGAGATCCTTCTTCCGATGTAGCTCGTAACCTTTTTTTTTTTTAACAAAATAATAGGTAGCTTCACACGTACCAGACCGCAGAACAGTAGGAGACGTCACTCGTTTCCCATTGACGTATGTCTCTGATTCCTCACATGGCTCCAGGATGACAATTCCTGTTCAAGAAAAGTATATAAAATGTAAACCAATGGCTGCTCAATATATATGTACCTACATTTATTTACATTGTAGATATATTGTAATCTTTAAACCACAGAGACAGCAGCCTTTACCTTCTCCCTGAGGGCCTGTTGTGCTGCTGAAGGTGCAGTGTTCATCTTTAATAAAATGGCCGCTGAGAACGATGTCTTGGCGAGTCTTGGCGTTCTCACGGCCAACTCTGAGAGAAGATAAGGTAATCCAATTCAGACAAATTGCAAGAAACAGCACAACAGTATCTGGATTAAATCTCAATTATAAAAAACTCACTTGGTGATGCCATCTTTGATGTAGTACAGCAGACACTCTGACATCAGCGGGTCTTCGTTCAGGTTCACCAGATGAGGCGTCTAATAATGAAAAATATAGATTAGTTTTTGGGCGAGTTTAGACAGATGATGAAAATAGATCAAACTAATATGGGATAGTCACCTTTTTCGGGGAGAAGACACCCACAGTGCCTCCATCTTCTCTCATGGCTACACCCATCTCAGCCAGCAGGGCCTCTCTGCAGGAGGCAGTCACACAGTTAGCGATTTCACAGACAGGGTCAAAGTTGTTAGAAGGTATGATTTGAAGTTGTCGATGTTGACACTCAATTCCTGCATACCATTGGGACAGTGGTTATTTTATTTGATCCCATAGTTGCTCAACAATTGAGCAAAGATAGCCTAAAATTGCTGTATGACATAACTTCAAACTGCACCAAAAACATAAAAAGGTCGGTGCTGAGGCATTTATTAGTTTCTGATTCAGGGAAAGTGAGAGAAACACAAAAATGCCCCTAAACTACTGTATCCCTGAACTATCTCTTTTACCAAATCACACACAGAACAAGGTGTTCTATGTGGATCTTCTTCTGACAATTAATGTTGTATTTTATCACTTGCATTCTCTGAGGCCCATCTTCCACTTTAAAAGCCTCTGCTTTAAACATCATGTCCAAATTTAAAAAGAAAAGAAATTTAAAAGAAGTCACTTTGTTCTAATTTAGTTGGAAGAAAGGTTGGTGTTAAAAATGTTAAATACACTGTAAAATTACTAAGGGAACAATTGATTAAATGCATAATTGTAATGTCTCATCAGATCTGTTGAGTTTTGTCTGTCATGTTTTCTGTTTCCTGTCCTGGCATGTCCTTTTATTTTGAAACCCTAACTCTCCTCTCGTTTCAGGTCCCTTGACTTCCCCTCATTGTGTGTTCCCGCCGGTGTGATTGTCTATCCCCGCCCGCGATTGTTTCCACCTGTTTCCCATTACCTCTTGTATATATTGTCTGCGTCTCCCCTGTCTTGTTGCCAGATTGTTCTCAACCTTTGCCATGTCAAAGATCACGCTCTTCATGTAAAGATTCCAGAAAGATCTCGCTCAATTAAAGTGCATTCCAAATCTCACTTTGCCTGGTTTGTGCATACGTCCTGCATTTGGGTCTGCCTGCCTTGTGCCATCGTAACAATAATTATGTTTGACCAACCTATCCATGCGGATGGCCTCAGTACGTCGCAGCTTCTCTTCCCAGGTCTCATTGAGCTCTGCGATGATTTTCTCTGTTTCCTGTTGAAAAAGTGAAGAAAATGTCTAAAAATTCTATACACTCAAATAGGAATTGCTCATCAAGAAGCCTTCCCATCTTTCATCAATCATCCTTCCTACCTTGAGTCTCTCAATGGCCTCCTCACTGGCCGGGCTGAAGATGCGATCATGGAGGTTGCTGATGGACCCAGCACGACTGGACAGGGCCGAGAGCGAGGGGGAGGGACTCATTCCTGTCATGGCATTGGTCACTGTGGAGAGATCACCCCTTTGATTGACAGCCTGGCGATTATTCACAAAGTTCTTGTAATCGCACAGGTCTGCCAGAGAGAGAGGCGTTGCATGGAGGTGAGCAAGGAAGGAAGGAAGGAAGGAAGGACGGAAGGACGGAAGGTAGGAGCAGACGTCAGGTAATTAAGGAGCTTGAAACACCGGGGATTGAGAGGAACACGCGGAGAAAAAGATAATAAGGAAAAAAAAATGGGGGAACAACGGGGAGGAATACAAAAAAAAAAAAAGAAGAGAAAGCTCAAATAATGGATCGAAGAAGCAAGAGGTCATTTGCTTACCAAAGCCATCACAGGTGGAGAGAAAAGAGCAACTCAAATTGATCAAGCAAAATGCCAAATAGTCATTGTTTTTCTCTGGCACTGAACTACACGTAGACACTCAACAAGCTCGCAAGCATGAGGATGTTGTGAGAAAGAAAAATATAAGAAAAATATATACATCACTCTAATGCGCTAATTTATTTTTTTTTTTTTGTATGTATTGCATGTCCTGATGTCTTCAAACTGTTTGTTTAGCACAGCCTTTGCAGGGATGCACCTGACTCATAGCTTCAATTAGCTCCACACACAGAGAACCAGGATGCAAAGAGAAGATTTCCTCAGCATATCTAAAATGGCGTCCTCCCAGTCAGTCCTTTCTTCCATAATATCACTAATCTCGCAAAAAAAAAAAAGAAAGACAAAATGCATTAAGAAGCGTGACTCTGTCTGCTTTTCTTTTTTTTCACAAAAACAAAGAGTCGCACAATTCAACTGCGGGGTCACGGTGCAAAGCTTGAGCGAGAAAAGAATCCCAGCCAATTTAAAATTGTGTTATGAGGATGAAAGTATTAAGAGTTTGGGGCTTTTCAGATTAAACGAGAGAAAAAACACACGTTACCATGGAAACCAGAACTAATGGAAAGAAAAAAGGAAGCCATTTTGCAGAAATTCTGAGAAAAGAGGAAAATTGACAACATACAATATTTTTGTGTTGCTCTGAATAATTATGTAGGACATAAGTATCGTTTACTGAATTATGTCACATAAAGTCTATTGGGATAGTTAGTTTGGTCTGTGTGTGGTGGAGGAAGGAAGGAAGGCCGGCTCAGGATTTATTTCTATTAGTTGCAAAGCGCAGGCTTGCTCGAGTTATACACACATTTCAAACCAGTGATGGCGGGGCCGGTGCAGCGATACGCTGATAGGACAGAGGAGAAGAAGAGAATGAGTGTGAGAGACACCCACACTCCAAGTTAAACTGTCATCCTCTGTCTTAAAATGTACAGAAACAAACTGCACAGACAGTCTAAACTCAGGTTTGTGTGTGTGTGTGTGCGTGCGTGCATGTGTGCGTGCCTCAGTTTCCCCGTGCCACACTCACTCTCTATGATGTCTCCCAGGCCCTGTGCATACAGCAGATCTTTGAGGCGAGCCACTTCCTCTTTCAGTTCACGCACCAGACGGTTGTTGGGGTCCTCGTTGATCACAGCGTTACAGCGGATCTGTTTGGCACGATCGGCGTACCTGGAGAGACGGAGTTCATCGAGGTCATGAAGGCGTTTAATTTACAACAACAAGCTAATGGCAATGCCAGCCTGAGATGAGAATAAATGCTGCTGTAGGTCTGCTGAGATAAAATTACTGCTGAAATGACTTTATCAAGAAGCTACATAATAATTGCAAAGTATAAAAGTATTAAAAAAAAAAAAAAGAAACAGAGGTCTGTCCTTTACTGAGCTACATTAATTGTATTTTTCTCAGTAATATGAGAATAAAAATAATCTATAAAATGCTATTCCTGATTTAATGTTTTGTTCTTCTCTCACCGGAGGGTACTGAGAGTCTCATCATAGTTAATATCAGCAGGGCTGAGGGCAGCCACCATGGCCGTACGAGAGTTTCCTCCTGAAAGACAGAAAATTAGATGATGTATAGATTACAGACCAAAACTTATTTTATTGTGGTATAAACTGAGGTTTATTAACGCGTGTGCCTACCCAAGTTCTCCCTCAGCAGCCAAGTTAGGACTGAATCTCTGTAAGGAATAAAACTCTCCACCTTCTTCTTTTTCTTGTTCTGAACATAAAAAAAACCCAATTTATTCTCCAATCATGGCAGAAACATATTCAAACAATATTTAATATGGTCAATTTGCTGGCTCAGGTTTATGAGTTGGTATTACTGACCTTGTTTGGTGCTGAGTCCTGACAGTTGGAAGAGAAATGCCAACGTTTGTTACATGAACAACATAAAATAAGAATTTGTGACAAAATATTTTTGATGAGTATACAAAACATACCACTTCAGCTAGAGCAGAAATAACTTTCCCCAGTGTAGTTAGAGA
The DNA here is from genome assembly GCA_023238725.1 of Scortum barcoo. Lineage (NCBI taxonomy): Eukaryota > Metazoa > Chordata > Actinopteri > Centrarchiformes > Terapontidae > Scortum > Scortum barcoo. The sequence continues at coordinate 15,883,559 of CM041533.1, read as the reverse complement.
TTTGTTGATGTTTGCTCCTTCCTGAAAATACAGTGAAATAAAAGTCAGTCTTGTGAAGCAGTTGCGCATCCATGCATTTTAAAGCACTGGTTTTAAACTACCTTTATTATTAAATGTGTTTCTATCCCCTCTGTGTGTGGAAATACCATAAAAACAACAAACAAACAGCAGCTTTGTCTCACCTTCAGTCTGGTTCCTTTAGCTCCGGTTGAGTCGGCTCTCTCACTGCCAGCCAAGTCCACCAGGCTGATTTTGCTGACCTGCGATGATGCGAAACATTTACGAAATAAGATGAAAGGTGAGAAAAATCCACTACAGCTAACACATCTCACCCGAATCTGCACTTGGAGAATTGGCAGTAAAGCTTTACACTTGGTTATCAATCAATACAACAGCACCACCACCACAGACACCACAGATAGCCTCCATTCGGGTCATAAAGGGTAATAAAGTCGTAGAGTCCCAGCTGAGGCTGCTGCAGTGAAACAAGTATCAGACTAAGAAAAATATTCCCCTTATTGATTTGTTTGTCTGAGAGGCAGAAAAGCATCATTGCTTTCCTCCTTGTTGTCAGAACCTTTTCTGATGTGTTGTCCGTCTCCATGTCGTGTTTCTTCTGTGTGAAGATGATGTTGAAGACAGCGTGGGAGCGGCTGCTGGTCTCGTTCATGTTGGTAGCAGCCACAGTCCTGAAAAGTGCAAAAAAAAAAGAAAAAGGACAACATTTCGTTTTTTTGTGCATCCACCTTTTCCTATTCACCATTTAACGCTGCGATCAAAGGAGTCCATCACTACCAGCTGGTCTTGTGCCGTTACCTGGCCTTGTTTCCGGAGTCCATCAGGTCCTGGATGTCGTTGTATGAAGTGACAGCCAGCTTGGACAGGTCTTCAACGTAGGGTCCCATCAGAGGGTGCTCTCTGACGCGCAGGTTTCCTTTGTTCTTGGGATTGAGCAGATCACGCACACGCTCACAGTAGATCTCCATGTAACTCACCTGCAGGAGGCAAAGAGCAACTTATGTTGTAAAAATGTTCTTATGAATTTGTTATGTTTCCTTTCATTTATTGAAAAAAACTAAAATGTATGATCTAAAACATTATAACTTCATTTAATGTTTTTGACACTCCACCATTTTAGATGTTCAAGGTCTCATGGGACAGTTTGTGAGACACTTTGCAGAGAAAAGCCTCCAAATGTGAGAAAAGTAAAAAAAAGCACACATTAAAAGTGTGGCAGCGTTTGACATCACTCACCTCCACAGAGTAAGACATGCTGTTGTCATTATTGCTGTCATTGATCTTGGTGAAAAGGTCCTCACACAGCTGCAAAAACAAGGATTTATTTTCACAGTGATGAAAGAAATGAAGTTGCTTTGTCAGTAGGAACATTGACATTGTTTTGGATTATGTGTTTAGCTATTGCTCAGCTGTGTTACCAGAGGTATAATTCCTTGCTGGTCCTTCTCTTGTCGTCCCATCATGGTGTAGCTTTTGCCTGCTCCTGTCTGACCGTATGCAAATATGCACACGTTGTAGCCTTCAAAGGCATGAAGCAGCATCTCCTCTCCGATGTCCTTGTACACCTGCATCTGGGACGCATAGTTGATATCCTCAGGCTGCAGGGAGAGAAAATAAAGGGCATCAAATGAGAGAGAAGTGAGTTAGCATGAAATATACACACATATGTATACACACACATTATATATATATATAGTTTTAGAGCAAATAATTTTGCTGGGAAACTCACCGTGGTGTGTGACCAGTAAGAATAGTCAAAGTTGAAACTCTTGTTTTCTTTGGGCTGTTTTGGGTTGAGGATCGCTAAGAAGATGGAACAAAACAGATCAGTCAGAGGCACTCAGAAACTCTCTAATAATAACCTCAATATATTCGTTCATTTCAGTCTATTTCAGTTTGACACGAGCTACAGGATGCAATGTGTGAAATATTTCTATTCTACGTCTTTCAAAGCAAACTATCTTCTCTCTAGAATTATTTTGCTATTATTATTATTTTTCTCTAACAGAAGCGCAGTTTTGTGAGCACCAAAGACCAAAACTGTGTGCATTTTTTAAATGCATCCTCCAAAAGGTGTTCTCAAAACTCTTAAGTAACTGTCAAACAAACATTGTTGCTGTATATTGTTGCTCTACTTTCCACCTTCAAATCACAGATACCTTTTTCTATAAATGAAAGCATGTACCACTCAGTTTATTTACCAATTCGTGACCCTACTTACCCCTTCCCATTATGATTTGGAATTCTTGGTACCAGGGTTAAAGCAAGTTGACCAGAAAATATAATGTTTCAGCATTTTCAAATGTGCCACTTGTCCTTTTTTAAGAGGGGAGGAGGTGTAGTGCACGTAGAATATAAAACAAGAGCTGAGCAGCTGCTCCTCTGGCTGTAAACTGTATAAACTTCATCGCCCCCTGTGGACAAGTTCAGCATAGCAGCAGAAAAATCCTGCTGAAATGTGCACCCAGCCAGAAACAACACAGCGTGACCATCCATCCACCCGTCAGCTATAAGTTCAGTTCAGGGGGAGATGAGTGACCATAACGCAGAGAAAATGTAAAAGACTGTTGGAAACTGTGAGCTCTCACGTTCATTGTGACTCAGTGAATGAGTTGTAATAATGAAGGTTTAAATCTGTGGCTCTAATGAGGTCATTAAAATTACAGAGAGGCACAACAGGCTGACATACTCCCTCTCTCTCTCACACACAAACACAAACACACACACTTGCATCAGCTGACCCTGTGTCTGGGCTCAACCAGAACAAGGAGGTCTTTTTGGTCTCTGCAGCTCGTATGATGAGAGCAGAGAGCCGCGGCGGTCACTACATCCTACACACACTGACAGGCTCCAGGCCTGACTGAAGCTTTTGTTTCCTCCTCTAGCTGCCAATATCTTGCATGCCTCCCGGCCCACCCTGTCGTTACTGGAGGACAAAACAACCTACGAGGCAAATAACTGAGGTGAAATGCTAAAGTTGGCTCAATGTAGGTCACTGGAATAAAATCAAAATGGCAGCAGAGCATTGCTGCGTTTCTGAGTGTCACACTCTGAAGCCATGAGGAAGACTTCGCCTCATACGTGCCCTCATAATTGCTCTCTCAGACTGTGTTAATTATTTATATGAACACGTCGGGATTCAGGTCAGCAGGCTGGAGAATTGTCTGACTTAGAGCCTTCCAAGAATCAATCAATAGGTTTGATCAGTTTACTATAGGTTGAAGAACTGACAACAGAAACATGTTGGCTTCTCTTAGGGGCCTATTTACAGAGCAGATTTAACTTAATTAACTGTCTGTTGTCCAACATGCAAGAGTAAATGTTTCACTTGATTTTTTCAGTCAATTATTAATCTATTATATGACATAAAGCCAAGCAATAGGATAAAGAAAAAGTGAAAGTGATATTTTTTTTACAAAAGAAGGAACACGTCACTGCAGTATCTTACAGAATACACATATAATGCACGGTCTGCTGCATCTACATGATGTGCACTAAATCAGATTTTCTCATGCGTTCATCCAAATGTGCATTTTCTTTCAGGTGAACTGTGATACATTTGTAGTGTCTTTCAAAATGTTCTGATGCCTTATGTTTTTATTTTCAGGCAAACTAGAAAATCAGGTTAAAATTGGTGCATGTGTGTTGTTTTCAGGCCACTTACTTTAAACTTTTTAAAAGAGCCACTACAGACTTGTTTTAACACTGTAAAAAAAACTCTGCTTTGAATAATTATATAGTTCTTCATCCTCATTCTCAAATACAGAATATATACACAATGTGTCTATTCTCAGTCCCAAAGGCTTCAAGTTTCCAAATCACACCTGTGTATGTTTCACATTGAACCACAATTAGCTCCAAACTATATGTGATGTCACAAAATCCTGTTCTTCTTAGCTGAAACTGAAAGTCATTAATCAAGTAGTCATTGACAGTGTTAAGCAGCTACTATTTCAATGAATCAATAAAAAGTTTCAGTCTTTTTTCATCAAAAATACTTTTCAGGTTTTCATTTTTCAGGTTTCAGTTTCTTAATGTGAGGATTTGTTGCTTTCTTTTTCATTATAAAGTATAAAAGTGAGTTGAACATTTTGGTGTTTTGGACTGTTGGTAAGACACAACAAACAATCTGTTTTGAGCTCTAGGAAATCACTAATCACTGATTTCCACAATTTTCAGCCACAAATATTAAACTCAGATTTAAGTTGAGCACAGAAAAAAATGTCTCCCTCCAGCAGTTGATTGAGAAGGCAAACTCTGCCCAATCATCCTTCTGCAATGAAGCTGGAACATCCAGGTGAAGTAACAATAACCAAAACACCACACAGTTAATTTAACTTTTAGCATTATATCATCTCAGATAATGCAGCACTCAGCTCCAAATCCACTAAAGATTATCATCATTTATACTCACTTGTGGTGTTTCCTGACATCTGAATGATGCACTTGCTTTCCTTTCCCATCTCTCTGGAGTTGAAGGGCCGGACCCTCACCGCCACCTTCACCGAAGCCCCTGCCATGTTGCAGGTGGGCGCGTGAGAGAGCAGAAGAACTGAAGCTCTGTGTGGCTGCACAGACACACACCAGTCACCTGCACAGGTAGATGAGGAGAGGGCTTAAACACCAGCACGAGCACAGACGTGGTTATTTGGCACTGTGTATGAAGCACAATATATATGGATAAAACAGATGGATAAAAACATAGAGTTAAAAATAATCATTTGAATGCTCCATGGCCTGTTGTTGTTTTTATAATTAAATACTGAGGACGGGGCCTTGTTAGCTTTAACCGCACAGCTGAGACGATGGCACATTCTCCATTTTCAGGTGAATGAATCACTCAGTTTGGCTTCACTCACACACTCACACACACACAGATCTCCTAAAACATGCTGACTAAATGGCCGGGCCTTTATTTGGCAGGAAGATCATCAGCATCCCTGCTATTCTACGGTAAAATGGCTGCTTATTTTCCAGGCATCATCCCCCTGGTCTCATCTGTCAGGGCTGAGGGCCTGCACCCTCTCACCGCTTCACACAGAAGAAAAGGACACAATCAAAAAGGCCTGTGGTTGTTTTTTTACAGCATCTTCACAGTCAGCCTCCACTGTTGTTTGTGATTAAAACCCCTTAAATGTGCTTTTTTTTCTTCTGATGATGATCAGAGCATTCAGGGTGGTTTCAAGAGGTTTGTTTGCCTCACATCCTTCTTTTCAGCCTCGATCGATCACAAAATGAACGATTCCTGACAACAGCCCATCATCTGTGCGCAATAAATGCAAAGAGGAAACACACACATCCTCGGGGAAATTAAAAAAAAAAGATATTTGCGGTAGATGTGATAATAACAAGCCATGTAAATATTGTCTCCTCCATCTTGCCTCGCCTGCCGCACCTCAAAACACAGGCCGCGTAAACACAGGCGGCTCAGACAGCAGATCACCAAACGCTGCGTCAGAAAGCAGGTCAGCTCTTCTGAAACGGCAACCACAGCCTCAGTGGGCCGGTGTGTTCATCTGTCTGAAGATGGTTTCTTTAAAAAAAAAAAAAGTGGATCAGAGCATTTCTTAGAAGACAATTGCTACCAGCAGCGGAATTAAAACATCAAACACCCCTCCTGGCGCAGCGTCCTTATTTATCCACTCGCACCTCTCCAAAAAGGCCTCGAAATCACCGGAGCGCACACTTTCTGTCCTCTCCCCCTCCTCCTAAAGGCTTGACACCCTTCAGATGCGATGCTGTGCCGTGGGAAAAAAAAACAATCTCGGAGGAGCCGTGTCTTACCTCAGCGACTCACACTCGACGACCGCCGGGGTTGAATCCTCTGCCCATCCAAATCCTCCGGTCCGCTCCTTCTTCAATCACCTCGAGCAGCCTGTGATTTTTGTCTGTCGTCAGCCTACAGCATCCCTCTCCTTTGCGCATCCATACATGGAGAATCCGCCGGGAAAGAGGAGAGAGAGAGAGAGAGAGAGAGAGAGGGGATCAGCCTCAGCAGCAGCAGCAGCTGGGTGGGCTGGAGCAGCGGTGCGTCAATTGGAGACGAGAGTGGGAGATGGGAGGAGGAGCGAGGGGGAGGGGGGCGATAAACAACGAGGATGGGTGAGGGATCGCTCCAGCGGCCCTGGCCGTGGGTCGGTCTGTCCGTCCGTCCGTCCGTCGGTCGGTCTGCGAGGAGGGGAAAATGGCGGTGCTGCCGTGCCAGGGATGCTGGGAGGCGGCGGTGACATCAGCATCAGCATCATCAGCAGCCATGAGACAGAGCAATGCAGCACACAGAGAGGGGAGGGGGGAGGAGAGAGGCCCAGGCATGGACCATAACAGGTTTTAGAGAGAGAGAGAGAGAGAGGTTTACAGTGAGAATGAGACTCATATGGAGCCGAGAAATGGAGACAGCATCAAGGAGAATCTCCATCACACCGTCAGCAGGCAAAAATAAAACCACATATGTTTGGTCTTGACATGAGAAACAGCAGACCACAAAACAGTGTCAACATACTGCAGCTCATCAGTTGGCATAAAACTGTGGATGTACAAACTTTTAGCCCCTCTCAACCATGCTGGCAAATTCCAAGTCAAATTCCTTATAAGTGTACACATACCTGGCCAATAAAGCTGATTCTGACTCTAAGGCGGATAAAGGGACAGCAAACGTTCAGCCTGAGCACCTTTCAACAGGTGAATCTGACCGTGGCTGGCTGAAAAAATGTAACTTTTATGTTCCATGATGGGATGATGAGCAAGTGGATCTTGAGACTGTTTTGTCAAGATGTGTTGATCCAGTTAAAGATATCAGTTCTCACTCAGACTATCAGGATTGCAGTAATGTAGTCAGACTAGTTCCTTTAAAGTTTAATGATACACCAAATCTGGTTGATGGACTAATTTACTGTGATAACATTTAAAAACAAAGACTCACTTTTCAAGTTCAACCTAAGAATGTGGATGTTTACTTAACCACTGTCCTTTTGACCTTTTCCTCATTTTAATCCATACTGAGTGCCCATTTTTAAATCATCACGTAGAAAGTTTCTGAATTGGTTAAATGATGACTAATGAGTACAAAGAGATTTAGATAATATCTGCTATATTTGATGTTTTTAAAAAACAATATATGTGTGAAAACAGGATTCCTGATTCATTGTTTACATTACTGGTACTGACCTTGTTCATGTGTTTGAGATTGATCTGTATGTTTGTGGCGTCACTATGAACAGAGAGTTTTAGAACGCCCCCTGTGGACGGATTTGCACATATCTCTCATCCTCTCTGACCGTCCCTCCCCAGCACCTCCTCCTCCTGTTTGTGTAGATTTTGAGCGTTCAGTCCAGTGCAAAGGCCAGAGAGAGGGTAGAACCGAGTACCATTTATTTACCAGCGGGGTAATTATTTACCCAGCCAGACGCAGACAGGGGCACCTTCTGGCAAAGCTAGCTGTGGCAAAACAGTTTTTTTTTTTAAAAAAGGGGGGCAGCAATATGAGAATATTTCTGACAAAAGACTTAACATGATGAGGATTATTGTCAGCTTGTAAGAAAAAAAAATTACAAAAACTCTTGCACCATTAACAATAAAGGCGGGACAGCTCTGTGCACACTTGGCACTACACTGAAGCCAGAGCAAAATGATTTCAGTAGAGACGTTCAAAATACAGAGGGAAGTCAACGGAAACACAGAGAAGACACACTACAATCTGATCACTCAGAAGTGGTGAGAGGTTGACACCAGCATAGTGTGAACACAGGGGGGTTTTCACACTGACAAACCACATAAACAACTTCACAGAATGCATATTCACACATACACACAGATCAGTAAATACTATAAAAAATTGTTAAAAATAAACCCAAACATTTTCCATATATCCATTCTGATGTCCGGTGTAAACTGTTACATGTTTTTGCTGGATCTAGACTCAATTTGTGCTTCTAGACAACTGAAATGTAATAATTTTCTACTTTCCTATCCTGTATTGGTCCACTGTGTGACATTTTGAAAGAAAAGCAAAACAGAAGAAAACACTGAAAAAAACAAACTCTGATGTGAGCATACATGCTCTTAAATGTTACTTACTTAGTTACAGGGAGATTACCCAACTTAATGAATGTATGCTGTATTGGTGGGCTGGTGTGGGTGTGTGTGTTTTGTCTAGACCCCCCTTCCTTCTCTGAGGGAACTGATTGGCTCTCTGAGAGGAGACTCCTCTTTACAAACGCAATGCTACTGTAACTGGAGGGGCAGACAAAATGAACAAACCTGCAAATCTGCAAGCTGACCTGAACCAGTTCGAAGCTGCAAAGTGCAGGTCCTCACTTTTCGATAAGAGGTCAAGGGTCAGGTGCTCCCAATCTTAACCGGAAATTAGTCACAAAAACCAGTCCTGGTGGATCCAAACTGTAACCAAAGTACCAACATGCACTGATGAATCTTTGCAGATGAAACTTTTATTTTAAATTCAAATACTGGCCTGGAAATTATTTTTAAAAAATGTTGCCACTTGACATTTGAAGTGTGGACATTGTATTGGCTGTATCATCAAATAATTCTCCATGATTAATATTATATTTCTCCACATGCAGACTTATCCAAATGGGAAAAAGCCCATGATAACCACCTGCTCAGACGCTACTACAGTATTTTTTTAAGTTTCAAAAGTGTGGAACCTTGAAATGTTAGTGCTATTTACAGAAGTTAACAAATAATCTACAATATAACTCACTCGTGTTTTTTTCCCATGTCCATAACTTGTTAGGACTACTGTGTCCCTTACTGCCTGAAGTCAGGGGCAGGGTTGACAATGAGGGGAGGTCCACCGCCCCATGGCCAAAAGGTCAAAGACCTGTTTGTTTAAAATCTTCACCCAAAACTCACGGCCAGGCTCACTCTCTCCGTCTGACTGTGGTTACCTGACTCAGTGCAGACTTCTCAGGGACACCAGCAGCGATGCAGCGGGCTTTGTTCAGCCGGAGCGCGCTGCTCGCCCAGCAGGCAGCGGCGGCCCTCGACAGTCCGCTGGCCGCCCGGAGCGCGCCCCTGCTGCAGCGCCTGGACCGCTCCATGTCCTCCGTCTCCATCCCGCCGCCGGCATGCATGCTCCGGCCCCTGGAGGTTCCACTGCGGTACCTGTTCGGACCCGGACCCTCAAACGTCCCCCCACGTATCTTAGCTGCGCAGTCCAGGCCGATAATCGGGCACATGCATGCAGAGATGTTTGAGGTAAACGATTTTGAAGCACGGGGTCAGACAGACTGGATTATATCACACATGTTATTAATTACTTTAATGTAGACATTTTCACAGTATTATTTTAATTTTTTATTTTTTACTCAAGAACTGAACTTGGGTACAATTTGAGGGCCTAAGTCCTTTTTGTATCTTGTGTCTTCGTATAGTTTTATTATATTTTAACTTTCGTAAGGTTCCTTTTGCTTGAGTAAAATTGTTTGGGTATTTTTTCCACCGCTTTCTTTTATTACAAATTAAACTTAACAACTGAAAAGTTTGTTGTGGTACACCAACTATTAATGTTTACTATTGGTACTATTACCACTACTACTATTACTATTGGTTTGTTGCGTAATTGGTGGCATGGTCACAGTTTACCTGACAAATCAAACTATAACGTTGTTTGGCGTGTTTCTTAGATCATGAATGACATCAAGCAAGGCATCCAGTACGCCTTTCAGACAGACAACAACATGACCATTGCTATGAGCGGCTCCGGACACGCAGCCATGGAGTGTGCGGTGTTCAACACGGTGGAGCCCGGAGAGAGTGTGCTCGTCGCCATCAACGGCATCTGGGGAGAGCGTGTCGCTGAAATTGCAGAAAGAATGGGTGCGTCTTTACGCACGCTTTTAAGCACTCAGCCACTGAAAGAACATACACAACTACATTTACACGGAATGAGAATTTTATCATAATAACATGCAAAATGTTTGTCTAACTAGCCATCTTTTTAACTATCACAACTGATCACCAATGTTTTTGACCTTTAGGTGCTAATGTACACAGAATGGTAAAAACACCTGGAGGATATTTCAGCAATAAGGAGATTGAACAGGTAGGCACAATGTCTCTAAGCAGCCCGTCACTTACTAAAGTTACAATGGTAGAAAACATCATGTCATTCTTAACCATGGCTGAGCTATCATGCTAAATACTTGGTTGCGAAATGTAATCTGTTAAACTGTCAGTGACAAGCATGTATATGTGATTAAACTCCTTCTGCATCCCTCTGTAGGCCATAGAAACCCACAAGCCTGTCCTTTTTTTCCTCACACACGGAGAGTCCTCCGCTGGCCTCTGTCACCCAGTGGATGGCATTGGAGGCATCTGCAGAAAGTGAGCCTCAAACACACCAGAAGACAAACAGCATTCATGTGTATAATAAAATATTTCTCACTGCATACTCTCAATTCTTCCGCAGACACAACTGCCTCTTCCTGGTCGACACAGTTGCATCTCTTGGTGCAGCACCAATTTTTATGGACAAGCAAAGTAAGACAAAAATGGAGGATTTGAGTCTGTTACCTGCCACCATGTGCTTGTGTGTGATGTGTGTAATCTGCCTCTCATTGCGCTCCCAGATATTGACATCCTGTACAGTGGTTCTCAGAAGGCTCTGAATGCGCCTCCTGGTACAGCGCCCATCTCCTTTAATGACAGAGCATGGTAAGGAGTCTTAACTTTTTCACAACTTGACCAAATATTTATCGAAGAAGGTGCCACTTTGTCTGTCTGTTACCCTGTGCAGCCACAAGATGTTTAACAGGAAAACAAAACCAGTGTCCTACCTCTTTGATATGACACATTTGTCCAACTACTGGGGTTGCGATGGCAAATCAGCCAGAATGTAAGTTCACTATCGTTATATTCATACAACCTAGAATTCCTTTCATAGCTTTTGAAATATTAATTATTCTATTAGATTTTTTAGGGTTGTTATTGTGCTGGAAAGGTTCATTTCTGTCTATGACATCAGTGTTTGGTGTAACAGTATTTCATGTGTTCTGGGTTTCAGATACCACCACACCGGGCCAGTCTCTGGATTCTTTGCCCTGAGAGAGAGTCTGGCAATTCTTGCTGAGAAGGTAAAAGGGCATTTAATCTCTCTTTGTTGTTACTTTACTGTAAGACATTCACAGTTTCTATTTATGTTTCACTATATTTGTCAGTCTTTATGGCAGCACCCTCTCCACACAGCTTCCATTTTACAGCAGGGAGTTTGGCACAGATAGAAGTTGTGGGGGCTTACCCGACTCTCAATGGCTTTTTTATTTTACCTTTTATTATACCAGTCAATTTTATTTATAACTTTGTTCAAACCATCATTATATCTGAAGTGAGGAAGATGCTGTGTTTTCAATTAGCTGGAAAATGGACACAGCTCTCTGCTTATAGTGGAGCTGGTTTGAGCTGGCAGTGCTCGCAGTTGTTGGTTCTTCAAACTTCTTGTCTGTTTATCACATTAACTCCATAAATCTCTGTCTCCATCTAGGGGCTGGAAGAGTCCTGGAAGAAACACAAGGAGGTGGCATCCTACCTGTACAGAGGACTGGAGGACTTGGGCCTCAAGCTCTTCATCCCTGAGCGGGTGAACAAGAACAAACATATAAATAATCAATATTACAGTATCTCAGTGAATCAGATAAAAAAGACTACACTACACTAAGCACTACAACTGATCAGAGTTAATGTGACAGCATTCCTCATTGTCATCTCATGACATGTCCTCCAGGACCTGAGGCTTCCCTCTGTCACCACTATTGCCGTCCCTGAAGGCTACGAGTGGAGAGAGTTGCTGACCTACATCATGAAAAACCACCAGATTGAGATGACTGGAGGCCTGGGCCCCTCCATCGGCATGGTGAGATGCTGCCCTGTACAGTGGACACATTTGTGCCTTCAGCATTGTGGTCATGGTCATCAGATGACCTTTGTGGTAGTTATCCTAGACGTGACCATCAGTGTCAGCAGCTTTTATTTATCTAAAATGAACTCAACAAAGGAAAACAGTGTCAAACAGAATAATGTGTTTCCATGTGAAATAAGATATAATACTTTAAATTAAGTAATCAAACCAGACATCCTAGTTAGATCAATTTCAAAAGTTATATCAAGAGCAGCGTCATCAGTCTGGTGTCTTTACAGCTCTCTGGATCATGCTGCTGAGTCACTACAGGCTCCGATGTAATGTGCTCTCCGTCTCTCTCTTCATTAGGTGATGAGGATCGGATTGATGGGTTACAACTGTGAGAAGGCTAATGCTGACATGGCACTGCACGCCCTGGCAGACGCTCTTAAGAACTGCAAAAAGAGCAAACCTTAAGGGGCCAGCACGGCACATGCATAGCTTTCGACTGCAGAGATTTCATAAAACACAGGCCGCGCGCCTCTCTTTTTCAAGGAGACCAGTTTTTAAGTAAAGGATCAGGTGCTGGTCCACGCTGAGTGCTCTGAAAGATGTCAATAAAGTTTGCTTTGTTTTATCAAACACCTCTCCTGCCTCAGTGTGTGGTTTAAAAAGAAAAGATCAAAGTCTATAAGTGGCATTTTACATCTCTGTGGTGCTTTACCGTCGAAACTTCACTTCCCAAGAGGCACCGCGGTGATAAAACTGCGTCACATTCAATCCACATAGTCGCAGTGTAACTATTCATTTAATGACATTTAATCTCGCACTTCCGCCTGACTTGAAACGTTTACACTCGCCTGACTGCAGTTCCTGATATTAATGGCGTTTCCGGTAGACCACACAGGTAGGAAGATGATTATATTTTTAATTAAAGAGATAATTGAAACAGTGTCACCTGAGCTGCAATGTCACGGTGACCACATACTGCCATCTCTGCTGATTTGTAACCTCAGCATGCCCACAAAGTATCCGGCAGCTTTCAGATAAATAATATAAACTAAAAATTATTCAGGTAAAAACAAGAAACGCGAGTCTGTTTGTGACTATTTTAAATGTTACATATCGAGAAGGTGAAAGCGAAAGCAGCTTGTGTGACTGTAAACAAAGTGTGTTTGTTTTGCTCTGACCTATAAAAAAAATTAGTACTGATTTATGTGATCGATACGGATCGATACTGACAGGACGCTGTGATGAAAGCGTGTTACTTGCATTTTTTTTTCTTTTTAAATGAGTGTCTTATGAACCAAGTCGCCTTACTCCGGCTTTTTGCTGAGAATCGTCTTCTTCTGGTTTCTGCCACATTTGGACCAAAACAGTCACTTTACTGCCCCCTGCTGTTACAAGAAAGGGACCACAGTGTGTCCTGCTCAGATATAGAGTGGATATAAAAAGTCTACACACCCCTGTTCAAATGCCAGGTTTTTGTGATGTAAAAAAATGACACCAAGATAAATAATTTCACAACTTTTTCCACCTTTAATGTGACCCATAACCTGTACAATGCAATTGAAAAACAAACTGAAATCTTTTAGGGAGGTAAAGTAAAAATAAACAACTGAGATAATGAGGTTGCACAAGTGTGCACACCCTCTTATAACTGGGGGTATGGCTGTGTTCGGATTTTAACCAATTACATTCAAACTCATGTTAAATGGGAGTCGGCACACACCTGTCACCTTTTAAAGTGCCTCTGATTAACCCCAAATAAAGTTCTAGTAGGCTTTTCTTCACATTTTTGTAGCCACATCTTCCAGCACAAGCCATGGTCCACAGAGAGCTTCCAAAGCATCAGAGGGATCTCATTGTTCAAAGATATCGGTCAGGAGAAGGGTACAAAAGAATTTCCAATGAATTAAATATACCATGGAACACAATGAAGACAGTCATCATCAAGTGGGAGAAAATATGGCACAACAGTGACATTACCAAAGAACAGGACGTCCGCCCAAAGTTAAAACGAAGAGAGGAGAAAACTGGTCAGGGAGGCTGCCAAGAGGCCGACAGCAACATTGAAGGAGTTGCAGGAATTTCTGGCAAGTACTGGCTGTGTAGTACATGTGACAACAATCTCCTATCTTCTTCATATGTTTGGGCTATGGGGAAGGGTGGCAAGACGGAAGCCTTATCTCTTGAAGAAAAACATCCAAGCCCGGCTTCATTTTGCAAAAAGACATTTGAAATCTCCCAAACGCATGTGGGAAAATGTGTTGTGGTCCGATGAAACCAAGGTTGAACTTTTTGGCCATAATTCCAAAAGGTATATTTGGCGCAAAAACCAACACTGCTCATCACCAAAAGAACACCATACCTACAGTGAAGCATGGTGGTGGCAGCATCATGCTTTGGGGCTGTTTTTCTTCAGCTGGAACTGGGGCCTTAGTCAGGGTGGAGGGAATTATGAACAGTTCCAAATACCAGTCAGTGTTGGCACAAAACCTTCCTTCCGACTTCTGTTAAAGAAAACTGAAGATGAAGAGGAACTTCTTCATCTTTCAGCACCGACAATGACCCAAAGTACACATCCAAATCAACTTAAGAATGGCTTCACCAGAATAAGATTGAGGTTTTGGAATGGCCCAGCCAGAGTCCAGACCTGAATCCGATCGAACATCTGTGGGGTGATCTGAAGAGGGCTGTGCATAGGAGATGCCCTCGCAATCTGTCAGATTTGGAGCAGTTTTGCAAAGAAGAGTGGGCAAATATTGCCACATCAAGATGTGCCACGCTGATAGACTCTTACCCAAAAAGACTGAGTGCTGCAACAAAGTATTATTAGATTAAGGGCATGCATATTTATGCAACCAGGTTATTTTAAGTTTTTATTTTTTATTTTTCCCCTGTAAAGGTTTCAGTTTGTTTTTCAATTGCATTGTACAGGTTATAGGTCACATTAAAGGTGGAAAAAGTTGTGAAATTATCATCTTATAATCTTGGTGTCATTTTTCCTCACAAAAACCTAGCATTTGAACAGGGGTGTGTAGACTTCTTAGATTCACTGTATCTAGCTGTCACATGCAGCCAAAGTGAGATTTATTAAGCACTAACAAATTTTTATTTTTCAGTGGAGTGTAACGTAATTGTGAGGCAGTATTTTGAAGATCAGCTGGGATAGGCTCCAGACCCTCTGTCAGGATAAGTGGTACAGACAGTGGTTCGAGATTCAAGCATTTCTTGTCATGTGCACAGCAATTACATAAAGCAGTCTCTGGCCATTACGTTTTTAAGTCACAGTCTCCCCAAAACAATGCTCAGAAATATTTAGAAGAAAATCCACACAAGCAAAGAAATAGATATACAACTAAAAATAAATAAGGGTTAGGGTTAGGGTTAGTGACATCACAGTGGTAGGGGTGAGAGAGTCTCTTCAATAATATGCTCTATTTATATAGCAGAATTAATGTATAAAAAGCTTTAAATAAAAAAAAAAAGATTGCATCTAATGAGATTTACAGTATAATAACACACTTTTCTCAGAATGAAGAAACTTTTTGAAGAATGAAGAACTTCTTTTCGCCAACTTGAGATGACGAAAAGACAAGTTAGATACATTTTCATGGGAAAGTTAAAAAGATGTCTTTTGATTTGTTACCTTTGTTGGTACAGTTTATATGTCTTTAAATGTTCTTTGTATGTATTTGTCCTTTAGTTTGGTCTGGCTGTTTGTTTTTATTTTTATCTGCTGGACTCAGGTCTCTTTTACAAAAGAGATTTTGATTTGAGTGAGATTACCTGATTAAAGCTGGAATGGCCCCTTTTTTGTAAGCTTTTTTGTGATATTTATTGAAATTCTCTTAACAAGAAATCAATAAATCAAATGCAATGGCAAGAACAACAAGGGACACAGGACAATAGGCAAGCAGCTTGAGGAGAAGGCAACAACTGTTGCACAATTATTAGAAAATGGAAGAAACTGTCAGTCAGAGACTGTCAGTCTCCCTCAGACTGGGGCTCCAAGCAAGATCTCACCTCGTGGAGTATCAATGATCATGAGAAAGGTGAGGGATCAGCCCAGAACTACACGCCTGGACCTGGTCAATGACCTGAAGAGAGCTGGGACCACAGTCTCAAAGGTTACCATTAGTAACACACTACGCCGTCATGGATTAAAATCCAGCAGCGCGCGCAAGGTCCCCCTGCTCAAGCCAGCACATGTCCAGGCCCGTCTGAAGTTTGCCAGTGACCATTTGGATGATCCAGAGGAGGCATGGGAGAAGGTCATGTGGTCAGATGAAGACCAAAATAGAACTTTTTGGTATAAACTCCACTTGCCATGTTTGGAGGAAGAAGAAGGATGAGTACCATCCCAAGAACACCATCCCAACTGTGGGGGTGGAAACATGCTTTGGGGGTGCTTTTCTGCAAAGAGGACAGGACGACTGCACTGTATTGAGGAGAGGATGGATGGTGCCATGTATTGCGAGATTTTGGGCAACAACCTCCTTCCCTCAGTAAGAGCATTGAAGATGGGTCGTGGCTGGGTCTTCCAGCATGACAATGACCCGAAACACACAGCCAGGAGCAACTAAGGAGTGGCTCTGTAAGAAGCATTTCAACATCCTAGAGTGGCCTAGCCAGTCTCCAGACCTGAACCCAATAGAAAATCTTTGGAGGGAGCTGAAACTCTGTGTTGCCCAGCGACAGCCCCGAAACCTGAAAGATCTAGAGAAGATCTGTATGGAGGAGTGGGCCAAAATCCCTACTGCAGTGTGAGCACACCTGGTCAAGAACTACAGGAAATGTTTGACCTCTAATTGTAAACAAAGGTTTCTGTACCAAATATTAAGCTTGATTTTTCTATTGTATCAAATACTTATTTCATACAATAAAATGCAAATTAATTATTTAAAAATCATACAATGTGATTTTCTGGATTTTTTTTTTAGATTCTGTCTCTCACTGCTAGCACGGTAGTGTTAACAATACACAACCCAACACAGATTTCAGAATCGCATCGTTCTCAGGTCGAATAGTTTTACATGTGTAAATGTTACTCTACAAATAAAAGTGCTTTCAGCTGAAGTGCAGTTGTTTTTAATCTATTCCTTGCTTGTGTGGCAGGCCAAACGCATCGACCAAAACACCATCATGAAAAAAAAGAAGAAAACAATTAAATCACTGGATTTCACAAGCGAACAGACCTCAAAACACACACTCATCCTTCAAGTGTTCTTTAGTTTTTTACCTGGTTCATATTTAACAGGATTCAGTCAGAGGACCAATAGTTTCACACATTTTAGTCCTTGTACAACAGAAACTTACTTTGTAAAAGTAAAGGCTTTTGTACTGTGTTAGTTTGTGACTCGCTGTCAGTCACAGGAAAAAGCATGGTCCGACTGTCAGAGTTACTGTGTTGTTACATGGAAATGCAGCAAAAAAGCAGGTTAAGAGGAGGATTTCTTGTTGAAGATCTGAGTTCAAAAGTATTCCAAACACACCTGAATTTAACATTTGTACTGTATGTCTGCCATGTATGTCTTGCTGGTTTCTTCCATTTGCCTACCTCAGCTTTGAGTAGAGGTTATATTATACATTCACGTGTAGAGAATAGGACTTCTTCACTGAATACGTTTCAACATGTCACAGCAAAGTGGGGAAAAAACACACGTGTAAATAATACAGCTGATGAAAACTGAAGTCCAGTTTCCTCAAATTGTGCATGCTGGCTCACGGTCACAGCTTATTTTTATTATTATTATCATTATTATAATTTATTATAAACAGCTGTGCTTTTCCTATTTATAACAAGTCAAAATGTATGCAGTGAAAATGCCTTTTGGTTTATTGAGGGAAACATTAACATTTACATTAAAAAGGTTCAGAGTGTCATGTTAAAACATGCACTACTGCATAAACAGTTTCCTGTAATGTCAGCTGACTCATAAATCGTTCTGTCACATGATTCAAGATGCATTTGTTTGGTATTTACACAAACTACTGTATATGAAATCTCCTCTTTGATCATACATCCAAACTTCCCATTCATGTAAAGTGATATCAGAGTATTTGAGAGATTCCTTGGTCTTGGATCAGAATCAAAATAGGTGGCTTCACCCATCACCACCTCATAATTTGTCTGTTTTCATGACAGTGCAGCATTAAGTGTGCGTGTTTTTGTGTTTTCCTAACAGTGGAGTTGAACCCAGTCCTCCTCCCTCTGGACTGGCTTCTGGGCACCTGGGAGTCAGACGAACCCGGGGAAGGCTGTTTCCCCACCATCAAACCTTTCCGCTACACAGAGACGCTGAGCTTCAGCCACGTGGGGCAGCCGGTCATCAACTTCATGTAGGTTATTCAGTGGGCAGTCAAGACTTTAAAGATTAACTTAACTACAGGTTTCAGGCCTGTTTCGCCTCTGGCCACACCCGGCGACCTTTGTGGGTGTGATCAGAAATGAACTCTGTTGCACTCACAGCCACACCCGACTCTGAAGGTCTTGATTACTGTGGCAGGACAGAGTTATCAGAAACTTCGTAGCAAGGTAGCAAAGACCTTAGATACATTTTTTAAGAGGGTGGATCCCTCAGGCAAGGCACAGAGTGTCTCCCCTGTGGTATAAACAGAGGAAGAATTTTCCTCTTCCATGAGTCAGATAAAGTGCCACTCTGCCATAAGGGCTGAGTTATCAAAAGAGGTTGTAATTCTAGTTAATGGTAAATCTACTTTATACAACCCCCAGTAGAAACAGTGCAAGCAGAAAATACCAAACAAAACAGTCTGCTAGCTGGAAAATTACAATGCAGTAATACAATTTAGTGAATGATGCCTGGTCTTAGGAAAGGAAACACTCAGTCTCAAGTACTATATTACAGCACAGTGTTGTGTTTGTGTCAGCACTAGAGTAAAAACTCCCTGATTCAAGTTAACAACTGATTCCTCTCTGTTTGCACTTGACAGGTTCTGTGCCTACCACGCAGAGTCCAAGAGGCCTCTTCACAGGGAGAGCGGCTTCATTCGAATGCAGCCAGGGACCAACAGAGTGGCGTTCATCATTGCGCAAAACTCAGGTAGTCACGGTCAAGTCACTGGAGGCACCTTTTTTTTTTTTTTAAATTCACCAGGTTCCCACTCGTCCTTCAGGGAATAATGTAGTAGTTATGAAAAGGTGGCTCCAGATGTGCAGTAGCTGTGGGGTGTCAGTAGTTCGTCTGAGGAAATCAGTGGCTTGAAGTGAATATACAAAATCTTTTTCACATTATGTATTGCATTCATTATATTAGATGTATATATATTAGATCTGTACTCAGATTTTAAATTCAAATTTATTTATTTAAAGCCCAAAAATCACAAACATCGTTTGCCTCGGAGGGCTTTACAAGTTCTGTACAGTTGTGACACCCTCTGTCCTTAGACCCTTGAACCGAAGTCAGGAAACAACTTCAAAAAACCCTTTATGGGAAAAAGAAGAAACCTGAGGAAGAGCCACAGATGAGGGATCCCTCTCCCTGGGACGGACAGACGTGCAATAGATGCCACATGTACAGAGAACATCATCATCAATCATATATGGAATTACACATGGTTACTGTGAATATATTCCAGAGAAACATGCAGACACTTAAAGAGTTGTCACACACACTGTTTGTATGAGTTTTGTGTTATTTTCATAAATGAATTTACTGTTCTGTTACTGTACTGTAATAATAAAAATCTTTCCAATTTACATTTGAGACCTTTTTGCTTACATAGGATACAGATGATTATTTTGCTACCAGTATTGAGTTAACTTACCGTCTTGTCTCCACACACTGTCAACACACACTCTTTGTGTGCAGGTCTGGTGGAGATTGAGGAGGGGGAGCTGACAGCACAGCAGCTGAATCTGGAGAGCCATACTGTGGCCAGGATGTCCTTTGCCAAAGAGCCGCATGTTCAGAAGGTAAAACTGATTTGCTCATCATGCATTCATCATCAATCTTAATGACTGCACATATTGTCTAAAATCAGATCTGTGTAATATTTCTGCCCACACAGGACGTCAACAGAACATTTCCCTTTTTTTCTTTCTGTCAGTGACCTCGTCTGCTCTTTTTCCATCTTTCAGATATCAAGAGTGTTTCAGCTGCAACCAGACGGGAGGCTGGAACAGACAGTTTCCATGGCAACAGACAGCCAGCCGCTGATGCAGCACTTGCGCATCATCTACCGTCGGTCATCTTGATCCAACAGCTTCTTTTACACAGAAGCACATCGGTCAGGAAAGATGAACGCTGCTAAAAAAAGGTCGATCAATAATCACAGATGAGTCAGATAATAATGTTAGCAAATGTGCAGCTATACAATGGAATAACCCTATAATTGTATACCTGTTAAAATAATTTAAATCAACTTAAACTTAACATCAGATCATTCTTATGTTATACAGTAAAAACAAGGCTTTGTTAAGGCACTTCATTGGCACTGATGCACCAAGAGTTAATGTTACAGTCAAGTTTTAAAATAATTCTGTGGAGTTTTCTTGTAAACAAACAAAAGCGTTGTTTACATTACATTACGTTATTCACCAAAACACACTGTGAGTATCCATGAGGCCTAACCAACACGTTAATTGCATTTCCTTCCTTTCAGAGAATTGTACATGGACGTTTACCATGTTGCAGTCTTCCTTTCTCCTGACTTTGCTGGAGCATTGCTGTATATCTGTGGATCGATAGAATAAAGTAAAACCACCGACAGAAATCTGTATCATGTCACATGTACATGAAATAAACAAAAACAAAACTGACTCCATAGTGCTGGTAGATCTTTAAAACTCCACAGAGAACCTTTAAGCTGAAGAAAAAAAGATTTGATGTTGTATTTTCATTAAGTTGTTACATTCAATGGCGTCAGCCAAATATGTGCTTGCGTTATCTTCATATTCATCGTCCAGATATTTAATCTAGGAATTTTAAAGGTTATAGAGCACTGAGTTAACATTAAGTACAGCATCCTCTTAACTTCATGTTTTATTGCACTATTATACCATCACAAGCTAATTTAAATGCTCCTCTGGAGGCCATGCACTGTTTGAGTGTGAAAGAGTCAGTTATTCTTATACTGGGTGTTATTGGGGTTTAAACATGACCCGGTGAGATTCAGTTTCCTTCGTGTCTTTCAGTCAACAGGTTCACAGGTAGATGTTCTCATATGGCATTTAAAGAAACTTTTTATATGTTGCCATCACTTAATATAATTTTTCTTTTAATGTTTTGTTTATTGTTTTCTGTTATCTATGAGGCTGTCCATTAACTCGTGACCTGTAAGCAGCAGAGTACAGCAGTTTGTTGGCTGCAATGTTTTATTTTATTTTGCTTTTAACTGCAAAGATTATCTTATGGCTGTAAAGACAGAGGGTCTCTTATGCTGTATGGACTGTAAAGCAAATATGTGACTTGTGGGATGAAATATTATTAAAATAATGAATATAATGAATAAATGGGTGAAGATTTTATTATGGGTTAAAAAAAACAGACACGCATTTATAAATTAACACTGTGAGAGTGACAACCATCAGGCATACTGCACAATCATCCCGACGAGCCGCTGCAGCAGCTTCAACTATTTGAATCATAATTAAAATAAAAAATAAAATCATAAATAAAACTATGTACAGAATTAAAAATACTACCAAATGTTTCATTCTCCTGTCTTTAGGTTCTTTGGCCAAAAATGGGCAAAATGAGGCCCAACATTTCTTATTTCTTAGTCAGTGGAGTCTAAAATGCAGCAGAAAGTTTAATAGACAACATTTTAGATCATATTTGGAAAAATAAACAGCTTTGGTGAAGTACAATCGTGTAAATCAAAGCTATGAAGTTTAAGCAGTTGTTACCGCTCTCTGGTGTAAAGTGAAACGCATCATCATCTCACATCTTTTTAGGACTAACAAGACCCAGCCAGCTGAGCTCGATCTCCATCACTTTCTTTACTCTTTCAGGTATATTTTTATGAGACAAAAGTCACACAAAAACATCGAACAGTTTATCTCGGGAGCGCAAACAGCCACCCATTGCTCACATTTACACATTACAGCCACGACACTGGAGAAGCTGGTTTACTGCACAAGTGCAAGCAGTGTGAAAATATGTAGAAGAGGTGGAGTAGCACGCGCACACACACAGACTTGTGCCATTCGTGCTCTTGAAGATTAGCGTGACCACTCTTTGGATGAAGATTAATCACTTATCAGACAACACAAACACGATGCTGATGAGACATTGGTTGATGGTCGTTCAGCAGCAGACAGGCTCAGTCCCCGTCGTGCACAGTGGCCATCTCCACTCCATGAGTTATTGACAAGTCCGAGATTTCGCTCTCGCATCCAACGGCAGCGATGACTACCGCGCGCTCTCGTCCCGGAGGTTCACGGCTCCTTCATGATGTAGACGTACATGGTCGTGAGGAAGTACTTCAGGGACTCAATGGCGGAGGACAGCCAGTGGTGTTCAGGGGTAAGATCCTTCTTCACCACACATTTTGTAATCTCGGCCTGGTAGAAGGAAAAACAAAGGACGATTTATATTTTAGACATTATAATGGACTACAATGAAACAAAGTGTTACATTTAATACATTTAAGAGGAAATGGGTACACTTCTCCTGCAATTTTCAGTTGGAAGTCTTCCCTCAAAAATAAATAGAAAATAAAGTTTTGCTGGCTTTTATAAAATAAACTTGTCTTATAAGAGTTGAAAACTCAGTAACAAAAAATACATGTTTAAAAGTCCCAGAAACAAATATCATCACTGCAAATCTCTGCATCAGATCAGCCAACAGGAAGCTGCAGTATGTTAGGGAGAGCTTTCTGAGTGAGCTGCTATCAGTTTTTATGTAACACCCCTCTAACCCTCACCATCAGTGCTTATGAAAGCGAACCAAGCTCTGATCCACAAACAAGATAATAAATCTGTCATCTAGCTTAAGCTAAAAGCTACAAGACCGTGTAGCCAGTTTTAATCCTCAAGATGCAAGCTGTGTAAATGTCTTTGTGTTCCCAAAATGTCTCAGCAACACTAGTCATGCAACCACATCATATCATGATGAAATCAAAGATATAAATATTTGTGAGAAACATTATTTTGTTAGAGCATGCGGGAAAGTGCCTCGAAATCAAAGTGAACAATCTAACGTGTTTTCACAATGCGGTTCAGGCTTCGTGGCTTTCAGTAATCCTGATTATCAGCATGTACAACTGCGGCCACTCACCCATCCTCCCCGTCTCTTCAGCCACTGGACCAGAAATTTGCGGACAAACTGGCCCAGACTGTCCACTATGATGTGGATGGTGGTCGGATGGCCTTGTCTGACACAATCCACTGCCAGGGCTCCGGCCACTGCGTACATGGACACCACCTTACCCCACGTTATACCTGCAGCGAGAAGAACAGTCACAGCTGGGTTGAGATTTATGTTTTCGTGTCTGTGGACATACTCTCTCTCCCCCCTATTAGAAATGTTTTTTTGTTTTTTTTGCTACACCTGGATGTGTGAGCTTCAATGTGCAGAGTGATATTTGTGCACAAGCTCTTTCTGTGTACTTAGTGTTTAGAGCTTCAATAAATAGTCGATTAACTGATTGACTGACAGACTGGAAATTAACCTCCAACTAGTCTGGTGATCAGTTTATCTAAAATGCATATGTTTGAGCAGGAACAAATCGTGGTTCAATATGCTACTTAAAACAAAAATGGTGTCAAATCTTAAAACCTCCACTGCACAGACACTGAGAATTTACTTTTCAATGAAGTGGGAGACATCTTGTGTCCAAAAGATTAACTTCTGACATGAAGACTATTTGTATATTAGTAGACTCTGGATTTCAATGAGGAAGAAGAATTTTTTAGCAAATATGATATTTCTGATGTGTTTTTCTTGCAGTCAGATGTATAAAAATCACACTTCATCCTGAAGACATGAGCTTCAAGCCTGCATGGTGGAAAAACATCATGACCAGAATTGATAAAACTGCAATATTTATCCCAGCATAAACACTCCTTTCCTGTTCATCTTTCCTCAACGTCTGTTATATATTCTGTGACCTGACATCGTGGGCCGGTCGGTGGACCTTGTACTGAAATAAACTGTAAATACCAGCTTTAAGTCAACAAACCAGTGCATTTGTGTTAATATGGCTGATAAGACGTCTAACTGTGCCACTTGTCAATTGAAGAGGGTGAGACTGCTGCTGAGAGGTCAGTCAACAACTGAGCAGTTTCTACAGAGGGGAAATCAACAGGTTCAGAAAATAATGATCAAGTGTTATAAAGCTGAAAAAGCGAATTATTTTTTTCCTGCTTCCTACTTCAAATATCCCAGTTATTCCAGATAATTAAGAGCATCCGGCTATTTCCAGGTACAGTTTCCAGGGCAGCAGGGATTGATATAATGACCAGCGGTGATGCAGTGCAGGGCCTAATGGCATTAGCCTCCTTAGGCTGGCCTGCCTTGTCATGACTATTCCTCGGAGCTGACCTGCAGCGTCTGACTGTGGCTATTAGGGGACAGAGCTGCAGGCAAGCTTAAATGAGATAACTATCCACGGAAGCTGTCAGAGTACGTCACGTCTCACTCCCTACTGAGAAGCAGGCCAAGAATAGAGACAAGATTGTCAGGGATAAAGCTGGAGGAGAGTAGGGCGGAAAGAAAAAGAACAGAAGTGGGAGGCAGGCAAAGATAGATGAAGGAGAGACGAGCCATGTTGATCTTACAGAGGGAGACCACAGTACAGATGGCCGCTAAACTTCATCCAAAAAAAAGTATGTGGTTATGATCCGGTCACCGGACAGATGATTCTTTAGTGCTCTCTAGATTCATGTTAAGCACTTGGGGACACAATGAGGAACGACAAAAAGATAAATAGGTGGTTATAAAACAAATTCCAGACAGCAGGAAAAACAAACTTAAATACACTTCTCTATTTATATTCAGGTTTCAACCCGTCCCAGAAGGCTGGGGCAGCCTGGGTTCGCCAGTTTGTTATTCTTAAAAGAGGAATCCCACGCTGTTTCCATAAACTGCACCCCTGTGACGTCGAAACAAGCACAAGCTTTGCCAGAACACAAGCACGAAAATCATATCAAGCAAGTCCGTTTTTGATCTTTCCCGGAATTTCAGTTGTGCATCACACTGCGGTCAGACCATTTAATCTATCCCAAAGGCTCATGTCTTTGAGAGGACATGATGTTGCTCCTTTTTTTGGATACTTCAAAATGTCAGTGTTGCTTTGAAGAACAGACAAAGCAGATCAGTTTAGACGATGTAAAACAAATCCAAAAGCCAGAAAAAATAAGTCTCAGTCAAGACACACAATCTGAAAATGGCCTTGACACTTGTCAAGTCAAGTCAAGACCAAGCTGGGCTTCCAACTGAAGACTTAAACCATTGTTGATTTATTTCTACCATTACATTATGTTCACAGTTCACTCAGGACAATCCAGGTTTGAATATGACATCATGTAGCTATTCTGAGGCAGTGGGCATATGGTGAATTCATAAATATACCACCTTTCATAGACTGCAGCACATCGGGATGAATCTTTAACATGTCAGACCTTTATCATGCATCAGAACAAACCTCTCTCCTTACTCTAACCAGACTAACAATTTACAGCCATGCCAGCATCTCTGTGAGGATTTACAGTGGTGCTTTAAGCTAAATGTCAGCATGTTGGCAGGTATAATGTCTACCACATTCACCATCCTAGTTCAGTTTTTAGCATGCTAACATTAGCTAATTTCCACTAAACAACAAATTGTAGCTAAGGCCGGCGTAATCAGATTTGTAGGTATAAATCTTAAGTACTGTACTGGATGTCAGCCTGATGGTGGTGTTACAGGAGACATCGATGGATCATCAAAGTCAGTAGGTTTCATCTTCTGGGGGCCATGAATGTCAGTGTCAATTCAACCCATCAGGTAACTATTGAGATATTTCAGTCTGAACTGAAGTGGTGGACAAACATCGCCATCCCTAAAATCAGTCTGCTGGCCTGGTTACATTTAAGAACAACCAACAATGTTTGTAAAGCACTTTAAAAAAAAACTCTAAATGGCCACAGCACCACAGACTGATCAGATCTGTAACAGAAATAACACGCTGTCACTGAAAGGTAATGATAAAGAACATTATTACTGTATTGATTGGGCAATGCAGTATGAATCCTAAATTCAAAAACAAAAAGTAAAGAAGAACATTTTACTTTAATCCACTGTTTATCCCATACTCACAGACTAATCAGTGCCATCTTTTTAGGAAATACTGGAGTCTAAACTTGGTGACTCCAGAGAGTTGCAGGAGCAATTATGTGTTTCAGATGAAGTCTCACTCCACCTACATGCAATTCCCACCCACTCATTTTCACTGAAAGCACCTCTCAGCCAAAAGAGCTGATGGAAACTGTAGAGACACACCTGTTTAATCACACGCCTTCACCAGCAGCCCCGAGACACAGCGGACGTGTAAATCACTTCCTGTGCTGGCCAAGGACTACATTTTCAGTTTGCACAAAGTGTAAATACATCATCTGCATCATCACCGTCGCCACCACAGCCGCGTACCTGTTGAGAAGATCTCTGTTGCCACGCCGATGAAGGCATCTGAAACCATGTTCTCCATGGCAACAGAAATGTTGAGCTGCCGCGCCACGTTCCTGTACAAGCTGGGCTGTATACACTCCAGCTCGTCGCCTGGGTAACAGAGAGAGCAGACAAAAAAAAAAAAAAAAGAAAGAGAGAGAAGCATCAGAAGTCTGTTGGGAAGGACAGAGTGGATCTGAATGAATGAGACAGAAATGAAAACACAGATTCAGTTTAAACCAATTATTTAAACACATTACAAACCATCACATAATTCAACCATTCAACCAATTCAAACAATTTACTCAGTTCTGCTGGTGGAGGGTCACTCAGCTGTCAGGATGTTAAAATAAAACATGTCTCTTTAACTCAACATTTGCCCCGGGCTCATCATAGCTTGAAATACAGAATGTACAGTGTAGCAGTGAAATCATATCAAGACCCTGGTCTAACAAGTTATTCAGTCCTCTGCTTCATGTATCAATGATCTCTTCCAGCTCTGTTGAGTCATCTCAGTGCTCAGCCTACTTTTATCTAAAAGTAGATTAGAAAGCAGTGACTCTGCTTTTTACACCAGGAGAACGCCGATCATATCGCTGTCGCACAGTCACACAGCTGAAGTCACACAGACAGATGAGACTTTATTGATTGCTCTGAAGGCACTAAATTGATCAATCCACGTCAAGATTGCAGAGAGAGAACAAGCTCCTGCAACGTGTCAAATACAAGCCTTTTAATGATTATAGCTGATAATTTGTCCTTCTCCTCTTGTTCTATTATGTGTAGCAACAGTTATTAACTCAACCAAGGAGGGTGTCTGTTTTTAGGAGGATCTCTTAAAAACGTGTTGCCATATTTAAGTGCAGTTTGATGGAAAGCTAAACATGATTCGATTTTGGCAGAGATTTGGATCCTGCTGAGGATTTATTTATTTAAAAATATTTCTTTATTTTGCCAGATAGTGAAAATATTCAGACATGTCCTGTTTTCTCATGAGCTACTGCATTTACAAACATGAGAAACATCCAGCTCGTATATTTCATCATCGCCCATCATTCAGTGTATTTTCAGATGTAGGCCCAATTTAAAAATACAGAGCAGATTAACAATGTGATCTTATGTCTATATCTTTCTATCAAAAAATAAAACTGGGGGTTAAGATTGAATTAACCACGATGTCTTCTGACCAGGACCTTCGCTGCATCTCTCTCACCCATTTCCTGTCATCTCTAAACTGTTTATACAAGGTATAAATAGGTACAAAAATGCTCCGAAAATACTTCAAAAGTCGGTGTAGTGTGCAGCCTTTGCTGAAGTACGCACTCCCTTAATGTCAAATATTAAGACAAAGCCATGGCTGACTGCAATTTTAATGACTGACAACTTTAAATAACCAACTGAAGCAAATCGAAGAATAAACTGAAATGTGCCCACTTCACCCTACTTCAACTATCAACTACGTCCCCTGAATATTTGAGGTTCAGAGTACTGTAAGAAATAACAACCACGGCCTTGCTGGAGCACACATGTTGCAATAAGACATCATATAAGATGTAATATGTGTTCGGGTTTCTCTTACCAAGACAGAGAAGCACCAAAGACACCTCGGTGAGCGCTGTATTTGAAGGAGAGAGGTTGAGTTCAGTTTTGGACCATCCCAGTCCGTTCTGGTTGAGTCTGGACAGTATGTAGTCTTTGCACAAGGCTTTGGACTGAGACACCAGCTCCTTCTCTGTCAAGGAGCGGTCAAACACATCCAGGACCTCCGCAGCGAACACAGAGGACCTCCGCAGGACCTCCATGTCCTCCTGCGGGTGGATCTGGGTGAGGGAGCGTCTGACCTCTTCGGATCAGCTGTGTCTCAGCGTGTCTTCTCTTTATCCTGGAGAGGGTTCAGCAGCGAGGACAAGATGGTGGCTGCGAGGACAGAAAAGCCTTATTTAGAAGCAGCTGAGGGTGGCATGAGTGACATCGGTTCATCTTGAAATGTTCCTGTCACACAGAGAGACATGGAGAGAGACACTTTTAAATCGACACACTGCTGCCAAAAAAAGTAAAACAGCCTGAGTGGTGATTATTGCACTTCCTGCTGTTACTGCATACTTTTTTTTTGAAGGACTGTAGGTCTGAACGGACATCCAGGATCTAAATCAGACCAGAAACTTACATAAGAATGAGATGGAGGCGTTATTGTTGTGAGTCACATGCTGGGATAGTCAAGATATTGCTACACTTCTTGGATTATGCAACAACAAGCTGATACCACAAGATGACAAGGGGGAATATTTCGCTGCTTGTTGATTTGAGATTAAAAATGCACGAAGCAGGGCAGAGCATTTTAGATACATCTCAGAGTGCAGATTTATTGGCATCTTTAGGCTGCTGCGCGCAAAGAACAAGCAACCTTACCTTCAGCCCAGGAGTCCCCTCCAATTAATCAATCAGAAAACCTCTCAGCGCCTGTCTGCGATGACCAGCCAAAAGAGCCCGAAATTCACGAGAGATCCGTGCGACTCTTCTCACAATAAAGCACTTTCAGACCACTCAGAAGCCACCGAGCGAAGTTCTGACTCCGGTGGTATCTCCACAGGATCTCATGGTGCGGCTGGTCCACTTGATTCTCAGAAAAAAAGGCACCTACTGAGCGGAGGGACGCAGCTGGAGGACGCCTACCTGTTGTTCCACCTTCCCAT
Organism: Scortum barcoo; assembly: GCA_023238725.1. Lineage (NCBI taxonomy): Eukaryota > Metazoa > Chordata > Actinopteri > Centrarchiformes > Terapontidae > Scortum > Scortum barcoo. The sequence continues at coordinate 15,854,379 of CM041533.1, read as the reverse complement.
TGGCGCACGGCGGGCTGCGCTCGGTTTCAAACTCAGGAGGAGCCCGGAGGAGGGGTTTGACGGCGGCTAGACGAGACAGCTCTCACGACGGCGGACAGAGGGAGACAAACCAACCGCACCAGTTCGTCTCATTCACAAATCTGGCCGCATCAACCCGAGAAGAAAAAAACGCTCCCGAAAAGGAACTCGTTTTTCCTCGTTTACGCGCGCTCCGGTGCGTAAAAGACGCGCGCCGTCACCGCTCCATGGTCCGAGTCAGGTTTCAAACACTTTGCACAGATTGAATCTCGAGATGTGATGTGATGTCATGGAAATGGGGTTTCCCGGCTCAGGCTGTACAGGTGTCTCACTCCACAGCTGATCTCCTGCCAGAGTTTATATAAGTGTTCCAGGTAGAGACCAAAAGTGCCGCACTTTTAATCCCCTTCGGAGCAGATAAATATAGCTGTCCTCCTGTCTGTTTATTGGGCTGTGTTGCTCCTTGAATGAAGCAATTCATTTGTTAGATTTTATTTTTTTATTATATGAAAATGTATTAAGGCTGCATGTGTGCTCCATAGATCTTATTTATAGGAAAACAAGGTCAGTCAGAGGAGAGGTGCTTATAAACAATATACCTGTTTAAGGCGGCTTATCGGCTCATTTCCCACGTTCGTGTGTGTGTGTGTGTGTGTGTGTGTGTCTGTCGCCATATTGATAAGGCAAGAAAAAGTTCTATATGAGTGCATGTTTACTGTGACTGATTGTCAGTTTGTCCAAATAAAACAAGCAGTGCCAAACTGTTAACAGCTATTATGGCTGTTTATTGGAGTAAGTGGTTTTACTTTTTATATTAAATACGTTACCCTATAATTACCTGCATATGTTATTAGGCTAACTGTTAAATTAGTTTGCGTAGTTATCTCTGTGGCCGCTGGTTGTCGCTGTTGCTGCGTATTGGGCTCCACAATGTTTTTCTATTTTTTATTTATTGTGACGCTTTCTTCAACATTAATTTGTCCTCGGCCTCACAGCAACATGCAAATACAACACAGTATCATTTGCAAGTCGTGTTGATGATTAATAGGTTTACTTTTTGCTATAGTCTGATCCTTGTTATCAGTGTTACAATAAATTAAGTTTTTATATTTGCAAGAAAAATCATAGATTCAGGTCCACATTACAGCAAACACGTTTCCAAATGACAAACAGGGCCAAGAAATAAAAAATGTAACTGAAGCATCCTTCGCCAGAAACTTTTACTATCTTGCTTTGGTGTTAAGCTTCTGAGACACATCAAAATTAAACAGCTATTCTACTTTTTCCTCATCTGAGCACCAGAATATGTATCACATTATCAACATTAACTCTCTTTAACCATCGTGGTATTTATGGTATAGGTGAAAATGGGACTAACTTTCCACTTCACCCAAAACACACTGCTCACACAATCTGTTTTCCTCCTGAATATTTTTGAATCAACCAACCTTAATGGCCAGAAGAAGGACGAGTCATAACAAATGGTTCAAGGCCAAACTTATTTTTGATATCACACAGATCCTTCATCTGGGCTTTGACACAATATTTTAGAACCATTTTTCCTCACATTTCAATACAAGCCTATTTTTTATACAGTTAACATTACAACACAAGTTATTCCTGCAGAGGACTGACACATATAAAGAATCAAAAGTTTTGATGCTGTAACGTTTATAAGAGTGAAACATCTGCAGCTGCTCTTCAGGCTTGTCTGGACCTGCTGCAGGATCAAAGCCTCATTCTTGGCCAAATATTCAACATAAAAACCATCATTAAATTAGTTCACAGTAAATCCTTCCTGACTGAAAACACACTAGTAATCAAGCATGTAAGTATTATCAGCAAAATGGGTCAGTGTTTTACTTGATATCTGATGTTAGTGAATTCATATTTCAGCTGCATTAATGTGTTTGTTGCATTTCACTGCTGTAGATATTTAAGGTTGAGCTAATTTTAACTATTCTATATACTGTTAATCTACAGCAATGCATACAAATAAGATACAAATTTTAAGTAAAGGTTCCTTGAATTTGCTTGAATTTGAAAGTACAGTGCTTGAGTAAATGTATTTAATAACAGTTCACCACCACATTTTGTCCAAACCTACAAGTTTATACTAAAATATTGATACGCAGATGTGATCGTTAGACATGGTGAATAAATCAGAGGTTAAATATCTGATTTTTGGTCTGTCAATTAATAAGTTGGCACTTTTGGATAGTTCTCCATTAAATCTACAGACTGCTATGATTAAAGGCTCCACAAATGAATGAAATTCAAAGCAGTCATGTTGCTAAATTAAACTCTCTCCTGTTTTGTTTCCATCTTGGAGACGTTGGTGTCTCAGTAATTAGCACATTTGTGGGCGAGTTTTTTAGCAGCTCTGTTAAAAGGATAGTGCAGCTTTTAAAGAAAACCTCGCCCCCCTTTAGAGTCACTTGTTCAGATGAGAGACTGCCAACACAGCTGACTCTCTTTCTGGGTTTTCGGACTGAGGGTGTGAATCATGGATGAAACATAGCGATTTTATAAGCTACAGTACTTTATTATGAAACACAATACTTGGCCCATTAGACATCACTTGATCTAGTTTTGCCTCTTTACAAATGACACAAGGAGTGATCGAAGTTCCTAAAATGTCTGTGTCACAGAAAAATTAATTTATGACCATGTGACTCATTTCATAAATTCCCTCACTGTGAGGTTAATGTCCACATTCATAGTCATTCATTCATTTTTCAGCTGCCAAGCTCGGCCCCCCAACTCCAGAGGCATTCGTCCTCCCTAATTCTTTTCAATTGGCTAATCGAGAATGACCGGTGTGTCTCAAGGCCGCTGTTGTGCTGCTAGGAAGACAGCTGTAGTCCATAGACAAGACAAGGTTGTGTTGTTTTGTTGTTTGTTGGTTTCTACATGATAAATTTGCTATCGGGTAAAACGTAGACTCGAGTCAATGTTAAACTGTCACAAGATCGAGGAGAACAAGGAGTGTGTTGTTTAGTGATAGAGCAGCTCTGAGAAACAGCTGATGGTGCAGTTAAAGACTGACACAAACTGTTACGTCCAATACGGTTTAGTCAGTCTGCACATTTTGTCTCAGAATCATTCATTTCCAAGTAAGTTTTCACAGTTTTCACAAGAGGAATTTGCCTACATAACATTAAAAAATAGGAAAAGAAATTACATTAAAAAATAGGAAAAATAAGAAGTTCTGCACAAGAAACATGAATAGAAAATTGAAAAAATATTTTTAAAAGTCTGAACAATACATCAGTTTTTTAAAATTATATTGAATATATACTATTCTAAATTTAGCATTGAGGCTTTATCATTTCAGACTGTTAATGTGAGGACACTGGCAGGAAATGCTTCAGGGCTCCTCTGAAGAAAACACTTCTTTAGAGATCAGTGAGTGAAACTTCACAGTGCCGTGCATTAACGAGCGCAGTTTCTCTTCCATTTAGGATTTTTGGTGACCTCGAGAGGTGAGACTGAGACTGAGAGTCATACCTTCAAGTGGCCTTTTAGTAGCCACTGGTCAAGTTTTAGACCTTCAGTGAAATATGCACTACCAAAAACATGCATTAAAATTTGCAACTGTCTGATTCAGTACTTTGTTGTCACTCTAATTAATGTAGGAAAATATTTCTTTTCTCTTGCTACCTTTAGGTTTTTCACTAGAATATCACATGTGCATTTTTAATTCTGTGCATTAATCCTACGTTGAATGATGTATTGTCTGTGCTTTTCATGCCTGCACTTCACTGAAGAGCCACCATGTGCTAAACTATCACTCAGTATGTAAACAGACAGTGATGATTCAACCTCCCTCCCTCCCCTCCGTCTCTTGTGCACAGATTCCTCTCATTCCAGCCAGGCTTTCAGCCCATCGTACGTTTTGGAGGAGTGCATTTCGAGCTTCATCCAGGCCTCACGCCCATCGTTGGTGGTGCTCGGGGAACAGGTATAACCAGAGGCACAGGCGGGCTCGTCACAGGGTTGGACCCAGCCTCTCTGCAGCACCACAGGCAGGGATGGGCAACACAAAGTGTGACGTTGGGTTTGTGAAGTCTGATTTCACCTTTTACCTAAATTGTGCTTGAGGAACATTTTTAGAGATATCTTAGGGGAAACCTTTGGCACAAAGAGCAGCTTCACTTTTAAAAATAGTCACGTTATTCATTCTTATCTTTTTTGGTCAATAATTGTTTCATACTGGTTTCATCTTTCACGTGAAGTTTCATCCTCATCTGAATTTAAGTTTGTTTAGAATTTCTCAATAATGGGGTGGGGAGGGCAGTCCTCTCTGGGTCTTGGTTTCTTTAACCAGGGCCTGTAACTCACAGACCCCGTCCCCCTTTCACCACCATTGATGAGACAGTCCAATCACAAACAGGCTAGGTGGGGACAGGAGGGTGGAGCTTAGCATTGAAACAGGGTGTGGTCCTGAAACTAGCAAGGTCTGTAGTAGTGCCTTGGGGTTTAAATTGACTTGAATGATCACGGTCCCATACTTATTGCTGGCTTCTCACTTTTACTCATCTCTGCTCTGCTTTCTTCTCTCAGTCTTTTCTCCTGTCTGTTACCTGTGAGACTTTCAGCCTCTGTTGGATTTTTAGTAGAAATTTTAGACACCTGAGAACAGCTGGAGGCTACCAACCCACAGAGTAGCTTTGCATGTGCCTGGTTGTCACCTGATCCCTCTCACCGGCATTGCATCTGTTGGATCCTCTGGTGTTCAGTGCTGCCTGCCCCGGCTGTGCAGCTGCTTTCCTCTCAAACAAGAGCGAGTGCTGAGGACTGGTGCTCAGCAGGTGAGTCACTTGTTGCTGTTGTACAACATCAAGCATTTTCAGAGGTTTTCAGGTATCTGAGATTGATTTTTGTCTGTGCTGCTCCTGTTAAAAAAATGTTTGAATGCATCATGGTCAGACCGGTTATGTCTTTTGCCAGATACTCTTTCAATCTCATAACACAATAAGATTTCTCTGGACGAGGATGATAACACTTTACTTCTGCTGCTTCAGATAAAGAATGTCGTTTTTGTTTTCTCTGAAGTTGTACACCCTGGATCAGCTCATATCTCAGTAGCTCAGTGGGCTGTGTAGGCTGGCAGTGAGGGCCAAGTTTTTTGCCTCACCTGTTTGACTTGATCTGTTAGTCAGCGAGCGAGTATTTCATTGTGTTTAGACTGACAGCAGAACACAAATATTTCACAATCCTTCCTTAAACGTTGATTGATTTTTTTTTTTTGGACTGTAAATAAAATAAAGCTTATCCTTTTTTTAAAAAGAAATAAAGCACACAGTAAAAAACAGTGATGGCTTACATACTACACTCTGGATCAGGCTGTGAAAGGAGCTCCTAGTACAGATTTCTCTGTGTATTTTATTTTAGTTGTCAAAGGTTGTACATATGGGCACTCAGGGGTGTTTGATGAGCCTGTGCAGCTGTCTCCTGTTTGTTCAGTCAGCGGGGAAGCAGGTGGAACGGTCGCTTTGTCGCTCACCTGCCCAACTAACCTCCCGATCAGCTCAGCCGCATCGCTTGGTTTCTGACGCTCTTCTTTTGCTTTTTTTTTCCCCCAGGGGTTTAATCTTACAAGAATCAAGCCGTCACCATGCTGCAAGGCGCAGTATCAAACATTTTAAAATTCCACAGTTATCTACAGTCAAGAACTGGTAAGTATTCTGTTAAACATTTGCACCTCAGCTTGGTTTGAAATATGAATGAATATCTGATGAAGATCTAATGGCACAGTGAAATGCTGCATTTAGGAAAAAAAAGGGGGGGGGTAGGGGGCTTGTTTAGCTTGAATTACCCCATGAATCAGCTGTGTCGAATATATCTGTGTATGTGTCCATTGAGGAGTGTTTTTTTTTTTTTTTTTTCCCCCACAGATCCTCGAGTCAGGGACTACCCCCTGATGCAGAGCCCCGTAGAGATGACCTCCATTCTGTTGGCTTATGTCTTCTTCTCCCTGTACGTCGGACCTCGCCTGATGGCAAACCGCAAGGCTCTTCACCTCAACACAGCCATGATTGTGTACAACATCAGCATGGTTTTAATGAACGGCTACATAGTGTATGAGGTAAAGTAGATGATTAAAATCCCTATTTCTTCTTAAACCAGCTTGTGAAATGTTATTAAGGGCTACTGGTGTGTTTCTGACACTTAGTTCATGATGTCTGGGTGGGCCACCACATTTACATGGAGATGTGACCTCATTGACACCTCAAGCAGCCCGCAGGCTTTTCGGGTAAGACAGTTCATTGTTCATCCTTTTCTGATTCCCTTTGTTCAACCTGTTGTGTCCTAGAGAACAAACTTAAGATGAATTTTAGACCAGAACTGGCTTGAAAAATAATGATTACATATTTGACATTTCAACTCTTTTCATCTGTTTCTCCTTCCCTCAGATGATTCGAGTGGCCTGGTTGTTTTATTTTTCAAAATACATCGAACTCCTTGATACAGTAAGGACGTTTCCATCTTTCACTTTTTGTCTTTTTATTTTGTACATGGCAACTTTAGCTTGGTCTTCTTTCATTCAAGGTATTCTTTGTACTGAGGAAGAAACAGAGCCAGATCACATTTCTCCATGTATTCCATCACTCCTTCATGCCCTGGACGTGGTGGTGGGGCATCACTTTGACTCCAGGTGAGGTTTACTCAGCATGATGTCAACGCAAAACACTTCATGCATAGCAGACATTATGCAGCAACACAGGACTTCAGCCATAAACGTGGCTTAAAATCTCCTCAAATTCAGTCATTTTACTACTTTGGATCCAGAGATGAAGCCAATTGTGGAGTGAATGTGTGGATCACATCACATAAAGATGTATGTATAATGATTTTCTGTGTGTTTTTTTTTTTTCCACTCAAGCTGGAGGAATGGGCTCCTTCCATGCTATGGTGAATGCAACCGTCCACATTATCATGTACTCCTACTACGGACTCTCTGCTGCAGGACCTCGCTTCCAGAAATACCTGTGGTGGAAGAAGCACATGACAGCAATCCAGCTTGTATGTCTCCATTTTTTTAGAACAGTATTTGCAATCAAATGAGGAAGCATATTAGATTTTACTGCAGATCTGTGTCGGAATTAGATTTTCGATAACAAATTTTCCCTTCTCTGTTGCTTCACAGACGCAGTTTGTTCTGGTCTCCCTCCACATCAGCCAGTACTACTTCATGGAAAAGTGTGACTACCAGGTTCCACTTTGGATCCACCTCATTTGGATATATGGCGTCTTCTTCTTCCTCCTATTCTCCAACTTTTGGATACAGGCCTACATGAAGGGCAAGCGGCTCCCCGTCGTGTTGGATAAGTCGGAGCAGAAGGGTTCCACCAGTGAACCCATCACCGTCGTGGCCAATGGGAAACACCTGGAGAATGGGAACACGCACTACCACACCAACGGCAAAATCGTCATGGGCAAAGTAAAGGAAATCTAACTTGGTGACTCTGGACGTGAGAGGGAGGCTCTATAGAGCTACCTTGAATATGTCATTCCTGTCTAGAAGCATATTGGAATGGCACCTATTTCAGTATGCTGCTTCTAAACTTTATCATTTCTATGTAAGCCTAGTCTTTCTTATGCACACTTGTTGGGATATGAATGGCATGTCATGTTTTGCCAGTGATCTCTACTCTCCACATTGTGTTTGTTAGTTGCTGCGAAAACTATTAACTGTGATGAACACTGTATGAAGATTGGTGCTCATTTTCTCACTGATAGTATTCTTCAACCTACACCACCTACTGTTCGGCTGACCCTTGTTGCTTGGGAGTATTGCACCGAAGGCTAGCACATCTAAATAACTGCACAAAGTTTATGCCAAGAAAAAGTTTTCTCTGTAAATGTCAGATATTTAGGGTTTTTTTTCCTCTTTTTTTTATTTATCTTTTTGAAATAAAACAAATTATAGATAAAGGTCTGTGTCATTTGGAAAGCAGTTATGGTGTGCACTTTGGTAAGAAAAACATATCACACCTCAATTTTTCATTAAGAATTGTGGAAAAGGATTGTTATACTGTATATTACAGTATTGGTGCATTTTGCATTTTTGCATAATTAGACAGTGACATGTACACTGCTATGCGTGATCCTCCATATTGACCCATTCTGAGTTTTGCAATGAGGTTAACAGAGTGTGCTTTCTATTAAATTAGGATTAAATAAAAAGCATGCTGTAGATGGCCCTTTTCTGAATATCACTGCATAATGTATATACTGATTGAAAACCTACCAGTGTTTTTCCTGTTGTTGTTGTTGTTGTTGATTACACGACTGCACTGATGACAGTAGAAGGATGTAGTTTTGAAGCACTGCTCACTTTTTTTAATTGGATCTGACATTTGCCAGAAAAACAAAAATAGATGTTTAGGTGTATCCAGGAGCTGTTTACATGATTAGCCTTCACAATGTTCAACACACTAACCTGTTTCTGACTTAAACAGTTTTGTATTTTTGTAATTTCTCCCTGTTTCCAAACATTCCAAAGTGAATAACCAAATTGATTGACCAAATTGTTTTCATCATTTCTTACACTGTGTGGGTCCAAATATCTTAAAAAGAGGCCCTGTTTATAATAAAACATATGCAAGAAAACAGAAAAAGTATAAACATGAATAAGAAAGTGTTTTTTTTATCCTCTCAATGTCAGCAATGCACTGGTGAACAAGTTCACATCATGGTTAAAAACCTGACACAAAAGCAAATGATGTCATCATTAAATACATCCTGTTGTTTGGTTGTGAGGTTAATTAATGAAACCAGCTGCTCAACTGGGATGTACGAGTGAAAACCTGCATCCCGACTGAATCTCCCTCCATCTCGAATAACCTGCAAAATGTCTGCATGCATTACTGGTGCCAAATGTTTGCTGATGTTCTACCTTTGGTTTAGAATAGTTTTGATTCAGATAAACTCATCTGGCAGCAATGTAAATGTGCACGAATGCATAGGACTTGATTATGTCAGATCATTGTGCACAGAGTAGAAGAGCTCGTCAAAGCTATTCATCCTGTCTTGTCTGTCTCAGCTGATACAGGACACTGTAAAATGTATGAATGAAAACAAGTGGCCTATCAGAGGAAACACGGTCATTATAGATCTGAAGTGTTGAGTGTCTGAATGCTTCCCAGCATGATTTGAGGCAATAAAATGATCATTGTTTTCATCATTTTATCTGAACTGCTGCAGTGTTACTATTGTTGTATCGTAAACTGCAATGAGTCCACACAACATAACATCATGGTGAATTATGTTATGCACAGCACTATTGAGGTTGCATCCTTAGGTTTGCATCTTTGATGACACAGTACAAGATTGATGTTTTTTAGTTATACCTATGATTTACAGATTTACAGACAAACTGTGAACTCATCACAGATTGTTCCTATTTGAAAGTCTAATTTTGACAGGACAGATTTTATTAGACATAGTATATCTGCACCTGTGACAACAGACTATCACTACTGTTAATATTGTTCTGAATACCATCAGTAAATCAAATCACATCGCCTGTGTTTCCTTTCTATTTTTAGCAGTATCAATGATCTGTCAAATATATAGCACTAGCTTGCTGCAGCGGGAACTGGTCTGACAAAACCTATTTGATTATTTGTTTTTGTGATTTTGAGTTTGTTATACATTACTCACAAACTCCTCCTTTCAGGCACTAGACTTGTGTTAACAACCAGCTGTTACATTTAGCCAGATATTCAGCAACACTTCTGGTATCAAACAGAATCAAGGAAGTACTTTTAGATGAAATAATTATATAACAAAAGACACTAGATTGTAGTGTCATCTTCAAGAAAACATCAGAATGTGGTAACTGGCCACTGTTTTTAATCATGTCCTAAACCTCACACCCTGCGCGCTGTTACTGTCTAGGTGGACACATCAGTGCTCAAATAGATACCAATACCACCCATATTTATCCATTAGTTTTGGGATGCAAGGATCAACAGATTTCCAGGATGAATGTGACAGTTATTCCTCTTTTGGTTTGACAGGTGGAAAGCAGTTACTGGTGGAGTGAACCATTTCTCCCCTCATTTCTCTGTAGTTTTTTTTTTTTTTTTAAATTTAAGACAATAGTTTTTAATCTTTTCTAAGAGATTAAACTACAGGTAAATTTCTTAACACATCCTTGCTCTACAGTTTAAGACATGACAGCACTAAAACATGTCAATTAACTGACAGAAGCACATATGGTAAACAAACCATTTATTTATAACCTAGTACACTGTATACAATACAGCCTGATTATACAATAAAAGCCAAGCGAAGGTCATAAATAGACTTAAAAACAGGACTGTTTAAAATCAAACACTTGTACTTTACCACATTAGCAGACCTCTTAAACTGAGAACCCCCATTACTGCACACCACCAACAGGATCATTAAGTTGCCAGTTCTGGCTAAAACACTGGGTGGATATCTTTATTGTGGATTAAATAAAACATTTGGACATAACTCATTCAGCATAGATCAAAAATCAAATGTCAAAATACAGCAATTTATCTGATTGACTGATGAATGACACTGCTTGTTGATTTGACCAGCCTCTCTTTGGCCTTCTTCTTGATAGGATCCACTTCAAAGCTCTTCCACAGACGAATGGTCTCATCTCCAGCAACGGTCGCAACTGTGGAGCAGTCTGGGCTCAGAGTCAAACTGAGGACTCTGTCCTCGTGGCCTAAAGGAAGCAGCATTAACATGTTTAGACCAGCAGAAATCTTGAAGTACAGCACTTTTCAGTTTACGCATGAACAAATACAGAGCCAATCCAGACAGACGTTACCGTTGAGCTCTGCAACCCTGGTAAGAGAGGGGTACTTCCAGATGACAACGTTGTTGTGGGCATAGCCGTGTGCAGAGACCAGTTCCTTGTAGTTGGGTGCAAACACCAGTGAAGAAATCTAAAGTGATGGGAGAAGAACAAAAATTATAGTCATTAAAATAAATTAAACTCAAAAGTTAAATCGAGAAACACTTTAACTAAGTAGTGTGTTATTACCTGGGACTGAGTGTCAAGTGAACTAATGCAGGAGCCACTGTTTACATTCCAGATGCGGATGTGGCGGTCGCTGGTACCACCTCCAGATGCAAGGATATTTGGCTGCCATGGACACCAAGCCAACGCCTAATAAAAATCACATCCAGGTAAGTATTAAACTTCAGTCTGACAGGAGTGTAATGACAGTGATTACACTTTAAACATCTGGAAAAGTACCAGGAGCAAGAAGGAAAAAAAAAAAAAAAGTCTCTGAACTAGCAAGTCAGTTTGCTTGTTCAAGTATGCAGATACTCACCTTGACTGCTCCTTGATGTTCACTCCAGCAGCGGACTGCCTGGCTGGCGTTGCCCTCCTGCACGCGGGGCCAGACGCACACAAGGTTGTCATTGCCACCACTGGCCAGGTATCGCCCATCAGGGGACCACTGCAACCCACACACCTCCTGTGAGTGACCACTAAGTGTGCAGATGTGATGTTCTGCCACCCTCACATCATGATGGTGGATGTGTCCTGACCGCGAGCCACTAAGGAGAGAAATATTACAGTCAAGTCAAACACTCAAATGGAAATGTAAGAATCTTTTGTATAAAAAAGGTGAGGAAAGAACTGTACCTGGAAAGAATATGGTCATTCCAGCTCAGGCTACCCACTCTAGCCGTATGACTGGACATGCTGCGCAAACGCTTCTGGTTGTCAACATCCCACAACTAAGGAAACAAGAATGTACAGTTTAACTAAAAATCAGTTCTTTGAGTGTCACATGCCCTTAAGAACCAAGGTATTGTGTTCCATCAGCATACTAACCTGAACTTTGCAGTCACTGGTCCCAATAGCCAGGTAGCTTCCCTCTTTCGTCCAGGACAGTGAACAGATGTAGTCTTCCTCGCGTTCCAGCTTCATGAGAAGAATGATGTCGCCTTGACTGGCATCCCACAAGTAAACACTGTTATGGAGCGCCACTGCAAGAACATTTCGACTGCTCCAGTCAAGCAGATTCAAATCTGGAAAAAAAAAAAAAAAAATCAAATGAATGATTGTTTGGTGCACAGGAGTGACCTTTTGCATAATCAAATAAGCACAAGCTATTGAAGGGAACAATATTCACATGTCACAAGATGTGATGAATGATGCATGCCTGGCTTTTCTCAGACTACAATATCAATAGGCATGAATGTTTTCTGGAAAAAAAAAATTTCAAAACTTACAGAAATCATTACGTAGCTCAGGAGCATCTAAAATTCTGTCAGGAGTTGAGGATATGTATCTTGTCTTTTTGACAGAGGCAGGAGTTGTAACCTGACTGTAGAGGACTTTCAAGTTGTTCTGATAGCCTGTAAATTAGACAAAAACAAGGGACCATAAGTTTTAAAAATACTCACTTTGTTCATACAGTATTTATTCCCCAAGCATCATCGACACACAAATATTCTCAAAGTACCTTCTGGGGCGTTCAGCGGCTTCCCTCCAAGGTGCAAAATCTTTGCATCTTCAATGTTGTATCCATTTAGGGACATAGACCAGGCTTTCTGGTTTTCCTTTAACAAGACAGATGGTCTAAATCAATAAAATCCTTAATTGATAAAAGGAATAAGGAGCTTTATCAAAATAACGTACTGATGTTCCTGCTGTGTTGCTGGTGTCTGCAGGCTCATTCTCCTTTGTGAGGAGGAAACTTGCCACATCCATTTGTTTGCTGTTTCTCACAGGGATGAAGCGGTCGCCCCCCATCTTAGAGGGAGTTTGTTTTTTATTTTTGCCTGAATAAAATAAAAAAAAACGAAGTGGTTAACATATGCAGAGATAAAGCTGCTCAGAGTCTCATGTAAACCAATCCCACACACACACAACCTGGTGTTTTGCTGGGTGTTTTTGATGAACTCAGCGACACATTGGCAGGTTTTCCCGGCGACAGGCCGCTCAGGGCGGTGGAGGCGTTTGATGAGCTGGCCTTCCTCTGCCACCTCGCCATGGGGGCGTTTGTGATCGGCATATCCAGCTTCAAGATACTGTGGATGTCGTTCTCAAACCCAAACTGCGCCATTTTAATTCACGTGTTCGAGCCACCTAAACATCACGGCAAACAAAAAAATAAATAAGTTTAAAATAAGCGTTCATTTGGTGTGCAGCACAAGGTTGTTTTTTATTTAATCTCAGCTTTACACTAGCGGCTTGTGTAAACCAGAAAACTTACTTCATGTACAGGAAAGCGTTTGAAAACAAAGAATTGCTTTGCATTAGTTCAGCCAGACCTATTTTTTATTTACTTCAGGTACGCTATAACTACTTAAACAGCTATTTAAAAATGCAGTTAACCTAACATAACGTAAATAACGCAGCATTAACCGTAAACGTGTCACTTTAACTTCTTTAAAATAACCAAAACGAGCTCACCCCTTCCAGAAAACGTGGACTACCTGCAGCACCGCTCGCCGTTTCTCTCTCGTTTCTCTCTGAAGTTTGAATTTGGCCATGATGACGCCACACGGTTTAAATGCCTGAAAGCGCTGCTGCGATTGGTTCGTTCAAGGCGCGGCCCTGGCATTGCTATGGTAACGTTTACGAATGCGCTCATGTGATTGGTGGAGAAAACTTCCTCAGAGTGGAACGCCTGCAAACGATCCTCCTCCTCAAGCAGCTACCGCCACCTACTGGCCGAAAGGTGACATAACGATTGTTATTGTGGTTGATGAAGTGTAGAAAATGATAAAGAAACTGTCTACCGAGTTATTACACTTTGAAATGTTAAACAGTCAGTTATCAGACGTCTTTTATTCGATTATGTGAAGGTCGAGAAATGTATGTGGCCATATAATAATATAAAAAAATACAATTTTAAGTTTGTCATAAGCTGCTGTGATATAAATGTGTCATTGAGATTTCACCTCAAACACTTCAGTTCATCCTGGATTTTTTCTTCATAACAACCTTAAAAATTATCCAATTCATAGAGGCATCAACAAGGTACAAGAAAAGATAAAGTAAAAATAAAGTTAGTTAAAATTATCATCTGTATAAACAATATCTCATCTAATCTTATCTTAAGCCTAATGAGACAAATACTTCTAATCATGATTCACTTATCCTGGATTTATTTACTACAAAGAGCCATAATGAGTATCACTTGGTGATTAACTACCAAATTATGATTGTTTGATTGATATTTGATTGAATCAAGAAAATCAATCTTCAGGAGTACATATAACAAATGACTGAGCCATTCACAGCCCCAAAAAATACAACTGGAATTATCTTTTGTAGATTATTTAAATTAATACACACAATATTTTCCTAACATATAGAAAATAATGTAGTCTCTAAAGAATGAAACACTCAATGACATATAAATTGATGTCTTTGTGAATAAATGACTGGGAAGCACAGGTTTCCGAAAATAAAATAGATTAGAAAACCTGGTTTTGGCAATAAAGTGAAAATTAGATCACTCTTACAGGAGCGCTTCGTTGTTCACAAACCATGACATTACACGTTTAGTCAGACCCAATTAGCTTGGGAGCACAATAAAGAGACAAATGAGATGATGGTTCTACACAGCAGCTTGGAGGGAACAATCTGTCTGATTAAACCTGATCAAGAAATCTCACATCTGGTTTTTAAAGTACTGGTGTTTTAATTAACTATATGTGCATGGAAAGCAAGACAACAATCAGAGGCAGCTGATGAAGCTCTTTTAGTTCATTAAAAGTAAATTAGAACAGACATATTTTTACTTTTTGCCTCTGGACTTGGAGAAATAATTATGGAAATGAAAGTCAAACATTTAAACTTCTAAACCATCACACAAACTAGGGAAAAAAAACAGGATTTTTTCTTAAATTAGCTGTTCTACACCACAAAACAAAGTCTGACAAGAGAAAGAGTTAATTAAATTATCATCTTTATTACAGCATTTTGCAAATAATACAATCACAACCATGTACACTATCAGAGGGCAATACTGAATGTCCAACAGCACAGTTCGATAACTGGACGCACTCACACACATTTGGCATAATTCACTATGACTTCTGTTAGTGGCAAAACAACACCTCAGCAACAACACCTGAGTTCAGCGGGACTTTATCTACAGACTACAAGACACTTAGCGACATGGTCTCTTTTTACTTGAATTAGATAAAGGCTGTACCTGAAACTGAACAGTTTCATTATACAAGTTGTTCATTTGAATAGCTTAGTCCAGAGCTTGTGAGCGCTGAAAAACCTCTGCTCTTATAGTAATTAAACTGTGAAAAAGAAGCTTATACATTACTGCAGGCAGTGAACATTTTACATTTTTGGTGTGTATGCAAAGTATTAAAACAATAAAAACACCAGTGTGACACAGATATTAAAGTGCATAAATGGTTTGGGTACATTCATAGAGTAACGTACACACAATGAGCATGCAATACTGTTAAATCAGTAATTGGACATTCAACGGCTGAAATGGAGTAGGAAGCCCAAACGTGTGCCTGTTGTTCAGCTTGAGCTTTTGATAATAATCACAAGGTTTGGTAAAGGTTTACCTCTGAAGTCATTTCTGTCATATCCTTGGGGTAATGTATGACTGAGCCAAGGACACCTGTGTGGAAATCAAAGGGTATGGATTAGGCTGACTTTCACGCACACTCACACTCATTGTCCAGCATTATTGCATATCACTCCTTATAAAACTGAAGAGAGAAACTGTCACCCCAGTGTCACTAGCTGACCGGGTCAGATTTGGTCATATAAAAAAAATAAATAAATAAATGGTCATGTCCATCCAAAGGCTTTGAGTTAATTTAATATTTATCAATCTTCTCCCACAACTGTTAACTGAAGCACTGTACATAGTACAGGGTGGCTGAAAAACACAGGGATTGTTGTTGTCTTACCTCCAGGGTGCCTCAGACCTAGGGAGAGAAAGACAAAACACATGACTATGCTTTATATTTCCACATGAGTACGAGGCTCCATACCAAAACCATGTGACAGGCTGTGCTGCATTTCACAAGGGTGAGTGAGGTGTAAAGTTAAAAGCAGGCATAAAGATTAAACAGATCACACCCTTTGCTGACAATATGCAGTACAACACGGTCTTGGAAATAAATAATTCTGCTGCATCACAGTGCAGCCATGATTAATGGCTGTGCAACTTGTCCCATTATCAACCAGTAATAGGAAGGTAAACCCTCTGTGGACTCACCTTGTTTTTTGGCGCTGAGAATGCTGATTAGGAGAACCACAGTAAACGTCAGGGCTGCCATGATCGGGATTAGAATCCAAGGAAAAGAAGTGTGTGGAACTGGGGTAAAAAAAAAAAAATAAGAAAAAAAAAATGTGCATGTCAACAAAACCGGTCCTTATAACATGTATGGGGTGGTGTATGTGGAGGTGGACTGCAGCAATCACAGGGATGAACTGATGTTTGACTCATGTAACATCATTTCATTTCTACACACCCGTCGTGTCATATGACTCAGTCAAATGCCATCAGCTGTATGTCACAATCCACAACTACTAGCAGCTTTCAGGCTTTTCTCCCCCGATTTTCACCTCTGAATACAGTCAATACTACTAGACAGGTACAGCGATGGACGCAGGAAAGAGATCATTTAAAACAGTGATTAATTGTGATAATAATTATGCCATTATGCCTCATTATAAAGTTGCAAAGTTTCCTCCAATATACCATGACATCTTTTGTTAAGTTAAAATCTGGTCATTTGATTGTAAACATTGGCAGCTGCTCTCCATAAATATTACTGTATCAATTTGGCATTTGTTCTCAAAAGCCAGAAAGCATATATATACCTGGCTGCTCCTCAGAAAACCTCAGTTCTCTCATTAGCTTGACACATCCTTCCTGAAGGTGGATCCTGTCCGTCCTTCTGCACGTCCCTTCCTGGTCCCACAACACTTTGAGGGCCGTTGCTTGAGGTACGTGTGCTGTCCACGTGTCATTGTGCTCCAGAGTCAGATAGAGTGTCCCATCATAGAAAACGCGGTCGGACCAATGCAGCTGGGAGCCCTCCAGTATGCACTCACAGAGAACGGAGGACTGTGTGGTTACCTGAAGAAGAAGACAAAGGCTGTCAACACTCAGTTTGTTTGAAGCGTGATTACATTACAAAAAAAAAAAAAAAAAGTTCTTACTCAACGCTGAAGTCATGTTGACACCGACAGCTGGGAGGAGTGTATCAACTGACAGTGTTTGGAGGATGCTGTCAACTTTGCTCGTGTCAGTCAGCGGGGCGCCGTTGAGAAGGACCTGGTGCATGACCTGCTGACCTCCCACCACTCCCCACTGCTGGACCTCTACTATCACGGTATCTAAAAACACAGAGAGATGACCAAAGTAAATGCAGTAACAATAAAAATAACTCAAAATTTCACAAAGTCCATGCTGGCATGTACTGTAAAAGCAGATGTTAAACTGTAACAGTTCATCTGCAATGTTGGATTACTCATTTTGAAAGTATCCCGCATTAAAACTTTGCAAAACATTAACCATTTACAACTGTAAAACCAAAAGTAAACATCAGGTTTATTTAAACAACAGTTTATGCGACAGGTTTAGACTCAGTGTGCTTCAAAATACGACAGCATGCAAGATAACATAGGATAAAAAGATACTACCATACTAAATCATCTGAAATAAAAGTTTTACCAGTTAAGACATTTAAATCTGACTCATTTCAAACTGCAAAAAAAAGGAGGAGAGTGAGGAGAAGTTAAAACGGCATTTATTCATGCTTTCACATTATTTCAATGTCGTAGCTTTGGTCTGAATGGCACTACACATAGGACCGACTACTTTGAATGTTTGGGTAGTTTTCACTATTGCAATGCTTTGTGAAAAAAATAAGTAAAAATCAGTGAAGCAGCAGGACATTGCAGCTGCAGTGTAAAACAAAAAATATCCTACACTGTATCTAATGCAGTCAAACAGTAGAGACCTACAACAAATTGTATCATTATTATTATTATAATCATCGTAATTATTATTATTATTAATTATTATTTTTTCGTTTTTGTTGACACAGTCATTTAACTCTTTGATAGTTTGGGGGCGTTTCCAGTAATCTGTTCTGTTTGCACATAAAAAGGGGGTGATTGAGCAAACCACCACCAACAAGAAGAGAGAATTTCACAAAGACAGGATGCAGATGAAGGAACATGATGCTTTTGCAAGTTACCTGAACAAAGACGCAAAGCAAAATTGAAAGTGTGACTCTTCAATTTCACAGCTGACATCAGCTTACAGGTTATTATTACACGGGGGAACTGTGCATGAACCAGATTTTCGTTAACTTGTCAGTTTTTAAGTGCAATCATTTTCTCTAGGTGTAATCCATCAGCCCCCCTGGGGTGCAAAAGCAATGCAGACGAACACGCCTCTTACCTAGTGGAACAGAAAAAGCCAGTGACAAGTCGACCAACATCAACACAAGGATGCCACAAAAATCCATTTTCTCTCGCTTTTTCCAGCCTTTAAATCCAGCATCGTTCAGCGAGTGGGGGAAGCACAAGTTTATACATAGAGAGGATTGTTTTAAGCCATTTAAAGGGTGATCCAGAGGCTCCAGAGATACACTGACAGAGAGAGAGAGAGAGAGAGAGCCTGGAGGACTTTACAAGTCTCTCCTCTGATTTTACCGGTTCAGCTGCAAATAAAGTTTCCCTTTAAACGCCGGACCTCGGACCTGATTGGCTCTTGAGTCCGGGGAGGTCCTCCGCAGCGAAACCAACACAAAGACAGACAGGAAAAAAAAAAAGCCCAGAGTCACACCGGAGGGCGAAACTTCAGCCAGCCAACTAGTTTATCAACCCGAACAGCCGTCAGGAGTTCACGCAATCATCTCTGATGGGTGGTAACCATGGCGACGGGTGGTCACTCATGGCAACTGTCGCCCCAAGTTACTGATGTTAAACGAAGTACTAATACTGCGGGATGGAGGAGGATGGAGCCAAGAAAATGTACTTCAACTATTTAAAGTATTCAGTACAGGACCCCCCCACCACATTTACTGCACTCTTTAGATTATTATTACTCATGCATGAATGTAAAAGCAGGATCTCACTGTTGTTTGAGTTTATGCTGCTGAATATTTTCTGATTAACAGACTGAAAAACATTTTCTGTAATCGTGAGAAATGTTGTCACAGTGACACCATCACGGTGCTTTTTTCCCTGAGCAAACAGTCCCAAACTAAGCACTTTTAAAGAGACATTTAAATAATGTAAATAGTTCTAAGTAAATGCAGCACAGCCCCACCATGTTTGCCTCGAAAACAATTGCCACAGTGTATTGCCTGTTTGGTGCTAAAAAACATTCAATTCACAAAGATTCACAAAGAAGAATAGTGCAGTGACTTAACATCGAAATCATTTATAGGAAATGGTCACAAACTTGGCTGAACTTAAAGTAAAAGAGAAAGTAAACACGCAGGACTGGAGGATTGAGATAACATGAAAAAGGAAAGAATATAGTTTGGTGCCAAACAACGTTCAACTTCTGGTTGCTTTTAATAAAAATTATCACAAACTTCTTATAGCTCATCTAAAAACAGAAAGTAAACACGCAGGACTGGAAGCTTGATATAATATGAAAAAAGAAGCAACATAGAAATAGAGAGAAGCCAATCAAAAACTACACAAATAAAATAACAAACAAGAGCAAAGGGCAAGGTTAAATGATAGTCAGATGTACGTTTCAGCATGCTTATGGCCATCTCAAGGCTGGTCCTGGTATAAGTAACACATACTGTGGGCTCATGGTCAGGGGTCATCAAAGAATTTATATTATATATTTGTATTATTTTTTGCAGGGCTTCAGCTTTTGCTAATGTGTCAGAAAACGTTACGTTAACATTACCACCTGCCCTGAGTTAATAAACTCCCTAACCACACTTTGTGGAACAGGCCTCTCCACAGTAAGCACATTTTTCTTCTGTCTGCCTCGTCAATGAGTCTTCGACATGCAGCTTACATAAACACTGAGCCGGTTGTCTGGTTAAGCATGATGTAGTTTAAAGCTTGTTGTTTAAAGCACAATGCTGCTTAAAACTTCCTCTTTCTGTGATCCTGGCTCACACTATCTGCTGTTTTTATTAGTCTGATAATGAGGAACGTGTTGTTCATTTCTGTCAGTTTGCTTATCCAAACTTTAGGTCATGTATGAATTGTATGTCCCTTTTTTATCATATCTGATGCCTCATATTAATCAGTAATAGAAACAAATGACAGAGGACCATACTAATGTTTAGATAAGCCTCATCTGTCTGTCTGTGGTATGTGCGTCACATGTAAAATGTTACATGTTATGTTTTAAGGAAATAATGATTATTTGGATACCAAAGTTGTTACTAGACCTTTGTTCTTCAATCTGTGCAGCGGTATTCTGCCTCACCAGAGGGTATGCAATGCAGATGGGAAGTGATTGTATAAACAATAAACAATATAAACTGAGTGCTCTGAGAGTGTAGGGGACTTCACAGAGAGAAGGAGGTCGGGGGGGGGGGGCGGGGTTACAGGAGTCAGGCTGTTTTGTGCTTCGTGTAATTCAATACGGATGGTGCTGCAGTGCAGCCTATTTTTTAGGCCTCTTGAATGCATGCGTATCTTCCTTACATAGTTCTTCTAGACCTACTCAGCTATGACTGTGCATACACCTGCATCAGAAATGAAATAGAGATCTATTTAAATCTGCAGAAATGACAGATTGTAGGGTTCACCTAGACAATGTCAGTTTTAAGTTTCTATTTTCCTCTCTTATTGTTATTCTTGTTTTTGATTTTCAGTATTACTCATGGAAGAAATGCTCATAGCTGTACCTTAAGTAAATGTAGTAATATCACAAAAATACATGATGAAATGATGATGAGTGAAAGAGCTGCACTGAAGTGTATTTAAGCAAAAGACAAGTTTTATCAGCTGAACATACAAAAAGGAAATTACTCATTAAGCAGAACCGACCCTTGCACAGTTATATCACTGTCTACACTATATTACTGGACTGCTATCATCAGTGACTAATGGGTTAACATGTGAACAGCATTGTACTGTAATGTTGTAGCATTATTAGTCCTGGGTCGAGTTCTTTTCAACTGCTTTATAAAGTTTTAGCAGTAATTATTATTTGACTTCACATACTACTTGTTGATTACATGTTTTGCATGGAACTGTTATCCTACCTGCTAAACGTAATGTGTGATGTATATTTCCCCCTGAAACTGAGTAAAGCAGAAGTACAAAATGGCACCCTTAAATTTATATTTACATACAATAATGAGTAATGGTGATTTTCCACAACTGCTGTATAGTTGTCATCAGCAGTGAAATGTAACAGACTAAAGGACTAAGTGTTCCTTTGTGGGTTGAGTTTTTCTGAGCTCATGAAACCTCAGATACATGGTTCTCACAGGACAGCGACAAACATATAGACCATGATGCTTTGCTATGGATTAAATCACGCAATGGCATATAAAGCTGTTGAATGAGCTCAGCTCTAAAAAACACAACAGCAGTTATTAGCTATGTTGGACTCAAAAGCAGAATGCAAACACGTTGGCAGTGAAAATTTCAAAATACAGGTTTTATTTTACAAAGGGTAGGGATGGTGTGGCGTGGAGCTGGTGAATGTGGCAGGAAACAAACAGCAGGCAAAATGGCAGGCTGGAGACAAGCTTGACAGAGCAAGCAGGAATCACAGGAGGGAATGGACCTGAGGAACAGGTAAATAAGAGGTTAAGCAGGTTTCAAAAACAGCACAAGAAACTCAAACTAGAGCAGAGTGGGCCTTAAAAGCATTATCACAATAGAGAAACTGACAATCTGGGGGAGAGTGAAGAGCCGGGGTAGATATACTGCAGGGGCATGATGAGAGGATGGGTTGCAGGTGTGCAGGTTGATTGCCAGCAGGCGAGGAATTGAGCACCACGCCAAGACAGACACAAACAGAGAGAGAGAGAGACAAAACAGGGACCGGACAAGGAACACTAGGGAGGGATGAACAGGAAACATTAGGAAGAAGGTGAAGGTGCGGCCAGACCATGACAGGTTAAATGTAGCATACACATGAATGCAGCAGAAATATTAATCCAGAAACATCAGCTACAAAAGGAAACCGCTGACATGCACACACAGTTGAAGCAGGCTCTTCTCAATACATCGTCAATGTGAACATCCTGTTTGCAGCCTAACTTTAATCAACCATAAATCAGAATTAACCACACCTCCAAGAGTCTTTACGAGTTGACTCCAACAGTGTACTGAAATGAATGCAAGTCAAACTGCCTGAACGTACAAATACGTTGCGACTTGCAAGTACAAATACTCATGTATGATACTCAAAGTCCTTGTACTTTACTTAGTATTATTTCCTTAGTAGTATTTCCAATTTCTGCTACTTTATATTCTACTAAATTTCAGAGGCAGATATTGTACTTTCTACTCTAACATATGCATTTGATAACTTTAATTAATAATAAATTAGCAGATTTTTTAAATAATACAGAATAGAATCAAGAAATAAATGATGATATAATATTAAACATTAAGAGAAAACTTAAGCGATCCTCGAGGGACTAATTCAAAGGCTACAATAATGGAGTTGTAATTATCCCCATCTTTAACAGCTGCAACATTAAAGTGATGAACACATTAGTTGATCAGCATGATTGAAATGCTGAAGGGGTGGTCAGCTTGAAAGTGAAGAAGTTTCAGGAGAGGGTGTCTTATGCCTTAAACGTGTCAACAGGTATCATCCAATAGTATAACATACATTTTACTGAAATGAGCCATTCTGCAAAATGAGTACTTTTACTTTTGATACTTTCAGTACATTTTGCCAGAAATACTTGCATACTTTTACTCAGTGTTTTCCCAGTGTTGTGTTAGTAGTTTCCCTCCAGTTAAGTACCCGAATACTCTCTTCAGCAGTGTTTGCAGTAGTCAGAGTACAGTGTGTACTGAAACTGGCGCTCAGCAGCGAGCCAGCAGCGCCATCTTGTGTCGGTCCGCGGAGCGAGCCTCCTGATTGGCTGAGCGGTTGTCAGGACTGTTTACAGGAAACATGGCGTCCCGGTCTGTTGGAGAGGTCCAAGAAATGGAAGGTGAGTAAATGTGGAAAGAAGCAGCCGCGCCACGTTTTAGAGTTGAGTTTTGGTGTTTTAGTGGACTCGGCAGCTTGTTTTTAAAACGAGCTCAGTGGGTGGTTTGTACTGCTTGTTTTCTAACCAGACCTCCATCCTTGGCTTTGAAGCTAACAGGCTAACAACAACCCTTGTTAGCTTCAGTTAGCTCTCATGCTAATAGAGATAATGTCAGTTTCTCTGCTTGTGTTGTCCGCTCTAAAGGGCTGAAGCAGGATTTTATGATTAATGTACCCTGTCCGCCCTCATAACATGTGTCCAATATCAGCTCGGAAGCCTGTCTGCTGTGGTCCGTAGCTAACAGCTAACCTTAGCCTGCGAGTTGTCTTTAAACAGGTTGAAAGACAGCTGAAGTCTCTTTCACAGCAATTAATGCTAACAGATTTGATTCAGTGATTGTTATAAACCAGATGTGCTACACGTGTTCCCGCAGAGATCAGAAAAATGTTTTTTTACACCCAGGATGAGAGCCATGCAGAGACTGGATGCTCCACCTGACAGCCCCCATTTGACTCCTGGTGGTTGCATCATATTACATGTGCATCAGCTAAATGTGTCCCTGATAACACAGTCAGACAGCAACTCTGCGGTGCACATTAAACGCCTCTCTGTTGTGATCTGCAGTGGACCGAAGGGGTGAGTCCGAAGAGTCTGGGGATGATGAGACCAGAAGGAGGAGTATCAATGGCGACGTGGACCCCAATCAGCCCACGACCACAAGTAACCATGTCCAGCACTGCCACACACAGACAGGGACACGAGTCATATTGTCAGCTGCAGTATAAATCCAACATGAATAATCAAAAGTGTGACCCAGAATAATTAGTCTATCTACATGCCAGCATTACATAACTATGAGTCTTCTCGACTGCTTTATCGTGTTTATTAATACTCTGTGTCACTGCAGGGGCCACATTAGTTTATGTGATTTTCTTCTCCCTTTCATTAAAGGTAAAGAAGAGTCTCCTGTTGACATGGACACTATAACCTTGGACCCAGAGGAAGAGGTTAGAAGATTAAATAAGATTAGATAAAATTATTCCTGATGTTTGGGTCTACTGTCACAAAGTTCATGTTTAATGCTGTTTAGTAAAATGTCGAGCTCAGGAGGATGACAAGTAGTTATTAAGGTTTATAGTGTCATGTAGACACTATAAACCTTAATAACTACTTGTCATCCTAAGCTGTCTGTTTTCTCTCTAGGACGTTGATCTTGTCCATTGTCGTATTGGAAAGATTGAAGGATTGGAGGTGTTACAGAAGGCCAAAGTAAGTAACGTCAGTATTTTGTGCCTCTCTTAGTAAGTGATGAATTAATGACAGCAGTCTGAAAAAGAATAATTAAGGATCAGTATTAGAATACAGATATTGACTCTGTTTTCTTTCTTTTTATCTATTTATTTCTACAGACACTTTCCTTACGACAGAATCTCATAAAAAAGATAGAAAACCTTGACAGTTTGACCTCACTGCGCGAACTCGATCTCTACGACAATCAGATCCGTAAACTGGAGAACCTGCACCACCTCAAAGAGCTGGAGTAAGTCTGAAGAAAAGTGTGTCTCTTTTGTTTCTGCAAGAGGGCAAAAGTCAAGTTATTTATCCTATTTCTGTGCATAAGTATCAAGTGATTGGTGGTGATTTGTATTTTCTTGTTTTTGTTGTATTTTTCATGGCTGACGCTATGGAATAAAAAAGTTCATCCATTTTCTTCACCATTTATCGTGACTCACAGGGTCGCGGGTGTGCTGTAGCCTATTCCAGCTGACATTGGGCAATAGGCAGGGTACACCCCAGACTGGACGCCAGTCAATCACATGGCTGACATACCTACGGGCAATTTTTTAGACTAGCCAATTAACCTAACTTGCATATCTTTGGATTGTTGGTGGAAGCCAGAGTGCACGGAGAGAACCCACACAGGCACAAGGGAGAACATGCAAACTCCACACAGAAGGGAATGAAAAAGTCAAAAGTACAATTCATTCTAATGAGCATATTTGATCGACAGGCAGCTCGACGTGTCCTTCAACATCCTGAGGAAGGTGGAGGGTTTGGAGCAGTTGACTCGGATGAAGAAACTTTTCCTGCTTCACAACAAAATAAGCAGCATTGCCAACCTGGAACACTTCACGACCCTGGAGATGCTGGAGCTGGGCTCCAATCGGATCCGGGTATGACACTGGGCAGCCAGAAACGTTGTTGAAACCTGGCAGATCCATATTTCCATAAGATTTTAACAGGACATTAATGAATTAATAATGAATTCACTTTGTGGTGTTCCTTTGTGTCTCTTTCATTTTATTCACAGGTCATAGAAAACCTGGACACACTTGCATCTTTGCAAAGTTTGTTTCTTGGCACCAATAAAATAACGAAGCTTCAGAATCTGGAGGGTTTGCACAACCTGACTGTTTTAAGCATTCAGGTATCCTCACACAAATACTCAAGAATAGACCAGAAATGTGTGTATTAAAACCTTTGTTAATAATTGTGTGTTCATTTGCAGAGTAACCGGATTACTAAAATTGAGGGCCTACAGAACCTTGTCAACCTGAGAGAGCTCTATCTGAGCCATAATGGCATTGAGGTCATTGAGGGCCTTGAAAACAATGTGAGTCATAGAGATTCCACAACCCGTTTCTGAAAGGGCTCAATGCCAAACTGTACAAATGTATTTTGCTAACTGTGCAAACATGTCCAACATTTCAAACGCTGTTTTGTCCTCACAGAAAAAGCTAACTACCCTGGACATTGCAGCCAATCGAGTAAAGAAAATTGAAAACATCAGCCATCTGACGGACCTGCAGGAGTTCTGGGTAATTAACCTTCACTGTCTTTTACAACGTGTTTCATTATGCAACATTGCTACAGAATTTAAAGTCAATACACAGTTTCACAGCAGACATTCTGGCTAATAGAAAAAACAATGTCTCCATTTCATCTAAGGTGTCAGTGAGATTAAGCTAAAGAGGCAAATTTCACAATAACAGAGACCTGGAACTGTCAACCATGATCAGACCAGTGATTATACCTGTGCTTATTCTGCTTTCATGTAAAATGAAACAAATTCATTGATTGATATTTAATTGGTTAATAAAAATACTTAATAATAGATATAATAGATAAATTAATCTAATTTGAAATTGATGGATAGATAACTAAAACAATGAATTGATAGATTCCTTAAGTAAAATTTAGAAATAACACATGAGTAGATGAGGGTGTGGTCTATTTACCAGGTAAATATTAAAGCTGGATTCACAAAGCAATGTTATCAATAAATGTTTCATTTTAATGTCATTCAGTATCTACTTATACACAAACATCCAGTTATTGTTGTCCACAGGTGGAGTTGTGAACCTGTGTGTGTGTGTTAATCCAAAGTCCAAATTGGGTGTTCAACTAGGTAAAGATCTGGTGACTGTAAAAGCTGTAGCATTTTATTCACATAATTTTCATCAAAAGACTTTGAAAGAGGTTTCATTGTTGGGGCACTGATGGCACGAGCTTCAGCCATAATGACTGCTCAAGAGGCCAGTGTTTCAATAGTGACATCTACATTTAGATCAGTGGGAAACACTTAGGGTTGGAAATTGTGGTTGACAGCACACATTTGATGAGCATAGTTCTCATGCATTAATGTGATATGTAAGGAATAACAGAAAAGCAAACTTTAGAGGGAAGGGTCACTGCAAATCAATACACAGTTGTCATTCTGAGTGATCACCTTTATCCTATGATGAAACATTTCTATTCTGATTGGCGCAGTGGTCTCTTCCAGGATTACAGTGCCCCCATCCACAGGGCACAAGGGGTCACTAAGTGGTTTGATTTATATGTTTATATTCTGCTAATAAATACTTAAAGTGAAATGTTATCAATTTATTTTGTTATAAATTATTACTATGTATCATTATTTTTAATCTAGTGATTGAAATGTTAATTTATTCATATGTACATATTTATTAGTAGTTCTTCTAATTGACTAAGTAAAATTATTGTTTTAATGGTATCCATTTCCCCCTTACTGTATGTAGAAAAAGTATGTTTGTGTTTGAGTTAAGACAAAACAAAGTTTGTTTTCTTATTAGCCATATTGTGTTTCAATGTCTCCCCAGATGAACGATAATCAGATAGATAACTGGTCGGATCTCGATGAGTTGAAGAATGCCAAGTCTCTGGAGACGGTCTATCTCGAAAGAAACCCACTACAGAAGGACCCACAGTACCGGCGAAAGATCATGCTGGCGCTGCCAACTGTACGCCAGATCGATGCTACCTTCATCCGCTTCTAATCTGCAGTGTACAATTCAACTGCCAACTTCAGTGTTCACCCTCACCATTCTGCCTGCCCCACCTACAGAACAAACTTCATTTTGAAACACACTGGTCTCACTGAACCATGTAGTCACTCCGTACACAAACATACATTCCAACATTAAACTTACCCACAGCTCACTCAACATACATGTATGCATGTATGCACTCATTCACACCTTGATCTATGCTATTGTGTGAAAGCTTATTTATTTATTAAGCTGGATATGAACTGTGAAAGGCATTTCAAAAAGTACCCGATACTCACTTCATCATTTTTCCTCTGCACTTATTTTTCTTTTATTGTTTTGCATGTGGGTACAGTGTGGAGACATCCTCTTTCCTCCATCGTGCAGTGCCCATCAGGAAAATAGGAAATCACTCTTATTAAGCATGTTGTTGAAGTAGCACTGCTGCCAGCCTTCTTAACAATCTGAGGGATTTTGTGAGTTTATTCCTTTTGGTTGGACAGGATGAGACACAGTGGTACACAGTGGGTAAAAGAACAATTAAACCTCAACATGAAAGGGAAAGGTCTTAATTATATAGGCTAATTTACGTATTTTAATCTTAAAAATATTGCTTATCAGCATTTGGTTCCAACTCGCTTCAAAACTGAACTGAACGAGACTCCCAACTTCAAACAGTCACAGAAACTTAAGCAACGACACTATGCAGATTTCAATCAGTTCAAGAATGTGGCACCTGTCTAAATGAAAGGGAAAACAGCACAAACTGATGAATAATTTTAATAAACTGATATCATTACTGATGGAGGGAAAATGTTGATGTCCAGCAGCCTCGTCTGTTCCTTATCCAGATATTTTACAGCTCATAGGCCCATTTTCTGACTAATAGGAGTGACCTCTGCAGTAAAATAAAGCTCACAAGAATGTAAAGTCATTTGATGTGTCCATAAAGATGGTTTTGTAATCAGTGGTATTTCCCACCAGTTTTTTTTGTTTGTTTGTTTGTTTGTTTGTTTTTTACCTTGAACACAACACTGATTACATCCTTGGTTCTCTTTTGACTTTGGGAAACTTAGCAGTAAAATGTAGATTGTTTTTAACGTTAATTGATTTACTAATGGCAGGACTGGTCTCACATAAGTGTTGTTAAATAATGTAAGATAAATGACGTCATGCTCAGACAATTTTTTAAACACAGTTTAAGATTTCAAATTTTCAGGTGTGTAAAGACACTACAGTGACACACTCTGCAATATTCTCATTTGGCCTTTGATATTGCTTAATAATGAGATATTCATGTATATCTAAGACAACCAGTTCTAGCAGCAGCTTGTGGTCCTTGTATATAATGCTTGAGTGCACTTGATTTACTCCCTATTACAATTAAAAAGCAATGCATCTTTTATATGAAATTAATCTCCCACCTCAGGGCTCAAAGGTCATGTGTGGATGCATTAGATTTCAGCGCATTACTGGGTTTACATGGAGAATGCTAAACTAAGTGCTTTCTGTGCAGCATTGGATACTGACCATTATCATCTAATTCCTTACATCTGGGTTAAAGTGGGCCTTCAAATTGTTAAGTGGCCTGAGTTAATATTGAATCTCCCTTTTTAGGCAAGAAAACAACAATATAATATGGTTTGTGGCTTCAGCTGCCTCAAAACGGCAGTTCTTTTTCAAAAGACCTGAAATTCTGATTATAAACCTTTTAAATCGTAATTGTTTACGGTTAGTGGTCTTGACCATAACTGAACTGTAGAACATTTATGAGACTATCAGGAAAACTGAAGGACATTGTGTGTTATTGATATGAATGTAATGTTATTTTATATTCAGCTTTAACTATAATGACATAGCAATTGGCCAGTGGGATTGGAAGTGTCACTTTGTGTATTTGTAAATATAGTTTGGACATATCATGATATAGAAAGTCTGTGCCATCATCACCCTCCCTTTGTAAAGTGAAATCCTTTTTTTTGTCATCGTTTAAGCCAGGCAGCACAACAGATCTGTGTGAGATACCGTAACTAAGATAACGCAACCTTTATTGGTCACTGAATAAGCAATTATTCAAATTGCTAGAAGCTCATTGATGATAGAACTGATTCTTCAGGTTTTGGACTTGAAGTTTTGGGTTGAAGCTGTTTTCAAACTGAATGTATTATGCAAATAATAATAAAATTACACAAGTTAAAGAGGAAATCTGTGTACTTTTTTTATTAGGTATAATGTTTATGACTAATACAGCACAAATTTTAAAGTGAATAGTCAACTTGTCTTGCTTTATATACCCTGTACAACCTTATTATATAATATTTCATATTTCAACTTTATTTATCTACAACAATAGTGATTCAGAAACATACTAGAAATGTTGTGCAAACTTTGCACAAACTAGGTGGACCCATTAACCAAAAGTTCAAATTTGTTAAAATTATTGATTAAGGTGCCTGTGTATATAGATTTGTGGATGTAAAATTTACCTCGAATTAGCCCCAATAAAACAGCAGATATATGCTATTAATAACGTAAGTGTTCACTTCATCCTTCTAATCACAGGATACAATATCACATCAAATACATCAGTCTACACATAACATCCGTTTTCATATTAATAAAATGTGAATGAACAAATGAAAAAGTGTAGTTCTATCTGAAATTCTGAGGCTGAATTACCAAAGTCACAGGTATAGTCGATATGCTGCCTAAATCTTTCATATTCTTCTTTTATGCATTTTTTGCTGTTGTTAAATATAGTAAGCCTGTTTGGCTGTATACAACCAAGTACAAAGAAAAACAAAATAATTTTGTTCCAGGAAATGCAACAAAATTCAAAGCATATGTGATGTGTCAGTCACTGCATGGTTTCATCTGAATAGCAATTCAATTCAGATCAATTAAAAAGAAATTAAAGTTTTTTTAAAAGAATAATGTTGCCAAAGCATCAAAATACAATAAGAGGGACATCTATATTTCTTGTTGTTACGTTTGTTGAGAAAAACTGTTTTTAAATGATTAAATTAACTGGAATTGAATTAAAAAACAATTAACTACTGACAAACAAGGACTTTGAAGAAATTATGGATATGCCCTTTTTATTTAGTAAACTACATAACCCACAATGCAGCACTATTCATTGGTGACGTATGGGGCTCGCGCCGCGCCAGGCAGGGGAGGAAAGGGACGGCGCTGCGCATGCGCCACATTTATGTTGTTGTTTGTGGCGGTAAGATGGCGGCGCTCGGAGACACCTCAGCTCCGGGGGTGAACGGGTTAATACAACAATTCACAGCAATAACAGGTAAAAATAACCCTTTATTTCGCGTTTGATCCATAAGGTAGGTTTGTGTTGCTCAACGGGAACAGCTCTCTTGGCCGACAAACCACGAAATCAGCGCGCAGGCGAGAAAACGGACGTTTAGTGCTGCTGTGGCCCCTACGCTGTCAATGCAAAAAGCACAGCCAGTTATCTGATAAACTCCAGTGAAAGACTCACAAAAAGGAGCATAAAACCGCTGGCTTTGACTATTATCTGCCACAGGCCACTTTAAAACATCATTTTTTTTGCTGTGGTGCTCATTACAGACTCTTATCTCGCCCTTCTAGAGTCCGTTTTTTGTGCTCCTCTTCGCTCTGCATGTTGTTTCGGTAATGTGTTATGGACGACAACGTTTCCCTTCTTCTTCTTCATCACCAGCAGCCAGGCTCCGTGTTGTGTGACTGTCGTCTTCACTCAGACCGGAGGTTTTACCTGGGACTAGCGCCCCGTCTGAGTCCGGCTGCTCGCTCGGAGGTCCCTCGATAGTTTTTGTGCTTTGACAGGACGGACAGAGGTTTTTTAGTTTTGAGTTATTTAAAGAGAAGACTCAGTTTAAGGGGGGCTGCTGCTGCTCGACTTGGAAAGTGAAACAGACATGCGCAGTACGCACGGAAATATCAGCGTGCCAGATGGAGCTGTGCACTTACCAAATAAAAAGAAACCCATTAAAGTTAACCATCAGATCTGGTGTTTTATCGCATTTTAAGTGTTTAACTGTTTTATGCATTGTGGCGATTCATGCCCTGGAGACGTTTCGGGATTATTCTGGTGTTTTTTTGGTTTGTTTTTTTTTGCAGAAACAACTACCAATCACGTAGCTCATTCTGTAGCCACATTATTGCCCACTATTCTTGTAAACAGTACTAAAATCTTTTACTTAAGTGAGAAAAAGGGAAGGAAAAAAAAACAAGTGCTGCATTCAAAATGTACTCAAGTCGCAGTACGAAAGTCTTAGCATAACATAGACTCAAATAGCAAACAAATGTAAATTTATTCATCGTGCATACTGTCCCATTTAAGAATAATACATATTAGCAGAAAAGGAAGATACTCAAATACAAGTACCTCAAAACCCTTTTGTTGGACTCGATGCATTTATGTCTATGGCAGCATCAAGACAGTCGTTTGATTTTAATTCTTTTCAGTATTTCAGTGTTGCAGTCAACTTGCAAAGACATTTGAGAGGTGTTATAATCCAGATTTATGGTTGATTAAGGTTACATTGTCATTTTGCAATTTATAAATTGAGGAAGTAATTTTGACAAGAACAATACGACACAGGATGTTCCCATTGATGGAGCATTGATAAATGCCTCTTTCAATTGTGTGTGCAAGTATGCATTGTTAAAAAAAAGTAAAATGGATGAAAACCAGTTGTTTGTCTTATATACTATATAGACGTAATATTAGTAAATCAGTAAAAACCTGCACAAAGTTGTGTGACAAATTATTCAATATACAACAGGGGCACTGCAGTCACTACTATGTTACTAATGTTTTGTGTGTCTGATGCCATTAGCATTAAGGTTGCCACATTTAAAGTATGTCAGTAAAAGCAGTGAAATCTTTGCATATTTCTCATGTGTCAGTATTGCTGTCAATAAGTGACAAGAAAAGTGCAGCACAGAAATGACAAAGAGATACTGTATTAGTGATCATTTGGAAACTGTGTCCCCATTACTTAGTTTATCCCTTAGAGAGCACTGACAAGTTAATTTTTTATCTGTGAAGTGTCCCAAATAGCAGAACAGCAGAAATCCAGTATTGGTCAGGCTCTAGTTATAACATAGCAAAAATGTACTGAAGCCAAGAGAACTCCTAAAGGCAAGGAATTAAGCTAAAACTCTCTGGGATGCTTTGAGAAAGTGAGCTTGTATACATGATGTCTTGTAAACAAGCTGCAACATGCAAAAGTCACTGTTGTACTTCAGATATATTACTTCAGTATAAAACAGAGATTCTGTAAACACATAATTATTTTACGTTACTGAGGATAATACCGCATCTTCCATGAATGACACTGATCTTTTTTTTTCTTCACACATGTATCTTGGCATTACAGTCTATATACTATCAGTGTGTCTATGTCTTACACTCTTTTAGGGGCCACAGAAAGTGTAGGGCAGCACATGTTGGAGGCATGCAACAACAACCTGGAGATGGCGGTGACCATGTTTCTGGATGGAGGCGGGATTGCAGAGGAGCCCAGCACCAGCTCCAGTTCAGCAGCTTCAAGCAGCAGAGCTCCCCCTTCAGAGTAAGTTTGTAAACTTAATTCATGTTAAAAACATGTTTTGGTATCTTAAAGATAAACTCTTGAGTTTTCATGGCTCCTTAATTTAGTTTCCGGTTTAGAGTTGGGATGAAAGTTTGGGTTGAGAGCAGTGAGAGCTTATCTTTATACCTTGATTGATAATAGATGTTTTGCTTTGCTGCCCAAAATAATACTGTATATGTTACCTCATGTCTCAGTGAAGTACGAGCACCGATTCCCCAGAAACAAGACATATTGGTGGAACCAGAACCGATGTTTGGAGGTACACTACTTCTTCTTATTTGATCTTAAACTAAGTAGTTGTTACTTGCTGCGCTGTTTCAGTCATCTGCTCAACATGACTTGTCTTGTGTCTGTAATATTTGCAGTGCCAAAGCGACGAAGACCTGCTCGATCTATATTTGATGGTTTCCGAGACTTCCAAACTGAAACAAGTGGGTAAATTTGAAATTTTCAAGCTTAAAGGATCTTGTTGGTGGTAAATGTGGTGTGGCTTAATGCCACATAATTACCACCAATGAGACAATGTACTGCTTTTCTCTGTGTGACAACCTTTTCTTCACTAAGTCTTTATATCCTATAACAATTATGAATGTTGTTCCTTTCCTAGTTCGCCAGGAACAGGAGCTGCGTAACGGTGGCACAGTGGATAAGAAACTGAGCACCCTGGCAGACCTTTTCCGTCCTCCCATTGAGCTCATGCACAAAGGCAGCTTTGAGACGGTGAGGAATCGCTCACCAGACACTTTACACAACACGTCTTTATTCAATTTATGTGAACTTTCAGTGGAATTTCAGATGGTGACCATGCAGGTCATAGGTGGGGAAACCAGGTGTGCCAGGTATGGTGCATTTTCCCTCTCTGGTTTAATTGTGCAGTGTTTTACAATGGAAACCTGCACAGTCACCATGACCTGTACTGCTGATGTAGATGGTTGTGACTGTTTTCCTTTAATAGTCACATATTTACTCAATGGATTAAATTAAACTAGCCCATTAAACAATGTTAATGCTCAGTAATTGACTAAATCTGTCTTGGTTTCCTGTGTTTCCTCTGTTTTGCTTACAGGCAAAAGACTGCGGACAACTGGAGAACAAGTGGCTAATGATCAACATTCAAAATGTTCAGGACTTTGCCTGCCAGTGTCTGAACAGGGACGTTTGGAGTAACGATGCAGTGAAGACCATCATCAGAGAACACTTTATTTTCTGGCAGGTATGTGGTTTCAAACCCGGGGTCATAAGTGGTCTGTGATGTGAAAGTCAAGTTGATTATTCATATAAGAAATTCACCTAGTGATGTCAAAATAGAAGCCATAGACAGTACAGCACAGAAACAGTTTTTGTATTAATTTTCTCTCATTTCAGGTATATCATGACAGCGAGGAGGGGCAAAGATACATCCAGTTCTATAAGCTGAACAAGTTCCCCTACATTTCCATCCTTGATCCCCGTACAGGTGAGTGTTTATGAGAAGTTAGTCGCAGCATTACCCACAGGTCGAAAGGTAATAATAGCATATATCTGCTGTTTTATTGGGGCTGAGTTACATCTGCATGCAAGCCATTTAGAAGACAAGACAACAGCCTCAGAAGAGGTCATCTAAAAGTGACACTATATAACATCATTGACTGATGTTGTCTGACTGAGCAGAACTATGTTTAAGTGATGGGATCAATACAGGTCAACAAAATGTTTTTCACTAAATAAATAATGATGCACTGTCATCTGCTTGACCATATAAACAGAATAATAATTTAGTCATTGAACAGATGTGTCATCTAAACATGTCTGTTTTGCGATTTAAAAAATATATATATTTTCATTTTCTTTTAAGTTGATTTTGTTGTTGACCTGTGCTGTTCAACTTGTGTTCATTTCAGGTCAAAAAATGGTCGAGTGGAACCAGCTGGATGTGGCTTCATTCCTGGAGCAGGCGACCAGCTTCCTGGCAGAGCACGGGCAGCTCGATGGACCATCGTGCCACGCGCCACCGGCCAAACGCCCTCGCTCTGTGGGTCTCTCATCTCATGTGTCGCCTCTAATTGTCACTGTTATCTGTGATTTTGGTTATTATATAATGTCATACAACTTCACTGTTGTCTCTTCTTGACCCTAAACGCTACAAAACATTTAGACATAACATTTCTGTGCATTTATTACACTGTGCCATCTGTGAGAAATGAAAAGAGAATTCTCCCACCTGCTTGTTCTTCAGTCTGTTATTACTGATGGTAATTTCTCAAAAAACCACTATTAGTCACCCCTCAAAGACTGTCACATTATCTTCAATACTGACCTTTTTTATTTTGTTAATATCACACAACCATAGCTAGTTTTTACCACATTGTTTGTGTTATTTTCCCCTGCAGTTTGATTTGTTTTCTACAGCTGTACATTCTATTTTCTCTCCTAGGAAAGTCTGATTGATGCCAGTGAAGACAGTCAGCTGGAGGCAGCGATCCGGGCCTCCCTACAGGAGACCCACTACGAGTCCTCAAATGCCCCTGAAGCCCCCGATTCCCCCCGATCAGATGACGAATCAGATGCCGAGCCTTTCTCCGACAGTGAGGGTCCCATCTCTGTTGACGGCTCAGACATCGAAGTGCTAGTGCCCCACGAGGAGAAAAGTTCTTCCAGCAAACACACCCCGCTCCCACCAACCTCTGCGGCCCAGCAGCGTCTGCATCCCGATACGTCAACTTCTTCCCACAGAAAGTCTCCGTACAAAGAAAACAACCACAGTCACAAGAAAGAGGAGAGCAAAAAGAACCACCTGGAGCCATCAGCTGCTGGTCCTCGTCATCCTCAGCCTGACGCAGATTCTGGAGGGAACCACTGTTCTGCAGTGGCTGAAAGCGCTGGACCCTCGAAGACCAGCAACAGCAAAACCTGCACTGTTGACAGTTCTGACGACAATGGTAGGTCGACATGTAACTTTAAACCTGAAACATTTATCTTTTTTTAATGAGTCACCAGCCTACCAATAGTAAAATATTTGTAACAATGAGTTAATAAGCACTTGTCGTATGTGTCAATGAGCCTCTTGAGCTCTGAGCACAGCCGGCCTCTGTTCAAGCATTCAGCAGTGAGGGCTGGGCTGCAGCATGAGGCTGGGACAGCTTTTGAGCTTCATCACAAATGTATAGGTGACAGGGGACTACATGCTTGTGCCCAGACAACGACTGAGATATCATGCAAGATCTCAGGAACTGTGATTGGTCAGCTTGAGCTCCTCTATGTGGACAGTGAAGACAACATTACGCAAAAAGCCTTCGTCTTCCCACTTTTAGTGTACACATCTGGCAAAGACATTTCCACCACAAGCCTTCTGCTCACCACAGATCTTTTGTTTATGTTCTCATTTACTGTTAGATCTCACTATAAGTTAGCTATGTACAGTATTTCAAGGGGATAAAGATACAAAATCAAAGATTATGGCTCTGAGATTAAAAGAAGCAGGTCATCATTCATTTATGCAGTATGTTTGGAATCACTTCTTCTGCACTAAAATTCAGATTTCAATAACTCACCCCAGTTCTGTAGAGAACTGTGTTGATTGATTTACTAGATATATAAGGATAGAACAATAGCTGCATAATTTCTGAAAAATATTTATCCCCACATTTTGTTTTGTTTTGTTTTTCTCACAGGTCCCAAAGCCAGGTTGATGCTTCGTTACCCAGATGGACAGAGAGAGCAAATTTCCTTGTCTTCTAAAGCAAAACTTTTGGTGTGTTCACTCTATGATAACTATATTTTAAAGAAATACTTCAGCATTTTGTAAAATATACTTCTTTGCTAAGAATCAGATGAGAGAGAGATAGATAGTAAGAGAGCATGCTTCTTTGGTACCGACCCAACCAAAAAAATAAAACCATCTCCATTGTCTTCATATATACATACATTTAATTTACATAATTTATTTAACTATTATTTATTTAATAGTTAAATACATTTCAACTATTCCACCTTTCCTCTGCATTCAGCAGAGAATATTATCACACCAATACTGATTGTTAAAATTTCTCACCTCTGATATTTTCCTCTCTCTCACTTTAAGGCCCTGGTAAGACACGTCCAGTCCAAAGGTTACCCTAATGAACGCTTCGAACTTGTCACCAACTTTCCCAGAAGGAAGCTCGCCCACTTGGACTATGACATCACGCTTCAGGAGGCGGGGCTTTGTCCACAGGAGACTGTATTTGTGCAGGAGAGGAACTAGCCTTGTCAGACACACTCACTTTTGCTTGTCTGTATCTCTCTGATAGACCTCACCCTTTCACCAGTGGTCTGGGACGATGTTACTGGCCTTGATCCCATAACCTTCTGTTCTCCTGGAATTCGGCCCTGTTTTTCGCGAGACAACTCTGAGTGGATGGACTACTTTTTTTTTTTTCTCCGCCACTCCACTAGTCTGAATACTGACGTCTCTACTGACAGCCTAATCTCTTTGTAGTGCTCTACAATTGGCCAGTAAGGTGTTATGGATGCCAGCACTCATATTTTTTTTTTTATGTGATTTATTCTCTTCTGATGTGGGCTTCATTTTGTTCAGATCTCTGAGGCTCATCAGGATAGAATATATACGATATAGCTCATATTCAAATTAAAAAACCAAACCCAATAATGGATCACTAATTGATGAAGAGACACCAGGGACTTGTACAAAAAAATACTTTTACCTCCCAGAAAGAACGTTAAATGTCAGAGTTTATTTTCTTGCTCTTCTTGTTATTTTCTGTACCTGGAGACAGGTAAAGGGAGGTTCGTTCTTGTTTATTTTGACACAAATCACATGGTCATTGTTTGAACAAGTGTAATTATTTTGAAGGCAGGGGCACTAAGAAAAAAGGTCAGAAAATTCACAACAAGTCAACAAAATGTGTCAGACATCTGTGACATCTACACATTTTTACTCCAGTTTCTATCAGTTAATTAGAGACTAGTAGATTGTTTTTGGATTTCAACTTTTGATACAGAAGGGAATGAATGAAGGGTGGTACATCTCATCAGTCGGACCTACACTGTACAGAGATGGCTTAGAGAGACTGATATTTAGCTGTAGTCATTGTTTCCTTTCTTTTTTATATGCTGCCAAGAAAATATGCTGATGTTGAAATATAACCACCAAAAACCAAGTGTCGCTCTGCTTGGTCTTTTTTCACATGCTGTTTTTAAATGAATCGGATTGTTCTTTCAATGGGCTTCTCAGTCACGATGTGATGGTTTGGTGAAGGTTTTAACCCAAAAAGCAAAAGAAATATCGAAAATGGTATGAAAAGAGAAATGTAGCAACTTCTATGAATCAACTGCAATAACCTAGAAAGCAAATTTATATTGGACAGAAAGAAAATTATTAATCTGTATTTTGTCATAAAAATTGGTTTTAGTTGGCACCCAGCTGACCCTGTCCTGCTTAGGTTGCATGTCAGGTTGCCTGATGTGTTGACATTTTAGGTCTACATCAAAGACTAAAAGTGTTTAGTAAATGAAATGGATGAATTTTCATCGGCCACCTGAGACTAACATCAACAGACCACAATGTTTAAGACAGGATCTGGAGTGATGATGTTGTCATAGTTGCACTGCAAAAACGTCAGTTCTGAAAAAACAAGGAAAAAAGCAATAAAAGAGGGAAATATTTCTTAAAATAAGACCAATTTGGAAAATTCCACATGCAAAGATTTTTAACTATCTATAGTCTCAAAGATCCCACAGATGTCTCACAACTTGCACAGTCAACTAAAGACAAGTCCATTTATCTGGATACAATGAAAACATTTAATAGTTATTTCAATGTGTAGTAAAATGTGCTTTAATTTGGCATCCAGTCTTGTTGGCATCCAGAGGAAATAGCACATTGTAGTTAAAGTAATGATAAATGTATCACCATGAGAAATTAAATTGACTTGCTCTAGAAAAGAAACCAATCTTATCAAAACATATTTCTTTTCACTTCTTTACTAAGGACTGTGTGGTGAAAGAAATCCTAAATTCAACAAAGCAGTTTTGTACTTGTCTGTATTGATCAGACAGCTTTATTATTCTATTCATTCTAGTTTCAAACAATTACTTAAAACCAGCAATGAAAATAATGCAAGAGAAAAAAAGATTGAAACAATATCTAGTCAAAGAAAATCATATACTGCCTTGATTTAAGCTGTTTTATCTTAGATTTTGCTCTTTGCTGTGTAGATAATAAGAAACCATATGGACTTTAATAAGGTGACATTTGGCCAGTTGGTGGCAGTAATGCATCTAAAATGGCAACACTTCTCCAACAGGAAGGTGAAGAAGAAGAAGAAAAAACTGACCAGTAGCCAGTTTGAATGATTTACTCACATTAATGATGCAAGAATTTAATAAAGAATGTCTGTTTGACCTTAAGAGTTTAGGGGTGACATCCACATGAAAACTTCACAGAGTACCTTTAAGTTGTTGCAGTTGGTCCCGAGTAGAAGCTGTTTTCTATCTCTGTTCAACATGACGATTATTTTTTAATTTTGACATACTGTACTGGAACAACTGACGTCATTTGGTCACGTCAGTGTGATTGAGGACCTGGAAGGGTTAATAACATATCAATAACCCGACTTACTGGGTAAATACACTTTTGTAGGGAACATGCAGTTTAACTTAGACCGTTGAGTAATTCTTATTGATTATCTAAATGTATTGGTGTGATAGAACTGTTATTGTTGAAAGAATTAGGAAGATAAGACGAGCGTTACACTATTTAGAAACAACATTCAGTTCCTTGTCTGTAGATTCAACATTTATTGTTTTTCCTCAGAGAAAAAAGAGAAACATGATTGGTCAGCATCTTAAAAGCTGAATTCATTTTTTATATTCCCCTTTGAATGAGGGCTCCAGCTGATCCAGCATCTATTCAAGGCAACGGTCAGAGTTGAGAGAAGAGGACTTGCAGCTGTACAAACAGATGAGTACACTGACTCACTCGCTTGGCTGTCAGGATACTACAGTACATCAAGGGCATTCCTTTACCTCCTTTTTTTTTTTTTTGTGTGTCATGGAAGAAAGGAGGACGAAGGAAATATTCTGTTAAAGAGCAGCGCTGAATGAAGTGATAACAGTAGTGGAGTACACAGACAGAAATGCTGAAAGTTGATGTTAAGGGAGATTAAATGAACTAACCCTGCATTCATTTCACCTTAACTGAATTGATCTGGTTAATGAGGTAACTGGGACAGTGGCCATCTATCCCGTCTTGTTTGAGGTTTTGTCCATTGCATAAGAGGGATGTTGACCCCAGTCACCCACAGACCTTTCAGCTCGTTCTCAGAATGAAGTCAATGGAAGTTAATGTGTGATCGGTCAGCCCTGCTGGGCCAGTCCACCCATTTTACCCCCAAAGTTCACTTTATTCACAGTGCTTCTCAGGCTTTGAACTCAGTTGTGTAATGTCTTCTGGAGGAGCTTTCCAATTTGAAAAAAAATGTCATCAAGGTTATTGAGTTTCTGTATTTTGGGGTTAATGCACTACAAACTGAAGGCGTGGAGCTTGACAGAGATGGCCATTTAAGAGTTAGTCTAATTAAAGATGCTGCTGAGTTGCATTATGAGAAATGTACGATTCAGTCTTTCTGAAGCTTTTGACCTGTTAAGCTGCGAGTTACTTTTCAGATCAAGACTTTATAGGTTGTTAGCAGTTCCACTAAAGACAGATTTAGTCCATAAACATCTCACATTGTTTAAGTAGATTATATATTATATCTATATTATACAAACCCCAATTCCAATGAAGTTGGCGACGTTGTGTAAAACGTAAATAAAAACAGAATACAATTATTTACAAGTCCTTTTCAACCTATAATCAATTCAATACACTACAAAGACAAGATATTTAATGTTCAAACTGATAAACTTTATTGGTTTTTTTGCAAATATTCACTCATTTTGAATTTGATGGCTGCAACACGTTCCAAAAGAGCTGGGACAGGGGCAACAAAAGGGAAAGTTGAGGAGTGCTCAAAATACACATGTTTGGAACATTCCACAGGTGAGCAGGGTAATTGGAAACAGGTGAGTGTCATGATTGGGTATAAAAGGAGCATCCCCGAAAGGCTCAGTTGTTCACAAGCAAGGATGGGGTGAGGTTCACCACTTTGTGAACAACTGCGTGAGCAAATAGTCCAACAGTTTAAGAACAACGTTTCTCAACGTACAATTGCAAGGAATTTAGGGATTTCATCATCTACGGTCCATAACATCATCAAAAGATTCAGACAGTCTTGGAGAAATCGCTGCATGTAAGCGGCAAGGCCGAAAACCAACATTGAATGCCCGTGACCTACGATCCCTCAGGCGGCACTGCATTAAAAACCGGCATCATTGTGTAAAGGATATTGCCATCCAAGCAACGTCTTTTTCAGGGACATCCCTGCTTATTTTGGCAAGACAATGCCAAGCCACATCCTGCACGTGTTACAACAGCGTGGCTTCGTAGTAAAAGACTAGCCTGCCAGCAGTCCAGACCTGTCTGCCATTGAAAATGTGTGCAAATGTGTGGCGCATTATGAAGCGCAAAATACGACAACGGAGACCCCGGACTGACGTTGTACATCAAGCAAGAATGGGAAAGAATTCCACCTACAAAGCTTCAACAATTATTGTCCTCAGTTCCCAAATGCTTATTGAGTGTTGTTAAAAGGAAAGGTGATGTAACACAATAGTAAACATGCCCCTGTCCCAGCTGTTTTGGAACATGTTGCAGCCATCAAATTCAAAATATTTGCAAAAAAATAATAAAGTTTATCAGTTTGAACATTAAATATCTTGTTCTTTGTAGTGTATTCAATTGAATATAGGTTGAAAAGGACTTGTAAATCATTGTATTCTGTTTTTATTTATGTTTTACACAATATCCTAACTTTATTAGAATTGGGGTTTGTAATAACTGTTAGAGGCCCAAAGAAGAAAAACTATCCAATATTTCTTGAAAAAGATAAACCAAGTCCAAAAATCAATATGAAATTGGCTAAATTTATGTTGTTTCTTCTTTTGGACCCCAGTATTTGTGTCACTACCCCTCAGATTTATCTTGTCACGCTTTGGAGGGTCTTGACCTTCATTCTGGGAACATCTGAACCTTAAATAAAGTAGGTAAAACTCACTCCATCGCCACAAGCTACAACAGTAAAATGCTGATGATGTATCAGTAGTGTAGCACCTATGGGGCATTTTATCTGCAGAATAATTACTTTTATTTTTTATACTCTGAGTACTTTTAGGTGATCATCATACTTTACTTGTACTTACTATTTTAAATGGAAGACCTTTACTTGCAATG
This sequence comes from Scortum barcoo, assembly GCA_023238725.1. Taxonomy (NCBI): domain Eukaryota; kingdom Metazoa; phylum Chordata; class Actinopteri; order Centrarchiformes; family Terapontidae; genus Scortum; species Scortum barcoo. Next base: position 15,811,990 of record CM041533.1, on the reverse strand, counting down.
GGGTATTTTATCATTGTCATATTGGTACTTTTACTGAAGAAAAGTGTCACTGCAAAGGTGTGGTCCCCATTGCTCTCACTGTGAACCAGCTGTTTCTGTATTTCCTGTTTATCAAGCCAGGTGTGCTTTTCTAGAAACTCTCTGCGTTGAAAGGCACTGATCAATCATCACCAGCTGGGCATTGCATTAACTCAGCATCTAACGCATAACTAAGCATCTTGAAATATATTTTGTTTTATGTAACATAAATCACATTTTTCATGTACCTGAGACTGAAAGTGTGCCTGTGTGTGATATCGGATCTGTAATGTTTTCTTAACCCCCTGCTCTGCATGTAACATGCAATCACCGATGATAAGCTTATCGGCTCTGATTTAGCGCAGTCAGGATGGCCTTGTGGACTGCAATCGCTGTCAGCAGCCTGTCACAAGAGTCCCAGAGGTATTTCAAGTAGCTGGGATTACAAAGTTCTTCATATATTCTAAAGAATATTAGCAATTATTGAATAATTGCACTCAATATTCATGTTTACCACTACAAATTGCAGTAAACATACAGGACATTACAGAACAACAATGTTACTGGCCTGCTGGCTTTGACATCGAGAGGTGTCATTGCAGTTATGCTGCTGAGTGAAGCGTCAACAAAGGCACAGTAATAAGTGAGCATTGAGGAAACTGGCACAGGCAAAAAGACCCAAAAGGCAGACAGATCCTTATTTAGTCAGAGAGAAAGAGTACTATAAAGACAGCAGACAGGGGACACTTAGGACTATTGATCAAAATTAGGGCTGAAAATATCAAACAACAGACAGTCTGAGAAAGGCGAGTGCTGAGGAGTATGTATGCGGGGTCTGAAGAGCGGAGAATGGTCACATGATGAATTAAGGTGGGAAACACTGAGGACAACTGGTGGACAGGTGATGACTGACAGGCGGCAGTAACACCGTCACACCTTTACTCCATGTAGTTTTCAGCAGGAAGCAAAATTCTGCTTTTTAGCATTTAACATAAAATGAAATGCTTGTACATTCATTCATTTCAAGTAATGCTGCACTTGAGTCACTCCTGTATTCTATCAATTGACTGTCTGTGTCACTAAAATTATTCATGTGATCCAAAACTGTGGACAGACGTTTATGTCACTCAGAGCCTGCGTTTATCTGTGAAAATGAAGATTTAGTCATGGTGGGGTGAGGCTGATTCAGCAAAAAAAGCAATCCAGTCCCCCCCTGTTTTTTTTAAACATTTTGAGTCTACTGAACAAGGATTGCTGCTTCGATACACGTTTGATTTACATTTTCAACATAAAATACCTGAAAGTGTACTGTTTTTTTATTACCTGTACACCAACAGGTATCTATTTGTGCTTTCTACCCCCGAATATAATATCTACCCCAGAATATAACACCTGGAGTATGGTTGCATAATTCTGCGTTTTTTCTTGTTGAGTCAAATATTTTTTCAAAAGCCAAGAAAATCGTAGGTTTTAATACCTTATTAGACTATTTAGCTGCATAGTACACAATGATCAATGTCTGTATAGTGTATTTCTTCATGTTTGCAGGAATGTTCAACCTAAGCAATGTTTAACCCCGACTTCAGAATAACCAACAAACAGCGAAATACTCACATTTATAAACTTTACAGCAGCTAAATCGTCAACCTGGAGACTAAAGGAAATAAGCAATATCTTTTCATTTTCCTTAGAAAATAAAAAAAATATATATGCACAGAATTGAGTCACTTATTGTATGGTCCTATGACTGCTGGGGAACTCAAGCTTTAATGTGCAAATGTTTGCTTTTCAGGGCAAAATGGACAAAAGTAATAATTCCAGACAGATTTCATCGTCACTGATATCCTCCAAATCTCATTTATATTCTAATTAAGAACTGATTTATATTTTTTTTATTTGTTTAGTCACTTGAGTACATCCCACTGTCCTTGTCCTGAAAAGGTCAATAGTATAAGGTAATGTGAGTGTTAGGATAGACAGCTGCAGACAAAATAACATACGAAATCACAAATATAAAGAGGTGCAAAGAACAGTAGAGTACAAGGCAGAGTAGTGGACAAGGTAAAAGAGATGGATGGTTAGAGAGAGAGAGGGAGAGAGAAATGATGAACAATAACTAAAAACATGGGAACACCTTAGTAAAAGCCTCTTCAGTTAGTTTTGACTTACAAAGAGTTTGGCTTTTGATGCAGGATGGTGCAGTCTTCTGATTACCAGCCACAGATCATCTAATAAAAAGCTTTTACCAACTATTTTGATGCACTTTAGCTTTAATTGCTATTAATAATGTGGCTCTTAATTCCAAAAATAAAATCAAATTGGTTTCTTGATGTCTGCCACACTAATCCCTGTTTTTTGTCTAAAGTATGAGAGGAATAATATTAGGAAACTTAAAGTTCAGCGCCAGTGCCCAAAAGATAGTCCATCCTCTGGTCCAATATCCCATCTTGGTTCTTCCAAAGTTGTACTACCAAATGTCTCCTCATGAAAAAAACATTTATTGTGAAACTTTTTTGATGATATTTCAAAATTAGGTAGATAGGAACAAAGGTATTATTGGTTCCATTTACAAATCAACCAAACCTTTGCTCTCGTGTTGGGTAACACTGACTGTGTACACACAACTCTTATGTGGGTCACACTGCAGCTCTTCAAATTGAAATTTCACATTTTTTCTTTTTCTTTACTTGTTCTTCTGATGATGTTAATAGCAACTAATGTGACAGGGTCATCCACCTTTGTGTCTAAAGACAAATATTTAGAACCACAGTATATAACTCACTTAAGTAGTACTGCGAGGGTGTTTGAGGTTTCATTTTAAGCCACTTTAAACTTGTGCTCCACTACATGTCAGAGGGAAAGTAATGTACTCTTTACTTCACCACATTCTTCATCTCACAGCAGTTATTGGTTCACTTGTAGATACACACTTTTGATACTTTAAGTACATTTTGCAGATAATTATGAACTTTTGCTATTAAGAATAAAGATTTTAAATGTTGGACATTTCTTGCTGCGGAGTTTTGTTATTGTTTATTTTTTTTAATGAATCAGTTAACCAAACAATCAGTCACTTTATTTGCTCTCACAGGACAGCCAGAGAAGCACTCAAACAGTAACACAGAATAAAATGCAAAGCACACGAATGCACTGTATAAGTACAAAGTTAAAATGCAAAAAAAAGGCTGACAACAATTCAAAATTAAGTTGAACTTAATCATTTAGACCCTGAATGTCTGCTTTATATGTACATATTACCTTCACTGTGGCATGTAAAACTATTTCTCCTCTGGATCATTTTAGCAAACAATGTCAGTCTCAGTGTTTGTGAATTTCCAGTGTGTGGAAATTTCAGATAGGCCTCTATCTCTGTTTCTCTGCCATCCAGCACACAAAAGTACACCCACATGCACGCACACACATTAGGAAACCTGAGCAAACTGTGGCACCTTTTTTTTTTTTGCACTCAGAGGTTTGTTATAAAAGCTCAAGCCTCCCCTCGGACTTTCTGCTCATCTGACCTGGACGCCCCTCCGTCCAACATGAAGACTCTGCTCCTCCTGACGCTGCTCGGATGCCTCGGTAAAGACAAACTCACATTTTGCACACTTATCTTTTGGTCATCGCCATCACTGACCCCCTCACTGTGGTTGCTCCCCATGCACGCACAGCCGCCGTGTTCGCGGCCCCGGCAGAGAAGGTGAAGTGGTGCGTGAAGTCGGACCAGGAGCATCGCAAGTGTCTGGACCTCGCAGCCGCAGCTCCCGCGTTCAGCTGCGTGAAGAAAGACAACACCATCGACTGCATCATCGCGATCAAGGTGAGGAGAGCCACCTCACCCAGAGCACTTTATGAGATGATATGAGCAGATAATTGTGTTCATAAAAATGCCTTATTCAGTCTTTGCATTTGATTTATTCTTTTTTTTTCTTTTCTTGATGATTTAACTGATGGAAAAAGGATTCAGATCATTTAATTGTAAAATTTACTTGTAAAAGAAAGTACAATATGGTTTTAATCAATAAAATGGATATTAAAGACAGATATATGCTTACTTTATGTGAACATTAGCCTACAAATGAGTGTTTACAGATCATTTAATTGTGCAAAAGTAATTAAAAGTTGTGCATTATGGCCCCTTTAAGCGTTATACTAATAATTATATGATGTTGTATTATCATTATTTGACAATATGGTTTAGTAACGTAATAGTTTCAATAAATAAAATGGATATTGAAGACAGGTATATAGGCTTACTGCATATGAACAGTATATAGCCTAAATTTGAAGGATTTCAGATCATTTAATTGTTTAAAAGTATCCATGTAAAGTACTTACATATCTTAGCAAGTAATGTGAAATGTAATGTGGATAAAATTGATATACTAATCTTAAAGCACTTCAGAATTGCACAGTATTTGAGTTTAAATGTTGTAAATATAAGAAGCATCAATAATGATAATATATCATTTGGTTGTTTAATCTTCAAAAACATTTTTAAAACAATGACCGCATATTTTGTTTTGTATATTTGTAAAATAACTTTCAACTGCAGCTGTCAAATAAATGTAGGTGCGTAAAAAGTACAATTGGGTGAAGTTACATAGCATCAAATAAAGTATTCAAGCAAAACTACACACATCTCAACATTGCACAAAGTACTTTTAGTACAGTACTTGAATATTGTGGAGTTTTTGGAGAAATCCAACATCATGCTTCTGGTTGTTTTTATCAGGCTGGTGAAGCTGATGCCATCACTTTGGATGGAGGGGACATCTACACTGCCGGACTGAACAACTACGACCTGCATCCCATTATCGCTGAGGACTATGGCGTCTGTATGTTCACCAATCAGCTGTCTATACTGATGAAATTAGATATAAAATAAGAAAGAGGAAGTCTAACATTTTGTATGAGCCAGATGTCTTAACCTTTTACTCATGATTGTTCTGCGTGCCTCCAGCTTCGGAAACCTGTTACTACGCTGTTGCTGTGGTGAAGAAGGGCACCGGATTTGGCATCAAAGACCTTGCGGGGAAGAAGTCCTGCCACACTGGGCTGGGGAAATCTGCGGGCTGGAACATTCCCGTAGGAACTCTGCTGTCCATGAATTTGATTCAGTGGTCAGGCACTGACAACAGCCCTGTGGACGAGGGTGAGCCAGACAAAAATTATATTTGACAGTTTCAGTTTGGACAGAGCCAGCCTCGCTTTATGCTAAGCTAAGCTAACCAGCTGCTGGCAGAACAGACAGAAATGACATTGATATTCTCGTCTAACTCTTGTCAAGAAAGCGATTCATCTCATTTTCCAAAAATGCCGATTGCTTTAAGACAGTGGATGATTTATATTTTCATTTGACCACTTTAAGGTGGAGGTGAGCTGCGTTTCTAAAAATCTTTACTATGGCTTTTGCAGCGGTGGCCAACTTTTTCGCAGCCAGCTGTGCCCCAGGAGCAACACCGGGCAGCAAACTGTGTCAGCTGTGCAAGGGAGACTGCTCCAGGTCCCACAAGGAGCCTTACTATGACTACGCTGGAGCCTTCCAGTCAGTATCAGTCTTTCACTGATGCCATTCACCGTTCTCTATTGGCCTCTACACTTTTTTTCTCCAAAAATAATAACCTGTATTATCCTCTGTGACACTTTGTTAAGCCTGCTCTGTCTGTGGATGTACTCTATACTGCTGGTACTGAACACGTCTGTAATGTTGGTGTACCTGTGGCTTGGTCTACTTGACAGGTGTCTGGTGGAGGATGCCGGAGAGGTGGCTTTTGTGAAACATCTGACTGTACCTGGTCAGTATCACACCATCATCTGTGCTAATATGTATTGAATTATTAACGATAATGTAAAATGAGTCTTATTTCAGTTGAATTAATTTCTTCATATTGATATTGTATTAGATATTTTTGTATTTCTCTCATTTGCTCTGGATATTATGCACAGCAACTATTTATGTAGCTCCTCATGATGTGCATAAGATGAGCCACAATTATAAGAGCACAAAGAAAGAAAAGGCACCCATTTTCCATTATTCAAAGTAATATATAACCCATTTAATCCATCTGAAAGTCAAGGCAAATATCTGTGGGTGGATCAATTTGTAATTATTTGTAAATAATTGTTTTTTTTCGGTGCAGCAGTTCTTTTGAGCTTTGTAATGGCTTTGTCATGTGTTTAACTCTTAAATTCCACTTGGATTTAATGTCACAGTGAAGATGATCACTCCTGGTTATAAATGCCATTTGCTAAATGCCATTAACTTGCATAGTACTTGTTGCATAGCCCCAGTGTGTCGATGTGCACAAAATACATTTTTCCTAAACAATTAACCTTGCCATCTTAAAAAAACTCCTCTAAACTGGATTTTTTTCAGCCGCTGAAAAGGCCAACTATGAGCTGCTGTGCAAGGATAACAGCAGAGCACCCATCGACAGCTACAAAACCTGCCACCTGGCCAGAGTACCAGCTCATGCTGTCGTCACCCGCAAGGACCCACAGCTGGCCGAATTAATCTGGACTAGCCTCAATTCGGTGCAGGTATAATACAGAACATTTGTTGTTCAGCTGGCTGCCTGATAGAGATGACAAAGTAGTGCAGTGAGTTATGATATAAAAGCATTCATTTAAATGTGTAACCTGTGTTTCACTCACTTTACACTATGTTTCAGTGCTTACTTGAAGAATTTGTGGCCTTTTTGTCTTTTCAGGGCTTTAACCTCTTCTCCTCTGAGGCCTACCCGACTGCCAAAAACCTGATGTTCAAGGACTCCACAGTGCGCCTGGTGCGTCTGCCCCCGAGCACAGACTCCTTCCTGTATTTGGGCGCTGAGTACATGAGCGTTGTGCGTTCCCTTAAGAGAGGTACTGTGAGCACGGGCAGATAAAACAAACGTGTTAACATACAAACCATCAGACAAAAAACGGCAGGTGACCTGGCTTATGGCTTTGCTTTACGTCACTTTTTTCAGACCAGGTCCCGGCTCCTGAATCATCCGCTATTAAATGGTGCGCCGTGGGCCACGCTGAGACAGCCAAGTGCGATTTGTGGAGCATCAACAGCATGGGCGAAGACGGCACCGCCATCGAATGCCAGAATGCCCCCACAGTGGAAGAGTGCATGAAAAAGATTATGGTAACACGTTTGGATGAAAATATGGGAATCCGTCACTACCTACCTTAGTTTGTTATTTTGCTGCATTTTGTGGCGTTTGTCTGTGATAATCAGTTGTCTCAATCATCCTTCAGCGTAAAGAGGCTGACGCAATGGCAGTGGATGGAGGACAGGTGTACACGGCAGGGAAGTGTGGTCTGGTTCCTGCTATGGTGGAGCAGTATGATGCAAGTATGAGACCTCAACAGCACACAAGCCATCGCATACAATCCTCTGTTTTATTCGATGTTTTCCACATGAGTAATATTTGCATCTGTTTCCCTTCACAGCTCAGTGTGGCATTGCTGATGGTAAAAAACCTTCCTGTCCACTCTTTCTGTTTCTCCTAGTTTTACCGATATAGACAGAATTAAATCTTAAAAGATCAATATCACCATCTTTAAAAACAGAATAACATATACCTCTTAGTGATTATCCCTCATCCACCTGATATTATTGGGGACAGAGACTTTATTAATCTATTGTTGGAAATGTCATTCTACATCTATGTAGCTTTACATCCTTTTATTATTAATATTATCATTCTTCAGCTGACCTACTGTGTACGGACTAAAAGACTTTCCAGGTAATGCTAGCAGTTAATTGGAATTAATTAATTGGAAGTATACCAGTTAAACACCATCTATTTTCTCAAGTATCAAATTGTTCTTTTGTTAGTTTAAATAAACTAAATCTAATAATGATGTAGCAGATAGTTGTATGATTAATTCCCTTCCTTCTTACTCCACTTTTGCAGCCAAGGCCTCCTCTTATTATGCCGTCGCTGTGGTAAAGAAGGGTTCAGGGGTGAACTGGGACACCCTGCGAGGCAAGAGGTCCTGCCACACGGGCATCGGCAGAACCGCTGGCTGGAACATCCCCATGGGCCAGATCCACAAAGAAACTCAGGATTGTGACTTCAGTAAGTGGCTTTGTGCTTCCTCTGTTTGAGGCTGATTTGAAATGCATTTGTACTGCCCAACAACCTCCCTATGACTCCGTACAAATCCTTGACTGGAAGAACTAACATTTTTAGGAGATATGATTATTTTTTCCAACACAGCATACTGACTTTGCCTCCTCCTCTCTTCAGCTAAGTTCTTCTCGAGTGGCTGTGCCCCCGGAGCAGACCCCAGCTCTCCTTTCTGCTCTCAGTGTGCCGGCAGTGGCAGAGCTGTGGGAGACGAGTCCAAGTGCAAAGCCAGCACCGATGAGCAGTACTACGGCTATGCTGGAGCCTTCAGGTAGGACCCAACAGTGAACACTTGAATGTATGTTAAAAGTGTTAAAAGGAAATAGGTACATTTTCTCTCTTTCTGAGAATGAAAAAACTACACTGACACCTATCTCAAACTTTATCTTCTTGTTACATTTTGCATATTTTGTAGATGTCTTGTTGAGGGTGCTGGCGATGTTGCCTTCATCAAACACACAATCGTTCCTGAAAACAGCAACGGTAAGAGACCGACCTGTTTCCATCTCAACTGCAACTGTGCTGCTTTCATACGAAACTACAACATCTTTCTATGCTACCTCTCTTCATCACAGGCAATGGTCCAGCATGGGCTGCTAATGTGAGGTCTGAAGACTATGAACTGATCTGCCCCGGAAAAACTCGCGTGGCAATCGACGATCACCTAAATTGTAACCTGGCTTTGGTGCCCGCACATGCTGTGGTGACTCGCCCAGAGAGCCATGGTGCTGTGGTCCGCACTCTCCAAGATCAGCAGGTCAGTGATGGTCTTTGGTTGTTTAAAATCCAGAAATACTGCCTATGATTAAAAATATATTTTAAGAAGGATGTTTATGTCCCACTTTATCAGATATTTTGAAGAAATATGCAGGGCAATTTTGTTGCACTCAGTTTGTAGTGCTTCAGATTTGTCTCTCATGCTAGATAGTGATAGATTACCACCTTGAAAACTCTCCAGTCAACCAAACCAATAGTGTCCAGCTCATGTTTTCACTGTTAAAGCTTCTCTTTTAGTCTAGTGGATGCTTCATTTTGTGTTGTTGATCTAAAAATATTATTTTCTCATTGGCTGTGCGGTGCCTACAATATCTGTTCAATCCATTTCTGTATGTTGTAGTTTTTGGCTCAGATTTCCTCCATTGTTTTCACCCAGTCGGGTACAGTTATTTACCAAGGCATAAGATACAGGGGAAAATATGAAAAGGCTTTCTGGGGGAAATTTTGGCACAATTTTCAATTTTACCAACATTTTCCTCACTTTCAACATAATTTTTATATATTTCTCCATATATAGATGTTTAAACAATAAACAAAAAAATGAATCTGAAGTCTGTTTTCAATCTTTAACTTGTCTGAATTTTCAGGCCAAGTTTGGTCCCGGTGGCACTGACTCCACATTCAGCCTGTTCCAGTCAGATGGAGGAAAGAACCTGCTCTTCAAGGACTCCACCAAGTGTCTCCAGGAGATTTCAGCTGGAACGTCCTTTGAGCAGTTTTTGGGAGCAGACTACATGACTGCCATGAATTCACTCAGGGTGTGCGGTGAAACTGCTCCAGGTTTGTACTACTGTGGGTTAAATCAAGATCAACAGGACAATCTTTCAACAGAGCTACTGTATCCATTATATCACACACACCATAAAAAATACGTGTCTGCTCTGCTCATATTTTCGTCTTTTCCTCCTCCCAACAGATCTGGAGAAATCTTGCACTTTCCATTCCTGCCAGCAAAAAAACTAGACACGATGGCGGACGATGTGGCACCTCATTCAGCCCTCAGTGATTCAAGCACCTTACCTACACTTCCCACACTCAACCCGAAAATTGCATTTTGTGTTTTCTTACTGATCTTGTTGTAGACTTGTTCCTTACAAGAGCAACCACCAAAACCTACAAATAAACTTTTCTGTGACCAATCACGTCCATGTGTAGTTTTTTTCATGCTGCTGATACAAAATGTTATATTACCTGTGTTATTGGATCATCTATGTTTTGTTAACACTTGCCTGACTTTTCTCAAATAAAGCCTTTTTAATGCTCTTTTGTTGTTTGTCTTTGTAGTGTAATGTTTTTGCTTTCATCCTAAATACCACTGAAAAGTACATACTGTTGTATTTTAAGAGTTTATAAAGAGACAATATTGTCAAAGTTGCTTCAAGTGCCAAGACAGTCTGGAACAAACACTGAAATGTAACTTTAAAGGTAACCTAGCGTCCCAAAGGATTGAAAGTACATGGATCTGATAAACATTATACATTAGGCAAAAATACATGCTGCTGTATGTTGTTCAATAACTTAGTGTTCACAGTACATGGACCCAATCGGGATCATTGTGACTCAAAACACGACAGACAAACACATTCTCATTGGCTGAAGTTGTTGTCACAGCCAAACAAACCTATTGTGAGTCATGGGGACAATAATTAACTTTCAATCCTTTTTGACCTTATTTGTACAAATTTGGCTCAGCTCAAATTTATTATGTTGACTGTACAAATAATTCAAGGTTAAATGTTAATTTATCTGGGTTTTACAGGGTAATGTTGCTGAAACCCTTTACACTATACAAACACAGAACAGATGTACAAATAATTAAGTTGAAATAGAATTCAATGAAATAAAATAAAATAATATATATTTATGTATACCCCTCCTTGAACTGCCACCTTACCAGTAGTGGAGGGGTTTGTGTGCCCGAATGATCCTAGGAGCTAAGTTCTGGCTATGCTATGTAATGCCTCGGGAGCATTACGCCCCTGGTAGGGTTTCCCATGGCAAACAGGTCCTAGGTGACGGGCCAGACAAAGAGCAGTTCACAAGCTCACCATGGATATCACAACATCAAGGACCGAAGTCGCCATTGGATTGGCGTTACCTGGGGACCCCACCCTGGAGCCAGGCCTGGGGTTGGGACTTGCAGGTGAGCACCTGGTGGCCAGGTCTTTGCCCACGCGACCCGGCTGGGGTCAGCCCAAAATGGCGACACGGGCCTCCCTTCCAGTAGGCTCACCCACCCGCAGGAAGGTCCTTGAGGGGCCGGTGTGGGTTTGCTTATAGCTCCCCAGCTCAGCCAGCACGTGTTGGAGTTCACCCTGGTGAACCTGCGCCTTCGGGTCAGGGATAGGTCTCTTACTGTTGTTTGTGTCTACGGAGCCAAATGGCAGTACAGAGTGCCCGGCCTTCTTGGATTCCCTGGGAGGGGTACTTGATAGTGCTCTGACTGGGGACTCCATTGTTCTATTGGGGGACTTCCAAGGTCACGTGGGCAACGACAGTAATACCTGGAGGGGCGTGACTGGGAGGAACAGCCTCCCCGATCTGAACCCGAGCGATGTTCTGTTATTGGACTTCTGTGCTAGTCACAGTTTGTCCATAACGAACACCATGTTCGAGCATAAGGGTGTCCATCAGTGCATGTGGCACCAGGAAACCCTAGGACCGGAGGATCGATGATCGACTTTGTTGTCGTTTCTTTTATCTGATCTCCGGCCGTATGTCTTGGACACTCTCGGGTAAAGAGAGGGACCTGAGCTGTCAACTGATCACCACCTGGTGGTGAGTTGGAAATTGATGACAGACCTGGCAGACCCAAACGTACATTGTGAGGGTCTGTTGGGAACGTCTGGCCGAGCCCTCTGCCATGGGGTCTTCAACTCCCACCTCTGGGAGAAGTTCTCCCAGATTCCGAGGGAGGCTGGGGACATTGAGTCGGAGTGGACCATGTTCTCTGCCTCCATTGTCGACTCTGCAGTTTGAAGCTGTGGATGCAAGGTCTCTGGTGCCTGTCGTGGCAGCAACCCTCAAATCCCGGTGGTGGAAACAGGAAGTAAGGGATGCCGTCAAGCTGAAGAAGGAGTCCTCTCAGGCCATGTTGGCCTGTGGTACTCCCGACACAGTTGACGGGTACCGGCAGGCAAAACAAGCCGCAGCCTGGGCGTGCACCTGGAGGCAAAAACTCAGGTCTGGGAGGTGTTTGGTGAGGCCATGGAGGAGGACTATCAGTCGGCCTCAAAGAAATTCTGGCAAACTGTCCGGCGCCTCAGAAGGGGGATACAGTGCTCTGTCAACACTGTTTACAGTGTGGGTGGGGAACTGCTGACCTCAACTGGGGATATTGTCGGACGGTGAAATGAAATACTTCGAGGATTTCCTCAATTCCACCTGACATGCCCTCCACTGAGGAAGTGGAGGCTGGGGACTCTGAGGTGGACTTGTCCATCACCCAAGCTGCCAAGCTGAAGTCACTGAGGTAGTTCGCAAGCTTCTCAGTCTCTGGATGTTGTAGGGCTGTCTTGGCTGACACGCCTCTGCAACATTGCATGGAGGTCGGGGACAGTGCCTCTGGAGTGGCAAACCTGGGGTGGGGTCCCTCTTTTTAAAAAGGGGGTAAAAAGGGGACCGGAGAGGTGTGTTCCAAACTACAGGTGAATCACACTTCTCAGCCTCCCCTGGGAAGGTCTCTACGCCAGGGTACTGGAGAGGAGAATTTGGCCTCGGATTCAGGAGGAACAATGTGGCTTTCGTCCCTGGCCGTGGAACACTGGACCAGCTCTATACCCTCCACAGGGTGCTTGAGGGTTTATGGGAGTTTGCCCAACCAGTCCACATGTGCTTTGTGGATCTGGAGAAGGCATTCGTCCGTGTCCCTCGTGGTATTCTGTGGGGAGTACTCCGCGAGTATGGGGTCCGGGGCCCTTTGCTAAGGGCTGTTCGGTCTCTGTACGACCGGAGCAGGAGCTTGGTTCACATTGCCGGCAGTAAGTCAGACCTGTTCCCAATAATATAGGGTTAAATGTTTGTGAAACAAAATGCATTAACATGTATTTTGAATTTTATGGTTGAGCTGAGTTGTTTCCAGCTTTGTGACAAAGCATTTTCCAGTTACTCAATGAGAGGGTTTAAATAGTTTGAGAGGGAGAAGAATTTTCTCAACCCATAAAGGAACACTTTATGCTTCAGTTTATAGGAGAAAACATCTAATTCCAAATCATAAAATTTGAATTTTACATTTCTATGAAGTTTTGCACATCCCCTGGTCAATATCTTGCACATCCCTGAATTGTAGAGGGCTTTCATTTTAAAAACTGATATATCGTACATCATTTTTTAATACTATTTTTTTCTGATTTTTATTGTCTGTTAATTTAATTTATTTACATTTCTTGACTTTTTCAGTACTTGCATACAGGCATATTCCTGTAGCTTATATAGCGCTGATGGTTTTCTGACTCTGATGCCACAGGACAAGGAGAAAATAAAGATTACAATCTGAAAAAGAACTAAAGTGTCAGACAAATGCAGTAGAAATATAAAGGTGCATTACACAGAAATACTCAAGCAAAATACAGCAGGCTACCCTGAATCTGTATTTAAGTGCTTCATTAAATGTACTTAGTGACATTCCACCACTGTTGTATGTCGTGAAAATGTAAATGTTCAAACTTTCTTATCTTTTTTCATTATAATAAATAATATTGGACTCCTGTGCTATGCCGCATCCTGTCAAAGTAATTCAATAAATGAGTGTATTATAATTCCTCCTGAAATATGAGATTATTGTGATCACAGACTGTATATAAAAAATGAATCTTTATATTAAGTCTATTTCTGATGTTTTTTGTAATGACTTTGATGTCACTGGACAATAAGGAAACGAAAATTATGATCTGAAAAAGACAAATGTATTGGAAGTGTAATGGTGCATTAAACAGAAATACTATATTGTACTCCACTGCTGGTTGTCATGAAAAAAAAGATGTTCAAACTTTTTTCTTTATTTCATTAAGAATACATAATATTGGACTGCTGTGTAAGGCCACATCCCGTCAAAGTAATTCGCCAAATGCGTATATATCACGTTAGTTTCAGATAATGTGGTATATTAAATTAGTTTTCTACCTTAAAATGTGATTATTGTGGAGGTGACCGATGAATCCACCGGCGTTCCCCCGTCACGTGACCAAGGCGCCGGCATCAAATGTTAACTTTCCCGGAAGTTGCCCATGCGTCTCGGAGGCTCACCGGCTCCATCGAGCAGAAACATCGTATTATGGCCTCTCTCTGAGCCTCCTGATGCGACAGCTGTGTACACACCTTACCGGCAATCCGTCACCATCGACGCCTTGATCATGGACCCCCGGTCCAGAGGCTTTTTTCGGGGCCATTGGAGTTATCAATAGTACTCCCGGAGTACTATATTATTTGATTTTGAGCACTGTCACTTTTGCACGCCCGGGGATTTAAACCGGAGTGACAGAAGCAGCTCTCGCCCCGTCTGCCGGTCAGCTAACAGCTAAGTCACTAGCCAAGAAGGGCATCACTTTTCTTTTTGGAGTAAAAGGACAAGGAAACTACAACACCACCACTTTCACTGATCAGAGGCTGACACTCCCACCTCCCCGAGTTCACATCTTACAACATATTCACTGTCGATTCCTGGTAAGAATAAAAACCGACAGGGCTTCATGTTTCATGTTAGCACGCTGGACCAGGCCCCGCCGGCTGTCAGTCCACACACTGAGTCGGCTCATCTCGGCCGCGAAAAATAGATTAAATCAACGTAATGTGGATGTTTTGACGCTGAGTTTAAAGTGTGTTTAGTTTGATGTTGAGATCTTCTTCGGAGCTGAAGGGGAGCCGCCGTTAGCCGCCGCGCTCTCGTGGCTAATCAGTTGCTGACCGTTATCACAGTTGGGCTCCGGGAGGTGAGGCTAGTTCGCCTCAAATATACATCTCATTCATTTTCACCGTTTTCTAGCGACAGCACCTTTGTGGTATATGTTAGACCTTGTTTCGCCTGGTTGCTGGCTCAAGTTAGGTGTCAGGTTGACTGTGTAATTTTCTCGCGGAGCCTGCCGGGGCCTGTAGTTCAGTTGGACATGGCTATGCTAACGCCGCTAACATTTACCAACAATAGATTAACTGTAACACGATCGGTGTCAAGTGTTGCAACATCGTCGCCTTAACCGGCTCCTCTTTTGCTTGTTTGTTTTTCTGCTATGGTGAGAAAACACATTGTCCACGAGGCGCAGTGAAGCCTTAAAGACGGACCTCGGTGTGTGTGAGTATGTTAAGGTTAAATGTGGACGCTCAGCCACGTAGCGTCAGAAAGCAAAATGTCTATGAGAGGGACACGTAACGTTAGCCGGCTGCTGCTAGCCTGCTCCGGCCGGCTAGCGGGCCACTAAAAACGCTTTTAACTTAGCCAAGACGCAAAAATGAAGTTGCTCGTGGTCCGCTTGTTATATTTAATTGACTTTCATGTGAGTGTTGAAGCATATGGCACCTGTGAAAAGTCGATGTCCTATCTGGAAGCAGCATGGCAACTAGCTAGCAGCTAATGATAGTTCCTGTGTCAGCAGGTGGATGGTGCATGACACGTCTGCTTCTGCTGCTCATTTTTTTTTTAAATTTAATATTATTAATTCATCTCAGCACGTCATATCTGTATCAGCACATATGCAGCAATAATGTATGTTGGTGTGGAAACAGGTTTGCAGACAGTTGTGAAGTGGATGTCGACTTGTTTGAGTGGATTATTTGCACATGTAGCTAGCTGAAACCAGGGGGCATTGAAGCCACTGTTCACACAGTAAATGAACTTTGACCTTAGGTATCCATTTTCTTAAATTCACTCAAAACCAGGCCGAGTCCAAGTGACTTTTTATTTTTGCGATAGCCACACATAGTCTTGGGAGTCATTTCTAAGCTATTATAAGTAACTCCCTTTTAGTATTTGTCCTCACTTGCTTCCTTATTACATTACAAGTCATGGCCAAACAATATTAATTACATTAAGGAACATTAATGTGTCTTTTTTTACAGTCAAAATTAAATAGATTTAATAAACACCATGACCTCTTTTTTCTACTCAGACACTAGACAGATTTGGGTGGAGGGTGAAACCGATGTGCAAGAAGTCCGCAGAGGCTATTAACACTAATTTCTCATAAGACTACACGCATGAGCCATGCGGTACACAAGTGAGCAACCTTGTGGGAGGTGGTGGTGTTATCATAGGCGAAACCACAGGCCACACCCTCACTGCTTGGTTAGATGTTGCTAAAGGTTTGTGTCTTTGTACAGTGTTGCCTGATACCTAACCTGTATGGCTGCAATTGTGGTTTTTAATGGAGATCAAATCTGAACTGAAAGCAATTTAATTTCGGTGTCTTTTGATTAACACTGCTTGGTTAATGTTTAATTGTGCATCTTGTATTTTTTGTTTTCCTCAGAAAGGCTGGCAACACATCGCCACCCTAATGCAGAACCATAAAAGAACGTGAAATGAACAAACCACCACAGCCTATAACGGGACCCACTTCTGTCCCAAACCCTGCCCCATCCCCTGGACTGACACAGGTGAGAGACACTGACCTTGTCGGGTCTCAGTTGTTTTTGATTTAAGTTTAGTAACACAATTTTTTTTTTTCCCCTCTATTCTCCCCTCAAGGCTGCCTACGGCCCAGGACAGCCCCCTTCTCTTGTTTTTGCCACCCCTCCACCTCCACAAATGAACTCTGCACCACAGCCAAGACAGGTATTGTTCATGTTTTGTTTTTTTTTCTTTCCAGCATTCAGTGTCCAAGTATGTGATATGCTTTGCCCTGGATAAGAACCCTTCCTTTCCTACTCTTTCACAAAAATTTCTGACACAGCTTCTTCCGCTACAAGGCTTTGGCTAAACCTGTGTTTGTGTGCAAGTGTTACAGCCTATTTGCCTTCTGTCTCCTTGAATGTCAATCTTGACTTCTTTCCTCTCTTCTGCTGTCCTCTCAGTTTGCTGCAGGGCCCCGTACTTTACACCAACAGGTACTAACACCCCTCACTTTTCCTTACATCCCCTCTGGCTCTTTAGCATAATGCATGCTTTCAGTTCCACTCGTTGGAGAATTAGATGAGAACATTATAGTGTCTAATAGATGATCTGGTAACACATTTCTCAATAGGAAATTGTGCATTTTTTCTAAACATTAATTGCGTGGTCAAAATATTTTAAAAACAGATTTCCCCAATATTCAGATTTTTTTTTAATTTTTTTTTTTTATTCATCCTGCGCCTGCAGTTTTTTTTTTCCCCATACTTTTCTGCATTTGCAAGACAACATCCCAAAACAACAGAATAACTGACCATGCAGTGTAAAGTAACTCAGTCATTTGTTTTTAAAATCATTTTGTAGTCAGGGAACTTTTGACACTGTTGATGCCTGACTGGGGGTCAGCTCAACAGTTTAATATTAAAGTGAAAGTTTTGGTACCTGCAGCATTCTTACAGTTTTTTTTTTTTCACTGCCTGCATGCCCCTGTAGCCCATAAACTTTTTCTTCAATCACTCAAACTCAAAACTGGGACCTGCAGGACCTCGGGGGACCCCATTTCTATGCAGACTTGTATGTGCATGTGCAGCTGTGGTTGTTTGAGCTCACTGTACACGGCTGACAGATATTTTGCTGTTGCCTCTCATACACTCCCTCGTCGCGCCTTGTAATCTCAGCCTTCCACATTGTCTCTTGTCCTCATTTTCACCTTAATCTCACTCCCTCTCTTGCTCTCTGCTCATGTGTTGCGCGGCTGAAGGGTGGATACAGAGCGTTACAGGTAATCGCTTTTCTCTTCGTGCCCCTCTCTTAATTTGGGCTAACCTCAGTGTAGTGGGGTGACGGGACATTCAGTACAATTTAAACTCGGTGTAACCCAAGAACTGAACTTGCTGTACACATTGGCAGTCACTGAGTGCATTGCTTCCGGGGGGGGGAAGAGACACGCACACAGAAGAAAAACAAGCTGCTACATTCTAACACGTGGGTTAGGACTACCATAGTTATGACGGTAGATGAAAACACAGAGCAACACATTTGCTTGTGCTGTAATACGCTCTTCATCCTCGTTCCTTCGTTCTCCCTCATTTGTTCTCTAGAGTTACTATCAGAACCGACCAGCTATGGCCACCAGTGCTCCGAGGGTACAGACGAGCAGTGGCCCACGACCCGTCGGACCCGCTCACGTCTACCCGCCCAGCTCCCAGATGATGATGATATCCCAGCAGCAGCTGTCTTTTGCTGGCTCCCCTCAGGGCTACTTCATCCCACCTGGACAGGTTGGTTCACATTAGCAATCATCAATTCACTAAAACCATGTACACATTACTGTTCAACCCAACAACAGACTATACGCTTGTCATTTTACTGAGCCCAAATTAATTAGTTTTTATTAAAAGAAATTATACTTGAACGGATGAAGACGTGGAGATGTAGAGAGTATCTGCTCCTACAGAGTAACATTATTACATGAGTCATGCAATAAGGCTAGTCAGGCTAGCAAGTTTCTTAATGTAGGTTTGTTTTGTGTTATTTAGACTTACAAGCAACTCTAAAATAAAGGAAGCCCATTTTAACCTACTAGAGTTTCTGATAGCTTATGTAGCTTCTTTTGCCACCATGGAGAAATTTTATTTTTCATACAGTAAAAATGAGAATGAAATTTAATAATCTGTCAAGCAGCCAAGTGTCGCAGAATGCCATGATAGGAAGCTAAAAAAAGACAAACAGCTAGAGAAAATCATTCCAGCTGCTTCTGAGAGCCTGACAGGAGAGCATGTGACTGACAGACGCAATGAATAATTAGTCAGAAAAACTCAGAAAATTGCACAAGCTACACAAATGTAGTAGGAGTTTTTATGTCTCCAACAAAACAGTTGTTGGAAAAAGCAGGTCATCTTATTCAGGGCATTAAGATGCATTACTGTGGAGATTGACCTGAAGCTCTCACATCTTAATTGCTTCATCTATTGTTGTTCATGACTCGTTTTATTTTTGTTTCCGCAGTACCGGACCCCATATATGCCTCCTACCCAGCAGTATCCTGTGACCAGTGGCACAGCAAGTTTCTATCCAGGAACCAGCCCTGCTGAATACTCTGCTTATGGTAAGGAGTTTGTGCCTAAGACCAACAACAACCAAGCACAACCATAGACACAATTAGAGACAAGATTAGAATTTAAATTGGATGAAATCTCAAACACCAGAAGCTCAAATTTAACTCAGATTATGAGATAAAACATCTGTATTTATCCTATATCTGTTGGCGCACCTCTTTGCCCAGAAGGTATCGCTGGGTTTCTCATGGTTTTGCTTGGCTGGTTGGTGGGTTTAATGTCTTTCTGGGTCAAAACACTGCTGTATGTGGTGAAGTGCCAGTTGCATGCGGTCTGGCTTGATTCTGCTTTGGCCTGTGTTCTTTCTATCTGCAGTCTCACCTGACACTGCCTTATAGGTTCCATGAAATGGCTTGAGACGAGAGTTTTGTTCTTTTGCTGGATGGATATCCATACAAATGTTTGGGTGGGATTTAGTGCTAGCATTGAATTTGAAGAGTTCAAAAATATCCAGGACAAAGATTGGAAAAAGAAAACATTTGAACGTGGCTGTAAATTTAAAAAAAAAAAAAAAAAAAAGTTTTCTTTTTAAATGCCACCCTAAACACACTTCTGACCCGTGTTACATTGCTGCAAGAAATATATGCAAATAAGAAAAACCCAGTTGAGATAAGAATGAGATGCAGCCAGGAACACGAGGTGAGAATGAATAAGTCGAGACGTTGTTCATTTCATGGGACCTTTTTAACACCCTGCTTCCTCTGGATCCTCTCATTAACTCATTCTGCATCTCTGTCTCTTCCTGCCCTCTTTCTCCTTCTTTCCTCCCTCTCCCGACCCTCACTCCCTTCCTCTCGTTTGCTGCGTTGGTTCAGAGCCCTCTCTTGCTGCGAGGGAGAGGCGGGGTGGTGGGGGAGAGAGGGGGCGGGCGAGAGAACGGCCGTCTCTCTCTCCACGGTGCTCCTCTCACCTCCCAGCGCTACCCTGGTGAGTAGTGTGTGTGTGTATGCTTGTGTGTTGGTCAGCAGGCTTTACTGGCAAAAAATCTCTGTGGCAATTCTCAGTTTCTGATGTTGTGTTTGTGTTTTTCTTTCTTTTGGTCACACACACATACTTCTTGTGGAAATGGGATACAGATTGAAGGTCACGTACATTGAAAAAAAATGACCATATTATAAATATATTTAATAAAATGGTGAAAAGCCAAGTCCTTATTCATGAACTCTGTTTCAGGCTAAATTAGCTTGACATCAGCAGTGAACATTAGAGTTATGAAGGTTACGATATAAAAGACGCGAAACCTTATAACAAAACTCTTTAGATTTCTTTTTACACTTACTGGGCTGTACTTTATCCTTCAACTTTGTACCCCCTGAATAATAAAAAAAAAAAAAAACTGAAAGCAAAAAACCCTGACCTTCCAATGGAGAGCTCCAAGGTCTGCCTGCAGCGTGCTGCTGACAGCCAGCAGATTTCTTTCTGAGTACTGTACCTGTTTCCTATCTAAAAAAAATTTCACTTTGACAATTTTCACGACTCAGATTTTACTAAATGAAATATTTCATGTGATTGTAATGAAAGAAATTGTTTCAGGTGTCTTAATTTGTATTCATAAGTGAGCAAGTAATGTTGGCTGTGTTTATTTACTGCACAGCACATTGACATGATGCTTCTGTCTGACCTTTCCATCCCAACTGTAAAGGTTATAAATCCAAAAGAACAAGTTAAAGCCAATTTCACACTTGTGAAAAACTTGAACAGGCTACCTTTATCTGTGGGAGGAGAGGACTGTCGATTTGTGGTTTCATTTAAACTCGGTTAAACTTGGCCGTTGTGGCAATAGCAGTGTCACTAGAGAGCATGACACCTAAATGAACCTGCAGATTGGTATAAATGTGTATATGTTCAAGTTTATATGTTGATCCACACACCTCATAAAATTGTGTTCTTACGGGTAACCACGTTCGTTTTATTGCAAGAATTTTTTCGTGCTATGGTCAAAAAAATACAAGTATGGCTTACACCCAATAACGGGCAGGAAAGAAAATCTTGTGAATCCTGGATGGATGATTATTTTAGTGTGAAGCTGTACGTGGGTGTTTTTATTTTTGTTAACGCTGTATTGTTTCATTCTTACGTTGCAGCCGGAGCTTACTATCCAGCCCAGCCGCAGTACTCTCCATCTGTCCAGCCGGCACCGGTAATGATCAGCACCGCCCAGCAACAGCAACAAGCCCCGCCTCCTCAGCAACCGCCGGCACAGTCACAAGGCCCACCAAAGAGGGAACGCAAACCGGTAGTGTGTCATAACAAAAGGGCAGTGTGCCTCTTGTCCATGGTTAAAAAAAAAAAAAAATGAATGGACAGAAAGTGTTTTGTGTGTTCAATGTGGAACTTTCTCTTTTACCTGAAAATAACAATAGTATTTATTATGATGGCAGTGGCCGCTATAGATCAGCAGTGACAGGATCGCTTCATGATGTCTGTATTTTAATGTTGGTTACATGTTTTTTGGAAACTTAACCAGTATTTACCCGGTCTCCTGATAGATAAGAATACGAGATCCCAACCAGGGTGGGCGTGATATCACGGAGGAGATCATGTCAGGTGGACGGTCCACCACCACACCGACTCCCCCACAGGTAAGAATCAGATTGGGAAGACTGATTTCCATTGACTGATGTAAACTCTGCATGCTTTGATGATTGTATATCACTGGCTGTAAGGCCTGAGTAGTATTAATGGCTTTTGTTGGTATTACTCTGGCATAAAGGTGTTTGTTTTTTTTTTTCTTCTGTTTTTCAAATTGTTGTCAGGTATTATGTGCTGATTTCACATACTTAACTGAGTAGAAAATAGTGAATGACAACAATAAAGGACTGAAAGGTTTAACTAGTGAAACTTGAGTTGTAATTCTGACTTATTTTGTTTACACCGGCCATTGGCTTTATTTACAATTTAATGTCTTACAGTTCAATCACACACGTAAAAATAAGAAGTTTGAGCATTATTGTATTCTAATTATAAGGAAAATAATGACATTTGATAAGTTTATATAAAAAAAGATGTTGTTGAAAAGAAAACAGAAATTGGGAGGGCAAAACATTAGAAGCCTTATTAAACCGAACACAACAGGACAGACTGGGGCATTCACAATGATATTAGAGTTAAATCAGCACGTCTTTGATAGAGTCTCTGTTTAAAGTGTAAATCTTGTGATGGATTACATTAAACTCATCGATGTAGTTCATAAAATGTTTGTAATTTGTGTATATCTATTTTAAATGGTGCTTTAAAAAACACTAAATACTGTTTGTAGGCCTCCATAGCAGATGCAAGTCCTGCTCAGACCAACGGTGAAGTTGCACAGTCTGTCACACCAGTGACCAGAAGAGGTGAGTGTTGGTTTACATAAAAAATGCAAGATGGCTGTGTATCCTATGTTTTCCACATTGTGATTATTTAATGTGCTTTCGTGCCTCAGATGAAAATATGGAGACACCTACTAGTGCAGAAACCCCACCACCTCCTGTCACAGCAAACACAGAGCCTGTGGTTGAGGCCAAACAGGAAATGGACAACCAGATTACACCGCCTGCTGAGTTAGCCACACAGTCTGTTGCGCCTACAGCTGCTACTGAGGTGCCATCCCCATTGATAAAGGACCAGCAGTCTTCCTCTTCCCCACCCCCAGCAGAAGCACCTACTACTACTCCTGCTGAGGCTGATACTAAAGTTGGTGACATGGTAGACGCTCCTGTCGGCCCCTCAGCATCATTAGCAGCACAAGAGGCACCTGTCAAAAAGGAGGAGCCACAGGCTGCCCCAGCTCCAGTTGAGAAGGCACCAGAAAATGAAGAAAAGAAAGTGGAGGAAGTAAAGAAATTGGAAAAAGAGGAGCAGGTGGCCAGCGCCAGGTTGGAGCCTGTAGTTGAGGCCACTCCAGCCGGAGAAGGAGAAACGGCTACAAACACAGTGACCAAAGACTCTCAGCCTCCACCCTCCACACAAGAACCTGCTGCTCCACAGACCCAGAGCGCTGCCCCAAGCTCTGCCCCTGAACCCGAACCCGAACCCGAACCCACACCGGCTGAAAGGGCAGAGCCTCTTCTCTCCAATGGCCTCCCTCAGGACACAGAGGAACTGTCTGAGGATATGGCGTTTTCAGACACTACACCCCTTGACAAGCCCGACGCTTCTCAATCTCAGGAATCCACTCCTGCGGCTAAAACGGTAACGCCAGCCCAGGAGGAAGAGGAAGAGGAACAGGAGGAGGAGGTGGTGGTGGTGGAAGAGGAGAAGAAAGTGGAAGAGTTGAAAAGAGAGAAAAGTGAGGATGCTCCTCCCACCTCTGTTAGCTGCCCCACAGAGGAATCTACTACTATGCAAGGTAGTGTGGAGTTGATTCTCACTTGAGTTTACGATGGCAAAATGTGTCATGCTGCTCTTTTGTGAGATTTTAATGTCAACACTGTCCTTTTCTTGAAGCTGCTATGTCTGTGCCAAAGAAGAGGAAGAACATGAAGGAGCTCAACAAGAAGCCCACTGGAGACCTCCTGGATGCCTTCACAGAGGTATGCATCAGGCCAGATGACAACATAAAAGATTGAAATTGAAAACACAGGGTCAAAGTGTTTCAGCAAGCAAAGCAGTTTCAGCTGCATCAATAATGTTTTCAAAGATATTTTACATTGAGGAGTAACTGAGTTATTATAATACTTAGTCATCTCTTCCTGTTTTGTTTTTGCTGCAGGAGCAGGACGCCACGCCCACTCCTGAACCCTCATCTACTCAGGCTGACCCTGTCCCTGTTGCGCCAGCGGAACCTCCTGCTGAGGTCGCAGATGAGACCTGGGAGGAAAAAGAGGACAAGCAGAATGCCCAACCTGAAGGGTCTAAAGTCACACCTGAGCCAACTGGGCAGAAATACCAGTACAAAGAAGGTATGTCGGGACTCAGATATTCCAAAAATGGTGACGTTAAAGTTAAAGTATAGTTGGAGCTACAATTATGTTTTTTTTTTGTTTGTTTTGTTTTTTTGTCTTTAATATTAATGCAACACTGTTTCATGATGACAACATCAGTGGTTAGGCTAAAGGAGGCCTAAACACTATACAGCAGTTTCATGTAAAAAAATTGTCAAGCATCCACCCTCTAAAAGTGTCTTATTCAAAACACATTTTCCCCTGTACACCTAACTTTGAGAGGACATGTCCTCGCATAGCATAGCATAGCATAGCATAGCACATATTTAATTCTCTGCATGTACACATCTCTCATGCTCCCCTCAGAACAATGGAAGCCGATAGACCCTGAGGAGAAGAAACGGTACGACAGGGAGTTCCTCTTGGGCTTCCAGTTTATTGGTGCCAGTATGCACAAACCCGAGGGTCTGCCTGTTATCAGTGATGTGGTCTTGGACAAGGTCAGTGACTGTACAATTTTGATTTCATTAGCCTAACTAATTTTTGAATATATTGCAGGTAGAAAATTTGACAGGTATTTGTCTTGTCAGTTTTTTTGTGTTTGGTTTGGGCGCAGGGGTCATTTTGCCTTTTTACTTTTTAAATTTCAGGCAAACAAGACTCCACTGCGGCCTGTAGACCCAGCTCGACTGATGAATGTTGGTCCTGATTTTACTCCCTCGTACTTGGGGAACCTTGGAAGCAGATCAGTGGGAGGACCACGAGGCCCAGTGAGTGAATTTGTCTCTTTCCTTTCTGGGGTGGTTTACTTTGAAACAAAAAATTTTATTTGTTTATTTATTTTTAAAATAATGATGATTGTATTTGTTTTACTTGAAGAAAGTTTTATAACTTTTCCTAATATGCATCCCTCCTCTTCCTTTTTAGCTGCCTGGACCACGTCGCTCTCAGCAGGGCCAGAGGAAAGAGCCCAGGAAAATCATCAGCAGCATGTCCCTCAGTGACGACGTGCAGCTCAACAAGGCTGAGAAGGCCTGGAAGCCCACAGCGAAGAAGGCCACTCGTAGCCGCGGTGGGGAGGAGGTTGACGAAGAGGATCCCGAACAGGCCAAGAGTCAAGAGCTGTTCAAGCGTCTGCGCAGTATCCTCAACAAGCTGACCCCTCAGAAGTTTCAGGAGCTGATGAAACAGGTGATGGATCTGACAATAGACACTGAGGACAGGCTGAAGGGAACCTATTGACCTCATCTTTGAGAAGGCCATCTCAGAGCCCAACTTCTCTGTGGCCTACGCCAACATGTGCCGCTGCCTTATGGGGGTAAGTTGTGTGATTGAGTCCTGTCCTGTCTTGCACTTTTATTATTCGCTCCAGTGATGACTTCTGTTTTGTGCCATGTGTCTGGGCCACTGAATGTTCATGATGGTATTGAGGCCATTTTTATGATGTTTTATGAAGTTGTTAATTATTAAGGAACTGAAAATGTATATTAATTTAAAAACTGTCTTTCTACCCATTTTTTTTTTCTTTCTCCAGTTGAAAGTCCCCACCTCAGACAAACCAGGACATTTTGTGAACTTCCGCAAACTGCTGCTCAACCGCTGCCAGAAAGAGTTTGAGAAGGACCAGGATGATGATGAAATCTTTGAGAAAAAGCAAAAAGAGATGGAGGCCGCAAAAGCTGTAAGAAATGTTATCTTTTGTCCAAGGTTCCCTCTCCTCCCATCTGCAGTGTTGGTGAAGGACTGAATGTTCCTTGGTAGAGAAACCTATCTGCCCTCCACTGCAGCAAGGTTTAAGTCCTTGACTTGCAACTAATTGGCAGATTACACTTATTCTTTTTGTGCCAAATGTTTTGATTGTTTAAAAAACATTTACTCTTAATAGTTGTAGTTAAAGAACTGCAGTGATTTGTTTGTTTGTACTGAAAAAATAGCGCATGGTTGAACATACAGTAGTCATTCTGCATTCTAGACTTGAGGTCATTTTGTTCCCTAAAGTTATGAAGGATTTTTGTTATGACAGCTTTTGTTGCCTAGTTAGTCTAAACTGATCATCACCCCACCACTTGTGTCTGTCCTCAGGAAGAGGAGCGCGAGCGCCTGAGGGTAGAGCTGGAGGAAGCCAAAGACAAGGCCCGCCGCCGTTCACTGGGCAACATAAAGTTCATTGGCGAGCTCTTCAAGCTGAAGATGCTGACAGAAGCCATCATGCATGACTGTGTAGTTAAACTACTGAAAAATCATGATGAAGAGTCTCTGGAGTGTCTGTGCAGGCTGCTCTCCACTATTGGCAAAGACCTGGACTTTGAGAAGGCCAAAGTAAGAAAAGCATTAATGCACACAGATGGAAGTCGGATATTGTTTTAAAACGTTTATAAAACATTTACACATTCGTTAGTCTCCTGTGATGACTCTTTTTTTTTGTGCCACGTGTCTGGGCCACTGATTATTAGTGATGGGAATGAGGAACTGAGGAGACGGTTCTCAGCAAATAAATCAGTCTGGTATTCATTTACATTGTGAGGTTGACATTTTGTAGCCTTGACTCATAAAAGCTTTTCCCTACGTCCCTGTTAGCCTCGTATGGATCAGTATTTCAACCAGATGGACAAGATCATCAAAGAGAGAAAGACCTCTTCCAGAATCCGCTTCATGCTGCAAGATGTCTTGGACCTTAGAAAGGTAAATATTAATTAATCCAATAAATAAATACTGCAATAAAGAACTAATAACAGGCATTTATGGTAGTGACTAATACTAAGGAGTTCTCCTGAAAGAGCACAAGTGTTTCACTTTGTGTGTGAAGTCATCCACGGGAATTGTGGGGCACATGGCATTCCTGAATGTAGATACAAAACGACAGATATTGGAACAGATTAAGAACCATCCTCCATCTCTGATCCACAGAATAACTGGGTACCTCGCAGAGGAGACCAGGGTCCCAAAACAATTGACCAGATCCACAAGGAGGCAGAGATGGAGGAGCACAGGGAGCAGATCAAAGTCCAGCAGCAGCTCATGTCCAAGAAAGAGGGAGGAGGTGGAAGCGGAGGCAGGATGGGTGGGAGCATGGGTGGCCGAGGCACTCACACACCGGGAGGTGGCCGGACAAGTCAGCCTCAGGATGAAGGATGGAACACAGTGCCCATCTCCAAGAACAGACCCATCGACACCACCCGCCTTAGCAAGATCACAAAGGTATCGTGTCAAGTCCAGCAGAAAAGCTTTCACTACATTTCTTGTCTGAACTCTTGATCTGTGAAACCCCAGATTGAGGTTTTCAATTTTCGTTATTTATATAGTGTAGTCAAATTTAGTGTGTCAGTTTCTGTTTTTGAACACCTGGTGGTGTTTTTTAACCCATGAATAAATGTTTGTAAATGTAATTTTTGTGTTTCCTATCAGCCTGGTGCTCTGGACTTCAACAATCAACTGTTGGCTCCAGGGGGAAAAGGCATGTGGGGCAGCTGGGGCAAAGGCAGCAGTGGAGGAACCGGGGCTAAACCATCCAGTGGAGAGCAGGGTGAAGTACCTTCTTCAAAATGACAGTGTGTTTTTTTTTTTTTCAGAGGTTGGAGAGTTCTATCTAATCTATCTTTTCCCTCTTTTAGATTCTGGTCGTCCAGCTACCAGCACCCTCAACCGCTTCTCAGCCCTGCAGCAGTCTGGCTCACTGTTGTCTTCAACAGACTCTGATCGCAGAGTTCCTCAGAGGTACTCAGCAGCTGCAGATGCTCACTTTTTTTGCAATGAAATCTTGTGTTTTTGTGCTTTTCTCCTGTTTTCCTCTTTACCTCTTTCACTGTTTACAAGAATAAATGGGATTTAAGAGCTTTTCTAAACAATTCTATGTTTAAACTCTGATTTTAATTTCCTGGTAATCTATCTGTAAAGTTGACTCTATAAATCCTTGGTACCTGAATACTTATTAAACACTTGCCTGCCCAAACACATAATAGTAGTTAAATCTTTTACATTACAAAATAATGTTACCATTATTTTCTGCCCCCTAAGCCACCCATCCCCTTGCTCATTTCCTCCACTCTCATTTGTTTGTCATGCATGAAACTCTTAACACCGCACAGAATCTGAGACTCCTTATTACTGCAAAAACATCTGACTACTAATTACAATGTGGATTCAGAAGCAACATTTAAGACAGTTTCCAAACTGGTGCTTTGCATTTTAAATCCAGATGTAATAAAGATTGTTAAACTGTCCGTACCAATCACATATATCCAAATTTGGATAACGTGACCTGTTTAAGTTCAGATTTGACAGTAAAACACTGGAAGTATAAATGTGGACCTCTTTTTCTCGCTTCACAACCTTTTAGGTCAAGCTCCAGCCGTGAGCGTGGTGGTGACAGAGACAGGAGTGATCGCGACAGGGATCGGTTTGACCGGTTCGACCGCAGCGAAGGACGGGAAGGCCGCGGCGACAGGGGCGGCCAGAACCAAATCACCAAGAGAAGCTTCAGCAGAGAGTCACAGGAACGCAGCGGGAGGGGCGGAGACAGCCGGACCTCGACTGATGCTGTGCGTCGTGTGGCCAGCATGACAGACGACAGGGACCGAGGGCAGTCAGGGACCGAGGGAGCAGGGACCGTGGAAGTAGAGACCGAGGAAGCAGAGACAGGGTCCCAAGCAAAGATCTAACAGGTGGAAAGCCAAAGAACAAAATGATAATATACTGGTAGAAAGGCTGAGGGTTGTACACACAGATTAGGATGCCAGCCATAGGAGGAATGATGTTTAACTTGTGTTGTCCCTTTTTGTTATTTCTCAGCTGTTAAACGTGAGAGTGCTCCCACTCCTCCTCCTTCTCTTGCAAAGTCTGCCCTGACCGAAGAGGAGGTGGAGAAGAAGTCGAACGCCATCATCGAAGAATACCTCCACATCAATGACCTGAAGGTACAAATGTGACACTGCACACTCGCAATCCACAAAATGAATCTTACCTAACTGCATGCAGATCATCGGGCTTCCTGGCAAGTACTGAAACATGAAACACCCCCCCTGATGGCAGACATCTTTTGTGTTCTTCTGCTCTGGTGCTGTAGGAGGCGTTGCAGTGCGTGGCAGAGCTCAACAGCACCTCACTGCTCTTTGTGTTTGTGCGGAATACCGTGGAGTCGACGCTTGAGCGCAGCACCATCGCCAGAGAGCACGTGGGCCTGTTGCTGCACCAACTTGTAAAGGCAGGGACATTGCCACCACAGCAGTACTACAAAGGGTGAGTGTTAAATAAGAAAATTGCGGCACTGACAGACTCATTTGAGAAAATTAAACTAACAAAGATGTGTGTTTATAGTGGAATTGAGTGTTTTGTGTTTTTTGGCACTGTAGGCTAGAGGAGACCCTGGAGGCTGCAGAAGACACAGCCATAGATATACCTCACATCTGGCTCTATCTGGCTGAACTCATAACCCCCATGCTCCATGAGGGAGGTATCCCTATGGGACAGCTTTTCAGGTGAGCTCCAGTGCTGAAAAAGCAGATAAATAATTTCACCAGTCTTTCAGACACTGACACTGCTTTGACCCATCACTTTCTGTCCATAATTGGTGTTAGATTCTCTTTTTGCTTGGATATGGCCTTGATTTCTTTTGATTTCTTTGTACTCTGTTAGTAAAACTATAGTTACACTGTTTTAGACCAACGATAAAAAATAAAGCAACTGGATAATGAATTGGTGGAAGTGGAAAGCCTTATTGGGTGTAATTGTGTCTTCAGGGAGATCTCGAAGCCTCTTGTGCCTCTGGAGCAGGCTGGCGTGCTGCTGGTAAAGATCCTCAAGTTGCTCTGCAAAGAAATGGTACGTCCGACTTAAATCCCTGAATGAAACATGTCCTTATCAAGAGCAAACTTAAACTCGCTCTTGTGTTTCACTCAATTGACCATCAGCTAGATCTAAACACCTGTGCATTTTGACAAATTAGACTTACTGTGTTTGTTTGTTTGTTTTTGTTTTTTTCTTTTTCCTCCCATTAGACTCCTAAGAAGGTTGGGGCCATGTGGACAGAGGCCGGACTGAACTGGACTGAGTTCTTGCCCAAGGATGAAGACGTCAACAAGTTTGTTACTGATCAGGTCTGTAGTCCACAGTGATGTTAGAAAGTTAAAGGTTGTGTTGGGGGTGTGAGTGAAGCTTGAAGCAATTTGTTCACTTCATCATTGCTCACTGAATCAGTGGTTGATGCCCTTAGCTACAGCTACCCACCACACCTTCATACTGGCAGCAGAGAAAAAAGATCAAATAGATTAAATTAATTTAAAAATAGACAGTTTACATATAAATATTACTTTTATCACTTCACAGAAAAATCTACAATGCATGAGTAATGGATGGCACTTTTTGTTCTGTTCATGGTGCATTTTTTCTGTTTTGACTTGTTTTAGTGTTGTTTGGATTGTTTACTTTTTAAAGTAAGAATTGAAAGCAAGCAACTTGTAAGCTGACCTTCAATCTTTCTTTCTTTGCTGCGTAATTCAGAAAGTGGAGTTCACCATGGGAGAGGAAACGGAGTCCAAGGAAGTCAATAAGAAGAAAATCTTCTCTGGAGAGGAGCTCAGCAAACAGCTTGACAGACTCCTGCAGGACAAGGCCAACAACCAGCGCATCAGAGACTGGGTAGAGGTGTGTGACACAACCAGTAATGCTTTACTTCAAACTTCAATATTCAGTGTGGGGTCATTTATGGCGCTTTTCCATGACACAGTTCTAGCACTGCTGACTCGACTCGACTCAGTTTCAGTCGTTTTCCATTACAATAGAGTACCACCTCAGCGTGGGTGGGGTCGTCATAAGCAAACGAAACTGACACAAACACGAAACGGCTATGGAGGATTGATTTCTGTACAGCCATCTCTGATGTGTTCGTTGTTGTTGTTGCGTTTTAAAAATGACGGGGTTGACTCTTATGACCGAGTTGCTGCAGTGCCTGCTGATGTCGCATTTTCAGCTCGACTCAGCTCGCTTGGAAGCCCCGGCCGAGTAGGTACTAGTGACCTGAAAGTACCTGGTACCAGGTACTAACACGTAATGGAAAAGCCTAAAAACAGAGTCAAATCGAGCCAAGTAGGTGCTAGTTGGATGAGTAATTTCTTTTTTTTTTTTTTTTCCTTCTTTCCTCAGGCCAACTTGGATGAGCAGCAAACAGCTTCCAACCAGTTTGTACGTGCATTGATGACATCAGTGTGTCAGTCTGCCATCATATGTAAGTATGACTAATACAGCACATTAAAAGTGAGGGCTGTCTGTCTTTAGCTAAATTTATCCCATATCTTTGTCTCTTAGTCACTGCTGTTAGTCTTTCCATCTCACAGAATAAGTTCCCCATGGGGTAAATGTTTCAGTGTTGCCAGGATACCGACATTCTGTTTTTCTGGTTTAAATGTAGGAAGCCTCAATGTGGGATGTATTTTGCTTAGACATCAAACTTTTTCACGCCACAAAAGACTTTATCTCCATTCACGGGTTGTCTGAACTGTTTTTGTCTCGTCTCAGGTGACAACCCATACCGGGTGGACGCACGACAGATCAGCCAGAGGGCCAGCCTACTGCAGAGATACCTGAGCGATGAGCAGAAGGAGCTGCAGGCCCTTTATGCCCTCCAGGCTCTGATGGTGGACATGGAGCAGCCAGCGAGTGAGTAATGTAGTAACTCTAAACTAAATGTAGTAATGTGCTGAGGCTAAAACGAAGAGGGGGACATAATAATAAATGCCCTACGACACAGTAGACCACAAAGGCCTTCTGTCTTCATTCCACTGAGAAGAGTCCAGATAAAACACACAAACATAATTTTAACCAAATACACTGTTAATCATAGGACACTCAATGTTCGTGGGGGTCTTTTTGTTTATTTTTTTGCCAGACATGCTTTTCTTTGTCATTTTAAAAATAGTCTTAATAGGGTTTGATGCAGCTGCTCTTTAAGATATCATCTTCCTCTTGATACATCTGCTAAGTTACTTTACTTTGGCTTGAAAAACCACTTACACTTCACCTGCACTAAATAGATGTAGTCCACATCTAATTTTCAAAATGCTCCTGCCATGTGAAAACAAGTTGGTAGAAACACCTGAACAGAAAAACTGGCTATATAATCAATGTGAAAATCAGAATACTTAATTTATCTCAGAGGAAAAAATTTGGTAAATATACAAGTTAATAACACCTGAGTGATGTACTGACATTTAAAGGCATTGCAGAACCTAAACTTGCCCCCCCCATATGCACCCTGAATGTGACCAGGCAGACTCCTCATCAACGAAAGGATTTTATCTTAACACCAAACTAAACAGTTTGATTGTATATTTACTGCAGGCTGCTGAATTGTAAGGCAACAAAACCATGAGTCTTTTGATTAAAACTGCTCAATTAACACTGATGTCTGCTTTCCGTCTCTACAGACCTGCTGCGGATGTTTTTCGACGCCTTGTACGACGAGGACGTTATTAAAGAGGAGGCCTTCTACAAATGGGAATCCAGCAAAGACCCAGCGGAGCAAACAGGGAAAGGCGTGGCTTTGAAATCAGTCACTGCCTTCTTCACTTGGCTTCGTGAGGCTGAGGAGGAGTCCGACAAGGAGTAAAACAAAAACAAAAAATAACTGAACTGAAAGCTGCCGCCCCCCTTTGGCAAGGAGGGGGCTCTGCAAGCAGCTGCGGCAAGTCTCGGACAATGTTGCCAGAGAGGCGGACTCAAATCAATCCTCAATGAGGATCTTTATTATGTTTTCTTTTCTTTGAGGGACGGACTCAGAAAACAATCATTTTCTCTCAAACTTTCCCTCTCTTTGGTTCCTCATTATTTCCCGACCTGCTTGTGACAGCAAGTGTCCTCATCAAATAAACTTGAAAACTGATTCAGTAGGATAGCTTGTTTAACGAGGTGTGAAGTATCCCACATCACTACGAGACTTTTTTTTTGTCACAATACAAAAACCAACAGGCTGCTTTTTTAAGGTTCTAGATCATGATAATGCCTAACATCATCCCATCTGATCTGCAAGAGTAAACCGCGGGGCGTGTGGTGTAGTGGGTTCCCTGATCCGTGGGTGTCGTCATGCCATCATGTGTGTTCAATCCAAACTCGGTTCTTATGTCTTTGTCCCTTACTGGAGTGTGCAGCATGACTGAAGTGTGTTTCGATTAATGATACAGTGGACGAATCGTCAGTAGACAAATGTACATGAACTAAACTTAATCTGATGGATGGAGTTTTTAAAGCAAAGGTCGTCTATTTTCGCTTCCGTTTCTCATCATGAACTTACAAAGGACAGAAACACGGAGGACTGATGTTGACCTTTGACCTTGACTACTAGGGGGTGGTCTTAATGCTTCCTCTAAGCCATCCTCTCCCATCCCCAGTAGTGAACCACACTGACTGACTCTTCATCTTTACCTCTTCTTTACTTAAACCTGAGCTGTCATAGAGGACACTTAATGACCCAATCACCGTTAAAACTTGAAATCTACAGAAATTGACTTGATGAAATATATAAAGTAAAAAAAAAAAGTAAAAAAACACAGAAATGATCCGAAAGCCTTTTCTACTTTAAGTGGAAACTTATTTCAGGAGCGTTCTGTAAATATATAATAATAATAATAGTGATAATTACACAAAAACTTTTGTTTTCTCAGTTTTATTTTTCAGAAACGATAAATTGCTGATGTACTTGCAGTGTGTCCTTTTCCAACAGAAACCGCAGTTGTCCAGATGCAGAGAGGTGTTTTAGATAATCCATTGATTATTAGTTGTATTGGAATTTTGTAAATATTTCTTTGCTTTCTTTTATTTAAGAAATTATTGCTTCTTTTGCATCGGAAACTGGAAAGATGAGGTAACGGAGCATTGCAAATAAAGGACTTATTAAGTTGCTGAGCAGAGTTTTGCATGAAGTAAGAGTGTTTGTGTGTGTGAGTTTTCACCGTTGTTGAGCTGAACGAGGGTGAAAGGGCATGAGCCACAATGTCACCAATCCACATTCAATACAGTTTCTCAAGGTCATTATAAAATCACCGATTAATTCACTGGCATCAGGTCAGTACGTGGAAACGGTATGGGAGAAAAAACTGGATTGGTCCCTGGATAGGTTGCATCATGGCTGCACTCAAACACGAGGTCACTTGAAGAGGACAAATTAGCTGTGAGCTCTGTGTTGAGTTACAAAGTTGGGTGGGAACAGGCTGGATGTCAATAAAATAAGTAAAAGACGTTTTATATGGAAAGAAGATTTTCACACAAGATTACAGTACTAGGTGATGATCTCGGTACACTTTTAAGGCACAGTTTAAAGCCCCATTTAACCTCCATACATAAAAGCTGGGTGAGAGTAAAGTTCAATAAATGAGTGACTGTGGGGGCTTTCTGAGTGTCTACAAACAGTAACTACACTCAGGATGTCACATTGACAGACACAGCAGGATGTTTAGGTTTAGGTTTTGGATATTTACATCATGTTGTCGACACCAGCCCGGTACATTTCCACACATCGGGGCGAATCTCACATGACTGCGGATGTTTTGGGGTAAAATATAAAATAGAGGGGAGGAAACAGAAAAAAAAAACCTGTGGGGATCATCTGCAGAGCTTTTCCAGGGCTGCAGGTTACTGTGTCTTGATCTTCCTGACTGCATGCGGAGAGAGAGAGAGAGAGAGAGAGAGAGAGAGGGAGGGGGGGTGACACCTGCCTTGCGTTGATGACGCTCGCCATCGGGAGACATTTGGACAGCCTATGTAACCCACATACCGAGCAACAAATGGTGCGCCTGTGCCGGAGGATCGACGCCGGACTGACGAGGATGTCTCCGCCGACCGAGCGGCACTGACGCTCCGCTGCAGCAGGAGGGCGGAAAAACAAGAAACAAGGAAAACTGCGACCGGTGTCATCTGTTGATCGGATCGGAGACAATTATTAAGCGCATTATCATGAGCCGCCACGGTCCGAGCTCCAGGTAGGTGCAGAGAGAGAGAGTGAGAGACAACAACAACAACAACAATAAGAGGGGGGGTCGTTAGAGGCGCACATAGAGAGCAAAGAGGATGATGATGATGATGGGGGGGGGTCGTTTATCCGATGCAGGTATGGAGCTGCTGGTATGCAGATGGAGACCTCAGAGGTTGCCAGAGACCCGCTGCTGCATCCGCGCCTGTCGTGCCTTATTCTCTCTCCCAACCTCCACCTCCACCCCCCCAATAATTGCGGGCTTAGAGGCCTGCACCCATCATCAATGGCGGGGCGTCAGTCACACACACACACACACACAAAAAAAAAAATCATGTCATCACATGAACTCTGCAGCTCCTCCGTGCAGACTCCGAGCTGGAGGCTGCGGTCTTTAACTCAGCCCACTTGTTGGTCCTAGAGGCCACATCTCTACATCTCTGCCTCTCTGGGTGTCGTTTCCCTCCCGTTTGGTTTATGTCGATGCGAGGAAGAGACGCACGCACCGGTCTGCAGCGAGCAAATAATCCAAACAACACCACGTGAAAAAAAAACAACTTAATTACAGCTGTGGTTGTTATCAGGATGGATGCCAATTAGCAGCGATTGTCAGCTGCCAAACAGGGCAGGCAATCAGCATGTTCAGGTGTGAGTTTTTTAAAAGCAACATCACACAATTAACAGCTCCCCAGAGGCAAAATCATGTGCAGGTGTGCTGGCTGACAAAAAAAAGGCACATCTCAAAGGGAACAGTCATCATGTGATTATTGCCAATCATTTTTCTATAAATGATTTGGTCTATAATGGATATGTGAGAGATTGTTTCCATGTCTCTACAAATGACTTTAATCAAAGGTCACCCCAAAAAAAAAAAAAAAAAAAAGTTCAGGTGAGATAACAGAAAATCAGGAAGTTTAGAGAAGCTGTAAGCAGTGGTTAGGTTTGTCAATCACTGATCATTTATCAAAATAGTTAACAATTGACCCTCTTCTCAGCACTATAATGACAGCTATGTGACCTAAAATGTTATTCTGTGTCATAAATGTATTTTCTTTTTTTTCACTCTCCAAATGAAACAATCAATCAAGAACATTTGGATGAAAAATATATATTTGAACATAAATTGTGTTTTTCAGAGGTTTGGGAGGGAATCACTGGTATGAAGTGTGTAGGTGGTGACAGATGCTGCTAATTCTCTCTTATTATCCACATTTCAGTGCTTAGTTCAGAGTTAAAGCTGATTTCCATTAAGTGACTCTTATTTTGTCAACGTGGTTGAAGGCTTGAGCCGTGTGTGGTGCTGAAGTCTTGAGCCTCTGGGGGGGGGGACATGCTGAACATGTTGGCTGCTTATCTGCACTGAACATGAGTGACGTCTGTGCTGCTCACAGGTGTGTGTGTGTTTGGCAGCTGAAGCTCAACTCAGAGGGCCGCTTGTGCCTTCGTATCAATGCCTCCCAGGTCCCCTACCCACCCACGTGCCTCAGACACACATTTGCCGTCATCTCTGACTTTTAATGTAAGCCTTTAACCGCAGTCAGGAGCCTCTTCTCTCTCAGCAGCTCTGGGAGCCAATCTGCTTAAGGGTATTTGTTAAGTCATGCACGTGCTCAGAGTCGCAATCAGGCAACTTGTTTCCTGCTTGTTGAAAGACTCACCTGTCCTAAAAGCCAGACATATCCCAAGTTGCTCCCACACGTTACAGGCACAGATTTAACAGAGCTACCAGATCCAGCACATGCAGACATATATGTGCTTTTAATCTGCATGGGGTTAGTTAGATAGCACTATCACTTTTAATAGGGATCAGCAGCTTTGGGGTGGCTGGAGCTGCTTACCGGAGCCGGTCACGTGCCATATGTTTGCCCCGTCGCACTGGAGGCCATCACCACTGCCCTCAACTCCCTCAACCCCAACCATTCTAACCGGTTTCACCGGCTTACCGTGGCTTTAGCATCTGTGCAGTAAATGTAGGGCATAGCTGTTTGCTTGTCTGCCTGGTGGTTTAAACCAGTAAACCCAAGCTGTGACTTTTAGTTGTGTTGGTTTGCTGCGTGGTGACAGCATCTCTTCATGTCCGCGATGAGGATGAGGTCCAGGAGTAGAGAAAGGAAGGAAAGACAATGGGAGGAAGAGGTAGGAAAAGTCTCTTTTTCTAGATTTACATTTGGGATGAGCCCTGTGACTGACTGGCGTCCAGTCAGTCAGGGTGTACCCCGCCTCTCGCCTCATCGCCCAATGATAGCTGAGAGATAGGCTCCAGCACCCCTGTGACCCTGTGGGTCAGGATAA
Organism: Scortum barcoo; assembly: GCA_023238725.1. Classification (NCBI taxonomy): domain Eukaryota; kingdom Metazoa; phylum Chordata; class Actinopteri; order Centrarchiformes; family Terapontidae; genus Scortum; species Scortum barcoo. The sequence goes on along the minus strand of CM041533.1, from coordinate 15,774,800 downwards.
GCAGGTGTAGAAGATGGATGGATGGATGGATGGATGGACATTTGAGATGGAGCATTTATTTTGGCATGGAGGCCACCTCCGTGTGTTTGTCAGTATGTTTGTCCTGTGATTAATATTTGAATTTGAGCTTTTCATTTAGATGCTATTAGAATGTTTCTCACAGTGTCAATATTGGCAAAGTAAACATTTACTGTTTTTGGTGAAGTAGTGAGAGCGGTGACTCGTTCTGGATGTGACACACAAATGTGGATGAAGAAGGAGCTTATTTGTTGCTTTCGTGCATTGGTACAAAAAAAGGAGAAGCTCAAATCTAATCTGTTTTGCAGGTGAAATTTGAGGAGACTGAAATGATTCCAAAGTCAGGAAAATCTCCAGCAGACTCAAGGAAAAGTGTCGGCATCCATGAGTTTGCAGCACTTGCCAGATCCTCCTTAAATGGTAACAGCATTTTTATATTTTGTGTTTGCACTGTTGTGATTAAATGTCTTGAATTGCTCGAGCCACATCTTGAGAGTGTAAACTCTACCTTGCTACGTGTGCAGGAATCTCTCAGGCGGTGAAGGACCATGTGACGAAGCCCACCTCCCTGGCTCAGGGTCGGGTCGCCCACCTCATTGAGTGGAAAGGTTGGCCCAAACCTGTGGACCCGCCGCCGGCCGCCCACTCCCACTTCAGCTCCTACTGCCATCTGACTGAAGGAGAGAAGGAGGCCCGGTTTGCTGCAGGTATTGGTTTAGCTTTTGTATCAGCTGGCTTCTGTGTGTCCCTCGTTTGTTTGTGTGGGTGTCCTTTTACTTAGTTTGGTTTAGCATCATCTCCTGGCCGGCTCACACCTTCTGTCACGCACCTAATCCCCTAAAACTCCTGCATGTCAGTGGTTTGCCCCGCCCACTGCGCTGTCTCTTGGGTGATGGCTTGTCTTGGCAGCAGATGGTGGCCTATTAGACACTCTCCCAGAACACTTCACTGCCCACCAATGGTACAACAGCTCCTGTTGTTTTGCTGTGACTCATCCTCTCTGGTTCGATCAAGAGAGAGAGCAAATGACAGAGGGAGGAGGAGGGAAGTAGGGTCCAGTCTGTAGCGAGTGTACATCATGTGCATTAGAAAGTCTTTTGTCCATCTTGATCAGCATTCTGAAATAAGCAACACTTGTGACTAGAGCTGAAACAATCAGTTGATCATCAGTCATCAGTTAGTTAAATGTCATCAGCTATTCTGATAATCAATGAATCCTTGGTTTCGCTTTTCTTCTTTAATGTGGCTCTCTTTGTCCTGCATTATTTTAAACAGTATATTTTTTCATTTTGGACTACTGGTCAGACAAAACAAGCAATTATATATATATGTGTGTGTGTGTGTGTGTGTGTGTGTGTGTGTATACACACACACACACACACACACACACACACACACACATATCACACACACACATATATATATATATATATATGGTGTGTGTGTTTGCATAGGTGTATATATATATGTCTGTGTGTGTGTATACGTATATACAAAAAATGTAAAAACTTGTCATTTTCATTCATTCTATTTCATTTGCAAAAACAGATCAAATCTATTCTTAAAACGAAAAAAATCAAGTTTCATTGATATAAGTGCACACACACACAACAAACATGATTTAGGAAAATAAAATCAAAACAGAGGTATCTGTTTTTGCAAATGAACCCTTCAAAGTCATTTCCACAAAAGAGCTAAAGGAGAGGTGTTGCAGAGTTACTCCAGCCTTGTTTAACATGAACATGATGATGTGCTGTCCTGGTCTCCCTCAGTTAGATACATTCACACAGACAAATCTGCAGCATCAAGAGGTGATTAGCAGAAAACACATTTCCCCTACAGGATTTATGCTTCTTTTCCAGACTGTCTTGTGATCTTAAGTTTTTATGTCACAAGCAGACACATTCAACTATTCCCTCATTTTATGGGAAATGGGAGGCCTTTGCATTCATTTATTGGATCTGTGTTCCTGCCAGGAGTGGCTGAGCAGTTTGCCATTGCTGAGGCTAAGCTGCGCGCCTGGGCGTCTATGGATGACGATGACGAGGAGGACTCCAACGATGAGGACTCCCACGCCAACGGACTGACTCGCACTGTCTCCAGCCAGAACACAGGTATCCATAGTCACCGCCATTTTGTTCATTTCATCTCATCTCACTTGTCGTCTTTATAACTGCATCATCACTGACAAAACGCCTCATCTTCCCACCCCCTTCCCCTCATTATCCATCCATCCCTAGGTGTTCTGACTTTTTGCTCCTCCCTCAGACGGCGCCACGTCCAATCCTACTGCAGGAGTCCCATGCCAGCCTGAGGTTGATGGCAGCGAGGCACCGCCCCCCGACAGTCCCCTGGGCTCCAGCAGCAGCAGCAGCCTGCTCTATGGTAGGCCTGCGTCTCATAATGACCCACATTCATCCCAGACCAATTCACCTACTTTACCCAGCGACTGCATGAGTCCCTTCCTGGAGGAGGAAGAGGAGGAGGAGAGGCTGAATGGTCACAAGGAGCAGCCGGGTCCTTTGCAAGAGCAGCGAAGTGAGGTCTGCGTTCACCACAAGCCCGAGGGGAGGCCCCGGGCCAGGAGCAGCCGCTTCGACTCCTGCTACTCCACCTCTCACTCCGAGTCTCTTGGAGAGGAGGACGAGGAGGACGATGAGGAGGAAGGCAGCGTTTTCCATGATGTCAGAGTGTGGCACTGCAGCCCGAGAAGCTTCTTCTCCGACCGGGCGTCCTCCGGAGTGGCGTCGTTCGACGAGGAGGAAGAGAGGGACGAAGTGGAGGAGAAGAAGGAGTTCTTGATGTGATGATGTGTTGTCCATCTTTATGTCTCTTTGAGTCCGTGTTGATTCTGGATGTGACACCACCTATTCTGCTTTCGCTGTTGACCTCCCTCCACCTCCTCCTCTTACTCCTCTCCTCTCCTTCCTTTTGATCACCTCCTCTCCACTCGCTGCCTTCTGTCTCTCATCCTTCGGGCCTTCCACGTACTGAGCTCGTTCCACCGTTTATCGCTGCGGTAAACAGTATATATCTGAGAGTTCGACCAGAATGTAAAGCTGTTGTTCAAACTGAGTTTTGTACATCTTGGTGAAGAGTCATGTGTTGCACTGGTATTGCATTGGTTTTCTATGGATATTTTGTAGTGTTGTTTTTTCCGGGTCATGCTGTGTCACGTGGGTTGGGCTACGTTTGATACTGAATGTCTGAATGTCCTGCATATATAAATGATTTTTTTTGAAAGAAGATGATTTCGTCTTTTTCTTCCCCCCTCCACCCCGCCCACAAAAGTGAACATATGTGGAAGAAACACAACTTCTTGACTCCTCCTTTAAAGGTGTTTTGTTTTCAATTTAATCATTCACTCATGTACAAAAACAATTTCATGTCCTCTGAAAAATAACAATGGCTGTTGGATTTCAAATGCATAATTCTATGTACAACAGCATGTACGTAGATCTCATCCGTGTATTTTCATATGTACAAAGCATATACAGGCCAGTGCCATATAAAGGGAGATACTACAGACTTATTGCTTAACTAGATACGCTGCAAATTAGCTTATACACTTTCTACATTTAACTCCTTATACGTTATCTTATATGGCGAGCACTACTTCACATTCTATATGCAAACAAAAAGTTAAGACGTTAATAAATCGTTGCACAAATGTTTATGCGGACAGAAATGAGCTGGAGTCGGTGACGCTGCGGTGATGTCACTTAAGATTGGAGTATGGCTCAAAATTGCTGCATGAAGCTAAAATACTTACATCCATTTTGAAGGTCGCAACAAGGACTCACACACACACTTTGCTCTACAACAGTTTTTGAACTCGTGGGTATCGCTGTGCTTCATACAGTAGTTACATTTCTCAGCATTGCATTAGAGGTCAGGCTGGATTAAGATACGTGTAACATATCACGGTGTTAATATCTACAGGCCACATACATGTGTGCGTTTAACTCTGTGTGTGTGTGTGTGTGTGTGTGTGTTTGTGTGTGTGTGTTTCGTGTGCTCTGTACAACAGCCAGTGTCTTCCTTTTACTCGGAGCTCAAGTGTTGTTCCTTTATCATGCTAGAAACACATTAAACACAGTAAAGTCACATAGCAGAAAATGTCGAGGCGGTCCAAGTGACGCATTCATTGCCCTTGTTGACTCAGCCCCTGTAAAGCCAAACGAGGCTACATGTACGGTAAATCATACTCATGGTAATTACAATGTGCTTCGTCAGTATTCGGAGCCCTGTACTAAGCTTAGTGGACCTTTGGAAGCAGCTGGAGTGTGAACAGCAGATCCCAGCTTTTTGGGGGAGTTTTGGGGGCTGATGTGGACATTAATATATAGTAGTAAAATAGAAAATAAACTACTGATGATGCTGTGACATGCAACTCTGCCGGGTGTTGTAAACAATGGAGTCTGGACAAACTAGTGATAGCACTGTTGCTGTCGAATGACCTTTTACTGCATTATTACTGTAAATTTATTGCATATCAGCCAACATATAACCAACATCACTATATCTTAATATTATTAGCCATTAATTCTGGCCCTGTGAATAGGTAGTAGTGTCATATCATCATGTGCTCATTAGAATAATTTTCCACCTCGCTACTTGTCTGTGCTTTCATGTCTATTGTTTGCTCCTTTTTTTTTTCCCTGTCCATTATTTGTGTGCGACTTATTTCTCCCCTTATAACATCTGAAGTTTACAGGATGTTATTTTGGCATGTAGACTCAAAATATGATGAAGAGCCTGGATCAGATCTGAGCATGGCAAGGAAAGTGTCAAAAAGAGTCTCTGCAGCATGCACACACACACACACACACACACACACACTTAAAAGGTGAAGTTTTTCTTATTGTCAGCAAATCCCATAGTAGTAGTTTATTCCTCTAAAAAAATACATAAATGAGCCACAGTATTGAGAAGTTCCTGAAAACTCTAACTATTTTCTCCTGTTTGAGAGAGGCTTACCAAAAATAATGTTTCAGCTGTTTTAGGAAATTTTCAATTATCAATAGGGAGTTGTTGAGCTGGGGGACATGTTCTTGAACACAATGAATTTGGGCACAGTATCAACAACATCTTACATAAATATTGCAGCCTTAGTGCTGCAAAAACTCACAAGAGAAAAAAATGTGTACTAACCTTTGCTGAAAATAGCTTCCTACAAATGCAATTTACTTTTGTTTGAGTAATGTAACCTACAGCAGTCAGATGTTTCGACTAATCTCATCACATCATTTTTTTCTGGTTTGTAAATTTGTTTTAGTGAATCGTGCACAATTGAGTAAAATTTCACACAAAATACTTAAAAGCCTGTTGACAGTCAAATTGTAAATATGTCTCCATAATCCATCCCTAAACTGAATAAAACGCCTGAATAATGATGTGAAAAAAAAAAAAACTTACGGTCATTCTGGTTTTATGAGACTGGACTAAAACAAATGCACAAACCAGAAAAAATATAACCTGACCACTCAGAGGTCTTTTTTATTTCACACATTTTTCTTCCTTGTTAAAACTTGCTGCCTACATTAACCATAATGCATTTTGAGCACTACCACTTTGTTGAGAAATTAGGTTATGCTTGTAGCGGTTAATGTAGCTTCAAGCAGAGATGAGAAGGGGAAGGGCTGGTAAACTATTCTTTCTAACTCCACACTCTCAGATTTATTTTTCATTATCAAACTTGTAGTCTTCAAACCAAACCAACGCTCAATTTATCTGGCTTCACATACTGTATGTAGTAGTAGTTTTCTTCAACACGTAATGTGTAATAACAGTGGAGTTCCCCTTTAAAAATGTATGTCAGGAACAGGGATGAAGAGAGGTCAGAAACAAATTCATTGTTGGTTTTGGTCTTTTCATGGGATTTGTTGACAATATTCATAAATATGGAATAAGACCAGCTTCACCAGACATTTGCACAGTTTGAAACACAATACTAAATATCATGTCGACTCACATTCACTCGCTCACTCACGCCACAACAACGTTAGAAACACGGGTATCTAGGCTGGACTCGGAGGTGAGAGTGACCTCTACAAATGTAAGAAAACATTCATGAGGCGACAGTATGGATCTGATCATTCTGATTGATCCTCCGTGTGGGCGGGGTTACACTCGCCCTCGGGTTCTGATAGGTCCTTGTTCAGAGATGGACTCCCCTGCTCTTGCTCTGTTTCTTCTGGCTCGGGAGTGTGGGTGGGGTGGTCATAGTCACAGGCTAGCTCTGATTCCTCAGTGTGGGAGGGGCTGCAGTCAAAAGTAAACTCCGATTGGTCCTCGGTGAATGAGGGGCTTTCCTGGAGCACCGACTCCGACGACTGATTTGTGGTGTCGCCGGGTCTGGTTTCAAACTGCAAATTTGTTTGGTCCGAGAAGTTGACGGGGATCTCTTTGTACTGGAGATCTGGCTGGTCCTCCACGTCAGGAGGGTTGGGTTCCCGTGGCAACGAGAGCCCCCTGTGGCGGATGCACAGCTTGTGCAGTTCTGTTACTTCGGATACGTTGGTGCTGTTCCCACAGTCACGGAAACTGGCCAACGGAGGGCGCACTTTTACTCCAGTCACTGTCACTGAGCCCTCTATGGCCTTACGCAGCTGCAGACACAGCCAGCAGGAACAAAAAGAGAGAAAGCAGAGCCAAGAAAGAAAATGAAGCGAAGAGAGAGAAAAGGGTGTGAAAAAGTGAGAATTAACGATCGTATACAGAAAACATTCCCACATCAGATTATTAAACGACTGAAAGAAACATGCACACCTCTTTGAGAGAGACCACTCCGACCAGACGTCCCATGCTGGTCACATAAGCGTGATCGAGACCCAGCAGAGAGAAGATAGTGTGAGTCTGTGGAGGAGGAGGAGAGATGGGTCATGGCCTGGATACAGACTCAAGAGAGCAGTTTCATTTGCATTTTGGTTCAGGGTTATGGAAACTGTTATAACGGGATCAAGCGAGATATTTTTGGCTTTCAAGATGGTCACTGTGTCAGACTCCACTTTGGATGCCAACTAGCCTTGTGTGTAATCACAGTTTTATGAATGAAAGTTGAAACTGAAACCATTCAAGGTCACTCTGCGCTGAAGGTGTGCGAATGTGTGTGTGTGTCTGTGTGTGTGTGTAATGCGTGTGCAAATGCAACATATACACATGCACAGAGGTTGTGATTAATTTTATATCAGAATCATAAACAGGTTTATATAATCTTCTGACCCAGGGGTGAAAATCAACGGTTACAGGTACACTAAAAATAACTATGTAATTCCCCATGTTTACAAGAAGAGTGCTTTGTACTGTATGGGTTGACGTCATGGAAAACACTGTGCCATTATGTCTGGCAGTTCTGTTGAATCACGCATCTCTTTGCTCTTTTATGGCACAAAAGGGCGTCATTTCTCTTTTAGCTGACTTTCTCTCTAAATGTGAACAATGACCTACATTTTATTATATATGCTAGCTTATGTATAAAAACAGCTGTGTGTCATTGTTTTACAAAAAGCTTTTGCATAATATTTCATGACCTTAAAATATGATAATAAGTGCTTCACTTGAAGTACACTTTGTGAGGGAATTACTCCTTCGTGCACATAAAATATGATCATAGAGCTGATTTCAGGCACACTGGCTCAATGAAAAGGTGCAGTGAGAGTTTGTAAAACAGTCACACTATAGCAGTCTGACCACAGCTTTATAATCACTGGTTTGTCTAATTTGACTCATTTTTGTCCATTTGTAACAGACAAGGGCAATTTAATTTCACAGTGTGTTCTGGGCTTTTTGATATTGGACCTTATGCAAAGATGTTTGCTCCACCAGCTGGAAGGGGGCAGGATCAATTTTGCAGTTCTTGAAATCCACCGGCTCGTCGAGCTGCTGCTCCTCCCACTCTGCAATCTGCAACCAGAGGGATGACAAAACACTAAAACTTCTGCACTTTACATTAATCTTTAAATTCATTTTTGTGTGTTTTCTGTTAGTGTGTGTCTCACCTCTGATGGGGTCATGCAATCTTCCACCTCAGTGGAGTCCTAAAAGACAAAATGGAGTAAGACATATGATGTCCCTATATACACACACACAAAGGTTTATATACACAAAGTCAGATTGTACAGCAGCACTCCACTATGTACATTAAATATACATAGTGTACCAAGACATACACATTTCTCAGGGAGCTGTCTATTTGTTGGTGTCAGTATAATATGTAAAGAACCATTTATATATTGAGTTTCTGAAGGAAGAGTTTGTTTCATGGGTCAAACAATGCTCCCAGGTTATTATACTGATAACACCAATAACACCATTAACTTTAGGAATCAAGCTTGAAATAAAATACAAAACAAACCATCTCAAAAACACACAATCACTCAACTACACAGAACAGAGAACAGCAGTTAAAGGTGATAAAACATTTGGTTTAATATTGACGTTGAACCTTTATCACTTTCTCCTCTTTCACACACTTTCTCTTGCTCTCTCTGCAAAGCCACTCTAATGCTTTGGTTGGTGCACCACAAATATTTTGGTCCAGCACTCACTACGTGCGTGTCGCAAGGCAACGGTTACTAAGCAACAGTCTCTAGGCGGCAGACAATCTTACCGCCATGGAGATCCTCACTCGTTTGGGCTTGGGCTTTCTTTTTTCAGGAGGAGCCGGCCCAGCCGGGCTCTTCCAGCCGGGGAGAGAAGGCATCAACACAGTACAACATTAACAAAGCATCAGCGAAACTGGACAGTTTTACCCCCTTACATGGTGTCACGGCAACATTGGATCCCAGTCTGACTTCTACTGGGAGAAGTCGCGGCGATGCGAGCACAATGTTGCTGAAAGGGTATAATTACTACACCACAGATGAAGGTGAGGGCACAAAGATCTGCACGAGAAACCCAATGCTGGTAGAACATTGGATGTTAGAGACACTGCCAGGATAAAGGTTTCTGAACACCTTACATTTTAACATTTTTGCTAAGCACCTTAAATGTACCCTTGGCTCTTTAAAACATCATCTTATTCCACACTATCTGACAGCCCCACATTTTGTTCCAGCTTCTCACTGAAGCTGCTGTAAGTCAGCAGTTGTCTGGTTTTCATTTCTTGTTTCTCCAAAACTGTTGGATGGATTTGCATGAAATTTCATTTAAATATTCCTCAAACCGTCAGAATGAATCAAATTAACATTGATGATTCTTTGACTGCTACCATCAGGTCAAAATTTATAGCCAAATATCTGAAAAAATGTATGACATTACCATCATCCTCACTTTAGCACTAAAGCAAATGTTAGCATGCTAACACACTAAACTGAGATGGTGAGCCTGGTAAACATTACTCCTGCTGGAAAATGTCATCCCTTCATCATTATATCCTAGTTGTGTGCAATTTAGTCATAACTAGCTTATGAATTTTTGAGTTACGGCCAAAAACATTACATTTGAGCAGCAAAATCTAATCAGTTCATCCTTGAATCCAACTAGACAATTGGCCAAAATTTGAAGAAATTCCCCTCAAGGTGTTTCTGAAATACCACAATCATGACAACGGGACTGACAATCAACCCAAAAACATAATGTCACTGGCCATAGCTATCACAAGCACGGAGGCATAACACGTTTGGGAACCATGTGCTGTATTATGTGTGATATATTTAAACCAAAGGCTACTTGTTTTTATGGCTGCATAATTCCATCACATGGAAATATGATTTTACACCTTTGCCCAAAATGGATCCATATGACATATCTGGTGCGTCTGCAGTGTTTGAGGGGTTAAAGATAGACCAAAACATCATGCTTTGCTTATGACATAACCAAAAATGCTAAAATGTAGGATGTTCAAAAAAGTGTTTGACTGGCAGTGAGTGTGTGGTGTGGTGAGGGGGCAATGACTCACAGAAGTTTTTAAAGACAAAAATCCAACAACCACAGTGCGAGATCACACAGGAAACCCTGCTGCCTGTGGGTGGATCCTGCCCGTCATCAGCAGGAGCAGGAGGAGGAGGAGGAGGTGGACGGCATACGCGTGGACTCAGAGAGAGCACACACACCCGCGCATACGACACGTGTCACATTCATACAGTACACTCGCACCCACACATGTAATACATCCTATAATACATCCTATTCTCTATTTCTCACCTCCAGCAGCTCCTTGTCTTGGTCAGCACATGAAAGGGTCTGAGAGCCTCAGGGAGAAAATAAGAAAATCATTTTCTGCTCAATTTGGATTTAAAATTTAAAATAAAAGACTTTTTTTTTTTCAATCAGTTTGTTCTCAGTATCCCACATCACTGTTCCTCTCTGTGTCTTAGTGTGTGAGGGTTTTGGCTGTAGTGTAAAGTACATACTATTCGGTGTTTCTGTGTCGCTGATGGCAGACACAGTTTTCAAGGCAGATTTCAGAGGAAGCTGAACATTGGAAACCACTGGGCTGAAGGAGGAAGACTCCTCTGTGGAGATCTACATGAAAAAGATATTAACAGAAGAAGCCAGACACAAGCGCACATGTACACACGTACTTGCACGCACACACACACACACACACACACACACACACACACACACACACACCAAAAGACAAATACAAGCACATGCACATGAACAAACAGGACAGCACAGGTAAGGGCACAGACAACAGAGACACAGAAGACATGTGTTAATTTAAATAAAGGAAATGAAAGACATTTGTATAGTTTGTAAACACTTACCACGACAGCTGTCCCAAAACTCCGTCTGTGCCTTTACCTACTGCTACATGCTTCACACATGCTGTGTCTGATCTACTTTTAATCTACTGCTACAACCCAACCCAAGCTAGACTTCACACCCAGCCCAGCCCTGGCGCCCCCGGACGCCTCACACCTGTTGGGTGCTCACCAGGAAGCGGACCGCTTGGCGAGCGTTGGTGTTGGATGAGGCGTTGACGTGGGTGTGGGCACAGGGGGAGCTGGGGGTGCTGTCGGTGGTCAGGCTGGGGAGGTGCTCTTGGGTGCCGTTGTCTTGGGTCAGCTGGCGGAGGTACTCCAGCCTCCTCAGGCGACCCAGCTGAAGGGAGAGCAGAGACTGGAGCTGCAGCCGCTCTATGGAGCCCAGCAGGATCATGGAGTCTGACAGAGGAGGAAGAAAGAGAAAGAGGTGTCAGGGAATTTGCTGGAAAATAAGATAAACAGGTAAAAGTTGAGCATAAAATAAGGGTCAGTTTAAGTAACAGCCATTTACACTCCCATATACACAATTTAGAGATTATCTGTTCAAACAAATGCACTTTAATGCAACAGACCTGCAATAAACTCATGAAGACTATAATGGTCAGTTTATGTTTTAGTTTATGTTTTAAGTATTAATTCAAAGTTTGGTGTCTGTAGTTTGTGGTACTGTTTGTATTGTCTTATATTAATGAATGTTTCTAATATTGAGTATACTCTCACTGAGGATAGAATTTATTGCAAAGTTGTTGTGTTACACTTAATCATTCATTTTAGCCACTGTTAGTGTACCCCTTGAACTGGAAACTTTGTGTGCTGTAGGTTTAATTGATAATTTTCCTCATAATATTTTAAGTATTAATTATTTTTCTACTGATCACTATGAAATGGAACCATCACATCTGTTGGTCTAAATGGTCCAATATACTAAACATTCAATACCTTCTTGAGAGTTTTGGTTCAGTTTCTAAATGATCAATTATTTATTATATTATACTGTTTAATTTAGAGCAAGTGTGTTTAACATTTGAACATTTTGTTTAAAAGGGATTTGTATAAACAGATGTTCATTTTCATTAATACGTACCATTTTGGTTTCTGCAATGGAACACAGGTTTTATATGAGCACCAGCATCCAAACATTTCAAACAGCAGCAGCCCTAGTTCTGAATTTTAAAAGATTGCTGCACTTGTGTCAAGTTGATCCTCGAGACTTGATTTTCTTTGCATATGCACAAACCTCTGGATTCCACGAGGGCCAGTGTTTTGAGCTGACCAGTCAGCAGCATCTCCTGCAGATCCCGATAGGAAGAGTTTAGAGTGATGTAGCGCACATCCCTGACCATGATGTCCTCCACACGGATATTATACTTCCTGCAATATATGGAAAAGGAGAGGAAGCAGATAGAGTTTAACTGATGAGAGGGGGAGCAGAGAGAGGTGGAAATAAGAGACAGAACAAATTAGGGGACAGAATCACAAAAAATAAAGAAACAAGTGACAACTCCATCCTGAGCATCTAAATCAAATCAAATGAGCAGATGGTGAATACGAGCACTGCACAAAAAGACTCACTCATGATGGCCCATGCCCAGCTCAGGCAGGTAAGGAAGTTTCTTGATGCGAATGATGGAGTCGTACAGGGACGGTTGAAGCGACTGGGCCACAGCATTGGCCAGGATCACAGCGATCATCACAGGCAGGATGTGGGAGATCTGACCAGTCAGCTCAAAAACTATGACCGCTGTAGATACCGTGTGGGTGACCGCTCCAGACAACGCGGCAGCACCTGCGTGGGAGGGAAGTGAATTAAAGAAAAATCATTTTTTCTGTCTAGTCTCTTTAAAGCCACTCACACACACTCACAGCTAATGGAGGAGGATTTAGAGAGATTAAGTATGCTTTTAATTAAAAATAAGATGTAAATAAAATGTTTAATATGCGATGACAAATGTTTATATTATCTGTATGTTATCAATGTGAAAAGAGTTCACTGCAAGATAGCAAATCCAAACATGATTTTCTAAAGGATGTCATCCTAATTTATAACATTTAACACCATCCTGTCACACTAATCAGTGAGTCATGACTGTGGCAATTTTGAATTTGAGGATTTTCTTTTTTACTTTGGTCCAAAATGTGTTGTTCAACTTAAGTGGAATCAATTTTCATCAGTCACTTTCTATAAGCTGGTATAAAGTGATAAAAATGGCTGCAGCTCTGCAGCTGTGTCGATTTCAATCAGGAGAGGACAGGAGAGAGGAAACATGGCCTGAAAATTAGTTATTAAGGCAAATTAGATATAAAATGGTGAATTAAAATACAGTGTATAAAAAAACAAAAAAAAAACAGCCAGAGTGACTCACCAACTACAGCATAGCCACCAGGAACTATGGGATACACGCTGCCGTCAGCGTGTATGCCATCAGGAAACATGGCTGCCATGATCTCTCCGACAAGTCTCCCAAATGCTGCACCTATCCGTCACCCACACAGACAGCACAATTTTATTTTAAGCAGAAACTTTAGAAAAAACAGAGACACATTAGAAAGCAAAGAGGATTTTATTCACCGATGAGAAAAACCGGCATGAAGGCCCCGCATGGAACTGGCATGGTGGTGGCCACAGCGGACATCCAGAACTGAAACAGAGAGACAAAGTGACAAAGTCATAAAAGGTCAAATCTTCCACGTGTTCTGGACATACACATAAATGCTTGAAGGCCTACCTTCATGATGATGAAGAGGATGAGCGTGATGAAGACGTTGACCTGCGGGTGTTTCCAAGCGTGGTGATGGCTGACGTAGTCGAACTCCTCTGCCACACCCTGACGGCACCACGTGCGGTTGTCGAACAGCGCGACCAGAGATTCGTGCTGCGTCAGCTAACAGGTCGACAAAAGAAAACAAAAGTCAAGTTTCTTATGAATCCTCGTACCTGATGGAAACCCTGATGGTCAGCAGCAAAGAGTTGTGCTGGGATTTACATCTACATGCTGCATTTGATACCACGGGTTGATATTTTAACAGTTTCATTGTATTTTCATCTAAACATCAATATTTGCATTTAAATATTGCTTTATGATATTTGCTTTAAGCATGTACTCCTAAATATAAAATGACACTGAATCATCTGAATAACAGTAAATATTTATTTTTAAAGTATTTTGAACTCTGATCTACATATTTGCTTTTTTGCCGTGACCCTGCAGAGAACCAAGAGACATGGCAGCTATTTAACAGCTCATGCTATCAACTAAGAGGAGAACGAAATGACCTGCAAACACCAGCTCTCACTTCATTTAAAATTACCATCAATCATCTACCAACAGTCAGGGCATGCTTTCATACTGTCAGAGGAGTGTGAAAGTATTTTCTCACCTGTCCAGCCATGAACTGCCCGAAGCCCGGAGGGAACGTGAGGGTGGAGACCAGCAGGGTGACGAGTGCAGGATACACCAGGCGCCTGACAGGAAGAGACGGACTGTGGGGTCATTAATGGGTGTGCTTGTCACACCATATGTGCATACTTGATTTCTGGGCAGTGAGGAAGGGGAGAACTATAAATAGCTCCATGTGTGAAACTGACCCATTTCATACAAGAACTTCATCTAAATTCTCCCAATACTACATTAACATTGTGACATAAGACAAGAAGGCAATTTTAAACACACGTTGAGGGGCACATGAGCAGGATTTTAATCTTTCTTGGGTTTATTTACAGTTTAAATGTAAATAACGATAAATAAATTAAATAAATGTGGGTTTTCTAAATGCATCTTGAATATTTACAAGGGTTTTAAAGGGGGAACAATTCAACATTTTGGGAAATATCCTTATTCACGTTCTTGCTGAGAGTTGAATGAGAAGATCGACACCGTTGAATATGAAGCTCCAGCCAGCACCCAGTCAGCTTTGCTAAGCATGACTGGAAACAAGGGGAAACAGCTAGCCTGTCCAAAAGGTAACAAAATCCACCTACCAGCACCTCTGAAGCTCACTCATTATATCTTATTGGTTTAAAAGTATATACACAAAGTGACAATGACAAGTTGTGCTTTTCCTGGGGTTATATGAAACTATTTCTTGTCTCGCGGTGGCTTCCTTTCATCATAACTCTTTCATAAAGTGCAATTTGTGGTTTCATGACAGCGGCACCAATCTTCTCATCTGACTCTCAAAGTTTATTTCCCAAAAGGTGGAAGGTTCTGCGTTACATCAGACACCAGATACTCACTTCCTCAACAAGAACTTGTTGATAGTCTTCTGTTTCCTCATGCACTCCACAATCAGCCGGTTCAGGTAGACAAACAGAGCGCCACCAAATCCACAGGCAATCCTACAAACAAGACAAAGACACATCCATTTGGTCTTTTGAAGGCGAAAAAGAAGAACATCCTGGAACAAAAAGTAAACAGAAACACACTGACATTGAAATATACCCACAGTTTTACTGCGCCTGGTTAACACCAAGGCTCCAAGGCTCTTTGACAGGAAGCCAACTAATGCTAATTCATTGTTTTTCTCTATTGAAACATTTGGCATCCATCAAATCAAACTTGGCACGTGATGATTTGGATACAGCTTCTACTTGTAATCAGCAGAGTAAAAAGTTAATTTCATGCCCCCGTTCATCGAATACAAATCAACCTTCAGACTCTCAGCGGGGATGTGACCAGGAGGGGGCTACAGAGGGAGGCTGTCTGAGAGCTCAGATCTCTCCTGTAACTCAAGCGGCAAACTGCTCTGGGATCAGTTTAATGTGGCATCGGTCCAGTAAAACACACCCGAGGATGGCGAACGCTGGCAGCTCCTGAAGGTCAAACGGGAAGTCCAGACGGAAACGGGTCTTAAAGAGAGCAGTGATGGTTTCTGAGGAGAAAAAGGATTGTTCTCACTCACAGACTGTACAATGATGACAGAAATGTACATACATTACACTGACTTTTGAATGGACTGGACACAAAGTAGAAAATAAATGCTTATATTTGCATGAACAATAGCATGATGTGCCTTTAAATATTAATTAATTAACCCATGTCCCATTGAAGTGATAAAGAATATAAAATAAAACTCAAATTTCTAAATATTTCTCGAAATTAGTCAGATACAACAAACATAAAATACATAAAATAAAATTGTCACAAATACACAAAAACTGCTATTAAAAAGGTGGATTAAGGACTTTTACCTTCCTCCTGGTTCCACACTGCCAGCACCCTAAATATGAAGGCACTGAAGGTGGCAGCAAAGAAGCCCCTCCAGTAGTTCCTCACCGCAAAAAACGTTGAAGTGACTTCAATACTGAACAGCACCCCTGCACCACACAAACACACAAGACTTTAATGAAGAAATGGTTTAAACAGACATTTCTTCACATAATCTTTGTCAAATATCAGCCGTGATTGTTTCCTTTGGCAACATGGACATCTTCCACAAATAGTTCTCAAGGCTGCCACATTTACAACACGTCTGCGCCATCAAATTTAACATGTAGCTCCCCTTATAATGAGCTCACAAAACATTTTCTAACACCTCACATGCTGCCCACGATTAATTCTGCTCTGCGCCCAAGAATAGACCACAAGACTTGAAACCTTTTGAGCTTAAAGCTGTTTGACTGAAAAACAACATGCTGATATTTTTGTTCCTCTTTGGTCGATGTGTCATTAAAATCAAAAATGTTCATCCCATTGATAGCCTTAACAATCATAATAATACATTATATTTGTACACAGTGCACAGAAGTACCCAAAAATGACATAAGTCATAAGTCATTATGTGTATTAAGATACCTAGATCATTAAGACACCTTGATGTAAACTAAAGTGCTGAGTTATATTTATTTGATGGTGCCAGGGTCACAGGGTCGCTTAAAAGAAAGGAAAACATCCAATGACATGAGCGTTCATGTTAATCTGGCCAATAGTTGCTGAGGTACAGTGTGTTGCTCCGAGTCAAAGAGTTGGATGGATGGACTGACCGAGATTGGCACTCGCTCCCCTGCTAGTGGGGTAAATATTCTCCTCATCTAATAAGCTCTCGTAATTATCTCCCGTAATTAGCAGTCAATCAGAGGCTGCGGCCATGTTGTCTTACCTCCAATGGGGGCAGCGAAGCAGCAGCCCACACCCACTGCACAGGCAGCCGATAGCATCTCTGTGTTCCTCAGCTCGTTCTGTCCGACAAGAATCAGATATACACACAGATAGACACACACACACACAGCCATGCATTCACACAAACACACACACAAAAATCCCAACAGGTGTACATGTACATGCAAATGCCACAAACACACAATACACAACAAATGCGTTTCTCATGAAAAACAGAATCGCCAACTGTTTACAAATGCAACAGTTTTTCTGTAAAGCTGCTGTGTCCTCTCACATTTCATCACATACAGTATATGAGCGGTGGGATATGGGAGGCCATAATTGAAAACCCAGGGTCGAGTGATGAAGTCATGGAATGAGATGTTTGTACAGAAGCAAAGGCAGAGCAGATCAATGCCTCGCTGCGACGGTTCACTGAACAGAATCAAAACAGCGCGGACAAATGGAAAGGCATGAGTCTCTCTCAGCTTCTGAGATGGACAGCATGGATTATTAATGTTGATGGGAATTGGCAATAATGAAACTATCCAACTCGTGCATTCATACCTTGCTCCCCTCAAAAGGTTCTTCCTTCAGCGGTGAAAGTGAAGGAAGAAAAAGAAGACAGAAATATGTGTGAGTGCGATCTGTGCGAGCGTAGAGGTTACCTTTTATTTCTGCTCCTGGAAGACATCCAACTTATTATCCACACCACAGAAAAATCAAACAAGCAGGGAATGAGCCTCGGCAAACAGTCATCCACAGTGAAGTGAATTAACATTTTCCCAGAGTGATTATGTTTAACAGCTGCATATTTCAGTCCTTTTAACTGTGCTGACATGAGTTTTTCTTCTTCCACATCAGTGCAGGCGATTTTCCTCCCTACTCATGGCATTGCTGCTGCTTGCTGGTGCGTGGAGGAGAAGCACGGCACACTGTCCAGTGCAGAAATAGACAGAAGTCCAGGGTGTGTGGTCTCACATAAGTGGAGGTGAGAGTGAGTCCTGGGGAATGGCAGAAAGTCATAATGGCAAAACATCAAAGGCTTCTTTAAAAGAACAACTGATTGTGTGTTTTCACATCCACAATCCTCATATCTTTTCAGTAACTTATTAATTACTTAATTATTGGTAATCAAGCCCAAAGCACTACAAATGAGTTAAAATGTAAGCTGTCATTACACACTTTAGTCTTTTTGTAAAATATTCTCACAATAATAATATATAATATAATAATGTCATGTTAGGACACAGTATCTTCAGTGAAATCACAATTAACTGCAGCTGCAAAAGAGTTTCCAAATACATAAATCATCAGTGGTAAACATCACGATTCAAGTTCCTCCAGGTCAATAGAAAGAATGTCTTTCTACAATCCATCATTTGTAGAGCAGAAATGGAGCAGCGGTGGCCTAAAGGTTGGAGATGTGGGCTCGAGACATGACGACTGCTCCCTGTTCGTGCTAGGCAATTTTGTGAATGTGCGTTGAGGGGATGTTCCTGAAAAAGATGGCTTTATTCGTAATGAAACTGCCCTTGATAAATAAAGAAAATATGTGTTTAGGTGTCTTGGTGATTAAGTGCATACCAAGCATCTGTGAAGATGCCTGTTCAATTCTGGACTAAAAAACTTTGTTGCATGTTATTATGCCCTCTCTCTCTGTTTCTCCATGTTTCCTGTGTCTTTATACTTTCACTCTATCAAATGGCTTCTCTGGAAAACACTGACCAGAGATGCATTAAAGGATTGTAACCTGCATGACCTTCAGCATATTTATCTTGTAACACACAGACATGATATAAATCTTATCTTATACCTGTGACATGAAGCAAAATGTTACTATAAAGGGTAACTTTTCCTTTATAGCTGCCATCTTGACATTTTGTCATCGACAGGACTTGTATGACCCAACAAACATCATTGCAAAAACACAAAATAATAAAATATTAATTGGGAAAAATTGATGGTTTAAGTTGGTTTGGACAAGCACGATTTAGTTAACGTGTTCGAATTCATGCAGGAAACCTGAGTTCTTTTTTTTTTTTTTTTTTTGTAGTTACCATTCTCACCATAAAAATCCCACCAAAGAGAGCAGCCATGAATTTGCTCAGGAGAGCGGCGCACAGACTGGCAACGTGAACGAAGGGTCCCTGAGAGCGAGAGAGAGAGGACGGAGAGACATTAGGATGTTAGTAGCCAGGATATGACTGAGAGCACATTTTAGCACTGAGCAGAGCATACTGCACTCAAGGCAGGGTGCATTATTCAAAAACCCTGCACGATTAATCCTTGCTATGATTCAGATTCAAACAACATTATTACCCCCAAATGGGAAATGTTATTAGCAGTAAATCACTTTTTTATTTTCGCAGCCATGACTTTAACGAGAGTCAAAGAAGCGAGATCATTATGTCCTCCTGCCAGGAAAACTTCAAAAACTGTCAAGCGATCTGTTATGCATAATTTGCACAGCCTGATGAGAGGACTGCGATGGCTGGAGATGAAGGAAAAATAAACCCTCTACCTCCTTCCCCAGAGGCATCCCGCTGCCCAGAGCGCAGGTCAGACCAATGACTTTGGCCACAAACGTCTTGAAAGTCAGGTATTCCTTCAGGACCACCCCCCTCAGTATCGTCTTCATCTCAGGAATACCTGAACCTGGAAGATGTAAAGAAGGTGATGCCAGGTGGGATGATGGAGGGGAGAGAAGAGATGAGGTGAAGGAAAGCAATTACAGAGGGAGGGATGGAGGGAATAAATGAAAAGCATGGGGGGAAAGCTGATTGATATTCATATAGTTTTCTGTATGCACATCGCATCACGGGTATATTTTATGGATTTCCTGCAGACATGATCACAAAGACACCTACAGCACACATCCTTGGAGGACTTATGGTGCATTATAGAGCCAATTACAATATTCAAACAGAAAAACGTGGCATGAATTAGAGGTATGAGTACATGAATTAGAGGTATGAGTACATATGTTTATTCATACATTGTTTATTCATACATTGTTTCAGTGTGTGTGTGTGTGTGTGTGTGTGTATGCGTCTTACCCACAGCCTGAGGTGCCAGTATCTGTGTGAATCCTGCTGAGAAAGTGATGAGCACTACAGGGTAGGTGACCCAGGCGATGTACTGTAGAAGCATGTTACTGTCCAGTCCACCATACATCCACTTCTGTGCTGCACACACACACACGGATACACACACACACGCACACACCTTCATCTCAGTATAATGCAGTAGAAAACTAAACCATCTATGAAGATTTATCAGTTGTGAACACCTGATTCATCTTCATTATCTCCCTTTGACCTTCTCTCCATGTTTTTTTCCATCTCTGTGCATAGTAATGCAATTTTTTTCACCTTTCAACAGCTCAGTGGTCTTCATCCTCCTCATCCAAGAGGAAGAAGTATTCAGACGTTTCAGGAAAGTAAAAGAACCAATACAACAGTTGTGTATTGAAAATCCTACTTAAGTAAAAGTACATAAGTGTTGTCAAAAGATTATTCTTCACGCAGAAAAAATGGCCCATGTGACTTTTATGTCATTATATATTATTTTATTAAATTAAACAAGTTGTAAATAGCAAGTATTCTCTGTACAGTTTAGTGTTGTTGTTCCCAACCCAGTGGATGGGCCCCTCCAAAGGTTCACAAGATAAATCTGGTGGGTTGTGAAACGAGTAATGAGGCAAGAAGAGAAGAAAAAACAAGTTCATCTACACAACTTTGTATTCATTTTCCTTTATTAAGGATGAATCATTTCAGAGGATTTTTTGCACTAAAAATTCTTTATAGTTAAAAGGAATTACTAATATTATCATATGATCTATATTATCATATATTATTGTTATATGTGATATAAAACCAGCAGTGAGTCAGCCTGGTGAATTAATTGAAGTTACAGTTAAGATTGGTGCATCTGATACTATCTGAAAAAACAAATCATGTTTACTGATCCTTAAAACATTAATGGAAGCCACTTTGTTAGCTACTGTTCAAGACCAATATAACTCAGTAGCAGAATGCCAGTCAATTTGTTTTAATATTTTACCATCTACCTTCACGCCATACCTGACAGTACCTCTTTGCTGCTCATTATAAAGACCAGCTCGTTGTGGATTAGTGCTTTTACAACTTTGCTGCCTCTGTGAGAACCGTCCTTTATTCGCTGCCTATCTGTCCTTGTAACTCTCTCCTCTCTTTCTGGCTCTCTGTCTCTTTCCTACCTTCTTGGCAGAAGGCGATGGCGTAGTCCATGACCCAGCTGACCAGAGCCATGAGCAAGCCCAGCAGAATCAGAAAGATCCAGTCCTCGCCCACCCGCGAGATCAGGAACTTCTGGCAGCGAGACGCACACACTGAGAGCACACAGACAGAAAAGAAGAAACATTTCTGAAATGAATCTTCAAGTTGTGAAGAGAGATATCTATTGCTGTGAGACTGAAAAGAACCAGCAGCATCAGAGAAGACAGAAAAGAAAGAAGTGAATACGTCCCAGCGGCAGAGAAGAGAATGAATGGAGGCTCATTTATAACAATTTTAAAAGATTAAATCTAAAAATAAATTCAGCATGGGACAAGATATAACTGCAAAGAGGGATTAGACATTGCAGGGCAGTCAAATCAGGGCAGTGTTATAATTTAGGTAACCAGCATGTGCCAGGTCTGAATTTTGTCCATGTATATTTCTATTATGCTTTTTCATGTATTATGTTTTTAGTTTTGCACTTTCACTTCATCTATGATTTCTGTCTTGTATCTTGTATAAGGATTTGTAAAGCACTTTGTGACCTGTGTCTGTGAAAAGCACTACATCAATAAACTATACTTAATTAGTGCCATATGGTGAATGAGTATTTAAAAAAAACAAAAACAAAGGTCCGTTCATTCAGTAACACATTTTATTCATTGTTACTTCACTTGTTTGCATAAAAGTTTGAATTTTCAAAGATTCAGAATTTTTTTCAATACAGGAGGGGGAATAGATTTAATTCTAAGGATTTTAACAAAGTAATTTTTGTGGGAAAAAAAACTTCAGACAAATTGTTACTCAAAGAAGACTGTCTTAAACATCTCAAGAGGGGATCTTTAAGGTCCTGTCAAAGGCAGTGAAGGACATATAAGATTTAAAAAGGCAGTTAAATTAAGGATGAGTTTTACATCTTCTGAAAGTTTGTTTCAGCTCTGTCAAGGGAGTAATGCTGCTCCTCTTTGTTTAGTTAGCAGATCATGACCAGATTATAAGAGAGCCTTTATGTGATAAAATGCAGCCAGGAATGTTTTTTGGTCCTAAAATATTGAGAGATTTATGGCCAAGCAGCAGCAAATTTATGTCTTTTCCGCTGTACTGTAGCAACAAGACTTCCCGAGAGATTTGCTGGAATGATTTCTGAGGAAAAAAAAAAACAAATGAATGAGGGTTTATTCTTCTTTAAGTTTTTTAAGGAAAACAGATATTATCTATTTACCAGACATGGGTGAGCAGTGAATGAACAATAATACACTGGAGGAGGTTATTATGTTGTGAATGTGTGGAGAGTGAGAGCATCGCTTTATCTTCATCCACCTCCAATATGAAAATACAGAAGACAAAACAAAGCTGGGTCAGGGTTATAAATTCTACCATTACATTATAATCTATAACTCTGAGCTAGGTCAGCTAAAAGAAGCATCACTGGACTCATTTCTCCTCTCTTGTCCGCGGACATTGCCAAAGCCTGGAATTCGCTTCAACATCCAGAGCATTCATAGATGTGCCCGTCCCTCGAGAGCCTGAAAATGTGCTATTAACACATTTACCAGATCCATGTTTCATTTCATTAAAAAAAACACCGTCGAAATGCGCTCACATAGTGATGTTCAACACAGAGAAACCAGGAGACCAACAGTTGTGTGACTGAAAAAAAAAAACACAGGAAAATGAACAGAGCTGCTTAAGAGATTCCCTGGTGATAGTTTATTTTTCTTGTTGTCAAAAAACAAAAAAACAAAACCAACAATGAGTTATTCTGACTAATACTGTGAATAGTGACTGCGTATATTCATGTTGCAGACCTCTATTGCTGTTCACCGTTGTTCAAAAACTATTAAAAACATCAACAATCTGCCCTCTGTGACATTATTTTAAACTGTGTCCAACGCAATTTTTAACAGACGTGGTTTCACTAGGACAGACATGTCCTCATGTAGAACAGTACAGGAAGAACTGGATGTGAGGCATCAGTGTGTGTGTGTGTATAAATCAAATCCAGTATTTCCAGATGCTATTTTGTCTCCAGACTGCTGTGGTATAGGAGGTGTGAGGAGCAGTGTGCCAAAACTGAATAAGCAATTCTCTGCCACATTTACGATACAAATAAATATTGTCAGTACAATAATTGTGCATTTACTGCAGGGTTTGTCTTATTTCCTACTTTAAACCAGCTATATTTGATATATTTATAGTGATGAATCAATTATCATCTGAATCTGCGGCTGCCCTCTGTTTTACAGAGCTTTACAGCGGGTTTCAGCTTGTTGTTTAGCTGTTAGCAACATCTTGTTCAGTCTAACTACTCTCATAATGTCATTTGTGACTGCAGAAATATGTCTTGATCTATTAAAACATCAAAAGCAAACACCATGTGACAATTTCTAAAGTTTAAGGTGATTCCATCTTGTTTTGTCCCACCAAAAGTCCAAAAACCAAAGTTTTTCAATTTTCTATCATGAAAAACACAAAAAAGCAGTCAGCAGAACATTCAAATGTAATTTCTGCTTGAAAAACATTTCCGTCAATTACTTAATTGTTTAATCGACTAATTGCAAATGGAGTGGCATGATGGTTTGATACAGTGAATATGGGCACTTAAGTATATTTTGAATGAATCCCACATACATCTGTCATAAATACTCAAATACCACAACAAATATGTTAAATCGCTGCTAAAAATAGTCCCCAGCAAATGCAGTTTACACTTTGCAGTTTTACCCTTCCCCAAAAAAAGCAGCAACCAGCTGTTTTAGGAAATTACTGAACCTTTTGAAAGAGTAAATTATATATCTGGGACCAGTTGTAAAAGGTTCACATCCAGAGTAGGAGCCAACAGACTGGGTAAGTCAGAAAGTGTTCAGAGATGGATTAAAGTACCAGTCAGTAAGATCACAGTGGTTGATCTTTACACGCCTTTATTGAGGCACCAGTTGCTAAGAAGAAGAGAAAATGCTCTTATTTAGAAAGCTGGAGCGAGTATACATGCTACGTCCATCTCTATCTCTATCTCTACAGTGCACCAGCTCGCCTTCTAAGCCCCTTCTCACTGTGTCACTCGGTCCCACTCTTTTAAAATTAGTTTTTCCTTTATTGCTCTTCTTCTGTTTACTTATGTGTCATGTAAACTGTTGCTTGGTTTTTCGATTGTTTTTTTTATCTGCTGCTACTTCCACTCTGAGTTAGCTCGTGCAAATGGAGCGGACCTGTGCAGGAGCAGGGATTGAATAAAAAATATCCAATCGGAGCAGACACTCGCTTCTATCTGACTTACTTTACTATCTGGAAAGTTTAAAAATGCTTTTGAAAGAATGGCTCCAAAACGTGAAGTATGTATTGTCATGAACTGGCTCAAAGTTCAGACAAATAAGAGAGAACATACACAAGGCGGAAGCTCAAAAAGAAACTATTTATTAACTAAACAATATTTATAAACCAAAGCATGAGATGTGAACCGTCAGTAGGGTCAGTAATGTATGCGTGTGTTGAGGCAAGATAGTGTGTGTGGATGTTGAATGCTGAAAGAAAAGACAAAAGAAAAGAACCAAACCAGAAGACCATGTGGAAGGCTGAGAGAGAGACTAAGGCTGATTGACTCCCAGCTTTAAAGACTTTCTGGCTAATCAGCCCAGGTGAGCTGGCTCAGTAACGACTTCCTGCTGCCAGGCCCCAACCTGCAATGGGAGGAGAAAACACAAGCAGACCAGGCAACATAGAAACTCAGGAAGTTGTCATACCTCCCCCCATAAAAATGGAGACCACTAAGGTCCTCCATATCAACAAAACCCAACAACCCCAAACCCAATGACCTCTCAGGTCCTCTAGAAGTACCATGCAGTTTAACTCACCAGATTATGTCTCCTGTCTTGCTCTTTCCCAACCTGGCACCTAAAAGGTTTTTAAAACTGGCAAGACAGTAAAACATGTGAGACCATGAAGCATAAAGATTTAGGAAAGACTGTACAACTCAAAACGCCCGAGACATTATGTTGTCAGGGCCTTTTATATGACAAATGTTCAGCTCATAGGGTTGCAAGAATAAAGCCCACCTCATCAGACGCTGGTTAGGGTTTTGTAATGACCGCAGAAATGTAAAAGGATTATGATCAGTGTACACTGTGACAGGAGCACCAGTGTTAATGTACAGATGTACATTAGGGTTAGGGTTACAAAATGTTGAAGAGCCCAAATTAAGGCAAGTGCCTCCTTTTCAATCACTGAATAGTTCAACTGATATGAATTGAACTTCTTGGAAAAAAAACTGACTGGTTTGTCTATTCCTGAGTTCCCCTCCTGCAATAGGACAGCACCAGCTCCAACATTACTTGCATCCACCTGAAGCTTAAAAGGTTTATCAAACTGCAGGACAGTCAAAACCGGGGAACCACACAGGAGGGACTTGGCAGTTTCAAAAGCCACTTGACACTCAGCAGACCAAACAAAATTGACCTGAGCTCTTAGAAGGTTCATCAGTGGAGCTACAACAGTGGAGAAGTTTCGGCAAAAGCTCCGACAGTAGCCAATCATACCAAGAAACCGCATCAGTTCCTTCTTGGTGTTTGGAACTGGACACACCTCCCCTTGACCAACCACCTTACCTTACAAGTAACTGACAGTGGCTTTGGCAAATTCACATTTCACCAAGTTGACAGTCAACTTTGCCCACACTAATCTCTTCCATAGTGCAGAGATATGTTGGAGGTGTTCTTCCCACGTGTCACTAAAAACAACAACATCATCCAAATAAACAGCACATCCAACCAAACCAGCCACCACACGGTTCATAAGCCGTTGGAATGTAGCTGGAGCACTTTGCAAACCAAATGGCATGACTGTGTAAGAGTAAAGTCCAGTCGGTGTTATAAAGGCACTGATCTCTCGGGCCCTTGAAGACAGTGGAACTTGCCAGTAACCCTTCAGTAAGTCAAATTTGCTGACATACTTGGCTGAACCAACTTGGTCTACACAGTCTTCCATGCGTGGTAAAGGAAACACATCTGGTTTGGTAACACTGTTAACCTTTCTGAAGTCTGTGCAGGGGTTGCTGAAATTAGAATCAGATTTTTTTACAAGGAAACATGGAGACGCCCAGCTAGCATTAGAATGGACAGCAATGTTATTTTCCAATGTACTGTACCTCCTTATCCAACTGGGAACGTTTCTCGGGAGAAACCCGGGAGAAATGCTGCTTAATTGGGTCAGTACCACCCACATCAATGTCATGTTCAATAAGGCCCGTACATGTGGGTGTGTCAGAAAACAACTCAGGAAAACTGTTAAGAAGTTCAATCAACTGAGTTTGTTTACCTTCCTCCAAATGCTCCAAAAATGTGGGCAACGCCTTCAGTGCCTCAGAATTGTCAAGACGGCACTGCAACACACCATCATCAGGTGACAGTTCGCTCTCTTCCTCGGTTTTCCCCCCAGCAGAAGAAAGTACTTGGTCTGTTAACTTGCTGACACAAAGAACAGGGTTTCCATTTGACCCGCATGTACTTGACCTAGGAGACAAAACTGCCCGAGTAAAATAGGGTTTCATCAGATTGATGTGATGCAAATGTAAATATCTCATGGATACATAGTTATCTCCTTGATTTTGGTCTTATCCCCAGTAAATGCTGCTATCTGAGCACTTTCAACTCCCTACAGTTTGTCAAATTCAAACAATTACAGGGACAAAGTAACACTCCTCTTTCATGATCATGCTCACAAGTATTTGTTGTTTGACTGACCTTGCTGCTGTACAGTACGGATATAATAAACGCTAATTGCAGCCAGTCTTTCTGATGCAGGATTCAGGTCACGAGGGGATGCTGAGTCTCCCGAGGGAGGCGGGGTGCAACTGTGTGCATAACGGGGCAAGCTGCCCGGCAGCCAGGCCACCTGCTGGATGGCTAGTTGCCAACAGAGAATGTACACATGCACATCGAGAACACACACAATATGACTCATGTGCAGACAAACCCGGCACACAGGGAAGTTTAAAAAACAAAAGCTGTATGTTTACTGGATCTTTTATTCATCTTCTATTTATTTTAGTTCTTTGGACATCCCATTAAAAAGAAGCTGGGAAAATTCCCATTACCACTCATCTTTATTCCTCTGTGTGTGTGTGTCACTCTCTCAGAGTACATGCTGGGAGATTGTGGCGTGTGAGTGAGGCGTGGAGTGTTTGAATTTTTCGAACTTTTTTTCGGTTTTTCTTTTCTTAGTAATGTGGGATGAGGAGCTCAACCTCCGCTTCCTGGTTAATGTCCTGTCGCAGAGCGGTCCTCACGCTGCTGCCCAAAAAGGGAAATCTACAGGACATAAAAAACTGGCGCCCTGTGTCTTTGCTCTGTGTGGATTACAAGCTTCTGTCCAAGGCTTTAGCCAACAGGCTGAGGGGAGCTATGGTACAAGTCATCCACTGGGACCAGACTTACTGTGTGCCCGGCAGGTCCATGGTTGACAACGCCTATCTAATTCGGGATGTTTTGGAGGTCTCCAGCTCATTGGGTATAGACACAGGTCTGATTTCTCTAGATCAGGAAAAGGCTTTTGACCGTGTTGAACACAACTTCCTCTGGAAAGTCATGGAGAGGTTTGGGTTCAGCGCAGGTTTCATAGCTAAGATCAAGGTGCTGTACAGTGACATTGAGAGTGTGTTGAAGTTTAATGGCAGTCTGTGTGCTCCCTTCCAAGTGTGTAGAGGCGTATGCTCTATGCACTCTCCCTGGAACCCCTGTTAAACAAAATATGCTCCAGTATCTTTAGTAGGAACATTGTTTTATCGGCATATGCCGATGACATCATTGTTTCTACTGAAGACCAGAAACACGCAGACATTGTAACAAACATTGTAAACAAATTTGCTAGTGCATCGGCAGTGAGGGTAAATTGGAGGAAAAGTGAAGCCCTCGCTGTCGGTGAGTGGCGTGACGGTCTCCCGGTTCTTCTCCAGAACCTGACCTGGAAAACAAACGGCATTAAATACCTGGGAGTGTTTCTGGGGAAAAACACCATGGTCCAGAAGAACTGGAAGGGCATCACAGAAAAAATTGAAGGAAAGCTTTTGAAATGGAAATGACTGATCCTTCAAATGTCTTTTAAAAGGTAGAGTTCTGGTTTTAAACAACCTTGTGGCATCCCAACTCTGGCACCGGCTTATATGCATAGACCCACCATCAAACCTACTAGCCCAAAATCTGAGAAAAATGGTTGATTTTTTTTGGGAGGGCGTCTACACTGTGTGCTACAAGGGGTGCTGTTTTTAACCAGAGAGGAGGGCCTCATCCACCTGGCCAGCCGAACTGCTACCTTCAGGCTTCAGTTCATACAAAAATACCTGACTGGTCCAGTAGACTTAGTCTGGAGAGATGTGGCCAGCTGTATTCTCAGACTGGTAAATAACCTGGGGCTGGATGCTGCTCTGTTCTTAACTGATTTAAAATTTCTAAAGTTAAGTAGGCTACCTCCGTTTTATTTATATGGTTTTAAATCCTGGGCTCTTTAACAAAAAAAGGAGTGAAAAGTCTACCTCTCTGCACTGGTTGTTGAAGGAGCCACTCATACATGGGGCCAGGCTAGACATCAGCAGCAGTGTCACTCCTGGCCTGACGGTAGCGCTTTGCAAGTCCAGGACCCTGTGCTTGCAGCAGCTGGTGGATGCAGTGGGGCCGGCACTGAGAGATGCTGTGGCCCTGGGCTCTCTGCTGGGTCTACACTCGGTCCGGGTGGCACAGTAGATCTTCAACCTCTGGAGGCAGAGACTCTCAGGAAGGGAGAGGAGCCTCATGATGGACTCCAGCCACAGAGGAACCACACCAGATCCAACAGACCCATTTCCAGAGGTCTACCTGAGCCCAGACCTGGGAGACCTGACAGGCCCCCTGCTCACTGTTGTCAATCCAAATAAGATGACTTTACACACAGCTGATAAAAAGACTTTATACCACAACTGTGTTAAAAGCATCAATTGGGAAAGGACTGAGCGACAGACCCCCCACTGTGTGGACTAAAAGACTGGCTGGGGAAACTGGACCAAATCCACAGTGGAGGATTTTATACAAACCTCCCCTCAAAAAAACGGACTGCCGACCTCCAGTGGAGGAATTTTACATGGTGCTATTGCCTCAAATGCTTTTATCTCTCTTCTTAATCCTGCTGTTTCCAACAAATGTCCATTCTGTGATTGCCAAGAGACTGTCTTCCATGTTTTTATTGACTGCAAGAGACTCAGAGTCCTTTACTCTTTTAACATCGGTTTTTAGTCTCTTTGGGGTGGTTTTTACTAAGTTTTTTTTTAAAGAGTTTTTATCATGGGAGCAGGCTACAAAAAAACAAGCAAAGAAAAGTGGCAGCTCCTGAACTTCCTCACTGGAGAGGCAAAGTTGGCTATTTACCTGAGCAGAAAGAACAGGATGGAGAACAAAGTCAGTCTGGCTCTGCAATATTAGGGCCAGACTCTGGCTCGAAGTCAGGTTTTATAAACACATTGAAGACTTAGAAGCTTTTAAACAGCGCTGGTGTTACAATGACATCATCTGTTCAGTCACTCAAGATAAGCTACATTTTGCACATGTTTTTATGAATTAACTTATTTTTAGAACAAAACTATAAAAATGCACATTTTTGCACTTTACTGAACTGCATGTAAATATGTGACGAACAAATAAAATGAATACGAATAAATAAAAATCTCTCTCTCTGAGTGCATGCTGGGAGTTGGAGTGGTGGTAGAGAGCATGGTGAGTGTGTCTGTGACTTTTCTTAACTTTTCCTTTTTTCTGCTCTGTGTGTTGTATGATTGTTTTGCAGTAGTTAGTGGTTGTTGTTGGTGTAGTCTGCTGTGTGTTGGGTGGTTGTTTTGGGTGGACAGTTCGTCTCCGGGCGGGGATGGCATCCTCTGAGACTCCATCCCTGTCTCTGAGGCATGGAGTGCGGGTTCAGCCTGACCCGGCTGTCCCTGTGGAGGCGGTTCTCCTGGCTGTGGGGGACCGTGTGGGACACGCCAACGATGAACAGAGGTGTGGTAGTCTTCTTAAAAGAGGAGCGTTTTGTGGCAGAGCTGATAGCGAGCGGCATCTGTCTTAGCGGCGTTTATCTCCAGGTCTCCCTGCTCGCCAGGCCTTCCACCCCAGTCAATGTGTCTGGTGTTCCTCCATTCATTCCAAACAAAGCCTTGGAGCGGTTCAGTGGGGACTTGTACACTTTAGAAGAAATCAATGTGTTCCTGGATGAAACCTTTGGAAAATCTGTGAAAGTTTCTGATTACTTTCCAGATACAGAAAAGATTAGTAAAAGACTTTGCAGAAAATAGTTGGGTCTGATTTTTGCTGGAATGTAAAAAAACGTTTTCGGCTAAAAAAAACACAAGTCTTAGAAAGATACTCAATGCTAACAAAGGAAAAGGCTCTAAAAAGGTTAAAAATTCAAAAGTAAGGTCATGGTGAATGTGCCGCAATGGGTGACTTTCCTCTTGCTGTCTGTTTTACCTGTTTATATCCTTTCTATTTCTCAGTCCTTTATGAGCAAGGCGAGGGTCAGATCTTTGAATATTAATGGAGGGAGGGATCGACAGAAGAGGGCAGTCATTTCAGAAATAATCACATAGAAAGATTAGACATAATCTTCCTGCAGGAAACACAGTGACAAAGAGAACAAGATAGACTGGGCTATGTGGTGGAAGGGTCAGTGTTTTCTGTCTCATGGGACCAATCTCTCTGCTGGTGTAGCCATTTTCTTCTCTCCAGGGCTTGATGTTAACATAATCTCCACCACAAAGATAGTGACAGGCAGGGCTTTAGTGGTCAGAGCAAAAATAAAGGACATGTACTTCTGCTTCCTTAACATCTATGCTCCAAATCAGGGCTCAGGTAAGCTGGACTTCTTCCATAAAATAAAACTTTTCCTAAAGCAGTGTGATCAGAGTGAATGTGTAGTGATGAGTGGAGACTGGAACTGTACTGTTGATCACACTTTAGAAAGAACAGGAGAGGAACCTTACTTTCAGTCATCCGCTTATTTAACACAGCTGATTGCAGAGTCAGGTTTAGAGAATGTATGGAGGGTCAAACATCCGCAGGTTAAGCAGTACACATGGGTCAAGGTGTCTGATGGGAACGTGAGTGCAGCCAGGCTGGACAGAGTATACTTGTCACACAGCTTTAGCAACAGGTTATTGAACAGTCACATTCACCCAGTAGGTTTTACTGACCATCACTTAATAACTTTAGACATTCATGTTTCACCAACCACTAAAAGCAGCTCATACTGGCACTTTAATGCCAAGTTGCTTCAGGATAATGATTTCTGTTTAAAACTTGAGACACTCTAGCGAATCTGGAGAGAAAGGAAACGGGACTTTGAGTCTCTAAGTCAGTGGTGGGAAGTCGGTAAGGCACATATTCGAGTCTTCTGTCAGCAATATACGGGTCATTCTACAGCACAAGTCAAAACAGTCATTCAGGATTTAGAAAAAGAAATCAGATTTGGAAAACAGTTCACTCAATACAACAGCACAGACAGTCACAGGCTGCAACAAAAGAAACAGGAACTAGGTTCATTTCTGCGTGAAAGGGTAAAAGGAGCTTTGGTCATGTCACAGTTCACCAGCATTAGAGACATGGACGCTCCTACCTCCTTCTTTAACCTGGAGAAATCCATCTCTTAGACCAAACAAATGGTCTGTCTCTGTCTCCCTGATGGTACAGTAATGACAGACCCAGTTGAAATGAAGAAGCATGCTGTAGAGTTCTACAGTGCCCTCTTCAGGATGGAGGACTGTAATAGAGACTGTGTGGATGAGCTACTGCAGGGGCTTCCTCAGCTCGGCCCTGAGGACAGAGCTGTCCTGGATGCCAACATTTCCCTGGAGGAAATTACAGCTGCTGTTGGTCAGATGGCTCCTGGTAAAGTTCCTGCAGACTTCTATAAGCACTTCTGGAAGTGTTTGGGAGCCGATATGTGGGAGGTGCTACAGGAGTCCTCTCAGACAGGACTGTTACCGGCATCCTGTCGCCATGCAGTTCTCTCACTTTTACCCAAAAAAGGGGATTTATCTTTGCCTAAGAACTGGAGACCAGTGGCTTTGTTGTTTATAGACTATAAACTATTTTCAAAGGTTCTCGGCATCAGGCAGGGATGTCCTATTTCGAGACAACTATACTCAATAGCTGCCATTGAACCTCTGTTGAATAGATTAAGATCCAGGCTGTCAGGACTTGTATTGCCAGGGTTGCCTGAGCGCCCTTCGCTGGTGGTATTAGCTTATGCTGATGACATTAATGTGGTTGTGAGAGACCAGAGAGATGTGCACTTCCTGGAAAACAGTTTAGAATTTTATGAAAAGGCAGCATCAGCAAAAGTAAACTGGGGAAAAGTGAAGCTTTTCAGGTTGGTCTGTGGGCAGACAATGAAGACAGACAATGAAGTTACCAGGAAACCTTAGCTGGGGAAAGCAGGGCATCAAATGTTGGGTGTTTTTCTGGGAACAGAGGAGTTTCAGAGGAAGAACTTGGATGGTGCGAGAGAGAGGGTGTGTGCCAGACTGTCTAAATGGAAATGGCTGCTTCCTCAGCTTTCCTACAGGGGAAGGGTCTTGATTGTCAATAACTTGGTCGCCTCGACCCTTTGGCATAGACTGATAGTTTTACCTCCATCAAGCTGCCTGATTGAATAACTTCAGAGGGTAATTGTGGATTTTTTCTGGTCAGGGCAGCACTGGTTGAAATTATCAACACTATACCTACTGACACCAGAAGGTGGACAAGGCCTGATTGACATAACATCATAGGTCACAGCCTTTAGGCTACAGATGGCTCAGAGACTGCTTTACAGCTTTGACCTGCCCTGGATGGACACTGCTTGTGTGCTGCTGAGGAGGGCTGGACGTTTAGGCTATGACAAACACCTCTTCCTGCTTCAGCCCCATTCATTGGATCTAACTGGTTTGACACCTTTCTACCAGTCTGTCTTACAGGCATGGCAGGTCCTAGCTCTCCACATCCCTGGTGTCTTCACCAGTGGCTCTTTGAGGAGCCCCTGTTCGGAAACAACTTCATCATCTCTCAGGTTTTGTCCTCTTTGAGCCTGAAATCCAGACTGAGAGAGGTGGGCTGTGTTAAGCTGGGTCATCTCATGAAAATCTCCATCACTAGCTATCTCACATGGCTGTCTCTCCTGCTGTGGGGCAGTGGCAGAATAAGAAGGACATGCTGCTGTCCCTAAAAACTCCAGAGTTGGGAGACTTTGAGATTTTGGGGGAAAAAGCGGCCTATTATGTCAGCGTGAAGGTCACAAACTTACACTGCCTGGCAGAGGTGAAGGTGTCGAGGTGGACAGAGTTTTTTGGCAGCAGATCGTCCCCGAGGGGCTGTTGGCGGTCTCAAACAAACCCCCCGTTGACAAACGGATGGGTGACCTCCAGTGGAGGATTGTACACGGGGCCCATAGCTACAAACGGGTATCTGGTGCACCTCAATCCTAGCACAGGGGATGGCTGTCCTTTCTGCTCACACACAGAAACAGTACAACATCTATTTATTGAATGCTCCAAACTGGTCAGACTATTCAGCCAACTACAGTCATGGTTTCTGGCCAAATTAGCTATCTGGAAAACAAGGAAAAACCGAGTGAGGGGAGAGGGGTCAGAGGACACGGTTTTGTTAGGATCCCTGTCTGTTTCCCCTTCCTCCCTTTTTGTGTGCGTTTGTCTCCCTCTGTCTGTGTTCGTCTGTCATGTCTGTTTCCCGAGGAGGACGAGGAAGGTTACCTCAGTACACTCATCATCTCACCTGGCCTGATCACCGCACCTGGAAGTCATTCTCCAATCAAACACCCACTCCACTGCAGTACTTAAGCTCTGGCTCATTCAGCCACTCTCTGCTAGATTGTTCAGTTATCTATTCAGTACTTTGTGGCCTTGGATTAATTGAGCTCTGGGTTTTTGCTTTTGGCTAACACATGTGTCTTTGTCTCCAGACTCCTGGTTGTGGCTGTGTTCTTCTGCCTGGTTCCCCTTGTCCTCCTTCCGGCTTGTCTGACTCTCCTCAGTCCTGTCTTCACTGTCGCAGCCCAGCTGGATTGTCAGCTCTGCATCTCCACACCGGCAATTCATCGCACTCTGCCAGTCGGCCTGCTTTGTCCTTGCTCAGCCTAGCCACATGCCAAGCTGTCTCAACCATCTGCTAACCGCCAGAGCTGCCACAGTGGTAACTGGACCCTCGGCTCTGTGAATTTGGACTGTTTAAATCTGCCTTCACCAAATATTAAAGACTTTTCAACAACTTCTGTGTCTGGTCTGGTCATGGTTCTGCATCCTGGGGTCCTAGCCTAGTTTAGCCTTGCCTACAATTGTAACAGGTTTTGATGCTGACTGGGATGCTGGCAGCTTGGCTCAGGATGGAGTTTTTAGAGGGGGTGGGGGGGTACAAGATGTGTTGTGTTCAGTCAGAATAACTTGGTTCTGAATTTTTGATGTATGTGTATATGCGTGTGTGTGTGTATTTCTACTGAAGTTTGTGAGCTGGAGAAACTCACTCGTCGACCTGCGGTGAAAGTTTGACCACAAGTCGGCTGTGCTGTAGGAGAGGTGCTGGGATTTGACAGCGTAAATCGGCGTCTCGTATGAACAGTGCTGTGGTGTTTTTTTTTGTTTTTTTCTTGAAGTGTTAAGTGGAGCAGGCGGTCGAGGCTGGCATCGTCCTCAGGGACACGTTCACTCCAATGTATCCGCTTGTGAACCCGTCAAAAAAGATCAGTTTCAAACACCCCGCCATTCATTAAAAATTATGATCTGTGCAAGGCTCAGTATAGTATATACTGCAACAGCACCATTTTTATGGTAATAGTATCCACCATAAAAATGGTGCTGTTGGGATGTAAGTCTCCCAAACTGAAACATGTGGTCTGTCACAGAAGACAAGTTTATATGATCCTCAAAGACGCTGACAGTCACCTCAACTTTAAGGTTGATGGGTTCAACTACAATGTTGTGCTCTGGGCGGCCAGCGGAGGACACCGGCTCCTCGGGCTCGGCTACGGACAATACAAGACAATAGATGGGGGTAAAACAGAAAACACAGTGAGCAGTAAGAATGATAACATAGAGGATGATGTGTCAATGGAAAATGTGTTTGATGAACGATGTCTCAGCATAAACGCTAGTAAAATCAGCTAATAAAGGGCAGGGGGAGGTAAAACCAAGAAGACTGCAGAGTCTCTCTGATGAGGAAGAGGAGGCTGAGCTGACTGTTTCTCAGGAGGAAAGAATCACCTCCTATTCTGTGAAGAAGATCAGGGGTTTCTTAGCAGAGACTAAAGGTCAAAGGGTGGTGAAGACTGAGCAGTTCTTCCCTGATCTATATGGTTTCATCAGGTCTGTGAATTGACTCAGAAAAGACTATGTGTTCAGTGATCAGGAGATTTACAGACTCAAGGAAGCTGGTGACTAAGGCCAGAGCTGCATTGATTGAAGATGATCATTAATTCAATGAAGATTTACATTTTATTCTCTGTCACTGTTTTTGCTGTGTGTCTTTTTGTCATGGTGAACATTAATATTGGGACCATTAATATAAATGGTGCACGTACTGATGCAAAGAGAGCTTCTCTGAACTCTTCTCTTCTTCTCTGATCTCTAAACTGTGTGAGCTGAAGGAGCTGGATGTGCTGTTTGTCCAAGAGACTCACAGTGACAGTAAAAATGAGAGGGACTGGAGGAGGGAGTGGTCATGGCAGGTTTTCCTCAGTCACAAACAGTCCAACAGCGCTGGGGTGGGAATCCTTTTCTCCAGAGCTTTCCAGTCCTCAGTCTGTGGAGCTGCACCACGTCACGCCTGGTTATGTTCTCATGGTCAAAGCACTTTATGAAAAGGTGAAATTGGTCTTCTCTGTGTGTATATGCCCCTGTGTTAAGCACGAACAGAATTATTTTTTTAGATGTGTTATGTGATGCCTTTGGTGGTGTCTCTAAGTATTTATTCCTGGGGGTTGATTTTAACTGCACTGCTGATGCGGCACTGGATAGAAATCACCTGGAGTCTCATCCTGCCTCGTCTGCTCAGCTCAGGTGTCTCATTGAAACACATGATTTGAAGGACGTGTGGAGGGGTGTTAATGGCAGGAATAGACAGTATACCTGGCCTCATTGCAGGGACAACACAATGTCTCTAGCCAGACTAGATTAGTTTTATTGTTTCAAACATCATTTCAGTGTTTTTAAAATCGTCCCGGTGGGTGTGTCAGATCATTCCTTGGTTCAGTGCAGCATTTTTATCCAGAATGTGAAGACACAATGCCAGTGCCTACTGGCATTTTAACACAGCTCTTTTAGGAGACTCTTCTTTTAGAGAGGCTTTTATGTTATTATGGCTTTCACATAGGGAGAAGAAGTCCATGTTCACATCAGTGCAGAAGTGGTGGGACTTGTGGTGGGAAAACTGTCATAAAGCAATTTTGTCAACAGTATAATTGCAATGTCACCAAGCAAATTACCAGATCCCTTCAGGACCTGGAGACTGAGGTTCAGTACTTACTGGGCTGTACAGGAGATCAAGGGCATGTTGAAGCCCTTAAAATTAAAATGGCTGCTGTAGCCAACCTGTTGGGCATCACAGCACAGGAAGCTTTGGTTCGGTCACGTTTTATGAACGCCTCCATGTTGGACTCCCCTTCCAAGTTCTTTCTTCAGCCTGGAGAGCAGGAATGGCCAGAGGAAGGTTATCCACAGCCTGCGCTCAGACAATGGGTGTTCACTCACTCAAGCCACTGAGATCCGAAGGCATGCCACAGGTTTTTATAGAGACCTTTTTAAAACAGAGTTAGTGGAGGATCCAGAGCTGGATTGAGCCTTTCTGTACTGACTTAACTCAAGTTGGGGATTCATCTGATTCTCTGTTGTCAGCTGACCTAACTCTGGATGAGCTTCATGTGGCCCTCATGAGCCTGGCTAATGGCAAGGCTCCAGGCATCGATGGGATCCCGGTTGACTTTTATAAGGCTTTCTGGCCGGTGGTGGGTGAAGACATGCTGGAAGTGTTCCGGGAGAGTTTCAGGAGTGGACTTTTACCTCAGAGCTGTAGGAGGGCTGTGATCACTAAGCTCCCAAAGAAAGGAGACCTCCAGGACCTGAAGAACTGGAGGCCGGTCTCTTTGCTCTGCAGGGATTACAAGGTCCTATCAAAGGCTCTGGCTTTGAGACTCAGGGAAGTGATGGCTGAAGTAGTTCATGTTGACCAGACCTACTGTGTGCCCAGCAGGTTAATTAGTGATAAGATCAACTTAATTCAGCATGTTTTGGATGTCTCTGGCTCTTTGGGCATAGGGACTGGTCTTATTTCAATAGATCAGGAAAAGGCTTTCGACCGGGTTGAACACCAGTACCTGTGGAAGACGCTTGTTGCATTTGGGTTCAAGCCCAGGTTTCATTGCTAGGATCCAGGTTTTGTACCGTGACGTTGCAAGCATACTGAAAATGAATGGTGGTCTGGCTGCGCCTTTTGCTGTTCAAAGAGGAGTGCGGCAGGGATGCTCTGCATTGTCAGGCATGACAGAAGCTGCAGCATCGGTCCATTGAGCTCCTGCTGTATAAGCTAAGAAAGGAACTGTTAGGTGTGTGTTTTCCTGGGTGCCCTGCAGCTGTAAAACTGTCAGCCTATGCTGATGATGTCATGGTGGTTTTAAATACGCAGACGGACATAAAGGTTTTAGAGGGAAACGTAAAGCTGTTCAGTAAATTGTCTTCATCCAAGGTGAACTGGAACAAGAGTGAAGTGGATTTTTTCTGGGACAGACTCCACTGGCTTCCCCAGGTGGTGCTGTTTCTCCCTAAAGAAGAGGGAGGACAGGGGCCTCCTGAGTGCCCCCTCCTGGGTAGGGGCAGCAGTCGCGAAGGACCTCAGGACAGCAGGGATTTCTACTCTCGGGGCCTTGATGGAATAAACTCTGCCCAATCTACAGGAGACAGCAGGTTTGGCAGCTGGGTTGGGGTGGAGATCGCAGAGGATCGTCGGCCGACTGGAGTCACTGGAGAGCCTGTCTGATGGGACAGGACCGTCACATACTGGGAGAGTACAGCCGTGGTCTAACTGCCCCCTGTTCTGACGACGCTTTCCCCTCTGAACTCTGCTGTTCCAAACACCTGTCCATTTTGTGAGGCAGTTTTACAGAGTGTTCTCCTCTTATTCCTCTCTTTTCTATGTTGCACTGTTTGTTCAGGAAGGCAGGAGAGGTTTTTTCTCTCAGAACCTTCATTCTTGGCTTTAGGTATAATAAGACTCAAAAGGACAAATGCCAGATCATTAACTTTATTCTGGGTCAATCAAAGATGACTGTGTACGTGATTAGAAAGAGGAAGGTGGAGGTCAGTGTGAACTCTGACATTGTTCTGTTGCTGAGCAGAATGATTAAAGCGAGGATTTTAATTATTACAGAGAAACGAAGGATCTAGAGCGTTTCACAATGACATGGACTCATGGTGGTGTACTGTGCTCCATCCAGGAGAATAAACTCTTGTTCTCAGATTAGCTGGCCTGATCTATTAGCTTAGATTTTATTTTACTCTACTGATATGAACTGATATAACTCACACAGACTTACAGTGGTGTGAAAAAGTGTTTGCCCCCTTCCTGATTTCTTATTTTTTTGCATGTTTGTCACACTTAAATGTTTCAGATCAAACAAATTTAAATATTAGTCAAAGACAACACAAGTAAACACAAAATGCAGTTTTTAAATGAAGGTTTTTATTATTAAGGGAGAAAAATAAATCCAAACCCTGTGTGAAAAAGTGATTGCCCCCCCTGTTAAAACATAACTTAACTGTGGTTTATCACACCTGAGTTCAATTTCTCTAGCCACACCCAGGCCTGATTCACTGCCACACCTGTTCTCAATCAAGAAATCACTTAAACAGGACCTGCCTGACAAAGTGAAGTAGACCAAAAGATCCTCAAAAGCTAGACATCATGCAGAGATCCAAAGAAATTCAAGAACAAATGAGAAAGAAAGTAATTGAGATCTATCAGTCTGGAAAAGGTTATAAAGCCATTTCTAAAGCTTTGGGACTCCAGCAAACCACAGTGAGAGCCATTATCCACAAATGGCGAAAACATGGAACAGTGGTGAACCTTCCCAGGAGTGGACCAGCCAACCAAAATTACCCCAAGAGCGCAGCGACGACTCATCCAAAAGGTCACAAAAGACCCCACAACAACATCCAAAGAACTGCAGGCCTCACTTGCCTCAGTTAAGGTCATTGTTCATGACTCCACCATAAGAAAGAGACTGGGCAAAAATGGCCTGCATGGCAGAAGTTCCAAGACGAAAACCACTGCTGAGCAAAAAGAACATTAAGGCTCGTCTCAATTTTGCCAGAAAACATCTTGATGATCCCCAAGACTTTTGGGAAAATATTCTGTGGACTGACAAGACAAAAGTTGAACTTTTTGGAAGGTCTGTCCCATTACATCTGGCATAAAAGTAACACCGCATTTCAGAAAAAGAACATCATACCAACAGTAAAATATGGTGGTGGTAGTGTGATGGTCTGGGGCTGTTTTGCTGCTTCAGGACCTGGAAGACTTGCTGT
This sequence comes from Scortum barcoo, assembly GCA_023238725.1. Lineage (NCBI taxonomy): Eukaryota > Metazoa > Chordata > Actinopteri > Centrarchiformes > Terapontidae > Scortum > Scortum barcoo. The sequence continues at coordinate 15,735,139 of CM041533.1, read as the reverse complement.
GATAAATGGAACCATGAATTCTGCTGTCTACCAAAAAATCCCTGAAGGAGAATGTCCGGCCATCTATTCATGACCTCAAGCTGAAACGAACTTGGGTTCTGCAGCAGGACAATGATCCAAAACACACACCAGCAAGTCCACCTCTGAATGGCTGAAGAAAAACAAAATGAAGACTTTGGAGTGGCCTAGTCAAAGTCCTGACCTGAATCCTATTGAGATGCTGTGGCATGACCTTAAAAAGGCGGTTCATGCTCGAAAACCCTCCAATGTGGCTGAATTACAACAATTCTGCAAAGATGAGTGGGCCAAAATTCCTCCACAGCGCTGTAAAAGACTCATTGCAAGTTATCACAAATGCTTGATTGCAGTTGTTGCTGCTAAGGGTGGCCCAACCAGTTATTAGGTTTAGGGGGCAATCACTTTTTCACACAGGGCCATGTAGGTTTGGATTTTTTTCTCCCTTAATAATAAAGAACCTTCATTTAAAAACTGCATTTTGTGTTTACTTAGTGTTGTCTTTGACTAATGTTTAAATTTGTTTGATCTGAACACATTTAAGTGTGACAAACATGCAAAAAAATAAGAAATCAGGAAGGGGGCAAACACTTTTTCATACCACTGTAATAAAGATGTGTTGAAAATCAAAATCTCTCTCCTCTCCCTCTCCCCTCTCCCTCCTCCCTCTCCCTCTCCCCCTCTCCCTCTCTCTCCTGCCACCTGCAAAGCCACATACTTCCGTGTGCATCTTGGCTCACGCTCACATCCGCAGGCTCAGTGGCGTTCACAGATGTCTTCTCCTGATCTCCTGAATAAAAATCACACCCAATGCCAGACATTTTCTCCACCTCTGCTAGTCCTGCATTGCATCACCAGCAGCCAGATGGTTGTAATCAGGAATTATACTAAAAACACAGGAGATTTTTTCACCTATAAACAGCATATTAAAAACCACTGAATGCAAAGCCAAACATAACATGTGACATAATGCATTAACACTGATCCGTGGAGAAACTGTTAGACAGAGATGTGGGTAATGTCAGCTATAAAATCACAGAGAGATTCACTCTGAGTCAAAATAAACACAGTGAGGCTGTGCGTGTTTTTAGCTCTCCATCACGACCAGCAGCAGAGCCTTTGGCTGCATGTGTAGGCTGCCTTGTTCAAACGCTGCGGCTCCAGTTACCAATCTGAACTGAGGCACACACTCGTAGTCCATCACCCACAGAGATGATGCTCCCACACAGATACATGAGAGGAAAACACTAAAACTCCCACTTCCACCAAATCTGAAGCTTCTCCCCGTACACATTACTTAACAGCAGAGCCTGTCCAGCCTAAGCATCTATCTAAAGACAAGTCTAAAAATACAAACACCTCTTGATCTACAAGCGCACACAGTATGCAGACAGCCAGCACACAAATCACTCTGGCTGGCTCCTGATCTGAAAGTGATTACTTTAAATGGCTTCCATTACAGCAAGCGAGCGCGGCTCGGCTGATATAGTGTGGCTTTCACCTATGGTGCAATCTATCGAGTTTTAATCAGATCACTAGTCACAAGGGCAAAGAGGCACAGATGGATCCTGGAAAACAGCCACACTGGTTTACTCGTGCAAGCATGTGTGAAAACAAATGCTTTGCTTTTCTCTCTCTTTTTTTATATATGAATGTAAGATTTTATAAATTGATTTTTGCATCTTATAGGTTAATTAGACTAAACTAACAATTATTTTTATAATCAGCTGGACTGTCAGTAATTTTCCTAATCAACTGATTAATCATTTGGTCCACAACAGAGATTAAAAACAGAATCAAGACAGGTGCAACCCGTACAACCAAAATGTCCTGTCATCTTGTCGTAAACTAGAGGTATAATGGATTTAGTGTTTAGTGTTTAGCTACACTGTGGGATAAAACTTAAGATGCATTCTTTTGCTAATTTTTGTTTACATTTTGTCTCCATATGACTGCTGATTCAGGTATTAACACTTCCTGTTTGCAAAGTACCCATGAGTGTACAATTATAATTGATTTCCTGGCAACCGCTGAAGTTATGAATATCTTTTTTCTATGATTTTAAAGCAGATTTAACAGTTCAGTATCGTAAAAGCGTAAGAAAATTTCACATTCAACAAGCTGTATTTTTGGCATGACTACTAAAAAATTAATCATATTTTCAAATAAAAGTTTTTTTATAGTAATACTACTAATAATAATAATGATTAATTATTATTAGTATTTTTATTATTTGTATTATTGTTATTGTTGTTGCATAAATAATAATAATAATCATCATCATCATCATCATCAAAAATAAATAAATAAAATCCATCTCTGAGCTTCATCCAACACATTAGTATAGTGCAGATGAGAGGGGTGTCATTTGTGGAGCTCACAGCCTTGAAAAATGACATTGTGATGTATCTTTCCAAGATAAAGATATATTGCTGCTCTGTTGACTTAAAAAAAAACACACAAAGCATCACTTTGATATCAGTAACCTAGGCAAATGTAGATTAAAGAACAAATAAAAATAAGCACGTGCAAACATACAAATGAGAATGTCAGAATGTGTCACTGTGTTAGTGCTGGGTACATCAGTCTGAAGTGGAGCTCTCTTCTGGTGCCACTCCCTTATCTGCAGTCATCCGGGAGGGCTAGACATAAAATAATCTGACAGTTCAGATCAGAGTTCTCCTCAAACAAACACACACACAGCAAAGCAAACAGCCCTCCCACACCACACACACACCCACACACACAGATGTGTGCACGGTGGGCCACTGGCAGCCAGCAGAGGGGGCTGTCTTTGTCTGACATTGAGACAGTCCTTGTTGGCTGGAGGTCATTGCTCAGATCAGTCACATTTAATCGTGTTCACATCCTCTCCCGCTCCCTTGTGTCCACTAGCTGCTCTGCTGTACTTTAAGAAGCCAGTGTTTTCACACAACTTTCACACTTGCTGGAGCGCCACAGTCTGCTGCACACGCACACACAGACCCCAGATCCACTTTGTTCATGAGCACCGAGCACAGCTTTGGTCTGAACTTCACAACGTGTCTGAGCACTACATTACCCGCACACTTTGTCCCTGCAAGCACGCCCTGACGAAGATTTAGGGCTTGTTGCATGATCATCACTTACAGTGGCACTTTGCACAGGGGTCTTTCTCATACTCCAGCAGATCTGCAGCACGACTACGAACGCTGGTGTTCCTCCTCAGTCCTCCCCCGTCCCGCACTCCCCCATCCCGTAGGCGGGCCGCTTCCTCCTTGGCATACACACCCAGCTCCTGGGTGTACCGCCCATACATCTGTATGAAAGACAAATAACAGAGGGCTTTTACACAGGTGGTACAAGTGGGAGGCAGTGAAAGAAAAGTTAGTGCAGGTCTTTTATATAAAAACTGTACACCGTACTGGGTCACACACACAAAGATATCAGCTTCTGTAAACTCACTGAGGTTCAAACTCAGAGTAAATAACCAGGTGTCAGAATTTTCACAGCTCCACAAAGCTTTTTTCAAGCATTTTACAAAAAAAAAAATCCACTCAGCTTTGACTCAACAGTGTAATGACTTCTTTTCAGACAGATGAGCAGACGATAAGCTCCACCTGTCAGCTCCCAGCTGATTAACTCTGCGGGGCTGCCACACAATTGACTCCTGACGATTAGAGGCGGAGTTCTTAGCGAACAAAGCAAAATCAATCAGTATAAAGCCTGCTTCTGAGGCATAGGTGCTGTTATTGCAGTTTTGGCCAGTGTGTAGTTATTGATACCATAATGGAGCATCTCAAGTCGCTGTTTGGTGCTGTTGTTGTGGTGGTTGGTTTTTTGGCTTGGCATGTTGCTGCCCAGCATCAGCACTGGGCGCTGCCTCTGCAGAAGCACCATCCTCATCTTCCTTCTCAGCTGCCTCAGCAACACTCAAAGGTGCCTCCACCTGCAGCTCCCTTTGATAAGTGCCAGGTGGAGGCGGGAGAGAAGATCCAGTGTGGGACTCAAGATATCACAGCTGAACAGTGTGAAAACATAAACTGCTGCTTTGATGGGCAACAGTGCTACTATGGGAAAGCAGGTATCTGTACTCTGCAGTGTAGTTTCTAAAACTTCATCAAAACACTACACTGAATGTGAAAATGTCTCATCTGTTGACTTTCTTCCCATACAGTAACTGTGCAGTGTACCAGGGATGGCCAGTTTGTGGTGGTTATGGCTCGAGAATCCACTGTGCCCCATATAGATGTAGAGTCAGTCAGCCTGCTGGAAACAAACCACCCCTCCTGTACCCCTGTTGACTTCACCTCTGCATTTGCCATCTTTCAGTTCCCTGTGACTGCATGTGGTACTACAGTTGAGGTGGTTGGTTCAGCCTTTGATTTAACTAATAGGTGACAACTTGAACAAGATTGAAGTCTGCAATTAATTCACACTATAAAATGCCCAGCCAAAGATGACTTGATGGGATGAAAAGTGTTTTCTTTAATAGTCCAAAACTCAGATTCAATTTGATTATGTAAACATGAAAAATCTGTTTCATATTTGAGGGGTTGAAACAGAAGTCATGTTTTTGCCTCAAATGACTAACATTTTCTCACTTACTCTTTTGTTAAACTTTTGTGCATTCAAATGTTTTTCCTCCTGCAGGAAGATGAGGGTTATGTTGTGTACGAGAACCGTATGTCTTCTTCATATGAAGTAGGAGTTGGTCCCAGAGGATCAATCACCAGGGACAGCCATTTTGAGTGAGCTTGTGTAAAATTGATCGCCCTCATTGCTCTTGTGACCACTGAGGTTTCATGTGACAAGGTCCACTGCTCTCTCCCAACAGGTTATTGTTCCAGTGTAGGTATTCAGGCACAGCTGTGGAGGCTCTCATCATGGAGGTGAATGATGTCCCTCCACCTGTGCCAGTTGCTGCTGCAGGGCCCCTCAGAGTTGAGCTCAAACTGGGCAACGGACAGTGTCACTCAAAGGGGTGTGTGGAGGGTGAGCATTACAAAGCCTTCACTGATGCCAGTTACTGTAGAACAAAATCACTGGTGCACACTAAAACTGACTTTTTTTTCTTCTTTTTTTTTTTTTTTTTTTTTCACAAACACAATTTTGGTTGCAGAAGAGGCAGCGTATAGCTCTTTCTACACTCCAGCAGACTATCCAGTCACTAAAGTGCTGCGAGAACCAGTCTATGTTGAGGTGAACATCCTGGAAAGGGCTGATCCAAACATCATCCTGAACCTGGAGCACTGCTGGGCCACTTCCACTGCCAGTCCTAACAGCCTGCCACAGTGGGACCTTATGGTTGACGGGTATAAGAAAAATCAAAACATGGATTTTACTGTAAATTAATCATTGGTTCGTATTGTTAAAATAGTCTTTTTGGTGCCAGGTGTCCCTACCATGATGACCGTTACTTGACCACAGTAGTGCCGGTGGATACCACCTCTGGGCTCCAAAATCCGACCCACTACAAACGGTTCTTCATTAAAATGTTTACGTTTGTGGATCAAAACACCTTTGCTGCTCAGAGAGACACGGTACAGTTTTTCCAACATAATCCTGTATGTGACTCCTTCCTGTAATTCGCTTAACTGATATGCAACTTGCAAACTCTGCAGGTGTATATCCATTGTACTACGGCAGTGTGTTACCCCAGCAGCACAAACTCCTGTGAGCAGCCATGCCACCGCCAACGTGAGTAGCTTCTTGACTGTACAACATGAAGGAAACTAACAATTTTATCAGTTACTTGTGTAGCCCTCAAATTGCACTTAGTGGGGAAAATGCCCAATGAAATGCATAATGGTACCTGCTAAAGTTTCCCCAGAGTGAGGAAAAACTTGGGAGGATTGGGGGGGAAGATTGTTACCTTGACAAATCTGTATCTGGTTTGATCCAAATGTCTATTTGACAATTTATCAGAAGCAATGCACTTCTGTCAGATTTTTCAAGTTGTCAAATCTATAGTGGCTGCACTTTCCATCCTTCTCTTGCAGGAAGAGCTGCAGTAAGGCAAGTTTCCTCAGGCCAGAGGGCTCTGGTCTCAAGCGGAGAAGTGATCCTAACTGAGCAGAGAACTACATCTGCTTCCAACACCAGATCGAAGAGATGACCATCCACTGGCAGCCAGATCAGGCCATGACTTTTAATAAAAGCCTGTTATAAGGTTGTGCTTCCAACAGTCTCATCTGAATTCCTATTTGAAGGTCTTCTGAAGGTTTCTTTTTGCTGAGGTAGCTTTTTGCAGAGGCAGTGTAGTTAAGCAAGTAATACAACCTGTCTTCCTGATTTGTGCTGAGAAATCACAAGGTTGCATTACAACTGGGTAATCTACTGCAAGTCTATACTTCACTGAAAGACCTATGGTACAATGAACAATAAGGACTAAACATGTCCTAGTTAACAGCCATGAACATCTATTGTACTTAAACAATTGCAGCTGAGTGTTATATCAGACAAATGTTACCTTAACTAGTAGCACCAGTTTTGTAATACTGGTTGTCTGGCATGGGCATGATTCAAACCTTCATATTTACTTCCCTTCAAACACTGATCTCTTTCTAACCACAGCCACATTAGGATGAGCATCACGACTCCTCCAGGCTCACTGCTCTTCTCCTTCTCGCCCTTACTCTTTATTTTTTGATAACAGTCCCTCTTGGTTTCTCTGCTACAACTTGCAACATCTCTCCTCCACTGCTCTGTGCACCGCACCCTCCCCCCTTTTTTTTTTTTTTTTTTTTTTTCCTCCTTTGTCCCAGTCCAACTCCTCCACCTCCTCTGTCCTTCCCCTCCTCTCATTGAAATGGGCATCACGACTCCTCCAGACTCGCTCTTTCTGCTCGCACGCACAGGAGGTGCAGAGGGAAAGCAGAGCAGCCGTATAGGTTCAGTCTGACTGAGGAGCAGAGAGAGGGCTGCACTGTCAGGATGCTTGTCTCCCTCTACTTTAACCTGCAACCTACTGGGAAGCATTAAAGTAAGACGCAGCTATACATCATACTCCGACAGCTGCACATGCGGACGCCACACGGTGAAATCCCTGAGGAATCTGCCTATGGGTGCTGGCTGACAAACACTAATAAGCTGCTGCGCGGACTGACACAAACATGCCAGTGAAATGTACGATGAACATGTTCTGCCACTGGTTAAAAATGCTGTCAATTAAAGCAAACTGGTGGAGGTAGAGTTGACATGTGTGTGTGGCATGCTAAATATTCGGGTTGGGAAGGAGGGAGGGGGGCTTGAGCAATGAATCAGAGTGAAAACCAATATTTTTTTGGACATAACTGGACTCTTCATTATTGTACAGTATTTGACCACAACACAATGTTCTAAATAAAACAGGTCTACTTTAATTCTCATTAAAGAATAGGGGTATAAAATAACTCCAGCTCCAACTCCAGTATTCCAGCTTTGTGGGGCATTTAATGCAAAGACAAGACAACCTTCACACCACAATGGTCAGCATAATTTTCTATAACTAAGTAAAGCATTCAAATGTGCTACTGTCATTGATTATTTTTAGTAATTATATATTGAGATTCTTTGGAAAGTTATTTAGAAAGAAACAGGAAACAAGGGCAACAGACCACAAACTGGCCATCCCTGGTACACCGCCAGGAACAAATCAGGTGGTGATGCATTTATACGAACTCTGTCTAAGTAGCTGTATTAGTGTTCACTAGCATTCCAGTACACACATCGTTAAAAGAACACCATGTTGTGTGCTGATTCAGACTTGGTACTAAAATCAGTCTGTGTGGCCTGCCCTTTTTGCACCATCACATGATTTTTTTTCTTTTTTTTTTTGGCATCTACAGCCTTTCAGCAACCTTTTAATGAGTAACACCCTGCTGACGTAGCACCAGTGAAAGGAGCTCCACTGCTAAAGATACTGATTCGGTCGGTGATTCATTTTCAGGTCACTTTAAAGATTCTGTGTTACAGATTTGTTCTGAACACCTCTATGAGAAACCCATTTATACATTTTAAGAATAGAGCTGCCAAATTGGATACAAAAACCCAAATTTTCACACAATTTAGAAAAAAAGCACCACACAAATATGGACATCGAAAAATTGAACCAGTTTAGAGGACAGTTTCACGCCCATTAAAAGAGAGTTATGGCCATGTTGGTATTTCCTAAATTAAATGACCCACATCTGTTAATGTCTAAAGATGTTGAATATCAATGAAGTAATGCATAAACATTTGGTTTCCTCATCTACATTTTGTCATCCATACACTGGGGAAATTATAATCTATTCAGCTACACTAAATTTCAACTTTCCTACTGAATTTTATGTGTTGGCAAACAAATGTTCGTGCGCCCACACACAGAAACCCAGCACCAGACAAACACCCACTAGTATACACGGGGCCTGTTACTGTTTCTTTCTTTGGCCTGTATGAAAGCAATCACTGGCCATCTGGAGCACGGCCCCCTGGGAGAGCAGCGGGTGGGACCCTGTGGGTTAAATGAGCTGTTATCTGTAACCAGCTTACCTCCCACATGACCAACTTCTGTATCTACATTAGTCAGTTTACCTCCCACATCACAACCCTCTACACCAGTTCAACTCCTGCCTCCCACAGGCTGGATATTGACTGGTTTGTCATGCCTGCGGAGAGTAGCGCTCCAGTTTGGTGCAAAAACTGCTTCACAAGGGAAGAAATTGTTTGTAGTTTACCACAAATAAACTGGTGTCAAAAACTGAAAGATAATCCGACTCACAAGCATCCTACTAACTCAATCGGAAAACCGTAGACTGAGAATCCATAAAATCTGAATTTGGACAAAAAGCAGAGAAAAGCTGAGTGAAGCTGTGGAGGCCTGTCCCACCGTGACAAACCGAGTCACCTGTCAATCAAACAACGCTCACGTCGTAATTCTCTTCCTTAATATCTCTGTATTTCCTTATTATTTGCTGTATGTACTGTATATACTATACAGAATACACTGTAATACCCACCTACTGAGCTGCTATTATTTTATCTCTATTTTATTTATATTTTTCTACCTTTTGTGCTTCTTTGTATTCTGCGTACATCAGCTTCCTTGTATGTGTGCACAGTAAAGCTGATTCTTATTTAAATTTATTCTCTTAGCTGTTGTCTAAAAACAAATTAGAAGGAAAAAAGACTCAAATAGACTTTGCATCTGGTGAGAAACTGTTAGCAGACACTCTGGGAGTAAGAGGCAATGATCTCTGAGATAACAGAAAAATATGCATTAATATTCTGTTTTGCTGTCTACAGTACAAACACCTTCGATCATTTCACAAAATAAAATTTCTCCCACATTACATGTACATGTTTAGAGATAAAGACGTGTGTTTATATGATTATCTTCAGATTTGATCTCATCTTTTACACAAACACAGTGTACTCGCCAGACAGGAACCTGATTTCAATACCTCTGCCAGGTGGCAAAAAGATACAGTGTACATACAATTTCTCCACTTTCAGAGATTTTGGCTGCAAATAAATGAGCAGAACAACTATCAATGAAAATATTGGATCAAAACTGTTGGATCGGTGTGATGAAATGCTTCGATTTGTCAGAAATGAAATTCACTGGATTATAAAAAAACAAAAAAGAGATTCTTGTCTTGTAGTAATTCTATCTATAAATAGTTTCTCAAATGAGTTCCCAGAAAATGAACATTATACACATACACACACACAAGACAAGAGTGAGAAGATTTCTATTAGTTCCTGATAGTTATTCTTCAAAGACTGCCACCAGGTCAGACTTTTCTGCAACATCAGCCAAAACAGTGGTGGGGTTTACTCTGGATGACTTCAAATTGCTTCAGCTTCCACTGAAGGTCTGTCTCCAGAGCTGCCAACCGCTCTCCTCCTGGAAAAGTCACCTTGCAGCGTTAAGTGAAGCAGAAAGAACATAAAACGACCGTTAAATGAAATACCACTGGCTTTGTTCACCGAGACCGCTAAAATCAACACAAAACAAAACGTTCTACAGAGCTGCTTTAAATACCATAATACAAGACTTTCCCAATGAAGTTAGCTTGAGTTATAGTGATAGATAAACTATATCTCACGATAAGCATTAAAGCAGTACAGAAATGCTGAACTGGATTTGAGTTTATTTAGAAGTAGTCACCAGAAACCACTCAGATCTTTCTCTGAATAAAAACAAAAAAAAAATCTGATGGATCTGCAATAAGATTGTTTATTCATGTTAAATGTTTATGTTTAAAAAGACAACAGGTAGCCGATATATCGTTCCAAAATATCAGTAACCACCTCAGACTATTCTCTAGGCACTAGCAATGGATTACCAGCTATCCTTCAGCAATTACTTTTCACTTTCCAGCAACATGGAGAGAGCACCACATGGCCACCAACTTTCCACTGCGTAAGACCCCCCACTTTACTGCTACATCACTCACTTTGCCACCTTTCTAAGTCAGACCATGTGCAAGCCTAGCACAACAGATGAGATAAAAAGTTCTTTATTATTCAGCAATTCCCGAGGCACTGCAGGATAATTTATTCACTGTGAGGCAACAGCAAGGACAAATATTTGACACTTCAGCGATGGAGCCTTGAACATCTAAAACTTTTATCCTTGCTGCTTTTTATTAATACATATTCATAAGATGATTTTAATCTCTTCCGTGAGAGTGAAGGGACCCGTCACTGCAGAGAGAAAGATGGATGCTTTGGAGTCTTAAACTCCCACATACTGTTGCGAGCGGTGTGATTACTTCAACGTGCGCTGAATGTGTATTGATGAGACCAGGGGAATAACAGGAGGACTAAAGCACTTGGGCTAATCTGCGCCCTGAACCCTCGGGGACAAGATTGAAAATTGAATTAGAGGAGGAAGTGACAAATTTGACTCATCCCGCTGTCTACATTTGCATTAATATAGGTAGCAAAGGCTGCTTTTAGAATAGTTACTCATGAGTCAGAGCTCACACACAGACAGAGTGAAGTAAACATTAAAAACCTTGATGCTGTTGAGCAGACCTGTGCGCGTGTGTGAAACCCAGACAAGCGAAAATAACACACACACACACACTCTCATGTAATCATGTTAGTATAAAGTGGCAGAGAGGATGGGGGCGAGGTGGGAGGGGGGTGGTGGGGGTGATGTCAGAGCGACTGAAGGATCAAGCTGAGAGAGTGATATCTTGTCAGGAAAAGACTTGGGGGGGAGCTGGTTGTTTTGCGTACATCATGACACTCGTCAGCAGAGATTACGTTTGCAACAGGTTCACGATGAGTTTCAAAGGCAGTCTGAAAAAGGAGAGAAAGACACACTGAGGTGGTATGCACATTTCAACTGGCGAATTTTAACGACTTAAGTACAATTTTGAGGAATTTTAAGCTTCCATTTTATGCTGCATTATATTTCTATGCCTTTACACAATTACATTTCTATATGTAGTCTCTCTCTCACACACACACACACACACACACACACACACACACACACACTCATGGCAGCGCCTTCAGGAGCAAAACATTATCTTGCTCAGGGACACTTCGACATCTAACTACCAACTCTGAGATTATGGATGGATGACTTGCACTATGTGCCGAGCCACAGGAGCTCTCATTTTAGAAGAAAATGTTGTACTTTCTACTCTACTGCATTGATTTGACAGAAAGACGATTTTTCCGTCAGTCCATTGACAGAAACTAAATTAGCAACTATTTTGATGGTTGATTCATCCTTTTAATCATTTTCTACTTCCAGCTTTTTTGCATTTTTTTGTCTTATATGACAGTAAACTAAATATCTTTATGATTCAACAAACAAGTACTTTGAATCACTGGGAAACTGTGGTGAACATATTTCACTATTTTTGTAGACCAAATCAGTGAATCAAGAATAAATAATCAATAATGAGAAGGATAGGGGTAGCCCTAGCTGACAGCTAAAACCACAAGTTACTTACAGAGATTTTACATACAAAACATTTCATAAAATATGATCCATTTTAAAATTTAAATTAAACAACCAAACAACATATAAAGTAGTTAAAGATTATCTCACAAAGTGAACCAACTACAGCAGTAAATACAGCTAACATGTTAATGCACCTACAGTTGTAATAATGGGCCAATAATAAAGTCCATTATAATAATAAAGTCCATTATACATAAAAACAGACAGTTAACATATTGTTCACTGTGTTGGTTCAAAGCCTTGTAAAAAGCCTAACTCTGCATCATTTGTGATTTTTTTTGGGAAAGTCTCAATATAGACTCAATCACTAGTGTGCTGCATCATTCAATAACAGAAATTGACTTTATAGATTTATCTAAATTAAAATCTTCAAAGTTATATGTTTAAGTAAAAGCTCTCAATACTTCTTCTACCACTGTTTATTTTACAATACTACTTATTCTATACTTATTTTGACTTGTTAAATAATGTTTAATATTGCAAATTATTAGATCACTCATCCTCATATATATAGTATTTCCTAAATGGCAGCTGTGCCATATTCCAACAAAAACAGCCTCTACAATACAGTGAGCGTGGTCATTTTTAACATTAAAATGAATTAAGATGGATTGTTTTTCTGTCTACAGTCTCTGCAGTGGCCTGTTCAGAGTGGTGTGCAGGTAACAGCACTATTGGGAAGTGACAGGACCTGAAATGGACTCGAGCCAGCCTCTCTGTGGGAAAACAGACAGAATGCTGACTACGAGGAACTAGACCCCCCTGAAGAGACAGCGCTTGCTTGTGTGTGTGTGTGTGTGTGTGTGTGTGTGAGAAACAGAGGGACAGAAAGATGCTGAGATACAGATATATGTATGATAGTCAAATTCTACTCAGATAGAAGTTTTCTTCATAAAACACAGCTTCACCAAGAACGGCAATAAAATGCACGGTGATGTTCAATTCCAATCCCAGAAATCCTTAAGAGTGATGGAAATAAACTGCAAACAGTGTGCTCACATTTACCAACCCAACTGCTCTGTGACACTTTACACCGAACAATACAAAAGAGAAGAGCGAGGCAACAAATCTCACAGTTCAGTTTTCTGTGGACAGAGCGCTTTCTCACTGAGACAATCTGTGTTCGAATGCTGCATGCTGCAGACCAACAGTATGCAAATATAAGTGTGTCCAGACTCAATGCTGTATGTGCAATTGTATCCATTCTACATCCTAAGATTTATGCACTACTATTAAGTATATAGAGGTGCAAATCTTTTTCTTTAAATCTGTGTGGCTGCAAAATCTTTGTCTTAATGATGAAGTACACCATTGTGTTTTCCTCTCCTGCTACAATATGTGCATTTTTTTCTACATACATTTGTGTTGCAGTGCTGTTCCTTTAAATATTTATCAACTGCAGACATATGGAAAGAGATGCATACACGCTTACATTCAGAAAGAGCTGCAGCTTGTATACTGTACATATATAAATATATATGTGTGTGTGTGTGTGTGTGTGTATATATATATCTATATCTATATATATATATATATATATATATATATATATATATATATATATATATATATAGTTTCTCATGTGCTGCAGTGCTCATATGGTGGGGGTTGGGGGTTGGGGGTTGAGGTGGGGTGGAGGGGTGGCACCTTTTCCTCTTCAGGTGGATCATGACTTTGATCCCTGCAGCAGCCAAATCCTCAAGCCTCCTGCTGCTGGAAGGACATGAACATGCCGTCTCTAACATCTGCTCTGGCGGAGACTTACCGCACGCCCATTTAAGCACGTGTGTGTAGGCAGGTACATGCCGACCTACACAAACACACACACAAACTAAATGCACAGGCAAGACCTATGAAGCAAGCTTGCCCACGCTTCTGAAGAGGGAAAACACATGCACACACGCGAACCCCCGTGACACATCCAGACCTCCCACATCCCTGAGAAAAGCTTCAGAAAAAGCTTCAGATGGAAGGCTGGAACACCTCGACACCAAGTTACTGCAACGTCCTCCGTCTCCTTTCTCTTCATTCTCAGACCTGCATCTCCTCCACTTTACCTGCTCCATCCCAGTAGGAGGCCACTGCCTACCGTCCCAAAATGCTATGCACTGGTAGCTTTCCAACTGTCAGTCACCACTCAAAGGATCTCTCCTGTATCTCGACATAGGACCCAGGAAACAACAGCTGTTGCCTGAAATACTTTCTATAACTGCTTTATTCATGAATATCTTGGTGGTTATAAATAGCTTGTTTATTCTCTGTTTACTATCCCCTGTAGATACTGAGTTCAGAGGTTAGTGGGGACTGTGAAGTGCTCTCTAAGAAATCTGTTTGGTGCAGCGGCTGAAAATACAGCATCGGTGCTGCTGAGCAAGATACATGAACGGATATCATTTACATATCAAATAATTGTTTTATGGAATGTAATCACAGCCATTTGCAATGTAATTATATCAATTATTCAGTTGGTAGCTCATTTGTATGATAAGTTTATGAGACCCACCACATTTTATCTTAATGGATTGTCACAGCAGTTCTCACTGATTGTAAACTTGAGTGTCAACAGAAGCCATGAATTAAAGGGATGTTTTTGTTCCATTGTCTTGGTAAACACTCCAGTCAATCAGCTTCTGATTCTTTAAAATCATATATAGATTATTACCAGAAAAATATCCATTCTGAAGGAGAAATGCATTTCTGTCATTTAGTTATTTATTTATTTTATTCAGTACAGCAGCTATGAATGAGGCGCTGACATTTCTGTGCTGCTTCCTTGCGGAGAAGTTATCGGAAAGATCTCTATTTTTCTCTATCTGCCCCATGTCATCTGCTCGGTCCTGCTACAGCACCAGAGGCTCTCTGCTGCCAAAATGCAAGCAGCCGCATGACTGAAAATCCTCTGAATCTTGCTGATGGCAAACAATAAAACACAGAGGATCCTTTTGTCAACATTAGAATCCAATTTTAGACTGCAGCTACAGCAGCAAGAAACTCTGTGAGCCTTCACTTATCTGATTTGAATTTGTCTATCTCTACATGCCATCCAGTTTTTAAAGAGGGAAACACAGATGGGTTTTTTTGTGTGTGTGTTTTTAATCAGAGGGACGGTATTTGATTAATAGTACTGTCACTTTGTAAAAGAAAGCAGCAAGACACAAGCTGCACAATCGCTTGCATTTGCAGAAACACACACACGCACATCTATTTTTGGGTAATGGACTGGTTTGCTGGGAGTGAATGATAAAACCATTGATCTGAGCACCATGGTCAAGGGGGAGGGAGGGGGACAGACAGCACGTTCCAATCCTCAGAGACTCTGACTGCCATTTTACATTACTATTGATCCTTACAATGAGACACATGGCACAGCATCGATCTTCACACCAGCAAGAGCGGGGGGAAAAGGAAAAACCACCTCTTGCCACTTACCACTTGGGCCCATGCACGGCTGCAGGAGGACGGTCACACGAACAGCTTGTGCAAATGTGAGAATGCACGCATGCATGAAGGGAAGAGAGAAAAGGAAGACAAGGACAAGTGCAGCCACAGACACACAAATCATACACTTAAATCAGCTGGTTTGCCTGCCTCCCTGTCTGTCTGTCTGTCTGTCTGTCTGTCTGTCCCTTCATCTGAATATAGATATCTGTGTGAAGTGCTCCAGGGTATCACTGTCAGTCCTGCAATGACACAAGTGGGGGGAAAACTGGTGCATGAGGCAATTAATATTCAGAATCACTCCACTTTTGGATCATAAGTGGAAGGAGACCGCTGTAGCAAACAGGAAGGGCTGAGAGTGGGGAGGGGAGGGAGGGTGGACAGAGGGATAAATGAGGGGGGCACGAGGAAGGGAAGGGAAAGATCTGCAGGAGAACTAGAGGAGATAAGGGAGGACGCGGGACGTGAGCGAAATACATTAGAGCACGGAAAGCAGGGAGGGGGGCTCTGATCTTATATTTCAAGGATATTAACATCTTAATAATGATCTATTAGGCCGCACGTGGAGTGATGACAGATAGCCATATAGGTATTTCCTCAAGCTGAACAAATTAATCAGACATGGCTTGGTGAAATCTAAATTGATAAGAATTCATTAGGAGAGGTGGGCCAGGCAGAGAGTGATGCAACACCTGTGGATCAAGGTGAATGAATGGAGAGCAAGGAGGAGGAGGTGGGGAGGCGGGGGCATACAGAAAGACCTTAAAATCAGCCAGTAAATACTATTTTGGGGGGGATTTTCATACAGGAATATAAAAAAAAGGCTGCACCTGCTCCTCCTGTTCTCGTACAGGACACAGCTGAGCGAACCGGCAAGCGAGCATCGTCCGAGAGAAAAGAGAGAGAGAGAGAAAAAAAAAAGAGAGAGAGAGAGAGAGAGAGAGAGAGCCTCCCCTACACATGACGGAAAGCATCATCCATGACCTCATCCGAAACTCACCAAAGTTTGCTGGTACTGGAGCGTCCGGTTCTCGGCCTTGTCCTTCACCATTGCGGCATTTATCGCTCCCGATCAGCGCGGGTCGCCCTCTGATCGGTGTGCGGAGGAGGACGCGGAGCCGCCGTCACATGTGCGTCGTGTAACAGGTCTCCTGTCACGAGCCCTCCCGCATCATGCAAATCTGTCAGTGTGTGTGTGTGTGTGTGTGTGCGCGCGCGCCAGATGAGAGTAGAGAGCCGGCCGTCGCCTCGCAGCAGCTTCTGGTGGACTGCAAAACACCGCCTCCCTCCTCCACTCTCTCTGTGCTGCTGTCTCTCTCTGGAGTTGCTGGACTTAATGATGTTCGGGTTTTTTTTTGTTTGTTTGTTTTTTGTGTGTTTGTGTGTGTGGGCGTGCGCAGGTGCAATGATCGATTATTTGGATAAATTATGATGTGTGCTGTATGTTTTTTTTTTTCAAGAATTCCTGCGTGGTATTTCTGAAAGACTCGAGTGTCCTTTGCTCAAGATTTGAGTCATCGCCGCTGTGATGGAGTGTGATGAGTAATTCACCGGGGTGAGGCGGATATATGGCTCTGTCAGTGTGTCCTACAATAGGCTGTCCCTTCAGCAAGCGGATAAAGAATTGGCTTTAGTGACTTTATCTAGGAGCCGTGTTCAGACGTATGGCTGCCATCGGTGCATCATTCATACAGGATGCACAGGATGCCTCTTTTATATTCATCTGTATTTCTTTATCTGCCCCCTTCATCATCCCTTCAGCCCCAATAAAGGTCAGTGTCTGATGAGTTTACCTGAGAAGAAGTTTCAAGTGAAGCGGCTCCAGCATTTTGTACAATCAGTTTCTAATTTCTAAATCTCATTACTTTCATTTTTTAACTCCTAAAGGGGCGCTTCGGCAATTTAACACTGCACTTTCACAAAAGACACAAACCCAAATCTCCCTGATAATCATCATCATTTCTAAAAGTGTTTCTGTATTTTTTACAATCAATAGAACTTCTCTTGTATAAACATACTGTATATTGTAATGTTTTTCTGTTATATTTACATATACACCTACTTTCTCACCTACTAGTTTAATGGCTCCTTTTATTTTTAGTTATGTTAGCACAGCTTTGTTATTGGTCTTTTTATTTCTGTCTTTCTGTAAATGGTTCAGTATGTAAGCACAGTGAGAGCAGCTCCAACCCTGAGTCCCATGCATTTGGCCATTACAGCTCATTCTGATCATCCCCAAAGGATGAAACAGTTCTCCATGCCTTTAGGGGATAATATAAGTAATGCTTGAATGATGGAAATGAAAGAACAACAAGACTGAAGAAACTGTAAAGGCTTTGTTCCCTCTCAGCTTTTATCTTTCAGACAGACTGCTGATGAATGGGGTGTTTCTGGGATTGGTCCACCCCCCCGATCCACAAAGTCAATCAATGAGTAAAAAAATGATGTGAATTACATGCACTGGTCTTCACAGACCGCACATCTCAACCCAACTGAACAGGTATGGGATATTTTGGGCTCTCCACCAAATGAGGGAATCTCCTCTGGAAAAATGTCACATTTCATTGCTCAAATAGAGTTCAGAGAGCTGTAGAATAAATGCAAAAGAGCATTGAGGCTCATCTACGGGGCAATAGAGGTCCCACACCTTACTAAGACACTTTATGTTGTTTTTTCCTAAATTGCCTCCCATTTTTACACAATATACGTCTGTGACCACCTCAGATTTAGTCAGGATGTATGCATCGCCTCATATTCAATAGTATTTCACACAGGAGATCCACAGTCTTCTAATATTGGCTGCCAAACAGCCCCATAGGGAGCATTTCACAGTAAAGCGTCATGCTCATGGGCACCACAACAATGGCTATTGAGGCTCATATGCCATAAAAACTACCTAGTGTTTATGTGTGTGTGCACACGCTTGCAGGAGCACTTCTCACAAGAGATTGTATCCGACAGTAAAAGCTCACGCATGAAGGTTTGGTACCCTCTCAGATCATTTCCTTTCCTCAGATGACACATTTATTATAATACCTGCGAGCTCATCTCCCTGGGCTTTCACTAAAGGCTTTTCGGAGGTGCTACTCACTGGCAGCGAAATCTATTGCGCTGAAAGATGTGGTGCCAAGCGAGACTCACACCTGAAAGATAACCGCTGTTCCAAAGATTCACTGCTGCTTCGTCAGGAGCCAAACATCCTTTATGTTTGCCAAAATGCCTTCAGACGGATGGGAAATTTGGGGAGGTCAAATCTTCAGAACTTTCTCAGGCTAAAGTAAACATGCTTACCCAATCCTGGCGCTGTTTTACAATTGTGCTCCCAAAAAATGGCATTAAACAAATGAACTGGTCTCAGGCCAGCGTGCATTTGAATATCACACTCTCTGATCCTTTCCAGGTTAAAAGACTTTAATTCCTCTTGGGAGTTGAAGCCTGGGACTGGCTCACAGATAAAACAGTCCTGCACAAGACCGCGGCTGATTGGTTGTTGGCAAGGCAACCAGTTCAAAGAGCTGGACCGCAGGCACCAGAACGAGCTGGGGCCTCCGAGACCACCCAGTGATGGCACACTCTCACAGATATGTTCTCACAGATACATGTTTTCATTCACAAATCTCATAATCTATACACTTAGCGTCCGCGTGCACCTCAGGCCTGAACAACCTATGCCTCTCTCGCAACTGAGCGCCACCGACTTCATTTTATCAAGGAGCCGGCAGCCACAGACAGGCAGGGGTGCTGTGGCCCCAACAGCAGAGAAACTGGGTGCTCTGCAGCCGCGAGCACCAGCACACTGACCCACATCTCTCCATCTCTGCAGGATTCTTTAGAAATATACCACCCGTCTCTGTGCAGTGGCCAGTTTGGTACAAAAAACAACATGTCTCCTGTCCTGTGTGGCACCGAAGAGAATCAATCAATGGTCTTCCCGGCTTAAGAAGGGTCAGCGTGCACATGAGGAGGGGGCATGAGAAAATGGTAACGTGCTTTTTCCAGACCACATGAGAAAAGGCTTTAAAGAATTCAGGGTTGTGATTTTGATTAATTGAATGTTTAGTTAAGTTTAGTGTCCTTCGAAATTAATTCTGTGTAATTGGAGGGAAAGTTATTTCATACATTTATGGAGATCAGTAGAATAATCTCAGACAATCTCTTTCTAATTCAACATGAGTGTAAACTGGTTATTGTATATTTTTATTTGGGATAATGTGCAACATATGTACAGCTTTACAAGGACCTTGAGTCCTTGATGCGCAACAACCACCTGTGTGCCTTTTTGTTTTGTGTGGCAAGTTTCTCAATTGTCCATTGTCATTCCTGTTTGCAACAGCTGACAGAAAACACTTAAACTGTCGCCAGTAACCACAAAACACCAGAATACCCCAGAACCCGATCAGACCTTCAATTACCATTTGCCCTTGAGCCAGATATGCACAAAGTTCAGCAGACACGCAGTGATGTGACACTTTGGAGAGAGAAACGACACCGTCTTGTCAGGACGCAGCCTACTTACGGTTTCCCCTGAGTATGCTTTCCTCCTCTTTTTTTTCTTTCCTTCTCTCCTCCTCGGGCTACGGATTCAAAACCGTCAGCTGCGTCCCTCCATTGCGCCTCGGCGGAACGATGACTGGAATAAAGGGGCACTCAGCCACAGGTTGCAGCGCACACCTACTGGGCGACGCGATCGGGCGGCGGGGATCGACACTTCACTCCGGGGAGATCTCGGTAGATCCAGGAGACCGGCCTGTTGCTGATGCGCAATCCATGCAGGGCCGCGCCAAAGTTGTGAGCGCGGCGCGTAATTACCGGCTTTGCGCCTCTGGAGCAGCGCGCGGCTGCCGGCTGGCTTTGGAGACCAGGAGCGACCACGGCCGGCCAGCCCGGGAGCGCGGCTGCATGGGACTGCGAGGCGGAGAAACTCTGGGATAAGACGCTACAGTCTCCTCAGCGGCTCCAGTTGAGGTGGGAGGGAGACAGCGGGGTACCGGGTGTCGTGTCCGTGATGCAATGCGGGTACAGCCAGTGCCATGGCCCGCAGTTTTCTCCTCGTGTGCAGAGATCCAGGCGCTCCGGTCATTATCTGCGGAGCCGCGGCGCGCATTCGTCTCAATTAGCGGCGGCGGAGAGTGTCTGCAGAGACAGGAGGAGGCTTGGAGGGAGAAAAAGAAAACATGTGTTTAGTCTTCATGCTCTCTCTATCTCCCTGTCTCTCTCTCTCTCTCTCCTCTCTGCATCCCCACCTCTCTCTCCTTGTCTGTCTCTCTCTTTCTGCTAACACACACACACATACACACACACTCTCTTGGGGTCTATATATTAGACGTCATGCGCTTTAATACACATAAAGAGCTGGGGCGCAAATAGAAGAGGGCAGGGGCTCAGTCAGTGCCCGGGCTGAGGTGATGAGGGAGAGCACGTGTGCCTGAAAATGAGGATGGATGGTGCATTCCCCCATCTTTTCTTTTATCCATGTCTTTGACAGCAATCCAGCTCCCCCTTCATACACTGCAAATGAATTGGCGCGTCACCGCGTCTTCCAGTTGCGCCCCCAAAGGCATAACAACCCAATGGATGATTGCATGTATCCGGGTGAAGACCTCTCCACCCGGGTGGTAAATACAAAGAGTAAGGCTGTTAAAGGATCCTTGGGTGGGTAATCACGTTGGCAGTGATTTTCACCTTGTCCTCCCTGCAAAGCCCACGAGCCTGTGAGAATACATAAAGCAGCTTAGTCAGAATTTAAGCGTGATTATTACAAAATAAAGTTACAAAATATAAATCTTGGTACCATTTGGACCTTTTACTAAAAGATTTTCTGAACTAAATGTAAAAACAAGAGGACTGTGTTGCTCCCTCTGACACCAATCTTGTGAATCTAATGAACCCAAGCTGCTACCTCTATTGGTCAGAGCAAACCTTGACAAAAAAAAGCAAATAGCCTCCAGCAGTGGTGACTGGATTTGATGTCAGCTGTGTAAATGGAGCCTTTCACAATAATAAATCATTAACCTTTCAGACAGTGGGTGTGCTGTCCTCCTGAATGCTTCCGCAGCCAGCTCTGAGCCGATCAAGAGGCAAAACTGTCACACTTGTGTCAATGAAATGCCATTTTCAGTCTATAACATTTTGTCATCCTGCACGGCGGGGAAGTTGGAGCGCATCCTGCTCTCAGGCTAGATAACACTCGCACTTCCCACTACTGAATGAGAAGGTGGGAAATCAAGTGGTGAGAAGACAAAAAGGACACGCAGCTCCTCTCTACAGTGGACAACAGGGCATTTTCCACCTGGCACATTTCTTAATGGAACAAATGTGGACTCATTGGAAGCGGACGAGCAGGGCATGGCGCTAAGCAGTGAGTAGAGAGCAAAAAAAGTTTGACTTGTGGTGAGGATTTGAGCAGAACGAATTGGTTCAGCCCTCGGTGTGTACTTATGTGTTTGTCCAGGACTCCTGCTGCTCTGTATGGTAGCCTTCAAGGTGTGGGATGCTGAGACCAAACCCATAGACTTTGTGTGTAATAAAGGCGCCAGGAGGGCCATGAATATTGTGGTAGAGATGGAGAGCGCACTGGTGAGGATATGACTCATTTCTCTGTCTTTCTTTCTTCCTGCTGTCCTCCTGTCTGCCTGTCATTACCTGTAGTCTCCCATCAGGTCTGTCTCCCTGTGGTCAACCTTTTTGCCTAGCTTCGGTCACCTGTCTCTTCCATGTCTCCTCCCTTGTAGAGTGACTGTAATGGCTCAACGACCCTCTCAACACCCGTTAAGCTACCTTGTTCTGAGCTTCATGTAGCATCCTGGAAAAACAAATCAGTAGGTTGGCACATTTATGAGACCAAAATCATCTACCACATTGGATTTCTTACTTTCTCTGCTATTGCTTTTAGTGGTCTTTAATAACGTCCACTAAAAACATATCACATTGCTTTTCTTTTTCTGTATATCTGTTTGTGTGCATGTGTGTGGTTACCGCAGCACCAGGAGAAGAGAGGGGACATAGTAGCATCCTTGAGGCTTCTTATTGAAGGTGTGAAGGTGGTGAGGGCCCTCAGCCAGCCAGGATGTGCCGCTTTGCCACTGCAAAGACTGGAGAACAACGTCAACAACTACCTGCTCATTCTCACGCGACTTCATCTGAGTGTAAGAAGTGGTCACAGTGACAAAGTGCATGCGAAAAGGCACCCGGGCACTCCCAGTGAGGTCTAATTCTAGTGATTGTTGGTCAAAGGAAGCGTACATGTCAAGGTTAAAATCACTGTAAAGTTTCAAGATGTGCTGGATATGATAAATACATAAGAGCATTTTAATAATTATATTTCAGTGTTAAGACAACATGTCAGTATAGATAATAACATGCTTTTAAAACAACCTAGGCTTCTAATAAACTTTCACTTTTGATTTTAACGTCTGTCTTTGTAACTCACGCTTGAGCTCATCACAACAGACCCAGCCAAGAAAAACTCATCAGTGTGTTCACACAAATTCACACATTCACACAAAGCAAGTGTAAATGTGTTGATGGGCTTCTCTCTCGCTGGTTTGCATCTAATTCAGAGGCATTATCAGCTTCTGCGGGTGTGGAAATATCCTGGTTTCTCATAAATCTGGGGCTTTCGGGAATATCTGTGCCCTGGGAGTGATGATGATATGTTGTGTGACCCCAAGTCTTCCTTCCTCAGGACAAGAAAGAAGATAGCAGTGCATACTTTCCAAGTGAGACAGAGTGAAAGATCACATCATGTGCTTTACCAAGTATCCTAAATTTTTGTGGATTTCTGTTTCAGTTTTTATCAGTGAATAGTACCATTTTAATCCCCTGTTGAGTGTTCTGTCACCCTTCTTTTTGGTTTAATTTCCAGCCTCTTTTTCTCACTTTTGTTTATGTTCTTTCTGCTGTTCATTTGTAAAATTGTCTTCATTGTTGTGTTTTCTGTTTGGACCAGCAGGGGCCAGTGGTGAGTCCTGCCTTGTCTTGTGTTCCTCGAAGCACCCTGAGTCTAAGCACAGTCCTGCTGAATTACAACCAGCTGATCTCAGGCAAACTGGAGCGGTTCATGGTTGACCTGGAAGACAGATGCACTTCCCAGTGACACAAGAACAACCTCAGCGGACACAGTGTTCTTCACAAACAGGGGGATGAGCTGGACTGGGACTCCAGGTCAACAAAAGAAGAATGAAAATCCATTAGAGCAAAACAGAAGGGGTGATCTGGATTTTATCCTCATCATTTCCTTTCTAAAGTTTAAAATCTGTCAATAAGACTGTTTAAATATATATATATATATATATATATATATATATATATATATATATATATAGAGAGAGAGAGAGAGAGAGAGAGAGAGAGATTTTATACAGACTCACACTCTTTAAGTGTGAAAAAATAGAAATCCCACCATCGTCCCACCGTTATTAAGTGAAACTATAGCTGAAGAAGTCAAGGCAATACGTCAGCAATAATGACCATCATAGACAAATGAATGTATGATGACAATGCAGGTTATATATCTTTCCACACAAAACTAGAGATGCTTTAAATTTGGTCGTAGATCTAGAGATCTAATACAAGCCTACAATTTGCCAAAGATATTGTTTTTATTTTTGTATGTAGCCTACAGGCAGCTTCTCCATGTCTCCACTTAATGTAAAAATTATCATAATAATCAAATTATTGCTTCATGGCAGAACTTGTTATCTAGTTTGATTACATGGGCAGTCATGTTTTCATGGCCTTGAAAATGGATGCATAGTCAGTCTATATGCACCACAGTTGTTTTATGTTTAATCTTCTCCTGGTTATTATGCAAACATAGACAGTCCTTGCACATTGGCTGAAAAATTATAGACACTTGCCAAAGAAGAAGAATGGAGGTATCCATTAGAAGATTTATTCTCACTGCACTTTTAGATCTCATCTCTGTTTACATTTTTATTTTAAAGGTTAGATGTGTGCATGTTTCTGTGTTTCGCTTTTTTGTTTTCCAATTTAGGAAATCCACCCCAGATGTCTGTGAATTTATGTACATACCCAGATTTTACATTTAAGAGGACTCTCTTTTTTTGACTACACTACTGTCTATTGATACAATCCTGTTAATGATACACATTTTTTGCAATAAACTCAGACTTTTTAAGGCTATTTATTTCATCAATGACTATGGATTTAACTAATTTATTAATTTGCTTAGTTTGCTAGTTACAGTTATTTTATTTTATAGCTAATCCTCTCACCTGATATAAATAAATTAGCCATGGGGGAGAAATTGTAACTGATTGGATGAGCCATTTACAGGAAGCAGCGTCATTTTTTTTCCGTTAACAAACCATCATTACCTGTGCGAGGAATTCGAACGTTAGCCTGCGTCACCATAGCTACAGAGGCGTCGCTGAGCACGTGCGGCAGTAAGCGGTTCTCGTTTCAGTTGAGCGGCGGGCTGAATGTTTCCGTCAACTGTCAGCCGCCATGTCGGAAAAGACTCCTCTTCTTCACTACCGACTCACCACCAGCGCCGAGCCCAGAGATGTGTCCAGACGCTGCGGGGCCAAGGCGGGCAGAGGTGGCAGGCGCTCCGTGGACAGCAGCCGGAAGCTCGGAGTGCTGTTCGGCGTGGTCGTCCCGACGCTACTGTCCATGTTCAGCGTCGTTGTGTTCCTGCGAATCGGTGAGTGTCAGGGTGGAGGTTAACAAGCGCCAAAAAATAAAGGGGGGCATCCGAAAAGATGGTCGTGAAACGAAAACATTATACTGAACTCAAATTAAACCTATAAGTCTGAAAAATGGAGGACCTTCCGTTCAGTCTGTACCAGATTATTTAGTGGTTGGGTCGATGCTAACAAGTGCCTGAAATAATATCGTACAGTTAACCTTGATGAAATACAAATATAATCTTTAGTCTTCACAAGTGTCACAACATGTGACATCATTTTTCTTTTTAATTACTGTCTGAACATCTTTTTCCTTATATGAATCTGTCAATAATGTGTTTATCATTAGTCAATTTAAGGTTTTGTCAGTAAAAGGTCAGTTGTGAAAAATGCTCATCGAAGTTTCCTTTAAGCCCAAGATGACACCTTCAATTTGCTTGTTTCATCTAATGAAGCAACAAATGCTCAAAGTTAAAAATTTTAAAGGTATCTATTGCCAAATGAGGTAACCCAATGGTCATTAAGTCAATGGCCCACTGATGAAAGCCTGAAACATCTGGAGTATTATGACCTTGATGTCAGAAGCAACCTCCCTGAAAAAAACAAAAAAAACAGCTGCAAGTCCTGCACAGTTAAGATTTTAACTAAACAGACTCGCTCACTTCAGCTCACTTGTGTGTGAAGTAGCGTGCTGTTTTTTTTCCGATCTTCACTTTGCGTTGCCAGATACTATGGCAGAACAGGCAAAGGGAAATATTGACAACTAAAAATGATGAAACTTGATGCAAAAATGACAGGCACACCCCTGCAACTACAGATTATCGCCACACGTGAAAGGTCAAAATGAAAATCTCCAAGATTATTATAACTTTAAGTAACACTGAAATATTTTCTTGAAGTAAGTGATACAGTTAATAGATTCTTTCACCGAGCTTATCCATTAATTAGCAAATCATTTGAGTATTACTTTACTTCACAATGTAAATTATGGTATAAATCAATAGAAAAATGGTGCTTTGGATGCAGAGTCCTTAGGTAAACATTTGGCTACATTATTAAAAAAAGGTTTCCTTGTCCTCCCACCTCTTTCAGGATTTGTTGTTGGTCAAGCAGGCCTCTACCAGTCCATAGCCATGTTCCTGGTGTCCTACTTTATCATCACGATGACCGTGCTGTCTGTCTGTGCCATCTCTACCAATGGGGCTTTAGATGCCGGAGGTGCCTACTGTATCCTTTACTTCTGAGAGAAACTTATGTTGTAGCCTAAAAGCTTCACTTGGGTATCTGTCTTTGAATCATCCTGTCTAATGAATTAACAAATGCTCTTAATTTCACCCCATGATTTGCTTTCTCCATCTTCTGTCACTGTCCAGATCTTACCAGTGGTTGATCTTTATCTGTTTTTATAAAGGCAAGACACTACAAGTGAATAGGATTAAAAATGTAACTAATACATATCACCATGAAACTTCACTTGCTTAAAACTTTTTTTTTTTCTGTGACATGTTGTTTTTTTAAATATGTAAAATTAGTATGCCCTAATTTGCATAATCTTCCAGAAAAAAATCTGAACATTAGATACCGCAAGGTTCAAAATTCTATGCATCAGATGCACCCATGCATAACATCCCAGAGGTTCTCAGTTGGATTCAGGTCTAGGATTCAAGGTTATGCCTCCACAGACCATCACTGACCCACCGCCAAATCAGTCATGCTGGATAATGTTGCGGGCGGCATAATGTTCACCACGGCGTTGCCAGACTCTCTCATGTCTGTCACATGTGCTCAGTGTGAACCTGCTCTCATCTGTGAATACAACTTAACTGGGCACCATTAGGGGGCGTTGGCCCCTCATACCACCCTCATGGAGTCTGTTTCTACAGTTTGCTCATTACATATTGCAGACAGTGACTGCAGTGGTGTTTTTTTTTTTTTTTTTTTTATGCAATGGACAGTGTGCTGTAAATTAGACACCTAAATGTGTACCTTGGACATTTATCTTCACTATTCTGTAAGGAGACATGTTATAGAGACTAAATAGTCCATAACTTCAAAATGGACCAGTGCATGAAAAAGAAACTAATTTTTTTCCTGCCTTGGCTTTATTAAGGTGACACATTGGGTCCAGTTTTCATTGGTTTACATTCCTGAACCTGGACACAGAAATTCCTCAATTTGTATCCCCAGACATGATCAGCCGAGCATTGGGTCCAGAGTTTGGAGGCAGCATTGGGATCATGTTTTTCTTTGCCAATGTTGGCGGCAGTGCTCTCTATGTTTTGGGTCTGGTCGAGGCTATCATGTCTGCATTTGGCATCCCAGAAGGTAAGGTCCGTTGGGATGTGGTGGGACATCTAAGCATGTGACTGCGTTGACATGTTCCTTAACCCTGTTTTACTGTCTTTCAGAGGGTGATGCGGGTGATGCAGCTGTTGCAGGTCTCCATCAGGTGTTGCCCTCAGGATACTGGTGGTCTCTGTTTTACAGCACTGCCCTGCTCTTCCTGTGTTTAATTGTCTGCTTGGTGAGACTTCATTGTTTTCACTTTCTGAATGATGATACCTTCTATCTGCTAATTTTTGGCTTAAATAAAGGGAGGGAATTTTGTGACTTATTTTTCTGAGAACTATGTTTTGCTATATTCACAACTATTTAGAAGTCTAAGTGTAAATCCCAGCCGGCAGCCTGTAGAGGCTTTTTCACTTCGTCACTTACATCAGTGCTTGATGGAAACTAAAATGTTTGTTGTGCTGTTAGAAATAATTTTCTTTATGAATGTGGAAAAAATGTAAAATTGTTTATACTGCAACTCTGACTTGACAGTGGTGCTTAGGGATATATATATATATATATATATATATATATATATATATATATATATATATATATATATATATATATATATATATATATATATAATATGTCAGTGTAGTTGCTAAATTTAACTGGATTGTCATTTCAGGTGGGAGCCCACATCTATGCCAAAGCCACCTTTATTATCTTCATCATAGTCACGACAGTCCTGGCTTCTATCTTCCTTAGTTTTTTTATTATGAGACCCACTGTGGTGATTCTGCCAGATAGGTCTGTTCAAAACTGCTCCAGCCTGAGCACAGCCAATTATTCTGGCTTCCAGCTCCACACCCTGAAAGGCAACCTATTACGTAAGTGTTTGAAACTTGTTAGATGTGATGGTTTGGCATTTTGTTGTATTTGTACTTGTATGGAGAAAATGCCATTTGTTCGATTTGTTCATTCAGGACTTTGAGCATTTAAGTAGAACATAGAAAAAAGGAATTCTTAATCTAACCTGTTAGAAATCCCTGTTTGTGTCAGTGATCCCTGATATATGTGAAGTGATCAAGCCTCCTGTCATTCCTTTTAGCCAGTTATACAGTAGACTACACCACCGGTGCCATGATGAGTTTTGCCACAGTGTTTGCGGTCATGTTCAACGGCTGCACTGGAATCATGGCAGGCTCCAACATGTCAGGTAAGAGGGTGTTAAAATAACTTAAACAAATTGCAAAAGGGCAAACAAAGGGTCCTTTATGTGTCACTTCAAGAAGAAACCAACAGCTTTGCCCCAGTTCAGAAGCTGGATCCTGTGACTAGGCCCACAAAGGCCTTGCTGAGTCTTAACCTCCTCCCCAAATAAAATGGTCAAGCCTTAAAGTCCCAAATTAAGGGTTCATCCATGCAGTCCCAATCATTTGGAAAGGTACAAACATTTTCAATTTAATTACCAAGAAGTTGCCCTCAAACAGTTACATATAGCAGAAATACAAGTTGAAAACTTGGACAGATTTCAAAATAAGTCATTTACAGTACAAAATTGTCATTTCATCAGCAGCATATCCAGGCTGTTGTCAACTACAGTAATTCTAACTGATACATGAATTCTGTAATTATCACACCATGTTGTATTTTAGTTGACATTTTTCAGTGACGAGCTGAAGGAAATCCATGGTAAATATAGATGTCCATGTGATATGACCTGAACTGAAGAGAAGTTAAGGATCAACTGATTGCAGCGTGAACAAATTGATCAGCGTACATTATGGATTATGAAATAGTGGTGGATGCAAAGGATACAACAGTTTAATACTTCAAACTTAAGCAAAAGAAAGCTGCATTTTTCACCAACATTGAGCCTTTAGACAGGTCTAGACAGGTGGACTAGAGTGGATCCAGCCTCTGATTCAAGACATTGCTGAACTTTGATAGAACTTAAATAGGTGTTAATAGATTTGTTTTTGTTGAAGAGGGAACATCATATGTTTTCCAGGTGACCTGAAAAACCCCAGTTATTCCATACCAAGAGGAATGCTTGCAGCTGTTGTTGTAACTTTCATCACATACAATTTCCTTAGTCTGCTGGCTGCATGGTCCTGTGACCGGTAAGACAGTCAAAAACACCAAAACAGTAGTACAATTAAGATCAAATACTAGTTATGTACTATAGGTGTCCTAACACTAATCTATAAGAGATTTTTTTAAAAGAATGTTCTGCACTTTCATTTTTGTATTTTGTTTCTTTTTGAGACAGAATATCTTAGTTTAGAGTTTTTACTTTGATTTGTTTGTACACATGTCAAGAGATTTTTCTCAAACTAATCTGCTTAAGTATCTATTTGGACTCATGTCATATTTATTTGGAGTTTTATCCATTATCCTCAGTCACCTCCTTCAAAGAGACTACAGTTTTCTGGGAGATATAAATATATGGCCGCCCCTGGTTACACTTGGGATTTGCTCCTCCGCCATGTCTGCTGCCATGAGTAACCTGATAGGAGCCTCCAGGATCCTGTATGCCCTGTCAAAAGACAACCTCTTTGGTGAGATTCAACAACATGTATCCCCACTGCCCAGTTTCTGCTATTAGCTTTGCCTGTTGTCTCTAACACTAAAAGATTACATATAAAACAGTAGCAAATTATTGTTTATTTGTTGGCAGTGTGGGATCTTGTGGCCTCTCACCATTTCTGTAGGGAAAAGGATTTCATTACTAATCTCGCTTGTTTAGGTCATGATCAGGGTTAAATAGTTGATCCAGAGTACATAAAAGCATATCCAACTCCAGCTGGTCTTCTGTAAAGCTGAGTCAACATTTTAATAATCAGCCATCTGTTGAAAGAGGCCTCCATCTCAAATGTGAGAAACTGACACTTGTTATTAATTTCATCATGTCTCGTTTTCCTAGTGAAGGCATGTTAATTTGGAGAGCATCGTTTGACAACAGATGGCTGCAGTGTTGACTTTCTCAGAAGAAAAAAAAAATCCTCTCATTGTGTGTTTGGCTTAAGGACGAGTGCAAAATGACTCAGTTGTTTATCTCATTTAAGATCATGAGCAATAACGGACAGAAAGACTTAGCTTTTGTTAATGTGATAAATCTTTACAGGTGGTGTCCTGGCTCTGGCGAGGAAAACCTCTCGGAGTGGGAACCCCTGGGCCTCTGTGCTTGTCTCCTGGTTGCTTGTACAGGTATTATACTACACTGTATACAAGGAGTGATTACAGTTTCCCTCTGTGCATTAAATTTAGCCCAACTCTGCTTAAGTTCTACTAAAGTGCAAACAGAGTCACTTGATATCAACCCATTCTTGTTCACATGTTAGATCACTGACCCTGTTTAGCCCTTTTTAGCCTTGTGCATATTTTTTACTAGTGCGTATTCACAGCTACCCATAACCCCTTGATCGCTGAAGAAGAAAGATGAGCAGTAAAACAAAGTATTAATATGTTAAATTAATATTGAGCAGCAGATGAGATGTTAAGTTATATTTTCTGCCTCTAATGTGTAAAAATGATCAGGAAGATGAAGTTTACACATTCTTGATCCCTAATCATATAGTTCACATTTGTTTGAATTGTATCATCATTGTTGTCATGCGGTGTATTGCCACTGCTTATTTGTTCTGTAAGTGTGTTGGTGGTGGGGGGAAAAATGGGAGTGCTGCCCTGTGACCAGTGAAAGTAAAAGGTATGGTACAGTTCAGATGGAGCCACAAGCATTGGCAGCCGACCATCTAAATGGTTAAATACCACTCAGCAGAGAAGTAATTTGTGCATGTGTTCAGCTTCGTGTGAATTTTTGAAGAAAATGAAGAACACTAAAAGTTTTGCCAGGGAGACAGAGCAGGGTACCCCCTTTTACACTAGTAAGTAAATAAACTTGTAATTTCACTAACTTACTACTTAGCATCAGCATATTAGCTAGATAGCAAGGTCTGTTACATTTTACATATGTTCTTAGATTTTTTTTTTTTCCAGCAAAGTCATGGACATGAATAGTGTAGCTGTACTTCAAAACAGTTAAGCTGTTTATCAGGGTAATTTGTATTAGGGTCAAGGCACATCCATTCTGAAGTATATAGTCCAGATATTGTGAGTTATAATGTTTGTATGTTGTCAGTGACACTAAAGTAATCACAAAATATCAATTATATATTTGTCACTTTTTGCACTAAAATTTAGTTAACAACATCACAGTGTTTAGTGGTCATTTAGGCAAATCTCCTGCTCCTGGTGTTTGTGAACCTCCAGTTTATTATACAGCCATTAGTGAAGTGTTTTTTGAATGTAGTTTCAGCCAAATTAATGTTCTGTATGAATTCCACTAGGTGGTGCTGTTTGCTGGTAAATTGAACACTATTGCTGGCATTGTGACCATCTTCTTCTTGTTGGTCTATGCTGCTGTGAACCTGGCATGTTTGGCTCTTGAATGGGCTTCTGCACCAAACTTCAGGTACTGTGCGGGATACTGCAGTGAGTCATTCTTTTTGTTTGATTTCATTTCCACAACCATGGTTGGAAAAACAATTTTTTTCCTAATTCTGTTTCTTTCTTTTTTTTGCTTTTTCTTTTTAAATAGACCCTCATTTCGTTGTTTCACATGGCATACCTGCACTCTGGGCATTCTTGGCTGCCTGGTCATGATGTTTCTGATCAATGCCATTTATGCATTTGCCAGCATAGCCTTTATGCTGCTGCTGTTGATGCTTATCCATTACCTCGGTCCCATCAGCAACTGGGGCTACATCAGCCAGGCTCTCATCTTCCACCAGGTGCAAAGTCACAAACCAGCCATCTATCTCGCATCAAGGAACAATATGTTGCAAGTTTTCTTAAATTACCAAATAATTACATCTTTTTCACCTTATTTTTATTCACCAAGGTGCGCAAATACCTATTGATGTTGGATGTACGTAAGGACCATGTGAAGTTCTGGAGGCCCCAGGTGCTACTGATGGTGGCAAACCCTCGCAGCTGTACGGGCCTCATGACTTTCATCAATGACCTGAAGAAGAGTGGCCTCTATGTACTGGGACATGTGAAGCTGGGTTTACTGGGTAAGAATTTAGTAGAAATGAGACAGATATAGAGTTTATATTTTTAATTGGTTAGATTAAACCCAAAATTGCTGCTGACGGCTTTAATGGCAGCTGCCTAAAAGTTAGAAGTTCAGGCTGGACAAGGTTTCACAGTGAGAGGAAAAAAGTGTTAAAGTCAACTTCTTAAAACTGTATTGTAAATCACATCTCTGCTGTCCAACTGTATGCTTCATGTGCTTTAATCAGTCATACTTTCACTGAAATACACCCAGGTACACTGCAGCCTTTTGTTGTTTACACACAGAGCTGCTTTTAACTCACAACAAACAAATGCCTGCTGCACTTGAACTAATGAGACGACTTTAGACATTTGACATTTTGTCTGTCTTCTGCAGATGGGTTACCCTCTGATCCTCTGCAGAGCTGTTACGACTCCTGGCTGTCTCTAGTGGACCATCTAAACATAAAGGCATTTGTCAACCTTACCCTGGCTGACTCTGTCCGACACGGAGTTCAGAACCTGCTTTTCATCACAGGCTTTGGTAGGCATGTTTACATTACTGCTGTTGTGATGATGACATATTTTTTCATCACTGAACTATGATAGATGCTACTTTTCAAACCTGACTGTTCTTATCCAAAATGCATTTGCATCTATTTACATTTAGGTGGAATGAGGCCAAATACCCTTATCTTGGGTTTCTATGATGACTGCACCCCTGAAGACCGCCTCCAAGGTAAAATCCTCCTGTCTACAGGCCATGGCTTAGATACAGTGAATCCATCCATAGACCCCAGAGAGCAACGGCCTCCCTTCTTCCCAAGTGTGCGCAATGCTGAGGAACCCAAAGACCTCCAGGAAGAGGAATATGTGTCAGTGATTGCTGATGCTGTAAAAATGGGAAAGAATGTGACACTGGCTCGTTACTTCAACCAGTTCAACCGGGAGAAGGTTTTGGGGAGAAAGATCAGGGGCCACCGAAGCCTGACGGGGCCATTTGTTGACGTGTGGCCTCTGAATCTGCTTCGACCGGACAGCCGTGGTTATGTGGACATCTGTTCACTCTTCCTGTTGCAGCTGGCCTGCGTGCTTCAGGAAACCCGTGCCTGGAACCAGGCGCGACTACGTCTCTTCCTGTGTGTGGAGGCGGGTTGCAGTCTGAAGGAAGAGGAGGAGATGAAGCTCCGAGTGATGCTGAAGGAGCTCAGGATCTCAGCTCATGTTCAGATGGTGGTTTGGGACCAGGTGGTGGCGCTGCACTGGCAGAGACAAGGAGGGACAGAGAGGGGAAATGTGGCAGAGTCTGTACCAAATGAGGAGGTGATGGAAGGGCAAGAGAAAGAGGAACAGTTTCCCAATAATGCTGCTCAGCTAACAGATGAATACGTCTGTGCCGTCAACGGTCTGATTCGCAGACATGGTGGCCCTCAGCCTGCTGTGCGTTTCCTGTATTTGCCACGGCCACCAGCAGACATAAGCCATTATCGTAACTACCTGC
Source organism: Scortum barcoo (assembly GCA_023238725.1). Classification (NCBI taxonomy): domain Eukaryota; kingdom Metazoa; phylum Chordata; class Actinopteri; order Centrarchiformes; family Terapontidae; genus Scortum; species Scortum barcoo. Next base: position 15,701,268 of record CM041533.1, on the reverse strand, counting down.
ACCACGTGGACTTGCTGAGTCGAGACCTGGGCCCAACATTGCTCATTCACGGGGTCACTCCAGTGGTCACTACTGACCTCTAAGATTTTACTTTAAACTCTTAATTCTACAGCAACCCTGACCTGGTATTGTTTGTCCTGGGGGGAGTCACAACTCTGCCACCAATTTAACCTGATGTTTAAGCTGTCATGGGTAGTATCAGACATGACACCACAACAAACCAGTTTTATACATGAGTTATACCCAAATTTTGCACTTATACAGTTCATGTTTCCTTTTATAAAGTATATAGACACGTTGTTAATGGATTTGGTGGCTTCAGGTTTATCTCTGTTAGTAGGAAATTATGGATGTTTTAGGTTGTTTAGACATCACATGAAGGCCTTTGTTCCCTCTTCACCTTTCATGCATTTGTTAAAATATTGTTACCACATGGGGACTGCTCTTGAAAATTGTGATTGTTTACTTTTTGCATATGTTAATTAAAAAATTAATCAGTTGAATTGTTGTACTACCTCAGATTTCTTTCCTACGGTTTTATTTAGAATAGAGTAGAGGAAGGCCTGCTCCTCATAAATAAACATTTGTCATTTGTTGTATTTTATAAAGCACTTATTAAATAAATTCATCCAGTTGGTATGTTTAGAGTGCAGATGAGGTACTCTACAAGTCTTGCCTGTTGAATGCCTGCAGAGGGCAATGTCTGCTCAAGATTGTGGCTGTGCTGAGGGTTGCTGTACCAAGTCTGCCTTTACTAGACTGTAGGTGTATTGTAGTATCGGCACTAATATCAGTTAAAAAATATAAATCTGCACTTTTAGCACATGTAGCCTAATCTGATGTTACAGAGGTTTTATGTGTCTCAAACTAGCAGCATCTTACCATCATTGATTCAGCAAAGATGCATACTGGTTGACCTGTTGCTGAATGGCTCTCACCTCATGCTTGGCTGAACATTTCAATTTTAGAATTTGCCTCTTTGCAAGGTGGTGAGATGTTCAGATTGTTGCAGAGGTGTGTGACAAATTTTACCAAAAAAAATCCTTATAAATATGTGTGTATGGGAGGCTGCTTCCTGACTATTACCAAAATATCTGTACATCAGTGCCATGGTCGGAATGAAATTTGGTGTGCACATGACATTGTAACCCATCAAAAATAAGAAATATCAGAAGAAGTGCAAAGATCATGTTTCATATGTAAATCTTAGTACTCACATAGCACTGTCCCATTCCTCAAAAGAATATTGAGCCCATTCAACCTCTTGACACTTTCCCTGAATATAGATGTTAATTTTCACAAGAGTCTAGCACTTTGTGCTTCCAGAGGTGAATGGGATGAGCCCAGAATGTGGTATGCACATGCACACTCCAAACAGGAAGGTATACACCAAGTTCAATGTTATGAAAAAGATACCTTGAGTTACATCTCTATTTCTGCCTTTGAATTATTGTAGACAGAGTAGTTTGTTCTGTATAAATGTTTTGTTATCCACATAATCATGTCATCATGACAAATGAAGCAACAGGGCTGTTGCGTTATCTGAGATTATTAGAGTATCGGTTATCCTACATTGAAAACTACCTTTCATGATGCAGTATATTATTTGGCACAGGAACTGTGTGGGGGACAATAGCGAGACTGTACCTACTGACAAAGAGCCAGCGCCATCTGTGGCATATGTCACGTTTGGTTAGAGAAAATTCCATGAGTTTGTAGCGAGGGGTATTGACACCGCCTACACATTACTGACAAACTGCATGTGGGAGGGAGCGTGTTCGCGTGTTCGCAGATGGAGGAAGGTTGGGCTCAAAATACTATTAAAGGATGCCACATTCGCTGTCGTGCAAGAAACATGGGCATCAAGGATATAATGGAGTGAATCTTTTCCGTCATCTAACCATTTTTAAATGCTAACTTTATTTAGAAATCACAAAGAAAGAGGAGTTTTGGTATCAGATTGAGGCTTATCCTTCCGCCTAAGCCAACAAGTGGAAACATGGAGGGACTGAATCACTTCCGATCCATGATTAGCTTGGAGAGGGAGAGTTGCTGATGTAGGAAAAGCATAATGAACTGAATATTAAAACCACTTTGGCCTTCTTCTAGGCTGGTACTTGTGAAAAAGGAATTAGTGTTACAAGGACTTGTTAAATGCAGTGTCCATTAGTGTCCCATCACCCAAAGCATGTGTTTTTGTCTAAAAAACGGGCAGAAACTGATGGCTATACAAACTATATACTTCAGACAGCTGTTGACGACTAAAACATCCAAACCACCCTTTTTTTGTTTTACGAAGTGGTTGACATTAATTAACCTTAACCATTTCATCCAAAAGTGCATTGAAATATTACACATGTATCATCATCACTGGGAGCGGAACAGGAGCTGACCATGAGTGCAGTTCGAGGTGTGAAGTGGTGCTAGAGGCCTGCTGACTAATATCTTGAGTTTCCGACTACCATGTGGGGACTGGGATCCTCACAGAAAATAGGCATGGAAATAAGTCTGATTAGCATTTTCTGTTAAAACATCCACTATACGTGGAATTAAGATCATAGAAGGCCCATGGACATCCTGTTGTCTGCCCACAGGATCTTGCTACCATTTGTGAACTGAGGTCATGCAGGAAATATTACCTTTTAAGAAGCTGATCAAAGTGCTGAAATTAGTTAAGACTTGAGTCCCTATGGCGATAACGTGACAAAAACTAGTATCACAAAAATTAGTAACTGCTTATTAGTTAAGTCAAAGTTATTGTGAACAATGAATCATCCCAGTTTGTCCCTCGATGTCCCATCACCCTGATTTAGAGGAGAACACGTCTGAAATGTTGACCTTTTATGGAATAGGAACTATATCAGTCAGCCTTTTGCATGATTTAAGTACATTTAAGATCTGTTAATTTACTCCCTAGTAGATTATAGGTTGAACAGTTGACTAAACCAACCAGGAACTATCATAGCAGACTGTAGAAATATATTAAGATAAAGCTCCTCTAATTTCCATTGGATTTTAACCCTGACTCAGGTCAATACTCTTCCATAAAGACATTCAATGACAAACAACTCACTAGTTCATTCAGCACCCCCTTCTGTTTGTCATCACCAGTCTAATTTCATGATATTAAGGCTTCAAGATGGAAATGTTTGTTCAATTGAGGCTTGGTGGTTGACTCTTGCTTGTCCCACCTCAGAATCACCCAGCCACCCAGAGCTTTCACCTTTGCCTAGATTAGGAATTACTGGCTCCTTGACTGACAAAATGTTGGCAAGCAGTGAATCTTATTAACAGGCTCTATATTTCCACAGTCCACTTTTGACAGTCTGATGTAGCATCTGTCACCTGTTTTAGTTTGGCATGATGCAGTTCATCATTGGCAGTCAAGATTGGTGGCGGTGGGCAACAGCTAGAATTTACATTCTGACGAAGAGAAGACGCCATCTGTGGCATACGTCACGTTTTCGGCAGACTTCCAAAAGTTTTCATGTAAGACTACTGACACCCGCCTACACATCACTGACAAACTGCATGTGGGAAGGACTGTGTTCACAGGCAGAAGCTGCCAGGGATCCAAGTACTATAAAGAGATACCACGTTCATAGTCATGCAGGTAACCTAGTCTCCTGCTAAAATACTAATATACTAAAAACGACGGATTGCATCAGTCCTACACACTTCCTACACAAAGCAAAATTTTGTTGCAGTCACAAAAAATCCGCTCGTATTTTCTGCCCCAGGTGTCTGTTTTTGCGGGCGATTCCCTCCCTGCACGCAAGATGAAAGATTTGAGTCACTTCCGTTTGATTGGCTGTGGGACCGGGAGTTGTTGATGTATGAAAAACGTAAAAAGCAGCATCTGACTGGACCTTTTTTAGGCTGGCTCTTGTGTTGAGTTGTACAAAACAGCATTGACAGCTATTTTGTGTTAAATGGGGGATGCATTAGTGCCCACTTGACAGAGAGTGGGCACTAATTTTCACTTCAATAAAATGGAAAATGTGTCTCAAAAATTTTGATCAAAGGCCACTGTATTGACACACATCCACAGCTCTGGTTGACTATATTAAAAAGACAATGTGAAATCAAATATGGAGATGTTTTGTCATCCAGGCATATTGTGTCTTTCTTTCATCTTGCCTGAGACACACTTTAAGATCGTCAAAACCCCAAATATGATGCTATTTAATCCAATAAATATTACAATAAATAAAGTCCTTTTGTTTCTAGGCTGACAGCATTAAATTATTCTTTTTCTGAACAGACATAAAAATATCTCAGACCACCATCATAACAAAGTTGACTTTATTAATGAGCTGAATGTTTGTGTCTGAATCAAACTCAAAGGTGCCAGAGTGACAAGAATTTTCCATTCTAAAATATGTTTTCAAAATGTTCAGGCTTTGATTTCAGATAGAGTGAGATTGCTCATCACCAAGCTGGCTTCATTTGCTGAGTTTTTCACATTCACAAGCTCTCTGTTCTGCTCTTACAGCCAGAAGTGATGTACTGTAGGCGTGTTATATGTTCCATATAATTAATGGCTGAAAGCAATTTGAGCGGCATTAGATGATGTTCTTCTAGTACTCTGATAATGATAAAAGTGTTTTTCAGTATCGTTAGGGATCACTTGGCCAGGAGCGTAGTTTAGTGTGCTTGATTTAAGTCAAGTTCTTTTATTTGTTCTTTTTTCTTTTATCTTTTTTTATAGTGTGAACAACAGTTACAGGGAAGTAATTGCTGGCAATGAAATTCTTAACTCTCAGGCTCCCTTCAGCAATGCTTATACAATATGTATAAAAAAGAAGTAAAAATAGTAAGTCATAATACATAGAAGACTGCAGAAGTTAAAATGCAGTAATACAATATGATATATATATTGAATGAAATATCCATTCCTTCCATTTTCATGGCAGAGCTGGAGTCTGTCCCAGCTGTCATTGGGCGAGAGGGGGGGTACACCATGGACTGGTCTCACCAGGCAATCACAGGGTTGACATAGAGAGAGAGGCAGACAACACACTCACACTCACACTCACACTCACACCTACTGGCAAGTTTAGAGTAGCCAATTCATCTAACTTGCATGACTTTGGATTGTGGGAGGAAGCCAGAGTTCCCAGAGAGAGAGAGAGAGAGAGAGAGAGAGAGAGAGAGAGAAGCACACAGAAGAAGTTCATACCCAGAACCCTTTTGCTGTGGGGCAACAGTGTTAGCCACTGCGCCACTATGTCACCCTTGAATGAAATATGATAAAATAAAATGTTGTGAGCAGGTGTACAGTAATGATAGAGTGGTAGGTAAAAACAGGACTTTAGGCAGGCAGTGCACTAATAAATATATTTACTCTGATGGGTAAATATGACATGAGAGAAGAAGCAGACCCTGACAGGAACAGGCAGAACAGTTTGTGGTTTTATGATCCTGTTGGTGTTCTTCCTAAAACATCATCTGTTGCCCTTTTTGGTCAGTGTCCAGTGACTTGGGGGACAAGGATGATGGTGGTCTCTTCAAAACATTAGGATTACAGACTGGAGCACTGAGGTTGAAAATGTCTCTGAAGGCATCTGTCAGTGGATCTGCACACATGGTCACAGTCATGTGTTTTTTCCTCTCCCTTTGAACAGCAGTGTGTGGCCCCAACTAAATTTGCTCAATTGAGTGAAATCAAAATGGCAAATTTTCCATCTGTCGTTAATCTACTGACAATACTTTTGAAATCCAAAAGTACTCAAAATCTGTCATTACTTTAACTTTCTTGGCAAGAAAGGAAACAATAATAATGATAATACTAAGTAATGCATGTTTGTGTACTCTCCATCCACATACTGTCATACCCTCAAATAATTAACTAAGCAGGCAACATAGCCACATAAATCTGGATAATCTGTTTAAAGAGAGTTCAAGATTGAGCGTCTCCATGACGCTCAAACCTGGATTAATGTTGGTGTTTTCGTCATTGCTGTCCTCATGTGTTCGGTGGTATCTGATATGAATCACTAGTGTCACCAAGTATGATTTTATCAAGCAGTATATTTCTTACTCTTGATCTGTCAACTTTCCTTCGGTTTTGTCATCATTAAGGCTGCGGAAAGAGACATCTACAGTTAGATTTGTCCTCAAGTACGAAAGCTGTTGAAATGTCAAATATAAAGAGTGGGAGCTGGCAGCAGTCCATCCCATAGTGCTTCTATCTGTAGCCTGATGTGAATGTATCCCACATTTTTGGCAGCAGTCTCTGGATCTCCGCTAGTGACGTAGTTCAAACTGCTGTTACTGTGGAAATAGCACCACTTCAAGTCCGAGTGGGTGGAAGACGGCAGACTTTTGTATGCTGTGGGAGTGTACGCTTCCTTTTCTACTGCACGCACAACCTCGATAAATCAAGTTATTTGTGGACTAATGATAACATACAGAGTTAGCCAGTAACCATATAATTTGTCAGTTTTCTCTCGATACCTCAGTGCACAAACTGCAATTTATAATGTTGTGAACTGAGATATCAGCTTTGTGGTATTCTGCACTGAAAACTAAATATTTTACTTACATCCTCTTACTGTGTTATGGTGTACCGAGCCCCTGGGTTACACATTTCAGAAAAACATAGATATACTTTGAGAGAAGAAAGTAATAGTAATCTTAAAGGAAATCTTAGTGACAAAGGTTTAATTGAAATTTGGCAGAAAACCGCCAATTCATTTTGATGCAGTTAGTGTGACCACATGGACATTTATCCAGCACTTAAATGCAATAAATGTAAATGTTATCCATGTAATAATGAACACAATTGTGTCACCCTGCTCAGAACATGTGTGCTTTTTCATCTGCGTATCTGAGAGTTTTACCTTGGAGGTTTGAGATTGAGTCTCTCTTAGCAAGATATCAATTTTGCTTTCCTCAGTCTTCTAGACTTGTGCATCTTTTAAATCAGTTTTGCGTATGTTCATTTAATCACATGATCATGTCAGTATTCAGCAGTGCAACCAACTTGCAAGACGATCCCACTTGACTCTTTGTAATTTTGCCTTTGACACTCTGGTTGAGTGATACTAGTAGGTGTGATACTGATGCTCATATATGGTATGTGTCTCCCTCCACCTCCTCATACCGGGGATGCCCTTCTTTTCAGAGAGGCCTTGATAACAAGGAGGACAGCTGAGCTGATTTTCGTCACTCTCACACTTTTACTTTCAGGCACCAAATATGGGAAATACTTGCCTTGCATCATCATGTCTCATCGTGTTTTTGAAGCATAAATGGTTTTCACGGATATTATTAATCCTAGTTCAGTGACATCTCTGTGCATCTGCGTCATTGACTGCTTAAGGGCGTATTAGCTGAGGCTTGCTTCCAGTACCACTTATATTTTGACTGATTCATTCCATTGTTTTCATTCCATTTTGTTTTCCATGCTGAGGACCAGTTTCAATTCAGGCTTTGCTAGTTGTTAAAAAATAAAATTGCCCCACCCAAAAGTCATATTTCAGAGTACAGGTGCAGCTTTGTTCACTTCAGTCTAATCGTATCCAGTGTACTCACCGAAAGGAGCCCCTTTCATACATCAATACTGTATGTGTAGTATTTCTATTTCTAAAGGATTTCATGACATCCAGTAAAATGTAGAAATAGTTCAGTAGTTGCATTTTGTGTTTGCTGAAGGCAGAATATTTGTTTGAATGAATGACACTCCATAAAACTCAAAAGCAGAAACAGTTGTTTATATATATTAAATGGCAACATTTCCAATTTCTAGTCCACTCTAACATCAGTGTATCTTAATAATGCTATAAAAAACACTTGATAAAATCAGTTAATCCATATGTCTCTACACCTGTCTATTTAGTATTATTATTGAGTATATATCTATACACATATAAATACATATAAATGTATCTATTTATCTCAGATGAATATATGAGTGGAAGAGGATGTAACTGAGGAATGGGAGTCTAAACATATGTGTATTCTACTTGTTTTTTGGGCTACACATGCTTGGCGTGCTCACCCCATTTCTCACCTTTTGTATTTGCATTGGCTCACAAATCAGCCAGGACCAGTCAAGACTGGCTAGTTCTTTCTGCCATCTGGTGCTTTGTTCGTTCTGTGGAGACTTGTTTTTTTGTGCAAGTATAGCTCACAGTACAGATTCTGGTCCATCTGTGGGCCCAGATAACGATGAAGGAGATTGAGAACAACAACCACTTTGATCATTTTTATGTTTTTTATCTGCTCTTTTTTTGTAAATACAGGATTACTAGGTTACCATAATGAGGTACATTACTTGATTAAGATTTTTGAGCACCCCAAAAAATCAGTCAATTTTAAACATTTTCATATCCGTACAACTCACGTATTTTCAGAACTATCTCTGTGGCTTTTCTCCAGCTATAACAGCATGGCAAATCGTCACATTTAATGATCAGTGCCAATGAAACTCAAATTTGCATCTTGTGATAATTGTGGAGTGACAAATTCTTACAGCTGACTTTTCTCCACTGATCACCGTGTTGTCTTGATGTTCAGTTCATGCAAGGCGTTTCTGCCTAGAGCAGATGGTAACACAGTGTCACAGCAAATTTCTAAATGTGTTAACGGAGGTTGGTATACTGGAGTGAGATATGCTATTTTCTCCCAGTGTGTTAGGGTGGAAATAACTATGGCTTGTCAAAAGCAAGATACACTTTTTTGGGGTCATGCGCTTTACCTCCTACTGTCTCTGTACAGTTTAAACTTCCTTTGTGTCTGTGCGACACTGTAATAGTTGTGCAGTGTAAATAGTTTTTTATTATAGGAAGAACATGAGGGAAGGCTGCCTGTTGGCTCAGTGCATAAAAATATCTCTTGGATTTGAATCGAGTCAGTCAGAGGGGTGTTCCTGTGTGGATAGGACATGTCTCTTTGGGTTACCTTAAAGTGCTCCCGTTTCCTCACACAGTCCAGATATTCAGGTTACTTGTACACTTTGGATTGCCTGTAGGTGTAAGTGTAAATGTGGTTGTCTGTCTACATATGTTACCTTTTGATAGACAAGCAACCTGTCTAGGGGATTCCCCCGCTTCTCATCCAATGTTACCTGGGAGAGGCTCCAGCCCCATGCAACTCTCAACAGGATATGTGGGTTCTGAAAAAGGAGAGAGGGAGGTTTTAAGGCTAGGAAAAGAGAAATTTGCTCATTCCATTTTAATGCAGTAAGTTGGTTATTGATGCAGAGTTATCACATAGAGATACAACATGCAGAGTTTATCATTGACGTGCATCAGTTAATGATATCAACCCAAAATCTGACTTCATATCAACACTCCCTGTAGCATTTAAAATTGGCTAAAAAAATTGTCTTCTGTTTGCTTTTTCACAATAAACTGTGTGTGTTTCCGACTGTGTTTACTATTTACTACTGATCTTTAAATTCACATTTTAAATTTGCAGTAATTACAGTGAATGAAGCAGAAATAAGGAACACTGCATAGTTTGTTCCAGAGATTGCAAAATGAAGTGTAGACCTTGATATTTTGGATGAAAAAAAAGACAAAAAGGTTGCTATCACAAGCTGCATAAATCATTTTTTTTCCAAATACTGTAAACTGTCCAAAGTCATTCACTCTTTGTGTAAAGTCAAAAAACACATCCTCTGCTGTAATCTCCCATTGTCAACCATAGGACCATTTGTTGAAGCACGTTTCATTTTAGGTATCTGGCTGTCAATGGGGTGAAAACAAAGATCTCAAATTATGTAAGCAAGCCTCAAAATGAAGAATATGAAAAGCTACTAAATCAATTAATCAATTATTTCAGTGAACATAAAGACTCTTAGATGCAATGAGAACAGAAAAATAGTCGTTTTAAAGCAGCCGCTCAATTGTAACACGTTTCAGACTTGGCACTGTGCCTCGGGCAGCATGAGGTACGTTTCTACAAACAGATGAAGAAATAATATCACAGTACAAGTTTAAACACAACCGCGCAATATGATAAATTGAGGGTTGTCAAACTCATAAATTCCACTAGGCACTATTAGACTGGGTAATTGGAGTCACGCTGGCATCCCTCACCAAACCTTTGGTGACAGGGCCAGGTCATAAATTCACCACTGCTAAGGAGTTTTAACCAGCAGCTGACAAGAGTCCAGGCTGAACCACTAGGGGGACAATTTGACTCCTCTGAGGAACAGGACTCAAAACCATAACAAACACTCTGCAGTGATAATAAAATGATTGCAACTGGACAATATGAATGTTTTATTCATATTTGTATACAGTCTGTATTGTTTCTTATTCAATTTGGGATTGGTCCATTAATATACGAGAGCTGATGTTTAAATATACTTTATTTTCCACAGGCTGTTTAATATGAACAGACTATTAATAAAAAATAATAATAATAAATAAAAGCTAGAACACAAATGTAGATATTCAACCAGAGCTTTGAATGCAAATGTGCTGATGAATATACTGAATTCAGTCCTCTGTTTGTCCTCTCTATTCGTGCATTTGTCTACTGCACACAGTTCCGGCATGCAAAACTCAGCTCTGCAACAACTCAGTGCTTTGGGAATAAACACCAAGTATGAATGAAGTAACAGCTACAGTGTCTTTGGCGTGTGTGTATTTATCATTTACAACACTGCGACATCACCGTGACATTGCACTGATCTTTATGTAAGGTGACTATAAATTAGATAACATACCCGATCAAAGGAACCTCGTGTTATATCACATTGTTTTAGGCGAGTCGGGCAACTTTTCTGCTTACGCGAGTGACTGCGCAGCGAGCAGTTCACCCACATTGGCCACACACTCACTTGTATAACCGTTTAGATAACAGTCGCTCGTACTGAGTCGCTGTGAGCCAACCATCGGCACCGCTTCATTCATCGGCAGCTGCGTCGTAGTGATTTGCTCTTGCCTCTCTCACGCCGGAGGTAGCCGTGGGTTTCCACGTGAACGCGGTGACATCCTTATGTAAAGAGACTGACAGCACAGCAGGCCAATGGCAGCGCGGAGCGGCGGCCTGCGCGGCTGCCCCCTCGGAGGCGGGCGGCGCTTATTGGTCCGGAGCGCTGCGAGGCAGAGACGGGCGGCTATCTGGACCAATAGGCGGAGAGCCGGGGGAGGAGCTCGAAATGAGGTCACTGCCTGAGCTGGGGATGCGGGACAGAGAGCCGGTGTGTCTGAGAGCCTGAACGGGATAGAGCAGTGTGTCGGACCTGCCTGCACCGGTAGAACCCGCTACGCCTCCAGTCCGGATTCAACCAGAAAGAGCTTTAGACAAGGCTTTATTTCACCGGAACCAGGAGAGGATTTTCGCTTTGTGGGGTTGGTGAAGTTTTACTTACGAGCTATAACGTGCATTACCGGCGGTACTGTTTTGCGATAAAGACGTGTTTTTTAAACGTGGTCCGTTCAGACACAACCACCGCTAATTGACCGCGCTATGAACGTGCGACATACTGCACGAGCGTGAGGCGTCAAAGTTGCATAACTGTGTCAGCTCGCGGGTCAGTCCCGGTCAGTATGCTACACAGCACCCAGCCCTGCCCACATGACGGCGGGGAATAATCTTTTAACGTGAGCTGAAATACCGCAGGTGTCCCGCGCCCCTTTACAGGAGGAGAGGCGACGGGTCTGCGGTGCCACACGGTCACATGAAAACTCCGGCACGCCGCCTTACTTACATAAAGAGTTGACACATGGCAGAAGTTCAGACGTAGCGAGCGATTACAGAGTTGAGATGTGAGCTCCAGTTTTTCCGTCGTCACGCCGTGATGCTTGAGTCAGGCGGTCTGCGTAGTCGGCTGTGACGGAAAAAAAAGCTTACATAAAGGATGCATTGCCTCCTGGGAAACATCCATTCATTCATTAATTCAAATCTGTTTGGATGATTTTGAGTTTGAGCTACCTGTCTCAGAGCTGTTTTAATTTTGGGATCCTAGAATTGAATATACCCTTTTGGTATTCAGCTGTACAGCTACGATCCTACAGACAATCTGGTGAGATAAATAACTGCAGGCAAAGTAATGTTTTACATTCCTCATGCTACGGCCAACTAAATATCTTGTGTCTCGAAAAAAACTTTTCGTTTGCTCTTGCTTAAAGTGGGACTTTGATTGGATGAGTTGTCATACTTTGTTTTCACTATATAATTGGCACATTTACTTATATATAATTAGGTTATCAGTTAATGGGGCTGTTTCCAGTCTGAATAGAGGTGCACAGATGAATATAAATGCATGGCATTTTTTGTGCATGTTTAAAGGCCAGTTGCTTTGACTTTGCCTAAAGGAACATACAGCAAAGTGAAGGAAAAAGCTATTCAATAACCAGGTATTGGTGATACATATATTGCCAGGATGTTTGAAAGTGAATTAGTATTTTGACCATAATCTGTTTGCATTGAAGTTATTTCTAAACAGTATTCTGTGTGTGAAAGACCATACAGCTCTCCTGCACATGTAGAATATCAGCAGCATATCTGATTTGGCTGCAGTCATATTCAACTTTTCCCTTGGTGACCGAAGAAGGAGGAGAAACTATGACTGACGCACGTAAGGCTGGCGAGAGAGAAGTCATTTAGACCTGTTTATCTTACTGTTGCAATCAGTGGAAGGTTTGGCATTGCGCCGGATACAAACCTCCTCGCCTACATTTGTGGCACGAAAGGAGGTGCTTGCCAGTATCTTTTTTTCTCCCCACTGAATTTCAGGCAAGCTTTATTCAAGCATTGGTGGACACTCAGAGCCGAGATCATGTTTCAGGAAAGTCTAGCATACCTTTAGTTTCCCACATTTTTAAATGTGGTTTTTCAGACTGGAGAAGTGACACAGCATCTGTGCAGCAGTTTGTGTGGATAGTGAATAGAACAGTGCTCATTGGCATTGACTGTCCAAGTCTCTGAACTCCACTGGAGGGATGAACACTATTCTTCCAAAAGATATTACCTCATTTGGTGTTTTAATGATGGTGGTGGTGGAGAGCGCTGTCCAACAGTGACGTAGTGACTGTGATGTGCTGAATGAATGGGGTCATTGTCATCCTGGAAGAGACAGCTCCCTTCAGGACAGAAATGTTTCATCAGAAAGGTGATCACCCACAACAAGTTTGTATTGATTTGCAGTGACCCTTCCCTCCAAGTGGACCCAAATCATGCCAGCAGAATGCCCCTCACAGCATATCAGAGCCACCAGATGTACATGCCTTATATCTCTCTACTCATTTATTCAGACTTGTCCCTAAATTTGTCACCCGTTTGTATGTGTCCTTGTCAGTTTGTGGCTTTATGCGTGAACTTTTGGATTGTAGACAAAAAAGGCAAACCTAATCCTCTCTCTGTAATGGGACAGTCCCTTGTCAGCCCAAACATCAAGGCCTCTGTTCTTCCTCTGTTCTGTTTTTAGCCACTTGGAAAACAGATAAATGGGTGGTCTTGGAAGATGCATCACAGTGTGTAGTGTGCTGTGTGCAAATGATCCATTATGACTATTTAAGATATCAGCGAGCATAGATGTAGGTCAGTGAACGAGGAAACACCCCCACAGAGCAACCTCAGTGATGTCTGTACATGAAGAAACTCACAGCACTTGTTGCAGAAGACAAAAGAGAATAGGAATATTTTATAATGTTCATGTGATGTGTATGATGTATGATTAAATTTTGGGAAGGTCTTTTTATATGGTGCATTTGTGTTATCTGTCATATATCCTCTGGAAAGTATGCATTACAGAAAAGTCAAACAAAGGAAATGTAGTGAGCAGGAAAATACACAGAAAGTCAAGTGTTTGTTATATATATAAATTAAATTACAGTAAACTGTTTCTAAAAACTACAACCTTTGGGAGCCAGTCTGTTTCTGCCATAACCTATTTTTTGACAAACCAGTTTTAAGATTATTTTGAAAGCTAAATAGAAAATAACACTGAACCCTCACATGTTATCAGGGACAGTTACCGCTATGTGATGTGGTTAAATTAGAATATTCAATATTGACACACATTGCAATAAATATAAGAATGAGACAAACTTACTGCATGTTTAACTTGATCTATTCTTCATTTATTATTGATTTATTCATGTAATCAGTAATGAAAACCTCAGGTAGTTTTAAATGTAAATAGTCAATTATAAATTGTGCAGGTTCTTTCAGTCCTCAACTGATAGATATTAAGTATTTCTTGCGCCTGTCACTGGCAGCACTGATTGAGAACACCAATAATTTGGATTTCCATCAGTCCAGGAAACTCAGAGGTGGTTAGACCTAACAAATTGACCAAACATAATCCAATCTTAATTTCCATCCCCAATTACAACCTTAACTCTAATGGTTCGAAGCTTCGTCTGAATGGAGAGTTACAATGGAAAAGTAATTTCTTTTAAATTGTCTCTCTTAAAGATTCAGAGAGGCCAAGTGAGCAACATGTTCTCAACGGCGCAAGACTCTGTTTCACCCCTGGATAGCCTAGAACGATTTTTTGATTGCATTAAAATGACTGAAAGAGCCAACGAGAAGAAATATATAACCAGTAATTGAGTTGTGTTTCTCATCTTGCCTTGTTAGCCACCTGTTCCTGCTCGTACCTACCTCAAAGTCTGATGTAGCTGCTCCTTAGACCTGCAACAATCACTGTGCACTTTGGCAGGAATAGCATCATAAGTGACAATTGAATGTATATTGGCTCCGGTATATAGACCATGCAAAACATTCATCAAAAGTTGATGAAGGAAAAATGACACTGCTGCAATGTCACATGCCACAGAAGAGTTCCCATCAAGCTTCCTGAGAGATAACTTGGTTTAAAATGATGATTGGTTGCTTTGTCAGGAAGTCCACGTCATTCTCTCCTCCACTTCCTTCCCCCACAGCAGCTCAGTGGCATGAAATAGATTTAGGTGATGATGGGGAAAAAAAGACTGAGCACAGATGTTGAAGTAGCCTCATATGGTTATTTGCAAAAAGCAAATGTTCTCAACAGACTTTTATTGTATGCTGTTTTATGACTGGCCTTGTTCATTATCTTTTTAAGCAGGTGAAAATTTGAGCGAGTAAACTATTTTGAGTAAGTTCTTTGTTTCTGTAAACACGGATATGAAGCAGGTCTGTACAATAAATGATCTTAATAATTTTTCAGTGTGCTAGAGCAAATATTTGATAGTCCATTCTGGGCGCGGGAGCTTCATGTACTTTGTGCGGTCAAGCAGGCCACACCACTTAATCTACGGCTGCACTAACCTCCTTCTTTAATTCAGTTTTTCATTCTTAATACAGTGCGTTTTATTGGTACTTCCAACCATTTTATTGGTAGTGTTAGTGGAACTGCAGCATCACTGTAGGATCCATGTTTAGATAGTATCTATCTCTCTTTATCCCTCTCTTTATCTCTTGCTCCCTCTTACTGTCTGCTGGCATCGAGCCACCAGATTTGGCGCGATAACGAGCCAATGAGGTGAATGTCTAGCAGTTGCTGTAGTTCGTAATGAGTGCAAACTCTTGGACTTTATGAACACCAGACACACTGACAGTCAGCTTACAAACTTTGGACCAGACTTTGAGTAGCTGTTAAAGTAGCTGCCAAAAAAAATGTGCAGCTATGCAACAGAATCTCCAGTCAGCAGTTTGTGCAGACTGTTCAGCATGTATACTATCTTGGCTGAGTAATATCTCTCGGTTAGATGATCCACTATGCATGCAGGGGCTTTCTATGACTGGCTTTTTTATCATATTGTGCAGAAAATGGCTTTACCACAGGGCTGTTCTTTTCACAGAAAACAAATGATTGACAGAGTCTTTGCTCCCGTTTATCTCACCAAGATGTCTCCAAATGACAGAACTCTGATTACTCACTTGTTTCATCTTAAATTTTCTTGGCCATTTCGCTGCACGTTGACCCACTTCATACAGTAGCGCTGATGGAAAAAAAAACCTACTTTGCGGAAGGTCAATGATAAGAAGACTGGTGACTGTGAAATACTTCTATAAATAATTAACTAAAGTCATTTCGCCATAAAGTTTTGGCAAAATCTCAATCATGTTGCGTAATTCATATTCATGATTCCTGGTCCACTCTGACTTCCCAATGATACCGGGCATCTGCTGCACCAGTTTTTGTCCTCTTGTTTTATTTCTATATCAACACATTCCAAACTACCAAATTGTGCAATATCACATTTGTTTGTGCTTGACTCTTGTGAGCACTGTTTGTATAATTAGGCCAATGTTGTTTGTATTTTAGAGTAAATAAGACACAGGCATGTGGAGGAAGGTCAGGAGAGCAAACTCTTGAACTGAAGCTTAACTCACTAATCACTGAGGAAGTAGAAGAGGATGAGCTTCTCAGAGCATATTACCATTATACCATAAAATGTTTAACAAAAACTCTCTTAAAATAAAGAGAAAATGAAAATGCCTCAGCGATTCCATGTGCTCCAGTTCAATGTTGTAAAAAACATTGAGCATTTCAGCATAAACCTTTTCATGGCCTTTTGCATCGACACTGTCAATCCTGTGAGGCTTTAAACTTTTTACATTCATTCAGCCACACTGGTCGAGTGAGAGGCATTTGCTACCTGTCTTACCTTGAATACATTCATACTGCGCACACAGAGAGTCAAACCCACAGCTTTCATCGGCTCATTAGTAGATCAGCGTCACACTAGGAAAAGCCTGCGTAAAAAATGCTTGCACTTGCATGGGCTTGACACTTGATACTAACTTCGTTAGACTAAATAAACACATATACACATAGACAAACAGGTGAGCTCAGGTGAATTAAGGAAGGCACAGAGCCGTGTCTCCTCAGTCAGAGTAGAAAATAGAAATTTTTCCATTGCAGGCCAGAGAGGAAGGCATGCCACCACTTAGTCAGGTTATCCCTGGAAAACGGCCAGGCTGGAGGTTGTACATGAACACTTAGGCTTGTGGCTTTCGTGTGACCTTAACATGTTGCCCAGAAACAGGATTATGTGAGAGATAATGCTCTCTTTTTCCTCCTGTGCTCTAAATCTCAAGTTTGACCATAATTAACAGGTCAGACCAATGTAAATCACTGAGGTCAAATGTACATGTAGAAGAATTAAATCTACTACTGTGTAAAAGTAAAAAAAAAAAAAAAAAAGTACAAAAGTAGTTCACACAGAGACATTGGGTTACATTATATCTCTACTGTATAATTAGCATAATTCTATATCATTATGGGCTTAAGCAGTGCAGTTAGTACACAGTCAGTATGGTTCTTGCCAGATTTTACTTAACAAAGTCTCTTGGAAATCTTCTGTCATCTCTCAGCTGCATTCATTGTTCTTCAATTTGTCATCAACCTAAATTACGAATGTAAGACTGCTGTTGTGTTTTTTTTCCATAGAAGATCTGTTGAAAATGTTTCAGTTTAGTCGCATGAGCATGATTCCTTGCGAGCTTTCATTTGTTTATTCTGAACTTACCACTGTTAATGCTCCAAAAAATGTAATATGTGTCTTCTAGAGAAAATTTCCTAAGAAAGATCTACCCCACACTTGGTGGTTTGAACAGTCAGTCACGTATGCCTCTTTCATATTTTGCTGAAATCTGGCATTTATAAAGCATCATTATTTGGGATGCCCCTGGTTTTGTCCAGGGCAGAGTTTAAAACCCTGATTGCTACATCACACGTCTGCTTGAAGCCTCAGAAAATAAGGCCAAAGATCCAGACTAGTGACCTATGGTGGCATTCAGATAAACAGAAACTAATGTTTTATGTGTCCCAGGGTGGATGATCCTTTGAAGGGATTGGAGAGCTCAGATGGGACAGGCCCACTGTTCTTAAAGGCCACACAGTCTGTACAAGCGAGCATTTTCACTGTACATCAGAGAAACACCTGCAGGGTTCTTCAGAGGTCAGGGGTTAAACCCTGCTATGTGCTCTGATATCAGACCAGACAAAAGGCACCTTTTTGAAGGAGGACTGGTCAGGTATCGATTTATGCCTCAGAAGGATTTCTGAACTGGAACTACAGGCATGTGTATGCGCATGCAAAGGAATGAAAGCCATGCCAGTGTTTGTGCATGTTTTTACTAATGTAATATAAATCACCTTTCCATGACCATTCATGAAAGCATACTATAAATTTTTTATTGGGTTTATTTGGATGTCTTTCAGACTGCCACCGATTTGAGTTAATTTCAGTATTAAAACGATCTTGCAGAGACTTTTAAAAAATCACCTAACATAAGTGATTTGTTTTTTTTTGTCACCTTTCCATGTTTGTAGATAGCAGAATGTACTTTTTCACAAATAAACCAGATTACTTGTCTGTTGCAGTCATGGGATTCGCCATATGTCTACCCCTTCATGTGTTTACTAAATATTTTAGCAGTGGACCAGCATTACTTAATTACATGTATAATCTCCTTCTCTCAACAGATCAATCCAACTCCTCTGCGATTCACTCTGGCATCACCCTTGTTAAAATGGGGTGATTTGCATTTGTTCATCAGCTCTTTAACTAACCTGGAACAGGCCCAGGGCAGCACTGCTCCTGATGTCAGAAGATTCAGACTCCAAGCCCTACCACTTCCCGGTGCTGGAGGACGAGGATGGAGCCTCAGGTTGCAGAGTGTCCACCTCATGCAGTTCCATGCCAAGGGGGGCCTCAGGGTGCAGCTCCATGGCACAGCTGCACCGGATGGGTGGCTACAGCCAAGGGGGACCTGACCTAGGCCTCCCCTCGGAGGGCAGCGACAGCAGCGGTCAGGACCCTCCCGCCTCACCACACAAGCATCGCAAGAACACCCGCTCCCGATCGCTCCCAGAGGAGGACGTGGAGATGAAGAGCAGTGGGTCCAGCGGCAGTGGAACTGAATCACATGGCAATGAAAGCCATGGCAACGAGAGTCATGGCAACGAGAGCAATGGCCATGAGTCGATGGGCAGCTCTAATGGCAACAGCAAAGACTCTGCTCTGCTGGAGTCTTCTGAAAGCAACAAGAGGTCAGTGATGGTTGTTGGAAGGATGAAAAGATTGAGTTTAAAAAAGATGATAAGCCTTAAAAGTAAATGGGAAGAGAGACTAGATTGTGGAGCTGCTGTTCATTGTTAGCACACTGCCCTATGAATCCACTGATGTTTGGTTTGGTCAGCACTCTCTGATCCTTCTTGGTGACAATAAATCAATATGTTCAGTCCTTTTTAAAGGAAAATAAAAGAGATAAAAATCTCCAAAACTCTGATTGGGTGGACAGTCATAATGAGTCGGCAGCAGGAGATATTAAAGGGGGTGAAGACCAAAAGTTACTCTTTCTATCATGAGAGGCTCATGCAGATTACATGGCAGACAAGAAAGCAGTTTTATAAGCGCAGCACTGTCCTTGTTGTGGTCAAACATTGTAAAATTGGGTCTGCTGATTTAGCCTCACAATCATAAAGCATCCTTACACAAGGAGTATAAATAATTAAATATTTATTTGATTATGTTGCAGTGCTCACACCAGTACATTTTATAATGAACGCATCCACCTATAGATTGCAGAAGAGAAACAACAAATAAATCCAAATGACAGTGGTCACAAAAGTGGGTCATAGCCGATAAATGTCCCTGATAGAAAAGCAAAATTAAGTGAAATAAAGTGAGATAAAATACCAGTGTGGCAATCTGCAATTGAAATGACTATGCTAGGAAAGTTATGCTGGGCTTTACTTAACTTCCATTTGTCCTCTTATTTAACTTTGATATATTCATATAGATAAATGTCTTTTTAGGCATAGAAGATGAGAAATAATTTCCACTTTGCCTTCCACCACCACAGTCTGGTCGTAATGAATGCAGCCGTTGCCATCGGATGGGTTCATCATTGTTGACTAATGTCAGCAGATGAGCGAGCCAAGGCTGCAGTGATGACCATCCAGGAACCACGTCTGATTGTCAGTCAGCCAATGTCAGTTTTCTCTGACTATGAGAGTTTTCCTTGCAAAACTACAAATATGAATCGAGATTTATTTAAATAACTGCTTTTAAATCCTTTTGCTCCCAATGATATTCTTCCTGCCAGCTGAGCGCTTCCTGCCATTTGCATTGACATAAACCTGCCCAACAGACATGTTATTTGTCATAACATTTAATTTTGGGACTTGGGCCAATTCTACATTCTAAACCAGATCTCACGCTAGCTCACGTTACCTACAAGCTATTCATTGTTTTTTTTGGCAGAGGGAGTTGGAGGTGGTTTTTTTGGCAGATTGTAGCATGCATGGTACAAAATCCTGTTTATATCTTCATCTTGATAGATCTGGCACAGTGATGTTATCTGTCTATGAAGGTTTAGAGGCACCATAACCAGTAAGCCTTGACCAGACACTCACTCACTTTGAGAGGCTAAAACCTTCTTCAGACCATTTCTTTATTAAATCATGGATGTTATGTAATAAATTCACTTCAAGACACAAGTATTAGTATGTAGATGAGATCACACATTTACAGTTACAGTTATGGTAACAGTGGTCAGTTGTGGAAAAGTAGTTTCAGCTCAAAGAAAAGAGAATCAGCTCAAAATGAATCAGCAAGCAATTTTTAAGCCAAAATATTAAATACGTACTGGTTTCAGCCTTTGAAATATGAGGATTTGCTGTTTTTCTTAACATGATATGTGATAGTGTCCTGAATATCTTTGGACTAGTTAAACAAAACATGCAACATAGATTATATTCTTGCATTATATTCTTATATTCTTGCTGATTATTTAGCATTGTCTGACATGTTATGGACAAAATGGTTGATTGATGGATACTATCTGAGAATTTTAAGGGTCACACAGATATTATATTATTTCATTAGCGTATATATATGTGTGTGTTTATTTTAATCTATGTTAACTTTTCTAAAACAACACATTGTCAGCCATGTACATCCCTCGCGTTCTTGTCACTGCAGTGAATGAGTGAGTGAGGGGATAAGGTGCTCTTAATTTATTGTTCTTAGTAAGATTTAACATGCCGTAGTTCTAAAGTAAACTGCAGTGGTAAAATGTTAAACGCGTCAGCCAGCTCCTTTGCTCTCAGACTGTATGCATACAGCATATGAGCTCTATTGCAGAGGTAGGCATTTGGTTGAATCATAATGACAGAACATTTCTGAAAATCACCAAAGCTGCCAGGATGTGACCATTGCGTGACCGAGAATATACCGAGACAATGAAATCTGCCAAGGAGACAACCAGAGCGGGTGGAAAAAAAAAAAGAAAAGAAAGAAGACTGTCGCACCCAGTAGGAGAACTGAATTGATGTCATAGAGGAGGGGGGAGGCTGTAGGCTGGCTTTCTCTTAATGCCAGATGGGTTGTGTCATGCTCTCCAACGCCTTGTTATTGCCATGGCAACGAAATGTTTGTCCCTGTTTATGCCTGGGCGGAGCGAGTAGAGTTGCGTACTTTCGCATACAGTCTATCTTGCTTTCAGCCACTTACCTCTTTCGACCTTTTGAATCCATTTAGAAAAAAAAAAAAAAGCCCACTCCCTCTTCCTGGCTGCTCCGTTCATCGATCTCTGGCTCCCTCCCTCATCTGGTGACGGGACAACTTTAACTACTTCTCCATCTATCTTTCACTTTGTTCCTCTATTTCCGTATGTCTCCCTCGCTCACCCTCCCTCTCTACAGTTGAACTTCTAACCTTTTGTACCCATTTTCCTTTAAACCACTCCCTCTACTCCAAATAGACTCTCTCTCTCTCTCTCTCTCTCTCTCTCTCTCTCTCATTTTTTACCATTTTCATCTCCATCTGTTTTTACTTTTCGCCCGTTTGCTCCATCTCATTTAACAACATTCATTTGTTTAAAGGCTAATTATACATGTTGCCAAATTAATAACATGACTCTCTCTCTCTCTCTCTCTCTCTCTCTCTCTCTCTCATTTTTTACATTTTCATCAGCCATCTGTTTTTACTTTTCGCCCGTTTGCTCCATCTCATTTAACAACATTCATTTGTTTAAAGGCTAATTATACATGTTGCCAAATTAATAACATGAAACTTCCAGATTTACGCTGGGATACTGACTGCTTTCCAGTGCAACTGATGAACTAATTTCAGTTTATTAAGCCACTATATGGAATTTAAGACTTTTGTCGACTTTGATGCTTTCTGTGGCCCAAAGCCATAGCAGTCCATAAGTACCATTTCCTGTCTTCTTCTGAGTGAGCAAGAGGGCGAAGGAGTCTACAGGCATGAGAGAGATTTTTCTAGTGTTTGAACAATGTTGGCTATCCTCCCACATATCAAAGACCCACATGTTGGACAGTGTACTATCAAACTATCACATCCACAGTCACATGAAAAGATTTATATCTGCATTTTTTTTATCGTGTGCCTTCAGTTAAGAGAAGTGCTCGTGACATGTTTCACACAAAGGCTGGAATGAAGAGGAAATGCCTCTGTAAAAAGTAAAAATAACTAAATAAAAAAAATGGATCCAAATTGAGTAGAAATATGAATCACAAAGTAATTGACTTTAATTATTTGCCTCCTTTATTGTGATAAGTAATCATTATGAAGATACTTTTTTCACAGCAGGGAATTGACTCTTTGTCACAGCAAGAAAAGCACAGGTGTAAATGATAACATTAACAATGGATCAGTTCCATGAAGCATCCCAGTGAGCCAGTTTGCGTAATACCAGCGTCTTGGAATTGGCTGACCTTAATGCAGTGCAGTCAGCTTTAATGTTACTAATTCCTGCTATGATATGTCAAAATGTTTGCTGGGAAACAAGCTATATTGTTTTTGTCACATAAATAAAGTGCACCTGTAAGGTCCAACTGCCTGTAAAAACTGTATAATGAAGATAAAGGGGCACTCTAAACAAGAAGAGAGAAATCCGTGCTAGCATTCATCAGAAGGCATGTGGCAGAAAATAAGCCTCTGATGAGACCAGAAACAAGCATTTCGAGCCATCATACTGAATGATAGAGTTGGTGTGAACATTGTATGATGCCACCATGCAGCATGCTGGTTGTAGCTTCATGCAGAGGGAATGCTTCTCTGCAGCAGGTCCTGGAAGACTCGTGAGGGCAAAATTAATGTAGAGAAATCTGGAGTACAACCTGCTGCAGTCTGCCAGACAAGATAACAGGTACAACTTCAAAACAATAATGTCCATGTCAGAGTCCTGACGTCACTTTACTCCAGATGTTGTAACCAGACTTGAAAGTTGCTGGGTCCTCTGGGTTTGTGAGTTTGAGCAGTCTCAGACTCTGAACATTGCAGTACACAGGTGTACCTTTTAATAAACTGATAACTGCGAATTATGTCTGTGGTTGTACTTGGAGAGGCTATTTGTAGATGTTGTGTCTATACTAAGTCATTTAAGCCTGTTATTTATAGCAACACGTTGAATCTGGAAGGTGAGTCAGTGTCCCATGAAAGCTGCTGATTTTAGTTTACTGGTGCACTGATAAGCTTGTAGGCTAATACATTGGGCCACACACACATAATCTCACACAAGCTGATCAATGCACTGTTAAGAATTTAAAGGTTAAACTAGTAAAACTTTAACAGATTCTGCCAAAGCTGCAGAGTTTTGTATAAAGAAATGATTTATTGGATTGTTGACCAAGCTGATCACATTTCTGTCTTGCCAATCTTGATCTAGAATCTGAATCTAGAAGTTTTTTCCAGTTAATATTTTGGAAATGAAAACACTTTCTCTTTCATCCAAAAAGAAATGACCTGTCACACAATTTCTATTTGCATTTCTTGTTATCATTCATGTCCTCTAAAATCGTTTGTAGTGGTACAGTTGAAATATAGTTGTCACACAGGATAGAAAAACACACCACTGGAGCTTCTCTTTGCCTCATTCATATGATTCACTGCATTATTCCTGTCTTATATGTAATGAGATATCTACACACACACACACATACGCCTGAGGAGGTCAGTAGGAGGTCTTTAAACAAAGCCACATTGCCCTGATCTTCACCTTGAGCATCATCCTGTAGAATCGTAAGCAGAAACTGCTCTGCCTCTTTGAGAGTTCTCTTTTGGGAGCATGTTTCCACGACTCACAGACTTACTACCACAATGTGAATTAGCCTACTGAACACTAATACATGTTCAGACGGTTTAAAACCAGCTGTGGCACTGAAGGCTATATTTGATAGACTTAGGTACCTTCTTGTGCTTGGAGAGGCTAATTGTAAAGGTGTTTTCTATTCTTAGCCAGGTAAGCAGGTTGTACATAGTAACCTGAGATGTAGCTCAGGTGAGTCAATATCTCACAGCTGTTAATAGTCTTAAGTTAAGCTTGTTAGCTAATACAGTGGACTATACACACACAGCTCAGTGGACTGCTTACCTGCTGTTTTTGTCTAACTTTATTGTCTCATTATCACAGATAACGACTAAAACTATATGGGTATTTCTGTTCATAGACTCTTTTAGTTACTGATATTCTAGAGCCTTTGGGTTGTTCTTCTTTTATGGAAACAAATACAAACATTAAAACATTATTCACATTAAGAAAATTAAAGTAATATTTTATTCTTAATCATTTTTGCTGCTGTCAAACAAAGACTGAAATGGCAGAATAACATACACATTCCAGCTACATAGTGTGTGGATTTAAGCACATAAGAAATGCCTGGATGTTTACTACATTAAGAAGAATTTCTGAATATGCTACTTGAGGTACTCAACTCAACTGTCCCAAACTGCATTGCGGCTCTTCAGCTTCAGCTCTGGGGGTGAACTTCAAAGCAGACAGTTTAAATAATTAACCGTTGGATAAAAAAATTATGAATGATGTTAAGGTACGGTAAAGAGGAAAAGAGCATATTGAAAATGTTGAACCGTGATATATTTATTAATATTCATTTGGCATAGAATAATAATGAATTTTTTTTACTTTGAATAAAAGAGTTAAGTTGATTTACATTAATAAACAAACAATTTTCATTCACACTCCCACTCCTTGTCAAGAGGAGATGTCTGACCCTTTATAAGTTAATACAACACATCAGAGTACTGTTTCTGATAAAACCTTTCTTTGTAGCACAAGTGTGACTAACAATATACAGTGAACGATGGCTTTGTTAGGTGATCCAGCATGCACACTCCTGCAACACAACAACTAGAACACAGTTATTGTCACTGTTGTGAAGTATACCTGTGTTTTGTCCTAGTTTTTTAAAACACGCTAATTGTGTAGTAATACTAATTAAATTGTAATTGATGTATTTTACTGTTTTATACAAACAGGAAATGACTCAGTTTGACTGTTTTGTGTTTTCTTGAGCGGCCATCCTCGATTTATGTGTTTTTTGGGTTTTTTTGCAGCTGTGAGTGCTTCCTTTTGTGTCCTTTGTGCATTGCATCATGGGACAATACTGTACATTAACATCACACTACTACTTTTTGATATGCATTTTTTTGTCAGCATATACTGAAAATCTACTCAAATCTCCTGTGTTGACAATTCTCCATTTCTCCGATTAACAAAGCCATCTTGTCTTTATCGTCACCTTGGGCAGAGAAACTTCTTGCACTTTCCTCTTTGAGCGCTCAGACTTACTACACTCACTACTACTTACACACTGCCTACTGTGATGAACTGTTTCTGTCCGGTCTAAAACCACCTGTGGTATTCTTGAGAACTAAAGTTATATTTGATAGATTCCTTCTTCTGCTCAGAAAGGCTAATTTAAAGGGGTATTCTATATTTAACCAGGTAAGCAGGTTATACATAGTAACCTGGATTGTAGTGAGTCAGTGTCCCTGTCGATTTTAGTGTATTAGTGCAGCGTTAAGCTTGTAGGTTAATGTAGTGGAACTCAAACACGCACACACTCTTCAGCCACATGGCGGCCCTCAGGATGAGTCTTACTTTGCTGTACTTCCACCACAACTGCATGATTCTTTGTTTCAAAATGGATTTCATAGTTGTACAGACACAGAAACAGACACGATAAAGACGAAACATATTAAAACTACCTCATGTAAAGTTTAACTCAAGGTCCACTTTCTTAGCTTTCTCCAGAGCTTATATCTGAAGATTGAGTTTGCTCAGTTATCACGATAACTGCCTGTTTTCACACACCAAAGTCATGTGACTATAACTGAATGAGCTCTGTCTATTGAAAAAGACCATTAGATGAGTTGAATATAATGACTTTAGAAATTTGCCATCAGAGTGTGGTTTTCTACCCACTAAAGTTTAAAATATGCACCACAAACATTGAGCTTTACCCAGTAGATGTAATGTACATTTACTGTTTCGGGGAACCAAGAGAGCCTTTTTCAGTGGTCCCAACACTTCTAGCTGTTCCCCTTCTCCTAGTTGAATTTAGGCTCCTAATTCCTGCTGTAGAGGTGCTTTTCTGTTGCACATCCTTTTAGCTACAGATGCACTTCTAGGAGGTGAGACTGGCCTCGAATTTGGAGTGTGGTTTCTTTTGTATCCTGGCTGCTAATTGAGAGGTGGAGAAGCATGCACGCTGTTCCTCCTAAAATTCAACAAAGGCAGAAATCAGCTCTTCTTTTTTTAGGCTCGCTTGAACAACACCCCATCTTGTGAGGTTGAGAGTACTTCATTATTTTTTTTATTATTATTAACTCAGGTATTATTTACTGGTAACTCAAGCACCATAGCAACATCAGGGGAGCTCAGCTGGCTGAGAGGGAGATGCATGTGTGAATTTTGTGCTTCAGAAATATCACACCATTGTGGTGAGATTTTCTTACCCAGTCAGTCCACTGTTTTGTGTGTTTGGTTAAGATTTAGTTCGGTTTTCACATGTTTCGCCCCTCTCTTCGTCTCTCTTTGAGGTAATTTAAATAAGTTACTTTTTGTTCTGTTTTGTTGCAGATTGCTTAATTATCCTTCTCCCCCCCACAGCTCAAACTCCCATAGTCCTTCTCCTCCCAGCAGCTCAAACGCCTTCAGTCTGCTGAGCTCAGAGCAGGACAACCCCTCGACCAGCGGCTGCAGGTTAGTGCACCGCCTACACTATATCACTGGAAACACTTATTTCCTTTTATTCTATCTATTTTTGATAGACTGTTTTCCTTGTTGAATTATCTGACTTGCCACTGCACATGTGACTGTGCCACTTGCAGTAGTCAGGAATCTGCCAAAGCCAAGACCCAAAAGGAGGTGATTAAAACTCTGAAAGAGCTCAAGCTCCACCTACCCGCTGAGAAGAGAAACAATAACAAGTCCACAACATTGAACACCCTCAAGTACGCGCTGCGCTGTGTCAAACAAGTGGAAGGTAAAGAGCTTTCACATTTCCTCTCTTTTCTGCTGTCTTGATTGTTACTGCTCTACCCAGTGCTCCCGTACGTTTTGGTCACATCAAGCACATTCATGGATGTAGCTTTTATTTCTACCACAATCATGTTTTGTGCTTGTAATTCAGGGAGCACAGCACTTAAAT
Source organism: Scortum barcoo (assembly GCA_023238725.1). Taxonomy (NCBI): domain Eukaryota; kingdom Metazoa; phylum Chordata; class Actinopteri; order Centrarchiformes; family Terapontidae; genus Scortum; species Scortum barcoo. Next base: position 15,673,886 of record CM041533.1, on the reverse strand, counting down.
GATTTCCAAAGAAGAAATGAAGACATAACTTGCATAACGTGCAGGGGAACATTTTGTTTGGCAGTGTATGAGTAATGGTCTGTAGAGGCTTAATTGTAGCCTGCCTGACTGTTTACAGATGGAAATGGGTGGCTAGAGGTTCAACAGTACAGTCTTGAGTTTGGTTGTTACACATCATGACGCATTTTAGCGTTGCACTGAGACAGTTTTTCATCAGTAAAAAATGTTCAGTATGATCAAAAGACTGTTTCTTGCAGCTAATGAGGAGTATTACCAGCTGCTGATGATCAATGACAGTCAACCTTCAGGTCTGGATGTATCTTCTTACACGATAGAGGAGATAGACAGCATTACTTCTGAATACACCCTCAAAAACAACGTGAGTCAATGAATTTCTTTTTTACATTAAGAAAAAATATTCAAATCTTTGTAGCTGCATATATTGGTCTACTTTTAATTGATTGTGTTTATGCAGTCTGATTTCACATTTTTCCCACATTTTGAATTTTATCTCTTTAACAGGACATTTTCGCAGTAGCAGTATCTCTCAACACGGGGAGGATTGTCTACATTTCTGATCAGGCCGCATCCATCCTAAACTGCAAGAGAGATGTGTTCAAGGACACCAAGTTTGTGGAGTTCCTGACGCCGCAGGATGTCAGTGTGTTCTACAGCTTCACAACGCCTTACCGCCTGCCCTCCTGGAGCATGTGCACCGGAGCAGGTACATGCATATATAACAGCTTCTCCGCTCTCTGCAGACGCTGTGTCAGTAATACTCAAGATACCATCTTGACATGACCATCACTACAAGACCATTAACATGTCCTATAAAGACTTGGTATGCATAAGAAAATGTACTGGAGCAATAAATGACTGTGAATGAGATCCTTAGATAGCAAGTCCCCTCAGCGACAAGTCAGTTAAGTCAAGTTGACCTGACCTGATTCATTCATAAGAACTAATGATGTCTGTCTTGGGTATAGATACAAAAATAGTCCAACTAGAGGTTCACAGAAAAGTAAAACTACAAGTCAGATGATAACTCAAAGAGCTCATTACATCTCTATTGTTTAATTGACAATGCTCAGACTACTACGTTGTCTGTTATCTTAAATCTTTTCTACACATCAGAACTAGAGTTGCGCTTTCTGTTATGATTTGTCCCCTTGTGTCTGGAAGTGTTTTAGTCAGAGGCACCACATTAACACTCAACTTGTTTAAATTCATTGCATTTATTTAGTTTAGTTTTTTTTTTTTTTTAAAGAATTAATTAGTGCTTGGTCACCTGCTGTTGCCTAGACCCTGACCCCCATTGCAGCCGGATCGTGTTGCTTTTGAATTAAAACATTACTTTTTTTCCCATTTCAGAGTCATCCCCGTCTGACTGCATGCAGGAGAAGTCCTTCTTCTGTCGTATCAGGTGGGTGCTTGTTGGTTCAAACACGGCGGCGAGCCATCTGCTTCTCGTACCTGTTCATAGTGTTTATTCATACTTTCATTCCACTCCAGATGTTTTTCAATTAGTTTGTGACATCATATCCCTGTGAGCTGTAATCAGATGCTTTTTCCAGGCCAGTGTTATACATATAGGCAGACACATAATACACATTTTACTGTACTTGTTAGGACTTTCCATTGACTTCACAAACCCAATTACGGTCTTAGCACTTAGCTGATGTAAAGACTACTGTACTCAAGTGTTAAACCCACAGGAATAGACATTTCTGAATGCATACACAAACATTTGCTCACTCTCATTACATCGTCGTACAGAGATGTGTATGAAAAGTATCCAAACACTGCCCTCTTGTGTTCAGTTACCTGTGTCCACACACTTGGACGCAGATTATCTGTGAAAACTTGATTTAGTTTGATGTGACTTCTCTTCTTGTCGTCTCCACTTGTTTCCAGTGGTGGGAAGGAGTGTGAGGGTGATCTGCAGTACTATCCCTTCCGCATGACGCCCTACCTGATGAAGGTTCAAGACACGGTGCACACTGAAGACCAGTTATGCTGCCTCCTGCTGGCTGAGAGAGTTCACTCTGGTTATGATGGTAAGAACCAAGGTTTGAGAAGCCTCTTCATGACTCCAACAACAAAAATCACAGAAAACCATGAGTGAAAATGCATTGTTAAACATCCTATGGCTGCTTTTTAATGGAAGTTCTCATTCAGTATGGCACCTTTTGTGTCATACTGCTCAGTCACTATACTGTAAATTATACTAAATGTTATAATTATAATTATAATAATATAATAATTCTAAACATCTTTTCTTTTCTCTGAAGCGCCCAGAATTCCAACAGACAAACGCATCTTCACCACCACACATACTCCGAGCTGTGTGTTTCAGGATGTGGATGAGAGGTAAGTAACAGCGTGATGTTTTTACTTCTTAGCTACAAGTTCTCAGTATTTCAAAACAAATCAATCATCTATCAGAGGATAATAGAATTAACAGAGTGATTTGTGTAGGGCGGTTCCTCTCCTCGGGTACCTCCCCCAGGACCTGATTGGTACACCAGTCCTCCTCCACCTGCATCCCAATGACCGACCAATTATGTTGGCCATTCACAGAAAGAGTGAGTCCACAGGTCTGAGGCAGAATTTCATGTTTTTGTAAACCGAAATCTGTCCCCTTTGAGATCTGATATTATTTTGTCTTTCTCTGCAGTTCTTCAATATGCAGGGCAACCATTTGACCACTCGTCCATCCGATTCTGTGCACGAAATGGAGAATACATCATTCTTGACACCAGCTGGTCCAGTTTCGTCAACCCCTGGAGCCGCAAGGTCTCCTTCGTTATCGGGAGACACAAAGTGCGCATGTGAGTGTTGCAGTGTTACGAAGCTGACATACGGCCTCTTACAGATCTTTTATTCCTGAATTATTATGAACCAGTGGTGGCTGTTCTGCTGATGTTTTGTTTGTTTATCAGGGGTCCTGTGAACGAAGATGTTTTCGTGGCCCCAGTCTCCACTGTCACCGAGATGAAGACCATGGACTCTGACATCCAGGAGGTTACCGAGCAAATTCATCGCCTCCTGCTACAGGTGAGAGAAGATAAAGAGGCATAGAAATCAGGAAACATAGTATGGATTAAAGAGGAAGGGACAGTATATTTATCTATCAGCAATGAAATGAATCAAAGAAGAGATGCAAATGCTGATTTTTATACAACTGAAGGATCAAAGCAACATCTCACTTCCAAAAAAAGTGATCAAATCAAATCAAAGCATTTAATTACGTGAATACAACGGGGTGGAAGTTGTAAGAATAACTTTAATACCTGAAGGACCCAAAAGAAACTAAAGAACTTGATTATTTTTAGGCAGAGCTACATCCTCTCTTCCTCTTTAACTCTTCTTTTTTTAATCTCTCTCTTCTTCCTCATCTGTGATCAGCCGGTTCATAACAGTGGGTCCAGTGGCTATGGCAGTCTGAACAGAAATGACCACTTTCTGAGCATGACCTCCTCTAGCGAGAGCCTAGACAACTGCAGCAGGAGCAAGATGCAACAAGACGAGGAGGAAGTGAGCGGCAAAGCCAGGCCGGTGAGTAAACTCAGATACTTAATTTAACACTGTGCTCCAGCTCGCATGGTCACTGTGGTGTCAAACTAAAATACAGTTAACTTTGACACAGTTATTTTAAAGTGGATATATCACCTGCTCAAATAAATCAACATTAGTCTTAAAAGAATTAATATGTTTTGAAATGAGTGTAACCAAGTTCAATTTGCTTTTAAGTTTCTGGTATATTATTGTATTTGTCAGAATTGCAAAGTGGGGAGAGTGCAGTCTGTTTCTTTAACAGATATTGTACTGACTCATGAGTCTCTGTTTCACAGCGAACATTTCAGGAAATCTGTAAGGGAATCCATCTTCAGAAAAGCCAGGAGCAGCAGACAACCAAACCAGACACCAAGAAATCCATTGGCAGTAAGTCCAGCTGATAATTAGTTACATAGTAAATAGTTGAGAAAGTGTGTCATAACCAGAGACTGTGAGAAAACTGATGTGTCTATTGCAGATTATTCAGTTGTTGGTAAAATGTTGTATAAGATGTGAAATTTTGTGCACTCGACCCCTGACTCCTGGCCTTTCTCCAGTAGAGTCTGTACAGAAGAGCCCAGCGGTGGTGCGACCCAAAGACTCAGCAGCTCCTCTCAACTGGAGGGAGACCAGTGCCATGATGGACGAGAGGTCCTCCTTCCAGGATGAGATGGCTTTCAACGATCAGGCTGTCTACTCCTACCAGCAGATCAGTTGTCTAGACAGTGTTGTCAGGTACACAAAGAAAGATTGACGTGATTTTACCCAGGCCTGTACTCTTAAATGTTACAGGTTATCCACGTTGTAAGACATCATCAGTGTGGCAAATGGAAGACATGGAGACTAATTAAAATGCTAAAAATAGGTTTCTTTCCACAGAAAAAGCTTGCTTTGAGATAATTATTGATGGCCAAAAAAATGCTCACTGTTTTGATTCATGTAGGTACTTGGAGAGCTGTAATGTTCCCATCACCATGAAGAGGAAGTGCCAGTCTTCCTCTAACACCACATCCTCTAACTCAGACGATGACAAACAGAAAGGATCTGACAGCATGCAGGTGTCTGAAGGTACGTGTCACTGCTTCAGTCCCCACCACCAAAGGATTGCAGACGCTTACCGTCACCTCATCAAGCACTTCACACTGTGCCCTTTAAACTCTCAGACTCTACAGTGCCAGTTCTTTGTCAGAATCTCTTGTTCTCTGTTCTCTTTGGCAGAACCAGCCTTGTTGAAGGATCAGTCTGGTCTCTCCGCTTTGGATGTTCGAGACAAAAAGTCCAGTGACGCGGCCACAGCGGTAGTGGGCACTTCGCTGCCCCTACCTGTACCTAACAAACCAGAAAGTGTGGTGTCCATAACCAGCCAGTGTAGCTACAGTAGCACCATAGTGCATGTTGGGGACAAGAAACCTCAACCAGAGTCAGGTACAGTGCAGCGAAAAACTATTTGCATCCACCTGGATTCTCTCTGTTGCTGCACATTCATCATACGGACACATCAGATCTTGGCTCCAAACTAGCAGTAATAATTGCATGATGTTTTGATATATATATTTTTTTAAAGTTCAAGCTCCTTTTTTAGTTTTTTTGTTGTTGTTTTTTTTCTTCTTTTTTTTTTCTACTTTTACATTTCCAAGATCTGAAACTCAGTATGACAAATATGCAGAAACAGAAGAAATCAGGAAAGGGACAAATGGCTTTTCACAGCACTGTAAATGCAACTTTACTCCTTACTTTTACTCGCTTCTTTCTTTTTGTCTTTATGTTTGTGTGTGTGTATGTGTGTGCGCGCGAGTCTGCGCATGGACGCTTTCAGCTTGGCAAAAATCTCAAACACAGAAAAAGTAAACTCCTCTCATTATGTAATATATTTAGTTCCACTTAGTGTACACCAACGATTGCAGGGTTATTGGGTCCCGTCCAAAGTAACTGCAGTGGTCATGATACAAATTGTTTAATCTAAACACTGTGCGATGTGTTTAGATCATTGGCATCTTGTCCAATGGTTACTCTAATCGAAAGCATCTATAATGGAATATGTTTTGTGCTGTTGTTTAACAAAATTGAATTACATTGGATTGTTTAAAAAATTCTGACAAATAATGTGGAAAAAAGAGGAAACAATTCTTTATAAACTGTTGTAAATTTAGTATAAATATAAAGCAGAAATACTTTCTTTGATCCTGTGACAGTTTCCTCCATTTTTATTTTATTATTAATTATTCATGTATGTTCCAGTCCAAACCACTATAATGCTTGATCACTACAGCTTTTGTCATTGTCACCGCTAATGCTGAACAACTGTTTTACACACAAACCTTGCAGTGATATACAGCAAGTTAACGTCCTTTTCTCGCTGTCATCCAAACAGAGATCATAGAGGACGTCCAAGGAACAGGAGAAATAGAATCAAGCCAGACCCCCGGGGCTGCTCCTTCTGCTGTTTCACCTCCCAGTCAGGAGAGGGAGTCCTACAAGAAACTGGGGCTGACCAAGCAGGTTTTGGCCGCCCATACGCAGAAGGAGGAGCAGGCCTTTCTGTATCGCTTCAGGGAGCTCCGCGGCCTCTCAGCCCTCAAAGCAAATTGCTCTCAGTACCTGGAGCGCAAGAAGGAACAGATTGCCAGCGATGGTACCTCTGACCACCATACTGACACATCATACCAAAAGCTCATACAGAATAATGGAAGCTTGTTAGAACTTGGGTGTTTTTAAGGAGTGTTTGTCTTTAAAAGTGACATTTAATCTTGCACAGCAAAAAAAACCCTGAGATGTCAGGTGATCATACAAGTTAAAAAAAAAAAATGAAGATAAACCAAAGTAAATTCGAAAAAGAAAAGAAATATTTATGTCTCATTATTCTACATAATAGGCGACATTTCATGTGTGCCCACTTTGAGTTTAACTCAATAAAGACATTGAGATAACTTGTCCGACCTACTGGTCTTTACATCCTGTCTGATCTTCTGACTGTGTTCTCAGATCTGTGCAGCTACTGTACATTGTTCTTATAAACTACAGCAATGATGGCCAAAAACAAGACCCAGGTTTTAATCAAGTGGAATTTTCCTCTTTTCAGTAATACTCATTTTGTCAGATTCTTAAATTACTTTTTTTTTTTTTTGTCCTTTAACCTCCAGCCATAGCCACTGCTCGATCCTGCAAACAGAGTGGGCCGGGTGGGGAGCCCACCACGCGTCGGGGCACACGGAATAAGAAGACCAAGTCCAAGAGAGCGAAGCAGATCGAGTCCTCAGACAGCACCGTGTCCCATCACAGACAACAACAGCTGCGTCCTCCTCTTCTGAACCACGGCCTCAACCCAACCTCGTGGTCTCCCTCCGAAACCTCACAGTCAACTTTTCCCCTGGCCTACCCCTCCGTGATGCCAGGGTACCCACTCCAGGTTTACCCCAGAGCTAATTCAACAGCTCCTCGAACAGACACTCCTCTACAAGGCTTGAGGGACAACCAGGGCACTCAGGCCCCTCCCTGCACGTCACCCATCCATCCTGCTCCTCCTCCCTACAATGCCCCGATGGTCACCCCCATTGTGGCCCTAGTGCTGCCTAACTACATGTATCCTCCAATGGCCCCCGGGCTGCCACCCCCACAGCCAATGTACCACGCAGAGACTGGTGGCTTCTCCACCCAAACGCAGCCTTTTTGTCAGGCTGCCTTCCCAGGCCAGGTCCCCTTCACTGCTCCACCCTCCTTCAGCGTTCAGAACCAGTACACCCCCCAGAACCACTTTGCTCCTCAACAAGGCTACCTGGCCCCGTCATTCTACTTCCCTCCATTTTCAGAAACCCCAAAGGCCCCCGTGGAGGGCCAGTCTCGCTCTTCAACGCCACAGTCTGGAGGAGGTGGAGGCCCGGCATCCCCACCCCTGTTCCAGTCTCGCTGCAGCTCACCCCTCAACCTGCTGGAGCTCGAGCTGTCGGTGGACAGGCAGGACAGCACAGTGCTGTCCTCTGGAGGACAAGGGAATAATACAGCTGAAAGGGAGAAAGGAGCAAGTGGCTGCCAGGCCAAGGAGAGGGAGCTGAAGCAGGTAAACAAGGAAACAAACCTCCCTTTGTTTGCTTTCTTCTTTCCTTTTCCTCCCAAAGTCTCCCAGTGCCTATGACTGTTCTTCACCTGTAACATTCTTAAACTGTCAAGACAAAATGTCAATGCCTCGCTGAGCTTATTATGGGTTGTTTGAACTCCTGTAGGTAGACTGTGGCATGTTCCCCCTGAGACACTCATTCAAATGTCTCTCAGCCTTTCAGGATTTAATGCCAGCATCGCAGTGATTCCTCCACATTATTCACAGTATTAAAGTGCCGCCCCCCCTTTTTTTTTGCTGTTGAATTGCTATGCCATGTCTAAAGTTAAATCAGTCTAGACTCCTCGGATGAAATGTCGCCCAGGGTGTTAACACATGATATTATATCCCTTACACCCTTTAGCCATCTCTCAGTCTCCTTGGTCCACCTGGACCCTTGTATTACGAGGGCACGCCCTGTGTCTGTGAGCGTATGTCTTGGGATAAAGTGTGCTCTAGGCTGAGGGCTTGCAGCAAAGAGGTAGGCGATTCATCAGAAAACCCTCCACACTTCTCCAATCCCATTCCTCCCCGATTCCATATGTCAGTTATTACTGTAACTTTTCTTTTCCTTTTCATGACTTATTATGAGCATTTTTATTTTTGCAGTGTTCTAATCTATCTAGTAAAACACAATGTCAAGAGTGGCACTGATTTTAACTGTAGGCTGAGACTGAGAAACTTTAAAAAGACAGAAATGCATGTAATGTACTGAGTTATTTAAACATGTCTGCCAGGTTAAACCAAATCTTTTTTATCGTTTTGCTGTATATATCATTGTATGGAAGCCAAGAATGGCCATGCTTGCAGTTTTCTTTAATTACATTAAAACAAGCTACTTTTATTTCTACGTTTATTTACAGTTTATTTCAAAGGGAATGCAGAGATGTTGTTGGCTTCATTAGTAGGACTTAATTGCAAGTCTTACGGCAAACAAGATGACCTTTATAATGTATTCATTACTTATATATTACGCATACAGGTTTTATTTGAGCAACTCTCTCGTGATAGCGAGGGAAATAATCTCATTCTTACAAGAAAATGCTTTGTTTTCTCGTGATAACAACATAACTATATACATATAATAATTAACTTTATAAGCATTAAAACAATAATTGCAAGCATGGCTGTTCTTGGCTTCCTATTTGGCTACGATTGAATGCATACATATATACACTCTTTGATTTTGCATGCAAGAACCATTTAACATTGGCAGTGGAAAGCAAGTTTATCATCAAAAGAAAACAGTTTAGAAGTATTGTAGTTTTCTCTGTATTATACTGAGATGAAACCAGGAACACTAAAAGTAAGTTGTTTACAGGTATGATTTTTTTCCCAAACTCCCTCTTTCATTGTACATGCTCCTATTTAATGATTTGCTCTACTTTAAATCAGCTGCAGATGTTGTTTTTCTAACTCAACCTAATTTTACAGTAATCAGATGTTAGAGTGTACCACGTGATTGGATATATCCACACTCAGGCAGAAATACAGTCCCAGCTGTATCTAAAAATGCAGAGGCAAGATGCATCAAAGCCAATGAAACTGCACCTGTCTGTATTATGAAGGTGCAGGAGATGGAGGAAGTGCTACAGTCTGTTGGCCAGAGCCACAAAGTCAGGCTCCTCTTTAATGGTGCTGCTTTTAATGTTTTTGTTTGTTGCAGGCAAGTTCACGCGGTGACGGGAACAACAGCGATGTCAACTCTTCGTCCAGCGACATGCTGGACATTATCCTCCACGAGGACTCCTGTTCAGGCACCGGCTCTGCCACCTCGGGGTCCATGGGCTCGGGATCCAACGGCTGTGGGACTTCAGCCAGTGGGACGTCCAACAGTGGGACATCCAAGAGCAGGACGTCGGCCAGCAGGACGTCTGGCAGTGGAACAGGTCTGTTTCAACATCTAACAGACATGATGAGATGAGGTCAGCTTCACACATCCCCTCATGGGCTTAATGAATACAAGCAGCAGTGAACAGAATCAAGAAGTGTTTAAACTGATGCTAATAGTCACGGGTTTAACCACATGCAGCCCATATCACAAGATGGAAGCATGTGTGTACAGAAAGTGTTTCGAAATTCAAAAATATAAATATACCTACTAACTCTATAAATAGCATTAGTGTATTTTTCAGAATTGCATACAGAAGCTGTAGCACTGTGTGGAAAAACTCACCAGCCACCAATAGCAGGTTTTTCATCTTTTATGTCGCTTTCTTTTTGTTGATTCAAGTGTATAACACTGTGCTCTTTGGGCGTTCTCAGGAAGCAACAACAGTAGTAATTACTTTGGCAGCGTGGACTCGTCCCAGAACAGTCAGAAGGTCAACAGCCACTTGAGCAGCAGCGAGGGAAGGCCGGTGGAGATGGAACAGAACGAGCACTTCATCAAGTATGTACTGCAGGACCCGCTGTGGCTGCTCATGGCCAACACAGATGACAAGGTCATGATGACCTATCAGCTCCCCTCGCGGTGAGTAGGACGACAGGGGTGGCCCCAGTGAGGAGTAGGATAATGGCCCTGTAGATACAATAGACAGCTTTCCAGTTCCTAGAGCAAGGAGGATGTGTGAGGCAGAAACATCACAAAGCTGCCGTGACAGTTCATCTGTGCACATTGTTTGCATTTAGAACAAAAAATATACCTGACAACTTGTGGAAGCTAATATGACAAAAGGAGGTCTGATGAGAAATAGCAGCTCAGAGCAGTAATAAAAAATAACACAAGGAAATCACACTCAAACTCTGGAGAGCCTGACAGACTGTTGAAAAAATAAAAAATAATAACCAGGTCTGGTTTAAGTATCAGAGGACAAAAGAGCTCAGACACCTCTAAGTTGTTTGCTTCTTAATTTGAACGTCCAAATTGTGAGACATATCTGCTATTCCTGTGCAAGTCCTGAAGTGTGTGCACCTGCAGTATCCTAAAGAGGCCAACTATGTACATTAGGGAGCATGTGTGTTTATAAGGTTTTCTGCCTATTGGCTGCACACATGTCTCTTGGAAGTAGGCCAGTGGGTCAGTGGGCTGCCGAAATGTTATGATAGTACTGTTACTATAGTTTGTACACTTATAACAATTTACCATTCAAAACCTTTTTTGCTCATGACATCTCAACTTCTGTATCATAAGACCACCGTATACTCCTGAACATTGTTCAGTCCTGTCTGAACAGTCATGAAGGGTTAACTGTTCTACAGCATGTTTAATTATACGATTTGTGTTTCCTTGCAGTTTCATTCCTTATTTGTGCAATAGAGACGACGCACATGATTTTCTGTTGTCGTCAACTTCCCTAAATAGAAACCAGGATGAGTGTCACACTGGAACTGTGTGCAGTGGCAGCTTTTTGAACACTAGATGGCACCATTACATTAACACAGAGTAAGGAGGTCAAAAGAGGCTCACACTGAATTTTTAACAGGGCTAATTTGTTCAGATACTTAATCTGGATCACAGTGATCTGGTTGTGATCCCATGTTTTGCTATGCAGAGTCAGTTAATCCATTATACTATTGTGCCGTTTTTCAAAGTAGCGTCGGATTGGATTTTAAGATTGCTAAATCTGGATTAGCAGTGCTCTGAATAGGACTATGTATGCAGTTGTTATAGACAACTTTTGACTGTATCATTATAATTAATATAAAGTCACAAAGGAAAGTTAAACTTAAATAATTTTGTTGGATATTGACTCTTAAGGGGACTAATTTATGGACTAAATCTTTTTTTTTATTTTACTGTACTGACAGACTTAATAGCCCAAATGTCAACTTTAGCTATTTTATCACTGTAACAGTTAAAAGTAGGGCAACATATCGATAAATGCCTGTATACTATATGATACAAACGTTATTATGAGTTTTGTTACATTTTGTTCACGGCACTCCACACTGAATCCTTCTTTCAGCTGGGATCAGGATAATCCTGATATTTTGGATCAATGGTATTCCAATCCAACTAAAAGGTTTGGAGCAACACAGACTGAAGCTTTGATCAGGATCAAAATAAAACTGGATTACATGATTTAATCTTTTTTTTTTCTTCTTTTGAATAACCCGTTTTCAAGTTGTGAGCCAATCCAATCAGATAACTCTGAACTGCTGGGCCTAGGTGACTGTAGATGGTTATCAGCACTGGAGGGTTTTTTTTTTAAGAAGCGCAGTAGTAAGTTGTGGCAACAACTTTGATAGCTCAAGGTAATTACAGTCAACGCTTTGTTGGTTTGATCTATACAGATCTTCCAGCATTGACAATACATTATCCAACCCAATTCTTTCTCAAGTCCAACCCACATGAAGCTTTGTCTGATATTTGTGTTGGGTGGAGTGTTGAGCATGTCTTGTGTTTGTTTGTTTGCTGTGTCTGCAGTGACATCCAGAAAGTGCTCAGAGAGGACAGAGAAAAGCTGAGGCGGATGCAGAAAGGCCAGCCACGCTTTTCAGAGGAGCAGAAGAAGGAGCTGATCGATGTCCACCCCTGGATCAAGAAGGGAAGTCTGCCCCAGGCCATAGATGTCAAGGTAGACCGACTTTTTAATTTATTTCACTTTAGTTTGGCTTTGAAATGAGTACAAATACTGAATTTGTATATAAATGGTATATGTTAGATACTGAAAATGTTTATTTTAGTCAGTTTAAATCAACGTTTTAGTCAAGATAGTCTTATACTCTTAGTTTATCCACTATTTATTGTTATAAAATTGATTTGTGGTTTATATTTTTCTTTATAAAAGTGTTAAAAGCATTTCTCTGCACCTCTCACCTTTTCATTTAAATCCGTCTGTGCCATCCAGGTGTGCTCCTGCTGCGACAGCGCTGCAGAGGCAGCTGCAGCAGAGGATCAGCCAGACCTGGACATCGGCGATACAGAGACGGGGGAGGTCGGCTGCCAGCGAAGGCCCGCAGAGGAATCCTCAAACTCTGTTGCCATTTCTTGCCACGGCCCTTCTCCTGACGCCAGCGCTCTGACACAACCAGCAAGACAATGAACTGCTCAAGACTTTCAGAGTAACATTCATTACCTCTTGCTTCACACAACTATGAAGAGGGACCTGCTTTAGACAAAGCGTCGTACAGGCCCGTTGCTCTTCATACACTATTCTTCATCACTGTCTCCGTCTTGCTGTTTTTATGAGTTTAGACCGTCTCAGTCTAGGCTTATGTAGAATGTGAATATACGTAGTGGACATCAAATTACAGTTTATTTTATTTCAATTTACTTTAAAGTTGCACCAGGTAGATTTTTGGGGGGCAGCACTTTCATCATTCGTATCTCTGTAGCACTTAATGCGCAGCACTAAGGAAGCGTTATATACACTGATGAAGAGATGCAGGGAGATTTAATATGTGCTTGTACAGTAGGCAGCTCAGTGGAGGTCAAACAAATATCAACCAAACAGAGGCTGCTTCATTCACATGCGAGGAAGTGGCTCAGTGGTTGGGGTTAGGGTTCAAATAACAACAACAACACAAGGTTATTGTGGTGAGCAGGTGGAGCTCAGTTTCAGCCCCCTCCCATCGTGCACAACAGTCGAGCACCAAGCGAATGCACAAGTGCACTTTGCGTTGGAGGAAACGCAAATGAGATGTCGGCTCTGTTATTCCAAATTAAGTAATGAAGCTTTTTCACCACCTCCATCCCCACCAGTGCTGGAAGACACACTTCAGCTGAGTAAAAGATGTGAAAACATATACATTATACAAAGATACATTACATTCAAAATGTTATTGGATTGTTTTTATTGATGCATCCACACATCAAAGTTTACACACAGCCAAGATCTTTATATCCTATATTATATACACATGGACAGTTTAATATATCATATTTTATAAACTGATCAAAATTCAAAACATATCATGTTAGAAGTCATTTTTAACTGCAGCTGACATAAATGTAGTGGAGTGAGAAGTACGATATACTTTTAGATGTATAAAGTATCGTAAATCAGTAATGTATACATTACTGGTACGAGGGAGGTGGTGAGGACATTTGAGTCTGCACTAAAAAAAAAAGAATTAGGTGCAACACAAACTTTAAGCTATTTCAACCCATCACATGTTATATTATTTCATAGATTAAAGAAATACATTTTCATCATCATTTTGGGCTGCCTGTCTTACATGTTACCTATCGCAGCTTTTAGTTTTCATTCTTAATTTCCTCTCGTCTGCTTCTTACTGAATGCAGCATTTGTTTCAGTGTCAGCTGTGAAACTTTTCGTCGACTTTGATTTCACAGATGCCTCTCATTTAAAGAAAGTTTAATTTATCGCATTTCAATGCTCATGTGAACTGTCTGTCTTTGACTCTTGAGCTTATATAAATATATATATATATTTTTACATACAGTGTTTGTTTCTGTACAGAGATTTGTGTTTTTAATTTATGACGAAAAATCCTGGTTAATCAGGACCAAGATTCTAAATATTTACTGTAAATACTATTTTGAAAAAAATGTGAGTTGTGTCATCAACATAAGGGCACCTCCCACCATAGACTGGAAAATACTGCAGCGGTTTGTCATTTATGGAGGGTGATGAGAATATTGATGTTGAAACGTGTGCCACATAACACTTGAAATGGTCTGATGTCGGCCCTCATAAATATGGAAAAGAGCATCCTGTGGAAGTGAGTGGAGCTGATTACTGTTCAGAACAAACACATGGTCACTTCAGAGGTTTAGGGTTATTGCACGGGTATAAAGCAGCTCACACAGATGTCAAGTGACTGTGTGGAGAGCTTTTACTTCACTTTGAAGCTCCAGCTGCAGTGTGAGAGAAACAGAGCTCCTCTGGGCAAATTGAATATTTCCTGAATTTGTCATTTGTCTTTCTGTTATTTGAACAGACACAACAAAGCACCTTTTTATTTTTACTTTTTTTTGTTTCTTTCTTTTTCTTATTTTTGATGTCATGTTTGTTATTTTTTCTCTAAATAAAGAGTTGCCTAATTTACAGTGAATTTAATTGTGTGTGTATCTATATTAAACTTCCTTTTCACACAGGGTCTAACTGACATTTGACCACTCAGCTCATGTTAAGTTAAAACAAATACAAGGCTCATCAAAGACTGCAGCTGTTAATGAGAACAATTAATGAGTATTAAACCTTTTAGGAAAGTACTTTCCAAAGTGGATGCTTGACATATGATGAAGAGGGGGTGCTTGATTTAGGCATGAAGTAAATGAAAGTATTTATTCATTATAAATTATCTTAAGACTTATAAAACTGAACTCTAACTGAACTCTCTTCACAACACTTTCTATTGTATATCTGTTTAGTTGTATATTAGTTGTAAAATTTATATTTTAGTTGTATAACTTAAAGTTCTATGGTTTATATTTATTTTATTACTCTAATACTTATTTATTTATTATATTTATGATATTATATTTTTATTCCTTTAATAATTGTTTTGCTTGAGTGGTCCAATTCTTAATATTTTTGAACATTGTTTTAGGGAGCTTAAGATTTAATAATTTCATTGCCAATGATTGCTTGATGTAAAATGTTATGCATATGACATCTTTGTAAGGTCAAGGGGGAGAAACAGATCTACTTTTTAGTGTTGGCGGCATCGGAGTAAATAAGGATTCAAATCGGCTACTACAATTCATTTAAATTCTAAATAGTGTAATACTGACAATAACATGTTTGGGCGGGGGGAAATGCAGTACTTGGCTCCTGTCCGTCCTGGAGTCATGACATTCACCTTCCCCATGCAAACGGATGTCTGACCGACCCCTGAAACAAAGGCTGGGCTGCAGTCTGGTGTCTTCTCTCTGCAGACAGTCGGATCATCCCAGCAGGTCTGATCAAAGCGACCCTCCTCCTCCTCCACCGTTCACACCTTCAGACTTGATCCAAATTGAGGTCGAGGTGCGAAAATTAACGAGCTGCCCTCCCTCAGCGCTCATTTGCACCTCTGGAGAGCCGCAAATCCGGTCTGCTCACCGCGCAGACACGCAGATCTGAGCGGATTTTATCAAGTTCGTCTTCCTGGAGTAACCTCTTTCTTACTTCTTTTGTTTCTCATTTTAAATAACCTTCTGAAATGTATCCGGCTAAAAGCATCATACACGTTATTTAGTTAAGCTCTGTTAAATGTGCAGTGTATAATGAGTACTCACGTTTCATCGTTTACTTGAGTAAAAGTAGTGAAAAGTAGTGTTATCAGGATAGAAAAATACTTACTTATTATGCATAATGTTCCTTTAATCATGTCTTACATTACTGTAGTGTTAATATTAGTGATGCATCAAAGTGTTAGCAGCATTTTGTATAAAAACTACTGCTGCAGTGCAGTAAAACGTACATTTCAAAAGTCTAAAAAGTTACATTTCCCTCTCAAAAGTATTGAAGTAGAAGTTTGAAGTAGCACAAATATAGTGAGGTAAAAGGATGTTGTAGCTGTTATTACAATATTAATCTGCAAAGTAACTGCCAGATAAATGGAGTGAGTACAATGTTTTCCCTGAAATGTACTATGGTGGCACAAATACACACACTGAACCTCAAATACCTCAAAATTGTGCTTAATTACAGCACTTCAGTACTTAGTTACTTTCCCACACCAGAGACATGCAATGCTAAATAGGATAAGTGCTCCAGAAGGCTCGCTGTATTAATCTTTTTCTCGTCTTTGCACCAGATCTCCCTCTCAGTTTGGGTGTTTTTAGGCCGTTGACGGTGTAAGAAACGACACGTTGAGTGGACATCACAGGAACACCAGAGGAGGCATCTGAGTGGAGATGGATTAAGGCCGGGTTCAGGATTGCTGTCTCCTTTCTTATTCATTGGTGGTTGTGGCAGCTGACGGGGCAGAAGCAGAACTGTGTCTGTGGCTCTCACCAGGACCACAGAGGTCTTGTCTGAGGACGCAGACACGAGCTTTCAGTGTCTCTGTGGGAGTCAACCCAAGACTCGTAACTCCCCTGTTCTGCTAGGATGGCATGTACAGATCCCGGGCAGATTATTGGTACACACTGAAAAACACCACCAATTCTTACTGCTCTGAGTGAAAGACACATATTCTGTGTAATAAGCACGTTATTTTAAAACTAACTTCAGAAAAGCAGAAGTGTTATAAAAGCCATTTGTCAAGTCCTCAACTAGGCCTATATAAGGAGTGAGTGGATTACTCATTTCACACCTCACGAATGCCTACGATGTGCTAAGGGATGATGGAAAAGAGAGAGAGAGAGCTTGCACACAAATGGTCCACAAATGCAGAGTAATATCTAATATCTCGAAAACAGCCGTGGGTGGGTGGATAGTGGGATCCCTGTGTGTGAATTGTGGCCCTTTTTTTATTAAAGAAAAAGCACAAACAGCACAAAAAGAGTTGAAAACAAGTCATTTTGTCAAAAAGTTATTTATTGAAACTTATCAGGTGAGGTAGCCTACTAACAGTCATTTGACACTTATAAATACAAAGTTAAGGACAGCCTAAATAAAAAATAATTTACACACAACTAACTATGCATTTCTAGTGGGACAGCTATCCTCTATACAGCCCAGTCATATTCAACAAGTAAATATTTACATATGCATTTACCCCTTCACTGAAGGCGGGCCCATTCAAAGCCAATACACTTCCACATGAAGACCCTGCAGGTCTCTGACCTCTGCCAAACAGATTTAATTACATACTCTATTTATTAAATACATTTTAGTTTAATTGTAGTTCCCCAATAATTATACAAAGAGCTTCTCAGATGCCTTTCTTTTAACAAGTTTCAACAAGTTGTCATCTCAGCAGTGTTTCTGTCAAATACTGAAGTCTACCCTACGAAACATCCTAACACAAAGAATTAAATCATCTAGTCTGAATCACGCTGCTCCTTTTTCCTTTTAATCATCTACCAGGGCCTCCACACTGACTTGGAGTAAGTTAAGTAGGGCAGGCTCAGGACATTCTGGCCGTCAGCCTCCTCTGAGGAGGAAACGTGGCTTTGGTCCGAGTCCGTCTCGTCCAGGTCGGAGCAGAGGTCGTCGGTGGAGGTGCTGGAGGGCGCGGGGGACACCAGCGGCGGGTACAGGCCCTCTGACACCGACCAAGCGCTCCGGCCGCCGGGGCCCTCTGCCAACGCGTCCGGCAACATCACCCGGAGCCGGTCCTCGTCGTTCAGCGGCATGCTCTCCAGGAGGTGGTTCAACAGCTCCGCGGCCACCGTCGGGTCGATCCCCGGACAGCTGGACACAAAAGTGTGCACGTCGTGCATACACTGGATGTAGCCTGCGGCGAAGCGCTCACAGGCCTCCCGCTTCACCGCGGACACCTCTGCGAGACACGGACGTTACACAGCCGTTAGACACACCACAACACCAACCGTCAGTTTCAACCGTCGAGCTCTGCGCTCTGATTGGCTGAGCCGCGGAGGGACGCAGCCGCGCACCTGTGGCCGCAGCACAGTTGATTAGTATATCAATGCGCTGACCACTATAAATGAAAATATAGGTCCATTTTATAGAACTACGTGGTTTGGTGGAAGAGAGGCGTGTAAGTAATGTAGTGGTTTAAGATAATAATTAAAATATAAAATATAATAGGGTGTTGGTCACTGGCGTTCTCTAAGGTAAACATATATATGTATATGTGTATGTATGATGTTTACCTTGAGCTCGGTTTTGAAGGATGGTCTCCACACGTTTCACTGTCATCTCCAGCACTTCGGCATTCTCCATCTTTGATTGTAACTGTAGTGTGAGACAAAAAAGGCGTGAGCGTCAAGCTGTCTTAAACAACACAACAAGTTATAGTTAGTTCATGTTGAGAAACGAAAGTAGGTAAAACGGGAGCCTAAAATACATATAAGTACATAATATCTTACGTCTGTATCCGCGATGAGAACTCTGAGTTCTTGTAAACTTTCATTGATGCGAGCTCTCCTTTTCTTCTCGACCAGAGGTTTCCTCATCTGCCAAAAACAGTCAGCACAGTGGAGTTAGTTTTGTTAAAGGTTGAAAAACAGAAAACAAAAGGCACTTAACGCTTATTTTTACCTTTCTGTCAGACTTCACCCCGCCGCAGCCATCCCCTCTGTCCATCCCGTCGGTGTTGTTGCGGATGGGGGCCATGTTGGTGAAGTTTAACCCCGGCGCTGCCAGGAGCCCACCGGGCTGGAGGTCGGTGTTTAATCCGCCGAGCTGCTGTAGCTCGTCAACGGGGCAGATGGCCGGGCGATCCCCGTGGAAGACAAAGCCTGAGTCCGGGCTCCTCACTGCTGCTCCGAGGGGGCATGTACCCGGTTTATATGACGGCTCATTTACATGTGAATGGACGAGCTGAGGAGCAGGACGCATCGGGGCCGCGCAGCGCTCGTCCCCGCCGCCCATCAGGGAGCATGTAAGGCTTTGTCCCCAAATTCAGACTGAACAGACGCTCAGGCTAAAAAAATATGAAAGAGACTCAAAAATAATCAACAACCTTCTGTAGCAAAAACACTTAAATAAGACAAACAGTTTAATTATTGGAAACCTTTATATTGGATAGAAAACAGCCAAACCAGTAGATTTGTACCCTTTTATGGTAACTTTCTTAATGTTATTGTTAGTTTTTCCTCTGTGCACTCGACATGTATTGCATATCTGTCAATCCTGGGAGAAGGATCCTCCTCAGTTGCTCTTCTTGGTGGTTTCTTCCAATATTTTCCCCTTTGAAAAGTTTGTTTTAGGCCTTTTGTCTCCTAATTCAGCCTGAGCCTACGTGCAGATTAAAAAACATGAATAAGAACCCCTCCTCCCCCCCCAATAAAGAAGTGAACAACCTCCTATAGCAACAGCTGAAACAAATGGGATAAAACCAATCCAATTAGTAGAGATAACATAGGATTTATATTATAGCTTTTTTTCCCCTGTACACTCAGCATCTATTGCATGCCTGTTCTGAGAGGGATCCCTCCTTAGTTCCCTCCCCTTCCTGATGGTATCTTACATTTCTTACATTTCTTGCCATAAAACACTTCTTTTGGGAGTTTTTCATTATCTGTGTTGAGGGAATAGGTACAGAGGGTGCCATCTGTTGTACTGATTGTAAAGCCCCTTAAGGGCAAATTGTGATTTGTGGTACTGGGCTATACAAATAAAAAAGACCTGAGCACTGTCTTTTAATGTATAAAGGCCACATATCTGCCAGTTCTCACGTTGCATCATTAGTCAGATGGGCCTGTTTCATGCTTGATTGTGAGCCATCAGTCCACTTGTTTGAGGACTAGGCTCCACTCACTCTCTGGGAGAAAAAAAACTAATGTGAATTGGACAATATGAGCCATTTGTCAAGTACATCACTCTCATGTGTAAAGAGCCTGTTGAGCAAGGAGCCTGTTGCAGCAATGGCTCTTTTGTACAGTCGTACAGAGAAAAGAGATAATTTCTGTATTTTGAGGAGTTAATATAATCCTATATTGTTCAAACTGAACACACTGTGTGGCTTATGTCTGCCGTGAGTCACATAGACACACTGTCATGATTTCACATATGGTGACGAGGGCCGGGTGCATGTCTGTGCACATTTGCATGTGTTGTGTAATTTGCATTTGGAGGGGAGACATAGGAATGTGACATGTAGTGTGGTTTGCCGGCCTCCAATGAATAATTACATGTCATCATTTCACCATGATAATTCAGTTTTATCTATGAATTAGATTTAGTAAAATAATCATAAAATATTTAATTTATCTACAGCATTACCCCACTTTGTAACCACATATATTGACCTGTGTAAGGTCCACATACAGGTGTATACTAAACTGAATCCTCCTGGATTATGTGTGACAAGCAAGTCACACATATTCCAGAGAACAGTGTACTGAACTATACAAGTGTATGCATTACAAGCTTTCATGGGCCCATAAATCAGTGTAAGAAGTGTTTAGTAGTAGTAGTAGTAGTATCATTATTATAATTATCAGTAGTAGTGCCCTAGTGTTAACTTTATTGCAGTCTCGTAGCTGGCTGAGAGTTTGAAACATCCCTACATTTCCGGATGATAGTGTTGAGGAGAATACATGCAGCTTTAAATAAAATACGGAAAGCAATACCATATCGGGCACTTGCCTTCAGAATAAAGGCACGATGCAGTCTAATATCAACAAACGGGAGGCAAAGTGAGATATTTTCACCCTAATCAGCTTTAGAAATTTAAATATAATTATATTCACACAAAAGCCCACAAATTGTGTATTTTGCGCGCAATTTAAACACTTTAGCTGGAGGTGGGCTCTTATTTTGACAGCGGAGAGGCGGCTTTTCCTTCAGACCCACACAAAGCTTGTTCGTCAGAGAAGACGCTCTTGTGATGTCACCGGGTCCCGGGGGCGACGCCGCTCAGCCGATATATAATCTGCACGGCTCAGTGGACTGAACCAGCGCACTGATACGAGATAGAGCAAACACACACTGACCAAACAAACATGGTGAAGATCACTTTCCAGCCAGTGTCGGCGCAGAAGCCTGAAAAAGAGGGCGATGAGGACAAGATCATTATACCTCAGGCTCACGTGAGTTTGCACGCTTTGTTGTTCTTTGTTTGCTGTTGTTCGTTTGTCTTAAAGCAGCTCGGGCATCCATCTGCATCGAGTCTGGATAAGTAGATTAACGTTAATCTGTTTATTGTTAGCTGTAATGTTTGATGTGACTGTCCATGGGATTTATACAGGCAGTCCATTAGCTATTTAATTATGCAAAAACCAACATATACTCACTAAATTAAGAGTTTGCTTAACATAATGCATCTGTGGTTTCTTGGTCTTAATGCAACTGAATGGTACCAGCTATTGCAGTTTATAATGTTACTTGTTTGCTGGTGCAGTCACTACAGGACAGCTTACTGTGCAGTCATGTATTATTACAAGGGAACAGACCCAACACTGCAGGCCACCCCAGCCCGGGGATGTTGACATTACGTCACCTTGTTTGGTCACCGAGAGGGCACACTGCAGATGGCTGTCCTCTGTGTGTGTGTGTGTGTAGCAGCATCATTAAGTATGCATACCGGTATATCAGGGAAGAATCTCCCCTTAATGCCAGTACAGGAGCCTGTATAAGTAACACAGGAAAACATCCTTAGTTTTCCCATCGTTTTTGTCGAAATAGGGAAAACAACAGAGCTGTCAGATGCAGTCACTGCGCCAGTCAGTGACGTCACGAAGTGTTATCCCACGTGGATCCTGCAGGTAGCGCCCCAGAGTGAAAGTGGTGACAGGATTACTGTGTGTTATATGCAAACAGTGGATGTGGTCAGGCATCTTAGATTTCCACTCCCTCTCAAAATTAAACTAGTATCATAATAAGTTAAAATGAGCAGAAATATGGACAAAAATACTAATTTCACTAGTTTCAGGTGTTACTGTATTCTACAGCTATGATGTAGAGGTTCTGCTCAGTAGATCTGAGATCATTTTATGGACCAGGAAGTTCAGAAAGAAACTGAACATCTCATCGTGTTACAACTTATTCCATGAAACTGATGTGCAACATAGCAGAGCCCACATCTGTCATTTTGAGGCTCCAGGTTTCAAACAGAGGGCTCAGCCGGTGTTTGAACATCTTCAGAACATCAACAGAAAGAAAGATTTAAGATAGATAGATAGATTTTTAGATAGTATTGTGCATATGATTGTATCAGGATTGTTTTGTAATTAGCCTGGTCATGTTATCTCTGTGTCGGGGTTGTAGAATGGTTTAAATGAAATATTTAGACAGCCTGACTTGTCACAGTAAGTCCAGCTTTAGTTAGCTTCCTTTCTAGACTACCTCCCTGGAGTTAAACATAATTAGATATCTGGCACCCAATGGATGTACGCCTGCCTACACCTATTTTTTTCTCTCCTATCACACTGCACACAATGAGTACCAGTTAATGACGCATCCATCACTTCTGCAAACATATTTTTTTCACCCGTTTGTTACGTCAAGAGGAGAGTAAGACATGATCTCAAAGCCTGTGTGGATTCAGAGCGGATGCAACAGTGGGCCGGGCGTCAGAGCCAATGTGTGTAGATCTATTAATATGTCCGCCTCTGCCGAGGGACTCCTGCTCCACGCAATTGTTCTCATTTTGACTCCCACCCAGGGCGCAATCTAACTGCAAATATGGAGCATGGAAGTAGGCCTCTAAGAATAGACCCAGACGGCCACGTGCCAGCATCTTCGTCACAGCCTGGCACAATCTGTCCTCCCCGCTTCCGCTCTCCATAGCAACAGTAGTAGGGAGAGGCAGCAGATTGACTGAGAGACTGTGGGTGGGCATCTGGCATGCCTCACTCCAGTCCGTCCTACGTCTGCCAGATCTCCTCGCCTGACTAATCACTTGGCAACAGCCTCTCATCAGAATTAAGTCTTTTACAATGTGCGTGATGCTGATGCTCCAATATAAAACAGGATATGGTTAATTTCAAGTTATCTACTAAGCCATGTTACCAATATTTCTCACAGCTTTTCTCTTAAATAGCTTCAGAGATAGATAATTAAAGTTTGCACTGTCGGCAACATCGCATTTATATCATGACATCAAACTGAAATCACAGACATGATTTTCTAGGCTAAGCCATTATATCACATATGGAAAACTCTGCACATCCTTTGCATTTTTTTGCACATAATTCAAATTATTTCAAACTTGTGGTCTTTCACATTGTTATGTCTTAACGATGTCTCTAACAAGTTGAATTTTCCTAACTTGTTCTGTAACCAAACTACTTTTCTCTTTACAGGAGCAGCTGGTTCTTCCTGTCCGGCCCAAGAAGCCTTTTCCAACCGGCCTCTGCTGCCTCACCTTTGGCCTGGTGATCTTCATGTCCGGGCTGGTGCTGGCCTCTATCTACGTCTACCGCTACTACTTTATACCTCAGGTCAGTTTGCTCTACCCCTCCTTTTTCTTACATCCTAAACCAAATGGCGCGCTGTATTAGTGAGGAAAAGATGAAGTGACTCTCACATGCTAACTCATCTCTGTGGTGTCCCTTTAGCAGATGCCAGAAGACAGCTTGTTCCACTGCCGGGTTGTCTTTGAGGACTCCGTGTACGCTCCTCTGAGGGGGCGGCAAGAACTCGAGGAGAACGTTGGCATCTACCTTGACGACAACTACGAGCAGATCAGTGTACCTGTGCCACACTTTGGAGGCAGTGACCCCGCTGATATCATCCACGACTTTCAGAGGGTAAGTCAGGATACCCCTGCGTTTGCTGGTTTTCTCTCATTACATTTTCTGGTTGAAGTGTTTCATTACGCTTCAGAATTTAACCGTTTTTTTATTTGAACTGATTCCAGGGCCTCACAGCTTATCATGACATCGCCCTGGACAAATGCTACATCACTGAACTGAACACGACCTTGGTGATGCCTCCACGGAACCTGTGGGAGCTGCTCGTCAATGTCAAGGTGAGGCATTCACCACAGTCGCTGCCGCATTGTCGGCGATGAATGGCTGTCTGAAAGAGCGAGGGACAGCGCGTTCCCGTCCTCCTATCTGCAGTGTTCCTCCCACAGATGGTTCCCACTGAGTGATTCATTTGTGTCTTTTTGCCACAGAGAGGGACGTACCTTCCTCAGACTTACATCATCCAGGAGGAGATGGTGGTGACAGGGAGGGTGAGGAACATGAGGCAGCTGGGCCCGTTCATCCACAGGCTCTGCTACGGCAAAGAAACCTACCGCCTGAGACGCCGCAACCAGCGCCGACGTGAGTGCACACTTCCTTTCCCGGTCTGCTTTGCCAATATGCTAAATAATGAGTGATGAGTGACTTCCGTTCATGTATCACCCTTCCTTCACACCGACTCCTGTGACGCGCTGAGTCATGTGACGTGTGCTGAAAATCTGGTGTTCAGTTTTGGCGTGTAGGAGCAAACAAGTAGCAAGTGGCCGTGCAGAACACAAATGCAAATAAAACCAAATAGGGGCTTCCTAGTGAAGATTTCAGACAGTGTGTCTGGAGTGTAAAAATCCTCCTCCAACAGCCTGATTACAATGTCCGCGTGTGTGTGAGTGGGCGCAGCCTGGGAACTTCCTGATGTGTGAGTCACTCGTAGTGCAGTGGACACATCCACACACTATGGAGGAGGAGGCGGTGATGCACAGGGGTGATATCTCTGTCGTCGCTGCCTTTGATTGGATGGAGAGCTTCAGAAATGATGCAGCAGAGTACATATATGGATGTGATTTGCGGGGATAACCACTGCTGATTCAGAACAGACAGCTGAAGTGCTTGAGTGCTGCAAACCTCCACTCTCGGTATCAAAAGACGTTTACTGAATGTGCCTTCTTTTCTCTTCCAGGTATTGAGAGGCGCGAGACAAAGAAGTGCCATAGCATCCGTCACTTTGAGAACACCTTTGTGGTTGAGACGGTCATCTGCGACAGGATCTAAACCTGAGGCGGAAATCACAGTCATCCAACACTAAAGCCAATTTCAAACCATACCTCTTGAATTCTTTAGGCTTTTAACTGCACTTTAAGAGCAACTATTTGTCCAACAGTTTTAGTTTCAGTTTTACTTTATTTGTTTGTTTTTTTGTCTCAAGTTGGAAATGCTCTTTTATCGTTCTTGTACAATGTTAATGTCTCTTTTTTTTATTCAGATAGTCTGTATATTTGGATGGCGTTATACACATGTTTGAATATATCTGTAGCTTGTCATGTTGTGCATAAGATGTTAATGTTTGTCAGTTTGTGACATTTTCATCAGAAGACTTGATTTTTTTTTTAAATTTCAGACTTGTTCTTTTTGTTAATTAGTAACACAGTGTACTGTGGGTGGCGGCGAGGATACCTGGAAGCTGCTTGCACCGTGCACTTATGTTAATGTACGTTTCTTGGTTGTTGTTATTTTATTTTGTTTTGAATGTCAGAAAATGGCAAATGGCAAAACATACCTCATGTAGTTTAGATGTTTCTTTGCTGGTTTATATCATTAATGAATGGTGTATATAACTTTGATTGTTCCTAAGCAATATATACTGTAAATTGATTTTGAACATATTGTTACCTGCATAGATTTTTATCTGAAATCGACTTGTTTTGTGAATGTTCATTTATTTATGGTTTGTCTATTTATTTCCTTTGGTATCACACCTTCCTACTCTTTGGATTTAATGGCTTTAGACTGTAATTAGTAGCAGTGCTTTAGAAGGACAGAAGGAACCAAAGTCTGCAGTCAGCGATGCTAAGCTTAGTGTTAATGTTATATGAAATAGAAAGAATGCTTTTTACTGTAGATGATATCAGAGCCTAAAACTCATTTTGTCTTGCTCTTCCTCCTCTTTACTTGGATTTGCCTGTTGTCTTTTAGCTCTTGCCAGTTCTCAACCCTTCCCATTTTGATTATAATCTCTACAGTGTTGATTTGTCCCAACTGAAAAAAGATTTGGGGTGTCTTTCTAACGTACAACCTGGAGCAAATAAGTCTCTGTTGAGAGAGACCTGTGATATGTGCTCATATTTCATTGTCCTGGATACCTTATTTCGCTGTACAGTCGATTTTTCTTGTAATATCCTGCTGCTTTAAGAATAAATGATCAAACTTTATTTAGTCTTTTGAATGTTCAGTCACACACATCATTTTTATGAGAATTATGGGTTACATTAAGTGGAGATTGCTCTAAAATGTTCCAGCATGCAGTCATTGTAAAATAGGTATTTATAAAGAGAAACGAAGATCATATTCTTCCTTTGTGGACTCACAGGTGGTACAGACACAGTGTCACTGGGACAAATGCACAGCTCTCATCAGTTTTGTTTCTGTTTGTGTTTTAATGTGCTGAACGCGTGTGGGTGATCATTTTTAACAACAAAACTGCAGTTTCATCGTAACGTGACAGATTAAGGAAGATTTGGCTTCAAACCTATCACATGCAAAGAGCTTCAGTTTCAGAACAGACATCATCCATAGAATTGAAACATATGATATAAAAAAAATATATATACATATAAACACATTTACATGATCCTTGAGCTTTGCTTTGTTAAAATGACACAATTACGTTTCTGCCTTATTATATTTTCAAGAAGCTCCATGGCTTAAAAAAAACAAATTTTACTGGAGGAAAAGTGCAGATACAAGAGACAAAAAGGAAGTGAGCACAAACAAATAACATTGAAACTCAATGGCGCAAAATGAAAGTGTCAAGACATGAGTAATGTAAGTAAATCAAACGTGACAGTTTCATGTCTTTTTCAGTATACAGCTTCACAACGATTATTTTGTACACTAATAACAGTAAACGACAACTGTGTTGACTCATGAACAGCAGAGTAAGACAGAGGGGGTACTTAATGCAACTTTCCACTTGGGTTTCGCTTTTATCGCATTCACATAAACCAAATGTCCTCCTGTAAACAAACTAATATCAAAACAGTCTTGTAGTACAGAGGTCAGGCCGACTGCCATTAACTCCTGGCTTTTAACAATTTTAACGTTATTGCACGTTTAAAGTTACATTGTAAAAATCAAATAAAAGGTACATACTAAATTGTATTTATAGACAAATTTCCATGACCATATGTGTATATATATATATATATATATATATATATATGTATGTATGTATGTATGTATATATATAAACATTGTGGTGAGTCTAAAGAAGAAAAAAATCAATAAACACAGTCAGTCATTTTCTTTTCATAACCGACATTGGCATCTGCATTCAATTCAGAATAATAAAATAAAAAAAAAAATTATCTAAAAGTAGATGCTTTATTTATATAATGATTTCATCAAATTTATGGATGAATACCCAGAATATCTGTATCAAATAAATTTTTGATGGAATGTTTGAAGTCACCAATTAATCAGTGATAGGCAGAGCTAATTGTATTACAAGTAAATATTATTTCTAAAATAAGCTGCAATGTCAAGAAGAGCTAAAGATCAGAAATGACAAATTGTAGTAATAATACGTTATCATTTAAAGTTTTAAAAATCAGTTTATCTGTTTAAAATCTTCCATTAAGCTTGTATGTCTGAATAATAATTAGTGAATTACAACTTATAAATCATGTGTTTCTGCATGGCCACTGGTTGGTGCATTTGTGAAGTTTACATTTTTAGTTTAGTTTAGTTGTTGTTTGATTTTATTTTATGTAAATCTGCATTTTATATCAGAAATACTATAGAAATAAAACATGGATTATAACCATAATTAGTTGTGTCCTTTTAGGAGTGTAACTGTTTCTATTGTACCACATTAGTCCAAAATCTGTCAACCTGATCTTAAACAGTTTAGCTTGTCTTTAATGAGAAATCTTATAGACATCTTTGGCTTCATGAGCTTCTCTCTGAGGTTAGAGAGGTGCCTACCAGCTTCCTGTTAGCATTTTAGCTTTGCTCTCAGCACTGAGAATGCACTTCGACCTGGTTTATTGCCACCTATTCCTCTGAGTACGTGCCACATCAGCTACTGGAAACTATACTGGCCCTTTTTCAGTTTCACTGCCCTCACCTAAAACTCACAAAGCCACAACCAGCACCCATCTGGGGACAAAAGGTATAATTTAACATGAGATTTCTTTGTCCCATGTTCAGACCTCCGAAGTGCTGCAGGTGGGTCTTCTTTCTCTGATCATTGACAGCCTGAAAGTGTTTCTGGTGCTCCTCACCTCATGAGCGATGAAGTAGTAGCACAGGCCATCCAGACAGCAGGTGATGTTGGACAGACACAAGGCTATCTGTAAGAACAGGCTGATACTGGTCTGGCTGCCGCAGTCCTGAATAATTTCTTGGTGAACCTGGAGTGGAGGACAGAGAAACATCAGATTACTGTCCTGCCAACATGTATGGAAATTATTTCTGACGAAGTGTGAACTCTGCAGCAAATTTGAATGTTCTTATCAAATTAAAAAAAATTATCAGGCTTTTTTAATTATGATCTCTTGCACTCTCTCGCACTGGTAACACCCTTAACCTGGGTATCAGGGCTGTAACCACTGTACACCAGTACAGGATACAGAGGTCATGCCTTCAGCATTTTACCCTGTAAAGCCTGAACCATGAAATAATAGCTAGAAAATTCTTCGTTTTTTTAACTGGGGTGTTTATTGAATGTTCTGACAAATATATAAATGTAATAAATATCAATTTTCAGATCAATTTACAGATTACAAACTGCACTTCCATTTACTGGTTAAATTAGCTGCTTGTTTTGCTTCCATGCACATATAAAAACAGTTACTATCTACAAAAGATGCTCTGTGGTTCTTTAATCCTGGTTACATTTGTGCTCTTTTCCCTCTCTATAAAAGTTAAATGGTTTGTTTGAGATTGTATAAAAAAAGAAACCAAGGCAGGAAGCGTTACTTCTGCCAGCGATGTGGTACAAAGCAGGTGCACTTGATGACAAATACTGTCCCTGAAAAAGTGAACAGATTCCCCTCCAAAAAAATCTAGGCTACTGCTCGAGTAAAAAATCCCTTTCTTGAGGACCTGATCTAAGATAGAAGTCATGTAGATCATTTTATATGGTTTTAAAAGTGCCTGATATTTTTTAATGTATATTTTGTATTTTGTGCCTTAACTCATTGAGCCAATAAAGGCAAGAAGACCTTGAAGTGGTTAAAAAAACAGTTCAATTACACTGAGCAAAATCCCATCTGCTCATTCAGATTATGTGATGTGATCGAAAGGTCCAGAACAGCTACTAAATGGAGGATGAGGTGGAATAGTTTTGTTGCCATTATTTGTTATCTACTTTGACCTTCATTACTCTTTACCCTTTAAAGTTCAGTTTACTTAAAATCAACTTGCACTTGATCTCACCAGAAACTGCAGGAGGATGCCCAGGTGGCTGGGGGTGAAAGGCACCAGGAAGGCACTCAGACTGCTGTAGATGATCTTCACACAGGCCCGGCTCTGGGCGCTGTGCTGGCCGGACTGCTTAAGAGTCCAGATGGTCTGGCCCGAACAGTAAACCACCACCAGCGCAGGTACAAGGAACCCAAACAGCTGCAGACAGATGATCACAGGAGGGCTCCAGCCCTTTTGTGAAAACTTGTGGAAGCAGTGGAATAATGTCTTACTGACGCCCCTGAAGAGATTCATGGTCGGAGTTATTACTGTGAGCACCAACGCCCAGACCACCATGCACGTCGCCAGAGCCACTTTGGGTGAACGCAGCTGCTTGGCTTTGTACGGATGACAGATGGCCACATATCGGTCCACAGCTATACACATGATGGTGTAGATGCTCCCATATATCCCCACAAAATATAAGACTTCCAAGAACAAACAGAGAGACTGAAGGTGGGTAGGCCATTCGTAATTGGTGGCATGCATCTTAAAGGGAAGTGGGAGGAGGAGAAGCAGGTCCATCAGAGCCAAGTTGGTCATGTAGATCACTGACTCCGTCCGCTTCTTCAGAACGACGCAGAACACGAACAGCGCCGCAATATTGAAAATCAGACCAACGATGAATATGGGGATGTAGAATGCCAGCTCCAAATATTTCATCAGGTCGTCCACATCTTTAAATGAACAGTTGGTGTTGTTGATGCTGCTGCAGGGAAAATAGTTTGATTTGATTTAATTTCAACAGCTCTTTCAAAGTGAACGCGTCCTTCGTGTCATTACTCTTTGTTCCCAGACAGAAACATATGTACGCCACACCGCTGTGCCAAGCCACTTGAAACCTCTGAGCTGTGTGGGTTCATAGGCTGTGACGGCTTGTTTTTTGTACAGTATGTGCTCTCTGATGTAACGCCCAAAAACACCAAGAGAACACTTATCATATCTGTGTTAATCACATGCTTCATATGACCTGTGCAAGTTTAAATTACAAATGATAAGTGGGGTATTGTAAGTAAATTATTTTAAATTTAGATTAAATTGGACGTGACCTAGATTTGAGAGGAAATATTTTAATCTTGATGTTAAAGTCACGTAAACACTGTCAGCAGACATATCCACGTTGTTGGCTCACTGAAATTATCACCACCAAGGCCCGTTACAATTAGATCAGTGTCATCCCTAATTAAATAAATAGTATTTTCCTTTATACTCATTCCTGACTTGCACCTTGAAATTTCAGAGTATTTACAATGAAGGTCTGGCTCATAATTTAAATATTTAAACATCTACACGCATTTTGTTCATCATCAACATTTAACTGAGAAGTCTGACCTGACGCTGTTTTAATTTGGGCATCTTGTACAGTAGAAAATCTTAAATCTTTTTGTGCTCCTACCTCAGTGCCATCCTCTCAGTCGAGCTCTCACTGTGTCTGTCTGACTGTCTGCACTGTGCCAGACACACTTCTGCTTTCTCTGTCTTTGTTGTTTCATCACCACTTCCTGAGTTGTGCCACGCATCGTGCTTGTGTGTTCAGATGCATGATCAACGTTTAAAATCGTAGTAGTTAACTTGTCCAGCAGGTCTTACTTGTATTCTTCCTCGTGTGCTGATTTGCATTTGTAACAAATGGAAATGTGCAATATATAAGAAATAAAGTAATAATAATAATTGATAAATAGGTAGTTTGTGTTGTGCAGAGAGATGTTTTGCAAAATGAAAACTATAGCAATTTCAGTTAAAACAATTAAGGTATTGCTTCCTAAAGTGTGCTAATGATCTGCTTTTCTTTGTTTTATACTGATGTACTGGGTATTATCATGTTGGAGCTCCTGCTCAGACAAAACAAGACATTTAAAGAAATCACCTTAGTTGTCATTCTTTTTCTTATTTTTTGACATTTCATAGACTAAAAAGAATTATTGACCAATTAAAAAAATTATCCGCCAGCTAATCAAAAATGAAAATAATAATAAGTTGCAGATCTAATAATAGTATCAAAACAAAAAGTAAAAACAAGACTTACTTTAGTCACGCTAGCAGCTCTGTGACGCTGTGCTTAGGCACCGTGATTGTAAAGTTTAGCAGGACTGAAATTATGTTTATCCTTCAGCAGCTGTATGTCGTCAGTTAGAGAGATGATAATCTGAGGTGTTGATCCACTCATGCGTTACTGACTCAGACACAGTTGTAAGAACAGGCCTCTTACATAGGTAGTAATAGAAAGTATTCATGGTATCTGTGATAGAAATCATGATAATAATCAATAGTGGGGTAATATAACAATAAAATCAACATAAATACAAACTGTTAGAGCAAAAATTAGCATGAAAATTGAACTAAATACTAAACATCAGCATGCCAACAATGAGCAGAAAGACACAAACAAGTGAGTAAAGTCAAAGTGAGGAAACTGTAGTATTTGCAAACATCACAGGTCTCTCATGAGTCAGTTTAAGATTGTGGTGTTGCACTTCATCAGACTGGAATTTCCACACATATGTAAAGACTAATTCACACAGGTTGCGACTGTTCACTGTATCTCGTGAACGAGTGTGTTTCTGAAACTCATGAAAAGCCACACGCAATGTTAAAACGTTTGAAGAAAAGACCCGGGCCGGGTGACTTTATGTTCTCCTACGTAATCACGTTGAACTTTCTCGCTCAAAGATTGGTTTCTTTAGAGCTCATTTCCGCTTCATCAAAGTATGAATCTGCAGATGATTCCAGTACTGTGATTTCTACAGTGGGGCATGTTACCAGTTCTGATGTCTGTCTGAGCTCATGTGTGGATATCAGGCTTCCTATCTCAAAGAGGACACACTGAAAGCTGAAGCCTTCAGTCTTTCATGTTCGTGAGACACTGCTGAGGCAGATTTAGTCTGTGATTATGACTGAGGTTTTCCTGGTTTCGTGTACAGATATGACTGGCTATATTTAAAGTGTGAGAAACTTTTTGCCACTTTTTTATCGGGCATAAAAATTTAAAATAGAGAATTGTTAATGATGGAGAACACTTTGAACTTAGACCCTCATCAGTACGAAATGTGTTTGAATTGGAATAAATCTGAAAGGTCTGGAGTACATTATTCTTACATCATTCTCAGGGAGCACTGTCGCCTTTTTTCTTTAAATGAAAATGAAGCTGGGAGCCACACTGCCACCTACTGTTGTGACTGACATGAAGCCAGTGATTTCTACAAAAACACTCAAATCTCTTTAAATGACATTTCCTCTGTGTGCTTGGAACACAAGGGCTCAGGTGGGCTTTTGAATCAGTTTATTTTGTATGATTATTTTTTTTACGATCAACATACACTGCTGCATTTTTAATTTAAGCAAATTTGAACTGAACACAAACAGGTATAAATTAAAAGGAGTACAGATATATAGGATATTGTCAATTAAACGGAGTACAGTTATATAGTAAGATGTGGCTGTGATTTGTTGTAAATATAGGCATATAGGCAATGTTGTGCACTTTTACACCTTTTGTGAAAAGTGCATAGCTCATTTACTTTGTATCAGTCTATTTTTTTTCTCCACTGGAACTGGCAACACCAACTGTTTTTTCAAAGAAAACCACAATGCTAACTGACAGGGAAAAAAAAAGTGTGGTTAAAACAATAAAAAAAAACATGTTGGCTGTGTTGACTCAGTGATCATGTGTTAGAAAAACCACAGGGCAGTCACAGACATTTGGCATGTGATTTATTTATTCAACTTAAATCTCAAACAAAATAACAGTTACCATGGTAATATTCAGCTCTATGGCTGAGTACTGAGGATGAAATCATTTTTTTCTAAAATAACGAACCCCCTCCCCCCACAAATAAAACAACAACAACAAAAAAACTACAAACACTCTCTTGAGTGCAAACACACGTTCATCCATGCTCTAACTTTATATTTGCTCTGCAGCTAAAACCGACAACTCGATGATCCTGTTTACATTCATCGAAATCTTTTTAAATGTTTTCTTCTTATTTTGACTCTACAAATGTTTGTAAAGGCTGCAATACAAACTTCAAACCTTGTACCTGGGTGACACCAAGGGAATATTTTAGAAATTATTTTGCTGCAGGGTAAAATTATTGTGACAGACTAATAAGAACCTCACACAGATTAGATGAATATCTAAAAGAAAGACACAGACTACAGACACACACACACTTCATGTACAAATGAAAGCAAACACATGGAGCATGCTTCACATAAAACAAACAGCCCACAAACATTAAAAAAGCCTTTAGAGCGTGCATATAAAACCTTGAATTAGAAAAACGCTGAACAAAATAAAAATGGACATGGACATGCTATGATTTACACTGGAAGAGCCAGCCAGTTTCTAACATTATGAGTGGACGTGCTGAGCAACAATTAAGGGTTTGTTTACAGTGAAGTAGTCTGTGAAGGGACCTGCCACAATTTTCAGCATCTACAGCGAAGCACAAGACACACCTCATCCTTGAGAGA
Source organism: Scortum barcoo (assembly GCA_023238725.1). Taxonomy (NCBI): domain Eukaryota; kingdom Metazoa; phylum Chordata; class Actinopteri; order Centrarchiformes; family Terapontidae; genus Scortum; species Scortum barcoo. Next base: position 15,639,978 of record CM041533.1, on the reverse strand, counting down.
GAGATGAGGAGCGGGTTGGAGATGAGAGGCGAGAGAGGACACTTCATACAAAACACACACACACAGCCACACACACACACAACCACACACGCACACAAGATGGGATGTATTTGCTCTAGGAGGCAGTGAACTTCCTGAGAGTGATGACGATGAGGGCGAGGAGGACAGACGCTCCCAGGAAGACTGCTATAACAATGGCTGTGATGGCCCCTGGCCCCAGCACCCCTGCACGCACACAGACACGCAGAAAGAGATGCAGTTTTAAAACGTCTGAATGAACACAAGACTGATGGCACAGCGGTGCATCGAGTGTCCGTTTTACCTTCCTCCTTGTCCACGCCCGGGGAGTGTGAGACTTCATCGTAGTCGTAGGAGAAAGCTTGCTCCGTCGTGTCCTGGGTAGGCTCCCTGGTGGTGACGTCGCTGGGTGGCTCTCCGGATATGGTGTCCTGGTTGTCCCTTGAGGCGGGGTCTGCAACCGTCTCTGCACACCAAGAAAAGACATCACTTAACCCCTGATTAGGACTGCCTGTTGTGCAGTATTGACTTACTGTATGTTTTCTCAAGCCAGTAATTTCACTGACGAAGCATGTGGCTTCGCTAATGATGCCGAGGCCTCTGGGATGCAGGGCTGCATGCGTGGCCTCGTCTGTGATGACTCCAACAGCCTCTTTCTGTCTCGCTGGGTTAATGGTTCAGGCCTGGGCATAAGGATGTCTTTGTAGAGGACAAACATTTTGTCCGTTTGAGCTTCAGGTAGCCTCTCAGCTTGTTGCTCTTTTTTTCCAAGGGGTCAGCTAAGCTTGTCTATTGTAAAACTTCTTCAGTCAACGTTTGGCGAGTTATTTTAGCAGTTGATATTTTGATACAAGCAGCTTCTAAGAGCGACGGGAAGTTCAGGTTCTGTACAAGCTCACTTTTCCTCTGCCAATCATTCATCTGTTCTCTTTCCATCCCAAATTGTACTCGGACATTCCTCCCATCTGAGTTACCCTGAGACTTTTCACACCTCTACAGCAGCCAGAGAAACAAAGTCTCTTTCTAAGCCACACTTCTGTTTCCTAACCTTTAGAGCTTTGCCTCTCTGTGCAATTGAGGTTGCTGCAGACCTGATGATAATTTCAACGGCTGCACAGCTTTACTTTTGAAATCCTGAGGACCGGGGGAAAATCTGATCCTCGTCGCCCCTGAAAAAACAAACTCTTCACACACAAGCCCACCCACTCACTGATTCACTTATCCTGTCCTCAACTCTATGCATACCAACAAAACCATAATCCAAACATATTTACACTCAGTTTATTTAATGCTACATATTTACTCTGTAGCCTCTGACGCCCTCAGTAAACTCCTTCGCCCCAGTTTACATCTCCGCTGTCTTTTCTCTGTCATTATCTAACAGGTCTTTTTCCTCTGATAAGGCAGTAAACATGACCCAGTTACTAAGAACCTCGTGCAGATATCATCTCAAGTCTTCAATGTCAGCATGTTAGCTGCTGTATCTTCTAAACAGTGATATGTACTTCTGATGTTTTCAAATGCTGCTGTGTTGACTCTGAGTCGTGTGCAGCTTCCTGTCCTGTCGCTGGCTGGAGGTTTGGAGGCCCAGGCCTCCAGCCAGCTCCGCCATCAATGAGGCCTTCAGCCGAGGGCACAAAAGGCAGCTTGTGCGGTCACGCAGGGCAGCGGGCTGCAACCAGTAACAACCGGCCAGGCCCAAAGCAGGCACCGGCTGGGCACTGCATGTCAAACAAACTTGTTTATTAAATAGTCCCTGTGTGTTAAAGGTTGTGCCTTCTGGACAGCTTAATTTAATAAGAAGGCAAAAAATAATAACATGATGTTTTCCATTGGTGTTTGTTTCTACAAGGAGGGGTTTACTCAAGCTTGAAATTTCAGTTTAATGGAATCAATATAACTGAAGATGAAAAAAATGTCATTTTTCTCAGCTGACAGCTCGCCACCAAGTTGGTGCTTCTAAACTTCTGTTGTGGATGGATCCTCATCAGCTACCACCACATAATCCATCATACTCAAACACAACAGTTTATCCATACCTTACTTTTTTTCACTTTTGACTGTTCATTACTTTTCGCTAATTCAACTGTTACACATTACCTTTAGCTTACTAATTCAATGGTTTATCCACATTACTTTCAGAGAACTACTTCAACTATTTAATCACAATACTTATATTATAACTATTTCAACTTTCCAGCCATTAGTTTGAGTAATTTCAACATTTGTTCATTAGTTTCAGTTAGCTATTTAAACTCTCAGTTTAGTTAGTTTAGATTTCCATGGGTCACCACGTAACTATCGAGTTATCCCCCTGGCAAAAGGGACCCCTGGTTGGGAATCACTGCCCAAAGTCTAAACTTTTTAAAGAAATGACTCCACACATCAATCATGAGCCCTACTACTTCGCTACACACCAGTCCAGACTCATAAAAGCCTGGCGGACTGGCAGGAAGGCTGATTTCAGACACCAAAAACACAGAGGGCCATTTGTTGGTTCCTCAGGCCTCTTCGGTCAGGATTTCACACCGGCCAGAGAGATGACAATGCGTGCAGACGGGTGTGTGTGAAAAGCGACCTGGCCGAGCATCGAAAACCGCGAGTGGCACAGCCCAAACATGACATCGGTGGTGTTGTGTGTCCTTGCTTCACCCTTTTTAACTTCCACAGGTGGTGGCCACATTATCCATAGTAAAATATTTGACAAAATGACTAGTGTGTTTTGGATGAGGAGAGGGGGAATGGGGTCAGGTTGCCAGAACTGGCCTCCATTTAAAGTCACAAAATTAGTGATGACCCTTTTCTATATTGAAGTCTCTCACACATTATCAGATGTGAGAGAGAGTGTATGATTAATTATCACGCTGTGTTGCTTAAGCTTCTTGACTCTGTCGCTGGGTCGGTTGGTGTTACGGTCAAGATTAGTGCCGCTAGTTAAAAACATCACATACCATACATAAAGACCAAATCACAGAGAAGTGATGAGGTGATGAGATTTGGTGTACAGTCAGAAAGACTGCAGTTGTCCTTAATAACGTTTCTCTTTTCTGTTTCATCTTTCTAATAAATGCGAATTTTCAGGATTATTCTGTTCGCTTACATGGATCAGGTTTCATCACAGATAGTTAAACATGTAAAAGAGAGCTTAACCCTGAGAAATAAGTTCCACTAACTATACAGGGCAAAGTGAGAAGAGTTTGCAGGATATTTTTAGAAAGGTGTGGGCAAGTCATAGCTCCTCGTTGTTATAAAGGCTGACTTGGTGTTCGACTCAGAGCTTTTTTCTGTTTTCCAACCTGTGAAAAAGCTGAAAATTTCACAGCTATTTCCTTTTTTCACAGGACAGAAGGGTCATCGTCGACTTGCTATACATCCTTGTCGTCCCATTGCCCCCTTGACCTCTACCGTGACCTCTGGGCCTGAGAGCCGCTCTGCTTGCGCCCGGAGCTCTCTTCAAGGTTGATTTGAGAGATGTCACAAAGAGGAACAGAGAATAGACAGAAGTAAATGAAAATGAAAGAAAGACTAGTGAGTGTATTAAACTGTAATGTCTTAAATAACACTCAGGCTGAGAACCACCTGATGTTGGGAATTAACTGCCTCTTACACCATAAAAAAAAAAAAAACTTCTCAGTCTTACCACAAATGATAAAATGAACTCCACATAAGTGAAATAAACTCAGCATTTGTGGACGTTTCGCTACCTCACAACTGAAGCTGGGGTCAGAGTGTGGAAGGGATTCAGTTTCGTAAGAACATCAGGCATCATGAAAGCAAATGAGTCATCCTGTTTGTCAAAGAGCAGCTTTCACCACAGCGCTCAGAGCCTCAACAACTGCATCATTTACTTCAGGCTGTAGACTCACACATCCAGGCCTGTGAGTGTGTGTGCGTGTGCGTGGAAGGGAAAAGAGGGCCAAAAATGACACGTAGACACACACATCTTTGATTTGATACCTACATAGGACCAAACATGGCTGATTTTACACATACGGCAGGATAAGCAAACAACTCTAAGCTTTTAGGATATAAAACCATAAAATGTTCCACAAATTTAAGGGCACAGTGTTTGGGTGCAGCAAAAGATCAGCAGAAACTTGCCTCATTTTTCTATATTAATCTCGATAAACTGATTTGTTAAAGAAAAAAAAATTTCCTTCATTTCACACCTTTCAAAGGCAAACAACCCAGATGTTTCCGGTATATCAGACTGTGGTCTTGCATGTTCGGTGTTATGTTTCTTGGAAGGTTTCTCACCTAAGTAGTTGCAGCACAGGCAGGTGGCAGTGGTTGCATATATTTCAACCAACCGTAGAAACGGCAAAAAAAAAAATCAATCGCACTCAGAAAGGGGGCTTACCTGTGTGTACAAAGGCTACCATGAGGCCTAGGAGCACCAAGAGGAGGAATCTGCAGATGCTGCTGCTGCAAACCATGGTGGCTGTGAGGTGATGATGATGAGAGCGAAAGCGTCTCCAAAACTCCTCCAGCAGATACTTCAAATGAGTAACTGACCCCGAGAGAGGAGCGGGAGAAGGGTACAGAGGAGCGCAGGAGGAGGGGAGAGGTAGGCAGCTTAGGGGGGTGAGAGAAGGGGTGGGACTAGGTGTGCACAGGACTGTCTGGACAGTGTGGACTTTGTGAGCACATCATCGCAGGGCACACCCACTCTGAGGTCCTTGGGCCACATAGTTGGGTGTGAGGGGCAAACATTTAGCTGCCGCTGACCTTGGCTGGATCACATCATGAAGGTCTCTGCTGGGCATTTTTATGCCTTTACTCTTAGAGGAAATAAAACAGCAGCAAAGAAATCAAAAGATTCCAGTGGTGGAGGGTGTATTGAGATCAAAAAGTACCATTAATAATACACATAAAAGTCCTGCATTTTTAACTTGAACTACAGAATTATTGGACAAATATTCTATACATACAGTCCTATTGTATACAGGATACAGTATACATAATACAGAATGACTTGTTTTACTGTATTATGTTATTGGATTGTCATTACTGATGCATTGCTATGTACACAGCATTTTAAAAGGGACATTGCAGCAATTCAGTCTTGCACTTTCAAAAGGCTGGGGAACTCACAATAGACGGATTATAACAAGAACGGTCAAAATCAAAGTTGTAGCTGTTGAGATAATTTAACTCCAGGTCCTCACTCTGGGTGAGTGTTGGCTTCTATATTTCCCACAATGCAGCTGGTCTGATAGTCAGAATGAATAACTGATTATTCGTTTGGAGGGGAGATTTCTTTTTTTTTGTTATGCACTAAACAGTCAGGAACTCCATTTATGCATTGTCTGTGAGGCAACCTAGGAGTTGCAAAACTGTGCGTTACCCAAACTTCACCACATTTCTGTTGAGGTTTATATCATAGGAGGATGTGATCTAGCTAGCTATGTGGGAAGATGACATGCAATTATTAATCCTGTCTGTTGAGGTTTGACAGATCAGCTTTCTCTCTAAATGGGGTAAAGAGCTGTGAATGTCTGCAAAGTAGTGACTAGTGCTGTCAAGTACAAGTAGCAGCATATTAAGTGCACTATTTGCCTGTATAAATGCAAAAAGAAAAAGCCAAATAAAGCACCCCAAAATGCACTACAGGATTAATATACTGACTTTTACCTGATTTGACATGTAGTCAAGTGTATCGTCGCCTAAATAGCAATCATCCAGAGACAGTAAATGTTTGGTGTATTACTTAGGGACGCTATAACATATGAGCACATGCTGGCCAAACCTCCCCTTTATCTTTACGGTTACTGCCGGTAGTGAAAGCTTTTCAAAAAGGTTTGTGCTTCAGCATGCCAATGATCAGTGTGCGTGTTTAGAAATATCATGATACTTTTCATTAGAGGGAATTGGTGGGTTTCATTTCCTCTTTGTGGATTTAGACCTTGCGATTAATTTAATGTCAGTGTTGCACTACAAACCATCGGTGAGAGGATGAGCTTTCGTTTCCTGAAAAATAGTCAGTTGTGGTTTATGTGAGACTACACCTTGCTATCACTTAACGGTTTGTTTCTACTACAAACATAATCCACATCTCCTGTGGCAAAAATGCATTTTGTCAGCAGGATATACTACACATAGCATCTGAAGAAGGCATGTGATAGGATTACTCATTTTCATACTGGAATCTAAATTCTCATGCTGCGAGGAATTTAAAATGCTTTTTAGCTCATTAACTATGTGAATGCTGATACCTGGCTTCACTCATGTTCTCTTAAAACACCTGGCAATGATTACATTTCTTTTATACATTCCCAGCTTTTAAAAGGATCTCTGTGAAATATGATTTATCGTAGTGTGACCGGGTGAAAGCATGTGAATACAATGAACCTTGCACGTTTGTGGTTTTTCTTCTGAATAGCTCAGACACAAGTGTGAACAGCCCACACATCAGACTGTTTTATTATTCCATACTGCAATAAAAAAAGTATGACTCCAGCAGATCATTTTCATATATTATAATACAGATGCAGAATTGAAAGTTTATTCTTTAAACAGCCTAGTATTTTACAAGAAATAGATAACTACTTGGAACTTTTGAACATGTCCTTAAAACAGGACATAAGTGGGCACGAATCCTTGGGCTCTACTTTGCCGTCATTATCCATGAACACCCAGCAGAAAACATGGAGGGAAAAAGGGAGAGGGAGGATTAAAGTGAGAGGGGAAAACTTTCAATAAATAAAACAAAAACAATGGGCATAATCTCTCTAACCTTTCCCATAATACCCTAACCACCCCACCCATATATCCATATTTAAAATAATCCCATACAACGGAAGCCAAATTTGAAAATTGGTTGTCACTGCCAGTTTCAACAACAGGACATGATTCGGGGCCGAGCAGCTGATGCCGAACAGACATCAACGCCTCCGCAGACTTTCTCCAGAAACTTCACTTTATTTGCCGTCTGCTCTCTTGGCTGGCCAGTTTTCTCCGGTCCATTCCTCTCGAAGGCTTTCATCAGATTATAGGTCCGTAGGCCACAGAAAAACACACCCCGCCTCAGAGATCAACATTTGTTCACAATTTGGAGTATGTCTGATAAATAGGGAAACGAAAATAAAAGGTGAAAGTTGTGGAAGCAGTCGGGGGAGGAGGGGGACAGGCTGCGGCAGGGGTTCGGGTAAAACAGCTGCTGTTCAAATCGGATACAGTCAGTGGTGTTTGCTTGGCTGCAGTCTCTTAAAAGTCCTCCAAAGTCTCAATCTCTCCCATGTTCAATCTCTCAGATGACGCATTCACAGAAAAACCTGGAAAATGGAAAAAAAAAAAAAAAAGATGAGATATAAAAAGCAGTGACGTGTTGCTGCAGATTTATCAGATTTAGCAGATGGCTGTTTGCTCTCACCTAGAAGGCTGGGGTCTGCGCGGACCATCTTCTGCTTCTTTTTCTTCTTCCCTGAGGTGACGGTCTCAAAGCGCTGCTGCTGCTGCTGCTGGCCACTCGTATGGTTGGACTGGTAGAGCGACGAAGATCCTGTTCCACCCCATTCAGAATCCTGGACAACAGAGAGGTGTGGATTTAAGTTTTACTATTTAACTTCCCAGTGGTCCCAGTGATTGTGATTTGATTAACAATTAAAATCATCATGAAAGTCAACTGGTTTGTTTTTTCTGTTGAGAGTGATTTTCTGGTACAATTAAATCCAAACAAGACTTTCAAGTAACCTGGTGACAAAACGAGGTCACAGTTTACTAGTGTGGTAAACATGTCTTCATACACATTTATAGGAACTATTACTGCCACTTGCCAGGACATGGTGTTTCATGTTCCAGCAGGATGAAAATTAAGTGTCACTTATGCCATGGATACCATCCTCCACATTCATAAGACCATCCATAAATAAATACATTCAATTAGATGCCAAAATTATTTAAAAACCTGCTATTGCCATGAAAGTCATCCTGCTAAGTGATATGTAACACTGCCCACAATGGCATATCAAACACAGAACAACTAAGGGAGACAGATGATATAATTTATAAAAATCTCATGATACACATCATGTATTTCAACTCTAACCAAGACCTGATTTCAATTTTGAGAAAAGAAAAGTAATGTTAGCACTTATAAGTACTTAAGTATATGATGATGCGTAGCGTTAACGAGCCAGATGACTTTTAAAAAGAGGAACACATGGACAGACTGGTCTTCATCCCCATGCAGAAACAAGGAATAAGCTGCGCAGTGACATCTTTTGGGGCTGATCCAAATGCAATGCTGACACAAGACAGATTTAAACCAAAAATGTACAGTATTATACTGTGACGCACTGGCATGATGGGTTTGAACCTGCCACACAGAAATGCCCCAAAGAGAAAAAATATTTTTTAGGGGAAAGAGACAGATGTCTCTCTTTTTGATGGCATCACAAAACTCATATGGCTTTGGGAGGTGAAGTAGGACCATTGGTACCATTTGGTACCCATCTGCTGAGCCTTTAACTCACAAGTACCACTTCAGTCTCGCTCACCTGTTGCTGCTGCTGCTGCTGCTTGAGGGCTTGCTGTTGGTTCTGCGGTGCCTGTTTCTGTTGGTTTGCGTTCTGTTTGGCACGACGTTCCAGGAACTGCTTGGCGAAGTCCTTGGCCTCGGGAGTGTCCCCCAGATAGGCCCTAACGTAGTCGTGCACCTCGTATGGAGAGTCAACTTCTTTCAGGAAGGATGCAAAAGTTGGAACTGGCAGGGAGACGGATGAAGAATATTTGTGAGTTCAGCTTCCAGAAATGATCTATCGATAGTTGTGGGTGGAGTGCTTTTGCAAAAAACATTTTTTAAAAGTCTTACCATCCAGATTGTTGGCCGTGTTGAGGGTGTGCAGAGTTTGTTCACACCATTGCATGAAGGTGTCCTGCTGACTTTTACCAACCCCTTGAAACAACTTCAGCAGCTTCTCCTCCTCTTCTACCTTCTTATTGGCTCGCCCACTCACAGAGTTACTTCATGTGTACAAACAAAGGCCGCAGGAAGACAAAAAGAAGTCATTAAGATCTGTGTGTTACTCATATCCTTTGCATGATGCGATGGCGGTTCATCAGATGTCGTGACTAAGACATGACATTCTAAATAAATACCTGAGGTTGGCGTTGCCTTTGTTGTTCTTCTGCGTGCCGCTTTTCCTCTGCGGAGGAGGTTGCTGCACGGCCTCTTTCACGGCCTCGTCCCAGAAGCCCATATTAGAGTTGTGGGTGTCACCCCAGATGCTGCTGGAGTCTGAACCCCAGTTAGTGCAGGTGCTGGTGTTCACAGACCCCCACACAGTGTTACTCAGAGGTGTCTGTGAGGAGAGTGAGATACCATTACTGACGTCACACCTGATTAATCTGCCTGTTGCTTTCTCAATTTTATCAGTTGTTTGGCCTTTAAGTGTCAGGAAATGTCGAAAGGAAATAAATCAGTTTTCTTTCACAAAACAAATTTAAAAAAGCATAAAATCACAACAACTGAAAAGCTGAGACTAGAAAATGTTTTTCAAATGTGCTTAAAAACTGCCTGAAAGAAGTGATCAATGATAACAGCTGCAGATTCATTCTCTGCCTGTTGACTAATACCCCTTTTCCACTAGTACCTACTCGGCTCGAAACTACTTAGCCTCGGTTTGTACGCGCTTCCATTACGTGTTGTTAGTACCTGGTACCAGGTACTTTCGTCAGAAAAGTACCTACTCGGCCGGGGTTCCAAGCGAGCTGAGTCGAGCCGAAAATGTGACGTCGGCAGACGGCAGGTACCCACTGATTGGCCAGGGCGTGACGTCACTAGATGCGTCGCCGGAGAGCAACTCGTTCATAAGAGTCAACCGCGCCATTTTTAAAACGCAATAACAACAAACAACGACACGATCAGAGATGGCTGCACAGAAATCAACCCCATGCGAGCAACGGCGAGGTGCAGACATTTCTTTGTCTGGTGGCCTCCATTGCTCCGTAGTCGTTTCGTGTTTGTGTCGCATAACAAATAACGTCGCTGGAGTTTCGGCCGCGTTGCCACGGCGACCCCACCCACGCTGAGGTGGTACTCTATGTAATGGAAAACGACCGAAACTGAGTCGAGTCGAGTTCGAGCCGAGCCGAGCCGAGTGCAGGTACTAGTGGAAAAGGGCCATATGTGATCTACTGTCTCAGCTCTACATTCTTCTTTACTTGAGGTTACTCAAGGTTATCTGAATTAAAGAAGTGGCATAACATTCAGGCCGCCATTCTTTAGATTTAGATTATTTAGACTTTAGATTTATCAAGAGCTCAGAGTGACTGACATACATCCAAATTCAATGAAAACTACATTGAAATTGATCATTATGGTGCTGAATTGACTTAAAATCCACACCCAACTGTGCTGCTCTGTGTAGCTTTTATCTTCTTTTAGCCAATAAGACGGGGTATCGTATGGGTCACGTACAGTTCTGGTTTGACTGCGGATCTGTTGGGAGACAATGGGGTGTTGTTGTTGCTGCTGTTGCTGCTGCTGTTGATGATCCTTCCGCTGCTTCATCTGCTGGGCCTCTTCCCTTTGAATCTCCAGCAGAGATTTGGTATGGACCGGCTGTTTGGCCACACTGCCCCAACCGGACAGCTTGGCCTGGGGCTGCTGAGCCTGCTGCAAGGCCTGCTGCTGCTGTAGCTTCATGAACTCTTGTTGCTGACGTCGCTGCTGTGGGGGTGGGGAGGAAAAAGTAGCTCATGAAGTTGGCTAAGTGACAAAAGCTTGTCAAAAAATATACTTACTTATAACTCAAGAGAGGCACTAAAACATTGCTGGCAACAGAAGCACCTCGACTTGAAAAACAGAGGTCCTTACCTCCTCCCTTGCCTGTCGTTCTCTCTCCTCTTCCAGTTTCTGGATCTCGGCCAGTGACAGGGCGTTCTGAGTCTGGTTTATAGCATTCGTCGACTGCTGGCCCCACTTTGAGGACGATGGAAGCTGATGAGCAGGTGAAGGAGTTTTGTCAACTTTTAAATACATGTAGTCCTGTCTACTTCTGCTGACTACAGCTCTGTGCCCTCACCTTCATTAGTACAAGCTGCTGTTGCTGCTGCTGAAGTCTTCTGAGGGCCTCCTGTTGCTGCTGCCTCTGTCTCTGCAGCTCCTGCTGTCTTTGGGCCTCCTGCTCTCTCCTCCTCTGCTCCTCCTCCTGCTGTTGGGCCAGAGCAGCGGCAGCCGCAGCAGCCGCCGCTTCTTCCTCTAGTCGCTTCTCCTCCTCGCGCCTCCTCAACGCTTCGAGCTCCTCCTGCTTCCTGCGCTCCTCTTCCTGGTGACACAGAAAACGAGTTTTAGCGAGATGTTTCACAAGGTGGTGAAGTATGAGACACGTTTTCTTAAGCTTACCTGTTTGCGAAGGAACTCCTCCCGTTTCTTTCTCTCCTCCTCTTCCCTCCGCCTCTCCTCTAATCTGCGGAGAGCTTCCTCTTGTGCGAGTCTCTCCTCTTCCTCTTTTTGCCTGCGCTGTGCCTCCTCTTGTTCTCGCTGCCGTCTTAAAGCCTCCTCCTAAAGATTTACGCGCTGGGTGAGTATGTGTCTCAAAGCATTTAAGTGCTTAGGACAGATGCTATTCAGACACTGCACCTGTTTTTGCCGTGCCAGCTCCTCTTCTTCCAAGCGTTTACGTTCCTCCTCCTGTCGAGCTCTCAGGGCCTCCTCAAGTCGTTTCCTCTCCTCTTCCTCTCTTTTGGCCCTCATTTCTGCCTCGCGCCTCTCCAGCTCCAACTGTCAGATTACACATTAAAAGTGCAGTCTTGGTATTATCCCCATAGATGTGACAGCAGAGCACATTTCTGACTAATCGTATATATTACAATGAGAGTTAGCAGCTTTGGTTTGTGATTTCAGACTATCACGATGAAAGGTGAGCAGAAATACTGTTTACCTTGGCAGACTTTGACTTCTCTAACTGCTGCATCTGCTCGATGGTTGGAGCCTGTGCCATGGAGTCTATAGGTAAATCCCAAACGCTGCTGCCATCCCATGCTATCGAAGGTGATAGAGAATGATGCATTACAGCTGCTTTTACATGATTTATACTCATGTGTTTAAAAAGGGAAGCAATGCTGCAGAGTTTAATGGGAGAAACCTACTGTTGGGAGCGGCTTGTTGGAGGTTTGGTGTGCAGGAGGCCTGAGACGACGGGTTCTGCATTTCCCACACAGAACCTGAGTCTGGTACAGACAGGGACCGGGTAACAGGAGGTAGGAGGCTCTCAGACGCTCTACAAAAACACAAGAAAACAAAAATAATAAAATGCCACACTCTCTTGATGCCAGTGCAAGGTAAGACTTCCACACGATGATGGACAGGCACAGACATATTTAGTGGGGCGATACATGATTGTGCAGTAGTGTGTGTTGCCAACCTTATCTTGAGAGCCTGGTATTGCTGTAGAAGCAGGTTGATCTGCTGTTGGTGCTGCTGCTGCTGTTGAAGAGGAGCTGAGCTAAGAGCTGCAGCTTTCTGCTGGGCCAGGGCCTGAGCATACTGCTGCCTGAACGATGGGAAACAAATGGATGGAGTTAATATTTGAATAAATGGAGCTAATGTTTGAATAAATATCAACAATGAATTATGTACACTGTACATGTTAGATGCTTATTTCCTATATGTAATAATGTGACTTAGTATGATGTATTGGTTTGACTTTTATTATTAGGTGACAGTCATTGATTGTAAGGCGAAGATTAACTTTGCAACCTGTTCCCATTATATAAATCCGTTTTTAAATGTCTGTATTTGGATGTTTTTATCATGACACATGCACAAACAATGCTGCAACATCAAAGGATTACCTGAGGAGGTATTGATACTGGAGCTGCTGTAACTGGTAAAGGTTGAGAGCAGTGAGCTCTTGTTGCCTCTTCAACCTCTCTTGATCACCATCCCCCTGTGTTACATAAGACAACACAGTCAGAACAAATCAAAATTAAACAAGTAAAAAGGTACAAGGTCCAACAAACAAGGATGCCTGATGAGTTTGTATCTTATTTACACTTCAAGGTCTCGTATCTGGATGAAATCCACAAAAGATTTAAGACACTTTTCATTTACACTGAGCCACATATATTCACTTTGTCTGAGCTACATGCAAATCAAGGTCAGCCCTCCTCCAGAATTAGTAATGCACCTGAAGCAACCCAAAACAGCAGAATAACTTCTGAACTTTGGTGTTTTAGTTACACCAACAACAGTTGAGCTTGTCTTAGTTTACGAATATCCATAAGTCCCTAACACATGAATGGATCTTATTTCTGAACTGAACCAGTGAGACAAAAGTCGTCATTGCTCTAAATCGTGCCAGTCTATCTCTACACAGATCACTCAGTGGTAGAACTGATCTAGGTGATACTGATCTAACAGGTCGGTGTGCTTTGTATTCGATTGTATGTGTAGAAATGTCTGGAGCTTTATTCAAAGAGACAAAGAAACATTTTATTGTAATTTTGGTTTAACTTCAGCTGGTTTTATCACAAGAACAGAGGAGGCAGACCATGGATGTGTCCTCAGGCAGACAAGAGTTGTGCGATAAAGGAGTAAAGATCACCTGTGTCTCTTTGGAAGACAGATCAATTTACACCTTATCGACATTTGGCGAAAACGCAGCATTCAGTTCTCTTTGAATGCTTCTTGAATTTACACTTATGTTTTTTTCCAGATCGGATAGCTAACACATCAGCCCAAGAGACAAGTGTAAATGGGGTCTTAGCACTTCAGATCAGACACAATCTGGTAATTCCATAAACAATGAAATACCTTTTTACATGATTTTAATGAAAAAAAAAACTGCTGCCTGAAAAACAAAATCCATCAAGTCAAAGAGAAGAAACACTCGATCACTGTTGCATGAGGGATTCCTCTGACACATCTTACTGAAAGAAAGAGTGGAATAGCACACCACCTACAGGCCATGGATAGTACTGGCACTTGGAGCTGATAACGCAAACCTTTGAACAGAAGGAACAAAACAGGGCACACTGAGTAAACACAGACCTGTAGAGGTGGAGGTGCGGGCCCTGGAGTGAACGGCACCCTCCCCCATATCTTCATGATCTCTCCAAGTGGTTGAAATACATCGTCACACCCTCTTTTGACTAAGAGAGACATTGTGAAGTAACCAGCCTGAAACCACTCTGTCATCTCCTGGTTACTGAAAGGACCTGAGAGAGCAGAGAGAGAAGCAGGAGGTTCAGGGGCGATGCTGGAGCAGCTTTGGTACAGTATAGAGACTTTAAGTCACATTTTGAGCATATAAGACCTCATCCAGTCTCACCCTGTATCTCTCCTTGGGGGTCTTTGTAGAACCACTTGAGAGCAGCCTCGTGGGTGAGCGGCAGACCTGCAGGTTTGGGCTTTTCTGAAGTTTTGGCTGCAAGTCTGTCATCGTCCAGCACCCCATCCTGAAGGTATGCTACCATCTTCTCTGCCTCCTGTACAAGGATGGCAGCCACGACACAGAATATTTTAAAAAGATTACATCACTCATGATATTTAAATCAATACAACCGAACATAAAAGGGCTGCCTCCTCTGCCTATGATTAGACAACAAATTGGTTGTTGAGATTTCAGTGGACAGAAACTGTGTGGCAACTTGTTTAATGGTCTTTTATGGGACATGAAATGTTAATCATTCACAGAGAGTTAGCCACATCTGTTATCACAGTATGCTTTCGCCTTCATCTGATTTTAAAAGATCCCTAAATTCAGTCAACAATATCTTGCGACTTAGTAGTTGAGAATAACATTGCCATCTTATGACAAATTTTCATGTTATAGGTCTAGAAACTTACCTGCTCAAAGTGTTTCAGTCCCTCATCTTCATCTGTGTCGTGTGGCACATTGGTGGGCCTGCCAATCGGTGCCAATATACTTGAAGGGAAGGGCAACGGATTGTTCATTACCACAGGAACCTCCATGGGCTTTTGCTGTGGCAGCTGTATGGTGGGCGATGGAGCCGTTACCTCTGCACACAACAGTGCACGGAAAAAGAAGACATTAGGAGGTTTCACAGGTCAGGTACAACCAACGGCAAGAGAGTCCTATTTTCAGTGAAACTGAAGACCAAAATCACACCTGCAAGGGTGGTCGAAATGTGGGTCATGGGGAGGGACTCTAGCATGCTGTTAGACATGGGGATGTGCAGAGGGACTTTGCAGGGCTCAGGCGGGAGCTCCAGGGGCGGTTGCCGTTCAACTGGCCTCTCAGACTCTTCTGTTTTCCTGGGCTGGCTCTGGGATATAGTCTGAGCAGGAGCCTGGGGCTCTGAGACTGCAGGAGCAACAGGTGAAGCGGCAGGTGGAGCCTCCTCTGACACTCTTGGTAACTCTAAAATAAATAAATAAATAAAATTAGATACAATGGTAAAGAAGTGAGGTGGGATGACCGATATAACTATTATCCTCAGTGAAGGTGAGAGAACCATATCCACATCATTCCTTTCCATTGGTCACACTCGTGTCACGTGGGTTTGATTGCTTTGAAATTGCTGCCAGTAAATTCCTATTTTATCATGGTACTTGGTGAACAAAGCAGCCACTATCTGCCAAGCAATTTCATAAATGACTCTTGTAAACCTAAGATAAATTGTGAGTCTCCCAATGCAAGCATGTGTCTAAACTTTGGTGTTTCTGATCAAGAACAGCTTAAGCGGTGCTTTTCTGTAGCTGAAATTAAAATTCTGACCATAGGTAAGGAAAATTCAAACAATGTAGAAATCATTCTAACCACAAAATCCTGTGAAGGCAGACTTCTAATTCTTGCATAAAGTTCATTTGAGAAAAACACATTTAAAAGAAATCAGCACTGAAACAATCAAAGCAATGAACCTTTTCGTTCGGCCTCTCTCTTGGCCTCTGCATCTGTTTCTTTGGTCTCTTTGGACTGACAGTCCTCTTCCTCCAGGCCCTCCTCACACTCTTCCAAGGGTTTGAAGTCAAGCTCCGCTTCTTCCAGGATTGGCTCCTTAGAGGCTTTCTGAATACACAACAGAGAACACAATTACAGTGACATACATTTGGATAAATAAATGGCACATCAATACTTCATTTGAAAGTCTTCACTAACAAATTCAAAACACTCCTTGGGTCTCCTCTTACCTTGAGGGAGAGAAAGGCCCCTGATGAGTCGAATGTTCCTGCCTCCTCGTCTGCGTCCTCCAGACACCACTCTGGCAGGCTGTCCCTCTCGTCCTCCATGCTGCCGCTGCCCGAACGCGGCCTCCTGTAGCCACGCTCGTCTTCTCTTGCATCAAAAGGAAAACGGCGTCGTTGCTCTGGGTGTTCCCGCCACCCTGCTGACCGAGGCCCATCTGGGAAAAAACAAGGGAAAATAGTTAGTATTGTACAAAACATTCTCAATGCTTTTTAACCACCAGTAACACCACTGAAAGTGCATACAATTACAAAAACACTTAAATCATGATTTTTTAACATGCATTGAGACGTGTAGTTAAAAAGCACAGCAATACACTACTGAATTTCCCCTCTCACATAAAATGTGCTGTTAATTGGTATGTGTTACATGCATTATCATTTCTGACAGCCAAGCTAACAAACCAGCTGCTACGCAGAAAGAAAAGTGAAGCTGATGCATTATTCAAGAAGGTTATATGGTAAAGATTTCCTGAGTGCTACAACAATGCAAAAGATCACACAACAGTTGCTGTACCACATAAACTGACCTTATTCTGCAACAGGAAATACAGAGAAACATTTATCAAAAATGAAAGGTATTACTAATGTGGTCAGTACATGGCCCACCTGGGCTTGGAGGGCACCATCGGTCACCATCCCGTCGAGTACCCGCCAGGCGCCAGCCCCCCTCATCATCCTCACCATTCTGATCATCGCGAGAAGAACGCCAGTTCTCACTCTCTGAACGCGTGAAGTCGTGCTTCCTCGGTAGGCCTGTTCCTGCATCCTCATAGTTGCCTCGGACTACAAAGAGAAGTGGGTGGGGAAGGTGGTTAAAAGTGAAGCCTTCATCATTATATTGTTAGTTTACATTTAATTAGCAAGCTCATGTAATGCTGTCATTCAATCAAAAGAATGTATTTGTGTCATTTATACCTACTAAAGAAATCTGAACTTTCTGTGGGTCAATTATTAAACTTGTACAATGGTACACTTACTGTGATTCATAGGAAAATGTCCTGGAGCAACATCTGCCAGGTTAAAAGAGAACAACAAGTAAATAAGCAAGTGCATTTGCCACACCATGTATTGATTAACTGACTAACAAAACTTGTCACCAACCTGGGTCTTTTCGACCTGGCTTTTCAAACCTTCTATCTCCCCTGTTAAAAAGAAACCCACACAAACATTATATAAAGTCATAGCAAAAAGAGTTTTAACTGACATCTTGCAAAACCTCAAACTGAACATTTGTATATGGTCAAAACATGAGTGGATTTCTACAACAAAACTTGACACTACAAATGGGTATTGTAATACCTTTCTTCCCAGCTTTGGGATCGGTGCATCTCCCTCCCTCCACGACCAAAACCTTCCACATCATCAAAACTTCTTTGGTAAAACCCTCCATCTCCTCTTCCCCGGCCTGAAAACAAGTTGACATGACCTAATATGACCCAAAGGGCTCTAGTTGCTAATGTGCAACTGCTAAGAATGAACTACACTTTAGGTAGGATATTTAACATTATGATCAAAGGACCAAATGTGTTTCAAATATCAGCAGAGGTTTCAGAAAACATTCAAGATTTTCCACAACAGGTGATCTTAAAGTCTCTACCGACCTTCTGCAGCTATTAGTCACAGGTGCTCAGGTGGATTAACCATTGAAAATTCAACCAAGCAAACCCAAACATACAACTGACCAACTACACAAATCTACTTAATCATGATGCTGTAGTTTCCCTGTCCTTTTCCATCCTGATGTGCAGTAGACCAGCCCCTGTGGTTTCTAATTCATCCATTCTCTGCATGATTCATAGAGTATGTCCACCATCAGTGACAAAGTAGTTTGCCTGTAGTATGCTGTTGTAATTTCCCTATATTCTCTTAGTGTCTGTCAGACAACAAACATTATTGTGCGTTACTGTAAACCATCTGATTTCTGTACCTGCTTCCTGTTTATAATGAAACTCTTTATGACATGGCTTCTAAAAAAACTTAAATTTAGCTAGTCCAGAAAACAGTCTATGAATGACTTAACTGTCTGACATGCTCGCACAACACACTTCATTTGAAGCACACAGTAGCCAGTTCTGCATATGCTTAACTTCCCAAAAACTTTAACATGAGCACTTAAAACAGCACTGTATCATACAGTATGCACCTTTTACTGATTAGAGGATGTGTATAGGTCTCCAACTATGTGTGAGCTGCAAACATTCAGATTTTTAACATGGTTTTTCATGTGTGAGACATTCAAGCAGCTGGGGGAATGCCAAGTAAGCACAACACCTACAGAGTTCTAATATTACACCCCTTGTCTCAAGCGGTAGCCAAATTGGTGGGATTCTCAAGGCATCTCAACTATCTGCAGTTGTTGCGACTTTGGAAACTACATAGAGAGAATTTCTAAATAGCTAAATTAAGGCTTATTCGACAAATGAAACCACCTTCAGCTACTTTAAATGAGAAAAGAAACATTAAAAAATCCATGCATGATGCTGGTCACATTCTTACCTCTACCCCTTGAGGTACTTCGGCCTCTTGGTGCCCCTGCTATCGGACCGCCTCCTCGCCCTGTCAGCCGAAGTACAGCTGCGCTGTTTACAGACATGGAAAAATTTCTCTGCAAACACAAACGAGGGAGGGGTGCGAGGGGACGAACAGCAAGCTCTTAGTTATCTTCTTTGCAGTTGCTTTGTATGTGACAGCAATTGGCAAAAGTACTGTATAATCCAATAAGTGACAATAAGAAGCCAAATGGCCAGAAGCCATATTTATGTTGGTCTGGTTGATAAGTCACAAACAGTTTATGATCTTCCCATTTCTCACCAAGATAGAGACCTGACATAATAATAAGCACTCCTACCTGTTCCTCCTCTGTAAAAGACACAAGTGCCAAAGGCGGCAAGGGCTCCTCTTGCAATATGGGCAGAAACTCCTTATCGTGTAGGTCTATAGGGATCTAGAAGCGAGAAATAAATAATCACAGGCTTCACTGTTAAGATGCTCAAGGCTTTGAATGAATGTGTTATAACACACCAAATAAGGAAGATGTAAATCTAGTCTTGGCAGTAACATAATTAGTATGCAAATCATATTTACTGCGTAAACAGCTAAGATGCAGATGTTTTAGGCCTACCAACCTTGTTATCCTTTACATAAAGTGCTAACATTTCTTCTCTCCCGTAGCGATAATCTGCAAGTTTATACTTTGGCAATGCAGGTGACAGGGGTGGCGAGGCAACTGCACAGCCGCTTCCACCACCACCACTGCCACCACCTCCAGACAGGGCACGGAGCCTGCAGAGAGAAAGAGAGAAAGGGTAATAAAGGCAGAAGGGACAGAGGAAGAGGAGACAATAGAAGAGTTGAAATGGCAAATGGTTCTTGTCTGAACACGTATGAAAGGGCTGTACTGGGCCCAGACAGAAAACCTGTCTAACAAGCTATAGATCACATCCCTCCCACTAATCAATGAAATCATGCCAGTTCATTTACCATTCTGGTCCAAAGTTAAGTGTCTGGGTTTCGGCCATTCTTCCTTGAAGTTCTGCAAATATGAAAAGGGGGAGAGCATTAGTACCACTCAGTATATAGTTTATGGTGTAACAATACTATTGTTTAAAAACTAATTACTTTCAAGAAAATAAATATGCGCATCACCACTTTGTTGTAGTGTGTAGTACGTGCTTACTTATGTAGCTTATTTTTTCTAAACAAATATTTGGTAATAGTTTGATAGTCTCAGATATTAGTTTTGTTCATATATTAGTAATCCAGCAGCTTGCTGTATTAATTGTACCTCTTCAGAAGTACTTTTGTGCAAATTTTAGCTTGAAAATAATATTGCAATTACTGTTATTAAATACACTGTCCTACTCCTGATTCAGTGTGTCCATCTATACATAGCTGAATAGTCTTGATTCATTATTAGTTAGTACATGATAACTACAACTAATTTATTTTTCTATCCAATTATCAACTTCTTGATTGGCAGCCCCTCAGGATATATAGCCCATCCCAGCAGCACACCAGCAGTGTACAGTTTCAATCTGCTAAAGCTATTTTAAGAAGTCTCCCAGACTGCAAGGAGGGTATGTCAGGCACCTGTAATTGACAAGGAGGTTTCCTTTACTACACCTACTAAACTACAAAAAAAATCTAAAATGTATGTTTTAGCAACAAGGCTAGTAGTTTGCGTATGTGAGTGTCTAAACTCTCAGGGCTTTCTCTTTCATTTCGGCTTCAAAACGAGGATTTATTAGTATCGAGACTTCCTCAAATATCGGGCACAAAAGGCGACAGGAGACTCACAATACCTCTGACCATATGGGAGCCGCGATCAGCCACGTGTGTGTTAGTGCAGTTTGGAGACTTTAGAGGCGATCCTCCCCACATGTGCAGCACGATGTTAACGTGACGTGAAATAGTAAAGCGACCAACTGGCTGCGTTTACACAACATTAAGACTGGTTTGACTACGACTTTTTTTTTTTTTTTTTTTTTTAAGAGGCCACAGATCGCCAACTTACTTCCTGAAATGTGTTCACAACACCTCAACTTCTATCAGTTTGATTATGTCAGACTTTATGATAAGGAGGGGGACGGTTTAACTCAGCTCAAACAAAAAAAAAGGTTGACCATAAATGTTCATGAAAAGTTATCGGGATATTTAGTCTGTCCAAGAGTCCACCGTGTGGTCTTACAGAAAGCTATGAACTTACCCAACACTACCCGGACAGACCCATCCCATTGATACACGTCACACTGAAACTTATGTTAATTATACTGACGAATAATGTTAGAAAATGCTTATAATGCTCACTACTAACTCGGAAGATTAGGTAGAAACCAACATTACGGTAGCTAATTTAGCCCGCTAACCAGTCAAATAAACAACTAACACGGATAACGAGTCACTCACAGGACACTGACATCGGCAGAAACGTTTCCTAATATTTATTAGTTGTAGTTATAGTTGAGTTGAAAGGTGGCAGTAGCTAGTTATTAGGCATCCACTTGCTACATGCTTGTGTGTTTTAGTTAGCCAACGGCGCTTATGCTAGTTAGCACGTTAGCTAGCATCGCTACATCCAAACGTTACTAAAATAAGCCTCTTTAAGAAACAGCTAGCCACCTGTGTATTCACGCTACATTACTCAAACGTAAAAGAAAACGCATTGTCACATATTATATGTAAAGTTAATGTAACAGTGCTCCAGCCTGAGTTAATCCCCCCCCCCAACACTTGTGGCTAGCATGCTAACAGGTTGGCTAAGATGCTACACGCGGCCTTCGAGCAGCGCGGATCCGCCCCGCAGCTCCCCGGGCCCGGCCCCGCACCGAGACACACTGGAACCCGCTGCTGCGAGGCCAAGTAAACATGGTGGTTTAACAGCTCATCCCCCCCTCCTCCTCCAACAAAAAGAAGCGCCCCCAGCTCGTCAGATCACGGCTCTATGACCCGGAGCTGTCCTTTAAATGTCCGCAGGTTTCCTCGGTGGTGTATTTAAACTTTGTCTGTCTTACCTCGGCTTGTTGTGACAGACAGCTCGGGGTTTGTGGTGCGAGGTGTATGTGTCTCTCTAGACTCTCTCTCTCTCTCTCTCTCTCTCTATGCACAAGATGGCTGAGTGCAGGTCACATGACAGCTTTGCACACAAAACCCGTATGCACTGCAAAGATTTGCTGACTAGCAGCACACGTACTTACAAGCAGTAGGCTGAATATCACCGCTGTTCATGAATTAATGCTGACTTCACTGACGCTGATATTTCCTGTGCCTCTTGTTAACATAATGTGGAAACTCACCTGCGATTTCATTGTCAAACATCACATAAGTTCTGGACAGTCTGGACTTTTTTTAAACATACTAACTTTGTCAACTCTTTTATTCTTAAGCACTTTTTTCAGTGCACTAACTTCATGTGCTCTTTTACTCTTGAGAATATTATTTATGACTCCGATAAAGCAGATGATGGTGCTCTTGATTATCTGATTAATTTCATTATTCTGCATGCAAATGTATTTATTCACAAAGCTATTTACTAAATCATCTGAGATACTGAACTCCTAAAACACGTTCATATATATCTTTATAAAACAACAATACAACGTAATACACTTCTTAAACATTTTATTTCCTGAAACCCCTAAATCAATACACTTCTATCAATCTATCTATCTATCAATTGGTTTTATGATGGACATGAATAAATGATAGTAGTTGTTTATAACTTATTTTTTTATTGCTTTTATTTGCTTTGGATTTTTTTTCCTAATTATTCCTCTGCTATTGCACTATCCTATTTGCTGCTGTAACACTGCACATTTCCCAGTTGAGATATTAATAGAAGATTATCTTATCTTGTCCTGTCTCATCTTATGTTATCTTTTCTTTGTATATCTGTTAACGAATGTGCCTTATTATTATTATTTTTATTTATTTTAATGTATATGTCTTTTATATGCAAGTATTTAATACTTACTTTACTTACTTAAACTTAATACATTAACACATTAACACAGATTTTTGATACTACTGTCTGCTTTATAATCTTGTCTATTTCATTTTTAATTTATACTTTTGACTCGTAGTACTTGCTTTCACCCTTATATGTATTTACTGGTTATGAAAAACTTAAATAAATTAAACAATTTATTTATTTAAGTTTTTCATTTTATTCTTCTTTATGCCTCTACTCCACTACATTTTTGTACTGCATTACTTTTATTAGGCAACATTAGTTACTAGTTACTTTGCAGATTGAGATTATTAATATGAAGTAGTTTCTACAGATAAATGTTTATTATATTATATTAAGCAATTGGGAAGTATATAAACCTAGTAGTGCCATCGTCACCAGCTGCAACATTAAAGTAAAACACACATTAACAACTATATTAAACACGTTAACAACTACATTACAATTATATAATATTTATTATTATGAAATGGGCGATTCTGAGTAATGAGCAGTTTTACCTTTAGCAGTTTCAGTTCATTTTACTAATACTTTTGTACTTTTATGGGTGAGATTTTGAATGCAGGACTTGAGTAGGAAAAGACACAGAGGAGGGGATAATAGTGTTTTAATACTCTTTTAATACTTTAATACTCTACAATCAGTCCAGCCACATTATTTTGAATCAGTCCTCTGTTGACGTTGATTAGAGTTTTATGTTCAGTAAAACAGGAGGTGGGAAACAGTTATAAAATACTAACTAAATTATATATACTGAAGAGTAAATCATTTTGAGTTCATGGAGTTGGGAATTTTCTGGAGTCTGTCTTTAAAGGACCTACCAGCTGGCTCGTTGGTCTAGGGGTATGATTCTCGCTTTAGGGTGCGAGAGGTCCCGGGTTCAAATCCCGGACGAGCCCTACTTTTCACCCCAGGACTTTCCTTTATCCTGTTACCTTTCTCACACATGTATTGTATACTGAGTGTCTTTATATATATATACACAGAAAACAGGTTCTTCATGTAAACAAAGATTTTATGTGTCCTTATATTTATACAGCATACATACACTTTATACACAGACTTTATGTGTTTTTATATACGCACGGAGTCTGCATGTCCGTACAATCTGTGGTTCTCATTGTTGAGAGTTAGGATAGTAGGTCCTGCTGCTCCGCTCATCTGATGGCTATTTTGGATATTCATCCTCCCCTTTCACTTTCGTGTAATCATCCACCTTGACAAGCTGCAACATTAAAGAGATGCTGCAACAAAAATGATATTTTATGCTTAGTGCTTTAATTACCAGCTTGAAAACTGTGTCTTTTGCAAAACAGGAAAGGTTAAATATGAAAATGACTGACCCCGACGTGATTTGAACACGCAACCTTCTGATCTGGAGTCAGACGCGCTACCGTTGCGCCACGAGGTCTGAACAACTCTCCTTTAATCATAGATAAATAAACACATCAGTAAAATAACGTACTGTTTTCATGTGTATAGATTAACATATACATTGCGATAATGGATTTGCATATGAATGGTGGTAGGAAGGTGTCATTATTAGTCACTTGCTGGTAAAATATTACGGCCAATCTTCCATATTTCCACATATATCCACATCGTCTTCTTGTAATCTGATCGACATACACAGCACTCAAGGCCGGTTAGCTCAGTTGGTTAGAGCGTGGTGCTAATAACGCCAAGGTCGCGGGTTCGATCCCCGTACGGGCCACAGCTTTTTTTTTTTTTTCTGCAAACACCTTGAATATACTTACTAATCACGTTACATTGCACTATTAAATGCTGCGCCACATATCTGGATCACATGTTCTGGTGTTATGTTCAACTACTCGAACATGTGTTGATATACTTGAATGGAAAGTACACATGTACAGTACACAATGTACATCTATGTATATGTACATTAAGTCCCCAAGTCCACATACATTATATGTGCTGACTGATTATGTATTATGTATATTATGTATGTGTCTACCATTTCGCTGTACTATTACTATACACTTTAAGTAGCACTTAACAAGTTAAGTTTTATGGTAATCTTAGTGGAGACCAGGGATGGTTGTGACAGCACAGCTTTAACCATGAAGGGATAACCTGCGAGTCATGAGGTCATTTTCATGTATATCCAAATTTTTTAATGACCTTACATGTGACATATCACAGCTCTGTGAAGAAGTATTCAGTTTTTACAGAAAACACTGATTTTCAGTAAACAAAGTTTTTTTTTCCTTCCTTTTTTTTAACCTGGTTTACATATATGATTACCAATACTGTTGAATTATGTGCCTTAGAAACGGGATGAGAAGATGGCAGGTCTGGATAGGCTCTTAGGCTTCATAAAAAGGTGTCAAAACATAACATAAGAAGTTCAGAGACAACTATCTTGCATATTTTGGGGTTTGCTCTCAATATTAAATCCTTCTCACTTATTTTTATAACTTACCCCAGGATATGTTACAACGTTCTCCAGTAGTCGGGCTTGTTGTAACAATGCACCTCCTTGTATTTGACATCAATCAATAACATCTGTGATATAGTTAGAGAAGTTGGAAACATCAATAGTGGATAATAGTAGACAAATAAAGGTACATTATGTCAATATTTGAGTTACAACCCTCACCTGCCTCCCTTACTGCAGCAGCATACAGTCTGACTGCGTCTTTGCTGGATTTGATCAGAGTACAGTAAGTTTGTGAGCTGCTGCCACCATAGAGGAACACAATGTCCTCAGCCTGAGTAACTGCAGAATAATGTAAGGTCCCCTGTAGAAAGGTTACAATGGTAAAATAGTCCAGATATTTTACATGACCTTGAAAGTTATTATTAGTTGTTGAGCTAATATATTTTCATTTTATAAGCAGTCTCAGTACTTTTGCATAGTTATTTTGCCTGGAAGAGTATTAACTAGTTTGATTTTTTTTGGCTAATTTTGTGCTGATGACATTATATGAAGATTAAATAAGATCTAATACGTATTGTGGATTTAGGACAATTGGCAGGCCTGACATGTTTTGATAGCATGTCAACATATATATTTCATCTGTTTTCTTATTCCTCTCTTATTGCATAACAGGCTTATCACTGAAGGAAGTAAGGTGAGATTCCTCCCAGTTTACTCATGACTTTCAAGTAACAAGTTCCCGAGATCATTTTTCCGTCTTTTGTGTTCCTGCAGCAGGAAAAAGATGACGTTTAATTTCTCAAACGTCAGTTTGAGATCAGGAGATAAAGTAATCTCTAAAAAAGCGAAAACAAGGCGTTGGTGGTATAGTGGTTAGCATAGCTGCCTTCCAAGCAGTTGACCCGGGTTCGATTCCCGGCCAACGCAAAACCTTTTTTTTTCCTTTCCGGGTCATTAATCTGACTTTGAATATCTGGCACAATTTTAAGGTTGTTTACATCTAAACATGAACCGTGTGCAGACATTTAATGCACAAGATTCAAGGTCATTATTGTCATGAGCACAACAACATGAAAATTGTCCTTGGCAATGAAATTCAATTCTACAATGTAAAAAACTTAAAGAAATAAGAAAATAACTTGTGACATAAGATATAAAGTGGGGTGGATATAAAGAGGTTGATTAAGGTTAATGAGAAGAAAATAATCAAAAGTACTTGTTTATAATTGTTTAGAATTCTTTCAAATACATAAAATCAATAATTTCTAATGTTTTTACACAACTAGATGATTATTATTTCTTTTTTGTGGTTACTGCAGTACAATTATTTTTAATGAATATTTTTATGTCCTGTCCGTGAGAATAATTGTGTAACACTTGATGATTAAAGTGTTGCAGAGAGATTTCAACAAATGTCATAAAAATTACACAGTCATTAGGTCAGTGTATAAAATGTACTGAAGCTGTTGATAGAAGTCTTTTTTTATCCAAGTCATTTTTCTGTGAGCAAATAGAAATATCCTTGAGCAGCCACAGCAGAGAAGTTAGAGAGAAAAGTGACATTACTGTCGTTGTTCTTTATTTATTGCCTCAGATGTTGTGAGTGTACTCACACTGGTAGCTCAAGGTGTACAGGTAAACCATTTAGTGTGTTTTATATGTGAACACTAGAGACTTTTTGTTTCATTTTAACGGCTCACAAGCTGCACAAACTACAATAGCTCAATATATATATGGGCTCTCTCTCTCTCTCTCTCTCTCTCTCACACACACACACTTTATCACCAGCATTGATAATGAATGTAAACATGTGGCTCCAGAGAAAGACAGAAAGTGTTTACCTGCTGAACAGGAAATGTGTCACTGTTTCTCCTCCACCCAGTTAGTTCATTTGTTATCCTGTTCACCAGTGTTTATCCTGCTTACCCTCTCTTTTCCTCTGTTGCCATGGATATGCTATTCCTATGGCAACTGCAGGCCTTTATGGATGGCCTCGGGCCCCCACCGTACAGGACTCTCTGAACCTTTCATTACACATTCCCTTCAAGCTCACAGACAAATCACACAAGTAGCACATACTCTAACTCTGTCTCTCTAACTGTCGTCCTTTTTTTCACTCTCTGCCCTGCCCTCTTTCTCTCTCTGTGCCCCTGTGGTCGACCTGCAGGGTCCTCGATGCGCTGTCCACAAGACAGCCACTCAGCTGCTGCTTGTTTTTAGTGAACATTGTTCCTAAATTACACTTCAGGCATTCAATGCATATGTGATACTAGATTCTGGTGCTGGTTAGAAGAGGGCTGTGATCAGATTTGTAGCTGGTGTATCGCTGTCATAAGAGTCAGTGCCCCAAGCTTTCTAATTTTCGGTGGCAATGGAAACCAGAGCTCCATCTTTAAAGATGCATGAGACGTCTTGAGCAGCGGAGAATGGGGACAGAGGCTCTGCCAGAGAAAGTGTTTCTGTGTCAGGGAGAGTGAAAGACACGGAGGGGAGAGGCTCGTGCAGATGACAGTAAAGTTGTGAGTGGCAGTGAGGGCCCAAGTCAGAGTCAGGACAGTGGCCAGACAGTGTGTGTGTGTGTGTGTGTGTGTGTGTAAAGGGCAGGTGGGGGGCCTCCACCTGCTGAATGAACCCCGTCAGCGTCGGGGAGTACCATGGGCTACGGGTGGGCTCAGCCCTGCTCAGCATCGTGGCGGGCTGCATCATCATTGGGGTGTCCAGGGAGTGTGACGCTGACGCTGTAGGAGGTATTTTCCTCGGAGCAGGAGGCCTTGGTGAGCTTGTGAAACTCTCCAGGAAATTCCTGACCCAGTGGTGGGAAAGGTCTTTTTCTGTAGTGTCACTGAATATTGTTATTGTAATTGTGGATTAACTATAATGTTCTGATTGGGGTCCTGGTGACCTTTAACCCACTTTAACTGCTTAAAAAAAAACACACTCAGCATTGTTTTATCATCTTGTTGCTTTTCCTAATTTTATCTTAATTGCTTTTTAATGTAATTTTGGCCCGATGACATGGATCACTTCTGTTTGTGACCTCAGCTGTAAAACATGGTTAAAGACATGGGATTTTCATCTTCTTTGTATCTGGTGTTGATGCTGCACAGCCTCTCCCAAGTTAGTCAAATCAGGTTTCTCATTGTTTGTTAAAGGGTCAAACAGGGAGACATTTTGGGGGAATAACTGAGTTAAAACGTGTAGTTACGTCACTACGTAGGAAGGAAATTCTTTGTTAATTTGTTACTGGAAAAAAAACATAATTATTCATACATAGTCAATAAAACATGAAATACTCATTCATCAAATGTGCAAGCTTAGGATGTGACAAAGGGAAAGGTTACCATTTAAGTGTTTTTCTACATATTGGGTTTTAACAAGGTCAGTGAGTGTGTGTGTGTATTTGAAGAAAAAAAATGTTTTGAACTTATAAAACACAAACGACTCTTGAGAGTTTTGTGTGGTTCAAGCATTCAGGATTAATTGTTTTAGAAAGAGATGAAAGATCTGTGGCTTGTGAAACATTTTTTCATTCTTGGAAAACACACCTGTGATCATCTGATACAACAGCGCAATGGTGTAACTGGAACTGGTTACAAGGAGCAGAGAGGGCGAAGGGCAGGGCTTTTGATCTGAGGAAGACAACGTCAGCATGCAATGTTAATGCGAAACGTATTCGCGCTGGTGATTCAATCAGCTCTCAATAATTAATTTGCCTTTCTAATGTGCACGAGAAATTGGCAAATCAAAACTGTGCACGGCAGCTCGACAGAGACACTGACTCTGGCAGCACTTGTGCAGCTAAGTAGCATCTAATTATGTGTTTTGGGGTTTACGTGCCTTGATGCCTCCTCCAACACATAGGCTGACTAATGAGTATGAACAGAGTGTCCTCGGCAGATTCTTTTCACTCCTTCTGCAGTTTCATGACATTTTAAGCACATGCATGCATCACAGCCACCCCCAGGACCTGCCAGGGTTTAATGCCAGCTCTTGTGGCTTGTAAGGGAAATCAATAACTGTGTTGAATTGGAGCTGAGTGCCACTGAGAGGCACACAAGCCCCGCGGTTCAGATATTACTTTATGCTTTCGAGTTGAACAGGAAGGAACATCACACAATGTATCTGGTACACTAAAAATAATCTGAAGGCTATCTCATCAAACAGTCTTACTGACGGTCGTGATGTCTACAAGTATGTGAACTTCCCTGAAAAAGAAGTTTTTCTATCTTCTGGCACGCCTCGCAGACAATCTATGAAGTTTGTGTTTCAAACACTTGAGCAAATGAAGTGAGCAGATTGTATTAAATTGGAAAATGCAAATGATTAGATTTATGCTTTTACACCACAGTGAAATGTATAAATGAGATTTTTTCTTATGGCCTGCAGAACACAAGATTTGCCTTCACTTCTGGTTTTGTTTCAGTCCACTACAGTGCAAATTCAGGGGAAATGGGGAGTGATTTAGAGTTGCAAAATTTAGTCAATTAATCAATTATTTTGAAATTTAATATTTGATTTAAGTAATTTCTAATCAAAGATGTCTAAATTCTCTGTTTTCTGCCTTTCAGATGTCAATATTTTATTATTTTATGGCTCAAACAACTAATTGATTAATTGAAAAAATTATCACCAGATTAATCAATATTGAAACTAATCCTTAGTTGTAGCCCAGAATTGAATATCTTTCTTCTGAACCTGATTGTGACAAACATTCACACTAATACTGAGATTTAGCTGTTTATTTATTCAGACTAAAGTAAAGGACACTGTAGTGAAAGTGGTGTTTTTATTTTATTCATCAAATTAATAATGATGTCTGGTTTCCAGGCCTGCTCATATCGATCTACCCCTTCATAAAAGCCTGGCTGAACATCAACCACATCCTTCCATCCTTTGGTAAGTCATTTGATTTTTTTTAACTTCAATTTAAATAATTGGCTTTCTGTAATAAATGTTTGAGCCTAAACGTGTTATCTACATCCATGAAAGATAATAATTAGGACATTATTTTAACTCTGATACGTCCCAGGAAACTTCAGAGTGCACCCCACACTCGCCAACCCAGCACCCGATCAACCTGTAGAGACCCTACGGAGAGAAGGTGAGTGAATGTGTGAGCAGCAGAGCGCACACAGGTGTCATGTAACATGGAGTATACTGCTCCTCGAAAAAGTCTCATGTCCCTCATTTGCTGATAACAAATCCGACACCATTCTGGAGAGCGAATAGTTACTCCAGCGAGAGAGGTGTTGTGTCTTGGTGGTTATTGCAGCGCACCAGCCATCTCTCTAATATCTCACGAGGAGCAGTTGGAAAGTAAAAACAATAACCTGCCTTCTTTTTTTTTAAACCTATATGGGAAGCATTATGAGATCAGGGAAAGATTTAAGAGAGAGAGAGATGAGCCCCTGTGCTGAGAGAACTACAGACTCATAGTAAATGTTTTTATAGAAATGTTCAATCAAGGCCAAAATACACTGTATATTAGCATCATAAAGAAATGGACTGTAATAACACACAAATAAAAATACTGTTTCACTACTGAGTAGCCAACCATACAAGTATGGAAACAGATTCATAGTCCAATACAGGCTTCCACAGACTGGTGAAACATGTTATACTGAACGTCATGGTGCTTATCTGCTCCCCCTGTGCTCGGCAGGGACTCAGAGTCAACTAAACCTGGAGCGCTCTAAGAGTCGAATGGGAACCTTTGTGGAGGGTGGACCAATGGCCGAGGTCAACCCAGATGAGGGGTATGACACCGCTATATCTTGCCATTTCTGTCAGGTCTGCCCCCCTCTTTGAAAACCTCTGCCCTAAACCTAACTGAACACTTTACTGAAGTTTTGCTACATGCAGGCTATAAGAACAATTGTGAACATTTTGCAGATATATCAATTACCATTGCATTTTATACGAAACATATCAAACTAATCCATATTATTGAACATTATTCTTAGAGTATAGACCCATGCTCATGCCTCCAAAAGAAAACAGGCACACACAGGTACACACCTTCATGCAAGTGGAAGTGTCTAATGTGTGAAGATCTGAACACTATAAGCATTGTGTGGGTATGAGGATGTTATTAATTCAGAGTAAACTATCCATCTTAGAGGTCTCCGTTATGCAGCAGGGGTCAGCGCTTAGCCTTTTTTCTCAGTTTACATGCTGCCTCTTGGAAACACTTATTCCTTGCTCACAACATCAGTTTCTGCAGAGTCCCCATTTATTTGAGCTGTGTGACCAGATCAGCATCTGTCATTAGCTTGCTACCTTTAACTTCTAGCAGCCAAGTGAGCACTATGACGGAGATGTTTTCCTCGCTTTAGCCGAATAATTCAAGATCCTGAACGGAACCACATTTAATCCTGGAGTAACTGTCTATAACTAACAATGGAAAGTATATAGTCATTTAATTTGGAGGGTTTGTTGTCTAAAAGATATATTATGGAAAATGTGTCTCTGTCACCGGTATCCTGCAGGAATGATTTTGGCTGCATCACAAGCTCTCATGTCAGTATCCAGAGATCGATTAACTTCAAACATTTTTAGTGACACGTGTTCTACTTTCTATAGTGACAGACATTTTCCAGGATGTTCTGCACGAATGTTGTGATGCTTTTATTTCACAATTATAAGGTTGCAATGCCTGCCAGAGAGAGAGAGACTGTATATCACTTCAAAGTAGTGCAGTGATTCGACCTAAATGTTTAGATTTGGTTTCTGAGGTGGTCAGTCAGTGCGACACATGAGTTGATATGAATCAAACTAATATAACTTATGTTACATAAGAACATGTGGCTCTTTGTTGCCTGTCCAAGCCATTCAGAGGAAAAAGGGATTTTCAAAAGTGAACTTAGATAACCACGAGATATTGCCTCCTTTTCATTATCAAACAATCACTTTGGATGTTTTTATGTTAACCCAGATACTGGATAGATAATGTTTGCTTTAGGCATGTGTTGACTTGTGTGACACCGAACAGAGACAGTACATTTATACATCGTCCTTCAAAATGAAGCATCTTCACTATCTCTGAAGAGTTAAAAAGTGGGGGCATCCAATACTGCCTTCTGAAAAAGTTCAGGGGGCAAGTCCCCCCGTGTAAATTATGCCCCTGCTATGCAGTACAACCATTTCAAAGTAATCAAGGTTAACTCAAATTGAAAAAAGACATTCCTTCAAAACAAATTATTTTCTAGATTTTCATCCATCTAGTGACTTTTTTAGTTCAGCAGACAAACTGACAGACACACTGAAACATCCTTTGTTTACGTGCATCATGCTTTGATGTGTTGCAGGACATCTTCAGACATGCCAGATGTCTTATCTAGACGGAAATTGAAGCAATCACCTTCTGATCAGGACCTGCCATGACATCATCACATGACCCTGACTGATCAATATTATTCACCTGCCCCACTAATGTTTTCATTAGGTTTCCTTCAAATGTAGAATGACAGATTTTGTCCTGTTTGTTGAGATCAGCTCATGGTATTGTACTTATGTGGTCTAATAAACACCACCAAAGGTTCGGTTGTGATCGTTAGTGGAGTGTTTCCATACTTCCTGACACAGAGTGAAGCAAATTAAACCCGGTAGTCCCACTTGTGTGCAGCTCATCTCATCATCGCCCAATGTTCTCAGCCAGCAATTAAGAAATGATTACGGTCGTTATGAGATGATGGGACTCGTGCGCGATTCAGCTCAAGTCCCCCTGCTTGTGTTTGTCATGAGCAAAACAAATTGGAATACATGCATGTGTACACACACACACACACACAGACAGATTTGCCCGCATACAGTGAACAGCACCCCCGCAGTGAAACATAAACATTGATATTCAGGAACACCGGCAGAATGGCTGCTGCATGGGAGTGGCGTGGGGAAGAACGCTGAGCTGTGCTTGACAAAACAGGACTGTGTAGCTGTGACTGAATAAAAGCGGCAGAATGGCTGCTGCATGGGAAGTGGCGTGGGGAAGAACGCTGTGCTCTGACAAAACCTGTGTAGTGCTGTGAGGCTGAATAAAGCAGGCAACAGGAGCCCGGGGAG
This sequence comes from Scortum barcoo, assembly GCA_023238725.1. Lineage (NCBI taxonomy): Eukaryota > Metazoa > Chordata > Actinopteri > Centrarchiformes > Terapontidae > Scortum > Scortum barcoo. Next base: position 15,606,873 of record CM041533.1, on the reverse strand, counting down.
TCTGCGGCGCCTTGATGACAACCAGCAGTTTGATTGTCAGGCCTCAAATCACAGTCCCTCTGTGTCTGGATGAGGTTTAACAAAAGAGGGCCTCCACGTTGCACTTCATCCAGAATGGGTCATAGTCAAAGTGATAAACTAAAGCACATGAATATGCGATTTAACTAAAATCTGGATCTCACCTTAAATCCAGAACTGAGAACATTTAAAGGCACATTTTCACAGTTACCCTTAAAGGTGTCCAGCCATGTGTGTATTTTTTGTACTGAATATTCTAATATTCTTATATCCTTTGAGTGGATGCTCTTGATGGACACACAGCTGGATGGAGGTCCAGGTTCAGGTTCAGACTCTGATGTTCGGGTAACCATCAATGAGAAGTCTGAAACTTCAACTGCAATGCTCAAATCAGTGAAAAAATACCATGGAAAAGCTGCCCTGGTTACTTTGAAGAATTCATAGACTATAAAGATAAAAACACTTTTCTTCAGAGATAAATACTACTTAATAAATAGTCACCATACCACGAACAGTAAGTAGGAAAACGCTGCCCTTTTATATACTAAAACAAGCTCCCAATAGGGTGGCCTCTCAAAGGGAAGCTGTACCTCATTGTCTCAGTCACAACTTATTAATGGTTAATAAATCATTTACTGACGCTTTGCAAACACTTATCAGCCTATAGCAAGAACAGTTTTTGGGTTGCCAGGTGATGTTTATCCTCCACCTGCATGACATTTGTCTTTTAACTCTCTAAGTCATCACAACGACCAAAGGACTGTCTGACTCTCTGAACCCTTTATTAATGATGAATGAACATTTAATTATAGACGACTCTCTAACTCCTGATGTTGGCTTATTCTGGGTGACTTTTGTCAATGAACTGACATTAATGATCTCTTATTAGAAAGTGAGAAACTCATGACCCTTTAATAATGACTTAGTAATGACCCAGAGACAGTTTACACAGCACTGAGCTTGTGCTAATCAATAGCTTATAATCGATTTATTAACCATCAGTTAAGCAATGGATTACAACTAATGATGCTTTTATAAAGTGAATGTGTCCTCGTTGTGTTTAGGGGCTGAAATCAGGATGACAAGGAGAAACTAGTTTGATCAGACAGCTGTAACCAAAGAGGGAATCACATTTAAATGTCTAAAGAAATGCTGAAATAATACAAATTGAACTGAAAAAAAAAAACCAGGAAATCATCATCAACAAGTAAACAAAGGTGAACTGGTGCAGCACACACACACACACACACACCAGGTTGCACGCTGAAGGACGGCTCTGAGAGGAGGAGGAGGAGGAGGAGGGAGAGTCGCATCCAGAGGTCCACAGAGGAGGGTCGCCGCTCCGATGCTCAGATCACATTATGAAATAATGAAATCTGGGCGGCCGCCGGGGAGCTCGCTCGCTCGCTCGCGCACACCAGCGGCTTCCCTCCATTTCCGCCGCAGGATGACCTGCCGGGTGCCGCGCGCGTCTCGGTCCACATCAGGAGCAGCGCGCGGAGCCGTCGCGTCCGCGTGTCAACTCAGAGGAAGCGCCGTCTCCTCTAAGCCATCTCCCCTCTTCCGTCGGATTTAATACCCCCTCCAACCCCCCATCCCCTATCCCTTGCCTCCCCCCCCTCCTCCAGGCGCTCTGATTGAATGGCTGCCATGACTTGTGCCCCCAGGAGCGCGAGGCTGCGAGATCGGGATGAAAACCCCTCGTCCGGTGTGCACGCGTCCTCTCAACCTCTCAGTAATTAAAGCCCGTAATTAGGCCGGGGGTTTGGGTGAGGGTGGGGGTGGGGATCTCGGTGAACACCTACTGATGAAACAATGGGAAGACCTTCAGAGCATCGACATAAAGGGTGAGACCTGCTTCTTTTTTCTTCTCTCTCTCTCTCTCTCTCTCTCTCTTTTTCCCCTCACGTTTTAATTTCACAGGAATGCAACCCATCAGTGCGGCGAGCATGCATTTAAACGTGTCCTCACAGCAGAGCCTAGTTCATCCTCAGACCCGCTGTCTGCAGCACATCCAGGCTCGCAGATGTAGTGATGCACACATTTACTAACAAAAAGAAAGGGAGACAGGTGCTCTCCACACACCCCCTGTCTTCATTTTCGCTGGGTGCTGCTGCTGAACGGGGTGCATTCTTGAAAGAGGGGGGAAAAAAAAAGAAGGAGTCTGATTTGATTGCAACTAAATGCTGAAATGCTTTTCCCCTCCAGTGGCCTAGCAGGCGCGAACGAAGCAGCTGCAGTGCGATTGCTTCACGAAACAAGATCATAATAAACAGCGACTCTGATCAATCACAATAAATTATAAAGGACTTTTTTTTAATGGTGATGCAGCAGTCACAGGGTGCATGCACATCATTCCCACTGAGGCGTAGTTACCATGTAATTATGCAACAGTATGAATGATTCAATGCCACATTAATGGTCCCGCCAATGCCTCTCAACTGTTGCACTGCTGTTCTTTATTTCAGTGTTTGTGTGAGTCACATTACCTGTTGTGCACTTTTGCACTTTTTCTTTTCTTTTTTTTTTGCACCTATCAGCTCAACTGCAGAATTATATCTAAAAAGTTAGAGTTTAGTTTATTTTTCATGGTTTTATGTGCAGTATTCTCAGCCTTCCTCCCGCGTGAGCTTCTGGCGTCACCGATACAGACGCCAACTTTAACTGCAACACTCACCTGCATGCAGTCCAGTGTTCTCAGTTATTTATCGTAACACGTCAGAGCACGACCTCTCCTGATATTTGGACTTTATAGGAGTAGCAGGGCAGTGCTGGTTGATGGATCGCACAGACCCTCTCAGGGATGAGACTTCAATCTGCCCACCCTGATCATTAGCAGCCGTCTGGTGATACTAGTGCACAGAGCAACAGCAGTGTAATGAGTGCAGAGTTGATCTTCTTTCATTGTGTGCTTCTAAAATAAAAAAAAACCTTCTTACAGCTGTCTTTTATTGTCACTTACAGACAAAGATGTTTCCTGGCTGTGAATTTATTTAAACGTTGCCATGGGGAAGAGCTTGGGCTGAAAAGGAGGGAGATTTGATAGCACAGAGAGAGAGAGCCTGGAGGTGAAGACATGGTCATCACTGACAGAAACACTGGCACCCCTGTACCTAAAAAGGAGCCCCAGAAGAAGACAAGGAGAACGTCTCGCCCTCATGGCCTGCCCTCTCCGGCGCTCTGCTGCGCCTGCGGCCTGTGCATCATGCTGGCTGGACTCAACATCACCCTGGTGGGAGCATTTGCCTTCAGCACACTGGTGCCTTCTGCCAATCCCCCGATAATCATCGGACCTATCCTGCTGCTGGTGGCCTTTTCCTTTTTCGGGGCCTGCTGCGTGTGCAGCCGCCTGCCCCCTCCCCACAGCTCGAGGAGGTCCAAGGTGGGTGGCAGGGGCACGGGGCTGATGGGACATGGCGGGCTGGCTGGTGGGGCTGCGTTCGAGATAGAGACCAGCGAGCACACGCTGCAGGATACCACGGCCGTGCAGCTGAGCCCCACGTCCTCCCGTGGATCATCCCAGGTGTCCAGCCCAGAAAGGGAGGCCCCCGATGCGGCCTTACCAGGACCCTGCAAGCTCTTCACCATGGAGACCAATGGGCCTTCTTCTATTTGCGCCACTGCAGTGTACTCAGCCTCCACGACGGCAGGAGGGGAGGTGAGGCTCAACCTGCCACGTGAAGAAGTGGTCACCTAGCAGCACAGAAACTCTTCCGAGGCCGGAGCGCTATGAGTGTAAATATCCTTCTGGGTCGAGGGCTTGCTGAGTGTGATTGTGTCCTCTAGTTTACGTAGTGCCATATTTCTGGTCGTGACAAGCTGTCAAACAGTATGCTTTTGATTTTCTCGCTGGTAATTAGCATGCAAAGTTAATGAAACATCCAAGTGTTTGTGGATCATAGGTTTTGGAATTCAAATTCCTACCTCTCTTGTGCTGTTTTTCCCCTACAGGTCGTTGTTTCTAACGTGGGGCATTATGAAGAGTTTTTCATGTAGAAATCCAACTAAGTGTCTGAAACCACACACATTTATCTTTCACTGTCCATGTGTCAACAGTGATTTGAGAGGGCTTGCCTGAAGAATGTGATTGCTGATTTGTTCTTAAAATGTAAAGATTAGATGTGAAAGGTCAGTAGTGAAAACCAGAGTTGAACTGTACAGGTACGTTCTTAGTGACGTTTGGCATTTTATTGTGCAGTTTAGTGTGCTGAACTTTGTCATGGGGGCATGAAACATTATAGGTCACAGGGGTCCTGAAGCAATATCCTCTCTCCTGAGATGAAATTCTTGGCATTTACAGTTTTCACTTTGCACAAGTAAGTGATCACACACTGCTTGTCTGCAGCCAGTATGTCTGCAATGAACAATGGTGCATATAGAACAGTGTTACATCAGATTCACATGCAACAGTTGGGTTGTTGACGCACTACTTCTGTAGTGGACAAACCTTTCTTGGCACATTCTCGACTGTCTGATTTCACAAGGTGACCGCAACTCAAATCACAGTTTCTAGCTCACGTTCATCATGATATTTTCAGTAATTCACACACAGTTTAACGATCCAGGTGGAATAGGGACTTACCTCACTGTAAGGCATAAGTCATAAGGATGATTTTTGTCATCATGAATTTGAATTTATTGAATCGTTTTATGAATGCGACTTTCACGCTATTGACCTCTCATCTTTAATGTCTGATTTGACTTCATATTTAGCAGAAGTTCACCTCCACTGGACCAAGCACACACAATATGAACAAGCCAAGAAGTCTGACAGAGTTTAGACATTCAGATTGCATAAAAAAGTATCTGTTCCCCATCACTGTGATGTCTCTTTGTCAGTTATGAACTTGACTGGCAAAAAAGAGACATTCAAACCCGTGATTTCCTTTGAAAGGAAAGTTGCCTTAGACTGAGATATCAGGATCAAACTAATGAGGGCTATTATAAAAGTGCACAACAGCATTTTTCTTCAGAAAGCCTCTGTTTGGCTCTGGATTTCTGCTCATATTGTTAGGAAAGCCTCACCGTGTTTTGGGTTTTTTTCTGTGTGGATGTACCAAATGCATGCAAATGGCTTAAATGTTCCATCTCAGAAATATATATGGAGGAGCAGCAGAGTGGACACAGGTACACAGTGACAGGAGCATTCAATATTAACCCTCAGTATTTGTGACACAGCTCCTCAAGTGACCACTTTTTCTGTCAGAAAGCTCTCTCTCTTTCCTGCCAAATCAGAGCGCTGAACTTATTTTTGCATGTTCAGAGAACTGACTCATGGAAATGCAAACACCCTGTCGTGAAGTATCGGTGTTATTTGTGTATTTTAATTTGTGTAGCACTTATACAAAAATCTGTAAAGGATAGAATATTTTTGTGAAGATTATACTTTGTTTATTTTAAAGCAATCAATCCAAATGTGAACCCTTCGAAAGATGCAAATAAAAAAAGGCTCTTTCAGTAGAACATGAGGTTGCTCATTATGTATGCGTGGCATGACACCGTGTTCTTGCTACATTGCATTTTGTGTCATCATGAAGTGAAATGAATAAAAATGTCCAAGTGGATTTGTTTTATATTGACATTTAAAAGTTCAGTGTGATATTGGAGCATGATCATCTTTATAAGTATTGTTTATTCCAAGAGGGCATCTATACAGACTCATTCACAGCAGTTTGTGGGAAAATAACAAGACATAAAGTAGAAATGTTTCCCCTGATGTGGCAGAAGGAAGGTGATAACAAACAGTTGGCGACCTTATGCCTCAACATGTCTTTCCATATCAATACAGCCTGCTGTGCACCTGAAGCAAGACTCCCTCCAGTGTGACATCTAGGGATGCAACAATTGATTATTTTCATTACTGATTAATCTGCAGATTACTATCTCGAATTAATAGATGTACGGTTTTGCTTTGAAATATAAGAAAACAGTCGGAAAGCAAAAGATATTTCATTTACAGTCATATAAAACAGAAAAGCAGTAAATGTTCACATGTGAGAAAATTTGCTTTGACAAACGATTTAATCATGCATTGTGTCAATCTTCTGGTTGGTTAATCTGCGTATTGTGTCAGCATCAGTCCAAGGCTGGCTGGTTGGAAATCTGGTATGAGGAAGCGAACTCCCATCCCTTAACACATCACATCAAGATGGCCTTGAGTAAAGAAATCAACATGAGCTCCATCTGGCTCTTCTACAATCTTTTACATGTGTTCCTTGTCTTCACCACTGGAGGGCGCCAGAGCCATATCTATGAGTTCCAGCGAGGTTATGTAAAATGTGACTTTTTACAACAAGCCAATAGATGTCAGCAGATCATAACAAGAGTCTGTTGGCTATTGTTGAGGCTGTCAGAGAGCTGATAGTGTATCAGATTGTATTTCACTGACATTGTGAGCTGCATATTGATTATTGGTATACAAAATGCTTAAGAACTGTTTGCAGTTTTAACACAGATTTGTATTAAGAATATTTGCGAGATAAACCAGTGATAAGTAGTGACAACATAAGTGTCAGCAGACCACATTACATTTCTGTCTCTTATCACTGTGTGAAGACATGAGAGTCAGTTGTGTTTGGCAATCTCAGCTGATAGCACGAAGTATATCAAAGTTATGAGGGTATCACTTCTACAGTGCTGATTAAGCTCCCTTGTGCTCGCGATGAAGAACGATGAAGACACAGATCTGGGGTGTTCTACTTTCTGAGGCAGCTCACAAATGACTAAATGGATTTTTTTCCTGCCAGAGAAGCTCCAAAAGTGACTGATGTTTAATTTCACATTGTAATTTTGATAAAATCATTAATTTATGGTATGAGTTTTACATGCACTGGGTCTTGCTGGCGGTACAAAAACTGAAAGGTTTTAGGGATTTGGATGCATTGATGTTTGGACGATTGGTTTTATAATACGCGTAGAAACGAGATTGTGTCTGGCCCATTTCTCCATGCTGCTCCTAATGCTGCCTGATGCATTTTTACACAAGTTTACAGTAATGATGAGGTAAAAAAAACAAAAACTGTCAGTAAGAGTTTGAAGCAGCAGATGGTGAGTTGAGGCTGGTCACTGTACGAGCCAGGCGAGGAACTCAGCCAAAACGCTGAGGCTGTCACATATCGGCAGCATATAATGGGATTTTCTGTGATTAAACCTGCACCAGAACAGTTAATATTTTAGGAAAACATGAAAACTACTGAACCAATACCCCACTCATACCCCCACCCCTCTTCACCTTTCAGCTACTTCCAGGTTTATGTTGTGTTACATGAAGCATTTCCCATGGGGCCGCTGTCAAACATATCTACTTCCTGCATTTTCTGCCCGTTGGCCTTCACCACAGAGGCTCATAAAACATATTAAATGTTTAGCCAGCTGGAGTCTGGAAGATTTACAGCCCTTCAGAGATGAACAGGTTTGTAGGTAAACTGCAGCCTGAGGAGAATCTACACATTTATGCTCCTGGTGACCAAAGGTCAGGTAGAAGGGTCATGGTTTACCAATGCAGTTATGCTTACTCTTACTTGTCACAGAAAAAGGATCAAACGCAAGCTACCCTTTGCCCTTTAAACCTCCAGGTCACCCTGTGTCATCAGATTGCCTTTAAAATCCATTTTCATAAGCACTTTCAGTGGAAAAAACACAAGAACAAAGTCTGCATGCTGTTACGACCGTCAAAAGATCGCTTTCTTTTGCCCTTTCCTTCCCTTTTAGCAGTGGCTCTTTTACAGCCTCACAGCACCAAATTGCTGCCTTCCTTACTGCTAAAAGTCATTTACAGCACTTAGATGGCGTGCTGAGCATGGCCATTTCGTAATGATAAATGGTAATGATAAACATATTCCACAGACACACCGCTTAAGCCTTTGACCTGAATTTTTCTTTTATCACAGCAGCTACAAATGTACTCTGTGACCACAAGATGCTGACTTTTGCTGATGAGCATACAGCACAAGCAATATGTTTCAGTTCTGTCAGGAAATCATCAAGAAAAGGGACACAGACATGCTGTAAACAAGCATTTGTAAATGATGACACTACCACTGTTTGTCTCTTTCATAGTGTTACATGGGAGAACACTTCCAGCATCAGCAGTCCTCTCTTTGTACCTCTGCATTAAAAATCCACTGACAAGGCTGTTGGTACGTCAAATATTATCAGCTCACACACTCTCGCTTTGCTGACATCTTCGAGTAGACCGTAACGTCGCTGTTGCTCACACAGATAGTGAAGTGCAGTAACGAATGAAGCTGTTCGTCGTGCCACACACTGGGAGCTGTGAGAAGTCTGGAAATCTAGAAAGGTGTAAGGTTGGGCGAACATGCACAGCTAACCTCATGCATCTTTGTGTTTGTCATTACAGGATGATGCTGCTGCTCAAACGCTGTTGCAGTGGCACACACAATCACGCACAAACACACTTGCATGCCATCCGCTCTAAACCGGAGCGTGGCGGATCTTGACGCTCTGTTCATGTGCCCCAGTGTGGTGTGTGTGCTAGTCTGTGTGAGAAGACTCGCAGTTGAATGAGTCGGCAGAGGAGGGGGATGGAGGGGGTAATCAAGCTGAAAAGATTAGGGGAAGACGAGCTGCTGAGGATCTATGGGCGCAGACATTGGTTATATAACCCTAACCCAGTTCACTCCGCTTCTGAAGACTGGGAGGGGGGGAGGAGGAGGAGGATTTACTGAACTGGGGTGAATCCTTATGTTTAGACTGAAACGAACTAGAGCAGTTGGTTATCTGCATTGCTTCAAATGACAAAGGGTGTCAAATTCTTATTCAAACATAGTTTTTCTTTGCTTGGGAAGGAGGCCACAGATTGCATTGAAAAGCACTGACTTCTTCAGCGCAGCAGAAAAAGCTTGTGATTTTGTTCTCAATGACTCCGTGTTCACCTTTGGTAGTCGATCTCTTGAACCGGCTGAATACAACAACACATTTCAGACCCTGCCTGCAACCTTGCAAGTGAAGTGTTTACTCAAGACTGGTGTCCGAGTACCTTTGAATACATGATTTGAACAGAAAACAGACAAATCAGACAGAGTTGGCTTCACTCTGAGTGTAGATAGTGGTGTTTGGTCCTCCATGTGCCATGCATGGGCAGGCCTTGTGACTGGGCTGTTTCTGTTGGTCTCTCTGGGACATGAAGGAGAAAGCTCCCCACAGATAGGGTTGGGGTGGGGAGTGGAGGGGAGGTTTAGATATAGGGGATTTTAAATCAAAACCAACAAGGGTCCTGATGGTATTGCTTCAGTACTCTGCATACCAATGACAGCTGACAATGGGTCCCCTAGCCCTTCTTAACTCCATTCACCCTCAGTAAATGGCAGCTAATTCAAGTGGCCGGCCTGTTACATAACCTCGCTATATGTGGGCCCTAGGAGAAGGAAACCAGTGCAGTTCCGGAAAAATGTAAAAGCACAAGAAAATACCAGTGTGACAACCAGGACGTAGCTTGATGTGAGCAGCAATAAGGCGGGGGCAGCCTAATCAATCATTCTTTCCTATATCCAACCATTAACAAAGCCAATCAATGCTTCAGTAATGGTCGGCTGCCTTGCACACTGTGTGGACAGTCAGGCCTGTTTCTCTTCATCTCAATTGGGTGTCTTTGACCTGTTCTGTGAATGTTATCCTCCTGCATGTGACACTCTGTTTGACCAAGCAAATCGATAGATGGACTGAAAATAGAACGTGTTGTGCCCGTGTTTGAGGGTGACGACTTGATCAAATATTTAGTGCGTGAGTCCAAACTTATATTTTGTGTTGAGCGGGCTTTGTTGTAAGCCTCACTGCTTACACACGATGCCTTTGAATTCAACACCCCTGGTGTCAGCTCAAGGATAGTGTCAGCGCACAGTGGTATTGTGAGTCGTGTTTGATGAGACAGCTGCATGGTTACAGGACGAAATGAGCCATCTGAATACTGTATCGGGATGTCCTGCGGTGCAAAAAGGGGGCTGGTAAACAACATGTGGTACCGCTTGAGTCCAGCAGAGGCCCCCATTTTTCAAAGAAATGTGGGGACAATGAGTGAATAACACTTTCTCCACAGCAGACTGCTTCAGACCGGTTCCCGTGCTCCACATTGCGGAGAGGCTGTCATACTAGAAATTTAACATCAGTCTCAGCCGTCAGCTCTTTCTGTGTCCTTATCTTACTGCAGCACAATGAGCTGGGCAAAGTTTACTGGGTTGATCATTTAAAAACCAGCAAGTGAATCACCTCTTATTGTTTTATATGAAGCAGTAAGTAACTCCCAGGCTATATTTTTTTGCAAAGGCAATCTTCTGTCATTACAATGTAGTGCAAATAGACACTTATTGTGCCTTTGTCCCATGGTGCTCTTTAGTCTCCATTTGTGGTTTTGTAATGCTATGATATTAGCCTGCCGTGTGGGTCATTTCACTGGAGAAAGGGTGACAGGTAGTTTAGTACTTACACATGCACCGTCCAGTTCACCACATAAATATATATTACATGGAATAATAATGATATGATCAGTAAGAGGAGACGGCTGTGACCCTTGATTAAATTGGAGGCCTCAACTCAACGTCCCTGAGAACCATGTGCTGCATATCAGGTATTCACCAAGTCTCCTTTAAATAAAAAATGATGGGCTGATCTTTGGGGCACGTGACAGAACACCCGCTATCAGCCACCCAAGTGATGAAAAGTCCTTTCCTGTTGGAAGAAAAGGTCTGATTTAGTAGTTTTCTGGTAGCCACCAGCCACCTGTGGATGAGAGGAAGCCCGTCTTGCTGTGCGTCAGGCCGTTTCATCGCAGAGAATTGGTTTGCCATGACAGCGGCTATGGGCACACATGGCACTGCGGGGGTCATGTCAGCACTCATTACCATCCACGCCTTAGTGGATGTCTCTTCCAGGAGTCCTTTAGAAGGAAATAAAAGAGAGATGCTTTACACTTTAATGACTTTCCCACAGTGGCTCTCCAAAACAACAGCACCCCTTAAATTGCTGTGCCCTGGCTGAGACTGGAGGAGAATCCCCACTGCTCAACAGAGGAGGGGAAATACTGAGTCTACTGTCTGTCCACTCTGCAAGGCCAGCCAACTGGAGAGGGGGGGTGGGGGGTGGGTATAATCAGATCTTTATGTGGCATGGGGCCTACAGGGGACAGCCTCTGCATTGTCCCAACGGCTCCCTCCCTTATCCTGGTTTGATTGTTCCTCAGGATCCAACATATGGTCACATTGCAAAACCCCCACAATCCAAACTAGGGTTTGTGCATCAACTTCCCCCAAACAAAACCCTGACCCATCAGCCAGTGGACGTCCACTTTAGAGCAAACAGATGACGCAATCTGTTCTCTCTCATGTAATTTAATAACAGTCTTTTTCCAGGTACTTGTTCTTGTTTAGATCTTCCGCTGGCAGCTTCATGAAAAGTAATATCTAGAGCTACGATTTAAGTGGCTTACTGTGATCACATGGCCACCGTCTCCTTCCAAAAAAACTTTTGGAAAGGATTATCTGTTTTGTTGGAGTTGACTGTTGACAGAACAACAAATGAACAGTTACCAAAAGGTGACACTGCCAGTGTTTTGGCACACGTGGACTGATATACACATTTCTATGAAATGGAAACAGGAGTAATGTCAACATTAGTCTCTCCAAACTTAACATTAAACACACTATACACGTCAGCCTCTTAAGATAAATGCTGATTTCAAAGCCTGTTATGTAACCACTGAGATGTATGAGTACTGTGCAGAGTTGGTTCCTTTCTACAACTTTAATCTTCTGGAACCTTGTGAAAATAGATTACCATGTTTCTTCCATAAATAGGTATTTTTAAATTACTTAAATATGTTGAGCCTGTGGCCAGTATTTCCTCTGATCTTATTTAAAATGTCCCATTTCCTCTAAGTTATGCAAAGCACAGCTTGGCAGGAAACATTTTCATAATGTTTTAGTTTGATCTGATATTAATTGATTAATTCATCTGTGTATGATGTAAACAGCATATATATATTTGTATTCTGAAACAGAGGGTCAATGGGAAAACAGGCTTTGTCAGATCTATTTTCCTGACATGACAGCGTCCTGAGCCGCAACGGTGGTGAATCAGCATTAAAATGCACATTATTGTCACGGATGTATTGTCATGAATGAGTTCAAGAGTTCATGACTTAACAACACTAATTTTAGCCATGACTTTGAGGGTTTCTCTCTTTCAGTTACATGTTCTAGCTGCAAGATGTCAGCAAACAAGGCCCTGTTAAAGTGGATTACAGCCACTGGTGACATGTGTAATAAAACATAATCTCCACTGTAGCTGTAAATCCTCACTGAGTCTGCTGTGTGAGTGTCTATGTATATTGTGACCAATCACGGGGCTGTATAATATGAGTATGTGACTGAGTATGTGACTAATCTCTCCTTCAATGTCATACAATATGCAGCACTGTTGCGCTGTGTAGTAACACTTTCAAATAAAATGTTATTTCTGCTGCTGCAGCAAGTAGGTCATTTGATCTTATGATTTCTTTATGTTATCTAAAAACCTGTGTGAAGGACAAGTGACCTGTCCAGGACATTGCCCTGTATATGCTGGTAAATGCCCCAGAAACTGCATTTACCTCAAATAAGAAGAAATCTGAGCATCATTATGATTAACTAATGAAGTTGTGATTGTTTCATTTAATTAGTAATACTTCAATTGTTCTTTTCTGTATACATTTCAGTTTTGCTTTTTCCGTTCTTATCAACTGTGGGACAGAATTAAAATGAAAACTAACCTGAAGTTATGTTTGCATAATAAACAATGTAATGTTTGGTAGAATTATTACAATCTACTGCCCAGTGTCTTTTGAAGTGAACTAAGTCAGAGCACAAACAGCACGGCTAATGCTTCTTTACACCTTTATTCACACGTAACTGTGAATTGCTCTTTGTCTGAAGGAATAATGCAGCATTCACTGGATACTGGATTGCAATTTAATATTTTACATTAAGAAGTTCATCACAATTCCTGTTTTGTGCAGGAATTCTTGAATATTGAGTGGTTGTGTTTTACCCTGATGTTAACATAACATTTTAGATGTACAGGATGTAACGATTATAGATATACAGGATGTAATGATTTTTAAGTCGAAGACTGAATGTTGGGACCACGTCTGCACTGAAAGCTGCACTGACGTTGTGACCTAAGGTCAGCTGAACTTTCATTTTGGCTATAGGCATAATTTCAACTCCATGATAATGTTGAGATTTAGATTTTTCTTTTTCTTTTTTTTTTTTTGACTAGTTTTGACGTTGAAGTGTTTTCTGAGTAAGGCTACCAAGAAATACTTCTTGTAAACACACACAAATTAGCATTTCATTGATAGCTGATTTTTGCAGCCAGTCACAGTTATTTCTCCAGAGGGAGCTCAAACAACAGGGCCTACAAGAGAAAAAGATCTCCAGAGTTAACAAGTTCATCTCCGATCAGCAGGTGGTGAAACTGAGACCATGAACAGACCGGTTATTGCACCATTCCTGTTCAAGTTTGTTTTGAATGTGCGTTGGGAGCGGGCAGTAACCTACCTGAAACTAAACAAAACTAAGCTCCTCCTCTCGTCACGATCTGATTACATGTATTCACCTGTTAGTGTCCGAGCTGAAGGGACACTGAGAGGAAAAAAGGAGAGAAAGAATTGCATGAAACTGGAGACCGTACATTAATTGAAATGGGGGTAATGGAGATGGAAAAGAAAAAAAAAAGACAGAAAAACTAAATGCACTATTGTTGTAATAACTGGTCATTCCGGGTCAAACCAAGTCCTTCACTGTTTTTCTTTTTTGGAGAGTCACCTCTACAGAAACAGCCTGTACTACGCTTTTAGTTCCTATGTGCTGGAGAGAATATTTATCATTTACAAATATGGCTTTACAACTGTTGTAAAAGGCCGCCAGGCTCGCAGTGGAAATAAAACAGTCAGGCGACACAAGGAAGCAGCTGTTTCCTCGACGTTCCCTGACTTATGGCATTGACACAGCTGACTCATGAGGAACAAAGTGACCTTCCTTGCATCATGCTCACATACTGCTTACTTAGAAGTCTGACACGGTGAAGACGATGGGCGTAGTGGTTTTCCTTTACGTGTTTGTAGATGTGATGCCTCTCCAATGTGTTGCCTTAAAAAAAAGAAGGAGACAGGTTGATTGGTGCAACTTTAATTCTTGTACGACTGACAGTTTGCACTGAAATTCAACTTTTTATTTTAATTTGAGATCAAATGGATCTCACGGTCCGGTAGATTAGAGAAGGTGATATAAGAGATAGAGAGAGAGAGAAAAATAGTATATGTAGATGTTAACATGGATGTAAGTACATTAAATATTATCAAAGTATTTGAAATCATGCAAACAGTCATTAAGTGTAATAATAATTCTGCTATGATTAATGAATTGATGATGAACTGATTGGCTTTTTTTTTCATCGCACTATAAATGTGTCTCCCTATCATGTAAAGAAAAGCGGGAAATGAGGCATTCAGCAATACTAGAGCAGTAACAGGTGTTCTTATGAACATTTTCAATGGTGTGAGTTGGGCAAAAACATTCATTTTATTTCTAGTCTACCACACTGGCTGCATGTGTTTCAATCTTACGTCATTTTTCACGACTGTAGGTTACTCTTTCCAGTGTTGTCCTTAAATCATCCATCCATCCATCCATCATCATCTTCATCCGCTTGGTCCGGGACCGGGTCGCATGGAGGCAGCAGTCTGAGCAGAGATGCCCAGACTTCCCTCACCCCAGACACTTCCTCCAGCTCTTCCGGGGGGATCCCCGAGGCGTTCCCAGGCCAGCCGAGAGACATAGTCTCTCCAGCGTGTCCTGGGTCTTCCCCAGGGCCTCCTCCCGGTGGGACACGCCCTAGGGGGAGGTGTCCAGGGGGCATCCAAATAGATGCCCAGCCAGCCACCTCAGCTGACTCCTCTCGATGCGAAGGAGCAGCGGCTCTCTACTCCGAGCTCTTCCCGAGTGACCGAGCTTCTCACCCTATCTCTAAGGGAGCGCCCAGCCACCCTGCGGAGGAAACTCATTTCGGCCGCTTGTATCCGCATGATCTTGTCCTTTCGGTCATTACCCAAAGTTCATGACCATAGGTGAGGGTAGATTGACCGGTAAATCGAGAGCTTTGCCTTTCGACTCAGCTCCTTCTTCACCACGACGGTCCGGTACACCGACCGCATAACTGCGGACGCTGCACCAATCCGCCTGTCAATCTCACGCTCCATCTTTCCCTCACTCGTGAACAAGACCCCGAGATACTTGAACTCCTCCACTTGAGGCAGGACCTCTCCACTCACCCGGAGAGGGCACGCCACCCTTTTCCTGGTCGAGAACCATGGCCTCAGATTTGGAGGTGCTGATTCTCATCCCAGCCGCTTCACACTCGGCTGCAAACCGCTCCAGCACATGCTGAAGGTCCTGGCCTGATGAAGCCAACAGGACAACATCATCTGCAAAAAGCAGAGATGAAATCCTGTGGTTCCCAAACCGGACTCCCTCCGGCCCCTGGCTACGCCTAGAAATCCTGTCCATAAAGATTATGAACAGGACCGGTGACAAAGGGCAGCCCTGCCGGAGTCCAACATGTACTGGGTAACAGGTCTGACTTACTGCCGGCAATGCGAACCAAGCTCCTGCTCCGGTCGTACAGAGACCGAACAGCCCTTAGCAAAAGCCCCCGGACCCCATACTCATCGCGGAGCACTCCCCCACAGAATACCACGAGGGACACGGTCGAATGCCTTCTCCAGATCCACAAAGCACATGTGGACTGGTTGGGCAAACTCCCATAAACCCTCAAGCACCCTGCAGAGGGTATAGAGCTGGTCCAGTGTTCCACGACCGGGACGAAAACCGCATTGTTCCTCCTGAATCCGAGGGTCGACTATCGGCCGAATTCTCCTCTCCAGTACCCTGGCGTAGACCTTCCACTCCAGAGGTACTGTCCCCGACCTCCATGCAATGCTGCAGAGGTGTGTCAGCCAAGACAGCCCCACAACATCCAGAAACTTGAGGTACTCAGGGTGGATCTCACCCACCCCCGGCGCCTTGCCACCAAAGAGCTTGTGAACTACCTCAGTGACTTCGGCTTGGGTGATGGACGAGTCCACCTCAGAGTCCTCAGCCTCCACTTCCTCAGTGGAAGGCATGTCGGTGGGATTGAGGAGATCCTCCTTCTTCAGTTTGACGGCATCCCTCACTTCCGGTGTCCACCACCGGGGTTGCTGCCATGACCAGAGACCTTGCATCCACAGCTTTGAACCAGGCCAAGCCGCGTCCCAATCACGCTCCTCCAGGTATATTACTGCCTACTGTCCACGTGAGCGTTGAAGTCCCCCAGTAGAACAATGGAGTCCCCAGTCAGAGCACTATCAAGTTCCCCTCCTGGGGACTCCAAGAAGGCCGGGTACTCTGTACTGCCATTTGGCCCGTAGACACAAACAACAGTAAGAGACCTATCCCTGACCCGAAGGCACAGGGAAGCGACCCTCTCGTTCACCGGGATGAACTACAACACACGGAGGCTGAGCTGGGGAGTAGTGGAGGGTCCGGCCCCTCTCAAGGAGCTGGGTTCCAGAGCACAAGCTGTGCGTGGAGGTGAGCCCGACTATCTCTAGCCGGTACCTCTTAACCTCCCACACAAGCTCTCAGGCTCCTTCCCCCCCAGCGAGGTGACATTCCATGTCCCTATGGCCAGAGTTTTTTCCAAGGATTGGGTCATCAAGGCCCCCGGGCCACAACTGCCACTCAAACCACATACCCCTCATGGACCTTCCTGCGGGTACTTTTGAATTGAAAATGTACATAAAAACAGAAAGTTACTGAGATTTTTTTATATTTATGGACACACAATGGAAACATGTCAGCTGGCAAGATACATTTCTGTAAAGGCAAATTCCCCCATGTGTGAATTATAGTACAGTCTTTCTTTGCTGTGCAGTTTTGATATTACTTTTGGTGCGATCTAAATGACAGTCAATGACCATCAGCTGAGCTCAAAGGCTTTGCGAGGTGCCAGGATAACTGTGCCCGGTGTCAGTGTCGCTCACCCTGTGACTGGCATATGGCAAACCATGTGACACAGCCAGCATGATCAGCTTAATCAAGAAGCTATAAAGAAACAATGCTGCTGCCACACAGCCTCACGATGAATGGCCCTGTTATTTCATCCTCAGATCTGTGGCTCCTCTGGCATCAACACACAGCATCAGAATTCAAACAGCTTGTAATGTTGATAAAAAATTTGATTGCATATAAAGTGCCAGCGGTGATGAAAAAAGAGATTCACACATCTGTCACATCGGGGCTTTATCCTCTCTCTTTGTGTGCAAAATATATAATATATGCTATAATAATGCTATAATAAAAATGCTGGTGAACAGATCAGTGTATGAGGACTGAGGCTGATCACATGGTTTGATGGTTCAGTCCCTGGTTCTTCTTGTCCATTTTGTAGTGTCCTTGAGCAAGTCAGTCCCGATGGACAGGCCAGTTCCTCAGCAGCTCCGTCACCATGAGTGTGTGAACAAAGAGCCAATAGTAATGCCCTATTGTCATTTACCATTGTTGTTTTTTGGGATTTACTAGACTCTATTGAGAACAAGTGTGCACGGGAATAGGACGGAAGTGGCCAGTGAAGACGAGGAGTGGAGAACAAAGAGTTTCAGTAGAAGAAGAACACTTGCTGTTTTTTCACATTTCCTCATTGAGCTAATCCTCCACCAGCTTTCACTACAGTGAATAGGGGGGGATGGATATTGCCTTTCACATGCATGGCCTGACAATAAAGCTAATATATTGACCTTATGTTGAAATGTTTAGTATATCCGTACGGAAGTGTTTCTTCCTTAAACCAGGATTTGAACATGGAACTTTTCTGGTTTTAGCGTGCTGCATGTGGTCTACCTGCCTCAGTGTCAAAGAGGCTTACAGCCATCCGCTTGTAATGAGGCTTTGCACACTCCAGGACCCCCGTCACAAACAATGACCCAGCTGTGTGTGGCCCTTTTCTCTTTGGTATCACGGAACGTACGGAAAGCTCTGTTAGCAGGTCAGTGGAAATGTGGCGAGTCCCTGGCCGTGTGCCTGTACATTTCAGTGGTGCCACAGGTGAAACGTGGCTGCATGTTATTTAACGCACAGACTTCATCAGGGGCTTACTCAGGTGTTTCACAGACCGCTCATCAAAGATAAAGAACTTGCATAACATCTCACTGCACATTGCTTCATATGCAGAGCGGTTACATTTAGGTTTTTGCAGATCACCAGGCCAGTGTGCCTGATGAGGAGGCTTCTTATGTTTAAAGTTTGAAAGAGGCTTTAGCCACTCGCCCAATAATGGAGCCATTGAGATCCGAAGGGGCTCTCACACAAACCGAACTCGCCATGAATAAACAAGCCCCTCTTACATAAACAGCCCGCAAGGCCAACTCTAATTATCATACAGCAAACGAACAATGGGCTTCTGAGTTAAATTTCATGGCGTCAGAATTGGTTTGGACTTCACCTTATGATGGGTTTATACATTTTGCAGCATCCAACTGCAATTCACTGCACCATGAGAGTCACAAAATCAAAGCTGCAAATTACACCTCTCTGCAAGGAAGTACGTATGCTTTTTCATTTGGTGTTGAAAAGCAATAATAGGATTAGAAAGTATTAATCTGATTTCAAAGAATTTCCATTTTCAAGGGATTGTGAGGCACACACGTACCTCTCTGCACTGCTGTACAGTACGACAACCAAAATGTTGTTATTCATTCGCTCCAGAATTAGACTAAAGGCTGTTATTTTAACCTATGTTAACTTAACCCAGTGACTCAAAGAAAAAGAAAAAAAAGAGTTTCTTCAAAAATGTTGAAATGCAGTTGATTAATAGAGTAGTTCATTGATTAATCTGCAGCTATTTTGATAATCAAATACATTTTCAAGCAAACATACCAAACTGATTTTACCTTGCTGTGATTTTACAAAACAAAAACGCAAAGAACATCACCTAAGGTTCTAGGAAATAATGATGATCATTACTACATTTTACAGACAACCAACTAATTAGTCGAGAAAGCAACCGGCAGTTTAATCCATGAGGAAAATTAGTTCCAGGAAATAGAACCATGCACAAATTATAACACTCACAACACCACTCGTCTTTATTTATACAGCACAGCATTTCATATGACAGGCGTAAATTCAATGTGCTTCAAAAAGAAAAGCTAAAGACTAAGCAAGGATCATAAATCACACAGCTGATCTTAAAGACGCCAATTCATTATAAAAAAATGTTTTCACCAGGAGGAAATTTTGTTGTTATTCTGTCATCAAAGCAGAAAGGGGAAAACCATCACAGTACAGAAAAAGATTTGCCTCCAAGCAGGAAAAATGATGTCACCATCAAGGACTCGACTAAAGCTGCAATGATTAGTCAGTTTTTTTACACAAATCTGTATGACTGTTGCTATTGCTCTCCCTACCTCACATCTGTTATCACTGATGCTGACATCTCCCTCCCTCAGAAAAAGTTTACAACCAAACATTTTAACACACAGTTCAGAGTCATTTTCCATAAAGTTCTTCTGAGAAGAGCCAGTTGTAAATAAAAATGAAACTGAAAACATGGCTGGATTTATACACATGAATGAAACCTTGTCCCCTGATAAAGTGATTTAATCTCTTGTTTTTTTACATTTGTGAAAACACTGTCAATGGTTCAACTCCTGCCACAGAAAACAGGTGTCAGACAGCAAACTTTAACCTGATCGTAGCTCCGGCACGAGGTTTTCACTCACAGCTCTGTTAACATAAAGAGGCCATTTGTTGTCTTTGTATTTGAGTTTTAATTAAGATGGCTCAGCTAAATGTCCATGGCGGTGTGTGTGTGTGTGTGTGTGTGTGTGTGCATGCATCAGGTTGAATAATGGTGCCTTCAGTCTGAACTTTGTGTTCCACCCCAGAGAAGAACAATCGGATGCTTCTAGCCGGACTGAGTCGGGTGATGTTACACGAACAGGGTGCTGTGTGCCAGCTAAATGAATTGGGTCCATGCTGAAGGACAATTCCTGTTTTATCCCACTGTCCCTCTTGACAGCTCCTGTACCACAATGCGCTGCTTTCTGCAGATACAGTTCCCACGGTACGGTGGTCAACCTGGGACACACTGTGTGGGTTGTGGTGTAAGAGAGCACCAGTATGTGCTCACCTGAGTGTCTGTCTAGCATGCAAGGGAACCGATTAAATGACGCTCAAAGAACAGGGATTTGGAAACGTTAAGGTTAAAAGAACAAAATAGCAGACATCTTTTTAAAAATGCCACTATGAGAGTTCAAAGGGCTGTTCAGGCTTTTATGAGGAGAAGTGACAATGACCCTTTTGGCGTGGTGTTGTGAAACCTTTCATTGGGGACCCACAATGACAAAGAAGATGTGAAAATGCTGCAGAGGAAGTCGGCCCAGACGAGGAAAAAGAGAGAGAAAGTGCATCTAGGTCAAGGTGTGTGTTTTTCCAGACATGCTTTCAGTCTTTTGGGGTTTTGAACAGGAATTTCCCTTTAGGCAACTTAATTTTGAAATCTTGAACGCATCAACTAACGTTTGCATGAAATTGGATTAAATGTTCGGATCCCATCGGAGTTGAAAGTTGAAGGGCCCTCTTGTTTTAGATATACCTGAGAAAATATCCACAGAAAAGACCCAGATGTATACTATAAGCTGCGCCGGGTGTTTTCAATTGCAACAGACGACAGCTCAGACATTTGCCATGCAGTCTCCTAGCACCAGCACACATATCTGCTGTTTTAATAACAATGTTTAACAAAATTGAAATGTTAAATAGTTCATTAAAGTCATACAAAATATGAAATATAGATACATACTGTGACCATAATTGACCATGATTTTGGTTTGCTTTACTGCTTGCTAATCCTTTGCAATTAAATTATTGCTTATGCCTGGATATTGCAACATCATACAGCTCATGCAAGTAATAATCCTGAGAAATGCCTCCTTGAGGTATTCCTCTCTTTCTGCACAACCCCCTCTCCTCTGGCCACTGGAGGGCAATCCCTAGCTTCAGAGTTCACAGTGGTTTCACTGGGTTTTGAGTCGTGGGGGTTCAAATTGTGCACCTCAGAGGAAAGTGTTGAGCAGGGTGGAAAAAAAACTTTTTTAGTTTCAAATATGATTAGTTTGAATTAGAGTGCCAGGTACATATTTGATGGTAAATACCTCTTCTCTATACACTACATCGCAGTTTGTCAGTGTACTGTTGCAATTTACTGTAATGTTTCATTAAATGTTTAGAATTTCTTCCCTGCCCCAATACTCACCTCTTTCTCATCATGAACACAAAAACGTTATCATACCTGGGATTGAACAAATTTCTAGTACCATATTTGTTCAGTTGCCATTCATGCCGTCCTTCTACTCTACCAAGTTTCCATGTTAGTCAAGTGTAAAATGGAAAAGGACTCACTAGAGCTTCTATGTTGTTTGCCTCTTTTGTCTGCTGAGTTTGATACTGACATGAATATGTTGTGTAGATCTGCCACACCCTTGTTTGGCCAGTTGGTGAGATGAACAGACACGCTGCAATGTTTGATGCAAATTC
The DNA here is from genome assembly GCA_023238725.1 of Scortum barcoo. Classification (NCBI taxonomy): domain Eukaryota; kingdom Metazoa; phylum Chordata; class Actinopteri; order Centrarchiformes; family Terapontidae; genus Scortum; species Scortum barcoo. The sequence continues at coordinate 15,585,229 of CM041533.1, read as the reverse complement.
CCTAACATTTTTATACATCTGCTGACGTAGGTCATGATTATGTGGTTTGCTGTAGCAAAAGTTTGCAGATTCTACGTCACGGAAAGGCTACGCTCTTCTTCAGTTCATCAGATTGTGACAAGGCAAAGTTTCAAAATGCCCGGAGAAAAAAACAACTCTATCGGCATGGTGTTTTTCTTCACTGTTCATTTGTACGCTCAGTGCATTCCAAGCAGTCCTTGATTTAAAAAATATGGCTAAATACTTGAAATGCTGCTGTTTCAGCCATTGGGGGCGACCGTATTGAGAAAGGGAGTGAACTTGAGTGTATTGAATGTTTGATCACAAAAAAGCATCAGAAAGTCCAACTTCAACAAATCTAGGATTATACTGAATACATTATCCATGTCCTCATGAAGCAGAATCCTCTGCTGACACCGAATAATTCACTAAATCTGTCTTACATGCAAAAATGTTTCATGTCAACCACTTACAATTAAAAAGAAAACTTGATTTAAATTTGAATATAACCTCAGAACAGTAATACATACATCCATCCATCCATCTTCTAAACCTGCTTATCCTGAGCACAAACAGGGTCAGCAGGGGTGCTGAAGCCTCTCCCAGCTATCTTGACTGGACGCCAGTCAGTCACAGAACAGTAATACAACCAGGAGCATTTCTGTCCAACTCATATATTTCATGGCAGTGTGTTGCAACAAAAGTGTGCTGGAAATGCAAATCACCTCCAAAACATGAGCCTTTGTCTCTCAGTGGGGAGGTATCTGTCCCGCAAATGTTATGGAATGGTTTTGCGGAGTCCCGGTGACAGATCAACAACCTAACAGGTGCAAAAACAAAACCAACTGCAGGGGAGGAAATAAAAGATTTTTACAAGCCAACGCTCTTCCTTTTTGTCAGTGCAGAGCCCCCGAGGGGTTCCCAGGGTGAATGAAGTTTGAACACGAACACACTTGGTAATGACTGGACTGCTCAGCCCTCGTGTGTGAATCGGCCTTTAAATGAGTAACAACTGCAGGTGGCAAAGACATGCATTATAAAACCAATAAATGATAACATTTCTTTATCTAGAGGGTAGAGTTGCATGTCCCCGTCTCCTTAGTGCTGTTTGAGCTGGTAAAAGTCAAACATCGGTGGGAAAGATTGTGGTCCGTCTATCCACCCTGTAATCTCAGCATTTTCACCTTGCTGCTGACGTAGGTTGTCTTGCAGAGACAGCTGCTCCGCCTGGCCTTTCATGAAGGTTATTATCTATGCGATATGTACTTTATTTACTTTGGAAAGACCAGCCCTGAATCTGTACAGCACGTTCAAAGGAGCCCTCAAGGTTAGTGATGTAGTCGATGGCACAGTGAGCTGTGTGGAGACAGTCCTGCTTTTTTTTCCAGTGGTTGAAGCCTGCCTCATATGGGATGATGAAGTGGAAGAGGAGGATTGTGGCAGCAAACATGACAATAATGATTCTTTATAGGCGTTTATGTAACAATTAGCCACACAGATACCAGAGTTATTGTAAAAAATACCTTTGTCCAAATATCATCATCATGTGATAGCCAAGAGACTTCAACACACTCCAGTTTAGATCCATGTCTGTCAAGATTCATATAATGTATGTAGCAAAGACTCTGAAGTGTTACGACGGCACAAGGCAGGTGGACCCAAATGCAAGATAAAGACAGGCTTTGGTTTTCAAAAGGAGCTTTAATAAAGTTCTTACAAAGCAGGCTTGGTTAGATAGTCGTGGCTTGATGGCTAGATCGAAAATTCTTGACACAAGACAATGACACACAGGAACATGGACACTTGAATAAGCTCAACAATCTGGCAACAAGACATGGGCAACGCAGACAATATATACACATGGAGGGTGGGAAACAGGTGGAGACAATCAGGGCGGGGCAGAAAATCTCACAGGCGGGAAACACACAAGGACAGGAAGTAAAGGGACCTGGAAACGAGAGGAGAGTTAGGGATTTCAAAATAAAACATGACAAGCCAGAACAGGAAACAGAAACATGACAGACATGGAAACTTAACAGACATGACGGGACATCACATGAAGAAATTTGATAAAAAGGTATTTAGTGTATTTTTGATATGACATGTACTGATATGTATAGTTCCGGTGACTAATTTTCAGTCAGACACCTCCTGTCTTCAGTCAGAAACTCTACAGTGGAGTACAGAGGATCAATTGAGAGCTTCATCACACGGTGCAGCAAAAATCACATCAGAACCAATGAGCTTGAGGCCCCCTGTGCTGGTTGTCATCCAGGAAGAGGATGGCCTTATCCAAAAAAACAGCTGTACAGCTGTATTGTCCTTGTTCTGTTGTATGCTGTATGCTGTTGTTGCTGACAACTGTGGCTTGCATTGTTTTTTATTGCATTTCATTGTCAGTACTTCTTTACACTAATAATAATAATATACTGCATTAGATATATAAATGAACTGTATTTATGGCATATTGTGTGTTATTAGTGGTAGTTTTGTTTTTGCACAGCATGTCTCTGTGTCAAAAAAAGTTATACAAGTGAAGTATACATTATTGTTACCTACTGTAAAGTTGATGGGAATTTCATTAAAATATGAAAATCTTGTTGACTTCAGAGTGTCTTTTTCACACTCAGCTCTCTCCACACATGCTTTGACGCATGCTTTTCGGCTTCATGGAGGACCAGACATGCATCTGTCCAATCACTGGCCTCTCAGCAGCCTGCTGCACCCCCACTGCTCCATGACCTCCCTAAAACCTCTGCGCTCCATCGCAGTGATCCTATTACCCTGAACAGGTCGCAGACGGACATCAAGAACACGGCCTTATGGGAAAATGAAAATGCGTCATTCCCTTCTGCTGTGCATCATTCTGTTTTGATTACTGGCCGTGGATTAGAAGAAAACTGATTCGCCCTGATGACAATCCTTTGAGCAGCGACACATCAGTTTTTATTCTTTGCTCCTATTTCGCTCATTTACTCTGCATGTTGTTGTGTCTCAGTTAAGGCTGGCAGCAGTGTGTGTGTGTTGGATGTACTCAGGAAAATAAAGGATTTGCCAGGATTAGGCCCTTGCAACAGACTAAAGGCAGTAAGAAACTTGCTGTGGCACCATCAGATACATGATCAGCTCTTAATCTCACAGGAGCTCAAGGGGGTGTTGGGGGTTGGAAAGGGCACTGCTTTCGTGTAATCATTTTCAAATCTCTGGGTTATAGAGAGTGGACAGCTAGCGATTTATAGTCATGTAGGCAGATTGCAAGAATCTGACAAAAGATGTAGTAAGCTGCATGACTGCACTGGCATGCCAACGTGTGTCTGCGTGCATGTGTGATTGCATGTGTGCATGTGTTTGTGTGTTGTCTCTGAGATAGTTCACTTACACTGTACACTATTTCTGTGATCTGAATCAGCTCTTGATGGGAACAAAGATTAGAGACTGAGCCCAGTTTATTGTACAAATTAAAAAAAAAAAAAATTTCTCAAGAATGAGAATGAAAAATAGAACAGATGAATAGAAATAGAAATAAAAATAAAATAAATTAAACAAGTACAAGTGCAATGAAAAGTTTTTTTCTTTATTCTATGTTATCTTTTGTCAGTGAAAACTCATGTAAGTGGTAAACATGCATACATCCAAATACTCAAATGTGGCCGTCTCTTCAACAGCACAGACCAGAGGACACATGCACATGCTGTAATTTGACAGATTAGACAAAGAACCTGTTGTTTTAACTGCAGTATACTGGGTCAAACCATCCTTTGCACACGGTTATCACTATGAAGATCATACGACTGTTTGCTGTCCTGGTTGTCTGCTCCCAGACGACATCAGGTCTCTTCACATCTTCTGACATGGACCGAAAACTCAAACTGCACCTTGACCCATAAAACACCCTTACGCTCTCTATCTCTGTGTGTTTCTTATTGTAGCACTTGAAGCAGTTCAGCGCATTTGATGAGGCTGGTAATTCTTGTCATTTGTGGATTGTATCCGCATGGTTGAACGCATGTATTGTAAGTCGCTTTGAGCAAAAGCGCTGGCTGAATAAATGTAGTGTAATGTAATACAAATTTGGCACAACTAACATTTAAGACTCTCGGTACGATGGGAACCACTCGTTTGCATTTGTCAAAGGGTTACTCCAGCAATTTAGTATAGTGATTTTGTAAGGCTGTGGTACTCACAAGAGACAGATTTTAACAAGCCTACAGTCATTTTATGTTGGAGATTTTGGTCCATAAACATAAATATTGGATGAATGAACATTTTTACCTGATGATGGCACTAGATAAGTTTCTGCAGAGTCCTTGGGCTTCATACATTGGGGATCATGAATGCCTCCTACAATCCAGTACTTGTTGATTTCAGTCTGTACCAAAGTGGTGCCATTCATTGCCATTCCTTGAGCCACATCACTAGGTGGGCTAACAATCTCCTCCGGCACTGCGGAGGACATTACACAACAGTTTCCACAGGCTGAGTCAGACTCCCAATGCCTGGTAAACTGAGCTTCATGTGTGAAATTGGTGGAATGCCCCTTTAAATTTGAGGTTTTACAAAATGGAAACCTGTATTGAATTTATAAATAAACAACTCACGTCAGACAAAAGCCAAAGTGCAAAAAAGACGAGACGAATACGCTGATAGTGACTGAGAAACTTGAATGTGCTGCTTTTACAATGTAGTGATTATGTAATCAACAAATCATAACCGTTCTGTGAGCTTTGTCTTTTTATGCCTTCTCAATCATGAGTAATTACAGAGCAGTTTTTTTCCACGTTATATAAACACGAATGGCAAAGGACATGTTAATCATGTGAATGGGTGCACCGTTTTATATGCCTAATCATGTGTGTAAAACCTGCTCATGTATTGTACCATACACGCCCACAGATACACAGAGGCCATACATGGAGATTATATAATCGGAGCGTGGGTCACCGATGAGCAAACGCGGGTGCAGAACATGATTAAAAATACACGTTTATTTCTGCAATCATTACTAATCTAACCGTAACAGATTTCATGTTATCGCCTGTTTGCACCGCAGGTTTATCTTGAGGTTTAGACACTCAGTCTTTCAGCTGGTCACGCTCAGGGCCGGTCTTACCTTGCCTGAGTTTGTCAGCCTTGTTTAACTGGTTAGCAGGGCTGGTGTCTTGTCCTAAAACATCTGCCTCAGCATGACTAATTCAGGAGGAGCCCTTTAATTCCTCCGTCATGGCTTTCATTTCTCTACTGCCCAAATGTTACTATGACTATGACTGTCGGATAAAGTGGAAGCTTGGCCATATCTTACTTTCTATATTACACAGAGCAAGGATTACCTCATGTTTCACTCAAGCACTGTACCTAGGTACAATTATGAGATACTTGTAATTGAGTATTTAATTTCTTTTCCTTTTTGGCCACTTAACACTTCTATATTACAACATTTACGAAGGATCTATTGTAAATCTTTTCATAAATCCATTCTCCTGCTGGTGTGAGGGAGGTTAAATGTTTAATATGTTCACCCTCTTAGTTTATGCATTCCAACAAAAGCTAATTTGCACAAACACATACAAGTTTAGTCATAAACCAAAGTACTGGACACATTAAAGTTTGAACCAGGTGATGGTGCTTCATTCTGAAATGACTAAACTGTACTCATGGTGCAAGATTAAAAAGTCTGGGGTTCTCAAGTTTCACTGGGATTCATCCTCTCTGGACAATGAATCGGTGCACACATGCCGGCCCATCCTATAGATGATGAGATATTTCAATCTGGACCAAAGTGGTGGGCTAAATATATAAAATACATAAAACTGAATCTAGTTTCAACATCAACAACATTAATATATTCTGCTCTCCCGTTGTACTATTAATATTTATTTACATTTACCTAAGTAAAGAACTGAATTACAATTTTAGTCAAACACTCCATAACACATAAAATCAATGCAGAAATAAAGAAAAGGAGAAGAAAATATATTAATTTACTTTAAAACTGAATTTGATTAATAGCCAGAACAAACAAGAATGTTTTAAAGACTAATAATACCATAATTTCAAAATGCATATATTGGCCAGTTAGCACTTACTTTGATAAACATTTAATCCCCTCAACATTACAAATTCACATGATGTGACCTAGTCGCCTGCTTTTCTTACGTAATATTCACCTGCCATATCTGCATCTTAATGCCAAAACAAACACAATTGAGATTAAATTAATATAATGTATAATCTGTCCTGTTTTTCCATCTGCTATGTGCCTTATCAAGAGTCAGGTCAGGTACACCGTATAATGTTATGTAATGATGGCAAAATACTTTGACTTTGTGGTTCGTCCCTTTGAAGTTTGACTTTTAACTTTATACTCCACTCCCGGTGTGGCCAAGTTGCCAGAGATTTGCTATCCATATGCATATGTATGCATTTGCATACATCTATGTGTGCATATGTGTGGCTTAAAGGGAGGTGGGAATCAGGTCAGCGTGAATCCTGGAAGAACAAGCATTCCCTTTGTCAGACCTGTAAACAATAGAGAGAGGTGTTCAATGGGGCATGGTGTCTTAACTGGTCAGGACTAGAAGCACATGGATGGATGAACAAAGGAGGACAAAGCAGCTGTGTTTTTACCCTCTGCCCCTGCTGCTATTCTCTGGGCCTTGGGAAGTGCCTGTTCACCATCACCACCAGTGGACTTTACCCAGGTTGTTTGCCTTTTGGCGAGTTCAGCCCTGTCTTAATATCCTCAGGACATGCAGTGTGTTGTTTGTATAGTGTGTGGTGTGGTAGGATTGGAGTTAAGCTGTGTGAAAGAAACTTTTCCCTTGATCATTTACAAGCAAGACAGTTATTGACTGAACACACATCAGATTTTTCAAATAGATGGTAATGATCCTTCCTTAAGCACCATTTTAGTCAAAATTTTATGATAAATACCCATATCAGTTCCCAATCTCTTTGTGTTTCCTTGTTGCTACAGTAACATATTTTATTTTTTATCTGATTTCCGCATAGGCGTGGACAGACTTCAGTAAAAATGTGACAGAAATGTGACAGGGAAGTACGCAAGAGTTTGGTCAGTATGAACAAACTCTAAAGTAGGGCGCAAAACATTCAGAACATATGAGGAAGTACACTGTATTTTCATCATTAACTGTGGTTAAGTGTCAGTTTTAAAAAATGTATCTAGTTATTTTCTCACATCCATTAGCTCTTTTGTGTAAAGACTTAACAACTTTTAAAGGAATCACAAACATGATTTCACTCCTGTTTACCACACTATATTTCTTGTCTGTCATTTTATTTAGATCATATTATATTTGATTTTATTTAGTTCTATTTTATATTCATTATATTTTATTTCTATGTTTCAACTTACACTCTTTATGTCCTGTCTTAGATTCTCTTTTTCCCATTTCTTATTCTACTTGTGTGGTTTTCTTTTGTACATGTTGTATGAGGTTTGTTGGAGGGAGCCAGCGACTGCTTCACTGTAACTTCACTATAAATTTTGTGCATACAAGAATTTTATACATGATATGGTTGCCGCAGTGAAATGACAAAAAAAAATAATTCTTTCCTTCCTAACAATCCCACAATGCAATGTGGCGCATTTCAGAGATTGGGAAATTACACTTGTTGTACAGCAACACAACAGCTGTCAAATATCTAAAATCACAACGCAGTGCTCACTCATAGTAAACACTAAAGTGAAGAAGCACTGAGTTATGTAGTTACCAAAGCATTGATTTTAACATAAATTTACCAACACTTAATGAGCAGACCATTATTATTAGACATTATCTCTGTAAATATATGTATGTTGAACAGCTGACATTTTAGGTGGTAAATCTGCCTCATCATTTCTTCTTTTTCAAGTTACTAGAAAACATTTAATTATATATCTACCTTATATATATATAATATATGTATAAAACTTATGATCAGTATTCTCATTTCCACTGATGCCACATATTTAGACTCCAGCGTTTGATTTTTGTGTGTATGCGTGTGTCTGTGTGTGTTAGTTTTTTTTTTTTTGTTGTTATTTATAATGTTCTCTTGAGACTCCAGGCTTGTCTCCAGACTTTGGTTTTGATTAATAAAAACCAGTGTGGAACAAAACAGCTTTGAAAAATTAAAAATAGGAAGTGAAGCAGTGCCGCTGAGAGAGTATAAAGATAACTGTGTTCTTCTGTCATCACATAAGATTTACTAACCAATGGTCCGAGTTTACTTCAGACTAAGAATCTATATATGACCTGCATGACATGAGAGCACACGTCTTGCCTGGATACAAACTCACAGAACACACTCACTTTCCTGTACTTTAGATTTGAAGCTGTACACATACAGCTATATGCCATTTCTCATATATGTCTAAGACCCTTACCATTAACTTGTTACATTTCTGGCATTGTGTAAGTTTGGTTTTGGACCTTACTGATAATCTCTACTCTTAAATATATATTTTTTTATTTCCAAGATTTCTCACGGGATCAATAAAGCACTACCTTATCTCATCTTTCATTATTTAGTCTCATGTCAAATTAAACAGGGAAGATCTCTGTCTGAGCAGGCACAGTGTTTGGCAGTCTATGCAGGCAACCTCCAACACAACAGAGGAATAATTTTTCACAATATGAAATATGAAAGGCAGTTTAACTGAGTGAGCATTTGATCTCAGTCAGCGATGTGGAAGTCATCAGTTGTCATCGATTTTTAGCTACACACACAGCCGGTTTACCCTAGAATTTTTGGTCAGAGCTTAAAATACAAACACTTGCTATTTCTGACATGTGCCCCATTTTCCGGAACTGCTCTATCATACCAATCAATTGTGTCCACAGCATTGTCAAATATTTAACTTGAGCCGCTCACTGTCTGCTTCCTGGGTGAGTGATTGTTGTTGATTGTTGATAAGACAAATGGCTAATTTAAAATTAGCCCATAAGCTACACAGTCCCTTTTGAGACATACTGTGCATTTTCATTTCCAGTATATAGTCATGACCTGACCACCATCACTTAATATTTGCTCACACTGGCAGGCAGGATCAGCCAGACCAAACATGGAAGTGCTGAAGCAAATGTCAGGCTTCCATAAAAGCACATGTGGATATTTATCCTTTGCTTCTAGAGAACATTTGCCTTTGTTGATGAAGCGTACAAATACATGAAGTGCTTCATTACAGAGAGGAGAGTCAGTGTATTGAAACGTGTCACTGAGGGCAGTTCACAGGCAGCTGTGTGTAAACAGGCCTAAACAGGATCCAGGTTAGGTTAAGTTAAACACCATACTGCATCTGAAGGAATAACCTTGTGTCTGACAGCCACAAGCTACAACTGTGTGTGAGAGCTGTCTCATGACAAATGTTAAAGTTTATGTAGAAAATCATTCCTTTATTGTTCACTTCTGCTACCAAAGCAGCAATAAAAACACTCCCCTCCCCTCCCCAAAAAACACACACACACACACAGACACAGCCATGCAGATGTAATTGGTTCCTTCACGTGACAAACTAATCTGACTCAATTTTAGTCCCTTTTATTCACTTCATTTGCCTCGCTGTCTTACACACAAGCTCTTCAAGTCAAACCCGGTGACACACTTTTTGCTATTTTTACTTTGGGTGTTCCAACATTTATCTGACAGTCACTGGTTATTTTTCAGATTAATATTTTACATTACAAATATAACAGGCTTAAAAAATACAATACATAGTTAAAGTTTAAACCAGTGGTTCTCAGTTTTTTTGACTTGTGACCTCTTACAAAAAGAAAGTATCTTATTGGGGGCTCCATGTCACATTTCATATGTCTGTGAGTTATTTTCAGATGCACCATAGGGTTTTTTTTTTCCCGTAAAACTGGTACTTCTACTCAAATAAAGGAGTACTTGCTTCACCTCCGCCTTTCCACTGTAGTGCCCTCATGTTACCTATTTGTTGATGAGCCGGAAGATTAGCAGGTAAATTTTATGTGACGCACAAAGTGTTTCAACTTTCATTGTGATGCAACTCAGCTTTGCATTTGGAAAAGGTGTGTACTACTGTGACTAAGCTGCCTGAGGGTGTGAGGGAGGGTGTCTCTTGGCCGCAGTCATTTACTGACTGGATGACTCATGGGAAGGTGGTGTTGTTCATTAAGTTTCTGTTCTGAAGTGTCCATTCACCGCTGAAGTTGACCGTTGATCTGTCCGTAGGTCAGTGTGTTTTACATCTACAGATGTAGGGCAATGGCTGACAGGCAACTGTGAGCATCACACAGCACCGACATGATCTCTTTATATTGCTGAAACCATCAACATGAAATTCAGCCTGTGCTCCTACACCAGTGCTCGATCATCATATTAAAGATTTCTTTACAAAGCATTCTGAGCATCCACATTTTCCGCTTTCTACTTCATATTTCATATTTTAAACTGTGATGCTGCTGTGATCTAGAGTCCCTACATAAACTTTCATGTTATATCTCTTGTGATACATATTCACTGGACACACATAAGGACAAAGAGTGCTAGGAAAAACTCATGTTACCATCTTAGTATTTCTGTGAGGACGTGGCTCTTTTCCACTTGTCGCATGGAAAATTACACAGAAAATGAAGTCAAGGGGGTGTGCAGGTCATCCATTGTTTTTGCTTTTTTTAAAGAAGGGACAAACCCGGTGGATAAAGCAGCAGGAGACTTTGGGGGAGGGAGCATAACACTTTTTGTGAATTAGGACTTGTGAGACTTCTGGCCATTCACTCTGCCAACTATTCAAGTTGGCAGAGTGGACTCTGCTTGTCCGGACTGTTTGAACTTTGGTTACAAGAGAGCAGAACTGTTCTTGGCTGGAACAGTTTGTGAACTACGCTTGTTCCCCAAGTTCCCCACTTGTTTCCTTCCCAGGGAGAAATGCGCATGTGTGGATGAGCAACAATTAAAAACAAAGAAACTGGAGCATTGCTGGAGCCAACTATGACTGCCAAGGAACATGTGTGACACCACCTTTTTCTGCCTGGTGATCTCTAACGCTGCGAATGGCGAGATAATTTCAGTTTATAAATAACTGATCTGGCATCTGTACTTTATTCCACATTTACAGTGTAGCCATTTGCTTGACTCATCAACAGATGCAATCCACTACACCGCCCCCCCATAACCCATCATCACTTTCACTGTGGACATGGAATAACATCAACCCCTCATGCAATAATCATTACTTGAATGTATATAGTTTCTCCTTGCACACTATTGTATATTATTTACTTGTAAATTATTTTACATATGTATATATATGTATATTATTTGCTGTATTTTTGTATTCATATTTTTCTATATTTTTCTATTTATCTGCATTGAAGACGGAAGAGCAAAGTAAGAATTTTATTGTACAGTGAAACTTGTTTTTATCTGTACAAATGACAATTAAACTCTTGAAAAAGGGCAATAAGCACATTTCAGATGCTCAATAGTTGTTTAATTTAAAACTTCCCTTGCCTTACGTGTTTGTTTTGCCTGTGTTTACCCTGCTGCTCTGCGATAAACAACACGGTCGCCTCTGTTCTCACTATCTGTCTGCTGTTTGCAAGAAACAAAGGCAGACAACTGTGGCTGCGCTGCAGAAGTACAGTCAAAACTGTGTCACTGTGTCATACGTAATAGTGCGGCCAATCACGGCACAGGTAAGAGCGAGTGGATGACTCTCACGCCAGAGTCCTCAGCCAATCAGGACAACCCTGTGTCTGGGAACGGCATCTGTGTGCGTGGAAATACCAAACCGTCGGAGTGTGTGGCTGGAGGAGGATGTAAACATGCAGCGGCTTGTTTTCCTCGGGGCCCTGCAGATGGGGCTTTCTGAGCACATGTGTTTCTGAGAGCCAGTGTGAGCACGTGTGGTCGGCTTCCTCTGGTGTGTAAATGCATGTGAGGTTAAATGCTGTGTGTGTGTGTGTGGGAGAGGAACTGCATGAGAGGTTACATTTGTTGTCAGAAAACAAAATAAGGTTATTGATGAAACCGCATTTACATGAACAGCAACATTTTTGTTGTTGCGGAGGAAATTCAAAACGCCTCCCTCCCCGCGCGAACTCATCCTCTCGTTGTCTTCTCTTTAACAGGATTGCACATGCCTCTTGGCAAGAAATGAGCCGTGAGACGACTTTGTCCTCCTCCGATGTTTCCTCTCAATTGCTTGCAGTTCTCTTATGCGGCATTTTGCACCAAGCAACATACCGCACTTCCCTTTCCGGGTTTGTTTTTGCAAAATTTGATCTCACTCACATCCTTCCTAAGACGCAGCTTTGATGCAGAGAAAGGCCAGCGCTGGTTTGAACTAGTATGATGTGTTACACAACAACACATGCACAAGTGCGGAGAATCACACTGTACATTTAAAAATGATGTCCTGATGTCAGTGCTCGTGCTGTTTTTCCTGCACCTCCACGCACTGTTTTGTATTCAATTAGCAAAACATCAGACATTATTTTAAATAACATGCAAAAAATTGCACATAGTTGGAGGGCATTTGCGCCGCCTCATGCCACAGTGTGAGTGGACGCTGACTGACCAGCATCTTAACACCGCATTTGGCCCGGGGGGGGCTTTATTGTGCAGCTCCATTTATGAGACCCCATTTTTCCCCCTTACATAACATGGATTTTTTTTCCCTCTTCTCCCACTTCACACAAGAACCACAACGATCCTGTACATTCCGGTGGTTGTCATAGCAACTGGGCAGCATCCCTCTCCATCTTTTGTCCAGTGTCTCCCCTCCGTTTGAGCTTCCCAGGCGGAAGGCAGTTTAGCTGCTGCATGCAAATTTAACCCCCCCCCCCCAATTGAGCTTCGAGGCAAGGAAGTGGAGGGGATTTTTTTAAATGGTGACATTAATGCCATTAGGTGCTTTTCACAGATCGTAGCGATAACTCCCCACATCCTACAGCAGTGGCATTACAACGCTGCAGTGTTAAATAACATGTGCATCTCACCCATGCACCACACAACCATACGGTTTCTGCACTTCCATTAAAATGTTGCCTTTTGGGAATGTTCTGACTGCCCACATGTCCAAAGAGCACAGGTAAATTGACTGTGTGTGTTGGGACAAAACACAGTGTCCCTGTTTGCCTCTGGGAATGTGGGATGTTTTACTGGGAATAATGGACTGTAATCCAGAGTGTGGGCCAGTTGAATTCCTCTGCAACTGTCTGTAACAGTCAGTGGATGGACATTTTGGAGGTGGGTCTGTGTCGTCTCTGTTAGGGTCTCAGTTTTGGTTCTGTTTTGGTCTGTGTGTGTGGGAGGGAGTTTAACTTAATATTGTCTCCACTGTTCCTCCACTATGGCACTGCACAACAGCTTCTGCATGAATGAAGGCAGAAAGAGGAGTAAGGACTATATTTTTCACCCGTTGTTGCTATTGAATACTTTGGAATCACTTTTTATTCCATACAAAAAATAAAATACACTGTTGGGTTATGATGCTTTTTAGGTTGTTATCCAGACTTTCTGTACCACGTTTTTTTTTACTTTCAAATCAGACACAAACAAAAAGTAAAATGCAAAGTGTAAAGGGCGGAAACTTTGCAGATTTGGGCAGAAAAAAAAAGAACCAAAACAAAGGCAAGAGTACATGTGTTGGCCCGTGGCCAGCTGCCTTCCCCCTAAATAGACCTAAACCTGCTCTCAAACTTATGATTGGCTAACTTATTTCCAGCAAAGCCAATCAGAGAGCTGCCTCACATGCTGTTGAGAGGGGAGCTGGGATGTAGGGGAAAGGTCTCAAAGCAAAGTTTTGGTGCCCCTCCCCCAAGTTCAGAGAGTACGGAAGACGTAAATGTGTATGTCCTGTGAAATGAGGATGTTGTTTGCTTCTTGTGAAGTGTGGTTGTCTCCTTCTTCTGTTGACTGACATTAAAGTATTCCTTCGCTGTGTTTACATCTGTGAAATTCTGACACCAAACTCTTTTGTAAAGATGGTTTTGACTCAGATAGTGCTGAACTGGCACAAAAGCTTCAGAGCATCAGACATCATGTGCAGACAGAGTACGTCTGCAGGGGTATTTAGGAAGTCCTGAATTTTACAGTTACACTCTGCATGCATTGGGTGATAAAGATCACAACTACAACTACAAAAATATTTTCTCTTGTTGTTGTTGATGTGTTGTTTTTAGTAGAAATCAAAGTCCCATGCAGTGCAAACTAAGCTGTGCACCCACAAAATAGACTTATCTCTGACGTGTAAACCTGTCTGTGTGGTTTTTGAGTTAATAACTGGATCCAGACGAGGTAAGTCTCGTTCTCAGCCACAGCAATGAGAAGTGTTGTGCAGTTTATGACACAGCACTTCTGGGAATACTGACCTCGGGGCAGTTGCAGCGAAGGAGTATAATAACTGTCTCGTGAGTACGGCAGTTTCCAGTTACTTCCCACAGGGTCCTAAAAACCGTCAAGAACATTTGGCAAAAGAAAGCCTAGCCAGAGAGCCTTTACTAGAGTTTCCTTTAGGTGCACCTCATTTTTACTGTCTTTGCTTTTTAAATGTTTCCTGCTTACAGCAAACTGCTGTGTCACCAGATGTTTGAACAGCTTTTACAAGTGTGAGCGTTTGTTTCGGGCCAGAGACCAGACTCAACTATTCCTGCGGCCAACTGGAGACTGCAAAGTTGTGTGTATGAATTAATTATGGTGTTCACAAGATGACAGAGGTTTCAGACTGTGCTGTGAGAAATTAGCTCCAGGGCATTATGGGATGTCTGCTTTACTATCAGTTCATGTGTTGAAAAAACTTCCCAGGCTCCTCAGAGTTGATCCAGTTAAAGGAATCATTTGGCCTACACGTGGTTAAACCAACAAGCTTTCACTTAGCAGCCGGAGAAGCAGAAGCGCAGCCCCTTCTTATTACTTTGTTTAAGCTTAAATAGTCAGGCAGTTTGGGAAATCCACCTGTTTGCACAGTTAAGGGAGGTCAATCCGTCTGGCAAATACAAAGCTGCAGCCAGTTAGCTTAGCTTAGCATAAAGACTGGAAGCAAAGGGAAACGGCTAGTCCAGATGTGTCTGAGGGTATTCAGTATGTTTTAGAGGTAATGACAGATTTTGTTACTGTCTGACAGAGCAGTTTCCTTTTGTTTCTTGTTTTTAACCAACTGCTATACTTATACTAAACTGACAGCTTAGCATCGATCTGACTCAATATTTCATGAAAACCTTGAAGGCAAGAGCCATACACTCATGTTGTGATAAAAAATAAAAGTTTTAAATGTATCAATAAAAACACCAGGTTCAGTAAACGTTTTACCAAATCAGGTGCATTACAATATCGTAGTTAACAAAAGGATAAAACTCCTTGAGGAAATCTACAAATGGCATTATGGACAGACCAACCACGTTTGAACAATATACGTCTGGGTACAGACATCTACAAAGTGTACCATACAAGTTGACCCAGTGTGTCAAAATCTGAAGACATGAAAACGTTGCCATTTAAAAATATACGCTTCATAAAATCAAAGAATTAGTAACATTGAAGACTGAACAGTTGAAAAGGCAGGTCAACATATATTAACAGTACATGAACTACTCAGATTTATTAAGTTACACATGCTGCCCAGCCTTAGCAGCTCTACTCTTCAGTGTCCGTGTGCTTTAGTTCATTATTTTAGTCACCAACAGACAAAAAGGGAAAGATATGATATGGGCTATAAAACAGTGTTACAAAAGCCGATCCCTTCAAAAGACAAGGGGAAAGGCATACCCTGCCATAACCAGCTCATAACTACCAAGGATATCATTACCTTGTCATGTTTTAAGTTGACCAGCCAACTTTAAACCATTAAATTCGGGTTAAAATCACCTCAGTGGGAGAGAGAAAAAAATACAGTACTAGTTTGAAGAAATATAGTCAGGAGGGCAGTGGGAGTCAGTCTATGGAGTGTGCGTTTAGTAATCCGCAGGTTCATCCCCCTCCTCATTCAGCAAACAGGTGCGGATCAGGGCCTCGGTCACGCCGTACGGGTCGCAGTTGGCAGACGGGCGGCGGTCCTCAAAGTAGCCCTTCTTCTCCTGGCCGACGTTGCGAGGAATGCGGATGCTGGCGCTACGGTTGGCCACTCCGGCGGAGAACTCGTTGATGTTTGAGGTTTCATGGCGGCCGGTGAGACGGCGGGCATTGTCGAGCCCCCCTTTGGGATCGTAGGCACGGATGTGATAGCGGTGCCTCTTCCCAAGCTTCTCAATGGAATCTTCAATAGCCCTGAAAACAGAAATGACAAGATCCCACATCAGAAAATCCATTCATACAAAACACCATTAACAGCAGAGCTGCTGAGTCAACCCCATGATGCTTTGACACTCACTTTAATCCACCATCTTCCCTCATTTCCTTTGTGCTGATGTTTGTATGGCAGCCAGCTCCGTTCCAGTTTCCAGGGATTGGCTTGGGGTCAAATGAGGCAACAACGCCAAAATCCTCACAGACACGGTGCAGGAGGAAGCGAGCCACCCAGAGATGATCACCCATGTCAATCCCTTCACAAGGTCCTACCTGGAACTCCCACTGAAAACACACAAAGACGTTCTTAAGTTATACAAGGTGGTTAAAAACCATAAAAACATTCACAAAGTCTATACTTTGGGTAGGTTTTTAATCATCATTATCATCATCACCTGAGCAGGCATCACTTCAGCGTTTGTGCCACAAATCCGGACTCCAGCATACAGACAAGCTCTGTAATGGGCCTCCACGATGTCTCTGCCATAGGCTTTGTCAGCTCCCACACCGCAGTAGTACGGACCTGTGAACATGTTTATTGTTGAGCAAATCCTCCAGACATCGATTCATGTTTCAATCCAGGAAACACATTTGCAAACAAACACTTTGAAGTATCTGCTTACCTTGTGGCCCAGGGAAACCATTAGATGGCCAGCCAAAAGGGTGCCCGTCTGTGCCCAGAATGGTATACTCCTGCTCCATGCCAAACCAGGGATGCTGGTCTGACACCATCTCCATAATCTTCTTACAGGTAATTCTAAGGTTGGTTTCTGCAGAGAAAAATTAAACTCAGAGTGAGAGACTGACAAAGCATGGTCAAGTCCAGCTACCTGGGAGCTTTCACAAATTAGTGTCATGAAAATAGAAATGATAAACTTCTTAATAATTAGAACTTGGGAATCCATCATGGATGTTATGCAACAATGTAAAATTGCTTTGGGCGTCCCAGAGCTATGCAAGTGTGACACGTCCCCTCAAGACAAAGACAGATAAATTGTGCAAGAGGGAATTTCTTCAGATAATATTTGCCACCATCTGCAATAATCTTGCTAGATTAAAGGCTACTGTACTGATACATCTTTCAGTTGTGAATGAGTGCAAGCATGTGCAAATGGGCATATGCACACCTTTTCACATGTGAATGCAACTGTGTGCCAAGTTCTTTTTACATCAATTGCAACAGAGCCAAATCATAAAATCTTTCAGCATTGGAATAGTTTGGGGGTATCATTAAGTCTGATCAATTTTAACATAACAGTAATATGGCTAAAACTAATTTCCTCTTTTCTTGATCAGGGCACATTTCTAGATCCAGATCCCCCGCACCCCCACCACCATCCTTGTATAGTAAAGCCACTCCCCCTTTCACTGCCAGACCAAACCAGTCTGCTCCATGTGAAGTCAACCCCCTCTTGTAACAGTCACGGCATCTTTAAAATGACTATAGAGTACTGTCAGTATACTTATTCTGTAGAGACCAACACAATTTGACATGGGTATCATTTCTGATACATTATTGCAAATTATTCCATTTATTCATCTTTAAAAACACACCCTTACAGATACTGAGCTTCTTAGCTACCTGCAGGTTTGCCATTGTACTTCAGCACTTCACACAGGACGAGCTTGTTGGGGTCTTTGCGGAAAGGATCACGGAACATGGCAGCAGGGATCAGATACATGTCGCTGTTGGAGCCCTCAGACTGGTAGGTGCTGGAGCCATCGAAGTTCCACTCAGGCAGCTCTACAAGACGAGGAGGGCAGGTAGATTAACACTGAAGTTTAAGGAGGAGGGGATCAAGGGGGAAAATGTTTTAGGTGGATTCAGGAGGCTGCTTACCTTCAACACTCTTGGGCTCAAAATCCAGGGTTCTGGTTTTGCACCGGAGCCCCTCTCCAGTCCCGTCGATCCAAATGTACATGGCCTGGACTTTATCACCCTGAGGGAGCTCCATGTACTGCTGCTTGACAGCTTTACTCAGTGTGGCGCTGGCGGACGTGGCCATCTTATCTCCCACTATAACACACCTGAGGATTAAAAGACAAGAAAAAAAATAATTAGAGCAGAGGAGATGAGATGCAGGTATGAGACCGCAGTGCGCTCTGGATCACATGTTGCGTAACAGGGGTTGGGGGCACACAAAAGAAAAAAGAAAACACCATTGTTTCTTCTTCTAGAAACGAAGGGGGGCTTAAAAACAGCATTGAGGATGTAAAAGAAAGCACATTTCCAGACTTTTACCCCCACACTTTCCACTTGCAAACTACAAAAGGGGAAAACTCCACTTGGCAGCCTGTGCGCATGACTATTAGGATTAAATGTAACGAGGCGAGCAGAGGAAACCACAGTGAAGCAACATGAACCCATCTCTACTGTACACACTGCTGCCAATACGCATGTTGTTGTAGTCATGGTTACAACAGAGAGGCAATATTACATCATGAACTTCCTCGTTGGGATCCATCATCTACTTACAAAAAAACACAAAAAACCCAACAAGACTCGCGAAGAGAAACACTAAAAAGAAAAAAAAAATCACCCGTGGAGCGAGATATATGAGAAAAATTAAGTGTAAATAGTGCAGCGATAAATGTCAGAGTAGAAAAAGAGAGTTTAAAGACAGAAGAGGAAGGAGAGGTGGGGGAAACGCTCACCTGGATAGACGAGGAAATTGAAATAAAAACTAAAGGACTGGCCGGTCCAGTGTCTCGTTGTTAGATGTCTCGCTAGTGCCTCTCTCATTCTCCGGTACCGACGCTCCGGATCCGAGCACATTTATAAGAGCAGGAACTGGGATGACTTGTTGTTGATTGGTCGGCGGCGTGTTTACTCCGCGGTGATTGAAGGCTCACCGGGCCCGGTCATTGGACGGGGGGCTGCACGCCGCAGCCGCGACGCCCTCTAGCAGCATCTCAGCCGCATGTTACGCAGCGTGAGCCTCCACAGACACAATCTGAGAAAATACAATTACATTTAATAACAATATCCAGGGAACACGACGACGATGATGGTGACTTTTCTATAAAACACCACACTGACAGACGGACTCGACCGTGTGAGACAAAATGTACACCACCACCACTCCAACACAAAGCCACAAGGTACAGCTCAGTACAGGACGCCACCGTGTGGTGGAAATCAGCCGCAGTCTGAGTGTACTGGTCTTAATAGGGAGGGGTTTTTTTTTACCCACGTGAGAAAAATCATGTACATCCACACTAATCAAAGATTAAAACGATCAATAATCTTGCAGAGAGATGTTTGACTCTGATTAATTATTGATTGATTGTTTGGTTTATTACGATCTAATTTGGTGTGTATATAGGCCTACAGCGACATACAAAGGCTGATATAATTAATAATATAATAAATTCAAAAGCTGTGTACCCAGTTAAAAAATTATATTCTAATTGTATAATTGAATTGATTGATGATTTTAGGTCTAATTCATTATTCTATTGTTACTCTTGTTTTTTTATTTATTATTTATTAATTACCTACTTTTGTTTGTTTGTATATTTTTTTAGCTTTGTTTGTAGGGAGCATGAGATTTAAGAATTTCATTGACAATGATTGCTTGATGTAAATTGTTGTGCAATGACAATAAATTCAAATTCAATCAAATTATGTAAACCATATATAAATAGTAAAGTCAAAGCCTTTATTCAGTATTTAGGATGAAGGGAAAACATTTTCAAAGGTCAGCGTACTCTGCTAATGCCAGGCAAGTAATCCATTACAGTTAGCTACTCTGCTAATGCTTTGCTAGTAATCTGTTACCCTTAGCTACTCTGCTAATGCCACACTAGCTATCTTTCAGCAGCATTATGTGTCAGTAGATAAGCTGCTCTTGCTTTTTGTGATGGTTGAATTTAGTTACTGGCCCATTCCAGCGGAACAGACGAAGAGGAGAGGATGAAGGATAGAAAATGTTCAAACTTTCGCGGAGTTGGGGGTCTAAAATGGCGGTTGACGTTAGCTACTCTGCTAAAGCTAGGCGAGTAACAAATCTCTTCGCTTGGGTAATTTACTGATTTGTTTACATGGTTGGTTATGCTTCTGTCGCATTCACATGGGATAACATAATAGAATTACTGAAATGTTGGAATAATGAAATTGTTTTTTTCAGTCACAGAGTGGGAAAACGTTACTTATAGCAATGCTAGCTATGGCTACATCACCAGCTTGCTTAACACTAACGTTTTAGCTCTGTTCTTTCACATTACAGACTTAACAAACCGGTCTGTGTGTCATAATAACAATAATAATTTTTACAGCATAATAAATGTCAAACAGTTAGTCTTGACTCAATATTGACTGAAATGTGTCTTTTTTAAGCTTTGCAGGGGAATACAGATGTCTCACAAATGAAAGCTTCAGAGGCAAGGATTATGCAAGACTCAACTCAACAAGAAGGAGGAACACAATTCTACTTGAAAGGTATTACCTCTTTCTGTGTTTTGATGATTGAGTGGTGAAGAGTGCTGGTTAGCATGTTGGCCCCAAAACTTCCATTGGCTTTCAGCTGGGATGAGGTCTGAGTGATTGTGAAGGCCACAGCATTATGATGCACAGCATTTTCACACTCATCAAACTCATCAACTCAACTCATCATTCAGTGCCATGTTCTTGACTTTAATTAAGTTGTATTAAGTTGTACTGAGCTGAAAGGGTATTTTACTCTTTCAGCTCACAAGATGACTGTGCACACGTCATTGTTTTTTTAGTTTGGTGGTATCAAAGATGAGTATGAGGTCTAAAGCTTCAAGAAGTCCCTGGTCTAACTAGATACTTTTTGTAACTGCACAGAAACCAGAAATGACTTTCCCTCAGTGTCAGAAATCACCAAGGCGTCATCCAGGCCTTATTCCTCAAAGGACTCTCGGACACTGTGGCATTAAGATGGCTTTGAACTTTTAGGTAACTTTGAGCGAGGGTGCTGCATGGAGGCATGAACGAACAGGATCTGTCTTAGTGGTTACCGTGGACAGAGGTGAGGAGACGGTGTAGAAACAGTACACACCAGGAGTATGTTGGAAGAGGAAAATGCAGACATTGGCCAACATTGTTAAAAAAAGATTTTATTCCCATATCAGACTTTGTTCTGGTACAAGATGAATACATCTCCCTGGGATCATCTGTTACTGCTGATACACTGGCTAGTGTTCATGTTTTGACAGTCTAAGCCCCAGGCAAAAATGCCACGCTGCACCACCTGGGACTGTGGCAGGAGCTGGGCTCCTCTTTGAACCTGCGTCTAAAAGCAGAGGATGTCCCCAGCAAAGCTCTGCTGCAGGTTGTGAACAAGAATGTTGTTGCAGTGCATCTTGGTGTTGTTATGAATCATTTGAGGCAGAAATGCAGAAACATGTATATTATAAACCTGCTGTCCTCTGGCAATGTTGTGCCCTGGATTCAAACTGGTGAGCAGGCAGTGTGCCAAGTGAATTCAGTAACAAAATATTAGTATTAATATTTATAGACTCTCTGTATGAATAAACTTTGACACAGAATTATGTTTCATTTGTTTTGCATCCGCTATGTTGCAGTGTATTTGTGTGTGTGTTTATGTATAAAAGGCAGACAAAACCTTTCACATGCTCTTACTAGTACTTATATCATTGCATCAATGATATGCTGAAAACATCAGCAACCCTTTGCTTTTTGTTTTCTTTTGCAGTTCAGTGGACCTACAGCACCACCCCATGGACTCAGAGCTCCAGAGCAGCTGATGAAGATGTGGCGAGAGCTAACATCGAACCATGAGGAGAGCACAGCAGACCCCTTCTGGAAGGGGAAGACCCTCTACCGGCTCTACTCAAAGACAAGTAAGACCATAAGACAAAGCACAGTTCATTAGGAAGCTTCACTCTTCAGTTGGAAGCATATTTGTTGTTGAAAGATATTATTGTTTATTGTTCAGAAAACTGGGCAGAATGTTTGAAATCAATATAAGTAACAATATTTTTATCTATCTATTTTATCTATTAATATCACAATGTAGCAAAAAATACAAAGTTACTTATAGAATAATCAAATTTAATGAACTTGAATGTTGATTCTGAACATGAAAATAATGTCTCTTTCCTCAGTGGTTGGAGTTTGCTCTGTTGCTATGAAGGTAGACTGATGCCAAAGACCAATCACGATCAGAGATGGGTTACAAGTATCCCCTCCATCTACGATTACCTGCCATCATGTGACCGTGCTAGCTCTGTATTAAGGTAATACAGTTGAAAGCTAAAGGAAAAGCTTGTATATAGACTTTGAATTGAGTTTTTTTTGTCAAAATCAAATTAATAGTAATGTTAACTGTGTTACACTAGTGCACTTTACATTAGACAAAACTTCTCACACGTGTGACACAAAAAGTAAAATGAAATTAAACGAAATCACAGATTTAGAATAGTAAAATGGCAACACAGCACAATCATGTCTTCGCCATTCGATTCCACTATCAACATATTACATTTATCAGGTTGTGTTTTTGGTGGATGATGATAACACAGCCCATGCTAAGTAAGTTGACCTTCTCAGACAAAACATGTTGAGTTTTCACAGCTCTGTCATTGTCACATTTGCCTGAAGGCACCATGCAAGCTGCTCCACCAGTCTGTCGTGAGTTTTATGCGAAATGTTGTTTAATGTAGGAGGATGTCACTTGTAACCAAAGGGACGTGACTCTCCCTCTTACATACCAAAAGTGCACGTGTTTGAGTTATTAGTAGATTTACTTGAAGTGTGAGGACATATTTTGGGCTTGCGTCAAGCCCTACCAGGCAGATTTTCTCTAAAGTGTTTTGAGGAGATACTTTCTCTCATATTAAAAGATGAAGTACAAGATATGAGACTTGATGGTAAAAATTAAAAAAGATAAATTCCTGGACTACTACTATTCATCATAGTTCTTGGCAGACAAATGTATCAGTGAAGGATGGGTAGAAATCTTCGGCAGAGGACAGGAAGGTCTTTTGACCCCTTCCCACCCCACTTTTATATTTTATTTATTTGTGAAAGCTCATTGTTAAAAGTAAGGATCAATTGATTAGTGTATGCCCCACAGTCTTGCCATAGAGGACAACAGTCCTGTCTCTGGATCAGGGCTTTAGTTTCCTTCATCACAAGCAACTAGTAATCGTCCATTTTGTTTTCATTCCCAGCTCGCCTGATGGTTTTGTCCGAGCAACATATCTGTATGATCACACATTATCTCTTCTGAATAGCATCATTTATTTATCAAATAAAACCTTCACTTTATCCACTCTGTGACAGAAAGCAGAAGTACAGTTAAAGGAAATATATCCAATACATCTTGCAGAGAACAAAAATGGTGGAAGGGATCCCATATTTCCTATTAGTCTTATAGTTATCCATAGTTTTTTGAGAATTTTTCTGACAGGTAGGAATTAAAATTATAGAGGGTTTCCTAATCCAGCCTATGTAATATGATTGGTTTTTGTTCGTAATTGAACCAATTTTTTCTTTGATGATAAGATAATTTAATGCTTTAGTGGTGTGACTGTTTTCTTTTTCTAACTCTGAAACACCTCTAAAACTGATGTGTATGGAGATGTAGG
The DNA here is from genome assembly GCA_023238725.1 of Scortum barcoo. Taxonomy (NCBI): domain Eukaryota; kingdom Metazoa; phylum Chordata; class Actinopteri; order Centrarchiformes; family Terapontidae; genus Scortum; species Scortum barcoo. The sequence continues at coordinate 15,561,400 of CM041533.1, read as the reverse complement.
AATCTCAACCAGAACACGTCAGTGCACAGCGTAGACTCACTGATAGTGTCGGCAGAAGTCTTATCAGCCTGATGACACTCATTTCATAACAGAGCTGAAGTGGCTTGAAGGAGTTGTCCTGCGTTTACATCTTACAAATTTGTCTCCATCTTACCATATCATATTCATTATCCTGATACAGATAAGCATATCGAAGCAAATGAATGAGTCGAGAGAGTTTCTCCCAGGAGAAAGAGCGCAAAGCCTCCTCTTTGATGCCAAGAATGATGCAGCATTTCATCAACACTGAAATGTTGACTGGACAGATGTAGCTCCTGCCACATCTCCGTGGGTGGCACGTTGATTAATTTTTAGTGTGACACCTTCTGTAAATAGAGGTGTGTTGAAAGCATGGATGGACAGAGACAGTAAACTTCTAGGGCAGGACATTAGTGAATCTATTTCCACTTTTATTGACACCAGCAGACTGTTTTCCATCTGAAAGGGCCTCAGACAGATCACCAGCTGTACGCCTAAAGCCCCCCCCCAATCCATTAATGAGTTGCGTCTGGTCAACGACCTGAACGACTTCTACTGTCGTTTTGATAGACAGCCCTGACACCCTCCCCCGTGACTCCATCCACCAGCAGTTGTTGGCCTCTCCTCAACTTATCACCTCATAAGCCCCCTCCCCCTACTTTTGAATGCTGTGTGCTGCCACACCTTAAACCCATCACTGACCCATTACTGGACCCCCTGCAATTCACCTTCAGACCCAACAGGTTTCCATAGAACAAAACTTTTAATTGATCAGATTGATTTCCCCCAAAACATTGTCTCATTAAATCTGTGCTTTGAAGCAACACCTGATTGGGATCAGCACTGACCGATCTATGGTACATACATTTGATTAATCAGTGTCATTGTGAAATGTAATGTTTACTTGATCGGTCACATTTAGTATAGCAGCAAAGCCATTTTACCTTACTTAAAAATGATGATGGTATTATTATTATATATGGTATATTTGGCACTTAATGGGTATTTGTACAGAGAGAGAGAGAGGTGCATTTGTTAAACAACCAACTGTCAAATTAGCCTCCTTAAATGATATAACTTTGCAGTATATTATCAAAAAGTTGAAGTCAAATGGTTGACAGATAAAGTAAAAGCATTTTTTTCTTTAGCGTGAATAGGTGTTATAGTATTTTTAACAGTTCCAAGGGTTATTGGATATTGTGATAATCACTGTACTGTGTGTAATTTTAATTTCACAAGCATTTAACAGAAAATCCTACATGAAAACATGTTTGTCTTTGCATGTTGCAAGATTATACTCTTCACTAACAGTACTGATCAGTTTCCTTTCACAACTTTCTGAAATGCAACAGCGCCTTCTTGGGGTTTCTCACCACTAAAAGTTAGGAAAAAAGTGCAACAAAAAGCTTCAGAATCTCTAGCTTTGGTGTCATAATTAAATAGAAATATAAATGAGAATGATTAAAATATGCATGTCAACAGGAATGCAGGGTATTGTGATAAATTACGTTTATTTATTTAATAACGTTTTGGAGAATCTCTCAATATTCCAGCAGAGGGCAGCAGCTACCAATCATAGTACTTCATCTGGCAGATCTGATGTTCATGCTTTCTATTTTGAACCATTGGGGAAACTACTGTGGCATTTTCCCCTTTTACCTGTAGATTTCTCTTATTTAGACATGACATGTTCAATAGAGACATATTAAAATAACAGAATAAAAAAAAAAAAACTACACTGTAATTCTGCAACCATAAGGATTATATAGACTATAAATATTAACCATTCTCTTTGATGAAATTAATGACATGTCAGTACAGCGTGTATTTTGTCAAAATATAATTGGAGGCATCTGTAGAAGAAACTTAAATGACAGGGCAGGGTACAAAGGTACTATTTTTAGCAGTGATATGTATATAATATGTTGAGCAGAGATTTTGAATTTGTATCTTGTAAGTATGCATTTACAGAGAGGAATTTTGAGGAAAGTGCAAGACAACCTCTTTGTCCATCCTTTAAAACTCACCTCCTGGTTTGCTGCGCAGAGGCTGATGAATAACCCTCCACACATCTTACACCTTCACCCCACTCAACCTCTTAACAATTAGGCCCTAACCTTTGCGATCCCTCGGCCGTCATATATCATCACGTCCTCTACAAACCACAGGACAACACTCTACCTTAAAAATTAATAAGGCTGACAACATACTTGTCGCTATTTCAATGCCCAGCATGTCCTCTGTGACTCATCGGTTCAGCTGTAAATCAGGCCAGGAGGAGCCTCGAGGGATTGTGTTCCTCTAAAGCTCCTTCAAAACACTTTATATGGAGCATCAATAACCAAACACTTTGCAATAACACTTATTGGCACGGCAACATAAAATACTATTGATTGTTCAAATGAAAATCAGCAGGAGCACCGGCCGCTGCTGGGATTGTTGCCTTTTGCGTGATTTTTGTCTATATTCTCTCTCCGGTATCAGCAAGGGATGAAGGCAGAGCGGTGTGAGGCATCGTGGGTTATATTTAATCCAGCCTTGCTCCTCTTTGGGATAATAACTTTTTTGCTCCATTCCAGGACTTGTCTGTCATCTTGACATGGCAATATCTCCCAACTCCACTGTTTCATAGTCAGTTTCATTTACTTCCAAATACCATTTCACACCCTGCTGGCTTTAACTAGGTATTATACAGCGTGTGGGGAGTGTGCTGCAGATTGAATCTTGACAGAGACAACAACGTTTCTGGTGAAAAATAAGTGAATATTGTAAGTGGCAGACTATATAAAATGATTTTTTGCTCCATTTTCTTGGCATGAATTTGTGTGTTTGTCATCCTGGTCTCTCAAATTCATATGGGATGTCAACATCCTTTATTTGCGTTATGTGTTTAAAATTAAGATTTGTATCAAAACAGAGAACAGATATAGAATTTATGCTCCTGTGAAGTACAATTTAAAATGAAAAAAGTAGCGTTATGCTTTATTGTTATAGCTGATATACTATAATAATATAGTTAATGTTATGTGTTTTAACTTGTACATATCCTTAATTTATATGTATTGATACTACATTCACTATAGGAGATGAGATAGTTCAGCTTAGCATAAAGACTAGAAACAGGTAGCTTGGCTGTGTTCAGCGCCATTGAAGCTCACCATGTTACAGTATATCTCATTTGTTTAATCTCTCCAAAAAACGAAATGTAAAAACAACAAGTAGCTGTAGGGTATGTATATTATGTAATCGACTGTTTTACATGTTATAGGTGTAATATGTTTACCATTTGTTTTCAGTCTTCATGCTAAGCTAAGCTAACAATTTCCTGGCTCCTGCTTCATATGAAACACAGGGATACGGGAGCAGTATCTGCCTTCTCATCTAACTCTCAGCAAGAGAGCAAAAATGTGCAAAATGTAAGAATATTCCTGTAACTGTCTTTCTAATGAGCATTTAAACATAACATGTCTGTAACAGTCGATGTCGGTTGTAATATCAGTAATGTTACCTTTTAGCTAGCCAATTAGTTAAACTAGTTTAAAGTGATTGAAGCAAATTTCCTTAAATGTTAATCCTTTTAACAAACTCCTAATCGGTTTTCTGTAGCTCTTGTTTGTTTTTGTTGTTGTTGTTGTCAATCACAACGGACATTAGGAAGTTGTTTGTACAGTGCTGGCTGATGTCCTGTTTGTTCCTGTCATGCTCAAAGTAGCAGCGCTCTTACTGTACGTGTGCCTGCTGTAAACTGAGAATATTGCGGGTTTTTATTTTATTTGTGAGCACACACACCAGCCCTGCAACGAAAACTTATTGTCTGCCTGTTTAATTTGTTCTGGAGCCCACCCTATTCTCCCATATTCATGAGGTTCAAAATCAAAATGTGTGATTTGTTTATGTCGCACAGATAAAGTAAAACCACAAAAAAAAAAAAACAAAGAAAAACCCCACATCAGGGCGAATTCTAAAATGCACTCACAGATGCCATTGTATAATTTACCTTCAGTCTCTCTTGTGCAACAATGAAGAGGCAGGAATGTTTTTGTTGTTTATTTATTCTTCTCCAGTAATCGCCCTGCAAACACCCACGGGGGCCTCCATATGGAGAGGTTGCCCACGGATTTATGTGCTGTGATGCCAGTAGGTGGTCCTGCCCATGGCTTGGTGGGTGAGCATCGTGCAGTCCCTGCTGCCACTGCCGCTGACATATCAGAGCTGTTTATTAAGAGGATGACAACTCTATCAAGCCCCATAAGCGGGCCCTCGTGCACAGGAGTTCTTTTGTTACTTTCAGGGAGGGTGTCATCAATCTTGCTGCCATGCTACTCTCTTGAGCTGTTGATGGCAAACACGATTCCTCCCTTTCTGCCTGGCCTCTCCCGCCTCGCAGTCTGGATTCAGGCGTGTTGAGGGGGATCGGGGAGATAGGAGGACTTTCCCAGAGAGTGCCTTTTCTTGACAGGCGACAGAGTGGACCGTTTGGACACCAGGGGTGGATATATGGGACCATGAAATGAAAAGACGTTGACAGGACCTGCTTGCTCTGTAATGAAGGTCCTCTGGAGCTGTGAATGGATACACACATCTTTCACGCTTTTGTCTCCCTGCCTTTCCCACAGAATCTATCTCATCCATTTTAACCAAAAAGGAAGGTGTAAGAGAAGCATCCCAGACAACAGCTCAGTGTTAAACATTTACATGCAACGACGTGGTGTGAATTTTTAATGAAACAGCAACTAGTTGATTTACACCCACGATTTGTAGCCAAATCCCTTCTGCATCAGCCCATGAAGGTGCAGTTGAATGTTCAGCCTCTTTCCTCTCTCTGTCAGTGCTACTCAAGACTCAGTGTAGCTCACAGAGATGGACTATGATGTATGTACTCCACTTTAGCATTGGCTGAGGTCACAGACTCCATAAATGTCTTAGACAAGTCTGATATTTTAATCTCTTTTTAGTGAGGGGATGTTGGGCCTTTGCCCAATCAATACACAGGGCGATAGCCTTGCCAAGATATCTCATGGTAGCTTTTCATTGTTCTGTCTGGAAGCTGAAATGTCAACCAGAATAGCACTGCTCAAACTGAAGCTGAAATACGGCTGTCTGTAGTCAAAAACATCATTTTTTATGATCTCGAGGCTTCTGACAATAATGAACACAGAAACTGGTGATCGCAGTCTGAAGATGACTCTTGTCTGATGAAGAGGGGGCAGACTGACACCTGAAATTTCCTTTTTTATTCTCAAATCAAGTCCAATCTGTTTAATTCATCAGTCAACAATAGCCCAAAAGCTAGGGAGTGGGAGAGGAGGGGGGGGAGCTGTGCTGCTGACATTGTAAGCGCACAGCCAAAAATATCAAGACACTCTCTCACATTAACATTGCTAATTTGTTTGCCAATGGTTTCCAAGGCGCTGAATAATTGGCTGTGAGGTATTGTTTGCTCAGGTGTTCCGCATAATTGAATTCTGTATTGAAAATACTGTGGATGAATGTTGGAAGAATATTGAAAAGAATCATGCACTTTGTGATACATTTTCTTTGAAATGGAGCTATTGGTGTAGATTAATTCTCATCCCAATAGCGACTAGTGATGATTGCAGCACATTAATTATCTGGCTAATGTATAAAGCACACACGTTTTGAATTTTAAAACAACTTAACTCGTGTTCACCCGTTTCCAATTAATGTCCTCTTGTTGGATTTCTTTTTGTGGACGCTTTTAGGAATGATATGGTTTCTTTGCACATGATGACCTTTTGAAACTCGCAGATTGATTTCATGCATCCATTATCCTGCCGAAACGCTGCTTTTGTCAGCGCTGTGCTTTGAGCTGCATGCTGATAAGCCAGTGAATGTGTGTTGTTGTGCAGCTCAGCCCGTATGCACATGTGGAAGTGATATAGCGTCCAGCTGGACACATGTGTTGACAGAGCCGGATGATGTATTTGATCGTAGTTAGTTGTGAGGAGGGTCCTGGTTGGGTTTGATTCAGCTGCCCAACGCTGACCTAATGCCTGAGCTCAATCAGTCACCTTGTCCTCCCCTTGACTCCTCACCCCGTGATCCTTCCCTCCCACCCTGAAGGACTCAAGAAAAACAACCCAAGTGCTTAAGACCCTCCCTTCGCTCAAACCCCTGTCTGGGCTGAAATAAATTAGATATGAAATCAATGCTGGGTCCTCAGGTTGTTGTTTTGTCAGAGCGCTCTGTACTATGTCTCACAGTGGTGTAGCTCAAAATCTGGGTCCTCTACAAGTTCAGCCTCAGTGGGCCCCCTTCTCCTGTAATGCCTGTACAAATAACTGATTAACAATTAAACATGTGCAGTTGTAATCAGTAAGGAAATGCAAGCTTATGCTGCTTTTTTTAAAAGCACATTTTATACACTGGGGCAATTCCAAGTGCATTACAGAGGAATAAAAAAAAATAAAGATTCAATATTTACATTTACAAAGTGCAAAAGCACAGACAAGAAGAACAAAAGATATTTACAAAGTAAACTACTGCAGTACAGATCAAGTGAAACCTAAAATAAAACCACAATAAATATTCCCATTTTTAGATGTGCAGTGCGAGTGAACCCAAATATTGTCTTGAATTTTCTTATTCTCTGCATTCATCTCTTGACCTGGTATTTACATAAGAATCATAGATTCAGCTCTTAGTCAAAAACCTTGCCGTCTACAGATCGATGAGAATCACGGAGGGTAAAGCTCTGTCCCCCACACATCTAGTGTTCAATCAAGCTTAAGCAAGCGTTACAAGACAAATGAAAATTCAGATATGTCCATATCAGCTCTGTTGGGATCCTGAACAGAAAGAACAGAAAGTTTTTAGCTTAAAAGTTGTTCAGTTGGGGCTTGCCTAATATCATCTAGCAGGTTATTCCAGGTCTGTGTTACATGATAACAAATGCTGCTTAACCATATTTTATTTGAACTCTTGGGATAGCCAGTAGCCCCAGATGTCCTAAGGGTCCTAGATGGTTCATTTGGCACAAGAATGTCAGAGATTTATTTGTGCCCAGAACTGCAGAGTGATTTGTAGACAAGGGCAAGATTTCAAACTCAATTCTCAGAGTGACTGGTAGCCAGTATAAGGATTTTAGAATTGCTATATTGTGATCATATTTCTTGGCTTTTGTCAGGACCCTGGAAGCAGCGTTTTGAATAAGTTAGGCCTTTTTGAAAGCCTAATTTACTATTTTGTAGGGTTTTTCCAAAAGGAAGTAACAAAAAGAGGTCCCAAAATGGATCCCTGTAGAACCCCGTGGATCATGGCCAACTGTTCGGACACACAGTTTCAAATTGAGACAGTGGCCCACTTTTATGAAATCTACTAACTGTCTGTGGTTAAGTTACATGTAGGTAGTGTAGGCACCAGGTTTCAACAGGGAAGGAGGTTATACTTGTAGGTCTGCTGCATCGATTTTGACCGTTTTTCAAACTTTCTATCATGAGTTTGACATTGTTCTAACACAACTAGCTGGTTGTAGTCGTAGCACTATTTATTTACTTTTCTCCCTGTGTCGTGTCTCCCTACAGTCTTACAGTGCTATTCATTAGGTCCATCTCTTCACCAAAATATCCGGTTTAATCTCCAAATCTGTGTTATCTGGTTCTTTCAATGTTATTAAGAGCTTGTCTCGCGCTTCTGTTTATCAGCCCAACGTTGTTTGTGTGTGAGTGTGTGTGTGTTCGACTCTCCGGTCTGATAATCAGTGACAGAGATGTTATGGGAGTGTGACAGAGATCTATTTGCCATAACTGACATCTTCATCCCATCACTTTCCTTGTTTTTTCGTGCAACTTACCAAGTGCTGGCATCTGTGGTGTTTCCAGACGGATACACCGCAGTGGACTGGGAATTCAGAGGATTCAGACAAGGCCACAGCAGCTCAGGCAGGTGGAGAGAAGGAAGAGCTGTGCACACAAGCAGTACAGGAAGAAAGGAGAGGGAAGGGAGGAGACGGAGGGAGAGAGAGAGAGAAACCGACTTGCTTCTTAGAGTCTTATACTTGCAGTGTTTAGCAGACATGCTGTCTGATTCAGAGGTCAGAGGGGATGATTGTATCGACGGGTTTTATTCGCAGGTCATAAGTGAAAAAGGGACAGAAGCCGGCTCGAACGGAAAAAAAGTTTGTGATGCAGAAAAGCACTATAAATCGTGGTGATTTATAGTGCTTTTCTGCATCATGCAGTTTGTGCTGAATGAAAACTGACTCAAAGCGTGATACATTGTTGAATATGTGGCCAATTTTCACAATAAACTCCATAAATTCTTTCATATTTGCTTCCTTCAGCTATCATGTCCAATTTAATTTGGCCCACAAAGCTTTTGAATTGGATTTGCACTCAGACTCTTCATCTAAAGGCAAAACCTCAACTCCATTCATTTGTGAATACTTTATGATTTATGGGTATCGTGTTGGTGTTGAGTTTCTCTCTCTTCACCACATTCATTTGCACTTTCACAATTTATGTCTAAAATCAGAAACATAATCTCTGTCACATACTTAACTGCAATTGTGGTCGTTATGAAGTTGGCCACGAGAGACATTTATCATTATTTAACAAAACAACTCTTGTTAACAGACTGATAGCACAACGTAGACATGTGCTCCGGTGAAAACAGAATCTTGCCATCCAATGAAATCCATTCGTGAAATGAGTATGAGTAATGCTGCTTTTTATCTTTTTTTAAGATTTCTGACTCTGATTTTCTTTAGATATCTTAATGGGATTTAAGGATGTAGCTTAAGTTGGAGAGGAATGTGAAATATCTGTACACTTAACTCTATTACAAACAAACAACCTAAATGTATTCTTATGAAATTTAATAATGTTAATATGGGAATACTGTCCAGTGATGTAAATGTTACCTTGATAAACTGCTGGCCAGAAAATGTTTTTTGTCCAGACGTCGAAAGATAAACTGAGGGTCAATACTTTCCCCAAAACACATATATAAATACTGTGTGTACTGTAATAAGCAAGTGACTCCCAAAATGTTTGACTCACTGGGTCTGTTGGGTTTACAGCAGGTCTGCCACAAAGCACAGCTTATTTTAACTCACTGAAGCAAAGTGCAATGTTTATTACCTAACAGGATTCACTGATATTTACAGCATATAGTGTAAAATAAGAAGAAAGACCCATGTGTGTCAGTCTTTTTATAGAGAAACTCTCCTGTTGTTAGCAAACGCTTGCAGAATCCGATCTTCCCAGAGTTGTTTGTGATGACATTCTTCACGTGTAACTGAATGGATGCATTAAGTATACAGTGTGTGTGACACAAAGTAAAAAGGGTGTTGTGTTTCGCAGGGCAGTTTGCAGAGGCTTTTCAGTTACCAGTGGCCCATGATGCCTCACCCCTCCCTTTCTTTGTCACCACTGGCGCTGCACTCTGTTTTCTCCCATCTCCGTGGCAACCAGCGCCGCATGCTATTGTGATGATGTTTGTCCACAGCTAAGGTGTCGCCTATGTGTTTAATGGACCTCCCAGTCCGCTTCAGTGTCCGCTTCAGAGTCCCTCAGCAAAGTGGAGCGGCTGAGCCCTGCCACTGTTTGTCCCTGGGTGTCAGTGAGTCGAGGCAGGGTGGGGATGAGATAGGGCTGATAATGGCTGCTTTGTTCCTTCACTAGATGTGTTGAAGCTGTGCTCCTGTGGACCAGGAGACGCCTGGTCAAACAGAGACACACAAAGGCTCTGGAAACGGCTGGCCGTGGCCCATTCTCCACAGTCTGCCATGCTGCCAGCATACACCACCTTCTGCAGCCGTGCTGAATTACTACCCTCACAACCTTTCACACATATAAAAGCACTCTTTCACTCAGTGGGAACACTGACATTTGCCTTTTGTTGGGTACAAAAGATTTTTTAATACTAAGTTTTTTTTAGGTGATTACTCTGAGGCCATATACACCATAAGAATCAGTATGGGGGCTCTCTTTGGAACGGCATTCAATTTATTCACTCGTAAAAGCCACACATGCATTACTTGATTCAGTCGAGCTTAAGTCAAGATTGATGCTTTTCCACTGCCTTTTATGTGTAAGTGGTGCATTCTGCTTTTAAGATATTATTTTCACTTGATTGATTGACAAAGTAGGCGCAAAGCAGCCCTGATATCCTCACAAGTGTTAGAAATTGAGGAGAAATTACTCTCCATTATTGAGCTTTTAACATTTACGGAAAGGCTACATGACTGCACAGAGAATAGTGATGGTTCGTTGTTCTGTGGAGATAATGGTGAATTTAACAATCAATAACAGTGAAAACCTTTGGAAATGCCAAGAAATAATCTCTAGAGCTAATGTGCCACATATTCTCATCCACCGGCTGGTGTTTTAACCTCTTTAGTGTAGCCCCTCGAGGAAATGGGGGATATGATTAGGAATTCGTTAGCAGGCTTCTATTTTTATGCTGATGACACACTTTCTTCTCCCGGGCTCTCAATGTTGCTGGCTCTTGACTTTCTCACTGTCTTTTCTAAACTAGATCAGCTGTTTACCACCATGTAGGAACGTGATATGAAGTTTACTGACTACAGCAGCTGCAAGCAGAGCAGGCTTGATATCAGTTGGAGAGAAAACACCTTTGTCATATGAAATCCTTTTACAGACTTCTTTTAAATCCTGTCTTCTTCTTAAAAAAAAAATAATAAAAAGCTCTATTTGTGTTCCACCAGTTGGAGCTGCGGTTGTGCCACCTGCCTCAACTGTTGACTGTGAGATACAAAAAGGATGTACAAAACCAATAAAGGGTGCCATACAATTTTGTTGAAATCCAGCGTTTTTGTTCATCCCATCATGTTCAGAGCAGATTACAGTGTGTCCACACATCCCTGCTCCCCAGGGTGCCTTCTCTGTGGTTCAGGTATTGTGACCAGGCAGGCGGGCTGGTGGCCCTGGGCCCTGGGCGCTTTGGAGAAGAGAGGACAGTGGCTGCATTTGTTTCCCACTGAAAAGGATTACAGGTCCTGACGGCCATGATTAATCACCCAGAGGCAGACATCTGAATACGGCCGGGGAAAGGTTCAACTTTTTAATTCATCCCACACACAATCTATTCAAACCAGCTGTTGGCGCTCCTTTCCCTCATCTCCCCGCTCTTTCTTCTCAGTGACCATTGCCTTCCACTGTCTTTCTCTACCCATTTATGGCTCACGTAATTATCTGGGGACGCAGAGTTGTTGTAATTGTCGGGACGCTTGGACGGCACTCTGCGCTCTATTTTTATTGGAGATGGGTTCCTTTCTTCTTTGCCGAAGAATAGTTAATTGACTTTGTTAATGCATTTGGGGATCAGTGATTTCTCAACAACAAATGACCTTTATGGAGCTCAGCGTCACATATTGTTTATTGTGTGTGTGTGTGTGCATGCCTAAGCAAGTGTGTAAGCCTCTGTGTGGTTGTGTGTGTTGCATCAGTGTATGCATACGTGTGTGTGTGTGTGTTGATCCATTGTGACCTTTTCTTGTGTCAGGTGTGTTTGTGCAGAGGCAGAGAAATACTTCCCTCAAAGCTTCTTTTTCCAAAACACTTCAAATTCATAAACACTTCCGCACTGCTCCTCTACGCTGACAGACAGCTGAATTCCTGTGTTTTGAATAAATTTCACATCTCACCATGTTCGTATCCACTCATATGAGCAGGCCTTCTCATTAAGACTCAGCAGGTTATATGATGGTATTGCTGGAATCCCTGGAGCAAAATGAACAGGGACAGCTACACTGCTTAATGCAAGGTAGCCTAGCAACAGATAGTGGGATGGTGGTGGAAACATACCCTCATATTTATGTTTACATGAGAGAATGATTTGTCTGTCAGGCTGATGGATCCTAATGTTCTCTTCTCCCCGGGGCTTTTCTTGTGCCGCACGCAGGCCTGACACTTACCCTGAAGGACAGGCACCACCTTCCCCAACACGCATGAATACTTAATACTGTTAGACTGCATTTATGCAAAGAATGGAAATGGCAGGAGACGAGGAGAGGGGGGCCAAAATGCATCAAAAGCATGACACAGTATGCATCACGAACACGAGGGGGAAAGCGTACAGAATGATAGCCGACATAAGGAAAGACCTAGTGGTATGTTGTTTCTTTTCTGTAGTTTATTCCTCATAACAGCATGCAAGTAATCAGATTGTACTTTAGTGGAAACCAGTAGTTTCATGCACATGGCGACCGTTGACAACTGTGACAATATAAACGCAAGTCACTTCCAGTAAGTACAGTATATGAGCTATATGACTTGATAGAGTCTGTCTTTACTGTATGTCCAACTCCTCCAGGGACAGACTACATCAACTCAATTAGCCTGGCACAGCCTGAGTATCAGCACCATAGATTAGATTTCACTCTGCCTTGTTTACCAGAGAGCGGCCCGCAGAATAATATCTATACAATTTGTGCTTTCAGAAAAATGATGATGGTATCATAGGGGGGGAGCAGCAGATATAAGCTTCTCCTGTCTTGTGGTATAGGGTAACTGCTGGGAGAGATATAAAAAAGCCTTTTGTCAAGAGGTAGGCATATCCCTGTTCATCTTGGGAACTTGTTTCCATAGTTACATCAATGTTGTTGAAGTGAGAAGATCAGGTATTCCAGTGAGTGATCCTTTACATGAGCTTTGCTCCTCTTCTATTGATTTTCATCCCACGTTGAAAAAATACCCAAAACAAAACAAAAAAACCCAGCCCACTGCAAACTGTCTCAGAGATATTGTGGAAGTAATGAAAAGGCGAAATGTGTCGGAAATGTGCTGGACAAGAACCGAAAAGAAAATAAAAGCCTCTCAAAAAGCATTGAGAGATTTTTAGGTGCCCAGCTCCTCTGGGGGTCAGGTGATGCTGTCAGAACCACAAACCGCGAAGTGTGACAGCGGCTCAAGCTAAAAACTAATCGCTGCCTCTAACAGTCGATGATCGCCACATTGTTAGCCACATGCTTATGTGTTCATGTGAAATCTCCACAACAGCGTGCCGCTCGCTGTAATGCTAATGGCTCTGAAAAGAGAGTTAATCACTGCTGCGCGGTTAGCCACATGCTTGCCTCTTGCAGCAAGGCTGGTGTGTTCCAGGGGTTAGCAAAACACTGGCGTAACACATCATCGCTCTTTATGAGGCTGGGGCCTGCAAGAGAGAGAGGGGGCCCACAGACGATGCTAAAAAGACGGTAATGACAGCCATTCACCGCAATCCAATTATGCAAAAGGGAGTCTAAACAATTCCATCATCCCCTAAATTAGATTGTCCTAACGAGATAAAGGCACCAATTAATCCTGAATTAATTTCTACAGCTCATTTTCCCCAGAAAACACTCTAATATGCAAATGCCAATGAGAGACAGAGAGGCATCCTTCTGCAGGGGCTTACACCACCTCCGCTTGTTGGCTCTTCTCTTTGAGTGAACTTGTGAACTTGGAGACATATTGTGAGGATAAAATGAAGGAGTATAATATGTATGACAGCCCAGGTGTAGCACTGAAGAGAATTTAAGGATAAAGGCAAATTTCACCTGATTTAATGTTTAGAGCTCAATGAGCGGCATCATTTTATTGACATGAGAGAGTGCAGGTTCAATAAGCTATTTATAGTGCCACTGCTGGTGTAACAGAAAGCAAATAGAAGCCAAAACAAAGTCAATATATCTAATTTGGCATCTAGGTTTAGCTGATTAAATGTAAAGAGCTCAAGAGATTCACATGTTTCTGGAATGACTGAATAATAGTGATGGTGTCTGTACATAGAAATAAAAATGTCTTTGATTTTCTTGTGCTCTTAAGCTGTTAACTCCTCATTTTCACTGTGCTGTGAAATGAAGAAAAACTAGCCTGTTGACAGATTATATGACAATGAGCCTCTGGACACAAACATGTAAAACATCCTCAGCCCTTCCTGCACTGAGACTAAGACACCCAAAAGAGTGGTTTCCACTTGTTTTGTATCTCTTTGTGGTCATTTTGTGTCGCTTCGTGGTTGTTTTGAGTCACTTTGTGGTAATTTTGAGGTCATTTTTAATCATTTTGTTTCTATGTGGTCATTCTGTGTCTCTGTGGTCATTTTGTGTGGTTGTTTTGCATCTCCTCACAGATGTTTATGTTTCTGTGTGGCCGGTTTGTGATGTTTTGTAGTCCCTTTGCATCCCTTTGTGGTTGTTTTGCCTTACTTTTTGGTTATTTTGACATCATTTTGTATCTCTCTTTGGACATCCTGTGTCTCCCAGTGAGTGTTTTGCGTCTCTTTGCATTTGTTTGATTGACTTTCCGATCACCTCAAACAGACGCTTTGGACCAGGGGCCCCCTTTCCCCTTGGGCCCTGGAGGGCTGACTTAGTAATCCATTCATGGTGACAGTGCATTTTCCAAATCATTCATTGGGTTTTAAAATGGTTTGTTTGCCTAAGAACTAAGAGAATGTTCTCAGTCCACAGAGGAACACTCGATCTTTCAGTGTGTCTGAAAAATTAGAAGTTGGTCATAGCACACAATTTGATCTTTGTTTTTTCCAGTTGATGGCAGACAACTGAACCAATGTTGAAATTTGCGTTAGCCACAGACAGACAAGAGGCTGCACACTAGCCTGCAAATATCAGCTCGCTTTGAAAACAAAGCAATTAAAAATTTTGTTCATCATAATCATCATTATCATTTTCACACTCCTAATTGTCTCGCTGCCAGCTGTCTCGAGTTGTTATAATTGAGTGATCTGGCACATTTTCTCAATAGTGCCTGAGATGCAGCCTCCACCTTTAGAGCAAATGTATGTTTGCAGAAATGGCTGTTCAAAGTTGATGTAAAACTTTGACTTTCATTGTTATAATTTATGATTTTATGATTGAATGACTTTGGTTTTTCGGCATAAATCTAAACTCTCCTTCATGCCGAAATGAATGAAAATTTAGAAATGCCTCTTTACTCCATATTTTATCAAGGAGGATGTCTTTATGAACCTGGTTTGGGCCTTGAAGCACAGCATTTTATCGATCGGCAGTGAGCTACTACCACCTGTGCACCCCCCAGTGATGACAGAAACAACTAGGCTGTCAGTTGCCAGGCAATATTCACAACCACTGGCCCACATCAGCTAATTACCAGCAGAAATCACGTATTGACAGATGGGCCCATGCATATTGATCGGCCAGCACTGCCACGTTCTAAATAACCAAACGCTAATGAATCATTTCCCATTTGGGAGAGAGAAGGAAAAAAGCATTAGTCTTCAGCTTGACATCATACCTGTACTGCACATAGCCCATGACGGGAATGCACACAAATCACAGCAAACTCTCTCAAGACTTCAGCTGCTCGTACATGCACCACCAACCTCTCTGCCTCCCTCTCCTCCTCTCTGTCTGTCTTATCTGTCTCTCTCGCCATCTTTCTCACCCCAGCCATCCCTCTCTCTGCGCTGTGTGGCAGTTATTTTTCATCGTGGCGAGCTGGACGAGGCAGTAAATACCCCGCTCCTCAGACTGTGGACCCAGAGTGACCCTGCAACCTCTGTGTCTCTGATGCCTCTCCCAAGGTCTCTCATTCCAAGGCCCCTGTGATGCAGCGCTCTGGCTGCAGCGCAGACCCTGTAATTCACCAGCCTGCTAGATCGCCTGCCAGGAGCTATTGATTTTTGTTTCCCCAATCTCCAGGAGAGAGGGAAAGAAAAGATTAAAAACACTTTGTCAGTTTGGTAGGGAATAAGAATTCTGTGCAGGGGGATACCTAGGAGGGCACGGGGTCAGGGCTGAGGTACTGTACGTCTTTATGGCTTTAACTATTTCCACACCACGGACATCTCTGTCTGTGACTCTCGGCCTCTCGTTGTCTTCCTTTTTGCGCAGGGAAAATTCAGAAGATGAAGAGAAGCAGAGACTTTGCAGGTGCTGTTGCTCAGGGATGACCTCTGTTGCTCCTCTTGGTGTTGGACTGTGCAGTATATCAGTGTCGGTGGCTTTGTTTTGAATGCACACACACAAAAAAGAGTGAGGGTAGGAAATTGTGTAAAGCCTTTGCAGTTCATTGGAAGTGTGACCTGATTTCCTCCTACATATTCTAGAAAGGACTTCACCATATGTGAGCCATACTAGGTGAAACTAATCTTCATATTTATTTGATTTCTGTCTTTCTATTCACTTTAAAAGCAAATACTACTAACGTTACCAAGCTTTCCGTCTTTTACATTTAACTAAGATTAGCTAGCCCAGGCTAGTCTGTTCACTGATGAAAACTGTAAGCTGCAGCTGAAGGCTTCAGAAAAAAAGCCAGTAAGTGGACCTTGATTTAAGAATGCTCCATCACCTGTCTGGCATAACTTTTAGCTAGCTAGCTTAGCTACCGTTCCGTTATTGATTAGCCTTTTACATACTGCATGCTTTTTTTCATGATGTTGACCTGTAATATGTACATATGTCTTATTTAATTACATTTAGCTTTCAGATACATTGGTTTGAATTTCTTTTTCTTAAGTTTTTATGTTTTTGTCTGTTTAAAGTACTTGCATATGTATGGATTATTGTCGCTGTTATTATAGCAGCACTTACTGCAACCTTTATATATACTGGTGTGTAATTTATCCCATTACAATGTATTATATATTCTAAGTAATCATATGTTTTGTATGGAAAATCTTAGCAAAGCTCAGTCAAGGAACTAGTAACTGTAACTGTCAGATAAATGTAGTGGAGTTGTAATAAGTAGTATAATGTAGCATCAAATGGAAAAGTACAAGTTCCACAAAAATGTACTCAGACACAGTAATTAAGTAAGTGTACTTTCTAACACTCTTGTGTCACTGAAATTAGACACATGCATATTTAATAAGCTGTAGAAAACATATTGGTTATGTATTCTTAGCCTGATAAAGGAAAAAACACCTACCATTGCTGCCTGAAATTAGATTACTACTGTAAAGTGTTATTGCTCTACATTTTAAGACACTGCCAATGTTTGAGCATTTAAACATGTTTAACTTTTGTTCCTTCTCACCAGATGAGCGATGATAAATTGAAAACCCTTGTCCTCTGAGTTCGCCAGTTTTTCATTTAAGTCATTTGGGAAAACCTACACACACACACACACACACACACACACACACACTCTCACACACTGTCATGCAGTCAAACACAGTCATGCTAATGTGATGCCAATGCATTACCCCATCAGATTGTGTTACGCATGGACGGCTCTTATCATTTCATCCTAACTTTCAACTAAATGTGGAGAATGTTTTCCCCCTGACATTAGGGTTTGGTAATGGTGCCTTTCAGGGCCACTCTATTTTCTGAAATGAAATATTCATTCATTGGCGAGGACAGTCTTAGAGGAAGTCTGTCTGAAATATGAATTCATGGTTCCAGCAGACATTTCTTCAATATTTGATGGCTCATCAGAGCTATGTGTCTAATACTGTGCACTTCTTCCAAATATTCACCCTCTCTCTCTGTTTTGCTTCTCCATCTTCAGTCGGTTCTTCCTCCGGGTAACCAAACTAGGCCTGAAAAATATGAGGAAAAAAAACACCTTCTAGGATAATTGTGGTGCATATTTTGATGAAATTATAAACATGAAACCTTTCCAAAATTTTCCTTTTGCTTTTGGTGACAGTGTTTTTTTTCTTTCTCAACAGGTTAACATCTCTTAAAGTCCATTCCATTGTGCGAAACCATCAGCCACTGCACACTAAATCAGCTTGATTGCATGCCAACAAGAAGATAAAAGCCTTGGAGGTGGGTACAGTAATCCAGAGAGAGCGGGTGGTCTGCTTGAAGGCATATCGTTTTATTCCCTCATGCATATTCACTTCTAAGCCTCTGAGTATGCAGATTAGTCTTGTCTGAACAGTGGACTCTCCAATCACATCCTACTTTTGCCTTTTCTTTTTTCTTTCTCTCTCACTGCATCCTGCTGTGCGTGAGCGCTGGCACAATGAATGTAACATGCATGTACGTGTGTGATTTTAAGTGTGTGTGTGTGAGTGTGTAGGGGGGATTTTTTTTTGCTTGTTTGCAAGTTCGGGGGCAGGCGGTTTGAGCGTGCATGCATGAATAAATGTTTGGGTGTGTGTGCGTTTGTCTGTGTGTGTTTAGGTATGTGTTTGCCAGACACATGGCTTTGTCTTGTCCTGGCACTCTGCTCGGCTCACCAGATGTTCTCCTTTTTTATCATCCTCCACTTGCACCGTGTTCTTTGAGGTTTAGGGAATCTGCCTCGCTCACATTCAACTTGCTCTGTTGTTTTCTGCTGTTCTGTGGAAAAACGACAAGCTCATCAAAGCCTTTATAGCTTTTTTTTATTAGCTTTTTTCATTTTTACATAAAATAATCAGTGAAATTAATGTTTTGGGTCCTACAGTAGCAGCAGTTCATTGTTCAGTAGTTTGGTTTATTAGATGAAAATAAGGGTGAGGTATCAATATGGGCCATTTAATTTAATTATTCAATCATTCATCCATTTATTTTTGTTGTAACAGTACTCTAACTGGTCTGAACTCCAAAAATGTAACACTGTTTATTTAGATACCCATCAGTGTTACACTAGTAGTACACTATATGAAGTATAAAATACATTTAATAATACCAAACTCTACCCATTTAAGTAACATCACCATCACATCAAACTTAATAAAATTACATAATAACATTACATGCAAAACAGAACACTGGGTAGTATATTTAATATCACATAACCTTAGTCAGAGTGTTTATATATTCTGAAATGAAATAGAATAAATGAAAGAATTATAGTAACGAGGATCATTTAAATGAAATGCTTCAGATTTGACTGAATACCTCAGAAGGAGGTTTGAGAATGAATACAACCTGTTGGCAGACAATGACGTGGGAAAAATGAATAAATTAGAGCTTAATCAATCTCTTTTGGAGACGTAATTAAAGGTATTGGTGACTGAGATCCAAACACACACCTCTGATGCGTGATATCACTCCGCTAGCTACTAGACTAGCGGGTTGACTTTCAAATGTCTTTAAACGTGCGATAACGAATGTTCTTGGGAGAAGCAGAAACAAGATGTGTTGGCTTATTGACACATCCAGCAGCTATGGAGCAACATTATCATTCATTTGGAGTCATGTTTGTGTCCACCTCATGAATTTAAGTCCAGTGTTCAACTCTGTTTTGCTCCCTGCCAAGTCCTGAGGGAAATATCTGGCTATTTATTGTTAACTGTGTCTGTCTGTTGTTTGTTGCTGGGCAGGTAGTGTACAGTGGGGTTTTTTAGAGCTTTTTTTGCCATAAACAGCTGTCTGCTTCGGACTAAAACGGCACTATAAAAAGTGATGAGGGTGAGGTCAATGGTGGCGATTACTCCAGGAAACTGCAGCTGGAAATACAGAAACTCTCCAGTAGGATTCAAAGAAGGGGGGACCTACCGGAGTATAATATTCCTTCAAGGGCCACAGAATTCCTTGTGGTGTCCCTGCCCTTCCTCCATGAGAGGTCAGAGTGCAGGCTTGCATAGAGAACAACCTCCCTAGTGGTGGCAGGGATGCAGCATTTTGCTCAAGGACACTTCAGCAGGGCAGATGTGTGAGGAGAGGGGAGTTAATTACATTGAATTGCACGTTTACATTCACCTGCTGTTCCAGGTGTACATCACTTGCCTGATTAAAAAGCTAGAATGAAAAGTCTGAATTGAAAACCACCGCACCACACCACAGTCCCTCCCATGTGGAATGAAATCAAGCTGTCACCTGGTCAGTGCCACCACCCACCATACACACACTCCCATCAACAGACACACTCCCATCAACAAACACAGAGAGCTGTCAAATAAAGCAACACTTGTAATTATGGGAGGGGGTGAAATTCAGATTTATTTATTCCAAAATGAAGCCTGCGGATCGACGGAGGGACAGCTCTCCTCCATCTGTCTGTCATCGTCGAAGCCACACTTGTCTGACACAGGGATTCATTCGTCTTGTCGTCTTTGACAGTCGGATTTTCCCGGCGCACTCCCACCAGGAGTCGCACAGGATTTTTGGAGGCAGACTAAAAAAGAAAACACTCTGTGACAAGGAGTAGGCTCTTTATGAATGCAAATGAGTCTGGGAAAATTCACAGAGCAGCTAGCGGGCTCCGAGGCTCCGGCATCCGTCACATCTCCCCCCACCAGGCACAGCCCACACTTTGCCAAGAGGTCCAAGGGCTTACAGGGGCCCTACAGCAAGAACAGACACACTCATAGAAAAGGGCATGGAAATCCTGTGGCTGACACACACTGTGAGTGCCATCGGTGACTATTATTTTCATGAAAATGATAAGCTTACTGTTTTTACATGCCATCCGCAGAATGGCTGGTGGGATTTCAGTTTTATTATAAAACATTCATCTCCTCAACCCCTCTCTGTGTGTGTATATGTGTGTGTGAGGATGCGTCACTTGTATCACTTGACATTTGGCTTCCCTTTTATCCTGTTCCAAGGATAGTAAGTCAAATGCTATGTGACAGGTCAACCCCTTCATATCAGTCATCCTTCTCCCTGACCCAGCCTCAGCTGCACAAAGACACATCCAGCTCCTCCACACTAAAGATGATCATTAGCTACAAGATACAGGCGAATCCTGCCAGGTTAAAGGCAGGAATCTGTTTGTTCAAACTAACAAAGAAACACAGCAAAAAAAATGCATCTTTACCAGAGTACTCCCAAGCCCTACAATGTAATTTCCCTTTTAATGAATGCACAAAAACAACATTAGCTCACCTGCTTTTAAGAGAAATATACATCTTATTTAAAGGAACAGTGAATAGGATCTGTTGGCAGAAATGGAATATAAAAATCATAATTATGTTTTCATTAGTGTATAATCACCTGAAACTGGGAATAGCTGTGTTTATGTTAGCACAGAATGAGCACATTATATTTACACGGGGAGCAGGTCCTCTTCCACAGTGCCCGCCATGTTCCTACAGTAGTCCGGAACAGACAAACAAAAGCCACTAAACCCTGCACGTCGGTCCTTTAAAATGTCATCATACTCTTTGCCAGAACTGAATGAAAGTTACACCACACCACACCAATTTTACACAAAAAGATTCAATTTATTCATCACAAGGAGTAGCAGAGCACTACTCAGCCTGCAAAAACAGTTGTGTAATTCATTCTGTTGCTGTTTAGAGAGCTTTGGAAAGTTTGAGAAAATAACTCTCATGGGGTCCAATTTTTAGCAGAAAACCTGCATTATAAACTGGATGCTTTCAACTAAGCAGATGCTTTAGAGTTTGTCCCAGTAAGCCGGGCCAGTGTGACACTGAGCCAGCATCAAGACTGCAGGAACAACGCTCGGCTGTGAGGCGATTATGGCATAATGATCATACTCAGTATTGCAGAAGGATCATGTGGTGCTCACATGGGCCCCAAAATACTTTTTTTTTTTTCAATCAAAAATCAGTTAGAAAAGGAACCGTTGTAAAATGATAAATGCATTTCTCTGATCCTCATAAACATCATGAAATGACCCTTTTTATTATCAGGACTTGATCCATTCATTTCAGTAAAATGTCAAATTATTTTATGTCATTCCGGTGAGCAAGGAGCTAATATGGGCTCAGAAAGATTAGAATTGTTGGCCTGTGGAAGCCCGAAAGGCTTTTGGACATATGCACACAGTGAACAACTTTTTTAGACTGGAGTGGGGAATTCAGTCTTCTTAATACATCCATGGCTAGCTGCACAACATCAGGACCCTGAAACTGAAGCAGATAAATGGAATTCAGCCATCATTCATTATATTATTCTATTTTACCTACCGTGGCATTTCTCTAGTGAAAAGGATTTAGTGTACGATCTAGCATATTTGGACTTTGACCCACACTAAAGAATAAAAGTACGTTGGAGTAAATGACATCCTTACCTCTGCGAGAGTGTTTCTCTGGCCACCCCCCACCCCCCTTTATGGAGGTGCAATACTAAATCTCTGAAGCAACGCTTTTAATGAGATGATTTATATATAATCGCATTAATGACTGGGCAGCCGTGCAGGTTTTACTTTCTACCTCAGGTTTCATTTCAAGTACCTCTTTTGCTTAAAAGCTAATCTGAGGTGCAAAGAAACTGGGACTTGTGGGTATTTAATTTAGCAGGAGTTCAAAGGAGGATGGTCAACAGAGGCAGAGCAAGGGCTCAGAAACGCTGACTCGGCTCCTGTCGCTTAATCTATTTGAGGTGCGATTAAAGTTTAATTCGTGCCCATCTTCTAATGCTAGCCGATGTGTGTGCTCCCCAGCAGTGGGTCGGTGAGTAGTTTCAAGCTGAGCCCAGGTCTTTTCTCTCTGTCTGGGCCTCACTTTATTCATGCCTGAGGGACACCAGGAGCTGCAAACAACTGAATTTTTCATCAAGGTTACTTCCTGGAGAGATGTGCCATGCAGTTGCTGCCGTTTCCCTCGGTGTGTTCCTAGCTCATACATAACTTACCCTGCTCTGACCTGCAGCTCTCTCTGGGAGGAGTTGTTTGACCCTGGTCCAGATAGAAGAACGTGTGCTGTGGAGTCAGCATGAGTTTGTTATAAGGCTTAAAATATTGTGTTTTAGTTTGCATGGTTTGATTATAAAATGTCTTGGCAACACATTATTTGAAGTCTCCCCCCCAAATGCAGCATTTATAAGCACTTCATTAAGACATAACAAATGTTTTTTAACACACTGTAATGTAGGTATAAGTAGATAGAAGCACATTTACTATTTGAATTAATGCATTTCTTGGCAATTATACTCTTATAAAGCATAAACAACAAAGGATGCTCGATAGCAAAGTTGTCTTCATGAACACATTTATCAGCAGCTTTAAAATTGCTTAATTGATTGTGAATGATTTATACATGTTTATTGTTGAAAAAATGCATCTGTACAGCTAATACACCTGTACAGCATTAATATATGACAAATACATTAATTAAAAAAGACAAACATAAATGAAACAATAAATCTAAGATTAACATGTCCTAATCATTGGTTAGAACTAGATTAAAATGTGTTATAAACCATTTGTCAAATGTTAAATTAGGTAGGGGTGTTAAGAAGAGAAGGGGTGTTATTCATTGGACACTATCGAAACACATTACATGAGAGATTATTTTAGTTTAGGTTGCTCATGTGAGAAAAATAAGACAAAACCTTCCATTTTCCAATCACAAATGTATCATAATCTATGGTACATTTTGCCTTGTTCCATATTCATCAGCGCAGCCTCGCAGGATGATGGTAAACACAACACAACTCAACAAAGTCAACTAGTTCACATTTCTGTTGGGAATACCGACATGCTTGGCATTAACATTTTCAGTCTCTGAAAAACAACTCTGCAACTTCTGGAGAAAAACATCTACTATTTATAAGAATATTTTTACATCAAAATTCATTTGCAATTATAATCAAATCCCACTTATTCTTTTTTTTTGCAGGATTATTAATGCTGCAACAACACATTTGGTTTTAATGGAGGGAAAATATGCAATGTCAGATGATTTTTTTCTTTCCTCTTTCATTAAGGCTGCAAATGCTACTTTTTTTCTGAAATACAGCAATCACAGCCACAAACAAGGTCTTATTTATTCTATTCAGAGTTTACTTTCCCTAAAGCATCCACAAGCAGTAAGGTCATTTCTGTCTATTGGCTTACAGTGGAATACATTTGAATTTAGAGCAAAAAGAATGAGCTCTTTAGATCATATTTCACACTAATCAATGCAGCCTTTGATTTTTAAATAAGACCTAGGAAGACTGATGTGTGGGAGGTATGGATCGGGGTTTGAAGAACCAACCTGACATCAAAGTGTGGTTTCATATTCACTGTTGTGTCGACGAATGGGTGAAAAACATAAGAAAAACTGAATATTTGACACACGTCTGCTGAATATTTTTTGACATTTTAGGGTAAGCATGTTTACAACTGAACCACCATCCCCTTTTTAAGGTCTACAACACAAAGATAATCCCCCGTCATTACAACCCAGTTAAATAGGGAATAAAATCAAGCAGAATGGCCGTTGGACTGCAGACTTCCATTTCAGGGCTGTGCTGTGCAGTCTTGCAGCTCCTGAGTGTCAGACATTATCACCACCACTACCCTCAACCTCACCCTGCCCCTTGTGACAATTACTGCCCTACCTCCCTATTCAGCACGTAATGAGAAAACTGACTGATCGATTTCTGTCCGGCCAGTAAAAGAAGGGAAGGAGGCATTTGGATATAGTGCAGACCAGACTCAGGCACAGAGCTGCAGCATATCCATATAATGATTTAGGTTTTTCTAAGCTGTTAGCGTGAGATAACTGACATGCAGTAACAAATATTACACGTTTGATGCAAAGAGTGGTAAGATGTTTAAATACTGTTTTGATTTAGAGCCGCAGCTGTTCATTATTATTGATTGGTCTGATTTCTAAGTTAATTGATTAATTGATGGTCGGTTAAATATCAGAAGATAGTAAAAATAAAAATGCACTTCATGATTTCCAAAGCTTTAGTTGACATATTTATATTGCTTGTTTTGACAGACCAGCAGTTTTAAAAAAACAAACTAACTAAATATTATTATTCACATTTGATCAGCTGGAAGTGACTTTTTTGTGGCTTTAAAAAAATGACTGTATTAAAAGAACTCCACCTAATTTAACATTGCACTCCTTTAACAATGTTGGACTCACGGCTAAGAGTAAATCTCAGCAGCAGAACCAGAGAAACCATCCACGCATTGTCTTTCCTCAACAAAATCCACCACCTATATTACCCATAATGCAACACGAGCACCAACACTTCATTCTGATATTTGGGTGCGTTGCACAACAGCGGCTAACGTAGCCTTCAGTAGAGATGAGGAGCAGCTGTGGAGGTCTCACTTCTGTCTTAAACTCCACACCTGCAGTTTTAGTTTTTTTCATTTTTTTTTAAGCTTGTAATCTTTAGCCCCGACTCAAGTGACATCACTCGAGGCGACTCCGATTTCATGCTGCTCACTCCGGAGCCACAAAACGACTTACTCCCATGCACAGCCGCGCTTTTCCCAGCGCCCGTGAACAGATGTTGATGTGTAAAACCAGTGCCGCTCCCTTTTCATTATAATTATCACAACAATTGCATATACATTTTCTACCCATTAACGAATCCATCATTGGTCTAATCAGTTGTCGCTCTAATTGCAGTCACAAACCCCACAAGTCTGAAGTGTCAGGATGCTCGAATACAAGGCAGGTCAGACCACCAGAACATAACAACTGTTGTGGCGCCAACGCCGGGCCTGTAAAAGCGCTTCCCACAAACTGCTGCACGTTCTAATAAATTCATCTTGATTTATTATTCCTGTGACTGATTACACGGATGTAAATATTCAGCGGTGAAATATATAGTCCAGGGGGTGACAGGGGTGTCTTTTCCTCCCCCCCACACCACGAACAACGCCACCGCCGTCCTGTCGGGTCAGAGCTCCCACCGCCACTCACGGTTATTTATTAGGCCACATATTCACTCTCTATCCATCACCGTGCGGCCACCCGGCCCGGTCACATCTCTTTATGTTTATTACAGTGTCCCACCTTTTCCCTGAGAGGATGATTGACGTTTTTTTTTTTTTTTTTCGGGATAGGACCGAGGTGGGACTTGCGCGCGCCTCCCTCTCCAATCGCGGCTCGAGGGGGGCGGAGGCTCCTCATCCATACTCTGATTATGAGTCAGTTACCAGACATAAACGAAACAATAACAGTTGGTGGCGACTTTGTATCCAAGAAAACAACCCCCCCACCCCCAATCACCACCACCTTCCCACCCTCCTCTCTTCTTTTTTTTTCCACTTCGTCTCGTATTTTTTTTTTAGCGCATCGAGCACATCGGAGGTTTCATAAGCGGAGCTGAACGCGCTCCACTTTTAATCAGATTAAGGAGCCTTTAATGTTCAATCCTATTTTTTTTTCTTCTTCTTCTTCTTCTCTCCTCTCTTCTTCCTTCACTACAGTAGCAGCAGCGCAGGAGTGGCCAAAGCCAAAAGCAGCGATTCAGATCAGATTTCACCTAAACCAGCTGGGAGAGACACCAGAGAGAGAGACAGAGAGAGAGACAGAGAGAGAGAGAGGGTTTGTCAGTCTCCCTCCTCCCAAATCCAGAAAATCTTACCAAGGAAAAAAGGAGGAGTGTCGGGAGAGAGAGAGAGACGCAGAGGAATCCAGAGGAATTTCCGAGGATATTTTTTTTTTCCGTCTTCTTCTTCTTCTTCTTGTTTTTTTTTCTTCCTCCCCTTCACCCTCCCTCCTTCCTCTCCTCCTCCTCCTTCTCACCCCTCGTCACCCTCCTGCTCTCTCGGTATTAAAATTTAAAAGTTGGAGGAGGAGGCGAGGCGCGGCGGCGGGCACCGTGGTCGAGGATGGACGAGCAGCCGCGGCTGATGCACTCCCACGGGGTAGGCATGGCCGGACACCCCGGCCTGGCGCAGCACATGCAGGACGGCACGGCGGGGACGGACGGGGACGGCAGGAAGCAGGACATCGGAGACATATTACAGCAAATCATGACCATCACAGACCAAAGCTTGGACGAGGCGCAGGCGAGGTGAGGCTGCGCGGACGAGGCTCGGCGTTATTAATCCGGGGGAGCGGATAGTAATCCGGCGTTATTAGGGGGATGGATGGAGGCTGGGGGTGGTGGTGGTGGTGTTGGTGATGGTGGAGAGGGGGGGTGTGCAAGTGGGGAGAGATAATAACGCCGTGGTTTTGTATCAAGCCTGCCTCTAAATGAAAGCAATTACGCCCACAGAAGTGCTGTGACTGCGCGGAAAAAGAAAAAAACAAGAGAGAGAATCGTAAAAAAAACTTCCGATTTGATTATTTAAAACAACTTTTGAGTTGATCATCTCCGTCCAAACTGTAAATTATCATACGGCTGGCGCATATAAAGCTCATCTGTTGAGGGGTTGTTCTATTTTTTCAAAGTGTGGGGCACTTGCCAGTCCAGTTTCCCAGGCACTTCTACCTCGTTACAAAGGAGCTTACATTGTAATCCCGTGCTATAATAACATGTTGCAGATCCTCTCCTTTAGTTTTGACCTATTTCACCATCAGCAGTGATCAAAAAAGATGTGATGC
Organism: Scortum barcoo; assembly: GCA_023238725.1. NCBI lineage: Eukaryota > Metazoa > Chordata > Actinopteri > Centrarchiformes > Terapontidae > Scortum > Scortum barcoo. The sequence goes on along the minus strand of CM041533.1, from coordinate 15,534,295 downwards.
TCAGTGCAATGAGGCATGACAAGGTCTGAGTGGAAGTGGCTGGGCTTTGTTGCATGTCAGAGGGAAAAAAAAAGTCTTTTTTTATTTCCTCACTGGTTTTTAAGTCTCTCATTGTGTGACCAAAATATTTTACAGACTGTAGATTCAGTCTGAATGTTATTAATGTTTTTTTTTTTTTCAATTTGCTCCCCCTGTTGTGCGTTTTCTGAATCAGTAGGAGCAGCAAGCAAATCTTGTGGGGGGGAAACTGAATCTCCATGATGTTATTCTGTGATTTGAAAATGCGCCCCACTCATTTTGAAGTGGCTTTGTTGCTGTTGCCACTTGTTTGAATATTGATGTGGAAAGTGGTGTCCTGTCCTCTTTTTAGGAAACATGCACTGAACTGCCACAGAATGAAACCTGCTCTCTTCAACGTCTTGTGTGAAATAAAGGAGAAAACAGGTATGTGCTGTTTTATACTTTCTTTTGTTGGCTGGATTTATTTTTTTTTGTCTCTCTTACATCTGTTGCTGATCAGAATATTGTCTATTTTATGCTCTGATCGTGTATTGCAAATATCTGAGAATCATTGCTTTATTTTTTTAAATCTTAAAAAAAAATTATACAAAGCACATGTCTTGAACATTGTGGCATTCCTCTCTTAAGCCACTGTAAATTCATCTGGCATCTTATTATTTTTTTATTTTACTTTTGATTTATGTCACGTTTTCTCTGACAAACGTCACACATTGTGCATGCGAACAGCAGTGGCCCCAGATGAGGTGCTGTCATTGGACTGGAGTGTTTTCACGCCGACGTTTGGGCCTTTCCAGGTCTGGGCTCTCTCACCCCTCTCTTTTTTTGTTTTCCTTGGCCCGAAGTGAGCCATTTCAAACGCAGAGGCAGGTCAGAGGGGTTCTCTGTTTGTGTTTGCAACGAGGGTCAAAGTCATGAAGAGGAATGTGTGAATTATTACTCTTTTAACAGCAGATTAAACGAAGAGCGGCTCACATGATGAAAGTCTGTGGTTATCCTCTGAGGGATGTGGTGGAGCGCTGTTTAAGAGGCAGCTTTTCAAGGGAGGAAATAAAACAAAATATCCAATATAACCTTATCTGTGAACACAACTTTGAAGCCGCCTTTGAGATTATTGAGAGAGTCTTGTCACTTTGCCTGCTGGTGCTGCACTCACAGCCAGGACAGCTGAAAATAAACACAGGGCTGGTATGAAGGCAGTACCATTTTCCTTAATTTTACATAAACTGTTTTTCACCGACATTTCATTCTCATGAGTCAGAGTTTGGCACGGGTTTTTCAGACAAAACAAAACAAACAAAAAAAAGAAAGTGGAAGGGACCAACAGACACTTTGGGATTTTCACCAGATTTACAAAGGTTAAAGAGTGCGGTCTGCGTGGAGGAAGCTATAGTAGGTTGGGGCCCTGCTTCTAAATTGCAAGGCTTGGAAAAGCGAGAGAGTAATGCCTGGCTCTTTGTAAACTGTCTGGCGTCTCCCTGGGTTCAACCAGAGTTCGTTTCCAAAAAGAAGAACAAAGTGACTTGGACCTTTTCCTGGCTTTTCCCCCTGCCTCTCTTCTCTTCCCACCATTCTTGGCAACTGGGATTTCACAGGGCTTCTGATGAGAGAGGCTCCCCTCAGCCTGCAAATCCTCCGTTCACGACCAAGATTGGAAATAAACATGATTCGACATGTTTCATATTTTCAAATATATATATTTTTAATGTATTGCATGAGTTGTTTTTACTCAGAATTGTTGTGTTTGCTCCAAACCGCAAATCAATCAGCTCTAAATAACTGCATTGTTTTTATGAGGACAGAAAAGCATTTAAAAGTTAAAAATAACCCCCAAACAATTTATGAGAGAATCAAAGACTTAATGGCTGCCTGACTGTGTCCTCCCTGTCTGCGTTTGAAGAGCTGAGCTGCGGCTCATCTTCACCCATAGGAGGTTTGTGCAGACGAAACTGAAAATCCTTTCACTGCAGTGACAGAGAAAATGACTCAAACCTTCACCATGGCATTTACAGCCAAATGTGCTGAGTGCAGTGTATGCGAGTGGAGTACAGCCTGTAATTTGTCAGGTCTTTTTTATATTCTTTATAAAGAGTCAGCTTCTCCTTGCTTTTTACATTGTTGCAGTCAGAGTGTCTTTTTAGAAGACGTGCGAGCAGGGGGAGATGAGTGCGGCGGCTCGGATTTGAGGCGGCCCTTTTCCTCGACCTTTTCGCCGAGGGGAGGAAGCATTTCTTTAGATCGTATATCATGTGTTGCATGTAGTCGTTCACATGTGCAGCTCCTCCTCATGGCGCGTGAGTGTTGACAGCAGCAATATGGGACGTTGCAGCAGTGAGGTGTCCATTGGCAAGCAGCTGACAAACAAGACAGGAGCACATGCCAATAGACAGAGCAGGCCTTAACTGATGACCCCACCCCACCCCACCGCCTGTATATTTGTGCCGGGGTCGGGCCCGTGTCACGGCGGGAGAGTATTTAGCAAGCTTAAACAAGCTCAGGTTCGCATGCTGCGTTATGGAAAACCAATGGTGGAGGCTTGTGTTACCTCTTAGAGACGTTCCTTTTGGCCGCCAGTGTTGTGTTTCACGTAAACGTTTGCCCTGACTACCGGCCCCTCTCGACTTTTCTTTCTTTCTGTTTTTTTCTTTTTAAACTATCATCATTGTTTCTCCAGTTCCTGTGAGCACTTAGAATTTGTTTTCCTGTTCTTGCTTCACATCCTGTGAAGAGAGTTGGAGAGCGTCTTTGTTTGTGTGGAACCATTACGGCGAGGGAAGCTGGCACGTACAGGTTGACTAAGTAAGAGAAGCCAGACACCAAGTCAGTGTTTCTGGGTGTCAGATTTCAGGCCTTCTCTCTCTCTCTCTCTCGCTCTCGCTCTCTCTCCCTCTGTGTCTCTATCTATCTCTGGGTCTGGGACTGTTTCGTCAGGCCGCTCTGTGTCAGCAGCCTCACATTACCCCCTCGCAGGCTTGGGTCAGATGGAGAGCTCCTGCATGACTAATGTGATCAGACGGATAATGCATTACACCGCTTGAACTTATCAAAGCTGGAGACCTGCTGAATCAGTCGGTCCCGCTAACTGTTGCCCCCCACCAGCTTGCACTGCTGATTAGACTTGTACACACATTTTAGATTTGTGCGGCGGGCCTTGATCTGGTCACTTTTCAAGTTATTTTCATCATAAGCACAAAGATGTGTCTGTGTTGTTTGTAGAGCAACAACCAACAATTCTTTTGATTAGTGTGATGATTACTTTCTTGTTTGATTGAGGAATCGTTCCGTCCATAATCTTGAAAAATAGCATAACAACTGCCCAGGAGACGTCTTACAATGTCTTGTTTTGTCTGACCGCCAGTCTGAAATGCTAAGATATTGACTTTAATGGTGATATGTAACAGAAAAAAAGCAGCAAATCTTCACATTGGAGACACTTTAAATAAGAAAAGTTTTGAATTAAAAAAAAAAAAATAGAAGATTGCAGACTAATTTTTCTCACAGATAACTAATCCACCAATCAGCTCTGGTTGGTATGTTTGAAATGAATGTAAAGGTGCATAGTAATAAAATGACTACTTATGGCATTTTCTCTGACATTAACATTAAACATTGACAGAGCTACTAGTTGAGCTCCCATGAAGCAGTGGATAGACTGGTCACTATGGCTCCCAGTGCTGCTGTTTTTCAGTATTTAATTGACATGGCTGTCCATGATGAGTTCAGGGGTTAGTGTTGCCTCTCTTTGTTACTCTCCTCTCATCTCCAGTGACAGATGGAGGCATTAGTCTCCAATGTGGCGCTGTCCTGAAACTAATGGCTATGTCCTTGGTTTCCCCGCGCTAGCTGGGAGACTGTATATCTGTCCCCGGCTTGGAAGTGCCGAAGCAGCAGTTTATCCCCCCATGTTTTAGTTTCCACGGAAATAAGGCCGAACAGGACTCTGTCTGTTCTCCCATAAATGACTTCAAATAAATAACTTCAAAACGAGTGCAAAGTTTTCCTGAGAAAACGTTGCCGGGCTTTGATTTGCGAGTTTACAGGAAACTCTTCCTCCGCTTACCAGAAACGTTCCTCTAAGTGAATAATAACAAACATGTAATATATTTTTATAAGTACTCTGAGCAGGGATGTGCTGATTGTAAGTTTATCTTTGCTTTTAAAGTGAGTTATGCCAAACATAAATAGGCTGGATTCCATTTTACCCACTGACATTTCCTCTACATTCATATTTATATTCCCCACATTATCAGTGCGCTTCAGAGGGAACAGCAAGTATTTTTGCTGTTCCCTGTCCTCTGATATAAACTCACTCGCAATTAGGACAGCTAATATATTATGCAAATGTTGACTGGCTTAATTGAGACATGTTAATCACGTTTTAAGAGGCTAATTACAGCCCTGTATATCTGAGGTGGGAGTAGTAATTAGCCGTGATAACAGATCTGGCTGTAAGAATGGTCATATTCTGTGTCGACGTATGGCGAGGGAGTGTGTGGGAGAAGGTATTTGTTTATTGAGTGTATAGCTAGGTCGCTAGGTGTGTCTTGTGTTTATTTTTGCTTGTGTTTTTTTTGTAGGTGTAGCAGCTGTCATCTGTCTCTTTCAGCTTTCAAACAAACAAAAAAAATCATAGTTCGTGTGTCGTTCGTGAGTTTGGGGTTTTTACATGCATGCAAGTAAGTGTGTGTCTGTGTGTGTGTGTGTGTGTGTGTGTGTGTAATGGTTCAGATAACTATTTTTCCCCCCTCACACATTTCTTTCCACATTTCACCTTCATGCAAACAGCGAGAAGGGCAGAGGAACACAGATCTCTCAGTTCACCTATTAATCAGAAATATGAATGCTTTGCATCTCTATCTATAGTTTGTTTCCTGGCCTCCTCAGTCTGGTTATCTGATGCAGCAGTGCTGACCATTCTGCAAACCGGGCTTTTATACAAGGCTGTGTTCTTAGTTTTCTGACAGAGATCATATTCAGATCCATTACGCTAAGAATGCCTTCCCACTTATCGAATATAAAATTGCTTTAGAGAGGAAATTTGCTCTATGGCGGAGTGGAGTTTCTTTTTTATCAGATGTTTGTCTCTGGAGCAGCTTTTAGTGTCTACAAAACAGCTCTGGTGACATTATTGCAGTTGCAATTGCCTCAGCCATTGTTTTTCTTATTGGTGCTGTTTGGATTTGATTGGATTTTCCACAGTCTTGTGGAATTGCCTCACGCAGCAGGACCGGTGGACGCGTATATCCTCATATTGTTGGCATTGAAACACCTGCAGATCTTATTACTGATATGTTCATGGGACTCCAACTGTGTACTCCAACTACCTCTGAATTACTCTGTTTAGTTTTTCATTTTTCATAACATTAAATCTGTTTGGCTACATGCACGTCAGCCTTTTTTCCCCTCCTCTCTCCACTGTATGACTGAAGAGACATATCCTTTCTTATATCATAAATGTGACTTACACATTCAGATTTCCTCGGGCACTTTGATGGAGGTGGTTGCCCTGGCAGTTGATAACCTTTAATTCGAGGTGTGGGATCTCATTTCTCTGGCACCCAGCCACTACGATGTAAGTGGCATGTTGGCAGCATGCTGGGGTTGTACAAAGGAACCCCCCCCGACTTCGATGAACAGTCAAACATAAAATGGCAAGCGCTCTTCCCTGGCTGACTTAGTAAAAATGACATAAATTAATACATGCTGCTTAAACAGGACCAAGATTAATGGTTGCCTTTCGCAGCGGCTTAGATCCACTGTCAGTCGCTGCTCGCTGCCCAGATGGAATCAACACCAATCAATGAGGCTACCCGACTCTCCCTAGGATGTTGTGAGAGGGACACACACACACACGCACACATTTAAATATAGCCTGTACACGCAGGCACATTCAGACACATATATCATGCAAAAAAAACAAAAAAAAAACATGAATTGCACCCTTGTTGATGCAGTATTTTTGCTCCTCTCCTCAGCATTTCGTCATATAAACTCGTAGGCATATCTTGTATTACTTCCCATACACTGGGGTGTTCAATCAGGTGCCACAAAGTCAGATGGGGAAGAGCAGTGAGGCTGATGGCTCAGTAGTGATTGGATGTTTCAATTACTGATAGTAATGCCATGGTGTAGTGAGTCATGCAGTGCAGATAGCACCATTTATTTTAATCAGGACAGGGGAGAGATGGGTGTGGATGTGTCTCCCTCGTTTCAGAGTAGTTTCACATTTAGATGCAGGGAAGTGTGCTCTCTCTCTCTCACACACACACTCTTTCTCTCTCTCTTTCTTTCTTTATTTCACACACAAACACGCACATGCACAGACAGACACACACACACACACACAGGTGGATTGAGAGTGGAGGAGAGGTTGCCGTGGGTAACGCATAGCGACAAGGTACTCTCTCTGTGAGCTATTCTAATTTATGTTAATAAACCTTGCTGTTGCCGTGAGAGACAAAGGGGCCACAGATGAGCCTTGGTAACCTGGGCACCTTCACTGGAAGGAAAGGCGCAGACAAAGAACAATGCAGACACATGCACACACACTCACACACACACACACACTAGGAGAGAAAAAGTGAGAAGAGATATTGAACTGTAGAGAAAGACACAAATACTGTGGCGGAGAGCGATGATAAATTTAGCCACACAAAGAGTTGTTTTTGTGGCTGCAAAATCAAACAGCCTCATGCTGGCAATCTTCAGTGCAGTGTGTGGTATCTACTATTTCTGCGCGTGTGTCAGAGTGTGTGTTGGAGGGGCAGAAATAGGCAGGCAGTCTCTTGGGACTGTTGCTGCTGATTTCATGGGGCCTATAGAGACACAGGGTGTTGCAGTTTTGGATCACTTCCCGGGGCAGATGTGACACCACAGGTAGCATTTAGCACAGTGGGGCGAGAGCATGAGCGTTAGCAGAGGTCAGCACTTGGCCTGGCCGCCTGGCAGTGGAAAGACCATCTCAGAGAGGCAGATAAGGGCCGTTTAATCTGCCTCTGAAGTGGTGTCGGCTCTCTCGGGCAAAAAAAGGGAACCCTCAGCATGTGTGAATCAAGAGAATAACCACAAAACTCACTATAAGTGTGGATTAAAACACCTCTTCTTTGCTTTGTATGCAGTGATGCGCTGTTAAAAAAAACAATTAGCAAGTCAAATGCGCTATTAGGGTGAGATAATTTCACTCGTTTCCAATGCAGATCAGTAAGTTTTGAATGAATCCTAGAGTCGGTTTATGTCATTGCAACTTGCATGATGAAAATTCTCATTAAACTGATCAGAAACAGTGTCACAACCGCCAACTGGTTTAACCTGTTATCATGGAAAATCTACTTTATGTATTTATTAAATGCCTCATTTACCAGACTATTATATTTTCCAGTGTGAAAACCAACCAAACTTTGAAACGTATGGTCTCAATTCTGACGTCTAACAAGGTAAAATATGTGGTTTTCACAGCAACAGCGATGAGGATTGATAAGACAGTGATGCCTCCTTGCTGGTTCCCTGTACTGTAGATATCCGTATACCAACCTAAAGAGTGAAAGCTGTGGGTTTCCTCTCCGCCGTCTGTCTGCCAGCTTGCCTTTGGCGGTGTTAGTTCTGGACAGTTAACTCCAACTGAAATTATGTTAATTGCTGTCATTTTCTTTTTTCTACTTGAGCATAATCAGCAAATTATATACTTCTGTTCATTTATTACCAAGCCACTTCTAACAGAGTTTTTACCCTTGAAAGATCAAAAGTTAGGAGGTAGTTTGCTCTTATGGTTTCTGTGTACATAGTGGGTTTATGTGCACAGATGTGTGTCATCAGCAGTTTGACGTTTTGTGTAATAGTTTGTCATTATAGGAGCGGTATTGTTTCTTAAAGAAGTGTCTGGGATCCGCAGGGGAATGTGTGTTTCTGTTGCCTTTGTGTCAGAGAGATGTCAGTGTTCGCTCTCCTTTGTTGTTTGTGTGGTGCTGTCATCCAGGATGGCATGATGTTGTGAGAAGGCTCTGTTGGTTCAGAGGTTTTAAGGATTTTAAACATGAAAATGGAAAAATGAACAAAAACTCTTTATCTCAAGGAATTAGGGGAAATCCAGGAATCAATTTTTCATATGTTTTTATTTTTGTTTTATGTTGTTTTGTAAGTCCACTGTTGTTGTTGGAAATCCCTGTAAATCTGTAAATCTGTCACTTAGTCTGTGTGTGTGTGTGTGTGTGTGTGTGTGTGTTAATAGACCGTAACACACCGTTAAACAAGTGAGAGTTGTGACATGAAAATTTATTGTTGAAATGTTGCTGTTTGTAAATTGCTCACTTTATAATCTCAACTTTCGAACAGCTTACCAACAGCCAGGTATATGTGTGTGTGTGTGTGCATTTGCGTTTTCATACACATACAAACATAAGCATGCACTGCAGGGTTGTCTGCACTCTGAAGTCTGTTGAAGTCGATTAGCCTTCTACTGTGCTGTTTGTGTTCATTTAGACTACAAGTAAGAAGACAAGAACTCTCATCTTACATTAACCAACACCACGTGACTTGAGGACGATTAATTACACAAGTCCTACATGTATCTATTTCTCCTCAGCAAATGGAGGGGAATTTCTAGTTAAACATGTTGAAATAAATGAACACACATGGATCATTTAAGATTTTTGTAATAGCAACTTTATTTTGAAAAATATATTTTCTTTTTCAGGTAATATCCTGCTACAGCTGAGCTGAGAAATATTAATTTATTGTCTTTTATTTATTAAGGCTGACTGAGCACATGTGCAGCGCCCTGCTACACACACTTATTGTAAAAATGGCAGATGCCCAGTGTAGTTCTTTGCTTTTAGATAAAAGGCACCTTCACTGGAGCAGCATGTGTGTGTGTGAATGTGTGTGTCAGTACCTTGTTCAAGTTCACTTTGAGCCTTACTTTTAAAATTAGGCTTTCAGTCTTTCTTATTCACGCTTCCACCAGTCGTTCATGATGTTTGAACGACGAACCGGTGACTCCACACAGGCTTCTCATGCCTCCAGGCGTGTGGCTCTTCTTCTTCTATTATATTTTATTTGGCTTGCTGGCACCACCTTGTAGCCTGTTTTATTGGACATGTCCTTCAGCACCATGTTTAGCAGTCTCCTCCCCTAAACACATAAAATTCCTTTATGTTCCTATTACTTGAGTTTATGAAGAGCGTCTTCAGCCCCCTCCCCTCCCCGCTGATAAGATCATATTGATAGATTGATATTGGGAGAGCTGTAGTGTGATAAAGGCACGGGGGTTAAGAGCTTCTTGGATAGTTTAACCTTGATAAAACAGTTGTTTCAGTGAGGCTGATTTTGCCCCATCCGTCTTCATCCGTCAGGGCCCCGCTGAAGTATGCAAATGAAGGCAGTAGAGGGAAGCGCCGTGTGCGGTTAAATGGGGCGTTGCGAATGTGCGGTGTACCGCGCCGACGGGGTGATACTACTTACTGTCCAAATTTAGTGTGTCTCTTCTGAAACATCCTTCCCCCTCTCTTCCTTTTTGTCTGCATTTCAAGAATATATACAGCCCTGAGAGGAGCTGTGGCTGCTCATAAAATGATTACAGCTGTGGCAGCAGCAACGCAGTGTGGGCTTGTACATGTGTTTGTGAAGATTTTAATGTTTTTTTAAAGCTAGAATTTAGTGACTGCAGAAGAGTGTGTTATCTCTTTATTTGTGTCTTTGTGTGTGCAGTATCTGCATTTACATGTTGCGGCGGGTTTTATTGCACGCTCCAGCCATACATTTTAGAATATGGCTGTTTATCGTGCTAATTAGTGAGTCTGGAGGTGTAAGGGTAATAATCTTTATGATAATAACTGTTTATGCCTTAACACTGCTCTCCATTCACAGTTTACTTTGCTCGGGCAGCTTCATTTGCCTGATTAGCTTTGTACCTACTCAGCAGCATTAGGGATGTTTTTGTGTGTTTGATTCTCTCATTTATCTTGTGTGTCGGCATATTGATTGATTCCCCCGCTCACTCATTATTTTGTTCTGTTCTTCACAACTCATTTTCAGAGAGGGGGCCAGCACCGACAGACCAACAGATACTGTGTCTCCTCTCTGCTGTCTGACTAGCCACCACACACATAAAGCTGTCAATCAGGAGCTTTCCTGCCTGCCCTTTGTTATGGAACGCCAGCTCTGTGGGTGGGTCCTCTGGGTGATAGATGGCTCAGAGAGCCTATCGGACTGCAAGAAGCATCCATCTCTGTCTGGAGCCTGTTAAACAAGCTTGGGAAAGCAGCCATGTAGTCCTAACCACCACTGGCCTCCACTAAAAAACCCCATTAACATTAATGAAGGATAGCTTTAAAAGTTCTTCAGTAATAGGCTTGAATTGGATTTATGAGTCAGATAGTTTGCCAGAGAGTACGTCATGAAAAATGTCACTGGTAGATAAATGGAAATGAGCATTTGAAAGGTCTCAGGACACTGTTTCAGCAAGGACTTCAGCTCAGCTTTGAAACGTTTTTTAATTTTTTTCTTATTTTGCCCCTCAATCATTTTTCCCTCCAGGTCTAAAATCGAGCAGCAGCTCCAGAGTGGCAGTGAGGGAAAGGTGTTTGATGATTTAAGTGACTGCAAAGATAAAGCTGCTCATCTTACACACAGTGCTGCTGCTGCTGCTTTGAGAGAAAAAAATACAAGTTCGTAATAGTTTTTTTTTTTAAGGGCTTTTCATCCCAGGTGGCACTGGCCATTTCAATATCTTGCAACTACCACTTTACCTGTCTGCAAGGTCCCTATAGATGGCTGATGTGAAACTGCCATTAGCCAGCCAATTCCTCAGCCACAGATTACTGTGCCAGTACGTGGTAATCACAATGTTGAAAAAGGTCTGATTGCACTCCATCCAACCTACAAAGTGTGGCATAAATGGGTTTTTCGAAGGTCTGCGGTCGGTTGTTGGTATGTCATCATAGTGCATTAGGACTGTCAGAGGCAAAATGGCAGTTTTTGAAACCTCTTTCATTTCTTGTAAATGTTAAAAGGATGCAGAAATACACTCAGACAGAGACCAGAGAAACAAGGCCGCAGTGAGGTTGTTCAAGGCACCTCATGTACCAGCTCTGGCACGTGAGGCCACGTAACTCTCTTCCATTGGAAAAAATGGTGATTTTAAATGCCTTTAATTTCATGCATCTCCGTCCTCTCTCTCTCTTGGTTTCTCCCGCTGTCGTTCTTCTCCTCCGCACCCCTCTCCTCCCATCTCCCTGCTCTCTGCTAACCTCTGATGTCATTAGCGTTGGAGGGAGGTTGAAGGGAGAGAGGAGTTGCTATTCTTAATGAATTCCGCTGTGTCTTTGCACTCCCCCACCTAGTTAACCCGACCCCCCTCCAATGCTCAAGGTGTCAAATTAGAGCAACTGGAAAAGGGAAGAACAAGGGGATGGACAAGGTACACCTCACCCCATCTCATTTCCTCACTCTCCTTCAAGTCACCTCATACAACATGATGTTCATGGAAAGTGTCCATGTAACAACTATGCAAAAATGGTTGGATGCACTCCACGTATTCACTTTAATGATTAAGAAGCTGGTACTTCAGTTAATAAAATGTTACTCATACAGTGATGTGCGCTAAAATACAGTTAAGGGAAACATTCACCATCAGGGATTTATACTCTCTTACATCGATCTACAGTAGTGAAAGTAATTTTCCCATCTAAGTAAAAGTAAAAGTAAAAGTACCAAGACTACAATGTATGTAAGTATTTGCATTCAAAATTTAAAATAGTACAAATACAGAAGTATTATGAGCACAAAATATAACTTATTATGCAGGTTGGCTCCTGTTAGTGTTCTATTATAATGCATTATTTATTGGATCATTATTACTGATGGATTAATACGTAAACAGCATTTTAATGGAGCTTATTTTATCTATTTTAAATAATGCTGGGGAGTGAAATCCACTGAATTTGTTCTCAGCCTTTTTTTGTTTGTAACCCTTAAAATGAAGCATGTGGCAACCCCCCAGAGCACACTTTGCTGCAGGTCCAAAATGTGATAATATTTGGCCTCTAAACCACTCACTGTGCTTGATTTGAATAATTGTTATCAAGCAAAAAAAAAAGGTAAAACTGTCCTGTGCGTCACAAGAAGTAAACAAAGATTAAAGTACTATCAGAGAAAGTAAAATAGAAATTCATGTAGCATTCCTATCCTTGTTACCATCTTAAGACCCTTAAGTTTGCCTCTGACCCACTGGATGTTTCGAACCACTGATCAACTGTACAACAGTACATCAGTCCCTCCAGAAAAACGCAATTATACGATTGCATAATCCAATGCATAATCAGCCAAAAGTCAGCACATTTATGCGGGGGCTGCATTTTTTCAAAGACGCCATGCACTTTGGCCGCATAAATCGCAGATTTCCATGCTTTCATGATCATGATCCCGCTTTTTCGTTGCAAAAAAAGTCACATGTATTTTCATGCAGAAAGTTGAAAAATGTTGCGTTTACATTTCACACAAGAGCAGCCATTTTCCTCCTGTTGCCTTGGGAACCTTATTGTTAAGCTTGACGTACATCGGAAAGCTGCAAACCCGCGAAGAAGACATGATGACGTCCAGCAAATCAGTCTCATTTATTTGCCAACAAAAATAAAATAATAATAAAGAATTCTTTTTGTAAAGCTACAGAACTTGTTTGACTCATCAACATTTTGTAAGTTTGAACCATGTGTTTGTTAAGGTCTGAAATAAAACAAGATGAGAACTTAATTATTCCAGCACTTTCTGTGATGTAGTATGCTTGCTTATCATAGGAAGTCATTAGAAATGACTCTTTACATTACATTAAGGTAGTAGCCTAGTGAGGACAGAGTGTTGGGGGAATCACTTTTTTTTTTCTTATTCATCAAACCACAGTTTTTGCAAGTTCCCGCAATTTCATCATTGCATAAATTTGCATAAATATGCTGCATATTCCATTGCAATTTTTAAGAAGAAAACGTGCCACATAATCAAGGATTTTTGCCCGCAACAATCTTCACATTTTTCTGGAAGGACTGGTACATTATATTTATGTTACTTACTGTTTTTATAATCTTAATCAGCAAAGTAACTAGTAAATACAGCTGTCAAATAAATGTAATGGAATAAACAGACGTATTGAAATGCTTTGCAGTAGAAGTATGAAGCAGTATAAAATTTAAATAAGAGTGACGTAGAGGTAGCTCAGAGCACTGCTTTAGTAATTACTTTCTACCACTATTGATCTGTGATTTCCAGCATTTCATGCAATAATTTTGTAATTTGTTGACCAGCTGCTGCCCTGGTCTCGCTTCAAATCCACAGAAGTTTATTGTGAATTTTAGACCACAAAGATCAGGCTGAATTTGGGAAAATGTGTTTAAAAGGATGCACATCGAGAATATTTTTAGTTTTAATAGAAAAGTGCAGCTGGAACTGGGCTTTAATATTTTACTCTATAAACATCATATTCCTTCAATTAATAGTTGGAATAAACTGACAAGGAAGGTGATGTCTGTCAGAGAGTGTGGAAGAAGATGACTTTTCTTGAGACAAAAGTGGTACAGGGTAAAAGTGGATCGACCTCAGCTTACCTCGTCTTCAGGACTTCCTTCTGGCCACATAAGTCGCTTCGACAGTCTCCAGAGAGGAGGGCATGAACTAACAGCAGTAGTGACAGTGATAACATATCAGACTCCTTCCTTCGCAACTGTGCAGGAACCACCTCGGCATGATGTCACGTCTTCTTCGTTTGGCCGGCGATCCTCAGGAATGAGCGAAACTCACCACCGGGCCCAAAAGGGCGCAAAGATGTGAGCTACTTCGCCGGCGGCAGCTTTTAATGATGTTAGAGTGTTTCAGGGTGTATTTTTCCTGTGAGCCTAGCAGAGTTGTTGTTGTCTACTTCACCCCGGCGTTAACGGTTGATAGTTCCTGACTCAACAGAGAGCCGGCATCCCCCTGTGGCTGTGCTTACTCACTCCTGAGCCCGGCGTTTAGTTTTCCTTGGCAGACCCAGGCCACAGCTCATTAGACTAAGAGAATGTGCCTGCCTTAATTAATGATATGTAAATATCCTTGAATTGGCCACATTTGCATATTAAGAGAGATTTGCGGAATCTGTGGAGTAATATATTTTAATTAGGGATTAATTAAAAATAATGGGAATTTCATTTCGCGTGGCAGGTTGTGTTTGGTGTGAAGCGTGCGCCGGGGCCCAATCTTTGAACGCCGAGGCAGCTACCAACATGTGAAGGAAGCTCCGCTCTTCCACCTGCACCATATCTATCTGCGCTGCATACAAACATGTGTGCTTGTGCCCTCAACCACACTCATGCACGCACACACACACACAGACACATACACAGACACACACACACACATATGCACGCTCTGGCACCACATTCCTTGAGATGCCAGAGCCTTCCCAGGGGGTCTTCTCAAAGCGCTGTAGCTTTGAAAAGCGGATGAGGAGCGGGAGGGGTGGGGATCCAGCATGAACACCCACAATATGTTTTTGGGGATGGTCCCAGTTTGGCTCGATTTCATCTTCTCTCATCTTTCTGTTTTTTTTTTTTCTCGTGTAGTTGGGGAATGGCTCTCAGACACGGAACACTAGTTATGTTAGCAATTATGTTAATGGAATGCCATTAGGCCATGATTGTGTATGAGCGAATGGGGAGAGAGGGCACATTTTCAGAGACCCAAGTCAATGTCTGCTCTGATCCATTTCTAGGAAACTCTTTGCCAAAACATTTTCCAACACGCTCTCTAGTTTTTCACTCGTACATCTTCAGTACAGCAAACAGTTTGACCGTCGTGTCAGGGGTTGTTTCATCTCAGGCTATTTGCACTGGGTAATGATGTACTCAGTGTGTTTTTTCTCTGACAGCTGTGAAAATAAATCAGAATGGAGACAAAGAAACCATCTGTCATCAGCATTGCTAATAGCACTGATAGCATGGTCACTATCGCGGCATCTCCTAGGTGGAAATCATCCCCATTATCAAGCATCAAGGCCGCTTCCTGCTTCCTGATGCTCCTCGCAAGCAGCCGCACCACGAACACGCTTGTCCCTGTTTTTACTCAATCTGCAAAGAGGATTTCTGACGCATTCGGTCATTTTTCACTCATTTTCGTGGAGCGGAAGGATGCAGTAAATGTCTGTTTTTTTCTTCGGGCTGGGCGCAAAGCGGAGAGCTCCTTTGGCATTTGTGATGTGTCGTCAGCGCGCTGATGTTATTGATCCAGGACCTTCCGAATTCATTAGGAGATCCAGCACAACTCTGCGCTGCATCTTTATTTATGTTGCTGCCCCCTCCCTGGCCTGCCTCGCTCGGGCTCTCTCTCTCTCTCTCTGCCTCACTCCCTGTCTGCCTTCCCCTTTCATCCTCCATGCATTATTCTTTTATTATTCTTTTACAGCTGCCTTATCGCCCGCATTTTGGTGAGGATAAGACCTGTCATCTTTGGGTCTTGTCTGGGGAGATGATGGGAGACTTCAAGGAGGAGGTGGATGTGAGGGAGAGGAGGGTGGGTGTAAAGAATGCCTGCTGTCCCCCTTTTTTCCCATCTGAAATGGACCTCTCTCTCTCTCTCTCTCTCTCTCTATCCCCCCCCCTCTTCTACCTTGCTCTCTTTCGCTCTCGCTGTCTCTCTTTGTAATGAGAATCTCTCCCTAATTGAGGGAGCTGCAGCGAGCTGGCCGAGGGCGGCAGGGTTAGATTGTGATACTGGCTACGTGACCGTTATGCTGATAGAGGTGGCAGATCAATAATTTAGGCCCTGACCTTAATGGTGGTGTTAAAACGCTCATTCCTCTGGAGTCTGGAGGCCTTAAAGGTGCAGAGTTGGATAAAGCCACAGAGCCGGCTGGATGTGGAGGTGGGAGTGGGGGATGGTGGGAGAAGCAGATAAGAGGAGAGGTGGAGGAAGACGGAGAGGGAGAGTGTATTTGCAGTCAGCCCCTCGGTCTGTGAAAGGAGGGATCATGAGTGATGTTTTTCCTGCTTCTACATTCACATTGTCACCAACATTCATCCTCTTAGTATCTATATGAATACCATAAGCTTTTTTTTTCTTGCCTGTATTTGGTATTTGGTTGTAATCCGTTTTCATAAGAAATCTTCCACCCATCCTCACTGATGCACTGAATGCATCACCAGACACCAGAAGTGAACAAAGACCGCGGTAACGAGTGGGTTTAATCTGGTTCTGGGCTTGTCTTGTGCTCCTAGCTTAAGGCCATGCACATTGAGGATTCGGACAGCCATCGATTTGATTCTGAGGGACATTAACGTCACGGCCTCATGCGTCTCTCTGAATCTCTAAGACTGGACTCATTCCCTGCTGGCAGGATGCGACCATCTCAGCCCTCCCCTGCTCCTCCCCAGCCACCCACCCACCCAGCCACCCTTAGGGGATGATATATTAGATATAACCAATTCAATTTTATGCAGCCAGGACAGACGCCCTGGGGACATAAACACACACATTTTTAATACACTCCTCACCAGGAAGCCCAATGCGCCAGAGCCTGCGGCTGCCCTGGGTCTCCTCTCACACTCAATTATTAATGTAACGGCTGTAGTGGCTTAATTAAATAATAAAGACAAGCTCACTGCAAAGGAATGGGCCAAGGACAAGTCAGAAAGGAGAAGTGGCTTCTCTAAATGTCTCATTTTGACATATATGAGGATTGCAGCGCATAGGTAAATATGGCATATTGCAATAACAAAAAACATTCTACATGTGTCATTTAACATGCATTGATGGTTAATAAATCTATAGGGATCTATAATCTTATAAATGATGTGTCATTTATAGGAAAAAGAAGAGACCATATTCCATCTAAATTGCTTGAGAGTGGTTCATCGTATTCTTTTTTTTCCCCCGAAAGTCCTTTTTAGAAAAAAAAAGAATAAAATAAATCATTTGAAGGAGAGGTGTAGGCTTTTGGCTCCAAGTCTCAGATCTGCTCATAAATCAATTGTCTTGAGAGTCGGGTCAAACAGGGGCTTGTGATACCTCAACTACATAAAAAGAATGATTTCCTCACATTATGGATTCCTGCCACCTCAAGGGCAAGCCAGAGGAAGCACTCTGTCTCCGATGTGATGAAATGTGGCGTTATCTTTTACTTTGTTTCATTAGATTCACTGGAGATTACACACTCTATCCTCAAAGACTGGATTTTCCAGCTTTCTAAGATGAGAGATCTTCCGGCCTCGGGGCGAAAAAAATATATTTCCAGCTCCCATCCCCAGCCCCCTTTTCTTGGGGTTCACGTCGGTTTTAGCTTGCAATTAATTATTCAAATTCATTTTGAAATGTAGGGTTACATTTTGAGTGGCTTGTTCAAAGGCAAAAGCAGTTTTTTTTCACTAATGGCGAGTAAGCTCCGCCATTAGATTGAAAAATAGGCCCATTGTGTGTGTTGACTTGGTATGGCGTACTGCGATGAAGGATTGCGACAAACTGGAGTGTTTAAATCGGCGAATTGAAATTAATGCCCTCTCAAAGCCAGGCTTGCTGACGATACATTAAAGCTAATACTCCAGCGAGGTCGAGCAAATGTTTGTTTATATACATGAAATATGCTCGGAGAGAATGAAATGATTGGATTTTGCCCAAGTAAACACTTATATTAAAGAGAGAGACAAAAGAAACTATTGTAATGCAATGAGGTGTGGGCGCTTTCTGTGTTTATTGTTCCTTCTTTGTTTTTGAGTAGACTGATATTTCCTGACATGTTTCATTCATTTAATTTTTTCTCTGTTCTGTCTCTTTTTCTGCTATTCTTTTCCTACAATACGTCTTCCCTTTTTTTTTGGTCTTTTTTTGTGCCACGTACTTAAAGTATGTCCCTCTCTTTGTCCGCTGACACATTGAGACACTTTCAAAGGTCATGCCTCAAGTCTGTCTTGTCACATCACTTATTCAGACCGGTTTTATTTATTCATGCCACTTTTTGATTTTAATAATTTAATGCAGGGAAATGTTTCTTTCATACAGCTATAAAGTGCTCGCGAGGAGTGTTGATGTCTCTGAAAATATGGTTATACGGCGTCTTTGCACGGCACGGACAGTCATCCATGTAAAGTGTGAGCCGTCGCTGTCAGTAGAAGCTGTAATGTGCATCGATTGAAATTATACCTCACTTCCACTGCAGCCAGAGGACCTCTCAGGTGCCGGGGCGAGGCGGCAGAGTGTATAAGAGGCTCTTTTTGTACTTTTCTTTTTCCTTTAGAATTTAATGCCAGTGGCTGAGAGTGGTATTTATTTTCCTCAGACTCTGCTCTGCTATCCTGGAGTTGGCAGAGTGATTTTGTAGAATAGAAACATTATAGACTGTTAGTGTCAAAGTGTTAAATGTGATGTATAGAGCTGGGGGTTTCAGAGGGAGGAGGGTGGACGGGTTGGGGGAGAGGGGGGCGGTTTGAGGAGGAGGCGGTAAGGAGGTGAGCACTGCCAGCCATAACTGGAGCAAGGTGCTCATGGGAGAGAGGAGCCATCCACCATGTGAGGGATGGCAGGGTAATGTGGCGGGAGGTAATGGCTTTTCTCAGTCCGCTGAAACAGAGGGGAGATCATTAGGGGGCTGCTGTGCCGCACCGCGCCGTCCGTTTACCCCAACTCTGCCAGCGTCTCCTGTCAGAGCAGGGATGTGGAGACACTCATTGTGTTTGTCTGTCTGTTTTCTGTGGCGCTGGCAGCGTTGCTCCAAAGAGGCAAGAGTGTTTGATTATTATTTTGGGCCTTTCTCACCGGGATGGATAGACACTGACACTTTGGCTTACAGCTGCACTCAGATATTTCCTTACCAAATGCTTCTCCAGCTGTGAAATCAAATCAAAGAGCGAGGCCAGACCTGATGACAAAAACAAAACTCCTTGACTTCTCCTTTGCCTGTTTATTTAATCGAGTGTTGCCTTTTTACACAAGTGATTCAGTCATTGGCCGCAAAAAGTGTTTTTAAAAGGTAGATTGAAAACCGCCAAGATCTTAAGGTGAAAAGTGGTTCAAACTTTGTTTCATCAAGGTGAAGTCTGACTTTGATTAATTAAAAAGATCACAGCTGTAGTCGTATATTTTACATTACAAGCTGCAACATAACACTTAGTCCTAATCAAAAGAAAGATTGACTTCAGACGGAGAAAGTTTGAAAAGCTACAGACAAAAAGCCTTCAGATCTCTAAGCGAATGTCTATGGCAAAATAAAGATAGCTCCTTTTATTTTCCTCAAGGTTATCGTCAGGTTTGGTCTGTGTTTGTTTGGTTTACAAATCATTACACTGGCTGACATTTATGTCTCACTACAGTAGGTGCGATGAAACACATTAGTTTTTTATCAAAAGCAAAATTGTCTTCGGACCAAACACCCTATTTTGAAAAGCTGTGTTTCAAGCTTCTCACCACAGTATGCTCGAATGTTTTGGGATCTGTATTTGTTTTCCTATATGCAACGCGGGCGTCTGAACTTTAATTGTGGGGAAAGACAGCGATGGCATGCTTTTTGCGACCTGTGTTAGAAATAAAGGTGTGCTTTGTGCATCAGCGAGGAGTCCTCAAAACCGGTTAACAGCACTTTCAGCTGTCGGTCGATTTTTGCCCTAGTGAGCCTCCAGCCCTGCGTGACAGAGAAGATTGGACGTCATTAAGGTCTACACTCTTTCCGCTGTCTGGGGGTGTGTGAAATGGGCTCTGGTGCTGCCAAAAGCATGGCCTGTTATTGTGTATCTCCATCGTGCATGCGAAATCTCAAAGACAGGCTTGCAGCACAGACGGCTGGACCTGCATATTCATCCTGCTGTGTCTTTTACCTGCGCTGCACTGCTGTTCCAGATGTTTTTTCGCTTTTATACGCCCTTCTGTTATAGTCGACGGCTGGCGAGGAAGTCACAGCTCTTAACACCAAGATTCTCCTCGTGTCGCTGTCAGGACTCCTTCTTGCTGTATGAAAAAAAGCGTCTGAGAAATATGATCGCCCCTGTAAAACGGACCAATTACTCCCCATTGACAACCTTCAAAACCCACTTTTATTGGCCGATTCAGCCAAATAAAACTTTATTGCATGAGCGAAAAGGGACGCCGTCATTTTTGCATAGCTTTTCCAAGCCCAGCGTTTATATGATCCCCGTTATTACACCTCTGTGACATTTAAACTTTATTGAACAAGACTTTAAAATCTGTAGGCAGTATATAAAACATTGAGGAATTTATTTCTTTCAGATGGGAGAAGAGTCCCTGAACAGAGCTAAGTGGAGCAGACTGACTTGGTTTTTTTCGATCAAATAATTTGTAAACAAAAATATATTTCAGAACAGATGTCTGTATTCTTTTTATGTTGATTTTTAAATTTATAACAGGGCTGCAACTAACCCTTATTTTCATTATTGATTATTTTGCCAATTATTTCCTCTATAAAATGTCAGAAAATGGAAAATATATTTAAAAAAAATACATGGTACATGCTCTCAGAGAATGATGTTCCACGGTTAAATTAAAGCTGGGACAAAAAACAAACAACTCATTATTGATTTTTGCTCGCGATTTGTTTTTGCAACTAATTAATTAATTGTTCAGTCTACAAATTAGAAACATGCACAGCAGAATATCAGAGTATCTTCAAATCCGTTGTTTTGTCTCACTAACAATCTAAAACCCAAATGTTGCACTCCAGCAGTTGTTTTCTTCATTAATTAATCATCTCGGATTCATCATTTGGTCAATAAAATGTCAGAAAACAGTGAAGAGTGTCTAGCACAATTTCCTAAAACGCAAGCTGATGTCTTTAAATGTTGTTTTTTGTTTAAAAAAAAAAAAAGTCCAAAACTCAACAATATTAGAAAAGCAGAAAAGATAGATTAATGGTTGCAGCTTTAATCTACAATATCTGAAACATTAATGTGATACAGAGTGGCCGCTTTAATCTGTATGTCACAGTCCACGTGAGCTTCCTCCTTTTTTAAATCAAATGTATTTCTTCGACAGCCAGCCAGAGAGAAACTAAGGCAGAAAAGGGAAAGGCACAGGGAAAAGGTCCTGCCCCCCTCCTCTGTGTAATTAAAAGGGGGTGTCTGTCAGGGGCTGCTGCTGCTTTGTGTGGCCCCATATGTTTGGGCGCTGATACAGGGAGGATTATTCTGTTTGGAGGCCTGATAACAGCCTGTTTATAACCTTGGCACAGGCTGGAGCCTAATCTGGCAGCAGCACATCTCTCCCCACCTCCACCCCACCCCACCCACCCTCCTGAAATTTTCACAGAAAAACCATATTGGCTATTTTTTTTCTCCAACTGGGGGGGAAACAGTCATGACCCAAAAAGACTCAAGTGTTTCACCTATATCTCTGGTTTGCATGTATGGTTCTGCTCAGCCCTCAATATTGTGTGAAACATCAATGTCAAGTTGGATGTGTATCGGGATCATTCATATTGCGACTGTTAACAGGTGAAAAATTAGTCCAGCTTGTTTTGATTGATTATATATCACTCACGGACTCAGTGTGGAGCATAAATACTGTAACGTTTCTCCTGCTGAACACAGTCTTCTCTCCACTTTCAAGGACTTATTCCGCTGAGTTTTACAGAATCACTTGTACGCTCACCTTTTCTCTCCTTTCCTGGACGTCAGTGTTCCTTTTGTTGCAAACTCTATTTCCTTTTTTTTTTTTTTAATCTACAGGCTGATTAGTTCAGTCTTTTGTTCTCACCGTGTATTGCCATTGTACTGCCTTTCATACCACTGAGTGTGCCATGATTTTAATTCTGCTACTGCAAACCGCTTTGTGATTTTAAGTCCTTTGTACTTTTTCAAATAACAGCTTCAAATTGTTTCTTTTGAATGCCTAAATTATGCCTTTCCTTGACTAATTGCAACATGATTGATTTTATGAATTTAATTGAACACTTGTTGCCAAGTATGGAGGCCAGATTCTTATGGATGGATGGATTCTTAAGAAAATCTGAAGAAATCCTAATGGTACATGCTGGATAAGTGTTATATTGTCAAACATTTTAATAAAATTCTACTAATATAACTTGGTATTGTTTCAGATGACCAGTGGTTGAAGTAACTAAATATGTTTCCTCTTCATGTTTTGTACAAGTGCAATTTGAGATACTTATTCTTTACCAAAATACTTGAAATGTGAATGTTCTTTTTTTCTCCACCGCATTTCTTCATCAGCTGCAGAAATATTGTATAGAAAAACCAGTAATCATTTTAAAAAATGCCACTGTCATAGATTGAGAAGCAGTTTAAATGAGCTGCACCCTGATTTACATTAAAGTATTGTTTACATGTCACTGTATCGACAATAATGATCCAATAATTATGACACTGACAAGGGCCATTCTGCAGAATGAGTACTTTTACATTTGATCTTGTTTTTTGCGAATACTTGTAACCGAGTATTTTTTTGCATACGTCTGTTTCCACTTTCACTTTCAATTCATTTGGTGGTCTCACTTCTTTCGCCAGTGGAGGAGTCTGCCTATGAATACGAGACTATTTTTTCCTCTTTTTTTGTATTTTAAGGGGAAAAATACTGAAATTCAACCTCTCCTGAATCACATGATTCTCTGCAAGACTCCTCTTAAACGTTCACGTTAATAAGAGGGTTCCAGGCTTGCTGATGAGTTTCCAGCGCGCTGAATAAAAGTCACTCTCGGTAATGCACTGTTCCATAGCGAGGACCCTTAACCGGCACGCTGAGGGGAGAGGGAGTGCTCGGAGTGGCAGGCAAAGAGAACTGTCAACCTGTCACATTTCTCCCTCCTCTTCCCCCTGATAAATTAAAGTTACACAGTGTGCGTGTTGTAGCAGCGGAAGGCTGTGCAGAAAGCCTGGCTCCTCAGGTCTCAGGAGATAGCTGGCAACTAGGTCAGACTGATAATGTAATCCGCTGACTGGATCCTCAGCCCACTACATCCAGAGAGAAAAGCATGACAGGAAAAAAAAAACATAAAATGTAGGAGGGGAAATAGCAACTTTTATGTGTTGTTGCACTTACTTAGCATTGCTGGATCGAGTTAATTAAGTTTATCAAAGAGTACCGTCCACGCAGCCTATTGTGGGGAAAATGCACTGATAACGCATCCAGCTGCTGTACGTCTGCGTGTGACTGTACACGCGTGATTATTCAAAAAGTGTAATCCATGTCAATACACCTCACACTCCTTACAGGGGAATCTTATTTACACGGATTTCTTTTTATGCGTTATCTTTGCACCACATACTGCACCGCACATCCACAACAAAATAGTATGCGAGTCCACCGGGAGAGAGCGACAAGAATAAGTTCCTGCATCAGCAAGGTGCATTTTCATTCCCGTGCAGTATTCCAGAGAGGCTCTGTGGGCCCACTGTGACAACTCTGCCTCCCTGCAGGTGTGGAAATGAAACAGGGCCTATAAATAGCCCAGGCAGCTGGGAGTAGAGCACTGTAGAGCAGGGGGGAGGCAGG
Organism: Scortum barcoo; assembly: GCA_023238725.1. Classification (NCBI taxonomy): domain Eukaryota; kingdom Metazoa; phylum Chordata; class Actinopteri; order Centrarchiformes; family Terapontidae; genus Scortum; species Scortum barcoo. The sequence goes on along the minus strand of CM041533.1, from coordinate 15,510,814 downwards.
GAGGAGGAGGAGAAGGAGGGGGGGATTAGAGGTCCAGCTGGGGATGCAGGTGTGTAGAGGCTGACCGACAGAATACGACTGCTGTCTCACCCAGGGGGCCGGGGAGGGAGGAGAGCCTGGAAACTTCAACATTATAGATTGATATACATCTGATACACACAGTAGGAAAATAGTCGTGTCACCACACTTTCATAGTTTATAGAGTAACTTGTAACTGCGCACAATAATTAACAAGCTATCATTTCTGCAAATAATGTTAAAATATTCACAATATTGATTTGTTTTTAACTTTTTCTGTGTGGTGCCTTTATGTGACAAAATAAAAAACTGGCTGTTCCAGTGGAAAACAGAGAGAAAAATGAATCTGTGTTGACCATGGAAAAGAAAAAAAAAAACAGTAATGAAGAGTTGGAAAAAGATCTGCTCAGTGTTACAGAAGACTGCCAAGTCTTAATCTGAAAACATTTATTTGTTTCTTAACACTAGAAAGTACGCACATTTTAAAAAGAGATGATAACATTTAAGTTGAGATATATATTTAGATATATATTTGTGGGTTTGTCTTGGAGTTGTATCTTTGTCTAAATGTACTAAAGTAGCAATTATTTTATATTTATTAGAATTTTGTAAATTTAGACAGAAGACAAAAGAAAAAACTAAAAAAGAGTGTAAAGACATGAGATGAAGGCTGTTCTCTAAACAGAGAATATAGAGGAGCATAATTGCGGGATTTGGTGGATCATATTTGACACATGCAACCTGTGTGCGAACCTGAACCATGGTAGAACATTTGACGCTGTTTCCATGGTGACTGTATATACAGTCTATGGTCTCAACTTGTAACGGCTCTGCTTTTTCTTCATCTTCTTCATTTTCCTCTTCTTCTTCTTCTTCTTCCTCCTCCTTTTTTTCTTCTCCTTTGATTCAGTATCTCAGTGCCGTTTGCACAGGTTCAGTCCCTGAAGGATTTCAGCTCGAAGAACAAATTAAGTGAACGTGTTCATTTTTAAAGGTGTGCAATGAAACAGAAAATATGGGTTATTCTAAAAACACTAATGTGGTTAATGCAAAACAGCTGTTTAAACATACATGAACTCGTACACTTCAGGTGAGTTCATCTGATAATGTTGCGGCTGTACATTTAATTATTCTTAAGAATGGATAGTTTGTATTTTATTGGTTTTTCAACATGGTAGGGCAGGTACATCCTTACCTGTATTACTCACTGTATTGACAGAGCTGACCACAGCATCAATGCAAGTGTCTTCTGACCCGGGTTAAACCTACATTGGTTTTTGACCTGAGCGGGTCAGCGTGTGCCTTTCTGAAAGTATCAGCCGCAGCCTTGAGTGTTAGTGAGTGGTGTATTAACCTGTGACAGAAGCATGAAAGAAATGGGTCAAACATTGGTTGAGCAGTAGTCCCTAGATATGGGATATTAGTGTTTCTGGCATGTGCTGCTGATGCCAAAGGGCTGTTTGAATACTATAGTAGCATTCTGCGTTACAGAGAGCACCATTGTCTGCATTTTTTAAGATCAAGCTTCAGCTTTTAGGGCATAAAATGCTGCTTTCATTCCCAATGGATGACTCGATATGCTTTTCATGTAAATGACGTCTAGCACTTGCACACTGGTGCTTGCATTAATGCATTAATTCTTCAGTACTATGTGCTTTTTTTAGCTCGAGGCAAAATGACACATTCTCATCAAAAACACACTCCCCCGCTTGCTGTCCCACTCAGACACACAGACACACATTTCAGTGCTGATTGACAGCAGGAGCTCCAGCTGACCCAGTATTCTGCTACAGTGGGACGATCCCACAGGCCTGTGATTAATGACTAGGCTTTATCCGCTAGTGGTGTGGTAGGCCTGCCAGCCAGGCCACTTAGACTGCCTGGACCACTACCTCTGCTGTAAACACACACCTCTCTCTCTCTGCCTCTCTCTCTCTCTCTGTCTCTCTCTCTCTCTGTCTCTCTCTCTCTCTCTCTCTCTCTCTCTCTCTGCCTGCAGGCTTTGCGTTGTCATATTCGTTTTTACAGCTCTAAACCTTTGTCCCAAGTTGACCCCCTCCAACACACACACAGCATTCACGAATGCATCCGTACAGCATCGCCATGAACTAACATTATTTGCTTTTGCGGCAGCTTCTCATAGCAAACAGTAGTCAAATAGTATTTCCATAACTTCTGCATTAGGGCAGTGTCAGTAGTGTTGAATGAGGTATGCATAAACAAAGTACTTTCATTTGTCTTTAAAGGGTGCTCTTTTGTTTATGTAGAATTTCTGGCACAGATGTTTGTTGTTTTTTTTTTAAATCCATAACAAACCAATCATCGATCTGGTACACAAGCGCGTTGAAAAGCAGATGTTAATAAAGATATTTGACCAAGAAATATGTGTATGACTTGGAGCTGGTCTCACTAATGGACAGTGATCCCTCACATTGTTTTTCTCTCCTGACAGCTAGGGGCAGACTACGCATCACTAGTCTTTTGAGAACCAGGCCTCAGCAAAACAGTAAACCTCACAGGGATTTCCGTAGTTGTGACAGCGTCCAAACAAACTGCACACACAGCAAAACAAAGCCGGTTTGACTTGGTCTGCCTTGATGGGAAGCTCCCTGATAAATGCAGGGAGAGATTGTATTTCCTGCCAGAGCAAATCTCTCAAGTGTTACAATATTAATAGGCCCTTGAAGCCTATCAAACATTTGGATGGCATCGGTCCACCTGCCAGATTCTGCGCTGCAGCTGAAGTTGCTGAAGTTAGGGGCACTTTTCACTTGTGTTTTGATGACCAGTGCATGAACAGCGAATCAAATCTGGAGTATTTCAACAGTTCGGACATAAAGGTTACTTAATGAATTGACTAATTGTTTAACTTAACGATCAAGTAAAGACACCAAATATTTGCTGATTCCAGCTTGTAAAATTTGGATTTGTTGCTTTGCATCACTACAAACAATATCTTTGGGGTTTGGATTGTTGCATGGACAAATAATTTCAAATTGTGGTGGCAGTATTCTTCTATTCAATTACATGATGAGTTTATTAAAATAAATCTGCAACTGTTTTTATATGTTTAAAAGATTGTATAAACAGAATAATCATTTTTAAGACAAAGTGCCAAATATTTTCTGATTCCAGCTTCTCCAATGTGAGGATATGATTCTTTTTTTGTTTCATATATGGTATCAATATTGTTTGTGTTTCTTTGTTTCTTTGTTTGGACTTTCTTTCTCATAAAACAACATGTAAATACATCACATTGTGTCTTTGGAAATTATATTGAGCATCATTTACGATTTTTTGACATTTCACAGACAAACAATTAAGTGGTCAAGAGAATAATCTGCAGATTGATCAATAATGGAAATAAGTGTTAGTTACAGCCCAAGTCTGAACAGTGAATTGATTCATCAAAAAATAAAAAGTGAGATCAATCAGTAATCAAAACAGAACGTGTGCAACTGTGATTTCAATCCTTGAGTGTTATTCTGCAAGACCCATCACATTGACAGGATACTGATATTTTTAGCTTTTCCATGGTTTGTCATGGGACAACAAAAGTGTCCTTTGTTGTTTTGTGGGAGTGTGATCTGAACTTGTGGAAGGCCTTGGGGCCTCTGCTGTATGACAACCATGAGGGAAGCTGAAGAGGCTGCCAGTGATCCACTCTCCAAAATAAGGGAGGTAAAGCTGAAACCTTTACAGTACAGGAATATAGCTGCTCAACCAGCCACAATGAACATATATCCCAGCTGACATTACCTGTCAATTCATATTGTTCATCTGGAAGGATATTTACTTACATCTACTTATACGTAGATGCTCAGTTTGGACCGTGTCTATATATAGAAAAGACAATAGGATCATATCTATTTACAGAAGAGGCATTGGCATATGGCTAACATTATTATCATGCCATTCAAAGCACTCAGTGACCACTTGTGCTTTATGGGGAGGAGCATTGTCATCATGGAAGATATTGCTCCCCGTGGAGATGAAATGCATCATGGGATAATCTAAGTAAGCACTCAGAATCTTTTTTAATAGTATGGCATACATATAGACCAACCCACGTGACTCTGAATAGACTCTGTAGAGAATCATAATAAGCAGCAGCATTCCTGTGTGCTGCTCTGTGTTTTACCATACACTGTGTTTTTACATAGTGGGTGTGATAATGTTCTTCCAGAGAGACAAACCGCGAGCCAGCTTTGCTATCTAGCGACATAGTGTAAAATGCATGTTCACATGTTGTCGAGTGAAGCCAAGCACGGCGAAGCAGAAACTACCAGCGCTATTGTCTATGAGCGGCCATATGGTGGGTGTCCTTGCGTGGTAGCTTAAGGGAGCCTTTCTCCCTGAGATGAAACAATTTTGTTCAGAAATGAACCTGCTCTCTCAGCCCTCCGTGTTCATCAGACCCTGCCCCATCACCCACCTCTGTGATCGCTCAGTGTATCACAGGTCTTGTCAGACGGCCTGGAGCGGGGATGGCAGCCCGGACACCCCAGGTAGACGTAAACAGTCTGTCACGTGGTCTCTGCACCACCCCCCTTGTCAAAAAGCCCACCCCTACTTGTCTAGCCCTGCTCCATGCCTCCAGATGTGGCTTAATTTACTGCGACTCTGCTAATTGCTGTAATTAAGGATTAATTACTGTTAATTACCTTCGCATAAACTCATCACCAGTCAAAGAGCGGAGCCTTATGAAATGTGCCATGCACAGGAACACACACCACGGGGACTTGAGGAGGATTGTGTTACCAGACCTCTTGTTTCACGTCTTGTCCTGGTGTGTAGGGAGGGCTTGTAGGGCAACAGTTAGGGCAGGACACTAACTGTCATGGACCATCTCCTCCTGGCTCTGAGTGCTTCATACGTCACCTCCTCACCAACTGTTGCCCAGGACAGCATCACTTCACTGGCTGTCATTTGATTAGATGCTGGCATTTATTTTCTGTAAAGTGGATGACAAGTTAGATATGTTAAGGAAATCTTGGTAAGATTGTTTGCAGTAATTTGTGACATTCACAAGTGTTTTTTATGGCACTATAGACTAATTATAACGGATACAAACCTTGCAAGATTTGGGCTGGGTATCAAACAGCAATACTTGCCCTTATTGTCTCGATCTAAATCATAGCTTTGCTAGATTTAAATTGTATTATTTTTGGCAAAGACTTTGGCAATTACGGTTCAATAAAAAAGGTTTTGTAGAAAAACACGTTTATTTTTCTAAGGGTATTGAAAAAAACTTCTTAATAAAGTATTGTTTTGGTGTCCAAACCCAAGCTCAGACATTATATTGGCACTATTATGAAGATATTTAAAACAAGTGGTGTAATGGTGGCTAAGGGCTCCAAAGGACAGCTTATACTTGAACCCTGATACCCTCATACAAAGGAGACAGTGACAGAAATAAAAAAGAGCATTTAAGGGAGAAGTGCAGACCCTCTTTTCTCCTCCACATACCTGACCCAACGGTGGTGTGAAATGGGTATGAATGTCACATTTTAAGATTTTAGAAAGTTACAGAAGTTGTCCCCATAATTCTGGTGTTGTAAATATGAGCTGGATGTTTGACCATCCAACAAGCTGTTCTGTTGAAGCATATGAAGCCCACTGCCACAAGAAGTGATTCAAACAAACAATAAAGTAGATAATTTGTCCTAGACCTTATCAACATCATTTGTCTGTGACTTTTATAGAAATAATTAGTTCTACTGAGAAATGATAGCTGAAGATTTGGTTAAGCTAAGGCACAAAAACGACTTTTCCAGGTAAATATGATGATTTAGATTAAAGTGTATTGTTAAGGTTATAAAAACATTGTTAGCGGAGCTTCGTTGTCATGGTGATGTTAATAAACGATGGAAATGGAAGGATTCTGCTCATGCTTTAAACGATGTTGACTCGTGGTTAGAAACTTGATGAAAAAGTTAGTGTGAGCAGTCACTCTCTCCACAGAAATGTCTTTGTCTCTCTGTTTGTGGGCCGACATGCAGCTTGCTGCTCCACAAACTCGTGACTTTTCCTCAGCTATTCAGCCACCTGGGTTTCCAGTGCAGCCTGGAGCTGTTAAAACTGCATGGGCTGAGCATGAGTTTGATTCAATCAAGAAGATATATATTTTAAGACACCTTAAGAAAGACTGACAGCCAGGGGGCTAATGTATTGCCTATTTTGAATAATGAATTATTTTAATGAAGGCTTTTAAATGGGAGTGCTCAGCGTTGGTGGCAGGGCGGTGCTCTGAATGGTCTTCTCCTCTGGCGCTGGCTGCCTCATTATCAGGCCAGCCCCTCAGGCCTCAAACTGGCCTGCTTAAGCCTCAGATGATGACGATAATTACCGTTATTAGGAGTAGCTGCAGGGGGAACTTGTTCTGAAAAACACCAAGCTGAGTTCTTGCTTCGCTTGCTGCCACCACTACTGCCGCATGAGAAACTACCGATCGCCAGTGGAGAAAGCCAGAGAGGGAGAGAGACAGAGGGAGAGGAGGAGAGAAAAAAAAGGAGGGGATGAGGGGAGCGGCCACCAAATCCGCCTAATGTGACGCCTGTCAGCTCGTCTCCCACCAGCTGTCACCTCCCAAATGCACTGGGGTTCATTTTTTTAATTGACACCTCGCTTTCCTATTCCATTTCTATTTTTCGCCTTTCATTTTCCCTCCATCACTCTCTTCCCTCCTTGCCTGTACCGTCCACATCTCCTCGTCTCTGCCTGTCCCTCCAGTATTTCTTTGGTGTTTTTCCTTGCCCTTGGTGTCCCCACATCCCCCCACCCTGTGTCAGATACAACACCCTGGCTCTGCCCCCTTTCTGCACATGATACTCGAGATAGCTGATAAAACATAAAGCTGTTTTAGAGGTACTTTATGACTTTGCCCTTGTGTACTGAGGCTGTACAGCTTCCCATTATCTGGTGATGGAGAGAACGTTTTGGGCCTGAGAAAGTTTCCCAGGAGTTCATGGATAGACCACAAATCTAGCTTTCAGCTTACAGTACAGAACATTTTAAGACTATTTAAACAACACAATATTTAGAATATAACAATAGTTTTCATGGCATAGACTTAAGCTACGATTAGCAATTTCATAATGATTGTACTTTTCTTTATTACAGCCAAGATTAAGTTCAGTAGAAATGACCACATATACAGTAAATTGGATATAATGCAACATAATATTCATTTAGTGTTCTCAGTAATGATAATAGCATTGCTTAGCACTGTAGTTTACCTCTAATATGTGTGGCAGTGTATGAAATATGGCACAGCGCTCTGTTTTATGATGATTGCTTTATTGGGAGGGCTCAGGTTTGAACCTCAGTGCTTTTTTTGGTATTTGTCTGTAGCACTCAGTGTCTTTGATAGAAATTGAATTAATTTGTTGGGTTTATAAAAAAAAAGAAAAAACAAACTCAGATGTTGCCACTTTTCTTTGTGTCATTTAATTGCAAATGAAAGCTTTGTGTTTTTTTAGTTTGGACTTTCACCTTTTCTTCTATTTTTCTGCTCACTATGTTTATTGTTATGCATCAAATACCAAGACATATCCTCATATGTGAAACCTGCTTGGCAATAAATTGATTCTGATTGTAGATATGATGGACATTTTCCACCATTTTCTGACATTTTATATACCAAATGATTGCTGATTAATCAATAATGGAATAAGCCATTAGATGAAGCCCTGTCTTTATTTACAGTTTTGGGTTTAGCTTAAAACATTTGGTTATTAAAGGTGTTGGTGTTGGTACTAGAGAAGTGTTCTGTGACTTGTTTTAATTTTGATGGACTTCTGTTGAAGCTCAAACTAATCTTCAACTTGCTGTGTATGTGCTTTCAAAATAAAAAAATATTTAATCTTAATTTTGAACCTATTTAGGCAAATCTCTTGTACGGCTGCTTGTGGAATATGGGAACATTACAGTAGTGAAAACTTTACCAGATGTTGGTTTACAGGCCATGAGGAGTACTGCTGCACATGTGAATAATTTTATATAAAACCTTTTGTGGCATTGCTTGAAATTTGTTATTGTACCTCAAGTGATGTCACTTGAGTCAGCATGGGTGGAGTTGATGACTACAAGCCTGAAACTGTTAAAAAAGAAAAATCTGGCTGTGAAGATAGAAAGATGTGCCTCTGATTGAGCTGCTGCTAGCATATCCCAGATCTCTGACTGAACTGTCAGTGGTTGAGTTGCATTGTCAGTAATGTAGGTACAAAGGAAGAAAAATGCATGCAATAAATATCCTTTGTGTTTTGAACTCTCCATGATGAGTCTGGCAGCATTATCAGAGTTTAAGCTAGTGCAGCACTCTTATTTCTTCCCACTGTCCTAACTGTCGAACATTTTGGGTCTGAGAAAGTTTCGTGTGACTTCAAGGGTACACCACAAATCTAACTTTCAGCACATTAAGTACAAATACAGTAAATACCATTTTAAGACTATTTGAATAACATGATTTTTAGAATACAGCAGTTGTTTTCACAGCATCGACTTTATTGTGAGGTACGATTAGTAATTCTATAATGATTGTCCCATCTTTATTAAAGCCCGGATCCAATTCAGTAGAAATGACCACATATACAGTAAATTGGATGTAATGCAACATAATATTCATTTAGTGTTCCCAGTAATGATAATAGCATTGCTTAGCACTGTAGTTTACCTCTAGTGTGTGGGTCAGTATATGAAATATGGAGCAGTGCTGCGCGTTATGAAGGCTGCTTTATTGGGCTTGTATCAAATGCAGATGAGAGCAGGATGCTGAACTCCTTCAAGGAGCGGGGAGGGGAGGGTTTGTATTAGTGATACTTGTCATGTCTGCTGTAAATCACGCTGCTTTTTTTTTCAGGTTCCTAGGTTGTTGTTGTTTTGTCTCAGAATGCTGTGTGGCAGGGATGAATGGTGGTGATGTTACATTATCATGTGGCTGTCGCTTTCACTCCTGCTGACTGGTCTGTGACAGGCCCACACACACACACACGGATGTACACACACACATGCACACATGGTTGTGTCAGGAGCAGGCCTGATTTATTAACTGCTGAAACCCTAGATGACGTGTGCCCACACAATCAATAGAGAGCACAGCCACTGCCTGCCCCTCTCTGGGGTCATGTGATGTGGACAAGAGCTAGGAAGGAAGAAAGACACACACACACACACACACACACATACTATACACTACAGGGCTGTGGAGTGTATTGCATTACTGTATTGATGGAAAATGGAGCCAGTCCAGCGTTGGCTGCTAGCTGCCAGTCAGAGGCAAGAAGGGTAAACTTTCATCATGGCTGTCAGGGACATCACTGCTGCCTTGTTTGACCGTAAATCTTCCTAATTGTGACAGAATACTTCAACATCATTAATTAAACATGTTTTCATTTAAAAGCACTCGCAGGGCGCCAGGCTGGGTGCTCAGGGTAGCCTGCCAATGTGCATAGCTGTGTATTTTTTCCTGTGCATGTGCAATGTGCGTGTGTGTGTGTGTGTGTGTGCCTATTTCAGCGCTTATGTTCATGCACAGAGTGGATGTTTGTGATGTGCGTGTGCAAAATGGTGTGTGTGTTTGTGTGTTTGTGTGTGTGTGTTTGTGTTTGTGCACCTTGATTCTCCCTGTATGAGTGGGTGGCTTAATCGTCATGTTTATTTACACTCCTGTTGTCTGCAAACAGCAGGCAGTGTGGCGATGGGTGTGAGCCAGCTCTTAAGGAAGTAAAACAGCAGAAATTAATTTTGTCAATAACCAAAACAAAGGCTTATTCTTGGAATTCCATTCATTATTCAGGAAGCGGCTGGAGAATTGTTTATGATACGTATTCATTTTTTATGCCTTGCCTTTTTGGGTTTAGTGGCCCACATCTCGGGGAAGGAATTATACAAGAGCGCACACAAAAGGGGAGGAGGGAAGAAGAGAGGAGGAATGAGGGAGGAAGGGAGGGAGGAAGCGACAGAGAGGGGAATTGTGTCCTCTCATTGTTCAATTAAGTCTGTCGGTAATGATCAAGATAAGATGATGGCCATCTTCCTTTTATAGATACTAATCTGTTACTGTCCATGGAATAAAAAAATCGCAGCGCGGTATGGACTTCATGCCTTTGTTGCTACAGTCGACCAGAGAGTGTGTATAAAAGCTTTGTGGCATTATAATACAAGTGTTGTGAGCATGTGATGTATTATAATAGAGGGCACTTCCCTCTGTCAGGTGATTATGTTAATGTATAGTCCAATGGTCGCAGAGTTCACAGCGAGCCCTCTGACTGGCATTGAGGTCTAATCGATTTCATTGCTATTACTGAACAGAAATAAATAAAGCTGATGGCTGTGGTTAGGGTAATTATGCCACAGCACAGTGAATTGTTTGATTTTCCTTATTAATTGTATTTATTTAATCCATTTCATGCTTTTAGTTGTGCACTCGGGGACTTGGAGGGAATAAATAAATCACTCTTAGGCTCATTAGATTCCCCCTCTGGTTGGGATGTGCCACTATTTTGTCAGAATTAAATTGGCGAGTGTTATAATTTCCCGCTGGTGTGATTCACATGAAAAATATCCACATATTCATCTACCAGCGCATGTGCACGCGCTCCTACGCACGCACACACGCGTCTGCTCCCCATCTGAACTCCTGACCTTTTCCAGCCGTCTGATAGCCATTGACATTTGCCTCTTGAGCTGAGCTTGCTCACGTGTTGGAGCTGATGGGAATGGATGATGTTATTGCTGGAGGAGAAAAAGAGAGGGAAGGAAAAAGGAGTAGGGTGGGTGAGGGGTGGGGGGCGGTGGTTTCAAAAGAGGAGGACCAGGGTAGACAAGCTCCCCACACGGCCCCCGGGAATCCATCTGGACCCCCTGCTCACCAAAAAGGTCACAGGGCGACTCAACCTTACATCCTCATTACAAAAGAGCCGTCGCTGTGACCGGAGACTGTGGGCTACAATATGGCTTTACTGCTCTGTCACACGGGCTGCCATTTACGCTCACTGTCCACAGTCATCATTGAAGAGACGTACAGGACGTGGTATTAGATCGTCCTCTTGAAACATTTTGATAGATGCGTAGATTAAAGTGTGCATGAAAAATGTTGTGGCAGCGCGAGCTTTGTCTTTGTCCTTGAAGACTGTGGATGGAATGGAGGGCTGCACCTGGTCGGCTGTTTTCAGCACCTCTGAGAAAAGCAGGACGTTCTGCTGCTTTACCGAGGGAGCCTTCTGGTGGCAGAAAGAGGCAGGGCAGTACAGCTGATCTTTAAAGAAAGAATCACAGTGAAACGCGTGTGTTTTATACATTAAAATAACATTATTCAGATAGGCAGCACAGTTTTTGTGCAGGTTCTTAGAATATGCGTGTGAGCAGGACTGCCTTCATTTTCGCACACGTTTGGCTGAACTTTCCTGTGTATGTTGTTTGTGCATGTCCATGTCAGCAGGCCTGTCTTTGTCGTGTTTACACTTCACTCTCCACACCCTGAGAGCCGGGAGGCTGTAGGTGTGTGAAGACGTGCAGGTTCAAACTCCCCCACTAGTGTGAAAAACAGACCCGAGTGTCAGTTTTAAAAGCTTCCTTAGTCTAAAATAATCGAACAGCACTGAATACTGCGCTGGTGTTCCAGGTGTGACATTAGAATGGACATTTAGTAGTTAGTTTGAATAATTGACCTTAATGATCATGAGTCAAATGATTTTTTTTTACCTTTTGCCTTGACGATATCTATGTTTTTTTAAGTAGTCATTATTTTTTCAATGTGCATATCTTCTTGCACTGGAAATATTTAATATAACTCTTTGTCTCCTTAATGGATTTATCTGAGCCAGGTGTTTTTGCATTAATATGCTGTGTCTGTTATTAGTTTGTTTGTCTGTTTAGACGACATCTGACAAGATAATAAAGCCATCAGCCAGAAACTAAACATAGTCTGAGCATAAGGAGAGCAATGAAAGATGAACTCTGGTAGAAGGCTGTGTTAATTCGTTTTACATGAAATTATCGCCAGAATCGATAAAAAGATAGTTTTATGGTCCTGCCTAGCTGCCAGCCTCTGTGAGGCTGCAGGTTTTTATGGCACAGACTTGAACTATTAAAATGACGGCCATATTTCAGAGATTTCACTTGGTCGGCCCGAGCGGGAGAAATGGTTGAAGACTCTCCCTCAGCCATAGAACAGATCTTACTATGCAGTCATTTTTGAACACAGCATGTAAAGACGACTGTGAAGTACCATTGTTTTCATGTTTTCATCTACTCCTGTCCTCCACAGTGCTCAGTATTCCGCGGCGCCCAGGAGGAGGAGCCTCCAGATCCTCAGCTGATGCGACTGGACAACATGCTGCTGGCGGAGGGCGTGGCAGGCCCGGAGAAAGGTGGCGGGTCGGCAGCTGCAGCCGCAGCCGCAGCGGCCACTGGCGGTGTCGGTGCTGACAACTCAGCAGAACACTCCGACTATCGGGCCAAGCTGACTCAGATCCGACAAATTTACCACACAGAGCTGGAGAAGTATGAACAGGTGAGGAGGAGTAATATTGTTTTTTACTACTGCCTCTACTGCCACTTCAAAATGCATTTAGCATTTTTTTCAGCTATTTAAGTTGTCAGTTATTTTGCTCCTTTTCTCCTACCAGATATTTATATAGCCATTTTATTGAAGTATTTTATTAGGAAACACAAAAGTCCATTGGTAGAATTCCCAGACTTTGAAAGCCTTTGCTAAGCCTTAATTTATTCCCCCATAATGCAAAATCTGCCCTGTTAATGAGTCCATAACCCTTTTTTTTGTATTTTATTTTCCCATCACAGTCCATACTTGGGGGAACCCCCGTTTCACTGCAGTGTTTTGACTCCACCTTGTTAACAATGGTCTGTTTCATTATTTCATGACAGAAAGCTGTCACCACTGCTCAGGTGACGGCTATAGAAATAGTTGTGATTTAATTTCTCACTCTTTTCTGTTTAAATGTGCAGCTACTGAAAAAGTCGGACATCATCTTGACTGATGGTGGATATGGAATGGGGCAAAACTTAAAAAATAATGTCAGTAATTTTAATCTTTATAAATTGTTCCATTGTTGACACATTGCACATATATGTGGCTTGACTCATGAATTGCAAAAACGTTTACTGTCTCTGTCTTGGGGACAAAAGATGTGGTGATGATAAATTGCACAGACCCCACACTCCTGAAATTCTCACCTTATCCAAATCAAGTGACCTTCCCTGACCTTTGACCTCTTCCTGCAGAGAGGAACAAGCAAAAATAGAATTTTCTGTTCCAAGATAATGCAAGAAAAGTAGTGAAGGATTGAGACTTCGTTCTGTATGGAGTTTACAAGTTCCTGTGCATCCATAAAAAACACAAAAAACTAAACTGAACATAGTTAATAATTTGTGAGCAAATATTGTGTTTTAGCACCATAACGTCTTGGCGTCATGTCCAAGGCTTTCTTGCCCTTTGTCCGATGCACACTGGGAAAAGCTCCATCTGTCATCCTAAATAGGAATGAGCCAGTATAAAAGATGGATGACATATTTTCCTGGGAATTTTTTGACTAAGTATAATGCTCTTGAAATCAGCTCTCGCAGGCCAACTCATGACAAGCCAAGCTTTCAGAGATGTTATCTTCAGCAGGCAAGCAGCCATTATATCAGTCACACACCAGCTCTTTTCCAAAGACTGTAACGTCTTGTCATTCCCTCGGAAGTCAAAGCACTCTGGGTTTGTCATCTTCTCCGAGGAAGGCTAGTCATCGCTAACTGTCACAGTCAATACACACCTGAGCATTTTTGTGTCACTACGCTACGTACACCTCGCGCGCGTTTGAGTGAGTAGTGTCTGGCGTGTGTGTGCAAGCAGAACGGCTGCTCGGTGCATCACTTTGACTGACGTAACCCTGGTGTTGACAAGCAACAGACACCTTGACTCTGAATGCAGTCATATCCAGTGACTGATTCAGACAGAGAGAGAGAACGAGGTAGACTGAAAAGATGGAGTGAAAAGAGAGGGAGACAGTTTAAACCTCTTGAACGTTAACGGGACTGAAAGCCTGCTGTCATTTTAGATTTCTCTTCACTTGTCACATTTTCTCTTCCATTGAAGAGAAGTCTTTTTAATATTCAGAGCACTGCGAGTCTCGCTGCCTCCGCCGTATGACTCCGCCGCCACATTTGTTTGCCGTGAAACATCGCACTGTGTCTGCTGCTTTAATTTAGACAATTCTTATTACCTCTAACACTGCTACTGTGAGGCCAAGGCCTAACAGTGAAGGTGCAGCCTCACCAGAATCCAATTTCATCCTTTTTTTTTGTTCTGTCTGAGGCTGTCGAGCCTCCATGATAGTTATTCTTTTTATGAATCCTGTCTGTCTGTGCATCCAGGCGTGCAATGAGTTCACCACCCATGTGATGAACCTGCTGAGGGAGCAGTCTCGAACACGACCCATCTCGCCCAAAGAGATCGAGCGCATGGTTGGCATCATCCACCGCAAGTTCAGCTCCATCCAGATGCAGCTGAAACAGAGCACCTGCGAGGCCGTCATGATCCTGCGCTCACGCTTCCTCGATGCCAGGTTTGTGTGTGTCCGACAAAATCTAGTTTAGTTTTAAAAAGGTGTTCAAAATTGTTCTTTTTTCTTTAAAAAAAAAGATGTATGTATTTTAATTTTTGTTGCCACTGATAAGACAGATTCTATTTTGTGTTTCTCTCTTTGTTTTTTCTTAGTTTTTTTCTTCATGCATTTGTTTGGACACTGTTCAGACAAACAAAACTATCCTACTGTGAAAGTGAAGGATTCATTTATTTGTATGCCGAGTATATTCCTATAACTTTCTGTTCTGTCTGTATCTTTTCTGTCCAGACGAAAGAGGAGGAACTTCAACAAACAGGCGACTGAGATCCTAAACGAGTACTTCTACTCCCACCTCAGTAACCCCTATCCCAGCGAGGAGGCCAAAGAAGAGCTGGCCAAGAAATGCAGCATCACAGTGTCACAGGTAACCACGGTTAATCATTTGGTCAGAACTCATCTAAATCAAAACCTCAACCAAGGTCTTGCAGGATTTGAGATTTAACTTTGATTGGAGTTTTAATTAGTAATATCCAAATCATCATTAGGTCACTTTTATTAGCTGAGTTTAACAAGAAATACAATCTTAACCATGTTTTTTGTTATAATGACCTTCAGGGTCAACAATGCTGTGGATGCTATCTGTCCAGCAAAGTGTGTGAAAGCCAGCTCATGGCTTAGTATTATTAACAATGGAAATATTGATACTAAATATCAACACTTGATACTGAACAAGCATTTAATTTCAGTTGTCACAGATCTTTATTTGTGTATGGTTAAGTTCAGTTTGAGTTCTCACCAAGCATCAGCCTGTGTTTACTGTATATTTAATATGATAACATGGCATCTAAATATTAGATTCCATGAAGACTAGATGTCAGAAAACATCATTCCTGTACAAGAGCAAATAAGCTGAATACACAAGAAAAGATGTAGATAGTAGATATTTAAAAAAAACATTTCACTTAGGGCTGGTCTATGAAATCTCACCAGGACTACTGGAATATTACAAGAATATTATAAGAATATTATGATAATATTTCACATTAATGTACTAATTAACAGTAAAAAATGATTACAGGTTAAATTTTACAGAGGGAAACCATGTGGAAACCAATTGTATCACACCAGGCACAAAAGCTGGTACTAGCACAGGTGTTGTGCTAACTGGTGCATGTAACACTGCAAGTAAAATGTTATCAAACGTTATTTGCGTGACTCTCATCGGTTCGTTTGCACATAAATCAGCTTAAATGTGTTTTAACTGAGCTGCTGCATCTCGTCACTGCTGTTTTGACAGGTATCGAACTGGTTTGGGAACAAGAGAATCCGGTACAAGAAAAACATCGGCAAGTTCCAAGAAGAGGCCAACATGTATGCAGCGAGGACCGCGGTCAGTGCAACCAGTGTGTCTGCTCACGGCAGCCAGGCGAACTCCCCATCGACTCCCAATTCAGCAGGTGAGCAGAATCCCAAGATGATCACAGATCACTGGGGCTTTGTATACCAGAGCAGATACAGAGAATAAAGCAAGATAAATGAACGTTCTCATACCTGAGCCCCGACTCAAGAATTCAGTCTCTGGTGCTGTGTAGACTAACAGAAGGCCCCTCTTCCCCTGAACTAACCCAGTAATATGATGTGGCTTTCTTGCTTTTCTTGTTCCATTTTTTTTCCCCTCTTCCTTCTCTTCCTTCGCCGTCTGTCTCTCTCGCGCTTTCTCTCTCTCCCCATCTCTGTTATTGACCTCTTGGTCTTGTGGACGTTAATTTTTTCCTGCCTCTTGTCCGGTTGACCTTGTGCATGCCATTAAGCTGCTCAGAGGGCAAGCGGAGTCTTTTGTCATATAGAGACTTCGCAACTGTATTGGATTAGGACCGGGTGTTGAAATCAAGTTACGCGATGGTTTCTTTACATCTGGGGAGCTGGGGTCCATTAAAGGACGAAGACGATTCTTT
Source organism: Scortum barcoo (assembly GCA_023238725.1). Lineage (NCBI taxonomy): Eukaryota > Metazoa > Chordata > Actinopteri > Centrarchiformes > Terapontidae > Scortum > Scortum barcoo. The sequence goes on along the minus strand of CM041533.1, from coordinate 15,494,271 downwards.
GGGTCTTCCTGCAGATCAATTATTACTTCCTTAATGAAACACTAGCAGCACGGACATTTAACTATAATATAATCCATAAGGCTTGTTTAAACTGGACTTAAACAGTTTTATGATGATTATCTGTCTCAGAGTTCTTGTTGGCTAATTTGTCCTTTTAAATTATGCTTCAGTGATACTTTAATGTGCGCGCACAGCATCTGCAGCGTGCAGGTTTGTGGAAGAAGCTTTTTTTCATGATGCCAGCTGCCCTCCCAAACTAACCCACTTAATGCACTTTTGCTTATGCATGGTCATTTTAACTCCTTTTTCTGTTCCTCTCTTCTTCCCTGTTTCTTTCTGTTCTCTTTTTCTCTCTCTCTCTCTCCTCTCTTATCTTTGTCCCACTCTCTCGCTCTCCTTCTCCTCCTCTGCCTCTGTGTATTCTCAGGTTCTGCTGGCTCTTTTAACATGTCAAACTCCGGAGACTTGTTCATGAGTGTGCAGTCCCTCAATGGGGACTCGTACCAAGGGGGGCAGGTTGGGGCCAACATACAATCCCAGGTAGGCGCCTCTCCAAGCTTAGTGTCCTACATGACAGAGAGCTGACAACCTCTTGACATCACATGTAAAACTGCTCAACTGCTGTCCAGTCTGGGAGTGTAGACGACCCACAATAACTTGACCTACACGGCAAAACAGGGGTTAGACTTTGCCCGAAGCTCTGCATTAATGTGGAAGCCATTGTCAAGCCAGAGTAGAATAGACGACTGCAGACAGTTTTGGAAAGGGTGCAACACTCATCAGCGCTCCTGACAAGAGTTCACATAGCCACTGGTGCACTGCAGCTCCCTGACCTTGCCCCAATGGACAGCGATGACCAGCGCAGTGTTTCGGAGTGTTACAACTCTCACCGTGGATTAAGCAATCACCACCCGCGGTGAAACTCTCATTTGGTTTCAGTGCTTTTGGCATTCTTACGCCTCCCTTCCCCCCACTTTTCTGTTCAGATCAGCTCTCCAAATGCTTTAGGTCATTCATGAATATGCAAAAGGAGCGACCCTTATAGGAGGTAAAGGGGTCTTCAGGGTTGGCCTTTAATTAGCGAAACTCATGTTCCTTTAGAAAGGGGTTATTTTCCTGAGCATGTCAGAATGGCCTCACTCTCAGGGCTGCATAATTAAAAAAAAGTGAAAAATGAAAGTACAACTTTCACTAAATTGGCCTCCTGAGCAGAGCACTCCTATCTGTTGTGAAATCTGTACGCATAGGTGTGCTTTCATGCATAACCTGGCGGGCTGCTCTGCCAAGAACTATAGAAACAGCTTCCAGTGGATCTGTGAAGAGACGCGGACATGGCGGTATTCCAGTCCAACTTTAATAACAACATAATTTAAGATGTGACCTCAGTTACACCGTCTTTTTATTGGCAGTCACGTTCAGTAAACACATTTCCCATGTGAAGTTTCATCACGGCACGTGTGGTAAAAACAATATTGTCAGTGTTGTGCAGCTACATTGAGGGGAATAAGCTGCAAAGTATTGTTTTTAACAGCTGGTTTTGATGCATTATACAACCACAACTACAAATACATTCATAATTAGTTGCCTCTTGTCGTTTGTCTTTGCATTCTCGTCCTTTTGCGGCGTCTGTTATCGAGCTTGTAATAGCAGCCAAATCGTTCTGATTCGCTGTTTGTAACCTTTTCCTGTTTATGGTACCCTTTTACTATCAGACTGACCTTTCCTGGTGCATGGCTGTCTTTGTTATCCAGAGCTTTTGTCTGACCAGGCCTTTTGTCTGTGTGTCCCCGCTGTTCCAGGTGGATACCCTTCGCCATGTTATCAGCCAGACCGGAGGATACAGTGACAGCCTCGCAGCCAGCCAGATGTACAGTCCACAGGGCATCAACGTAAGACCTGTAAACAATCCCCTTCTGTCCTTCTCAACATTTCCTTTGCCGTCTTACCGTGCATTGATTCCACAGTTGCAGGATGTGTATGATATTGTGTAATTCTGCGTGCACGCTGGGTTGCCACTTAGCAGAGTTTGCCTGGGTTGGGCTGTTGTCCAGCCAATTGCCCCCACCCCCCTGCTCCAGCCGTGCCCTGGGTGGCAGGCAATGAGGCAGCTACCAGGCTGAGTAGCTGGACACGCTCCTAGTCTGTCGGAAGATATTAGCGTTAGCGAGACACCTGCAGTCGACAGGAACAAGGACACAGGTGTCATCCTCCCTCCCAACGCTGCTCTCACGTTGGCACCATAGGACAAGTCATACCTCCCGTCCCCTCTGAGACTGGCTTCACACACACACAAAAAAAAGTTCCCAGTTGCTAATTCTTAAAATACCTCTTTAACTAGCCTGTCAGAGACTGGGCCAGTTTTCTCCTCACGGGGCTGGGCTGGGCAGGGCGGGACAGGGAACACTAGAGGCAGTGCGTTAGCATGTAGATCCATAGCGACAGGCTGCGCGGGGCTGAACAGAATCAATACGACAGTCACAGGGACAGAAAGAGTGGGGCTCTGGGCTAACAGTCCAAGCACATTGGTCAGATCATTCATCCACAGGAACAGCGGCACTGACAGCCAAGCCTGCAACACCCCGCGTGCTAAAATAAGAACTCGGATGCATCAAGCTGGTTACAAAATACAGCGGGCTCAATTGGAAATAGGTGTTCACTAAGACGCGCTGCTGAGTTGGACAGAGAAACGTCTTTTTCCAAAAAGTCCAAAATCAAAACTAACCTCTGAATTTGGTTTTGGCAATAAAATGAATTTCTTTAATGCTGAATTCTGAATCTGTGGAGTCAGCTTGTGCCTTTCGTGTGTTACCATTACACTGGATAGCAGAAAAATCAGAAAAATAAATACACGGTTATCTTTAAAAAAGCCAGGAGGTTGTGTAACAAAACTTAGCGCTGGTCAGAAGACTCAGAAGATCTGATCATCTGTATGTGAGATTGCCGGGTATTCATTTTTTAGAGAATTGGATGTGACTCGAATGTAATGGTATGCGCGAATGTAATGACAGAGTGCTAAAACTGGGGCTAATAACTTAACTAGCAATCCATGTTTACCATAAGATTTCAGTAACAAATTGTCTGGATTTTTATTAGTAA